>LS997562.1:9179946-10471886 GCA_000469685.2 Haemonchus contortus | reverse complement strand
GTTGCATTGAAACGAATGCCCAGGAGTCCTCTCTCGATGACTAACTTGTTCGAGACTTTCTGATCGATTGCCATAATAATCACTACCATATTTTTGGGGAGAAATTCTGAGAAGAATGGAGTCCTGAGAAGTCACTGCAAAAATTTGGGCCAAGCCGGTGATCGAAACCGGGACCCCTCGCACCCAAAGCGAGAATCATACCACTCTAGACCACTTGGCCGCGAAACAAGCGCTTGGACGTTGCATTGAAACGAATGCCCAGGAGTCCTCTCTCGATGACTAACTTGTTCGAGACTTTCTGATCGATTGCCATAATAATCACTACCATAGTTTTGGGGAGAAATTCTGAGAAGAATGGAGTCCTGAGAAGTCACTGCAAAAATTTGGGCCAAGCCGGTGATCGAAACCGGGACCCCTCGCACCCAAAGCGAGAATCATACCACTCTAGACCACTTGGCCGCGAAACAAGCGCTTGGACGTTGCATTGAAACGAATGCCCAGTAGTCCTCTCTCGATGACTAACTTGTTCGAGACTTTCTCATCTATTGCCATAATAATCACTACCATATTTTTGGGGAGAAATTCTGAGAAGAATGGAGTCCTGAGAAGTCACTGCAAAAATTTGGGCCAAGCCGGTGATCGAAAACCGGGACCTCTCGCACCCAAAGCGAGAATCATACCACTAGACCACTTGGCCGCGAAACAAGCGCTTGAACGTTGCGTTGAAACGAATGCCCAGGAGTCCTCTCTCGATGACTAATTTGTTCGAGACTTTCTGATCTATTGCCATAAAATCACTACCGTGTTTTTGGGGAGAAATTCTGAGAAGAATGGAGTCCTGAGAAGTCACTGCAAAAATTTGGGCCAAGCCGGTGATCGAAACCGGGACCTCTCGCACCCAAAGCGAGAATCATACCACTAGACCACTTGGCCGCGAAACAAGCGCTTGAACGTTGCATTGAAACGAATGCCCAGGAGTCCTCTCTCGATGACTAACTTGTTCGAGACTTTCTGATCTATTGCCATAATAATCACTACCATATTTTTGGGAGAAATTCTGAGAAGAATGGAGTCCTGAGAAGTCACTGCAAAAATTTGGGCCAAGCCGGTGATCGAAACCGGGACCTCTCGCACCCAAAGCGAGAATCATACCACTAGACCACTTGGCCGCGAAACAAGCGCTTGAACGTTGCATTGAAACGAATGCCCAGGAGTCCTCTCTCGATGACTAACTTGTTCGAGACTTTCTGATCGATTGCCATAATAATCACTACCATATTTTTGGGGAGAAATTCTGAGAAGAATGGAGTCCTGAGAAGTCACTGCAAAAATTTGGGCCAAGCCGGTGATCGAAACCGGGACCTCTCGCACCCAAAGCGAGAATCATACCACTAGACCACTTGGCCGCGAAACAAGCGCTTGAACGTTGCATTGAAACGAATGCCCAGGAGTCCTCTCTCGATGACTAATTATTCGAGACTTTCTGATCTATTGCCATAATAATCACTACCATGTTTTTGGGGAGAAATTCTGAGAAGAATGGAGTCCTGAGAAGTCACTGCAAAAAATTTGGGCCAAGCCGGTGATCGAAACCGGGACCCCTCGCACCCAAAGCGAGAATCATACCACTAGACCACTTGGCCGCGAAACAAGCGCTTGAACGTTGCATTGAAACGAATGCCCAGGAGTCCTCTCGCGATGACTAATTTATTCGAGACTTTCTGATCTATTGCCATAATAATCACTACCATGTTTTCGGGGAGAAATTCTGAGAAGAATGGAGTCCTGGGAAGTCACTGCAAAAATTTGGGCCAAGCCGGTGATCGAAACCGGGACCTCTCGCACCCAAAGCGAGAATCATACCACTAGACCACTTGGCCGCGAAACCAAGCGCTTGAACGTTGCATTGAAACGAATGCCCAGGAGTCCTCTCTCGATGACTAACTTATTCGAGACTTTCTGATCTATTGCCATAATAATCACTACCATGTTTTTGGGGAGAGATTCTGAGAAGAATGGAGTCCTGAGAAGTCACTGCAAAAATTTGGGCCAAGCCGGTGATCGAAACCGGGACCTCTCGCACCCAAAGCGAGAATCATACCACTAGACCACTTGGCCGCGAAACAAGCGCTTGAACGTTGCATTGAAACGAATGCCCAGGAGTCCTCTCTCGATGACTAACTTATTCGAGACTTTCTGATCTATTGCCATAATAATCACTACCATGTTTTTGGGGAGAAATTCTGAGAAGAATGGAGTCCTGGAAAGTCACTGCAAAAATTTGGGCCAAGCCGGTGATCGAAACCGGGACCTCTCGCACCCAAAGCGAGAATCATACCACTAGACCACTTGGCCGCGAAACAAGCGCTTGAACGTTGCATTGAAACGAATGCCCAGGAGTCCTCTCGCGATGACTAATTTATTCGAGACTTTCTGATCTATTGCCATAATAATCACTACCATATTTTTGGGGAGAAATTCTGAGAAGAATGGAGTCCTGAGAAGTCACTGCAAAAATTTGGGCCAAGCCGGTGATCGAAACCGGGACCTCTCGCACCCAAAGCGAGAATCATACCACTAGACCACTTGGCCGCGAAACAAGCGCTTGAACGTTGCATTGAAAACGAATGCCCAGGAGTCCTCTCTCGATGACTAACTTATTCGAGACTTTCTGATCTATTGCCATAATAATCACTACCATGTTTTTGGGGAGAAATTCTGAGAAGAATGGAGTCCTGAGAAGTCACTGCAAAAATTTGGGCCAAGCCGGTGATCGAAACCGGGACCTCTCGCACCCAAAGCGAGAATCATACCACTAGACCACTTGGCCGCGAAACAAGCGCTTGAACGTTGCATTGAAAACGAATGCCCAGGAGTCCTCTCTCGATGACTAACTTATTCGAGACTTTCTGATCTATTGCCATAATAATCACTACCATGTTTTTGGGAGAGATTCTGAGAAGAATGGAGTCCTGAGAAGTCACTGCAAAAATTTGGGCCAAGCCGGTGATCGAAACCGGGACCTCTCGCACCCAAAGCGAGAATCATACCACTAGACCACTTGGCCGCGAAACAAGCGCTTGAACGTTGCATTGAAACGAATGCCCAGGAGTCCTCTCGCGATGACTAATTTATTCGAGACTTTCCGATCTATTGCCATAATAATCACTACCATGTTTTGGGAGAGAAATTCTGAGAAGAATGGAGTCCTGGGAAGTCACTGCAAAAATTTGGGCCAAGCCGGTGATCGAAACCGGGACCTCTCGCACCCAAAGCGAGAATCATACCACTAGACCACTTGGCCGCGAAACAAGCGCTTGAACGTTGCATTGAAACGAATGCCCAGGAGTCCTCTCTCGATGACTAACTTTATTCGAGACTTTCTGATCTATTGCCATAATAATCACTACCATGTTTTCGGGAGAGAAATTCTGAGAAGAATGGAGTCCTGAGAAGTCACTGCAAAAATTTGGGCCAAGCCGGTGATCGAAACCGGGACCTCTCGCACCCAAAGCGAGAATCATACCACTAGACCACTTGGCCGCGAAACAAGCGCTTGAACGTCGCATTGAAACGAATGCCCAGGAGTCCTCTCGCGATGACTAATTTATTCGAGACTTTCCGATCTATTGCCATAATAATCACTACCATGTTTTCGGAGAGAAATTCTGAGAAGAATGGAGTCCTGGGAAGTCACTGCAAAAATTTGGGCCAAGCCGGTGATCGAAACCGGGACCTCTCGCACCCAAAGCGAGAATCATACCACTAGACCACTTGGCCGCGAAACAAGCGCTTGAACGTTGCATTGAAACGAATGCCCAGGAGTCCTCTCGCGATGACTAATTTATTCGAGACTTTCTGATCTATTGCCATAATAATCACTACCATGTTTTTGGGAGAAATTCTGAGAAGAATGGAGTCCTGGGAAGTCACTGCAAAAATTTGGGCCAAGCCGGTGATCGAAACCGGGACCTCTCGCACCCAAAGCGAGAATCATACCACTAGACCACTTGGCCGCGAAACAAGCGCTTGAACGTTGCATTGAAACGAATGCCCAGGAGTCCTCTCTCGATGACTAACTTATTCGAGACTTTCTGATCTATTGCCATAATAATCACTACCATAGTTTTGGGGAGAAATTCTGAGAAGAATGGAGTCCTGAGAAGTCACTGCAAAAATTTGGGCCAAGCCGGTGATCGAAACCGGGACCTCTCGCACCCAAAGCGAGAATCATACCACTAGACCACTTGGCCGCGAAACAAGCGCTTGAACGTTGCATTGAAACGAATGCCCAGGAGTCCTCTCTCGATGACTAACTTGTTCGAGACTTTCTGATCGATTGCCATAATAATCACTACCATAGTTTTGGGGAGAAATTCTGAGAAGAATGGAGTCCTGAGAAGTCACTGCAAAAATTTGGGCCAAGCCGGTGATCGAAACCGGGACCTCTCGCACCCAAAGCGAGAATCATACCACTAGACCACTTGGCCGCGAAACAAGCGCTTGAACGTTGCATTGAAACGAATGCCCAGTAGTCCTCTCTCGATGATTAATTTGTTCGAGACTTTCTGATCTATTGCCATAAAATCACTACCGTGTTTTTGTGGAGAAATTCTGAGAAGAATGGAGTCCTGAGAAGTCACTGCAAAAATTTGGGCCAAGCCGGTGATCGAAACCGGGACCTCTCGCACCCAAAGCGAGAATCATACCACTAGACCACTTGGCCGCGAAACAAGCGCTTGAACGTTGCATTGAAACGAATGCCCAGGAGTCCTCTCTCGATGACTAACTTGTTCGAGACTTTCTGATCGATTGCCATAATAATCACTACCATGTTTTTGGAGAGAAATTCTGAGAAGAATGGAGTCCTGAGAAGTCACTGCAAAAATTTGGGCCAAGCCGGTGATCGAAACCGGGACCTCTCGCACCCAAAGCGAAATCATACCACTAGACCACTTGGCCGCGAAACAAGCGCTTGAACGTTGCATTGAAACGAATGCCCAGGAGTCCTCTCTCGATGCCTAACTTGTTCGAGACTTTCTCATCTATTGCCATAATAATCACTACCATATTTTTGGGGAGAAATTCTGAGGAGAATGGAGTCCTGAGAAGTCACTGCAAAAATTTGGGCCAAGCCGGTGATCGAAACCGGGACCTCTCGCACCCAAAGCGAGAATCATACCACTAGACCACTTGGCCGCGAAACAAGCGCTCGAACGTTGTATTGAAACGAATGCCCAGGAGTCCTCTCTCGATGACTAATTTGTTCGAAACTTTCTCATCTATTGCTATAATAATCACTACCATATTTTTGGGGAGAAATTCTCAGATGAATGAGTCCTAAGGAGGCACTGCAAAAATCGTACCTATCAATGATATTATTCCGCAACCAATCCATACAATTATTGAAAGCCCTATCGATTGAGTGTAGTTGATTATTGAGGTGGGCGTGATGAATATCCCTGATCCAATAATGTTACCTAAACTCAATCGTTATTGTGATGTACTTGGTTCGATTCTTGAACCTTTTTTACCTTCGTGTATGGAAAATTCCTTATGAATCGATATGAATTAATATCGGTACAGAACTTAATGGACCTACCTACTACGTAACTGGTACAGGAGACGAATCCCATTTTGTTTCGATCTGATTCGTCATGGTCCCTTTCGGACATAGCCTTTCTTTCATGGCTTTCATCTCCAGATATCACCGCTTTGGGAGCATCTTTTGACATGGCCTCCCCAAACTTCTTACGAGTAGCTCCTTTAAGTCTGCTGTTAGCTGAGGACTTACGGAAACAACGAATACACATTCATAACTATGAGAAACATGATGAGATAGGAGGGATTGGAGACGGATGACGACAACAGCAGATCCTACGGCATTGGATTGTTCCTAGGAAGAAGAAGAGAAGTGGAAAGAAAGCAGGGCATTGGATTACTGGACTCATTCATCTGTATTCGCCTGATGAGCTTCAACGCTTACCTCTTCTTCAGCTGCTCACGAACTCATCGGAACGGCTATCGGTTTTAACTCCTCCATGTTTTCTACGAAGATCGAGCTCATGGCTTATTCCAAATGAAGCGACTGCCAGCTTTTTCGAGGTTTTTCTGTCTTTTTCACCCATTTCAACACCATTTTTGAGAGCCCGTTGCAATTCTATGAATTTAACCTTGAAGGCTCAATTTCTGGCAAGTCATACTACCTTAGCTATTGGCTTCGTAGGGCTTCCCATCAAAACAGCGCTAAGGCACTCTTCCCCCAACTTTTGCATGGCTCTATCTACCTCTTAAAGACACAGTTCACGATAATTTTGGGTAATTCAGATTATGATGAAACATGGAAGACAAGATCGAAACTAGTGCGACTGAGGTGAAGAAACTGCGTGCATCGGTGTTTCCAAAGTGAAAAAAGGTTTGGAAAAACCGTTAAAAAGAGAGGTGGACAAGAATGAAACCACAAAAAATGAAGAAGAGTGAGGCTTCCGGACGAGCTAAACAGCACTGCGCGCGTGTGGGTCCCGGTGCGAATAACAGACTACGGTAGGCGAAAATTCACTCACTTATAAGCATAAGTGAACAAATAACCCTAGTAACAGCAAAAATATCTCACCTTTTTCAGCATCAAGAAATAGGTAATTAAACAAGGAAGCGCGGCAGCAAAAAGAAAAAAAAAGGAAAAAAGAATGGGAGAAAAACATCGCCTCATTACTCGGCGATTAGCTGATTGTGCGTGGGTCCTAAAACTAATAATAGCAATCTGTATTGTCTCGACACTCGTCTAACGTGGCACCGATCGAGGGGCGGGAAAGCAACTACGGCAGCAACGGGGCTTCCACTATGCCCTAAGCGCCGAGAATGTGGTAGCGAGAGGGTTCCTTCTACCATCCATGGGGGGAGGGGGGGGGGGGGGGGGGCGCTGAGTATTCCTAAAGGAAGAACTCAGTAACCTTTTTGTCGTGAACCGTGCCTTTAAAGGAGGACTAAATGAAAGTGAGCTCTAACCTTATGGACTCGGAAAAAACCTTAGGTACAAGTAGAGGCAAACATAAACAAACATAGCACACAGCTGAGCTCTTTTATCGGTTGAAATCAGTATTGTTATCAGAAAATGAAGAAAAAATCATTAAAAATTTGAGCATTGCACAAACTTTCTGTAAATTCATATTTAAAAGTATTATTTACACTGGTTATAAATGGATTCAATGAACTGAGATGGGATCCCAGTCGCAGACGGTATCGCTACCAAATGCCTAATTACACCAAAATTTCGTATCGAAATCGGCATGAACGAGGCAATCCACCAAATTGGAGTCGACTTATCGTCATAGTATTATTAGAGGCCTATGAAAGTCAAGGTGCGCATTCAAGAATCACTACGATCTTTCTAAAATTCGATCGCATGGCGGAATCTCGGGACCCGATTGACCCTTCTAAATAAATAAACCCAAGTCACAGAAACCCCCAGTGGAAAGGAGATATTGGATTATTCGGCGAAAAACGTCAACAAAATTTCAGCTTTCATCCAGTGATCACCATTTTTTCCATACCAATATGGGGATGTAAAATGAAATGATGATTGAAGATAGAAAACTCCAGATGTAAAAAAATCAAATACCAACATTTTGAGAAAGAGATTACACGTGTATGACATCATCGAGATGAGACTGAGTACTGGAGAAAAGAGCAACTGACATCACGTTCCGTTACACACTTTCATCACACTCAAACGATTTGTTTCCTCTTGGCTACTATCCAGCGAGAGCTCACCCTTTTTATTAAGCTGAACCTTTCCTTCAAGCTTGAACGATCGCTCGATCCTTTCAATACATATATCTGATCAGGTTTTGTTCATATTTCTTAGTGAAATCTTTGATTTTTTTCCTTTCTGGTATCGGTTTAGCAAGGTCGATGACAAGGATCGTTCGATTTTATCTGATTCCAGTTGTACTTCCGAGGTGTGCAGATGCTTTTTCGGCTGTCTTATGGGTTGAGGGTTATGTAACGGAATTCAGAGGTGTAGTTTTACCTTTTCAGTTACTCAGCTCCTGTTACTATTAAGCTTTTGGTTAGGTTATGTCGGATTACTCTGAAGGTGTTCCATGCGTAAGAGGAAGTAAATGAAATGGCATATGTAAGTGTAGAGATTAAATGAAGCTCTAAAAACTTCAAAGTTGGAGGGAAAAGTACGGAAAAACCGAAAAAGGGCCGTTCCCATTTCCGAATCCCGGATCAAAAAGGAGCCCGATATGCAATTATTCGGCACTATGACTCTAGAGAAGCTTGTGAACCGTTGTTACATGAAAGTGTCAGGACAAACGACTTGGAAGGTTGGGGAGGGGGTACATCTAGTCCGTTTCCAATAGAGTTCACCTAACACCACTTCGAATTGTCAACTATGAAAATCTCGTTGGGCATCATGCAACAGATGAAGAGTCCAAAGGTAAACAACTTTTCAAAAATTAAAAAATGACATAGTAAAGTTTGAGATGTAGTACTATAGCAATTTAATTGACGACCAATTTCAAATGGACGGCGTTTCAACGCGGAGGACTCGAGTTTTTTTGGGCGAAGCACCTGGCCAACCCTTTACACGATGTTCGACTAAAATTGCTTGCTGGCCGTCTGGGCTATAACTCTAGCCCGATATCATATAATGGCTATTGGCGTGATTTTATACGACGGACGCCCTTACCGTGTCTTTTCACATGCCACTCAAACATATCACGAAGTCCAACATGTGGTTGAGCGGCCGTTTTGAGGTGCCTTACAGGCCTGTTCGTCATCAAAATCACAAACGGGTTTTATAATTAGGTCCTCTAATTAATGGCCTCTCATAATGAGCCGCTATCTGAGGAGCTGTCGAGGTTTCTAGAACTATTGGTGTTGGGTTGAGGTGATCCGATCAAACGACTCTGAATGGGTTTAAATGAACTACGGTACCATAATACGACTGTGACAGTAAAAGAGGCTCAGAAGGCAATCATCGATTCAAAAAAGGATGTTTACGGAGGCGCGGCGCATTATTCTAGCATTATTCTAGGCTGAGCATTGACCATGCAGGTGGATCGTTGGTAAAATTACATTTTCGAAGCACCTGCCACCCATTCAATGTCTAGATCGCTGCGTAATGATGGACACCAGTTCAGCAAAACACTGACATGCTTCCTTTTTTAAGGACAATGTGGCCTCGGCCAGGGGGGTCAAAATGCGCCACAACGGTCATTTAGAACACCAAGTGCTGCGGCAGCTCAGATGGCACATTCTGACCCATACGCCATTCCTTTAATGAGCTTGGGCAGCCCAGACGGCGCTTTAAGGAGGTTTGTTCCCGAGGAAGGTAATTCATTTCAATTCTGTTTGGGACGCTATATCCATTCGCAGCTAGGAAATATGAAAAGGATAAAACCCTTAGCATCAATCCCATCCCGTTTTGGGATGCTTTCTCGGGTTCAGCTCCTTTCAAGGATCGTCTTGACGTTCTGGATGCCTATGTGGCCTATAAAATTCTTTGATGGCTAGCCGATATTAAAATTGATGTCTCCCGGCCTTTATGTGCCCTGCCTTTATCCGTTCAGACGGGTTTGTTACCGAGTAACCGACTCTGGAAAGTGAGGGTGAAAATCTTGCTGCGGGCGGGTAATGATCCACTGGATTCCCAGACAATACGCATGTGGTAGTGCACTATTTGCTACTTCCCCATCCCCCCCCCCCCTTCAACTACAGAGATGAACGAATCAAGCTGAAAGACCCCTCGAGAAGACCATTCGTAGGTTTTAGATTTCAAGGTTACGGCTCAAATTCAAGCAAATAGGGCCAAATTCAGTCAGGGTTTCCTAGCGGACATCATATACTGAGCAAAACTTTCCAGAATACCAAATTTGAGCGGAAATTTTTAAAGAAAAGGATTAAAATGACAGAAAATCGATCAATAATAGAGGAAGTTAAGCGGTAACAAGGCACAGCTGAGAAAGGAGATTCTTAAAACAGCAAGATAAATGGTAATTAGTATTTTGAATGCGGCGTTCCAATATGGGCAGTTTGCCCTATAATCAACATTCATCAATAACATTCTATATCTAGGCCATATTTATAAAAAAATATAGACATTTAATGCGCTTAAGAACGAAAAATCACATACATATTCAAATAATATAATAAAATATAATCACAGAATATAAAATATAATATTGAAGGGTCAGCAATATGGCCAAGAGGGTAGTGGAAAAATGGTGGAACGGGGAGAAAAAGGAAGAAGCGAGGATCATAAGAAAGGAGCGAAAAGAGATGGAGCAACAGATGAGAAATAGATGGATTACAAGGAAAGGATAATGTTTATGATCACTACATTTTCCTTTGGCTTTCCGCTAGCCCTTGGGACCAGAGAGACGTCAGCCTCCTCTTCACCTAACAGTCTTGCCCTGCAGCCTAACCTACACTTGTTGAGCAAAGTTCCCCTTCAAGGCCGGGCTGTAATTTTGTTTGTTTTGTTGTGTTTTTTGTTTTGTTTTTTTTTAATTTTTTGAGGGGATTATGTCGTCGAGAGGAGAGGTTGATGACAGGATAAAAGGCTAAAGTTTTTGGCGTCAATGAATCCCGTCTGAGGGATGCGCCCCCGCACTTGACTTCCAATCAGAATCGTAGTGGCGTAGTGAGTGTGTATATGGCCTAAACAATGACTTGCGGTGGCCAGCCAATGTACAAGCCAGTGCTTTTATCCTCCCAGACAAGTCCGGTACCAATTAACCGACCCCGGAGGGATGGAAGTCTTGGCTGGCTTAGGCGGACATCGAGCCGGGATTCGAACCCTGACCGTGCGTGTGAGATAGTGCGCCATTTACCACTACACCACCTCCACCCAGAGGTGCTGTTTAAATACCAAAATTAATGGATTCAATGGATGACGCCCGAATTTAGAACTACAAAATGGTACAGGATTAAGTACTTAGGTCTGATTTCCAGAATGACTCGACCTGAAGAATGGATGTCTCAACTTAACTGCAGCTTCCAGGGTCTGAACGAAGGAGACAAAGTCTAAGAAACCAAGATTATTGAGACATCTAAGTTCGAGTAAAAATATTCAGCAGCCTCGATCAAGGGTTCATAAACAGTCACTGAAGACTACCCACAGAGGGGAGTGTTTCCCTTAGGCAGTATTCGCCTGCAAGAGGCAATACAGCAAAAAGAAACAAAGGAAATGTTTCACCGCTGTATCGCACATAGCCCACGTTTTCATCTTTCCAGTCCATATGCCAGATATGGCAAAAAGAATGCAAGCAATTTGTCTGAAGACGTGCCAACGGGTGGCAGTAAGGTCGAGTTTGCAACGGAAAGATTAATGATATTGACAGCATGACATCTATTACAACGCCCGAATGCAGTCAACCTTCTCTAAAGATGGAAATCATTCAACGAAAATCATTAAGGAAGTCGAATAATGAGATAGTGAACACGATAAGGAACCCCAATCTTTGCTACTGTACAGGCACTAGCACCATATCGCCCTTCTTTACCCATTCGGGTGAGATTCTTCAGAAAAGGGGTGTCATCAGTGCTTACTCAGAGCTGTGCTGTGACTGGCCGTGTAGGAGAAATTGTGGTCCCCTTAAAGGGGTCGATTCGTCGTGCCGCATGCCTTAGTCAGTCGGTTGGTTCACTCGCCTTAGGCTTAGGGGCAATTTCCCCGGGCATGTCAATCTGGACTCCTCTCCGCCCCAGCTTCGTTTCGGGATCAAAAGCAGACTCCAATACAACTAACTGAGCTCATGTAAAATCGTAGCAGTCATCAAACAGGACACGTACTTAACTGAATGTACTAAGTACCAACTTGAAAATGGGCATTTAACTCTAAAGCGCCGAGCTCTCCTATCAATCGTGATGACTTTTGCATCCAGAGCTTACACCCTTAATTGAAGCCCTCTCCTCACAAAACTTATAGTGTTCGTCCCTGCCGACAAGCCTACCCTTCCAATAGACTATGCCGCATAGAAGGGTCAGATGGCTTGAAAGGAACTGATCCCACTGTGCATGGGAATTCTAGGCAGTGCATTCCACAAAGGCACACTTCGCTCAAGACAAATTCAAGCTTACGATGAGAAATTCTTAGCATGGTCTGGATCCATTCCTTCGATAAGAGAATCGTCGTGCTCAGCGAGTAAGATTTAAGTTGTAAATAGCAGGAATAAAAAGGGAGTTTCCTACCCCCACCAGTTTCCTAGCTACTACAATGAAGGCGGGGTAGGATCTTTTTAGGAGTACGGATGAAGAGGACCACCCAATGAAAAAGAAGGTCCCTCGTCATAGTATTTCCTTCTGATGGAGCCGAGATAAGATCGCAGTCAGCAAACAGGACACGACAAAGTTCATTAATAACAAAGACAATAGCGACAGATGCCAAGTACAAATCAGTTATGTGGGAAAACATGCTATCAGCTGTTAAGTAATCTTTACAAGGGAGCACTATCTCGTAGACAGGTCCGGAATCAGGTGGTGAAAAGCAGATGGATAAAAAAGTGTGTGTAGGAGGGTGGTTACAGAGTATTGTATATAGTAGAGCAAGCCAAAGTAAGTAGCTGTAAGCTACTACAACAAACAAGCATGCCTCCGGCAGCTGATACGATTCTGAAGGAAAGTTGGATGTCTCACGCATACTAAAAGCTACCTAACTCTCAGGTTCTCTTAACCAGTGACTTCAACCTTTGCACTCCTAACAGGTGGAGTTGGAACACTGCCAACTAGCGCCGTTATCATGCGTATTATTCAGAGATCAGATCCCAAATCAATATCGACCCAAGTCAATGGAGGCTTTCATCCTTACGGAGTAGGTGAGTTGGTGAAAGACTCGTCTGGGAGGATGAACCCCCTGATTTGTACATCGGCTGGCCACGGCAAGTCATTGTAGAGGCAACATACGCATTCAAATGCCACCACGATTTTTAATGGAAGTCGAAAGCGGGGCGCACCTTAGAAGAATGGGACAAATCAATACAAAATTTTCGACTTTTTTGAATTCTTTTTTCTTAGTTTCCAATGTTGCATACCGGCTAATGATGGCAAGAAATGCGATGCTAAAAAAGGCAAAAACGTGTGGAAATATCATTGAATTCATTATTCTAGAACATTCTAGATCGACTGGAATCGACGGCTATTGTAAGATTTTCCGGGTTCGAAAAAAGAGAACATCGAAGAATCAAAGATCACTACCCAAGCGATTTGTCACGTCGAACATATAGGGTTGATAAGCGAGCGTTGTCCTTTCCGGCAACCAAACGATAAATGGCCTTCCCACCCAATTTCAATACCCACCAAAATGATACTACATCGATTGGGAGCTCCCAAAGAAAAGTAAACCCAAAGGGTAATGTGTACGAGAAGTGCTAGATGTGCTTATTGCATTGCAGTACAGTACGATGTGAATGCACTCTGGATGCGCCATGCCGCCGTAATCCGCTTAGAATTGCAGTACTGATGGGCGTATTCGACAAGACTGCAGAAGCAGTCAGTAGCAAGAGATAAGGACGGCAAATGACTTTTCAACAGTGTCACTTGATATGTGAGTTATCAATGATAAAATTCCTTCGAATTAAAAACGCATAAACAAGTCCAGTTAACTATAACGAGCAGAAAAATGATGACTATCAACGAATGCAGACGGAAAACAAACGAATAAATAGTAACAAGCCGATATCGAATGAAGCAAACCTTCAAGCACCAATTTTTCAAAGTTACAAGTACTTTGATAAAAGTTTATTGAACAATTTACAAATCATGTGACAAAAAGGCTGGTCAACGAACAAAAATCGCCAGGAACCGTAGGGAAGCAAATGCAACAAGGACAGCTATACGGTATTCTACAGTAATACAGTGTTCCCGAACACAAGGTAAATAACTAATCAAACAGGAAAAAAACATTAAAATGTAGCAGACATGATACAAGCAGCGACCATTGAGTGATGCTGTCCCTCTACTCCAAATTAGCCAACACAAAAACTCCAAACCCCCCCCCCCCTTCACTCCCTCTGTGGGCAACTTCACTTGCTATTTGGTTATGCCACGATTAATGGTGGGCTATGGGAAACAGTGACCAAAGACCTATTGGTTATTCCTATATAGACAATCAAGGGAACAACACAGGAAGCGAGATAGCCGAGTGGTCTGGTGCGCTGTCTGCCGCGTATGACACCTCGAGTTCGACTCCAGCCTTGGACAATTTTGGAAGTCGACAATCCGACACGCAGAGATAGTAACCTAGTCTGGTTCTGAACAATGATTGCCAATTGTTGAAATATCCACGTCTGTAACTGCTATCTACTATTGCCCTACACTTTGATGAATTTCTTAAAACCTGTTTCCCGACTACAGTAATCCTCTGTAACGGTCATAAAACAATACTGAGCTTGGTCATTGTTCAAATATGAAGGATCAGCAACATCGAGAACGAATTCTGAAGCCGGCTAGTGTCCAGTTCAGTCCTTTAAACCCCTTGGAAATAGAAAAATCGATCAACGCAGCTATTCTCCCACGCGATATTGACGTTACGCTTACAACAACATGATGACGCAGAGCCTACAAGCCCTGACATTCATGCCATGGGTGGGTCATCGCCCTATGCCCATCGTCCAAAACAAAACCCGATAAATGGCGACTTGGAGGGCTCATCATCATCAAGTTGCGATGAATTCGATGTTCCTGTCATCCTTAAACTGAGATAAGTGGTATTGAAAAATTTGTTTAACCCTACCGCTAACAACATATTACCCAAAATTCTACCCGACCTTAACCAATCCTTCAACTACCACGTTCATTGTAATGTCAGAAAAAGTGTTGGCCAGAAAAACCCATAT
The DNA here is from genome assembly GCA_000469685.2 of Haemonchus contortus. Classification (NCBI taxonomy): domain Eukaryota; kingdom Metazoa; phylum Nematoda; class Chromadorea; order Rhabditida; family Trichostrongylidae; genus Haemonchus; species Haemonchus contortus. The sequence goes on along the minus strand of LS997562.1, from coordinate 10,457,043 downwards.
CAACCGAATATCTATGCCTTTACTGAACGAAAAATCGATCACAGATAATCTCAAATTAATAAACAGTAAGTAAACATCAATAGGTCGAGTAGAAGACACCACCACCGGTAATTTAAATCCTCTATTCAATCTGCTACTCATATAGGACCCAAATAATACAGTGCAGCTCACAAACGAGCACCATGAAGCGGTCGGCCTCACCAGAAGCAACTGGCTGCAAGCAGGCCGGCCAGCCGTACCGCAACTGGGAGCTGCTAGCTGCTGCTCAGCCGAAATCACGTTTGTGAACTGGACTGAAGCTATCGGGGTAAACTTTTTGGACTATACTATACAATCACAGATATTTGGACTACATTATGCATGAACTAGTAACAGGTAACCATGGTCAGAAAATGGGGCAAGGGTTCAAATGTATGGAACAGAAAATTACAGCAAACAGTATGTAGAGAATGTTGACCACAAAAGTAGCAAGTCAGACATCAGGGAGCATTCGGGCGTTGCCACGGTCAATGCAAATCTGAAAAAAACACGATGCATGCAACACTTTTAGAAGGTAACAATCAATGCGAGCCTTGCTTCAAAACTGGGAAAAATCATAAATCACAGTTTTCTGAAACCCGTGCAACAAACTGTTGTTCATAAACATATCCTGTCTTCTCTGTACCGCTGGTTTTGCATTCTCGCAACAATCGCTCTACTGTGCAAAAAAGAATGAAAAGTGAAGGAACCCAAAACGATGCAGACTTAGAAGGTAACAGATGTTCACAGCCCCCTAACGAACGATCACTGCCCTTTTGATATTCTTCCAACTAATCCAATCGTGACAACAATATTCAAGCTAAATGAAGTAGTTTACCGAAAATCATCACCATGTTCGTGCTCTCAATAGATTACAACACATTATAGTATTTTAAGTAACTTTCAGGGAATTCCTTAAAGGCACACATTGGCAGAATCCGACATCAAGGAGCCTTGATGAAAGTCGAAAACCGCACCTTACAAAACATAAACCGATAGAAGCAAGATAAACACCCCCGGGCCGCCTCCAAGTTCAAAACCTAAAGGAAGCAGAGCTAGCTTACTGAACTATCTCCACTTGGATAGTGAAAACACTCGAGTGTCCCTCCACTTAATTACAAGGCCCAACAATTTTGGCAAGTGCTAACCTAGCCCGAAGTTTGGCCCAATAGGGTTCCCTGCAGGAAGAAAAGCCTTGACCGCACTTTATCACGCTGTGTGGGCTTTCTCGAGTAACCGTAGGAAAGAGACCAAAGAATAACAAATGACCAAGGTGGCCATTTCAATAGACACGAGACTAGACGGATAACTCAAACACAAAATCTGAGAACAAACTAAAACCTTCTGGTAATTGTTATTTCGGGATAACTTCAGGCACATGCATTACACCACAATCAACAAAACAACAAGAACACGAAAAAATAATGAAACGCAAATCTCACCTATACACAAGTCGTTTTTATCTAGCCTTCCAGAAAGGATCGAATGAATTCAATGGATCATTAGGATCAAGCTGAGGAAGTGGAACGTCACCGCCACTACGGATATGCTCGTGGAGTTGACGCTTTTCCAATCGCGCTTTATCACCCGGGCCAAGCTCAAATTTTGTAGGATCCAGAATATCTGATAGCGGTAGAACACGTGGAGTCTGTAAAACACCAAAAACACTAAAACACTAAAACGATCGTAAAAATGTATAAATGTCTACGTTCACAAAAAGAAAAACTGAAGAAAAGCAAGACGGTAAAAGCGTTGGTTACATTTGTGGGCAAGAAAATCGATCCTAAGCAGAGCTAATGCAGCCATGGAGAAAATGAAATCAAAAGATTGCAAAAAAAAAGGATTGCGACTACCGTTGTTTCCTTTCAGGAATCACAAATAGGAAAATAAAAGCTAAATGCAATACTTATGAAAATCATATGATAGGTGAAATTATGAAAATGAAAATGGCGAACAAGAGTGAATGAAACTCTATTTGAAAAACATCCTAAGCCTAAACTCACTTGTGGAACACTTGACGCAGTAGTGGCAGGAGGTGCAACCTAAATGGCTATATGTAAGAAGAACGCCTCAAACACATGAGCAAGAGAACTCACAGGTCGCTCAACTGGTGCACTGACTATTTGATGTTGAATAGGCATCACCGCCGCTGCCGGACGAGGCATTTGAGCACTAGCCTAGGGAGAAAAACGTACTATAATCAAAACTGATGAAGACGAAAGTGTAGCTGAAGGTGACAGCAAAAAGCAAAAACAGAACAATCAACAGATTACAATCATGAACCTGTGCTGGCTGAGATGATGAAGTTTCTTGCCATTGAGCGGGTTGAACTGGTGCAACAGTTGCGGTCGTAGGGTTTTGGTTGGGCTGCTGGGCTGTCTGCGACACGGCGACGTCCGGTAAGCGATGAATAGCCGACAACGTTATTGACTCAGCTGATACCGACGACGATGGCGCGCATGACCGTAGCAAGTCTGAAACGTAAAATAGAGTATTGAAATCATGGCATCGGTTCCGACGGAACTGAAGGGACCTAAAAATATGGTGGAAGAGAAAAACTGAAAACTGTGATCCAACTGCGACATTATCGATGCGAAACCACGAACCCTGCGCTACTATAGAGGAGATTCCACTTGTGGGGATTGGGAACCACTCTAACTTTTGGTAAAGAAATAGCGAAAAAATCCGAAAAACAATTAACCCGAGTTTCGAACGTTGCGATCAATACACTTGAGCGTTGAAATATTCGTGGCAAACGTAGATAAATTCTAGCTCAAATGTCAATGTGTTCATATTTGCGTTGAGTATTCGTCGGTTCATCAAAAAGGAAAGGTGACATAGAGGGCATGACTCAAAAGAAGCCTGGTGACACGCTAAATATTACGATGGTCTGTCCGAGATGCGTTAAGCCTGAGTTGCAGTAGTCTAAATCACAAAAACAGAAAGGAGGAAAAGGAATAACAGAATGAAATAGAAGTTAAGCTGCGCTATGAAAGGGTACCGTTCAGTCGTGGATGGACAAAACCAGCGATTTCTGGAGAAACCTTGCGATCTACATCATTCGACAAGGCGACAATAAAATGGAAAAAAAGAAGTCTAGTAAAGTTTGGGATAGCGACAATTATTGATGAAACTCCCAGTTTCTATATGAAAAAAAAAATTAGGCACAAAAATTCCATTGAAAATCACCCGGATATAAGATGAAAGGAATTGAGGTGTTCAATGTACAGAATGCACAACGTCTAGAGTCCAAAAGAGCCGAGTCTAACAAATAGAAGCCTCACTTTGGTTTTCCATACTCTTTGGCTGGGGTATCATGGCAGGAGGCAAATTGGTGCTGTCAATAATTCCATCCAAAAGATCCTGAAATCCAACAACCAACAATATTGTGTTGCAATTCTAAGTTGGTGGACAATGAATGACAGCTACAAACTCACCACATTAGAGACGGGCTTCTGAGCTGGTTGATATGTCTGCCCTGTGTTTTGAACCTTAACATTGAATAATGCCATTTGACTGGAAAACTTCCAAACCCATAAATAACGGCCAGAACAAATCACTATACCACTTGGGTCGGTTGACACTGTTGTAAAGGTGGAGTAGGTGTTGAGTTGGGAATTACGCCTACAACCGGTGGGACTGAGTGCCAAGGCGATGGCGCCTGTAAAAGGCAACTAATAATTGAAATTAATGTTTAAAAAACATGGTAGATCCAGGGCATCACCCACCACATTTGATGGTGCACCAACATGCCACGGTGAAGCCCCTGCCGGTATCAATGGAGTAAACTGGACAGGAGGCTGAACAACTTGAGGCACTTGTGGTAACACAGGTGCTCCTTGCTGGTTGGTCTGCAAATTGCCCTAATTAAGAGCTAATGAGGTGATAGCGAGAACTTTCTGAGTCACCTGTTGTCCAGCTGGAGCTGGTGGAGCTCCCTGCGTTGGTGGCACTCCAACACTAGCCGGTTTTTCAGCTCCACTAACATTTTGTTGAACTACAGTACCATTCTGGTTCAAGTTGGGCATAATGTGGATCTGGTTGCCTTGCCCAGGCAAAGCAGCAGGCGGAGCTTGTGTTTGACCGTGAGGCTGTGAGAAATGCTGAGGAGCTGGGTGGACCGAAGCAGACCCACCAGGCATCGCACCTGGCTGAGCTTGCATGTTCATTCCAGCTCCATGAAGTACTCCTGGAATCACCGCCGTAGTAGGCTGTTGCGGGGTGAAGCCTTGAGGGGCAGGCTGCTGCATAGAAGTCGATACAGGCTGCTGTGGTGCAAAAGGAAATGACTGCATAGGTTGCTGAGTTGGAATAGACGTGTACGGTTGTTGTATTCCTGCCGGAGGTTGCGGAAGGCTCGTAGATGAAAATATCGCTTGCTGCTGAGCTGGCTGCACAGGAAGATGTTGCATATTAGGTGGCGGCACCTGAGGAGCTCCGGGCTAAAAACATCAATTGAGCAATTCAAGAAAATTTCGAAATCCTACTGTCTCAGTTCTGTTGTAAAGCATTACTGGACACAACAAAACAAGGCTGTGGGTCAGAAAAACGTCTATCAGGCCTAAGGAAGTCAGGAACTCAAGGTAGAGATGTTTATCCAGAACTAAACAGAACCTCGGAATGATCATACCTCAGAGGTGGCCTTTAATACAAACTGAATCAACACCCAAGATACGCTCAGAACCCTAGCTTTTTTTTGGAATCTCGAAAAAAAGAAGCTGAAACACAGTCTGAGTGCCTACCCAAGGAACAAGGACTAAATTCTTTCCTTCTAATCCAGTCAGCACAACTCATGAGAACGAGCCCAAAAACTGCGAAAACACTGAACTTGTCGCACGTTCCATCGATCTCCTCCAAAACGAGGCGACGGCAAAACGCGGAGAAAAATTCAAATAGTAACCAAAAACGGAAGAAGGAAAAAGCTGACCTGTTGCACTTGATTCCACTGAGCTGCTGCTGCGCTGGCATTCACGGAAGTTATTGGTGTAGCCACCGCAGGAGTTGGCAAGCTCTGTAAGTCATGATGCGGCTGATACTGTTGCGGAACATACATTGTTCCCGGTACTTGTGCTTGTTGTTGTGATGATAGTGATGTGTGCGTATGATGTGTCGGCGGCTGTAGTGGTTTCGTGGGAGTGAAATGACTCTGAGCCATCATTTGTGGTGCTTGATGCGCACCGTTTTGAACTGAGTAGGCAGAGGGTTGCAAGTGCTGAGGGACACTCAGAGCAGGATTCTGTGCCGCAGCTTGCGCGGCGTAGGACATCGTTGGCATCGGAGGCATCTGAGAGTACTGCATATGCTGAGGTGCTGGAGACATATGCTTGGGTTCTTCGTGATGATGATAATAGGCCGTGGAATCTGCAAGAACAAACTGTTATTATTACTTACTGCTCTGCTCAAAGATGAACTTACCTGGTATGCTACTCGGTGCAGGAGAGGGAGGACCACCTGCATAGTGATCAGCGGGAAGAACATGTTGATGATGAGTAGCGCCAGGGAACACGGCCGCGGGTGTCGGACTTGGTTGAGGAGGCTGATAGGCCATGGGTTGAGGTGGAGGGATATACCCAGGCGGTGCACCCGAGGCTGCAGCCATTTTGTTGAGATAGAACTCTTTGTAGTCACCGAAACGAGGGCGAGCACCTAAAAGACTCGGGGGTTCAAAGCACGATCTTTCACAGGGCGTAATCAATATTACCTGGTACCCCAGCTTGAGCCTGAGGTCTTGACCCAGGCATGCCACCAATAGAAAAGTCGGCAAGGGCTTCACGAGCTTCATTAGCTCGTTTAAGCGCAGCCATCTTTTCTTCCAAAGCTCGCTTCTCGGCTTCTCGCTTTTGACGTTCAGCTCCAACTAAAGCAATTATTACACAATTTATGGTATGTTTCAGCATGAAACATTAACTTTGCTTTAGATGGATATGAGTCAACTTACAGGCCGTTTCAATACCTTCCACTGCAAGAGTGAGCTTATTGAGGCGATCCAGCAACTTTAGATAAAAGCTGAAAAAGAAACCGTTTCAAAATGGTTCACAGATGCGACATTCGTCGCGCATTTTCGCATATTAATCCATAACACCACACAACAATCAGAATACCGTGCTAACCAAAGAGAAATGGTAAACTACGAAAACTCTTAGCAAAACCTACCAATGGAGACAAATAAAGACATTAACATTAAAAACACTGACTCGAACGTAGATTTTAAGAAGCAGTACATGCTATAATACTTTAATTTACTCACTTTCGTCCGTCCTCCACTTTCTGACAAACATCACAGTAAACGTCGTAAGCCGTCACCAACGTCATTATATGCTCCGAACGTCTAAAACCACTTTCTTCATTTTCTTTACTTATTTTTCGCAAATATACATCCAATGTTATAAAATCAGTACAGAGTTTGTTAAAGAGTTTGCAGTATTTTTGTGGTGCAGATGATGAACCACAAAAATAATTGCTTGTTCTTTTTTTCATAAGTCACGAATTAAGACAAGGGAAACAGGAGACAATGAGGGCATTTATAGCGTCTCACATATGGTGATGTTATAGAAAGCTAAGAATCAAATTAGCAAACCCACGTATTCAACGATGCCTTGATTTTCTTCCTGTAATCGGAAAAATCTGCATTCGCTTCAGTCAGGGCAGAGAGTATTTTTTCTTGGGCATTCAAATTAGCATCAAGATATTTCAATGTTTCGTCGTGTTTTTTCAATTCAGTTGAAAATAAATCCTGTAAATAGGACGATTCAGAAAATAAACTCATCACATTAAAGATTCAGATCAATACCCAAAGCCAACATGATAACAAGTAAGAAAGCGAGTTGGAGGTTGAATTCACCTTGTGATCCGTGTCCCTTTCGGATAACAACTTTTTCGCAATATTGTCATTATTCATCTCTTCCGTGAATCTCTGCAGTAACTGCGCTCGTTGAGTTTGCATTTCACGCGTCTTGTCCAACACGCGTCGTAAAGCTGCGCCTTCTTTAGTCGAACCTTCAAGCATTTAACTTTGACGTCTCTGTGTTCTAAAGTCAGATCAATCAAAGCGATTTACTAAAAAACAAACTACTTAAAAATATATTTGGAAGTCTAATATGAGACGAACGAAATCGACAAATGCGAGAATAGGCTCCAACGACATTCAAAAATTTTCAACTACCAAGAACATAAAAACGAACCTGCGTTTATAGCCGGCCCAGCGAGTTTTGATGTTAACTCCGCTATAGGGAGACTCAGTAAATGAAGATTTGTAGAGTGTGCAGCTAACGCTTTGTGCAGTTCAACATTGTTCGATCTAAAAATGATTTGAGAATAGGAAATTACAAAACTATTGGTGTATAGATGATGTGCCAGTTATACCAACCGTTAAATGACCACCCACTATCAACCAGAGGGTTCGTGGAAAAAACGGCATAGTGTGGAAGTCATGACAAACAAAAAAATAAACACATTGGAGTACTCGAATCGAACGAGCAGAACACACCTTGCTTTCTGGTGATGTTCAGTAAGCCTCTCTAATTCCTTCTTGATTGCTTTGTACCCCTCGTCCGATGTCTAGAAATCATTCACATTTTAGGAAGGCATTACACGATACGGCTAGTGTTTCGGGTAGTAACGCGCCAAGAATCAATGATATCAGATAGGGGCACTCACAATCTCAGGCAGGTCGACGTCTGCTAGTCGTCCAGTTAAACCACTCAGTTTTGCACTGGCTTCTCGAGCTAGATCACCCACTTCTGAAATAATGCCAATTGATGAGCTGGTTTGTCATCTCTTCCCAATTTCGAATGAATGCACTTGCTTACTCGTTAATGTTTCAAGAAGCTTAGGAATAGCATCTGGCTGGGTGGTCAATGCAGCATTCCTCTCAAGCAGCATGTCTGGCAAGATTGGGCCTGTAGAGTCCGCGTCCAAATCGATTTCATCGATTCGTAGAGATACAAGAAAGGAGCTAAAACAATGGCAAACTTTCATAACAGTTGGAGTAATTATGATTCAAACTCACTTCAGCTCTTCATCTCGCTTATCTATTCGTTCGATTACCTCACGTTTGAGTTTAGCTTTCTCTTCTTCGTACTCAGACACTGCCTTGATGACACCAGGGGGTAGTAAGCCACCAAAGAGATCCTCCCCTCCCACAGAAACATCGAGGGGGTCAAATGAAAGAGGACGCACCTTGCAAAGCCCCTAAAAGAAGACATCTTTGAAGCCACAAAGGAAAACAAAAAGGAATAGTCACCACCTCTAAATCTTTACACAGCTCGTCATTCGCAGGAATACGTTCGTGATAAATAAACTCATTTTCCTTTTTGGCATTTGTCAATCTGAAACTCATAGCAATGCGAATAAAGTTTCACGAATTGCATCATGTAAAACGATATAATGGAGGGAAAAATTACAACAAAACCTTACTTGGTTCCGACCACATCAGAAAGAAATCCTATAGACGCTTTCATCGTATCACGATCTTCTTTCTCTGCAGCCTTGAATACAGCATTCAGGTGATCATTTGCAATTTTGTAATAACCATATCTGGAAAGAAAACATTCAAATACGTTGGAAACACATCAATATAGATCGGTGAAAATGTAGTTGGGGGGGGCCACCCATCCGAAGGTCAGTATATCAAGAAATGAACTCAGTCTAACGTGTTAGTCCTTGTTATATCAGCACTGTATCGGATGCGTAGAGGATGATGGGAATTGACCACCTTAGCTCTTTTATGCGGTTTCCGCTGAGAAAGTTTAGTTTACTGAATAAGCCTAGGTAGGGTAGGAGCACCTGGGTGGCTGGGATGATTACCTCCTGCAAAAAAAAAAAGAAAAAATAAAGAAAACTTGCCCACCGCGGTGCTCCTTCCCTACGAAAGCCCTCATTTAAAAACTGGCATGTCCGTGATATAACACGACATAACGCGTTTCATTGAGTTCATTTCTTGATATACCGACATTGTGATAGGTGGCCCCCCCCAACTACATTTTCACCATATAGATCAAATCGAAAAGGACCCCACCTTGCTCCCATTCTTTTGTCATCATCAGCTTGACACCCCAAATGGATCATTGCTATGCAACCATACATTTCGCTCTTTATCGCACACGTCCTTGCCCACAGCTGAAATTGAGAAACCGCTCGAGAAATCAATGTAACCATGACTTTCACACAAAAATAAAAAAGTAGGGAACCTGAGTAATTACCTTATACTTTTGTGATGAGACGTAATCACACAGATTCGAATTCTCCAAATGTTGATAACACTCTTGGTATCTATCGCGTAAGTGAATCGCCAATTTTGCGACCACTAAGTTGCTTCGATGATCAATGAGACTTTTCTCGAGTAGGCACTCTTGAGCTTGCCCCTGAACACATAGACTTTGTCAAAAAATACAACCTGTAGAATCCTCATAGGCTTTCCCTGACCTAGAGATACAACGAGTACGTTAACTCACCAAGAGCACATTGACAAAAAAGGTTAGTAGCTCTTTGTCGAAATCTACAGATGCATACTTTGAAGCGTTCATTTTATCACGAAGATGTTGAAGGGGCCATGCGGCATACTGGTAATGCATGAAGGCATTTTTTATACTCTGAAAACTTTCAACGATCTTTAAATTCCTACTCGGAAAATGACTATTGGCAGCAGAAGAAGACTTGAAAGACTCACATCTTCGTTCTCTCTTCCCTCATTTACAGCAATGCTAGCATGAACAGCGCCAATGTTGTACATTACGCAGGCTAATTCAAAGCCGATGTCATCGTAAGTAGCGGAATGAGCTATATCCATAGCTCTGTCATACCTTAAAATAGGATAGTTCGTAACGTGTCTTATTTCTCGAAATTTCCTCGGGGGAAACAAACGAATCTATGACTTGGCAATATCTAATTTAAGAAAAAAATTAATTGCTCAGTAATAGGACGGCTAGTATATCGACTTGAATGACTCAAACCACTAAAAGGGCTTAATTTTCAAGACATGTTGAATACAACTGTATAATAGAAACTATACATACCAACAAAATAAAACCTTTATTGGATCACCCTCCTCCATAGGAAACCGGTTCTTCATCATTAATAATTGTGCATAGTAACGTTTCAATAAGCAAGCAGTTTCCACATCAGCATATGTTGTGCTTATTTTCTGAAGTGAAATGCTTTATCCCTTCGTGAACCGTAACGTGACTCCAAATGAATACGAACAAAACTATTTGATTAGATCAACAAGATATAATAGAAGAAGAAGATATAATAGCTATGACTACTATACCATCGACACACTAAGAAGACAAAAAAATCATTCACAATGAAAGTTTACCTGTTTTAAATTGATCAATTCAGTTATAGCATTATCATATTTACTTGGATCATCTTGAAAATGTAGAAGAATATACTGCAAAGTACGAAATTAATGGAAAACTGCATCACAACGGGAAACAATGCTCTCTATTATACTTTTCGGCATAGCCACCGACGGAGAACTGCGGGTCTACATCACCTTACATTTTTCACATATCTTTTTGATTCCATAGCTTCCAGAAAGCAAAAAAAGGCAGGCGGCAAATACTAGAACTACATTCACGCTAAGAATTTCCTACTATGCGCAGAGCAATCTTGCATCTAGCGCGTGATGACACTCCGAACTTCTAAGAACCAAGAAAGCGGCTTGAACAACGAGCACAACTCAATCTGCTTCGGAGCGTCCATCAAAGCTTCCCGTAGTTTTGTTGGTCATTTTCCCATGATGGTCCCACCGTATGTGAATCCATCCTAATGATCTTGACAGATGAAGTGAAAGGCATTGAGATAGAGCCCTCTATTCACAGTTCGCACCCTTCAAACTCCTCTATCTTCCTCTGCCACGGTACAACCTTAGATAGGACCACGAAACGTACCTCCTTTATTTTTAATCGGAACTCGTCATCATATTGATTTGCGGGAATCTTTGGCTCGGGAAGTAACATCGGTACACGAGGCATGCCCTCCATTTTAACGAATTAATATTCTATGTCAGATAAGTGGTTGAAAAGCCTGGAATTGAGTTCAAAATTGAACAATTAACTAATGAAAATTTACCAAAAGCAGTTAACAGAAGGGGCAGTAAAATTTCATGACAAGAGCAGAATTGCCACGAAATCTTTCATAGTGACGGGATCTAGTTCACGTAAAGCAGCAAATTTGTCATACGGTCAACTTCATATAGATTACACTCGCGTCTACAGAAAACAAACAATAGATGCAACATTACTCCTTTCATGAAAGAGTGTTTACCAATGAGCAAAAGGCCACTTAAGACAGCACTCTAGCTACAAAATCTTTTAAAAACCGCTAAATAAACGAAATAGTTTCAGAGGGCACATCCTGACACTTTCACAACCAAAAAGACGCCTTATCATTTGTATCCGGTGAGGCACACAACGTGCAGCATTGACGGACTTTTGCGTACAGCACTTGTAAGCATACGGGGTATGTGTACGAACGTGCGTCCGAGGATGCGCGCGGCAAATCGAGCGGCGAAGTTCGTAATGATTTGAACGGCTTTGGCGCCTATCATTGGGGCCCAAACTTGAAATAGAGTGGATTAGGAGAATCATCTGACCCTACTGAACTAAAACTACTCTGAGTTTGTGCCCCGAAAGTTGGCGCCGCAGTCGTACAAATCGTCACGAACTTCGCCGCGCAATTTGCCGCGCACACCCTCGGACGCACGTTCGTACCGTCCCCCAAGCATACGAAGTAGCACAAAACGTTTATCGAGCGCTGCGATAGATCAAAATGAGTTCGGAATGTTGTTTCTCTGCTAAGAAACGTACGTAAGCCCGGTTATGAGCTCGTGAAGCCGGCTATTCTTTCTTCCCAAATGTTTCAACACCAAACCTGCCAGGGACCTCTAATTCCAGGGGGAAGGGGAAAGAACAGCGAAGAGCCCTATCACCGTAATTGCCGCGACATCAAGAAGTGAGGCGTTAAAGAAAGCGAGGAGCGACAAAGGGCTTAACAGTCACAGTATGCAGAACGAGCAAGAACTCGGAGACAACAAGAAGACGGAGTTCATGGTGACGAACGAAACATTGCGATCGCAGAATGAGAAAACTGAGAACGAGCTTTTAGCAAGCGAAATACAGAAAGGCGGCGTACTGAGTCACTAAGACATCATGTACGAAATAGAACTTACGCAGCTAGAAGCAGAAGAATAACCTCTCAGAACAGCCAGAGGATCAGCATGACGGGTTCATGAGAATTCGATTTGAGAGTGCCACCTGCATCACCGTCGTCCCGTTGATCATCGATTTCCTCGAGCGGGAACCAGTAGCGTCCCATTCGACCCTGTCGCGATCCAGAGTGGTCCAGTGAATCATCCTCGCCACAGGGATACGAGGCTCAGCGTTCCTTTCGTTCAGGACATTCGTGAAGAAGTCTGACCATCTCGTTGACGGCCGTCCTGGTGTTCTCTTAACGCCCCGAGGGATCCAATCAGTAAGGGCCCTGGTCATTTCGTAAACATATCCACAACAATTACTACAACATACTCGTTTATTGAAGCTCATTTGGATACTCCACGACACAGGCCTTATCGTTCTTACATTCACGGCCAGATTTTCACAAAACTAAATCTGCACTCTCGAAGAATGGTCAACCGCTGCGGAGCGGTCAAATGTACATTGATGCATCCATCAATGATAGCTTCCGACTTGGTAGCAAATCGTGAAGACACGCATTGCAGCTCTACTCGAACTCGACTTCTGAGTGCTTCCTTTCGCTTTTTATTAGATTTATTAGATTCTTATTTTCGCTGATTCATATTTTTCTTGAATAGGAAGCATATCGAGACGTGAAGTCTGGTGGGAATGTTTCTTGGAAATCACACTTACAATTAGATCGGCACCGTTACAATGATTAGACGCCAGATGGCTGCTTTCAGAGTTCAACGACCGACAGATCGATCGACCGACCGACCAACCGACACTAACGTCGTGGACTCGGTCGGTCGGTCGGTCTGTCGGTCATGGAAGTCGGAAAGCGACCAGTGAAGTAGCCGTTGTCTATGCTGGAGACTAGGGGGACCTACTAGCTCAACACGATCCCCTCGTAGATCTGCAATCAGGATTGGTGCGGAATATTGCGTCTATTATGGTAAAAGTGATCCACTTTCATACTCAGTTTTGGTTTCTGGCGATAGGTTTCGGTGATTCTTTGGAGCGTGGCAGTTTTTTGTTTGAAAATGAATCTACATGATAAGAATTAAGTCCGTCTGTCAAGAAAAAACTGACTTTTAAGTAGTAGTTAACTAAACAGCTAAATAACTAAGTAGAAGTTAACTAATTAGGGCATAATATTGCCTGGTGAGATCCCATACATACAAATGAAAAAGCTATTTTTGAACAATATTTATTTATTCAAAAGGTTGCACCATTTCACAATTAGGATGAGTTGCTAATTCGCTTGCAGTCAGGTTAGTGCAAAGTAGCAGTAGCACTGTGGCTATTCAAAAGAACAGGAGAACGTTAAACAGCATTGTGGTTGTGTACATAGTTTCTCTTACTCGCAAGAATGGTTGAACTGCGAGCAGTAGTATATCCGCTTATGACTAGGCTTATAATGTGTATGCTCCGTACCACACAAAGTGATGAAGGAATAAAAATGACAATTAAAACAAAAGATTCAAACTCGATTACGGCAGTCACCGGCCGGCTTAGAACAAAATAAAAATGCCGAATGAAATAAATGAATGTGAATGTGCAATACAACAAGCAGAGATTAGTGCTATTGGACATTTTTTGTGCAACATATATGGTATTTGAAGAGGTACAGGCAATCAAGAGGTCGTACAAAGTGCAAATAGAGAACAGAAGCAGGACATAACAGGGCGAAATGAAAGGATACAGTCAGAAATAGCGTGTGCTGTAAAAAATTTATGCTACAATAGCAGATGCAGTTCTCGAAATTATTACAAATAGATGGAAGTTTTATATTATCATAAATGAACTCGTAAAGAATCCCAGCAAACAAAAACAAAGAATTAATCCGTATCTATAACTAAATTATCACATACAAACAAATAATTTGGCTCATAGCATCGCATCGATACATAGTGGTTACGGGGAGATGACGAATTATCCGTTTAACCCCAGTGTGATCACAAGTAGCATAAAATGCGAGTTCTTTAAATTTTCTCCTTCAATTTTTTTCTATTTCAAAAAAGAAAAGTCACTCCAGTCGCGTATCCTGTTTATACTGACGGTGCACCGGTTGCACTAGAAGGAGGAGCGCATGTACGATAAAAGATGAGATTATACTCTTCAAAACCTCCATGAAGATGGTCTTCACTAGAGAAGCATGACTCTGTTGTGAATCCTACACGGAAACGGTAGGCGGACTGCAAGTAACTGCCAATTGACAGTTCGAAGGTGTCGTCAGTAATCTGCAATTGATTCCACTCAAAAAGAGGGACCATAAATAATAATTTCAGTAATTTGTATTGATCAGCACCTGATTGGCCATAGGATTCCTGAGACGTTCCGCCTTGAAATTATCACTGTTAAATGCACAATACTTGTGTTGGAAGTCGGCCAGATACCCACAGTTGTTTACGAGCTTTCCTTTTGGAACCCTGTGCATGTTTGATTAGTCAACAGAGCCTTGAAAAAATACAAATAACAGAGGAAAACTCACGAAAAGGTGATTTCCAATGGAATAGACGGCATGTATGGCGATACTGGAATGTACATGTTGAAGCGACCACGTTTGTTGTTACAGCTTTGCTCGATACAATAGCGGTTGTCAATGGTGACGTTCAGGCTAGGAATCATGATGCGTACGCCTCTACCGAGCGGTTTCCCAAGGGAAATGTCGGGCGCACTGCGAGCTATCATGTTCTTGGTGTGTTGGCCCAACGTTACCGTTCCCTCCATCTGAATCAATGATGAAATTTAGACATCTTCACAACTGACCGTGTGATCACCTATTTACCTGATTTCCAGTGGGATATTTGGCGCCACCACCACAACAGTAGGTATGACAGTGATTCGATTGACATACGGCCATTAACGGTGGTGCATCTGGTTGAAGCATTGGAAGATAAGGATGATCTGAATATTTTCAACTTCATGTATGGAAAGGCTGGTAGTCAACAGTTCTCCTCACACAACGAGCAGGAAAGTGACAGTGACCCTACCGATCTGATATATCATATGTCCGACGCCCTCGGTTGATCCTCCAGGTTTCGATGGTGGTGTGGCGTTCAATGGGTAGAGGTGATGATATCCGTAATTGCGACTATGCCAGTCCAAAACGTATAGAGCCGACATTGCGATCAGACAAGCAGCCATGACGACCACCAAAGTGATGATCGTTCCTTGAGTTAATTTCGAATTGCAGAGCGGTTCCTGACGATGACATTGGGAACGGCAGGCGCGATTCTGAAACCATACGTTAAGGGACCGAAATGCATCGGTGGAACAGCTGTGACTGCATACCTTTCGTTTCTCACGTCCTTCTTTAGTCACCGACGGAGCAGTAGACGCTAACGATGTTCTTGAGTAGGACAAGAAACTCTTGTTGTCGCTGACAATGCCAGACGACTGCTCGCTCAGATTAGAAGCAATTGAGCCGATCAACTTTTTCCTTCTAGCGTATCGTGCGAGACGTTGGCTTATTTCCTCAACCTTGAAAAAGGACTCATGGTTTGGGATGTTGCAGGGTCAACACTGTGTATCAGCAGGACTCAACAAACCTTATCGTCGATTTTGGTGTCAAGGTCTCCAGTAAGCCTGCACAGCTCCTGCATTGCGAGCACAGTCTCGTAAAAGATGCGCGATTCATCAACAGTCAAATGCGTACCAATGTCGCGAACCGCATCAGGGATTACCTGTAAAAGTCAAAATTTAAATGGCAAAAAATTCTTCCAACTACGACTCGTACGTACAGCTTGCAGCTCTTGAGCAATGAGTCCAGTTCGCCTACGTTGCTCCTCACTCAGACCCCATAGCTCGGCAATTTCAGGCTTGTAACGGAAATCGACGATACGCAGTTGTTGCAGATGTTCAAGCGCATCGCGTGATGTCTTCTCGACGATATCTTCTTTCAAGCGAATATCGGACGGACGAGTCATCTGAATCGGATGTTGTTAAATTGAATGGCAGTTTGATTAGGGGATTACCGTGATAATCACCTGGCCAGTGATATAGATATCACCATCAACAGTAAGCTTTGCAGCGGTGCGATCAGTACCGATTGCTACTGGACCATGAGAAACTAGAGTCCCACCGTTGCGGTACCATTGCACATCGCTCTCCGGTGGCTCGAATGAACCTGGATTGGTGGCCTAAAAAAGGTTTTCAATTTAGTCTCGAATCAGCGTTGTCAACACCGCCTATACCGTTTCCACAGTTGAATAAATGTGTGAGCCATGATGGTAAAAACCTACTCGAACAATAACTTTCTCAGATTGTTGAGCTTGAATGAGGGCCACGCCTTCGTCGGTGCAGGCAAGCAGGCGCACGACGAGTAGGAAGTACTTCTGGTCGGGATTCGGTCGATTGTTCTTCCTCTGGTTGTTTAATGTTGTCTCGGAGAAATGAAGCCTCGGCACGGTCACTTTTGTGATTTCACGAGCGTGGATGTTAAGTCTGAAAAACCTTGCTAGTGTAACGGAAATCAAGAATTTTTTTGATACCTGGAAAATCCAAAAGTCAACCCTACAGCCCACGTCCCTCTTGCACCACATTATTCACTGAGTATGGCATGAGCCGACGTGCGCTGACTATGCATTTAAAAGCGCTGTGCGATTACAGCCGATGAAATGACTTTGATCATGACTCAGCGCCTTTTGCGGAGGAACAACGGAAAACGTACATGACAGGATCGTGGGGTATCGGTTTACGATCGGTTTGGGATTGTTTGATTTGAATTTCAGACGACAGCATCTCAGCCTTGACACCACAAAAGGCCAGTTTGATGGCTTTTATCGGATGCATTACACCGTTCACTTTCACGAACTTGGGCGGATTCTCATCGTTTGCCTCAATGTTCACCGAGATCTGAAAGCAGACAATAGTAATTCAAAGCACTGAACCCTACAGCACAAGCAAGTCATACCTGGAAATGATTCTTCTTCTGGTTAACAAAACAACCATCCGAATTAGAGTAATTGAATCCTTTGTCGGCTACGACGCAGATTTTAAGTTTGGTCAGTTGTTGATGGTTGATATCGTAGAGTGGGTTCCATGACTCTTCTTGGAATGCTGAGAACTTTATCACCTAGAAGGAGACTCCGCATGAAATGGTAACAGAGTTTTGTGATGTCATCACCCACCTGTTGTGAGAAATTTTCATCCTGATAGGTGCAATCGATAGGACTAGCAGCCACCGGTGCTTGCCCCACATTCGGGAAAGCTGGAAGGAACTTTGGGGGATCCAACAATTGGTTCTCAGTACGGGCACGTTTCCTGAAACTTATACAAAATGAAATGCACGGTCCACGATAATTTTGGGGCATTTCGACGATTTATGAAACTAACGAATAACGCAGAGGTATCGAAGAAAACGTGAGAAAGGGTGCAGAGATACGAGGCTTTAAGAAAGCGCTAACGTTAGGGGTTGGACGAAAATGTGATCACAAAAGTTGTATTGAAGGGGTGTTTGGTGTCGCTGCTTACAGCTAACTATTGTAAGCCGGAAACATTCAAAATTGTTTCCCAATCCGCTATGGCCCTGGCACAGGTGATTTCATTCTGCGCAACTTTCTTCTTTATTGCTAATCTAGCAGAACAGGTATTCAGAACAACATTAGCCAAATGGAGCAGCAGTGGTATGAGAGAATAGTCTCAACTGTAATAACTAACGCTACGACCCCGGCTGCTTGATTTTTTACCAAAGTTGCTCCAATACGAACACCGATGCCCGGAAATAAGATTTCATAGTCAGCCTAACGAGGGTGTGGCATTCACATGATAAATCTGTGGCCCCTTATTACGCCCTGTCCAAGACGTTTTTCGACCTCACGACCGCGGATATTATATGAGGGGCTTCGAATCCATAAACCTTTTCTTTAGTGAACTGTGCCTTTGGATGCCATGACATCTTACGAAAAAGCGCAGTTAAAAACAAGTAAACCCAACCTTGGAGCTTCTCCAGCTTGGTTGTTGATACTGCCTTCGTTGCAGACATTGAGAATGTTGAACAGTCCTGCACTGTATCCACTATTCACGATATACTGCTGATTGTCATGACGACCGTTGGAAACCGGCGGCGATACCTGAAGAAGACATCGATGTGTAGACAAGAAAGTGAGAGTATATATACAGACAAGCTCTGACCTGTGGCAGGCTACCAGGAGTAGGCTGGCTGGGTGGATACGGGCTCATGAAGCATGCATTTTGTGGTGATGTCATCGGATGGGTGACCGGACCGTGTGAGGGCTGATGAAGTTCATGTGACATCATGCCCGGTACTCCAAGTATGAGACCGCCGTTGTTGTTGTTTAGGTTACTGTGGATACCTGAAGCAATGGTGACACTTGCTATTCTTTTGAAATACTAGTGAACGGAGGACAACGGTGAAATCTGGTATGTAAACACGTCCACTCCGTTGTTTCAACCTTTGCGTCGAACCCTGTATTGCGCATATAAAAGCGGAAGCGAAAACGACAACCAAGAAATAAAAGAGGAAGAACGACTGTATGAGTAGCTATGGGGAATAAACACGGTGAGATCTAGAGGAGAAAGGCTGGTTGAGGGTGGAGGAAGAGAAGTACACTCGAATAAAACGGGAGATGGTGAAGGAAAAAGAATATGTCGTAAGGTACGTGTAGGAAAAAAAGAAAATGTTGTAAGGTAATCGGCACACAATAAATGATTCAAAAGCAAGAGAAACAACGAGAAAAGGAAGACAAAAATGAGTGCGAAGGAAAGGGTGGAGATGAACATTAGTGGAGAGGAGTGAAAGTAAAGGATGTTAGGTGGGAAGGAAAAGCCATCAATTTAAAAAAACCGAAGGGAAAGATGAAGCAAACGGAAGAAAAGGAAGGAAATGAAATAGGAGCATGTATAGACTTGAATAAAAAAAAAACGAAGAAGGGAAAAAGGAAAAATGAGGTGTGATGTAAATGAAGAGGATGTTGAGAGAGTATAGTATACGAGACGACAAGACTAAGGGAACCGTTAGAACAATCACAACGGTCGGAATAAGTATGAGGTGATAAAGTAATGGTGATAAGATATCGATAGAGGAGACGAAGTTCTGGACAAGATACAACCTGAAGAGGCTTCGAATATCCATATGGAGCCTGAGGACGGGCAAAAAGACGAAAGTAAAAGCAAAGTAAGGGGAAAGGAAATCTTGAATCACATACCGGGATAATTCGGATAGTTCTCTGGTGAATAAGGTGCGTCCGAATTGCTCTCAGGCGATCCCGATGAACCTGCACCAGAAATATCTGTTATTGGTGGTGAATCTGGTAGACGAGTGGCATTCTGAAAAGTATACAGTCATGTTCATCACTTGTTATTGTAATATACAACTTGATGCAGTAATCCTGCATAGCCAAGTAATCGAAAAAGCATTTTATTCTCCTTGTCAGCAGAGTTTCTGCATTTCAGCCAAAAGTTAAGGTGGTAAGTCAAATTATCGACTTTTTATGAACATTTACTTTCCTAATATTCCCCACACTACTAAGCGTCAGCCTTTACGTATGGACTTCTTTTGATTTGTATGGATCAGAAATTGAAAACTTCATGGTACCTGAAACATTGCGTGCGAATTGTTCTGTTGATTATGTCTGATATCCTGAGCGTTGTTCCTTTCGTTGGTAGGTTGATGTGCGTAGCGATTAGTATCAGGACTATCCAATGGCGTGCTGAAATCTTATCGAATTACATTTTGCACACGCTGACGTAAACGGGAACTTCGCAAATATTGTCAACAGAACAAGGCTAGCGCCCGAGATAATCGCTTAGCGGGTGCTTGCAGGGTGCAACGACCGACCGACCGACCAACGGCGGCGCTGGCCATGTGCTGACAACGCTGGACAGATTGCGTTCAGGGCCACATGAGTCATAAGGGCGCGTGGTCCTCGGTGTCCAACGTTGTCACACAAGTAGCCAGCAACGCCGTCGGTCGTTGCTCTCTGAAAGCACCCAGTGGACGGCGACCGTGGTACGCGAAAAAGATGAGCAGCGGGATAGCGTGCGCAGTAAAGCGCTAATCTTTCAGCGGTCGGAGTCGGCCATTTAGCACGGTGCTAAGAAGAAATGTGATTGTGTTGACCTACATTATAACGGACTCTACCATAGTAACACCCTCCTCGTAGTCCCGATTTTTCTTTTTTTGTGGCGACATCGAAAGGTCAGTTTTTTTGACCAGCACAGCATAGGGCAGCAGTCGACATTGCATTGACCCATTAGATTGAAGCAGCGTACATTTGTTAGAACGGCATAACCAAACGGCTTTGAATCGCTCCGAATCGCAAACATTCCCAAATGGCATCGTTTTTTTAATTCCCGTCGACACCCAGCTGGATATTCTGCTTTGCATCGTGGACGATTTGCCTAATGTACTAGCGGTACACTTGAACAGTTACCTTTAGAGTGCAGCTGACCTCGCAAAGAAATCGATTTCTATAACATGGGTAATCGCCAGCAAGGTAATGATCAAGAAAATAGACATGCCTTTGTCAAGAGCAAGGTCAAACTTAACAGTGGACCAATAATGGCATTGCAGCAAACACCCAGACCATGGAAATTTGCATTCCTCCCGTGGGAAAAATTGAACTTGTTAAGATACAAGAAGTATTCGTTAAATAAGGAATACTTTATAATGGTCATGCAACAAATTCAAAAAAACTCACTTGTCGTTGTGAACGAATTCAAGCAAATTGAAGGTGGATAGGTTGCTAAACTCTCCAAGAGGGTCACCGAGCCCCTCCTCTGAAAATATATTCAATGAGAAAGCAGAAAAAGTTGAAAGATAAACGCCAGCCGGCTTTTTTCTTCATAATGAAGCTTTTTTTAAGCTTATAGCAATCTAACACCACAAGCCTTTGATGGCATGTCAGATTTCGAAACCCGAGTTGATGAAACCAAGTCGTATTGCTAAAAGGTATGACCCGAGAAACAACATCTGGGAAGAAGCTATGGGAGTTGATGAACGGAAAATGAGTAGAGTGCGAAGCAGTGCTTACCTCTGAAATTGAAAGATCGGCTTTTAGCCATGCAGTTTCATCGAAGAATGGAAGTGTGCTAGTAGTGAGAGAGCGCGTCAACAATAAGGACTGCGCTCCGCCGCCGCCTGGTCGTGCCAGGCCGCGGCGCGGGACCGCCGTCGCCTACGAAGACCTATTTTTCTCTGCGTCCAACTCGGTAACACTGACCCTCAGACTTCCTCCCGATCAGCTCCTGCTCTCTAACACCGCGATCGCCCGCCCATTTCATTTCGTTCCGACGGTAAAAATGTAGTTGTAGGCAGGGGGAAGGGGGGTCAGCGCCCTTATGAATCATTGAATGCTAGCGCGCAGAGGAATGGGGTAGCCAATCTTACTTGAGCTTAAAGATGGTTTTTATTACCTAACTTTTGGAAGGAGAGGAGCTCCGGGGTGGGTCAGTTGATTATCTCGTGTAAAAAAGCTGAGATAGGATGGGAATTGATCACCCACTTGGCTCACCCACCCCAAATCCCCTTTCTTTCTAGGGCTTAGATTTAAAAACATATTTATTATATAAAAGGCTATGAAACGTTCTAAGCATCACTGCGACCTCTTGGAGACGGCTATTCTTCCCTCTCTGCGTTCTAGCCACCAATGACCAAAAAAGCCCCCCTCCCGCACCTCTCCAACTACTTTTACTACCATTCCGACATGAAATCCAAATCATTGACTACCACACTGGTCATCACCGGGAGACTGGTATCATAGGACCAAGTGACCAACCAGTCATTGGAGCTACTGGACAATCGAGCACACGGGGAAAGACTTGTCCAGTCGACAATTCCGTCATCAATCTGCCCATCACTTTCTTCCACCTTGCATAAAGCTTTTTTGCCTGAAATAGCCACATGGAGAAAACGCCAGAAATCCCTACAGCTAGCTGTCCTCGTATTTAAAAAAGGCAACCTTCAGCACTGAAACCGATGGCTGTAAAGTTGGCAAAGAACATAGATGACGCAAGCCTTACTCGGTGTACGTCCCCCGTCCCCATTCCTCTGAGTTCAGACCAATGCGCAATTGGCCCTGACCTTGCGATGGTTCTCGTCGTTTCAACAAAAAAAAAGAGCGAGGTCAGCGAGCTATTATTGAGCCGCCAGGTAGTGTCATGCCCAAACTCTCGCGTCCCACCTGTACTCTGGAATCGGGCTTCCCGAACCATTGCCAATCAGAAATATCGTTGTTTAACAACAAAAAATTTGTTTTTTGGGAAGCAACTCCTATATACCTCATAAAGAATTACCTTCATGAATCGGGTTGAAACCCTACTCATCAGTGTTCACAAATCTCTTTCTTCGGTTTCGATTTTATAGCTTTCCCTGGATAACTACTCCAGATTTGATTGCTCTTGTAATCCTGACTTCTTATTTATCGGATCAATCTTTTCAATCTCTGAAATTCCAAGTAAGAATGTGGGACGCCGCCAACGGTAGAAAAATGTTGACCAGGACCGTAGTAATGTGCAATATAAACATGCATCATCTTATACATTTCATCAATTTTTATTTTGAATTTTAAAGGTGTAGTACTGCTGTGTATAGTGTATAGCCATTATTAGGGATGGATGAAACTTATATTCTTGAAACTAGTGACAAATCACCCTTCTTATTCTATTAATTAGATGCGTACAAAGTTCCATGACCACCTAGGCACAGCCCACGAAAAAAAGTTTTCTAAGAATCCCCCTGGGGCTGTCGGGTCGAAAAACGGCTTACATAGAGCGTAGTAAAGACCCTAAAACCGTGGTGGACGCGAGTACTCACAACGTTGAAGAGGCTGTAGAGGTTGTACCATTCGCACAAGGACGCACACGTAGCTCGCAGGCAGACTACCGTAGCCATCTGTACGCAATGGCACTACATTTGAACAGCTCGTCCAATTACCCTTCCAATGCACCTTTTTGTCGTCTATGGGAAAAGCTGCCACCAGTCGGGAGCCAAAACAGTCATGAAACCACTTTTTCTTGTTCTCTTGCTGCTAGTAGGATTTCTCTTTTCGCGCACCTTCCTTCTGTAGCATTTCCTTCTTCTTATGGTCCGTTACCCATGAAAATTTCACGACTCCTAAAATGAAAAAAACCAAAACTAAAGAGTAGTTGTCTATATTTTTACTCATCCGCAACAAAAACGACAATGATATAGAATGCTATGATTAACAGCAACTGCTATTAAGATCGTTGCCAACAAAGAAGACACTTAAATGACTGGAACTAATATACCAAAAGGAATCAAAACGCGTAGAGGAGGAAAACCTTTGGAAAACAATGGCGGGACCAGTTGTAAATGTAAGAGCAATGCTTAAAACAGAAGATATAATGCAGGATTGGATGTTCAATGAATAAATAGAAAAAAATGTTTAAAGATGTTATAAATAGCATAAATATGTAAACCAAATGATTCATGCCTAATGGAACTTCCAGCCCAACAATAAAACATTCAAAGTGAAATGTACGCCTAATTATAACTCTGAATGCTCAAGATCGACGTCAGAAAGATCGATCTCCTCCTCTACGGGGAGCGGGGCATCCTTTCCATCCCATGGCTCCACTTTGTCAATTGTTGGAAGAGCATCACCCTGCAAAAGTGAGATTAGCAAGATTTCCCAATGGAATAGCTCTTACAGAAAATGACAGCTCATGATGCACCTTCATTGTTACAGTTTGTCCTTTTCCATAACTGAGGTCTCGCAAAAACTCTCGAATACCATCGTCATCGAAGGATCCCTGTGACAGTATCGTTTAAAGATGGATAAAATAGGTCTTGTTTCAACATACCCTAAGCGTTGAAAACTTCATTTTTCTATGGTTCAAAGCTACCATAGCGGGGTAACCAAATCCTCCGACACCAAAAGCTTCTTCCAGTTTGGGTTGCGATGCACCTTCTGTCCAAATCCATCTGAAAGATACAACTTAGTGATACCTCTGATATGAGCTAACCCTAGTTACTTTTATTAAAGCAATCGCCTGATCCACGAGAATTTTGAACTCACCCCCAGCCATTTTTCTTGAAGTAATCGCCTGATGCACGTAGAATACTGAGATACTTGTTACGGCAATCCGCTTGACAGTCGAGAATGTGCGGGAGGAATGCGAAAACGCACAACTGCTTGCCTTGGCATTGGTCTAAGTTAACAAGTCAGCTTGTTCGGCACGAAAGCTCAAAAACAAGTAGATTTACCTTCAACAACTTGCTGGCTTGTGATTTGCAGCACCTCAGGTGGTGGAAGGTTTTCCATTGCCTGAATGTAATAATGTCAATAAAAACACCACCGGCATCTGTACCAGTGAAATCGACACTAATTATCATCATTAAAGGCAAAGTAAGATGTGTGGAAATAGGAAAAGCTTCTTGATAGATTCGAGTTATACTTCTAAGACACAACAGCTTAAAATCGTGGACTGAATGACCATGACTGAACCCATATGTCAGTTCTTGAGAGCATTGATAGAATTGCCAAATTGACCATGGGGAAGTCGCGGAATAGTCCAAGAATCACACTCATCTTACCAACGTCATATAAGGTACTCTTACGGCATAGATTCCGGCTGCTACTTTTAAAACTTAAACTGAAAGCTTTTAAAAGCTTATACTCTTGTTTCCAGAGTCTGGAAGGCCAAAGATTAATGTGGTCCAACCTCAAACACATTTCAGACCCCGAAAGCAGTTCCCCAGTTTCAAACGTTCTAAATAGGCATCGCGATCTCAACAGACGACCGGATTTGATATGGGCCACCGCTAATCTGACTCACAAATTGTGGCCTCCGATCATGACATAGTCCCTTGGCGCGAGAGTGTTAGCAAACGAAGCCCAGCCCGCAAATGTCATGCACGCGCTGAGAAAAGCTCAACGAATGAAACGGGGCAAGAAAGATTGCAGAATAGAGATTTAATATCCGAAACAGTTTCAGTACAGATTGAACACTATGTTCATTTTGCAATAATGGAAGCTCAGAGGAGGTTCAAGAAAAAATGAGAAGGCAAAGATATAAACAAGAGATAAGTCGTTTGAGTCCCCAGAACAACCACACTTTAGACAAAAGTTGATGATCTCTTTTCATGGTAGCTTATAGGAGGAAATTCAACGGAAAATGAGTAGGCCAGGAAATCTACAAGAGATAGACAGACACCTTCACAGGGAAAGAGTGGACCTTTAGAATAGACGGGCCTAGATTCAGAACTAGGAAACCGGTTTCAAACTCGCTGATACTGTTCAACCTAACTTGCTGTGATTCAAGTTTATTCTGAGTCAGTGGACCTAAGCACTAATCAACCTACTAACGATTTCCTTTCATAGCTGACATCTGTCAGAAATCCGTTAATGACTATACACTGCAAAAAATTTATAGGAGTGAAATATTCACCTTTGACTCCGCCCAACTGACGATGTCTGAAGTTGTTCTACCTCCGTCATAGTCAACAGCATCTGTGTCCGACGAACCAGGTGCGAAGTATTTGATCGTTGGGAACCCGCGCACTCCATACTTGTTTGACATAAGCGTGTGAACAGTAGCATCGAGAGCTCCAAGCTTAATTAAGCTGTAGAAACAGAGTACGATTCACAACATAAAAATTTGAGCCTTCAACCACTCAATTGTTGGTACTTGGCAATGATGTAGGTCTATCTTGACGACTATTCTTGACTATCTTTTTGCTTTAAAGCTTACTTTTTCTCTCTATTGTTAGGTAAAAGCCATTGACGAATGATTCGATGTTTCAAGCATCACGCCTCGCTCGGAGGCTTTGTCTATCATTGCAGCAAAGCAAGTTTGCCAATCTTTTTCAAATGTAAAAAGTAATAATTGGATTAAAACATGTTTTCAAAAATTTACACAGGTAGCATAATGTGAACGCAGGTCAAACAACAATACTATCCCATACAAGCCGCCGTTTTTGATTGCGATGGAAGGAGAACAAAAATTTGGAATTCTTGAGCAGAAGATCGACAATTGACCAGAAATATTTGACTTATCGGTCTACTGCCGAACTTCAATGAAGGGATGATAAAAAACACAAAATTTCTCAGCAAAATAGAAAAGGGGGCTTTTGGGAAAGAAAAAACAAGTAAAAGTATGGTATTCTACTCATAAACCTTCAGGCTTTGTAATTATGAAATTTTTTTAGTTTTAAAAGATGAACGTCGAAACGCCAACTCCTTGAGCTATTGCTTCAAGCCACTAACGCTATGACGGAAGCCCTTCAACAACGAGTTTCTTCGGCACTGCGAAAACTATACAAAAAAGACGGTGAGGAGTTGAGGAACCAAAAAGCAAGAGCAAGTGACTGAGAATCTTTCATAGCCTATTTGATCGCGCAAACTGACTATGTCCTCGACTGTGCGCTCGTCGTGAGCGGCTGTATTCAACCAACGATATCCCCCCCCCCCTGAGTCCCCAACCTTTCCGAAAAGCGCCATTTATTCTATACTATGGTAGTAATTAATAATATAAATATAATATATCTGTATATAAGAATAAGTTTTCAGAATAAGTAGTCGACCACCTCATGAGTGATAGGACAAAGAGTATAAATAAAATCGGCACTCAGCAACTTTCGAGCACACAACGTAATACGATGAAAGAGCTCTCTTCTGACGCGTGCACAAATTCTACTCAGAAGCATTCGATGTGTTGTAATTTTGCAAACCAAAAACAAAAAAGTACCTTAACTTTTCCTTTCAACTGTGAAGCAGCTGCTTTCCAATGAGGCTCAAGGTTTTTACAATGTCCGCACCAAGGAGCGAAGAACTCAACGAGCCATGGATCTTTGCTGTTCAAGACGAGCTAAAAATGAGCTCGATTTTTACAGTAATTCTCTTGATAGAATTTGAAACACAAGTTTCAAACATAAAACTGCTCTATCATGCTTTTTCGAAGTTTGCATCTGTGAGCTCAATGACATCGCCGCGTCCTTTACTGCCACTATCATCTTTTCCTTTGCCTTGCCCAGGTCCTTCAAGTCGAGACGTCACGGTGTTCTTAATTTCAG
Source organism: Haemonchus contortus (assembly GCA_000469685.2). Classification (NCBI taxonomy): domain Eukaryota; kingdom Metazoa; phylum Nematoda; class Chromadorea; order Rhabditida; family Trichostrongylidae; genus Haemonchus; species Haemonchus contortus. The sequence goes on along the minus strand of LS997562.1, from coordinate 10,429,848 downwards.
CAAGCACAGTAGAACTGATTCCTTGCGCAGTTCTGGCTCCTGAACATGTTAAATAGAGTTTCTGCTGCGTGAAAAGAAGCGGAATTTACATCAACATGAAGTCATTCTGCGCTAGAAACATATAAGAGCGAATTAAAATGCGGCGAACTACGGAACACCTTGACCATTTTTTCCTTTATGGGCATCCAAAAATTTAGTGTTGCAGGAGTATGTACAACGGTAATTAAAATTGAAACCACACCTACTATTTTTTTTCTGAGCTTGACTAATTGTTGTGAGCGTGTAGTCCCTAGGAGGAACTTGATGACATTGAACACTGTGATGATTTGAAGGCAGGCCGAATTACGGCTAGAGTCCTCTAGACACCTTACTCTTCGAAGTCATTCATCTGTTTTTTTTTGTTTCTATATTCAGCTTCCATGTATACAGTTTAAGTTGACGATCAACAACGGAGTATTTTATAAATTACCATTTGGCCTCCGCACAGCAACGCGGGCATTACTATCAAACAGAGATGCATTTGTTGATCTTACCTCCATCCCTCAAGAACCTGGCTACAGGCTAAGGCAGACTATGCGTTTATGCAAAAAGTCCAATGAGGCTCCGTTCTTCATATGATTAGTTGATCCTTTCCTAGACTCTGTTCGTTGATTGAGCTTTTTTGAAGAAAAATAGTAAGCCCCTTTTCGAGCAGGTTTTCCTAAGCTCACATTTTGACCCAGCCTCTTCAGGCAATTCTTCAGGCAATACAGGTTTGAAGGAAAGATATGGAAACAAAAAATTCTCTATATAGAGTACGTGATGAAGATAAGTTCATAGCTAGCAATTAACGATGTTGACTTCAAATAAAGAACGATTCTGGAACATTGCGAACGTTTTTGGATAGAGTTGCGAACCTTTGATGTTAGCCCGCCCACATCGATGCAATCCCCTTAAACTCGAAATATTTGCTTTATTCTAAAACCTCCAACCTCTTTTCTGCACTCTAGGCTGTTTTGCGCAACATTATGAATTTTGACCTTAGTCGCGCCCACCTTCATGCATGCTGCGCCCATTGTTTTAGAGTTTGACCACTTTTCTTCGACGGCCTTCACACCTTCTTCTATCATGCCCTTGTCAGAAGCACTCGTCACAGAACCACTAAACCTTTTCTTAGACTAAAGTGGTCAACCATTCGAAACATTTTAGGTCGCCATTTTACAAATGGGCACAAGGTGAGCCTTTCCCTAACTCAGCAGTGATAGATTTCTCGGCGAGATGAGTAGGCGAGACGAATAAAACTGAACAAAAAAAGTCGAAAGATTTCCTTGACAACATTCAACCGCATAGCATGATGCCGTTTCTCCCAAACAAGTTAGAGAGTGACAGTACCAGTATTTACACCTATGCTCAAAAGTTAGTGAGTATGTGAGCATAGATCGGGTCTCCTGAAAGAAATGACTATTGTCAAATTGTGAGCTGACCACAAACATCCTTTCGCGGACGCTGCGGAACATTGAATGTGCCCACTGGTCATCAAGACAAGTAGAAGCCCGCCAATTCTAAGCTCATTTCCGCATAATGTTCAAAACATTTCAAACAAAAAACCAAGGGCAAACAAACCATTGTAATCGATCGGCTTATCCTTATTGCCAGCGAAAATTTTGATCGTAGGGAAGCCTTGTACACGGTAAGTAGATCCCAAGCTTTCGTGAACAGTCATGTCTACGGCACCAACCTTAAACAATGATCATTAAAAATTTGAAGATCAAGAATGGAACATAAGCAGGCATTGAGCCATTTACTCACTTTTGCGATGCCTTTGAGAGCGGTTGCAGCTTTTTTGTATTCCGGGACCAAATTTTTACAGTGACCACACCTGAAATCAAAATCGGAAGTAATACCGTACTGAAGGTGAATGCAGGTAGCCAGTGAATCATTGCTATTCTCTGCGGAAATGTGGAAAACATCATCAACACCAATACCAAAGAAATGGTCCGAAGGCTAGACAGTATTTACATTAGCACAACGCTCCGTACTAATCTGGATCACTGCGGCATGGACGAGGGATGGAAGACGCGTACATTACCAAATGAAATTACTATTCACAATTTCATATCGCGAACAAGGCTCCTGCCACCACACTACTTGATATCCTATTTGGGTGAAAATCATTGATCTAATTTGAATCGCTCTCATTAAGTGCTGGTTTCTGAAAAGTAAACTACTTTGGGCTATTCGACAACTCTTCACTGTTACGGTGAAGTCTTGAGAAAGAAGCAAACGAAATTAGGCCAAAAAAAAGTTGTGTTTCGACTTCCATCAATTCTGCTTAGCGCTTCAATGTTCTTTTCTTATTCGTGACCACATAAGATTAGGCCAGAAATAAAAGAATTTCTCAAACTGCATTCTGTTGTGCACGATTACAAATACTTGAACAAAGATATTCAAATTTTCTCTGATTATAGACATCATTTTTCTGCGAAAAGTTTAGTTTCCCAGCTGTGCGATCCTATCTAAGAATTCAAACTGGTACAATGGTTCTTGAGTTCTCGCACCTAACAAAGGTCGCCTCTCACCTAAATGAGACCTTCCTAGAATCATTTCACACCGGTACCCGAAAATAATTCTAACTCCTGGCATTGCGGCATATAATGCGTTCGCATAACAGCTCTTTTTGTCCTAGCGGTTTTCATGAAATAACTACGAAGTCTGGAGCATTCGTTCAGGGAAATTAGTAGCACTGTAACCATTCCCCTTTCGCTAATGACAGTGCTTGTGAATACGAAACGCTGCTTGAGCAAAATCCAAAGTATTACTATATAATTTTCAAAAGTCACCTTATACGGTTCCCCATTGTAACACGTTAGCCAATCTAATGGAAATAATTTGTTCAAGCTTTTGAGAACCAATAGAGGCAGCTATTTCAAACAACTTAAAGCCATTGTGAATATGACGAATAGTGCTAGCCACTATGTTTACAATTCCCTTCTTTGAACAATTTTTATGATCAAAACTCTCTCCTTTAGTCCACTCATTTCTTCAAATCAAGGTCACGATGTAGTGCTAGAATTTTAGTGGGAACAAACTGTTACCGATAAACCAGCGAATAACGTAGGAATGTGTTCATGATCAACAACACCGATAGGGGGCATTCCACGCGTTATCTTCGCCTTCCTCGACTTTCATGTTGCCCGCCTATTGGATTACACGGAAAGACTGGGTTTCCGCCCGATTTCTGAAGCGAATGAGCAGGCAACAACTCAAACCACCGTACTGTTCTTACCCACATCACGTCCCCCTACCGTAATTTTAATGTTGCACAATACGAAGCAAATTTAGTCAGTCAACAAACCTGTCATAATAAAGGCTGACAAAAAAAGGGTGAAAAAAGAACAAAGATGGAACAGTACCATGGTGCAAAGAACTCCACAACCCAGACTTCATCACTGTTTATGACTTTGCTCCGGAAGTTTGCTGCTGTCAATTCCACTACATCATCCTTAGCAGAATAGAGAGCATGACACGAAGCCAACACTGAAAGATGACTTTATGGTGTGCAAACAACGGAAAAAACCACTTCCAACTATCAAAAAAAGCCAATAAGCAAAAATTCTTACAAAATGCAGCGCCAAACAGGGTTAATAAATTCCTGCTCGACCGTGGCATGACGACACACCTCGAATCTCAATTCCTTCTACCGAACGGAACTGTTTGCATACCACACACAAGGCTCAATCGTGAAAGTGCACCGTCGTGTGGTCCTCTAATTGGCTGAGAGCCCTTCCGTGTGCCCCGGTGGTCCTGCAACGATTTAAGGCGGTCATTATCCCACCCTTTAAATTGGAAATGGAGCATGAATTTCCGCTATCGTTTTTGTGTCTTCTCACAGCTTGTTTACCGAAACGTGGCTTATATAGCTAGCCTAGCAATGCGTATTTTATAGAATTGCTTCCTCGTATAGGATCTTGTAATCCACCCTGGGTCAGCACCCTTCTAAACCACAGAATGTTAGAAAGCAGAGCGGGAGGGGTAGCCAACCTTAATTTTGCATAGGGATGGTTTTTACCCAGAAGAATATGGTTTTTACCTAACCACTAGAAGGAGGAGAGCTCCGGGGTGGGTGTGGTGATTACCCCGTGCAAAAAGCTGAGATGGGGTAAGAATTGAACATCATTTGGCTTACCCACCCTGGAGCTCGTTCCCTGCTCAGGCTTAGGTAAAGAAAAACGTTTCACGGCAATGAAGCGTTAGTAAGGACAAGTATAGGCTACGAACTTCTCTACCCCTCCTTTGCGCTCTAGGGTTCAAATGGGCCTTCCCAAACGACATTTTCACCCAAAATGAATATCAAAAGCTGATTAGATAGAGAGAAAAGCAACAAAAGGAAAGCGGGGAGGAGTAAAGGATCAACAAAAAAATACATCACTAAAAAAGGGCTAAAATCCTCAGCAATGAGGGAAATCTCTCAGTAGTCGTTTTGAGAAAAATACGAACGAAGAAGCATACAGTAGGAGTAGCAAACCATAGGTTAACAGCCCATCAATCGCAGAGAGTAACCTTCTACAATCTTAGGGAGTAACTTTCTAGTAGCCAATTTAGAATAACTGCTCCAGCGCAAACGCCCCTACGCAATCGCACACTACAAACCTTGCTTTTTGTTTAATTCTTTTGTTTCTTTGCTAACATTAGAAAATGCAGGATGCCTCGTGGTAAACCCTTAGGGTTGCTGGATTCCTGATGTCTTATTCTTCAAGCTGGTCGCCAGAATGTGTATTATCAATGTTGGCAGTTGGATTTCTTTGGGGAGCGACAAATCCATTACTACGGCTCGGTTCAAAATCTTCTGCTGATGCTACTAGAACGGGTAAGTGTCAGTAAATTTTCTTTTTCATCCACTGGGATTTTTTTTCCAGTTTTTTATCCTTCACACTTTCTTTCAAAACTGTCGCCTTGAAGCACGGTACCTTCAACCAAGGCTTTAATCACGAATATCCATACCAAAGGTTCGGGTAAACCAGGCTCCATTTTTCTGGGAAGCCCGCTTAAATAAATAGTAAGGAGGTGGACCGACTAAATCTCTTATTGATGGATTATCAGTTCCACATAGTTTACAATTTTTTTAGCTAGGCATTCTATCACCACTAGATCTGCTCACCAAGTGTGATACCCGTATACCATGAATTTATAGTGTTATTAAGTGTTTCTGAATCGACGTTTTGATTTGTCTTTATTTTCAGCGAATGATGCTCCTGTGAAATTTGGGCGTCGTATTCTTGCACCTTTCATTGATCTCACTAATTTATTTTTGAACTGGAGGTTTTCGTTGCCTTTCATAGTCAATCAAACTGCATCCGTATGTGGCATTTTTCTTTAAATTTATCCCTTTGCTAATGATGCGAAGTAACTTGAGCTTCCTTTATGACCGTAGGATTTGATATCCGTGGCTGATCGCGTTTTTAAGATACTCTTCGTCATGCTAGTTTCCCGTTTTCCTGTCTCGATAGTTGTGCCGTGTGTGAACGCTTTGCAGTTCGTATTCACAGCGGTTATTGGCCATTTGATTGGTGAGTGCGCTGTTTTGCTTCCTATTAAAGTACGAGAATAGTAAGTGTGCGCCAGCAGTAAACTCTGAGGCTGCTTTCATAGTCCACGATTTAACGAGCGACCAGTCGCGCGACCGATCGCGCGATTAATCGCGCGACTGGTCGCTCGCCAAATCCTGGACTATGAAAGCAGCCTGACCTAGGTTATTGTAGCAAAACTGGTTTTGTTTTGTCAGCCATCAGTAACCACGGCAACCACGTTATTTTAATTCCAACACCACTTGTTTAGGTGAACGGACGATTAGCCGCCGAAGTTACGTAGGCACGATTATGGTGCTTGTGGGTGTGTTGATAATGATGATATCTGATACACTGCAATCCGATCTGCAGCTGAATGATTCTGTTCGTACTAGTAAGGAATAAATTCCGGCATAAGGCTCGCTGTGTGGTGTGTCTTAGTTACCTCGATGTTCTTGAATATTTGCTTCTACACCACTTACAATAAGAATCAGGTCTCGGTGGTCCAAGCCCATGTGGACGGTCCATTTTCCTGGCTTTTTTTGGTAATGCTCGGTAGGCCTTCCACGAATTATTCAACTTATATCTACATTATTTGAAGTTTCACTTCAATATGCATTTTGCCTTTACTTACGCTTGCTGAATTGAGGAAGGGCTTACTGATTATTAACCTTTTTCCATGCGAAAATTAGGTGGAAGTGCCGTAACGCACTTTATGCTGGTCGACATACGGCTATATTCATCATACTTTTCTGTGATTACGTCGGTCTGTTTTGTTGCTCTGCTGTGAATCAGATCACCATTACAACCTTGTAGGTCTGAGACAAAAGACTCGCATGTCTTGCTTGCCTCTCGGCCTCGGGTCGATGAATTCTAACGAGGTGATGGATTACATGTGATAAGCAGTGTTAATGAAAACGATCTAAGCTGCTCAGCTGCGCCAGGTAACTAGCGAGGAACCGTCGCTACCCGGACATGCTCATTCGAAGCTTGCAGAACTATCATGGACAGGATCAATGGCCGATCTTCCTATTCATAAGCATTGAAGGGCTGCTTTCATAGTCCACGATTTGGCGAGCGACCGATCGCGCGACTGGACACGCGCAATCGCCAGATCGTAGACTATGAAAGCAGCCAAGGGAACAAGTACACAACTTTGCTAAGGTGCCACGGAGTAAATAAAAGATATAATTTGCTCAATGTTTGATGATGAGGAGTATGGAATGTTCCAAGTGCAAAACGGTGAAATAAAGCTTATGTTGTATTAGTATAACCGAGAGGTGCTGCGAATGGAGCGGGCATACAAAGTATAACTGTTAAAAACGTTAATGTTTCCCAAACAATGCTAATGCTATTAGAGAAAAGAAAAGAACAGTGAAGGGCAAGAGGCGACATCATCTACACGTTAATTCCATTGTAAGCTTGAAATTAATATTGTTTGAGGAAACCTAAGACTTATATTAGCATATGCATCAGTTAGGTGTCACAAGTCAATTAGAAGACGAAGTAATTAGCCTGAACCTTCCTGCATGAAGTCGACTATTTGGCGTATTTTAGAGATAGGTAAAGTAAATGGATAGCTTCAAACTAGGAGAAGTTAAGTGGCTGGCCTATGGCGCAAAGTGTAACGGAGTGAAGGAGGACCTGTAACGGACCCTCCCAGCTGTATTCAAATTTACCTGTTACAAATCGGAAATAAACCGATATAGAACGTTGAAAACGTTAAGCCAGCCAGCTGCAATCAGCTGGAACCAGCGCTCGTAAAGGCCTGAGCTTCTGCTTCAATCTCAGTTTAGTCCAACCCCCGGGAAGAATCCATAGACATGGCGGTCGCTGTACTCGCCGTGGTCATGCCCCACAGATTACAAAACTTTTAAACTTATACAACTCCTCTTATTTCAATACTGAAAATTCTTGACGACTGGTTCCTTTCATTCCTCTACATGCTTACCCGGCAAACGAATGCGTCCAAACTTCAACTGCATACGGGAACGTTTATGGTACGAGATCAGACTCATCTGGGCAAATTCGCCAACCATTATGGTTTTCAATACAGCTTTATTCTATGAACAGAACATGAGGTTGAGTAATACAAATAATTCGGCTGACGTTTCTCAAATCATGATTTATTCGACCAAATTTCTCATCCCTCACGGGACCTTCGAGACCAGATAAGTCATCACGTAATTAATAGCGAGATTAAAACCGTACTTTCTAGACCGCTACTATCGTCGTCCTGGTGGGCTGGCTCTACTGATCTAGAAGGTACGGTTTTAATCTCACTATCAATTACGTGATGACTTATCTGGTCTCGAAGGTACCGTGGGGGTGAGACATTTGGACAGGAACGAAAATTCAGTCCGGCACTCGATTCTTACAGTAATCCGACACGTGTTAATACGCAAATTTTTACCCGTCATATATACGACGCGTCGAAAAGGGGCTTCGGGCAAGGACACGGGGGTGGGTGGTGGGGTAAGCCAGGGGGTTACGGTAAGAGCCGAGTGCCGAACTGAATTTTCATTTTAGTAGACATTTGGTCGAATAAATCTGATTTGGTTTCCACCTTTTTAGGCTCCGAAGAAGGCGAAAACCGCCGAAACGTCAGCCGACTTATTTGTATAACTCAACCTCGTGTTCTGGTCGAATATGGCAATTATGGTTTTCATTGACGTCAGATTTTATAGAAAAAAAAAGAGTGAATCAAGCCCTATTCTGACGCCTGGTCAGATGTAGTGCAAGAGCGGGAAATTGACTTCCCCAGCGTAGGAGGTGTTCCCTAAATTTGATCATCAATGCTCTATTCATCCCTAACGCGAGAACACTGCCTACGAAGGAAATGACTTCGCTCTTGAAGCGTGAATCCAATAAACTACATTTGCCATGTCATCTGACGTTAAATTCGATCTGATGTCTTTTCTCGAAGTAAAGCATAGACTTGTTGCTACTAGATAAAAATGAAAAAATTTTCAAGGTGTGGCTCTGTAGGTCGTGCAGAACGCGCCACGAATTCGAATTCAGTCCAAGTTTATTGAGTTCTTCGAAGGAATGATAGCCCCTCAAGCTACATCTGCTAGTACACACATCAATGCCAAATACTGAGCAAGCTTTCTTAAAAGTTTACAGAAGCCAAGTGGCATTCAAAAGAACTCTGCGATCATGTGGGGGATTCGATATACTACACCTTCAGGGATAACCTCCACTTAGCGAGTTTCCTTTTCTACTTCTTTAATTTATCCCTCCAATTCACCTACACAAATTTTTGCCAGTTTTTGAGTAACTCAAACAGAAAGCAACCGCCGTCGGTTGTACGAACCAAAGTCGTTGGACGTCGCAGCTAATTGTAAGAGAAGGTTGTCCGATAGTGAGTCTAAGAATATAATTTCTGGAAAATCGGTGTAATCTTGCGAATTCTCTACACTCAAGAATCTTAGCACTTGTGAAGACGATATTACGGTAATAGCTACTCAGAAAACGGCCTAGACGGTGAACGGTAAGAGTTCAAAGTGCGTCAAAACGCCTCTACTGTGGAAGACGCCTTCTCAGTTGCGTTTTTTCGATTCACTGTTTGGACGTCGCTTCAATAGAAGCATGTAGAGGAGTCTCTAGAGAGCCAATATAACGGCAGAACCTTCCGAATTCTGCCGTTATCTTGGCTCCGTAGACCCATCTTGATAGCATCCCTTTACGATTTCTTTTTGGCTCCCGCGGTCGCTTCTCTTGAGCTTCTTCTTTCGGACGACCTCTGTTCTTCGCAGTACATGCCTATACCATCTGAAGCGTTGTATTCTCAAATTCAAATGGATTGTGGCTGGTTCTACACCCTCCATGTTTACGGAAGGAGAAACATTAGAACAGAGAGCCCCATGGTGTCCACGCTGCTTTTGCCATCTGATAATCTAGACTATTTGTGTCTCCGTTCTTTAATAAAAAGAAAACTCGTTATGACCGTGAACTCGAATTTCCACAAACAGTAGGTACGGAAACTTGCATGTAGAAGTTGTGATTGCGGACGTCACGCATAAGCTCGCACGGCTATACAACGTCGCGTCGATAATCCAGCGTCCACCCGTTTCCATTGGACACGTTTCAGCTGTTTCTGTCGGGGATCTTTATTTGTCATCTTTGTCTGTTTTTGATGTTGTTTTGACTGTTTACCTTGCGAGGGCTTGTTCAGCAGAGTTTGTAGCCAACGATGACACTTCAATGTTGGTTTCAAAGCTGGGTAGGATGGATATCATTTGACTTTTCTTCCGCTGTTTCGCTTTTATTCCAGCTTACAAGTGCTTTTTAGCTGACCTCGCTCTTTATGCATGGAAAAATGCGTGTTGGACGGGACCTTGAAAAGTGCATGACAGACATGCCTATACATTTTATGAGTGCGGAGATTCGGTAACTGAGGCCCGAATTAAAACTCGTCCACTAACCAAGCCTTCCATCTTTACTGGGTCGAGGATTAGTACCAGACATGTGTGGAAATGTTAAAATGCTGACTGGTACGCCAGTTGGCCTTCCCAAGTCATTGTATGGGCCACATGCGCATTCAACGCCGCTGCGATTTCGGGTGAAATCGAATGCAGGGTGCATCCTCGAAGCAGTATTCATCAGCGCCAAAATACTTCACATTTAACACTGAGTGCTGAACTTATGCGCAACTAAATCTAGATTTGAGGCTTCGTTATTTCGGGGCCGCTCACAATTCGGACACAGATTTCCATATATTCATTGCGGCCGCATTGAGCCGGAAATCCGACGGTAGCGTTTATTTATAGCATTTCGCTCCAAAGAACTGCGTAATCGCATTCCTGTTCTCGATTCCATGCGCACGTGATTTGCTTCCATGTGCTTCTCACGCGGTCTTTCTCCTTATTGCCTGGGTAATTCTCCTCTCCTAGGCCCTGATGTGTTGCTCTCCTGCAGTCAGTGATCTCGTTTCTCAGTGTCACAGGATTATTACTTGTAAGTCTTTCGCGATAGAGCTTTGTTATTTTGCTGGACCCATGTTTTTTACATGAACCTTCTGTCGAGTTCCGATAAGAATTTCGATTTCCGGTCTGCAGATTTTTCAGCTTTACACATTCACCAGCACCAGTATCTTTTTGCTGTGAGTCATCTCCTTCTTACGTGAACTTTGATTTGATGCTTTTCTTGTTGAGCAGCTGCTGCTGCATTTGCTCAGTCAGTTTATTTCCAGCACATCTGGCGTCTGCCTCGGCAAACAAGTCTAAACTTTCAGGAAATCCTCGTTTTTTTCGTTTCTTAGCTCGAAATTGTGGTATGTGACACTTGAAACAACAGAACACTGTAGCCCTCGTGACTCATCACTTAATCATCACTTTTCCTTCGTGTAACTAGTCATAACTGATTACACATAGAGATGTGTAATGGATTTCGCCGCTTTCTCTTTTTCTTCCTTGTATCGTAGCTCAGTCTATAAACCCACGACGATGGCAACCTTGTTCACTCTCGCGAAGAATCCTTGTTTTTCTCATCCTACACCTCCTCCCTTAACACAAAATCGTTTCCTACTTGACAGTTGCTGATTCAGAAATGTGCTGGCAGCAAGTTGTTATACAGGATTCGAAAGAAACTCTACTGTTCGTACCATTCATTCATGAGCTTTGTAATTGTCATGAGTTTTGTGATTGCTGTGTATTAAAGGTACATTTAACGTGGTACGTATTCATTGGTTTTCCTTCGTATCCAACAACGACTCTCTTGCAGCTCAATACCTTCCTAATGAATTATCATAAAGGCAACTTTTGATGTGAAATGGGTTTCTGAGTTTCCACTGATCCCTCGCTGCTTCAGAAACCCTTGATTTCTGCGGACGCTGTTTGCTCAGCCAGTCATCATCTGTGTATGTTTCTAGTGCAAAGCAAAAGTACAGCTTTGAGTGATCATTATTCCAAGTAATACGATCTACTCTACCCCTGTGTCATTAACTCGTGAGATCTAATACTTTCTTGCACTTGTACATACTTCAGTGACTTACAAGTTCCATGTGAATAGTTCACATGAGCATATTTGTGATTTTGCCGGGACGTCTCTGTTTTTGTAAGAGTGTAATTGGTTTACCACTGGAATTTGACTTTTTTAGAGATGCCAGTTACATGGACATCATTATCTCGTCAATATCGGAGTGACAGCGAATTTCGAGGGAGTATTAATTACTTTGCTGGAAGTTTTGCTATCGCATTTCTCTCATGGTATTCCGGAGCGAAATTCTCGATATTAGCGATAGCTGTTTGTATCCCTGCCTCCTATTTTAGTGGACGATATAGTGGACAGAAGCCGATTTGTAGTGCGCAGGCGTCTTTCCTTGGCTTGGTAGGTGGACCGATTTTTCAAAACGAACTCTTTTTCTAATGTATTTTTAAGCTATGTGGTTCATCGGTTGCTCTATACCTGTTCTGGAGGATGACTCCTGTGGCAATGTTCTGCTGCTATACTTTTATTTTTTCGATTTTTCATTTTTCTGAATTCTTCTTCACTGCTATTTCAAATCGTCGATCTCTTCAACCGGATTCATTCTTGCTAAATCACTCAACGGCTTACTGGATTGCGGCTTTGGCGAGTTGGATAGAATTCTTCTCGGAGGTTTGTTTTTGGTAGCTGCTTCGAATGTTAGCTAGCCCCATGCCACTTCGAATTTTCGAAATCGAATTCTATGGTATGGTAAAGCTAGTACTCGTGCACTGGAAAATCCATGGCGTATTATTTCCATGTCCTGGCTGCTTAATCGCCTGCCTAGAACATGTAACCTTGGGCCGATACTTGCTGAATCATCCTTTTCTCAGTAGGAAAGACGAGAGGCCTGCTCTGCTCTTTTATGCATTTCGAAGCATCCATTATCACCTTTCTTTTGAACATCCTTCGAATGCCCTATTTAGTAACTTTGGCGCTCCTTTCGGCCTTCATCTCTAATCTGAAATCCTTTCCAAACTGATACCCTACTTGGTTACGGTTTTGATAAAATAATGGAATCCAAAATGATCCCACGTCGTGCATATTGTTCGTGCGACAGTATCAATACGAGGACCATATTCGTTGCAATTCCTAGATACACTCGCAATTGTTTTTCGAAAGTATTAAGAGGAAACTAGGAAGCCATTGGAATTTCAATTGTTGTCAGTTTAGGTGTACTTTACTCCGTTCCTAAAAGTCCAATCAATCAGTATGTTGGGAGTAGCAGCATGCCTCTGTGGTGAAGTTATTCGTAAACTTGCTATGCTACATGCAGGAAACGGTTTCACGCATCGATTAGCACTATCAAAGCGCCCCGACCATCGTCTTGTTACGACCGGCATTTATGGTTTCCTTCGACATCCTGGATATACAGGTCCGTTTATGAATAACCACTTGAGTTTCCCATCCATTGAGTTGAGCTCTCTGAGGCCTACTAAAAACTTGGATTCAGGTTGGTTCATGTGGAGTATAGGCACGCAACTGATCCTCTGCAATCCGCTTTGTTTGTGTGGTTACGCTTACGTCAGTTGGCATTTTTTCAATGAACGAATTTATGACGAGGAAAGAGACTTGATTAACTTTTTCGGTGAGTAAATGTTCATTGTTGCTGTTGGACTTCGGCGCTTCCATTGCTTAAGATCAGGCAAACCAAAGAGGTTTTTCTTACTGCAACGTCAATATGACGAAAATAGACGTATGAAGCATCACATGACCCATACGTTCGTCACGTTGGCATCAAAAAAGGAGTGGGAATACCACCGGAAATCATCATTTGGTGTTCTTTAATTAAAATGCGTTCCTGAATATCGGGAAGGAAAATGCGAATGGGCTGCTCTAAGATCCCTTGAAAAGTTGACGGTACATAGAAAGTTATGTTAAAAAACTTTTCGTTTCTACGAGTAGCTCCAGAAAAAAGCTATGCTTAGCGTCTGTCTGCTAGATGTCCCGAAACATAACTACAAAATAGCGGAAGTCTATAGAAGGGCGGTTTCTGTGTTCATGAAAATTGACGTTCGATTTTGAGCTTATTTGGCAAGAGGTAATGTTGGTCGAATATTTCACCAGCCTTTATGCCACCTAACCAAGATGCTTTCAGTGTTTCTGTACCACTTAATGTTAGAAACCATTTTATAGGTGTATGTTTCTTTTTCAGGCCAACAGTACATCAATTATCGTAGAGATGTGTGGGTTGGAATACCTTTCGTTAAAGGATTTGAATCATAACTACGTTCAAAGCTTTTGCTATCGATCTCACAATTCACTGCTCATTTGTTCGTGGTAACTTTATGCAAAGAAGAATGAACATATTTTAATTTTTCTCCTTTACTTTTTTATAACGCTGAACTGAAGATTCAGGTCACCTAAATGGTGTTAACTTTTCTGCTTCTACCTCTTTAGACATTTTCTCGTTCATATTATCGTGCATTCCTTTGAAGCGAGCATTTCTCGGTTTCGGGCTTTCGAGATTGGTTTCACCAATTTAATTAAACCGTATTGCTTCGCTTTTTTAAAATTTCTTTGCTTCATTTGAGCTTTCGAAATTAATTTCGCCCACTTCATTTAGCCGTATTGCGAGAATCATTTTTCTTTTCTTTCTTTCCTGCAGGACCACCAATCTCATAAATTCATTTGCTTCCACTCTAAGCAACCATTTTTTAAAATTTTTAATTTCCATCAGGTCAGATCAATAGCCTCCATTTTCTTGCGGCCATGTTTTTTATGGTTATGCCGTTCTATTATGATATTACGCTTTATTACGTCATGCTTATGCAAAATTCAAGTGCATCATCATTCATGAGGTTTCCAAATTCTGTTATGCTGACACAGTATTATATAGGCACAAAAAAGCGTCCACTTTTAAGTGGCTCCCAGCCTCTCATGATCTAAAGCGCCCTTACTGTGGCATTTTCAATAAAGGCTGGTGAAGGGTGATGGGCTGAAATCACGATATCGAGCGTGGCCTTTTAATGAAATAGCCAGGCATGAACCCTTGATCAGGGTTCAGCTGATAGGTCGGTCTCCCCTTTCGGTCTGATTTGTTGTCACACAACTGGGGTGGCAGAGATTTACCACTATTAAGATATATGGGTATGAGTGTAGAAAATGCAAATACTCCGAGAACTATCATATCTGCTTTGAGCGAATAAGAACAACTGTTTTCCTTATTACGAGTCGATTATTAAATCGAGTAGCATTTTACAACATTCTGATCAATTTGATGTTTTTGAATGCATGATCAATTGGTGGTATGAGATATTTGATAGTATTTGATGTCTGCTTGTTTGTTGGTCCCTTGTCTATTTTTATCCAGCGTTTTGCTCGTTTTCTGGGAGGTTATATTCTCGATTACATGACAGTTGCTGTGTTTCCGGAGCATGCAGTATCATTCGTCTGCATGTTGTCTGGAGGATGTAGTAGTTGAACTTAGAGAGCTTGGGTTGCTGGCTTTGAGCGACATATTTTCTATATCGGTCTTATAATTTTCTTTTGCGTTGATCTGAGGGTTGCGCTCCCACATCCGACTTCCATTCAAAATTGTAGTGGCGTGTGAATGCGTATGTGGTCTATACGTTGAACTAGCAGTGGCCAGTCAAGGTACGAGGAAGTGCTTCTTTTCTCCCGGATGAGTGTTTTAAATCAATCGGCCTCGTAGGGATGAAAGACTTGGTTGGCCTAGGTGGATATCGGTCCCGGATCCCGTCAGTCTGATTCAATCTGTAAACATCTGGCTTAGTCAGACTTCAGCTCCTGACCTTTTACTTATCGTATTTGGCTCAATTCATTCAACTTTTTACGTTTCCTGGTAATTCATTGATGCCTATGTATCAAATGCTTGGGACAATTGTTTTCGTTTTCGTTGGGCCCTAAGAAATTTCAAAAACGGTTGATGTCTACGTGAACTCGTATGAGAACGGGAATCGCCTTATCAGTGAATGGCATATGTCCGATATCACGAAAAGTCGGCACCTTTCTGCAATGCTCCCCGATATTACCGTAAATGTTTCGAGAGTTGGATAGTCGGCACGGAATGCTAATAATATGTGATCGAAACTAGTGAGTCTGCTGTATTTGTTTTGTTCGACAGAGCAAATTTAGTCAAGTTTTATCAGTCACGTGCCTTTAGAGACTTTTGACTTTGATCAGAGTTTGATCTTTCATTTTTAAGCCTGCTCGCTTTGCTTTTGACTTGTTTTTCTCGATGCACGTTATAAAGCATTCGCTGTCACCACATGCTCCGCATTCTTCTGTCACTCTGTTATTGCTATTGATTGTGCAATATTTCGTGAAATATCGTGAAAGTTTAAGGGGGATTCGGGCCTTCTGGAGTTTGTTTACAGAGGTAAAGACCTAAAGGCACGGTTCGCAATAGCAATGGTTTTTGAGATTTCTTCCTAGAATGAACCCGTGATCCCCAAGGGTAGCACAAGTGACGCTGTCTGGTAGAAAGACTTTCTAGAGGAGACTGTTGCAAAGATTGCACTCGTTGCACGCAGACCCTGTAGCCTGCTGTACGCAGTGGCGCACACATTTGGACAGCTCCTCCAAATATCCCTTCCATGCAATCTTTGTCGCCACAACTCGTCCGACTCTCGTATTTTCTTAGAGCCTTTCTCCGATTTTTACGCCGATTTTCGCGTTTCCTTTGCCACTTTTACTCTATTTTGATTAGCTCACTGGCTTACTGGTGTGGAATGTTTGCCATTCTGGTTATATTTGTTTATGAGCAAAACAAAGTTTTAATGATGAAGTATTTAAATGTTCATAGTTTTACAGGCACAGTCCTCTGTAATCTCTGATCGCTCGCTTCTTTTTCTTGAAATTCTCTTCTATCAGTACTTATAGCTGGACTCCTTTCTGTTATGACTAAGCTGCTTAATGAACCTTCCACTTGACTGCCATCTTCACGGACTATATAATCACGTGATTGTCTTATCAGTAGTTGACATGATTCGCAATCAAAGCCTGGGATTCTCATTGCTTCCATCATGTCCTTTTTATTTCTTCATGTCGAACTCTGCTCTGTATGTACTTTTGTCATTTAGCGTCACAGTAATTCTAGAAATTATGGTAAATTTGTCAAGCACCACAGTAATTTCAAATATTCCTGTGAATTTGTTCTCAGAACGAGCCTGCCTAGCCCATTAGACAAGCTGCATTTCTCCCCTTCAGTAAATGAACGTTTCACCTAACTGGTCTTTAGATGACGCCACTTTTCGCTATTTTCTCGGTTAGGCGAATGACAACTACATCGAGTTATTTATAGGACTCTCAAGAGTAGCCAGGTTCCCTTGTAGAGTGCGCCACGCGTTAGACTTATATTCAAAATCGTGGTGGCGTATGAAGGCGTATTCGGCTCATACATTGACTTGCTTGACCCATTCCATGCAAAAAGCTTGTTTGTTGTGATTTACTGCTAGGCTACTTTGGATTCGGTCAACTGGGCGGAACGGCCTAAGCGTTGTTCGATCAAAAAATCTACCCAGGTACCAATAAGCGAACGGTGCTTCCCTACATCATCTTTTTTCCTCCCAATTTGTCATTATGTATTCCACGAAGGAAACATTGCGAAAATTGGTGATCACATGCTCAATTCTTATCTTTGGTTCTATAAAAACAAGTAAGACTGATGGCCATTCGAGATTCCCTTGAAAATGTTCATGACATATTGGGTCACGGGGTATCACCAAGAGGAGACATATCATATATCATTAGGTTTTTGTCTTTCGTTTCAACTTCCGCCCTTCGACTCTTCCTTTTCTCCCACTTTACTTTTTGATAAGATTTATCTGTCTTAATAGAGGGGGTCATTATTACTATGGTGGTTTGGAATGCTGTAAGGCCCATTAGTTGAGTTGGAAAAAATAGTCGAGGATTTGTTGGAAGTAAATAGTCCTAGAGTAAAACAAGGGGAAGAGAGGGGGGAGGATAGAAGAGAAAATAGAAGCATGATTCTGCAAAGTAAAGTTTTAAGTCACAGTGAAGGAGAAAAAGGAGTTTGGAAAAACGGAATAAAAAATAGATTTCTCGTGAGCGCTGCAGAGTGTAAAGAGGCTGTCAGCTTTATCTTGATTTGGTTGATATCGAAG
Source organism: Haemonchus contortus (assembly GCA_000469685.2). Taxonomy (NCBI): domain Eukaryota; kingdom Metazoa; phylum Nematoda; class Chromadorea; order Rhabditida; family Trichostrongylidae; genus Haemonchus; species Haemonchus contortus. The sequence goes on along the minus strand of LS997562.1, from coordinate 10,412,249 downwards.
ACACTGCATCCGCTCTCTCAATCCTTCTGGGACCTCATGCCCCGCTTTCCCCATTTCTCAAATCTTACAGTTTCCACTTGTTATTAGCATTACATGACCGGTTTCAAAGGTTTCTTGTTTTCTTGCTTTCAGGAAACTAATCAATCAAGCATGTATCAGTAACCTGCGTGAAGTTTCGCTTTCGCAGTATAAGAGTTAGTTTATGATCAGAACCTTGAAAGGATCACCTATAATGTTATCTTTTTTTTTTTCTTTCTAAAAGTTTGTCGGCTAAGAAAGAAGCCTTGGTCTCTCTGTGATACAGTCACTCGAATCCAAGAAAAATTTGATTTATTAGAGTTCGATTATAGTAGAAACAACGATCCACCGACCAAAGAGTCGGTTATTTCCCGATCCGAACGGTACGTGAGTAAAGCAAGTTCTTCAATCTAGAATATTGTTGGGTTGTAAAAGAATTCGTCATCAGGTCGACTTCTTATTGAGGGTTCCTATGCATAGTACATCCTCTGGCTCTGGCTAACTCTCGTTTGACCCTGATCCTTGTTTCAAGCACTTAGGTTGTAAAGGAACTGCAGATATTACAACTACTCCCTTTGCTCTCCAGCAAATGTTGCCGCAAAAAGAGCTTGTACGGAGATTCCATCACTGAAGCAAGCCTAAAGGAAGTGTGAAGGAATAGTTGCTGATAGAAACAATGAGTTCCACGAAAATCATATAGCAGAAAAAAACCTTATTTTTCCATCTTCAGATGTTTTCACTGCGTTGCGCATTTCTTCATAAATCTTTTTTTTTGTAGCTTCTTACCAGTTAGAGTCTATCGTATGGAATTCATCTCGGCTTATAGGGATTATCCTTTGCATTCATCTGGATCTCATGAATCGCGCATCTTCCTTTTATGTTCCCAATACCTATTCTCTAATCCTTTCCATTTTCACACATAATACTCTTTGTACTCCCCTTTACCCTTGTTTCGAAATTCAAATACAAAACGAGCGTTATACGGTTCTCTTCCGCACTTTCTCCTTGAAATTTCGTTTTGTTCGTTGTTCACTTGAATTCAGTTTTGGATGGCACCGACGCTGTTTGAAGCTGAGTCAGCTGTTATACTTAATTCGTTTTCGCCGTGGCCCGACTAACCGCTTTTTCGCCCCATGGTTTTTGAATTAGTTGCTTACGTTAGCATCGTTCAAAATTGAGTCATCTCCGCTCATTTCCTTCCGTTTGCGCTTTGACTCCAACTGGAAGAGAGCTCGGTCACGTTGTGATAGTTTTTGGATACGCGGAACCTTTTCCTCTGATTGAACTGTGAAGGCAGTCTCGACAGAATAAATTTTCAAATTAATCAACGATACACGGTGACTATATTTTATGTTCCACGTACGACTTTCTATGAACCTCGGCATAATTGTTCTGCTACTGACATGAGTTGTTTTCTTTAACTCTTCACGAAATTTGTATACAAGCTTTATTAAGCTGACGTTTCGGCGGAGTCGCCTTCTTCAAAGCCTAGAAAGATCAAAACAGTCCATGACTCTCCGATCAAACGTCTTCACTGCCACACTGAAGTTCGAGACCCCCAGGGCACGCAGGTGATGAAAGAGGAACCACTCACCGTAGCCTTGTGAATTTTCGAAACCAACCAGCAATCGATGATAATAATCAAAAGTCTCAGCTGGGGTAGGTCTTCATTCAGAAACTCTGTGGGAGGGCCAACTTTATATAAGGCCGCAGCTCCCGCGTGATTGCAAGGCATTCTTTAAGCCGAAACGTCAGCATAATAAAGCTTATATACAAACCTCGTGAAGAGGTAAATCAAAACAACTCAGTAGCAGAACAATATTTTATGTTTTCTCATTATGTTTCAGGTTCATAGTAGTAAATAGTAAAGAGTAGTAGAATGTAGGTAAACAAGCGGTGATAACATCCATTCCTACAAGAAAATCATTGAAAAATCCTATTTGTGGGGTCGTTTGGAAATAAGGGGTATGGGTAAAAGAAACATATTGTGTAGAACCTGTTAAACCTCGATTTATCAAGATTTAACACGATGATACCTGCTAAGGATACCCTTTCGGCATGTTATATTGCTCATTTCCCCAATGAATTGTTTTTGAGATTACTCGAGAATATTCTAGGATATTGATTACTTCCTTTCTAAGTGCTTGGATGTTATGACTTCCTATACTTTATTTATTTTCCTAAATTTTCTTTTTTGAAATCTCAGAACTCCATGATTTCACCACGATTTTGTTGCTTTCGTGGGGTAAGTGTGCCCATTCCTGCAGTTGTCAACATGGGAACAGGGGCTGTTTTGGGTTTGCTTGCGATTGTAGACGCAGATGATAAAAAATTACAAATGATTGCCTTTCGTCAGGTGGTTAATATAGTTTTTTGAAGTTTTCGTGGGTCTTTGTGCGTAGAAAGAGGGTCGGTATGAGACCGGAAAAGGGTGGGTCATATGCGGCTATTGACTTTCGATTGGCATCGATAGACGGCGATCATATTTCTGTGGCGAAGCTATAGAGCAGTTGCTGTCACTCAGTAGCTATAGCTTGATATCTATAGCGGTGTGTTCTGAAAATATGGTAAGGGAAGGCTTTTCGTAGGCATAATGTGATGTTTCAATGAAAAATGGTTAAAGGGTGGTCAGTAGTCGGCTAGTAATGAAGGAGAATTAGTCGGAATAGAGCACCCCTACCCGTTCTTGCAGCTAATTTGGGAGATGTCGTGATGTATTGAATGCTCCGATAAACTTTCAACTGCTGACATAACGTCAGATTCAGCCAAATCGGCTGTTGTTGAGGTTGTTTTGCTGGAGTTTTAATCATGAGTAATAGTGGGACACGGATTCTGACGCCCCCGCTTCCATACCGATCGAGCGTTTTTAGGGAAGTGGAAGCGTCGGAATCCGTGTCCCACGCTTTGGTACCAACATGTTTTTAGTCAAAATTCGTTTACTCAGCTACGAAGCGACCACTTCGAGAATACATAATTTTTCTGCTTGTAGATCCCCTCCCCCACTTCCTCTATCGTATGCGAAGTCTATCATATTCCTTTTTCGTTTCTCTTATATCTTGCTTTTGCCATTCCTGCTGATGGCTCGATTGCTCAAATCTAATGGTGAGTTCTTGGATGCTCAGACCAACGAGGTATCTTGAGCTATATCGTGAGAATAGCCTTTTTCTTATGTTTAGGAGTACCTGGTTCCTTTTTGAGAGTTACTCCGAGTCCCCCTTTCAATGGTAAGCTGCAGGCGTCCCGTGCTAAGCTGGAAATGCTTTCCTTCTCGTTTTTGCCGAGATGTTCCTTCGAAATTTAGGTCTAGTAAGGGAATACTAAAGGGTACATTTTTGCATTACGATGTTTAGCGTTTCTCGAACGAAGATCCCTTCAATCTGCGAGTACAACTTTTTCGAAGGGATTTTGCTATTCGTTATTCTCACCACAGCACATTCGACGTTTTTATTGCTATTCTCGACGACTGAGTGCATGTGCACTTAGCTGCCTTCGCTGCGGTGAACTCCCGGGAACGAGGAAGCGAAACTGCTACTCGCTATTTCGCTGGGAATAGTTATGGGGTGCTGATTGGTTCTGAGGGTTGTAATTCTGGCGAAGTGTAAAGAGGGAAAATAAAACCGATGGCTTCTCTAACTACTTCCGTTTTTGTCTCCGAAGTGTATAAAGGAGGCATGAAAACGTTGCCTTTTGGAACCGCTCCTGTTCGTGGTCTCTATTTCCTTGGAAACCGCGTAAATTTCTCCAGTAAGCCAAGAGATTCTGTGCTGTTACGCATTAAGCAACACGTGGATGGCTCTTTTTCGATTGATTCTCATTATGGCCATGTGTGGGTGGATGCCTGTGCAAAGGGCAGGAATAGGGCGGCGTACGGATGGCTCGGCCACCACTGCGTCGTCGTCGTCACCGGCGCCGCTCGTCGTTGGACCGCCTCGATTCTCTCGCCCCGCCCCATTCGTTCATTGTCACACATCGCTTGGCCAGCGTGCGGCAGCCATTTTCATTCGTATTTTTCGTTTTCGTTCGTGTTCCTGTTATCAAGTAGAGTAGGCTGATTATTAGAGAAAGGATATTTGTTTGTAAACATTTTGTTTTGATTTCAAGGCTAGTTTTGTTGCCAGGAGTGGTGGTTCATGTTTACTTCGAAGGGGTGGACGGGCTTGAGGCGATTCATCGTCTTCTCCTGATTTTCCTCTCGTTTCTCTTTTTTTCTGTTGATAAACTTCATTAAGAGAGTTCCAGGGAATATGGGACGCCTTAAAATTTTTATAATTGTTTTGTAAGGTCCATGAAACTTCTGTTGATTACTTAGTAGTTACTTGTAAGAAAATTCCTGGGTGTGACCGACTCTGGTAACTGTGCTGTTCTGTGCTCTGTTGAACAGCTAGTACAGCTAGCAACATCGGGCGATAACAGTTCCTATCAATGTTTCATCAAAAACCCTATTGATTTTCAATGTACGTGTCATTATTATTTGTTATTCCCTATAGGACCTTTTTGTCCTGGTAGTGACGTTTCCCTTGTGATTCACTGCCGGGCTAGTTCGACGCCGCGCTCGTTTTCGTTGCTTTCAGTTTGTTCACGATCCTATTGATTTATTGATTGATTACAGACAACAAGCTCTCGATAGCTGGTGACGTCTCGAAGCCTCGAAACACTCTCAACTCTTCAGTGAATCTTTTGTTGAACTTACGTTCAACGACCCACACCGTTATTGTCCGTCTTGCACGCTCCGAGGGAGAGAGCGTGTATGGGCGTCGGGCTTGACTGTCCCTACATAAACGTCGAAGATTCAGTCAGAAGAATCTAAAGAGCCTTCTATACCACCCTTAACGGGGATTGTGAGTTTCAGTATTTTATTCTGGTTTATTTCATAATTTTTACAATTTTTTCTACTGCAATCGGCAACGAGGGTAAATAGAGCGACTCGGGAGATTGTCGAAAACTTAGGGATGCAGTCTCAATGAGAGCGTTTTGTCACCCGAGTATCATTTATAAAAGAACTCTTGGATGTTGCAAGTTGATATTTCCCTAGCAATCTTGAAACCTGACTGCTCACTAATTAAGAAAATCATCTTTTTAATGAAAATATTGCTGAGTTGTTTGTGCAGTGCGGGTTTCCCAAATGGCACGAGCAGCCGTCTATTGTTTGGATAGTTCCCCAATTCTTGCTATGAGCGATCGATGTCAGTAGTAGTTTCCGTCCAACGTGGAATTGTGTAATATTTCGGCATCCGGGCGGTTTTTCCTAGTACTTGCAGGATGGTTGCACTCAAGTCCCCGGCGATTAATGCTCGAAGATGAGTCGGGTGTGATTTTTGGTTTTCCTGGGTTGTTTTGATGTCGGGATGTTTAGTGTCTGATGTTTAAAGACATAAGGAATTAGACTGGCTCGATTTCAGGAGGGTTTGCATGTTTATTGCTATGGAACGGGACTTTGAAGGGATTATGAATGCTGGCCAAAGTTCACGTTTTACAAAAATTTAATTTTAATAGCAGTCGGCTGTAGATTGCCGTTTAATGGCCAGTTTTATGACGTGTGAAGCTATTTCAATCGTTTTCATAGTCATTTATTCTGGGCATTGACGTCAAGCGAAGAAAAAGTTCCCCCTCAATTGTCCACGTTCTTTCTCATTGTTCATTGAATACGCTTCTGAAGTGAATGATTAATAACAGTAGGTAAATACCGTATGACCCACCGATCACCGAACTGCTGTCGAACAAAGAATTTTGGACGTTTGGCCATTCCCGAAAGCAATTATGGAGTGTTCCCGTGCGGTGGCTCCATACATATGATCACAGGCCTTTGGTCGTTGGCCTGAGCGATCATCATTAGGGTTTGATGCTGAGCCGCCCATGAGCAGATGTGAACATCTTAGACGATCTTCAGCCTTTTATGCAAATTGCGAACGTGATTGCCTCGAAGGAAAACGGAGCAGGAACAGAGCCACTAATCCGAGCCAACGGACGGTCTTTGCTTGGAGCTCAGTGCGTATATTCGTTTTGTTGTTTTCTGTGGCCCTGAAACTTGAAAAACCAGAACCAACAGTTTCCCCACACGATCTGTCCTTACTGGTAATACCGTAGACATCTTGGTCATGTTCTACCCTTCAACTGACGTATGTGCTCATGTCTGTCTTCAGTTTATTTTCAGTCATGCCGCTCACCTAGCCATTCCTCAACGTAGCTTAACAACCACTTTTACCATGACAACGGTAGTTTAGTCATGAGATATTTTTAGTAAAATTGCTGGTGATCTGTCAATTCCCCGCGGTTTTTCATTTTATCATGTTCTATCGATAGGAAATGAAACCGGGTTATCGCTGGAACTTTTCGGGAAAATTAACGGAGCAAGCGGAGGTACTTAAAGTGTGAACAGAGGACGTGGCGTCGAATATCGGTGGACTTTTACTCACGTTATATGCACTTTACTCCTCTTATCGCATGACAGGAAGGTTCGTTGGTTGCTATGGCTTGGCGCCCTTCGTTTATGTTTAGCATCGGTTACACAAGAACATCGATGAGTTTTTTTGTGAATGAAATGGCATCCATTCACGCAAAAGGGTATTTCCGGCCACGCAGAGGCTTCAGAATGAGCGGAGCTGTGGTATTAGTGAGCTCCTACGTTTACTTTTGGGATTAAGATTGATTGTAATGCCAAATGACGTTCGTTGACGTCAGTGTTGACTTTAAAGGCACTGTTCACAAGTAGAGGTTTCGGAGATTTGCGCATGGTTTGAATTCGAAGCCCCCTCTGGTACCATTCGTACAGGAATGAGGTCGGAAAACGGCTGGATAGGGCATAATATGGGGCCGGAGAGGTATCCACGGTCGCCCTCCGCCCCTTCATCGGTGTCACGTTAGACGAGTGTCGAGACAAAACAGATTGCTATTATTCGTTCTAGGACCCACGCACAAAAAGCTAACCGCCGACTGATGAGGCGATGTTTTTCTCCCATTCTTCTTTCCTCTGTTTTTCTTTTTGCTGCCGCGATCCCTTATTTGATTCCCTACTCCTACAGGCTGGAAAAGGTGAGCTACTTTTGCTGTTACTAAGGTTTTTTTGTTTATTTATGCTTATAAGTGAATGAATTGTGGATTACCATTGTCTGTTCTTCGCACCAGGACCCATACGCGCGCAGTGAAACGCACTCTTGAGCTCGTCCGGGCGCCCCACCTCCTTCATTTTTCTGGTTTCATTCACGTCCAGCCCCCTTTTTAACGTTTTTTTCGAGGCCTTTTTTCACTATGCAATCACCGATGCAAGCAGTTTCTTCACCTCAGTCGCACTAGTTTCGATCTTGTCTTTCGTTTTTCATCATAATCTGGATTACCCAAAATCATGTTAACGGTGCCTTTAAGGGGATTTATTTGAAGCATGTTTATGGCTAAAGTTGTTGTTGATGTGTCTTCCATCAAAGGCTGGTCAGAGGATGTCAAGATAAAGATCCGGCAACCATCTGACGCACAACACGAGGCATGTTTCAAATTCTAATCAGAGACACAGCTTAAGATAACAAAGGGTTTTCGAAACCTAGTACTTGAGCAAACCGGTGGCCCTCAAGTATAGATACTATTGGCAGACTTTTGGGTAAAAAACACACAAGGAACGCTATGGGTAGAAAAGGCGGCCTGGATAGGACGGAAAAGGGTTCGTCGATGTTCATATCCAGGGACGGATGTGTTTTGTAGAGGAGGGGCCGCGCCGTTCGCAAAGGAACCCGCATATTGAAGATTCAACCTCCTGGTCGTGATCGACCAGATACGCAACTGCACACGATTACAATCCTGATGCCCCTTCCGTACAATTGCTGTCATAGTAAATCGCACAACGCTCTATTTTCACTACTTTTATAACTGGTGTAGGGTACTAATCCATAGATATCCTTACTGAAGGCTGCTTCAGTTTGTTTGGGTTCCACAAGATTCGAAGTCATGTTAGCGAACCAGTAAGAGATCACGTGAATGGGAATGAGCCTTGGTTGTAAGCTATATTTAGGTTGTTTGCGGATTAAGGGATAGGCTTCACATGCGCGTGTTTCGCTAGAGAGCGGTCCGGAAATCTCGTGATTCACTAATTTTGTTGATTCTCAGAGATCTGGCACATATATGGAAATATTTACGGGGTGGATATTTGTAGGCGATATGTATCACCTAATCTTCTGGCTGTTGGAAGGATACGGTAGTTGAACTTGGCCAATGGATTCTATTCATATCCGTGTAGGTGTGTAGGCATTAAGGGCTTGTTTCTATCATGAACTGCTCCATTACGGGTATTCATAGTCAGCCAGGCCTATGTGAGTTTCGAGTTGATCAGTTCGGATTTTATTCGGATGGTAGTGAACTCATTAAATGCAATAGGCTATTGAATGAGACGGATTATTCCGAATACAGTCATGGATTACCAAGTTTGTAGCGTTTATAAAATAAGTACAGTTTTAACGAGAATCATGGAAATGTGGCCCAAATAAAGGGTAATTGGAAGATAGGTATGGAAGGAAGGTAGCAACCATAGTGAGATCGTTTGCCTGATTGCTAAGCAAACGCGCTAGTCTAGCTAGATATTTAGAATGTTTGGCTCAAGCTTGTTGTTTCTTCTAATCCGTACATTCTCGTAGAAGTGATAAAGTTTTTACGATTTCGAATGGAAAATATGTGGAAAATATGATGCCAGAGGTTTCACTGGAAAGCCTTGGAAACGAACTATCACATTCCTCGTGGGAAATTTTTGAGGTCTGTGGACAAGTGTTCTGAAGTCTCAAATTATTCATATTGCATTTTGTATTTGTAAAGGTTTAGATGGTATACTAAATACATAGTAAAGTAGTACTGTTGAGTTACGAAACTCAAAACGTTGAGTTTCGAAACTCGAAACCTTGACAACGGCTTTCGAAATGCGCGTGGGTAGATGTAAGGCTGTTCCGAACAGCTCCGGGAAGTCTCCGTTCATTGATGCTTTGCAGGTCGTTTAGAGCATAAGCCAAGAAGTAAGAGGATTGAATGAAATTTATGAATTTCGGACACATGTGCTCATTACCTAAGCTTGCACGACTTTAAAAAACTTCTAAGAACTCAACCACATCGAACTCAGGGTGTCCATAAAGGAACCCGTGTAACAGAGGGTGCTCACATTCAACTCAACGGAAAACTTTTTGTGAAATTCATTTCTTTGCATATTAAAGAGATTTGTCTGGAGATCAAGATTAGAAAATGTTTTCCAGGCGCAAGAAACTATTCAGCACGTGTTTTTATCTTGTATTATTGTCGAGTAGCAACGACCAATATCTCATGATATTGGACTCTGCTAGGTGGCTGTAAAGTAGTGCACAGCGGAGAGAGCTGGATTTGAATTTTCAAACCATCTACTCCCACTCATTGATGTTTCAAAGGCACATCAGAAAAAACTTGTTTATTTTCGCAGTCTTTATCTTCCCCGTTCTAATGAAGAAGCTATTTTGAAAATGCTTCTGCTCCTAACTGTGATGAGAGTGGTTTTCTCGAAAACTCGTCCGAAAAGTATTGTAATTGCTGAACATGTTCAGTTTGTTGATGTATGTTAGTCTGAGCAGTATGGGTGAGATAATTGAAACAGCCGCCCCACCCCTAATCTAACATGCGTGGGTGCCTGGCAGTGCCAAAGTTGCTTCATTATCGCGTTGTTTTCCTGGAACGCGTGACTGAATAATCCAGTAGCGTCCTCACTCACGGGTGAACCATCTTGGAGAAGAGCCAGACTACTGGGAAGTAATCTTCACAAGGAATCTCCAAGGATAACTTTGCTTAACTAGCTCTACAATTCTCTACAAATACCTTATTGAAAATATCTGTTGATTGATGGGCACACCCTGGAGGTGTATTTAAATAAATAAATAAACAAATATCTTTATTTGTAGTTAGACTTCGGTCTTATAAACTTAGGCGAGTCGGGTGGCTAGTTTTCTCAATGGTCCGATACCACTGGTCGCGTGATACTGCTGGCAAAGCGCCAAGTTGCGCTCATGGCTCTTGGCCGCCCGCCTCATTACTGGGCATAGTCAGCGTGGGGCGAAGGAGAACGGAGAGAAAAATCCCATCACATGTGAACCGTTCAAATATAGAAGGAATGGGCACGAGTGAGGTTTAGCCTGAAGTGGGGCTTTCATCACGGGATCGTGCAGTTTGTTTTCGTATGCGCAAATGTAGTTCAGAGATTACTGGATTTGTCAGGCTGAGCTGTTCTCGTCGCATTTGGCGTTCTGTCACATGAGCGCTCTAAGAGCCTCGAGACCCGCATCAATTTGCAGGCCTCGCTCGGCTCGGCTCAGCGTGCTCGGGTAAATAACTGCCGGGAACGTGGCTTCGGCAGAATGTAGCAGGAAAACTGGGAGGTTTGATGGCTCAAAATCGAAGCCATTACCATTTATGCGTGAATTAACTTGACAGATTCTTTAATCAAGTAGATGTATCTGGACTAATGGACAGGTTGATAAAAAGTTAGGAACGACCCAGACGTGCTGTAGGATTTCGTGACTATGAGGATGCCTGGAGTAAGAGTATTGCCTCTTGGGATCGGACAAGGTTCTGGTTCTGGTTACATCCTTTTTCACATGATTATTGATTTTAAACATTTCGAGTTATTATTATATGTATCACCCATTCTGCTAAAAGTAATGATAAGAATTTCAGATCGAGGAATTCCTTGGTGTACTGTTCCGCAGTTACGCCGAGCCGCAATTAAGAGCTAGCCAGTTACAGCTCGACAAGAACGCCGAGCCTCCGTGGGATCCAGACCCAAACGTCTGCTGAGGTAAGCATAACGCTGAATCTATTATTTGTTTTTTATCGAATAGGGTAATTAGATATTATACACTAGACATTGAAGGTATGTTAGCTCAGAAAAATCATCAATAAATTTAACTTCTGGTAAAGTTCAGTAAGTCGCAGAGTTTGCCGAGTATAGTTGGTAGGGGCGTCATCACGTGCTGTTCATAATTCGATTCACACTTCTTACTGTAACAGCTATTTTTGAGCAGTATTAGTAAACTTCAGCTCTGTGTGTAGGTAAAGGACTCTTTGAGCCTAATGGAGCGAGCGGTAGTCAGGTTGGAAATTCGGCGAGTAATTTGCCTATACATCCGGTTATTTTCATTTTTTGCCAGATAAGTGTGCAAGTATCGCGGTGGCACGGACTCGATAACTTTGCGGTGAGAGGAGAGGCCATGGCTTGATATTTTCAGTTTCCTACAGGACGTAACGATGAGATGTTCATGGTTATCTCACTTAAGGAAGGGCTGTAGCAATTTGAATATGGACCGAGCCCTTTCCATGGTTTCATGATAAGGGAATATACCCAGGGGTGGGGGAGGTTTGTGTTGGAGTGGCAGGACGAAAAAACCTGTGCATCAAGTGGGCAATCAAGACGGCCTAGTGGTGAGGGATGCATCCAACCGATGGTTTTTTTTTGGACGAGAGGAAAAAATGGGAAGGTTGGAAACCTGATAAGAGTGATATTAGTTCTGTTAAGAAAACAGACCCCATTACTATTTTCGTCGACTGGCCTGTTTGTGACGGCTGTGGGTAGTCGTTCGAGCTAACGGTAAGATGTAACGGGCAATTTTTGGTCTATTGCTAGATTTCCAAGCGATTAACCCTTTGACGACAATGGCACCTACCGGTGGGTGCCACTATGACTAGCCCATGGGACATTGGCATCCAATTTTGGGTGCCGCCATACCTTTTTGCTCCTCACCAACAGCTAAATTCAGTAGGACAGTGGAAGAATTCTATCCTGGGGCAGTGTCACCCACCGGTGGGTGCCAGTCGTGCGCGCGGAATGAGAGGAGTGGTCCGATGGACGCATCACGTCGAAATTCGCATTGTAGTTAAAGGGGTAAATCGTAGAGGTAGTTAAGCATCGCAAAAAGGGTGAAATCTTATCAACAACAGTACTGGATTCAATAGTTGCTGGTTCTCATAGAACAGAAATGGAAAAATTCTCAGTCAGTTGTAGTGAGAATGCTGGGGTGGGGGACGGAATTACCTTACTTCCATCATGATATTATGTGGACGTATAATAAGAAGATTTATTTGCAATACCATGGCAACGGTGTTTGCAGAGGGGATAAATAAAGTTTTCTGGAAGGTTCAAAACACGTGGACCCCAAACTTGTTTTGATCCGCTAATGCGCTTTCTCGATTTTCCATTTCTGCAGACTGATTAGGCTGATTACGAGAAATCGGCTTTCCAAGACATTATATAGCGCGGGAGTGGATTAGTTCGGTGGAGAACTGAGAGCTTCAATTTTTAGTATCCCCTCTGTTCTGAAAATGCTCTAAAACGCGGCGGAGTAGGTAATGTTGAGCTCTTAAGACATGTTTTTTGCCGGGGCTGATATTTCTTGATAGATGCGGGTAAGACTTGCGCAATCGCGAAGTATTGATTTTTTGATGCCGCGCCGCCTCGCGAAAGCACGCGTCGAAGCCTGTTCAATGTTTGTTGTAGTAATGCACGTTACAGGGTGCTTTATTCAGAGTGGAATGCAAGATATTTTTTTCTATTTTGACTTTGCTTCAAGTTATAGGGTCGATTTTCAGGTCAACTCGTCCACAGCCGTCGTCTTCGATCTCGTTCCCTATCTAGCCTTTCTTCTACCTTTTACACGTCGCCGCGTGTACGCGTGACCGCCGCTTCTTAGCGTCGTTGTCGCTGCGCTACACGTTCCTATCGTATACCATATCGCCTTCCACTTTGTCGCGCGTCGCTAACAGCGTCGCGTATCGCCCCGTCGCCGTCGTTGCGAAGTCGCTTCTGCCACCTCCACTTCCTTGCAACTGGTCGTCGCCTGAGGAAATCGCACGCCGCGTCGGCTCCACCCTTCACATTCCACCCTAACTCGTCTATATTTATTGATTGGGTCAGTTTTCTTTTTATTGTTTTTCTTTTCAAAGTTATTTTCTCATGTTGCTGTGAGGTAGAGATGAAATATGGCATAGGACAGATGCCAATGTGACCTTCCATCGCGAATATTTCTCGCCGTTAAGTAAACATTCTTCGTAGATGTGATATTTCTCATAGCCAAGGGCACGGGGAACGAGCCATATATAATCTCAAGTCCGTTTTTCAAAACATTTTCTTAAGGAATTCCAGTTTCAGAATCTTCAACGTAACCCACGTGCCGCATGATCGAACGACGTCGTCTTCCATCTGCGTCCTACAACTCGCCCGTTGAAAATGAACAGTGGTCACGATGTGAATTTGCCGAACAGTCGGTTGTGATCGTGGGTGAGAATCGCGATGCTACACAAATTGCTCGACATGTCGCTAACAAACAGGTATGTGAATTGGAAAAGGATTCACAATGATTTGATGGGGAATTAGATCTGGAATTTTCTTTGTGGGAAGTTGATAGATAGTCGTGAGTTAAGCGAAGAATTGTAACGCGTTGGAAGTTTTGGTACTTTGATCTTGTCAAATGACTTTGTATATGCCTGATCTATTCTCGTTAGAGTATGGTACTCCCTGCTGGCGAGCACGAAACGGCAAATTCTTTTTTTTGTTTTTGACTTTTAGTTTTTTTAGGCTGGAGCCTCTCCATTTTTCGTCATGGACATGCCATCAGTGATGGCTCGCGTCGACGATTGGCGAGACCATCTACCGAGGGTCCAGGCTTACTACGCTCTACGTTGCAATGCTGATCCTGTGCTGGCAAGAATGCTCGCTGACTATGCACGACTTGGCTTTGCAGTTTCCGATGCGCAAGAGCTGGCTGTGGTGAGTAAGCAGAGCTTTTTGTTAGTTCTTTTGAAAAAGTGGTAATATTTAAGGCTCTCGAACTCGTTTCCACCGATCGAATCATCATGGACTGCCCTCTGTGGACACGTAAATCTATGAGAATTGCTGGTGAATGTGAAGTCGGAACCATCGTGATTGAAAATGAGAAACAGCTCATGGACGCGATCAGCTATGCACCACATGCTCGGTGAGTTAGTAGTTCTAGAGGTAATTTGTAATTTTATTTCTGTAAATATCATATCCATTTAGCATACTCTTGGCTATCTCGCTGGATGAATGTCGCGCTGAAAGTGATTCATTGATGGCTCACAAAGGTGCCCACATAGAAGATGTCGAAGGTCTCCTAATGACAGCATTCGAGCTTAGAGCGAAAGTAGTTGGAATCAGGTAACCATTAAGTTCTCAATAACTTGTTTAGTTAGCCTGTACTTTTTCCTATTTGGCCAGCGAGGTTTACTTGTAAGAAGCTTTCGGCCTCTACCATTGCGGGATTGTTAGTAGAGCAATAGCCGTAGCAAAATGAGGCAAAAATAGAAGCCATTTCAAGTATTCACTCATCCAGGATTGGTCCCACAGGGTGAGCCAGTGGAATGGTACAGTAAAGCTATACAAGTTTTCCCTTTCATTGGTTAGATCTGGTCATCCACCGTTTTACTGTTTCTCTGCTCATTCTCTTGTAAGTTTTGTGTTTTTTCTCTTGCTCTTCCGAAGAGTGTTTGAACCAAACGAGCATTTACGGAATTAGATCGATCCCTGGGGTTGTAAAGTCGATACCAGGGTTTGGGAAATGAAAGGGTTTGAGCCGTAGACCAAATATGTAAATTAAAGCGCATCAAGAGGATTTTGAGCGGACGTTGGAAGCATGTCGCGACCCTATTCTGTTCAGTATGTTTGCGTAGGTGATCCAATCATTAGTCTTTCGTCAGCTTTGACCCCAACCATCACTTTGTATTGCATACTGAATATTATACTGAAATATTTAGCTCCTTCCTTTCGTTTTCAATTTACAACCTTATTGGTTCTTCTTCTGTTCTCGTAGATGCAGTTGAAAGGGGCTGCCTATCTAATGCAGTACTTTGACCTCTAGCCAGATGCCCATTTCCGACATGGATTCGAAATTTCGATCTCGACCTGATTGGCCTTTTTGGCGCGGTATGACATAGTGGTACATGCCGTTATATGAAGGCCAGAAATTGAAGCCATTCAAGGAGGTGTCATCCAGGAGTTAATAGTGCCGAAGGGTGGTACGTCTTGAAATGGTACAACTGACTCCCTAGTGTTGGTCTTCCTAAACCCAAAAACTAATTAGAATTTTCTAACCGAGTTATATTTCGGTAACTGTAATCACCGGTTCGGGAGTAGCAGTTCCGTAATATATAGCTGTCGTCGAAGATGTACTTCCTGGGATAAGACCCTGGAATCACTGGGATATGACCAACTAAAAAGGCTTGATATTGGCTATTTCTCCAGGGATACGCCTGTTTTAATTCAAAATCGCTAGTTCGTTTGATTGGTATTTGCCCCATATAGTTAGATGGCGGTACTAGTCATTGGAGATCGGCTAATTTTTAGACTGTTGGTCGGCCTTGGAGTGACTGCTGCTAAGAGCTGGATACAATACAGTATACATACATTTTTTTCGCTTTGAAAAGTTTCTCAGGGATGATTGAATACGGATAATTCTCATCGTTTTATATGGTTTAATAGGCCTCCGATAGAGCGAACGTGGCCTTATGGAACGCTTCGTACCAGAATGAGGCGAAAATGTTGTCATTTCACTTTGCATCCTTTCAAACATAATACTGTTGAAGGGTATTGCCCGGGAAATGTACAAGTAATTCAACTGACTGTTTTGCATCATCAACTAAAATAATTCATGCTGAATAATCATGCCTTTGAAGTTGTCATAACTACAATTTTGTGACGTAATCAGTGGTTGGATTGTGCGGGGCTAAACTTTATGTAAACTCATTCAAAAATCGTAAAGGAAAATGAGTATTGTCCGTATCTAATCGTCCGGAAAGGCATTTTTCACAGCATCTAGTCCTAAATAAGTAATGTTCACTCTCGGTGGGCAAGTCAATCTGTACGAACACCGTCAGAGGCGCTGAGTTTTACAATTAAGCTTGCATTCTTAAACTCGACTAACCTACATAAGCTACTGCCTGGGGGAGTACGTATTCAGATGAACCTGCGATTCTCAGGGGAAGTTCATTGCATGGTTTTCAGAGAACTTGGTCGTGATTAGCATTTAGGATTAGCTTGAAATTTACAGTAATAGAAAATTCTCTCACCTCAAGACCGACATAATGAATCTATTAGATGATTGTTGGATCGAATTATCGAGCTTCACCTCTGACGGCCTATCTACTGGTATGGTATGGTATCGTCATGCCTACCGTACTACTAATAGGCCAAAATTGACACCATTCCAGAATGTAACAAATCAGGACTAGCTTTGTCATAGGTTGAAGTAATGGAATGGTACACTTCTCTTCCGATAATGAGCTAGAACTGAATTTTTTTCTTCCACTTTTAAACGAGTACTTCTTCTTTTGGGACAAGCTCTCTTATCGATACCATTCTGCGGCTTCAAGCCGCCACGATATGACCCTATCGCACATATCGTATCTCATTGAAGCCAAAATAAATGCATCATTTTGATGTGCACATCATCCAGGGTCTCAATACCAAAGGGTGAGAGTACTGAAATGATACAATTATTTATTGGGATAAATGGTCCCTCCTTTGTGGAGATCCCTGGAAACGATTCTGGCGAACTGGAAAGTGAAATAGTTGCCAGAATCGGATCTATGCTTTGAGTGCTACGTAACTTGGCTCTACTCACTCTTGCTATTATTATACACAAATTACCACAATATTCTGTTATTTCTGGGTCACATTGTCAAATTCAGGAAGCATCTAAAATCGGAATTTTTCTCTCTGTTGCGGCGATTTCCCTTTTCTCTTTAGCATAACCCTGATGGCGGTTGACTTTTCAGTGGTTCTTTTATAACATCACATTTTCCCAAAAGTGCTCCAAGGCTAGGCTTTATTCGGGCACTTGTTTCCAATTTGGCCATATTTCTATGCGTGCTGCACAAAAACTTCAGTTGCTATATTTGGAATCACAATCAATTCAGAAAGTTGCCAAAATTCAGACAGATTCAGGGAGAGGGGGTCCGGTTAGGGAGAAGGCGTCATGTGATTTATTTGAAAGCTCTCATTCATTCACTTTTCTTTTCCGTTGATTACTGTCTCGGCCCAGTTTGGCGAGCGGTATGGCGTGCATGGAGCATATCGCTTTCAGATGAGGCCAAAATCGAATGTAATTCGATACCGGCTCTCCATAGTTTTTCTATAAGCGGAGGGCGATTACACGGATTACACAATCGTTTTTTGATTGGTCTGTGTCTTCAACCTCAATTCCTGCATCGTTTTTCATCCTCTTCCTAAACAATGTCTTACAAAGATTCCTCTCAAGCTTCTATCTTTCCTTACATCTCGATTCGGTGGTTCGGATTCGTAGAATTCAGTAACTTGATCGGAAGTCTTGCCTGAGCTTCCGTTACTGCT
Organism: Haemonchus contortus; assembly: GCA_000469685.2. Taxonomy (NCBI): domain Eukaryota; kingdom Metazoa; phylum Nematoda; class Chromadorea; order Rhabditida; family Trichostrongylidae; genus Haemonchus; species Haemonchus contortus. The sequence continues at coordinate 10,394,887 of LS997562.1, read as the reverse complement.
CGATGTAGTGAAGGTTCAAGCCGTCCGTGGAGAATGTGCTGGGCAGCGATAAATAAGTGGTGTGGTATTTGTCTAGATTAGGCCTTTGTCCGATGAATGTTACGGGTTCTATAGTTCGTTCCACATGCGAGGCCAAAATCAAAGCCAATCTGATTCCACTCATCCATGGTTTGCTTATACCACAGGGTGGCACTTCTAACTGGCACATTTTTTAAAAATGCTCTTAGTCTCCCTCTGTATATTAAGCACTGTAACCCATCGTACCATCCTTATTCCCAGTAGTGTGCTCCCCGAACGCTTAGGAGCTTCTTCATTTTCTTCATAGCAATACTGTATAGTATTAAATGAATATATCAGAAGTCTTCCACTAAAATCCTTGTCACTGCCTGACTAGCCAAAATTTGAAGTCCTCAGCGAAACATATGAACGTCCTGTAGGGCATCTCATGTCAGGCATGTGAAAGGTAGGCCTCTACTTATAAGCGGTATGATGCTGTGGTACCGTTTAAGTTTGGGGCCAAAATCATAACCAAGTTGAGAATGATCATCCATGGTTTGATAATACCGCAGGGTGACCATCCTGCTTGGAAGAGTAATCATAGCTCAGACTATCACAAAATTAGGTTTTCAGTGCTTTGTCCTCGAAATTACCTAGGGAATTTCATTACTTTTCCGTTTACCTAACAGTTCGCATCATAATCTTAGGTACTGGCTTTACTTTGTGCACAAATTACAAAAAAATGCTCTGAAATCATAGCTGGAGACAGCTGTCGTAATGGTGCTGAATATGTCATAAGTTCTCTCTCGATACTATGATATGTAGAACATATTGAAAAACTCGACTGATTCAGGGAGTTATGGAATAACCTTAAACTGCTGGAGAGCCATGAATGATGAGAACCTATATGAGAATCTAAATATAGGCCTTTGTCCGATGAACGATACGCTTCCGTAGTATCATTCCACATTTGAGGCCGAAATTAAAGTCAATTGGATCATCCGCTCATCCAGGGCTTGTTTATACCCCAGGGTGAACCCCTAAATTGACACATCTATTTCGATTAGTCTATGTAGGTCTTCATCTCAGTCTACCCTCGTATGGGACTCATTGTATTTCATTAATCATTGTTATTCCCAATAGTGTGTTCCCCGGATGCTTGGGAGTTTCTTAATTTTTTTTCATAGCGAACTGTATAGTATCCAATGATTATATTAATAGTTTTTGTTTGAAATCTTCGTCACTGCCTAATTTAGTGAAAAAATTTAAGTCCTCATTAGAGCATTTCATGTCAGGCATGGGAAAGTCAGGCCTCTTCTGATGATCGGTATGTTACTATGGTACCGTTCAGGTTTGGGGCCAAAAACATGACCATGTTGACGAGTATCATCCATAGCTTGTTCATACCGCTGGATGATATGACCTCCTGGAACAGTAACCATTTCTCAGACCAGAAATTACTTTTTCGGTGCTTTGCCCTCAGAATGACTTTTCCTTTTCAGAAGTTTCATAGCTTTTCCTTCACACTTAATATATCATATAATAATCCTAGGTGTTAAACGTGGTGTGTTTTCCAATTATTAAAAAATGTGCTGCAGAAGAGGTGGAAGAAGCTGTCGTATTGGTACTGAATATGTCATTAGTCTTCTCCCTTGGCTCCTTTTACCCTGGCTAATCTTCTACCGACAATCATCGAATCATGTACTGTTACATCGATGCCGAAAACAAAGCCAATTTGATCTATAGCACTCAGGACGTGCTAACACTGGAGGGTAGTAAAATCAACTAGCACAGCAATAATTCATGCACAGACTTCAGTTTGTCCCTGAATGCTGTGAAAACTGTGAGGTTGATGTACGGGTACTGAATGAACCCCATCTTTGGGCGCAGCTACTGCACCAACTAAGCTCCTCTCCCTCCATCAACATCATGAGATACTGTGACATATGGGACGTATGTGAAGATCGGCCAGTCAGTGTTTCTTCTGCTCTCCTATTGGCACTCACGAAATTAAACTTATATTAACCTTTAATTTTGTTTGAATTATGAGCCGGCGTTTTAACCGTTTGGATGGAGCCTACGGTCAAAGCCTGTGTGACAAGTCCGTCTCGATTTCATCTGCATGACCTCTTGTATGGCACGGTATGACATGATGGCACATACCGTAAGAAGATGAGGCCAAAATCAAAGCCACGTTAATACATGCCTCATCCATGGTTTTATGCCGCAGGGTGAACTCATTTCGTGGAACAGTGATCATTTTGCCTTTTGAAACGACTAACATTTATCTTTATGCTTAACTATTCTTCTCTAGTCCGAGTCCTCTTTTTTCAGTACAGTGGGTTCATTTACTTCACTGCCTGACCTAGTGAAAGAAACCTGAGCGTTCAGTAGATTATTTTTTCTAAAGGAAAGTCTGTGGCAGGTGGTGTCTGGTGCACGGTATGATCCTACGGAACATACTGTTCAATCGACACCGAAGCTAGTTCGATCCCTAGCGTTCAGACTTCCTTATACAGCAATCATTTTAGGCGTTACTTTAGTTTGTTCTTAATATGACAGAAATAGTTATGAATAAGGTTGGAGGTATGAGTACTGAATGAGTCTTCTCTTTAGGCGCAGCTAGCTGCTGCTTCTCTTACCTCCACCAGCATCTCAAGTTAGTGTGACATGTAGAAGCTTTTAATAGGCTCGACCGATCAGATAACTTCTGCTCCTCTTCTCTAAGCTGTCTTAACTTGAATACCGTTCTCGTTCTGTTCGTAGTAATTAAGCTTAATTGGATTTTATTATCGGTTCAAATCGTCGCGCAGAGTATGGGTTCTGCCATCGGAACGGTTTTCCCAAATTTTATTTACATGGCCTCTTCACAGGACGACGTGACATGATGGCACGTATCGCTCGGAAAAGAAGCCAAAATCAAAAAACCATTTCATCTAGGTCATCCCAGATGTGATGTTGTCGGGGTGATATTCCGGGGATGGTACAGATCACATCATATTCTTTAAATCTTCTGTCTTATCTGACCTGGTCATCGCAGCAGTATCTGAAATGAGCTCTGTCATGAACTGACATTGCGATCGTTGTTTGACCATTGGTAGATCATTGAACAAGTTCCAATTAAATGATTTGCTTGGCCCCATATGTGGCGCGACCATTCAGTAATGGTACGTACCGTATACAGTGAGGCCAAAATCAGCTCTCCATTCCAAGTTCAGTCACCCAGGACTGATGTCTAGGGATGATATTTCTGGAATGGTACAGCTTCCATGGTCGTAGCATTGTTCATAGTATAGGTTGTTGCCCGAATTGATTCAAACGTGGTACAATGAGCTTTGATTTTTCACTTGCATGCGAAAGAACTGATATCCAAATCTAGGTATGAAAGTATGGTATGGCCTCGGCCAAGATGGTACAGCTCTTTATTCAGTCAACGTTTCGACGTTCTCGCCTTCGTCAAGACCTGGAAGCCAAACACTATTTTTGGCTTCCAAGTCCTGACGAAGGCGAGAACGCCGAAACGTTGACTGAATAAAGAGCTGTACAATTTTGGCCGAAGCTATACCACACTTTTATACCTAGACCCATACGATGCCGAGATTCATTGAAAGTTGCTCACGGTCAATGATGTCTACATGTTCTCAGCTGAAGCAATAGGGTGATGGATAATGTCACAGACGAATTCAAATCGATTTAGGGTGTCAGCAATTGTTTGATAGTAGTACTCAACCAGTCACTGTCACTCTTTGCCACTGTCGCGCTCACTTTTTCATAGAAGGGAGACGACTGAAACTGTGATAACTATTACCATCAATTCCAGTAGATTTGCGGTTGAAATGTTTGCAGTTGATTGACGTTTTTATGATGCGCCATGCATTTTACCACCAGTCAGAGTTGAAATGTGTATAACAAATGTTATTTTCACAAGGATTGATCCTCGCTGAGCAAATAGGAAGCTGGCACTGGCACAATCTTCGAGTAGCAATGAAAAGCTTCAATAACTCGTCTTACTGTGAATCTATAGTAATTAATTGTCTTGTTTCAGTTTCGATCTTGGATCTGTGGTATCACCATGTGCCTACTACAAAGCACTTCATGAAGTACGTGCTTTGTTCGCATTCGCCTCTCAAATCGGTCTTGAGTTAGATACTGTAAATCTTGGTGGTGGATTCCCAGCCAGTAAATTGGACAAGGAACAACGATTCCCAGAGGTAAGATTGAAATTACTCGGATTTTATCAGAGTTACAATTTCCTTTGTAGATGGAAATAATGGCATTCAGTCTGAAAAATGGCTCAAATTGTGCATGCATGAAGGACCTGGGACTAAAAAGTTAACTTTCCCGAGTTACAGATGTGCGAAGTGATCAATGCCGGCCTCGATCAACTGTTTTCATGCAGAGAATTCCCAACACTGAAAGTGATTGCAACACCTGGAAGGTCAGTAATTAACTAGTTGTTTGAGGATTCTTTGATAACTAAACCTGCTCCCTTGGTTCCCCAAAGTGGACTGAAATTGGGACAGTGCTTTCCTGACGGATCTCTTCATCATAGGAAGAGTTTCTTTGATTCGTATCTGATTTTTCTTGAGTACTCTTTGAGTAGAGGTAGAGGATACAAAATGCAGAGCGAAGTTCTTACTGACGGTTAATTTATTTTCAAAGGCTGTTATTCATATAACATGCATGTGATCGTAATGGGTACCGACCAGAGGCTTTTGTGAATAGCCCCAATCCCCACAATCTTATTGCATCCGTTCACCTGAAATTTTAAGAATGTTTTTTATCCCGAAATTTGATTTCGCATTTTTCAGATATTTTGCTGCAGCTGCGTTTGTTCTATGCACTAATGTGATCGGAAAGCAAGCACTGGAAGCACGCTACATCACGAAAGACGGTAAGTCATGTTCAATGAAAAAAAATTTTGAAATTCGTGGTTTTCGCAACAGATACTTTTTGAATTTGATCTTTTCTATTTCTACAGATTTCGACGATGGTGTAGGATTTGTCTATCAAACGAATGACAGTGTCTATGGATCGTTCGGATGCTTGCTGATGAATTCGCAACCGTTATGCACTCCTTTGGATGTGAGTACATTCATATTTGCAGAAAGAGTAGAACTAGGGCATCTGGATGGGTGTCGTACCTACTTGATCCCTGCCTTTTGGATCTTTTTGATCCGAATAACTGATTGTTCGTGAAGAGATAGTCTAGGTCATCTGGAGGTGACTCTGAATGGTTTGGGGTAAGCTACCAGAAGCCAAGTTATCCTTCGTTCGAATCTTCTAGATGATTGTAAATGATGTTGTAACAGTTAACCCAACCAGTGACCAAACGTCCGTATTGCATATTCTGCGGTCAGGGTTGTCTAGTTTGAAAAATGTGTTTTTGAAAGATTGGGCCTCTCCAAAGTTAAGGGCAATGCGCTGAGATTAAGGACTTCAACTGCCAGAGGGCTTCACCTTTTCTTTTGATTGATGAGTTTTGACCACGGCAGATGGATTCCTTGTTCCTTACAGTTGAGACCTATTATTTTAAGTTTCTATAATCTAAAGGGAACGACCTAAAGGAATGCAGTTTCAGAATTTTGTGAAGCCGCACTACAAGAGCCCGTCAAATTATGCTGTTAAGGCCTTGGTCTCGTGTTTGGGTAACTGAATGGAAGTTGTGGGGTCTTACTGGTCACATTCTGGACGGTCATATTCCTGAGCTGAGCAAGGGCTGAATGGTAAATTGATCACTAAGGAGCTGCTGGGTTCTACGGGTCCCTCCGATTCCTTTGCGACTTGCGTACCTACTCCAGCAAATTTTGACTCGTTTGGCATTTGTGGGTTCCTTTTTACTCAAGTTTTTTTTAGGAAATCGCTGATGCACCTCAGCATTTCGGAACTGTGCTAGGCGCGTCGCTTCAACCAGGCGATGTCGCTCAGTCGCTGATTCGTTGTCGCCAACTATGTGTGGGCGACTGGCTACTCTGGAAAGATGCTGGAGCCTATACAATGCCTCTTGATGGAGAACATGCGCTACCACCAGTTTACTATTACGCCGGCATTGATGAGTGGTAAGCGTGCTACATGTCCTTTGTTGTCTCAGTTAAATAACTCCATGACTAACAGTCGTTTCTTTCAGGGAACGTATAATTGGTGCGAATAAGGCGAATGGCGCCTATAACAACGATGGCGCTATGATGAGTTCGGATGCAATGGAGACGGCATCTGATGGAGCAAGTGATGTGGAGAGCCTCGACGACGACGGCGAAGACTTAACCGCGTGTTTTGATCGAGTGTTCTTCTACTCACAATGATTACTGATCATGGCACCGTCGGCCAAGCACATTTGATTCCAAAAACACCATGGGATGGCGATCTGGAATACGGCCCGAGGTAGTCGACATTTGGCAGCGCTGCGCCATCCGGGGCAGTAATGGTGGAGCCAGTGATGGTGTTGGTGTTGTCGTTGTCGAATCCCTTTCTCTAATTCCTCCTTTCCTCCTTGGAAGGGCATGCCCCTTTGCTCTCGTTATCGCTCTTCCCTTTTTTCGTTTTGGTTCTGTTGACTTTCTTAGGTTCCCGTTTGGTGGCCTCGTTAAGCCTGTTGAGGCTTATAGAGAAGCTTTGCCGCTGCGCCCTTATCCACATTCATTCCTCAAACGTCCCTTGTGTTTCAATTTTCGCTGCAATTGTATTTAGACGTAGATATTTATTGTTATCCGGTTTAGTATTATATAGTTGTAATAAGTTTATCGTGAATTCGGATTGACCCACTCGCACCTTTGAAATGTGTATTTGGAGGTGATTTTACCTCACCTTATGTCATCATCACTGTTTTCACGATTTTTGAATTTTCGGAATTTCCCTCTGTCATCAGATTGATTGACTGCCTTTTTCACTATGAACTAAGCGCCACAACCAAACCTGTACTTTCTCTGTCAGCCTCATCTGCTCTCACTTCCATTTTCGTCATCAATTTCGTTTTTAGCTATCACTACACAGTTACTACTACTGTTTGAATAGTACGTGCCCATTCTGATGTGCTTGGAGTGGTGTCATAAGTGATTTTATGTGGTCACACGAATATGTTGACAAATAAAGTAGTACTAGAGATGTTATGGAAAAGTAGTGAAAAATGATGGATGAAATCGAGATGCACGCACAAGATGATGTATAGGATTTTCTTTTGAAACTCAGAAACCTTTTCAAAATACTTGAGAAGGTTAACCAACCACAACCTTGAAAGACTTTCTTTCCGAAAGGTTCGATTTTTCCGGGAATCACTTCCGGAATTCGCGGCGAGGGCGACGTCGCGCGCGAAGAAATTAGCAGAATGAAGCGGAAGCATCGCAGTGAGTAAGGAAAATAGGAACAGAAGAAGTAACAGTAGAATCATGCCAAAAATAATAATCGCCTATCGATCGAGCTATATGAAGAAGGTCAGAACCGCAACAACGAGACAACTGGTGTGCGACTGTCGCGTGCGGCGAATCGATTACTTGAAACCGATTCAACTGCTCCTCTCCTCTGAGCCTTATATCAAAGTGGAAAGTATAGGACATTTGGCAAGAAGCTCAAAGCTACCGATGCGCAAATTAATGATTTCCACATCTCGAAGCCATCTAGGCTCAACTGTAAGCTACCCTAAAGTTATGTGATCTGTACTGACGTATGGGCACCAACTTCGTCTATAATCAGCGTGACATACCTATGGAAGCAACACAATTTGGCTCTACACACCTTTAACTAAAGGTGTTCGTGATCAGAAAAATTGGCCGTCTTGAATATCAGCTTAGTCCTTGGTTGGCTCACCAAACCGATTAGTTGAACGAAAGAGTAGCTGAGTACGATACTTGCAATTAGATCAGTCGAACCCGGTCGCTACACCGGCCAAAGAGCTCAGTGACAGCATCAGATTCATGTAACGAATGAATTGTCAGATAGTTAAAGGCACGGTTCACGATAATTCTGGGTAATCCAGATTATGATGAAAAATGGTAGGCAAGATCGAAAATAGTGCGATGATGGCGAAGAAACAGCGTGAATCGGTGTTTCCAAAGTAAAAAAGGCTTCGAAAAACGGGGGCTGGACCAGATTGAGACCAGAAAAATGAAGAGGAGTGGGGCGTTTGGATGAGCTTTACAATATGTCTACTGCGCGCGTGTGGGTCCTGGGGCGAATAACAAATTATGGCAAGTGAAAATTCATTCACTTTTAGCATAAATGAACAAAACCCCTAGTAACAGCAAAAGTAGCTCACTTTCTTCAGCCTCTAGGAGTATGAAATTAAATAAGGGATCGCGGCAGCAAAAAGAGTAAGAGAGGAAGAAAGAATGGGAGAAAAGACCGCCTCATCACTCGGCGACCAGCTGATTGTGTGTGGATCCTAGAACGAACAGTTGCAATCTGTATTATCTCGACACTCGTCTGACGTGATGACGTGACATCGATGGAGAGGCGGGAAAGCCATTTACTCCCGCTTATTAAATTATCGTGAACTGTGCCTTCAATGTGACTAGACCAAAGGCGAATTCTTGCCACCATAATTTTCTGATTACCAGATGCGCAATGGGATAGCCACTGGCTCAGTTGGAAAAACATGCGAGCGCTGAACATTAGATATTCATGGGTTTGCAGCTGATAGTTTGAAAAATTACCACGTCAACTAGTTAACGAAAAAGCTAGAAGCATGGGAAAATGGTAAACTGTTCGAAAATCCTAAAGGGTAGGTACCATGGCTGCTTCTGCCAACATTATCTGTCAACTTATGGACATTCATAGGTCGAGTGTAGGTTAAGAAGATTGGAAAAGTAGGATCATCTTACATCTCAGCATTATGGCAATATTAAAAGAAGTTGAAACAAAAGAACCTGACAAAACTTGGCATTTACAAATCTCCATAAAGATGAGCCATGCTCTCAGCCTGCGTTCGAAATTACAGCTTCATTTGAATACATATATTGACTTCGCAATTCCATCCGATGAATAATACAGTATATTTATTGGTCCTCTCATACCAGTTGCTAATAAAAGAAATTGGAAAAAACCCTTAAAAGTGAAAAAAGTCACGTGAAATTGGGACCAGGATGAGAAATTGCATTCGATTTGCAATAGTTAAGCTATTTTGCTGTGGCTCAACGCCTGACTCAGGGATTCACAGGGTCAGCTCAAATTCCTGCTGTAGGTCACGATCTGTGACCGAATAGTTCAATGCGCGATCTACCATTTTGGCGCTACTTCCCAATCACGCTCCAGGGTCCCATTTGTAGGCTCAATTTGCGGTGTTTTATCGTTCTAGCTCCGACCTTAATTGATAGTGGACTCTTATTTGCTCCAACGAATCTACTCCTTTGTCTTATCTGATTGATACTGAGTACTTGTTTTTTTTGTTTCTGTTTTTTTGTTTTGAGTGCGTTTGGATAAGTAGGTGATGAGCAGCAGCAGCTTACTGGCCTAACCTAGATGTTTATAAGATCATTCCTTCTGAACGTTCTAGAAATACATCTAAAATTCAAACTTTTCTTTTTTTCTCATGAGCAAGTAGAGCTGATATTTGATTGTTTTCGTTGAATTCAAATTAACAAATGTGAAGGACAAGTGAAAAGAGGGAGAGGAGCAGCTTTCTTTTCCAGGACTAGCCACTAAAGCGCAGAAGAGGGGTAGCCGTTTTTGCCGCCAGTAATGATACTCCCGAAGCAGTATTAGTATGCTAGCACCCCACCGCTAACACTTTTCTGAAGAAATGAATCAGTGTTGAACTTTATGAGCGATTCTTTCTCCAGCCCATCTTTTGTCTGGAAAAAATCATTAGAAATCATCAGAAAGACTCCCATGGGCCACTACGTAAGGCTAAGATGTATTCATATATGTATTTCTGCCACTCTGAATACAAGTCCAGTGTTCGATGAATACTGGATGAACTGACTCCTTCCTCATATGGGCCTACCCCTGTTCGGTTGTCCTCATCTCGAGTAGCCTGCTGTCATCCAACATTTAGTGTATTAAACTGTACTTCACCCAAGTCCCCAGAATCATGGCATTAGGTCCAATACTCTGGGGACTTGGGACCCATTGCGTTCAAAATACGAAATGCCAGTCAAACGCAGAGCGCAATAATCCGAAGAAGTCAGCTTTATGGGTACCGGTGGAACGGTGCCAAGTAGCACCACTACCACACGAAGGTTCTATTGCCGTCACCAGTCCCCGCGCCGGGAAATATTCCACGGATAACAGTGGAATATTTCCCGGTTGGAGACTGGTGACAGCAACAGAACCTTTTCAAACCGTTCCATCAGTACTAAACCTATGTGAAAACATATGAGCAGGAATTTTATATTGGCTGGTCCCTGCAAAAAACTTCACTGATTCTGGCTGTAATCCGGACGCATGGGTGCATTCCCAAATGAGATTGTTAACGTTACAAGCTTGTTTTTTTTTCACGCTTTCACAAGCTCTTGTGCTCGGGAGGTTGCCGAATTTTTTCATGAATATGTACCAACGGTTGTCCCATTTCACGGAAGTCGTCCTTTGTTTTCTCCCATTATGCATAACGATCCTCTTATGTCTGGCATAAATCATGTGGTCGTTCCGTTTAATGACGTTTTTCAGACTGTTTCAAGCTTGGAACGTTGAAGAACAACACCATAAGCTTAGTTTTTCAATAAATCAGATCACTACGAAAAGCAATAACGAGCGACTGCAAGCGATATTTAACAATTTTGAGGATAGCTGAGATGACCATCGCCGGCAAAATGGGAACGGAAGATTCGTGACAACAAAGTTGGTTAGAAACAGCATGGATAAGCACGGACTGACTGACTGGTATAGGCGGGACCCTATGCTTATCCTATACACTAGCGAGTCAGGCTTTCGCTTTCGCATTGTCTCCGATTCGAGGGGATCTGCTGTAAGATCAGGTCCTCTCCATGTCCAAACATTTTGTCAACACCTCTGTGACCTTACGATTGCAATCGCTTCAGAAATGCAATTATCAGTACATTTAAACCAAATTCAACCAGCCCAAGGAAAGTGTGTCTTGAGGTTCGGCCCATATCGAATTATAAGGGCGTATAGAGAAGGGCAGCTGAACCGATTCTCTGTTGCTCCCCTGAATACATTTAGCATTTTATTTTACCACAGTCTGTCGTCTCCCTTCCAATACCATTGAAAAATGGAGATGCTTCAGCGTTCATTGCACTTGATATTTACTTTCTCGATCTGCACTTGGTCATTCTGATAAGATTTCCCCTCCTACTGGGTTTGACCACCACCAGTTAATGAAACAATGAAATTTCGATCGGACGAGATTTTTATTTGTATAAATGGCATGCTCCTGGAACACCGTTCTGATTTCCAGTGGAAATCAACTTCATGGCTCATCTTCCACTGGCATCATCTTTTCTGAAACGAAGGTTTCAGCATAGCTCTGAGGGGAGCTTACGAAATCTCAGCAAATCACTTGCAAACTGATTCCGAAAGCGTTCTCGGATGTCTATGTGTTTGCGGCAACAAGCGAACTTGTCTAATTGCAACATGAACTCGTAGTATGGCTGACTACAAGTAACACTAATTGCTTATTCAGAAGGAACAGTTGTCCTCGTTATGAAAGGCTTCTCTTCTTTCGCAGTTCCTCCTTTCAAAACTTCTACTTGTCGGATTGCCTGATGCTGGCTTTTGCGTGATGTCTCGTGTCTTTTTCCCCTTCTTTTCGTATTTCCTTTTCTTCACTAATAAGACCGAACCGCTGCCGACTGATACCTGCTCCTGCGGTATGCAGCAAACCTTTGCGTGTATTTCGACGGAGTCTCTTCCTTAAAATCATTTCAGCAGAAGCAGAGGTGGATAACAGTGGAACATTCCTTTCGTAACTGCCTTTCTCACTATGAACCCACAATCTCCACATTCAATAGTCCAGCCTTGTATTTTACAGACCATATCATGTTACTGGAGGGGTGTGCCTGTGATATTCAAGTTCGCCGGCAGCTTTGAAAATAAGTTTTGGTGAATTTCTGTGGCGATCAACCAGCGAACGTCTAGTTGTCTGCATTCTATTTCTTAATTATGTCGCTTTCATAGTTAAGTCTCTTATTTCCTATTCAAACAACTGCCAACATTCAGTGACCCCTGCTTCAGCTAGTGTGAAGTAGAAACCCATGCTGCTCATAAGGAATAGAAGCATGCTCAGATTAGATTCAACCAGAAATCAAACGAATGATGCGGAAGGGCAAAATTTGAGTCTCATAGGAAGTTCATCAAAAAAGGGTCAAGTGGTAAAAGGCTGGTCCGCAGCTATGGTCCCCGAATTGAACACTGGCCCATGGTCACGAGTCATTTTGTAAATCAAACGTTTATTCAAATCCTTCTACAGCTCTGGGATGTGAGGAATATACGGCGCATCCTTCCCAATTTCTTTGTAAGCTCCCAAAGCATTTAGTAACAAGTTATTGGACCAAGAGCCATAGGTATCAAGTCTGGGATCCGCTACACTGAGTCAGAGGAGGTGTGCAGCGTGATTATACCGCACTGATGTCCGATTCCAAGGGAATCCTGGCAGCTACGGGACACTGCAGCTTTTCAAATCTGACTATTCCCATGTGAAATGTCGTCTATGTGTCGTGCTTTTCCCAAGCCGCAAAAAGGGCTTTTAATAGCATTTCTACGTGAGCGCGAACTCTAATAGAATTAAACTGAACCATATTGGATGTTCCTGACCTGTTTATCCGATTTGGAGTGGAAGAGGCTGATTTTCTCGGACATGCCTGCCATTGCGAGGCATTCACTGAGCACATCGCCCAGTAGGCTCCTCCTCATAAACGCCTTAACCCCTCTGCCTTCATTTTGATTTACTTCACTCCTTATCTTCACGTTTTCACCCTCTAATGGACCCTATGTGAAGAGGCAAAAGATAAGGTGATCGGCGCTGTTAGAGTGTTTTGTTCAGGTAATTATGCATGGAGCATTCACTGGACTATAAAGACTTACTTAGTAAACTGATTAGGAAACGTAAAAAGCTCCAGACCTTGCCAATCGCAATTCTCAGCAAACCTATACTTGTGCGTGGGTTCAGCTATTCATTAGCAGATGGCTTTTGTGTCAGGGGATTCGAGTCGACTATCAAACGAACCGGAGGAATCAACTATTAGAACAGTGCTATATCAGTTTTGAACCATACCTTTCATATAAACAACTTTTTTCCGTTTTTGGCCCTTACAAATTGCAAACCAGCTACTAAACAAGCTACAATTTCGGTTTTCCACCAACTACACCATGACCACACGATAAGCCTACTGTTTTGAAGTCTCTTTTACAGTTACAATTTCATTTAGCCTTTCGATTTGAAGTGTATTTCGAGAGCTGATATTTTTTTGAATTCACAGCTTTCTCTTCATATAACAGAGATTTCTCTTATGACCTAGGTATCCTTTTAAACGTATTCTAAAAGGCATGAATAAAACAATACATCAATAAAAAAGAAATAAGCAAGTAGTTAAACTATTTAGGACCAAGTAAAAGATATCGAACAAATGAATATATGTTATACTATTCGTATTACTATATTATATTACTACCATATTATATTGCTATATTTATGTATTGCTTTATGTAAGTAGATCGTGGGCACCAGAGGTAAGTAGATAGCCAAGAAGTTTTAAATGTAATAAATAGAAGACATAAACTGTTGAACAAGTCTTAAATTATTTATTTAATTAAGTAATTGATTAAATAGTCGCTCAAAGAGTCGCTAGTCGCTTAAAGCTTGAATAGTCGAATCAATTACTGATTAAATAGTCGCTTCAAGAGGCTGGAAAGCCTGAATATCGAATTTCATCCAGTTGCATTTACTGCTTCCTTAAGCTCTAGGCGCTCCTATCCCTGACTCCACCGTAGGGAGCGGATGTTTCTTACTTCAAAATGTAGATGCTCAGGAGTAGAACTCTGATCTGTGGGGGACGTGCGATTCGTGCGATTCCGGGTGCGCGCGGCAAATTGCGCGGCGAAATTCGCGATGATTCAAACAACTCCTGCGCCTATTATTGGAGCACAAACTTGAAGCAGAGTAGATCAGTAGGATCAGCTGACCATACCCAACTATTCTACTTCAAGTTTGTGCCCCAATAACAGGCGTCAGAGTCGTTCGAATTGTACCGAATTTCGCTGCGCAATTTGCCGCGCGCACCCAGAATCGCACGAATCGCACCACACCCCTGATCTGTCTATAGGGGTCGCCTCTCCTTAGAGCCAGGTAGCAGCTTTTGTCAAGCACATGCACTAGTTGAGATACTGGTTTGGCAAATGACAAAGTACTCTGCGGCCGGGGAGATGAGGCTCTCATGGGAATCACGCCGCTTTATGCATCCTCTGTCGCGATCCCGCCTAATTGTTTCTTCGTTTCGTCTCGACAAATCGTTATTCCGTCGAAGAAAATGCTGTTTTCTTTATTTATATCTCCTAATTTGCTTTGTCAACAACTTTGAACTCCTAATTTATTGTAAGAAAAGTCTCTCTGAATTAATTTTACATAGTCAAAGTCTCGATATCTCAAAAGGGGTTAGTGCACATACCTTAGAAAGGAATAATCGCTGAGAAAGGGCAAAGTAAAATACCAGTAAGCTGGGCCCACAACCGATTGTACCACTGACTTTCCCACGAAGTGCGGTGCACTCATTAGTAAGAATCGTGTGCGTGCTATTACGAAGGTTATCTGTAGGATAATGTAATACTCAGCCCTTTCTATGTTACTAATTCGGTCCTTACTTAGAATGAACGGGTTACGTTCTAATTGAAGATTGTACTACTGGCTCATTCATGTAGTGTAGTAGCAAGTGGTGCATTATCACACACGCATGGTCACGGGTTCGAATCCCAGATCTATACCCGCGCGGTTAATCAACTTTTTGAACCCTCCCAGGTCGGTTGGTTGGTACCAAACCCGTCGGGGAGGATAAAAGTACTGAACTCTTCATCGGCGGCCATCGCAAGTCATTGCATAGGCCCCTACGCATTCAAAACACCACCACGACTCTGAATGGAGGTCGAATACGGGGAGCATTCCAACATAGTATCGGACAGAGACTTTATCCCTGGTCCTCTAGCATTTACTTCGAATTTCCAGTACATGTTCCAATCTCAACTGTATTTGGTTGAGCCCCACCCAACTGTATTTGGATGAGCCCCAACCCTGAGCTAAAGCCAGTACGTCTCTGATTACCCGCTTCACGAGTAGGTCTCTTAGTATAGTCGCAGAGGTGTGCCCCTGCTAGTTAACTAGTCAACAAATGGCGTAGACGCTTTGGATTCTTTTGTGAATGGAATAGCTTCTTAAGGAGTAAACCATTCAACAAAGGAACAATAGAATTCCAGGCAGCTGTTTATCCGTTTGTTGACAACCAACGGAGGGGAAGTTAGGCTATGTTTTTGCATACTGCTATGTCGTGTGAGATCTGATTCACAGGTAAATTAACGCCTTCTTACCATAGCAATGGTTCGCCAGGGTATTACAACACTACAACCTGCTTGTCGAATGTTTCGCTCGCCAAAAGCTCAAAGTTCAAAACTTCCTCTGATTGCTTGGATTCTCGTTTTCCCTTTTTCTTCATCGTATGAAAGAGCAGAACCGGTGACGCAGCCGTCTGATGAATTTTTCCCGATGAATCAACACCTCCATAATACTTGGGAACTGCACAATTCTGCGCTCCCTGAGATCCACTTGGGTCATGAGTTACATCGTAAGGGCATAGAAGTGGTCATATTCGGGGCATTCTTAAATCAACTGACGATTTGAAGGTGATTCAGAACGATTGACAAATGTTTCTTTAGTTTTTTCCTCCTCCGTAGAATGAGACTTGGAGCAAAAATCGCTTATGGAGCGCGTTTCCTCCCACAATGCCCAGGATACTAGGGCGCCCAGTGCCTCAGGAAATTTCTTGAAATACCTATGGAGCTCCTCTGAGTAATGAAAAGTTCGCGTTTGAGGGAACATACTGCACAACCACGGGATATGAAGTTGGCTTAGTCTCTACGGGTAGTCGTCCAAGATTCAGGCGCCGTGCCGTACGTAGGAGAAGCCACTCTCTCGCTAATTTCCATACCTTGACATAGAAGTACTACTTATTCGAATCGTATGTTTCTGTTAATGCTCAGGAAATATTACTATCCCTAATTTCGACTTGCACATTTTTCAGTCCGCTTCCTTCTAGTGCCCCCTCCTTTACCTACAGCGACCTTTCAAACTACTTGTCCCAACTAGGAAATGAATCTGAACCTTTTCTGGATATAACGTCTGTAATAACCTAGATTACTCACCACGAACGAGCACCAAATGGTACCGAAGTTGTACTTTCCAAAAATAGTCCGTCTTTTGACTGATGGACTGGACAAAACATATCTGAGCTGAGCGATCAAGAAAAACATGATCTCGATCGGGTCATTGGGATAGGCACACTAGCAAGCCAGGAAATTCACCGTATTACAGCAAATCAGCATGTCGACGAACAGATTCTCATTTTCTGCAATTGCACCGCAGCAGCTAGCACGTTAGCAATGCGGGCTTCCCTCGAGCCTATCCAACTTTTGGAAATCTCTTGACAGAAGAAATCCTTCAAATGAACCAGACAAACCTCTGCTATGATCCACTTTTGCTACGATTACCCTCTCAAATACGAACTTCCTACCCTCTTACAATTACAAGCTTCATGCCCTTCGAGTTGAGGCACACATTCGATCTTCGGCATATGTATACAGCATTCGATTCAGTTACAAACTCCTCCCTCTATTGGACGAGTTCTCAAACGAACACCTGAAATTCTGACTGGCACGAGTGGACGGTTCATTCCACAATTAATTTTCCAACATTGAACTTTTTCGAAAATAATGCTTGGAGAGCTGATGGTCAGATACTTTCTGCTTGCCTGCTCGACTATCCTCTTTAGCCAATATGTTGGCGCTCGAGAGCACTGCACCCCTGAGCACTGAGACAATCTGATTACGGCAATTAGCGTTAACTTGGACAACGTGCAGCCATGCGGATTCTGTCTATCTTAATGTCTCAGGCTCAGTCGACCGAATCTTGATTCTATGGACTCTTCCCAGTCTAGAAAACATCTTCGATCGCTACTTTATGAAGTTTTATTGCCAGGGATGCCATGACATTTTCTTTATGTTTTCTAGAGCAATCTAATCCTATTAATCAATGTCAATAAATAATCAAAGTATTACCCAATTCGTTGAAGAACTTTTGACATCTCTTGAAAGCCTCCTTGATTCCGCATTCCTGGAAGGATTTTCTACCGGCTGGGCAAGAGAATACAATGGCATTCAATTCAGATGAGGTTTTCATTCGAGACATTAACCAGGTTTCGAATGACAACCTCATTTCGCTTGAATCTTCCAGGATTCACAGCCTTTCCTATTCATTTTGCCTTCAAGAGGTACACCAAGAATCGTCAGCCTGACCAGCTTTGAGCATGTTTCCGAAATTTTCATTTCCGATAAATGCCCTCGAACCTCTTATCAACGTCATCCACGTCACAATCTCGAGTCATCTACCTTTAGTATGGCAGGAAAAGCAGGAAGTCATAGACTAGCCACTGATGACGTCCGCTGAAGACATGCGTGTGAAATTAATTTGCGTATAGCGACGTGTCCTTCGAATGAGAATTTCCGCTTTTATTGACGTCATTAGATGCGACTTGAAATGGCTCCATTTTGATCACTTTGAGATCAACACCGTCGGTTGGACCCATTGGATCGTTATAATGTTCGTAGCTGTTTTACCTGAATCCGAATCAGGTTGTATCGCCGCAAGTGAGTAGAAGTGCCACAGCCAGTCGCTTCGTTCATGTACTTCCGATACCGTAACAGCTCACCCCTTCCACTTTTGACTGATAAACCGCCACCATTTCCTCGATCGGCAAGAAGGAGGTCTTAGTGTCAAGTGGCGCAGCTATTAAAGCGTAGTGACACTAAGACATTTACATCTCACCAAGTGGCGCAGCTATCAGGCGCCCAGTCCGGTCATCAAAACCCAGATCGGTACCTATCCGCGCCAACAAAATCCTCCATAGCCTCTGTGGTCAACCAATTCAGATTCGTCTGGGCAGATAAAAACACCGACATGAATATCGGCTAACCGCGCATAGATCATTGCATGGACCAACGACTCATGCCATCGCGATTGCGATTCTGAATAGAAATCGATTCCATGGGCGCATCTCACAACGAGATTAATCGGTGCCAGCAAACTTTATTCTTCTTCCTGTAGCCCTAGCATTGCATTAGAAGGTCCTGCTCGATAACTGCTTCCTGTCCTGTTCAGTCCCTAATTTTTGCCCTTCAATTAATTAATTAAATTTGGATTAAATGAGAACACCGTTCACAAAACTCGTCCAAATCTACTGATGAACAGCTGCAATTGCTTTTCTTTACAGAGAATATGTTCTCGAAGAAAAGATTCGTGCACGATGTATTGAACATCACAAAAACGAATCAGAATCTAAAATGTCTATTCATTCGGTTGTTCTGAGCTTCTTTTCGTATTTCTATAGCCAAGAAATTGCATTTCAATTTGTAATTAGGCCCGCTGAGAG
The DNA here is from genome assembly GCA_000469685.2 of Haemonchus contortus. Classification (NCBI taxonomy): domain Eukaryota; kingdom Metazoa; phylum Nematoda; class Chromadorea; order Rhabditida; family Trichostrongylidae; genus Haemonchus; species Haemonchus contortus. The sequence goes on along the minus strand of LS997562.1, from coordinate 10,376,318 downwards.
GGTCTTTTGCACGATCGTTCTCTGAAGGTTTTTCGGACAGAGCACGCGATTGAAAATTTCCTCCTTCAACATCGTTCTCGACTTCTCTGCTTTGCCCATCATCCATTCTATGATTTTTCAAAAACAGGCTTAATAATTCTTGCCATTTAAAATCACTGCTTACACTACCCATATGGGCGGAGCAATCGGGGAGACTGAGGCTTCAACGATCAGCCACTACCGCCTTCAGAGACCTGTTTCATCCCTCATTAGTTGGTCCTCATTGGTTAACCAAGAAAGTTTGGTGGATACTACAATTCTACAGCGCATCCCATCGCAGCCATTTTCACTTCTTGCCGCCTAATGTTGGACCAGTATAATTTAAGATGAAAATGTCGTGGATTGCACAAATTTCAGAGAAAGCTGAGAGCATGGCGTATTGTGAACGCACTCAGGAATCGACAACTCAATTTGTTCGAATCCAGCTATTGGGTTAGGAAAAAAACCGTACTTTCGTTGATTTCGCCTGCATGACTACCCATCTATAGCCAGTCGGTAATGGACGCCTCTGATAGAAGATCGTTTTTGTTTGTTGTCTTCATGTCTTTCCGCATAGCTCCTCTTCTCTTTCCCGTTATTTCTATGGAATTTGCTTTTCTTTCTATGATGTACTCGTTAGGATTTCAAAAAAGATTGATCCACACTAACTTTGTCGTTTTCGAAATGACGCGAAAATTGCTATTAAGTTATTTGTATGGCTTAATTGCTATCTCAGCAATGGGAAGTCATTATAACCAGCGGAATCTTATTTAATCTGATACTTTCCATCATGAAAATGGAATATAAAAGATAAAGGATAAAGTTTTTGTCGTGAATCAATCCCGTCTAAGGGATGCGCCCCGCACTCGACTTCCATTCAGAATCGTAGTGGCGTAATGAGTGCGTGTATGGCCTATACAATGACTTGCAGTGGCCAGCCGATGTACAAGTCAGTGCTTTTATCCTCCCAGACGAGTTTGGTACCAATTAACCGATCCTGGAGAGATGGAAGCCTAGGCGGGCATCGAGCCGGGATTTGAGCCCCTGACCGTGCGTGTGAGATAGTGCGGCACTTGCCAAAACACCACCTCCGCCTCAGAAAATAGAATATAAGCATTTGCTATTGCCGTTTTTCACCTGAAAAAAGGAATTGACATTTCATAGGAATTCATCCAATGGAATAACAGAGCAAGTCAACGTTTTATCTCCGAGACGAGTCCGGTACCAATTAATCCTGGGCGGGCATCGGTCCAGGATTTGAACCCGTGCCCGCGTGTGCGACCGCGCGCCTTTTTTAACTACACTACCTCCGCCCCCCTCAGAGGAAAAGATATGAAGAATCGTAAGAACTCATGTTCCAGTTATGGAAAAAAACATTTTTCGCCCCATTTAGCACAATTTTTGAATCTAGCATGCCGTTGTTGGGGAAATACCGCTCCAACCGATCCAGCCAAGCTATCCATTCATTCAAAGCCGAGCTGACTAATTACAGGCAGATTTGATTGAGAAGATGTAAGTGGGAGCAAATCACATATGCTACCTACCATATCGACAACCAGTTGAGCAGCTAAGTAACGTAAGTAAGTAACGGCCTGAAAGCCAGCATGGGCTAGGGATGGGTCCAAATCAACATTCTAGCTTTACGATTTTTTCCGCAGACGGGACAGATTTTGTTCCTAGACGACCCATGATTATCCATGCAAATGGTAACTCATTTGGTAACCTCATCAGTAAGTTACCATCTGCAACTATTACCATGAGCCTGGAATTTCCGAAACAGCTACTTTCATTTGACTTATTTCTGTTGCGCATTCGATACATTCGGAGGAACTTAGGTCTGTTTTCCTATTCAGTATTCCTATTCCCTGAATGCATAGACTTCCATTGAAGACTCATGGCGACCTTACAGCAATCATCGCTTACTTATTAAAACTGGTCGTCTTCGTTAGTGATACAGTACGTTTTCTGCCAAATGAATGTGCCTTTTCATACCTCCCGAATTCTTTCCATTCCTATCATCAAAGGGCAAATTTTTCCCGTAGCAGATATCCCGACAAAATGGACCTACGCGACCTAAACTCACCTCAAGGGAGTTTGGGCGTTAGACCAAACGATATTACGCGACTGAATGGATGTGAAAACCATATAACCTTGATTCAGAATCACTCATGAACGCTTACACCGGCAGCCGCTCCCTCCAGCGGACTAGTTGGCCTACGACATTTGAGAACAGCTGTTGAATAATCAGTGACCATGCACTGTCTCCGCTTCAAAACGATATTCTGTAGACGAAGAAACCCTTCTCATCAGGTACATCTTCCAGATCCAGCAACAGAACTGAGCCTGTTTTCGGGAGTTTTTAGGAAGCTTCTTGACTTTTTACGTCATCGGTGGGCCATTCTGTACGTAAACAATCATTTTAGTACACGTCCGTCAGACCGCGTCTTACCATCACATTTCTTCTGAGGTGGAAATAAAAACGACTCGGAAATGAATGACGCGCGGCGGAAACTTCCTTCCTCACCGTGACGGCAAAACGTGCACATGGACGGGCGGAGCGTAACGGCTAATAGTAAGAAGGAAGGGGACAGCGCCCTCTAGAGATCGAATTCGTTTGTTTGCCAATTAAGCGACCGACGTTCCTCCTGATTTAGACAATGTCCAGCGGCTAAGAAAGCTAATCCTCCATGGATATCGTCAACTTTACATTCAAGAAAGGTGGGCAAGCTATGTGGGAGGTTTACTAGGACAACTCGACGAATATGACTCTTGATATCACACAAGCTCGCTTCACCTTCCCCCCTTCTTATCATTCAACTGCCCTTCTGAAGAACTCGTCATCACAACCTTTCATTACATAACCACTTCGTATTTAGCCTTCATCATATACCCTTCCGTCCCCCAATGAGGACTTGAAGAGGGACGGGTCGGAAAGGTCCAAGCTGAAAATTCGCCTCTATAATGCAGGTACAATCCGATAAAACCCATGAAAAGCGACGCTTTGCTGCTCTGCAGGTGAGCTCAGGTTCCCTGACATATACCCATCACGTTGCCAAGGTTTCGCGGAACAGTAAGACGCAAGTGTGAAGTCGAAGGATTAAGCATGAACTCTCGAGAAAAAGCCCTTTCCTAGGCCTTTTCCAATTTTCTTCAAACTTTTATTGAGCCAGCAACATCTTCGTCTCTTATGAGATATTCAAAAAGAAGATCCTTCTATCCGAAAGCTGGTATTCGACAAGAATCGCCAGCTCACCAAATTTCTTACCCCTCCCGATCCAGCCAAATGATGATCCGCTGTGGTACCTCATCTTTGCCGAGTGGCTACTCTTTTATACAGTTCCAAGGTTGGCTTATGGTCATCAAGATCACACTCTCCATTTCCACCCACCAGGCCTTACTTCTTGATATATCCACCCCGTTTCGGTTTGAGGGCCGATAGGAAAAGTAGTGACTTCGTGCAGGATTTCCGTTCACCGCCTTGATATGTTCCCACGCGTTGGCTTCGAGTTCACGTCTACTCACCCAACCAAAAAGCACACCTATCTTCACCTCTCGTTCAACATTTCCAGTGCCTACACATAGTTTTTACATCGAGTAGCGCATGTTAACGGTGGTGGCCCTATTTTGCTTGGTTTTTCGCCACTTACGTCTCATTCCGTTTCCATGCATTCTGCCCTTTGCATTCTTGAAGGTTATATGAGCTTTTTGCTTCGTTTACGTTGTTCCGTTACCGTAATCCGGCAAAATTAGCAAACGAAGCGGAGAAAACCTCCTGTTCACGCTTCGTTGTTTTCTCTGCAACTGTTAAATTGCGGCAAATTGACCTTCACGGTCAATGGGAGGCGTGGCCTTATAGGTCAAATACTAGGATGGAGCTATTGTGGCATGACTGGTAACATTGGTTACTTTTATACCACGACACTTGAGCGCCAATCGAGCCTCCCATCCCTTCTATGTAGGTCGGTTGATTGGTGCCAGACTCGTCTGGGAGTATGAAAGCATCGACTTACACGTGAGCTGAGCACCGCAAGTCGTTCTCTGGGTCACATAAGCATTCAAAACGCTCCTCTAGATTCTAAATGGAAGTCGATTGCGTGGATAAGTCCCGAAAATGGGACTGATCGACGCCAAAGGCATAAGATATCACCTATCACTTAGATAGAACCTTTTCAACGCTCCTCATGTTATCGAAGTCCCAGTCAGAAATTTTATTTTTCACATAGAAAGGAATCGTCTTCCATGCCTGATAACAAGCGGGCCGCCGGGCACGAATCGCACCCACCTCAGCAGACCCTCCCATAAACGGTCACGAGCCAGTCCCAGCTCACTTCTCGTCTAATGTTGTCTTAAACAGGTAATATCCATAAGATTACTTTTATACAAAAAGAGCGTAGTTTAAACCAGCCAGAGTCAAATCAACTCTTTTATCAAGTGGTCAAGAAATCTCTAGCACTCATTTACACCTTACTTTCGTTTACAAGTCCCCTTAAAAACAAAGGATACTGGAGAGTGTAAGATGTTTCCTTTTGCGAATTAAGAATTAAGAAAAAGTAAAGAAAAGAATATATACATCTATACATGAAATCACACTTTGAAATCAAGACCTCTAAGAAAGCAATTCAGATGAATATCACACAAGCTGCTTTTCTAGAATTCTTGCACTCTACGGACTTTCCTATTCTTCAACCTGAAGTAGTCAAAGACCTTTATGCGTCGTAAAGGAATTATGTGTTAGAGGAAATGACAAATTCCATTTCCACCTCGGAAGCTATTCAGAACGCTGAAATACTTCTCGCCCCTATTTACTTCCGTTATGATATCATTATCATCTTGTTTTCTCATTTTTCACGCTAATTAATTTTACAATGCTACCAGTAGGTAAAGTCATATATGGCGCAATGACAAGGATGTTTCAGCCAGGCATGCTGTAAATCAAAACCTTTCAGGTTTAACTATCATATCACTTGTACCAAGCCTTCTAATTGGTAGGACTTCTCTATTATATTGGGTCCCCTTTGCATTGGGTTGCCCAGGCCATCACCTCCTTTTTGAATTCCAATTTTTAAACTTATAACTCTCAGCATATTTTCCACTTTACGAGGCGTCCCTTCGAATGAGTCATCTTGCCATAATCGTATTTGGACTTCAATGGGATACGCCATGCCTCTGGCTTTCGTTCGAATTTCCAGTGCAGTTGAATTCATTAATGCTATACAGATCAGTAGATTCAGCTAAAATTCTTCGTTACTCTCGTTGATGCTCCATACCGGTTTCTCTAACCAGGAAAGAGGTTGTCTCGGGACGAGTAAGCCTAAAGGAACTAAGCACAAAACTGCGCGACAACACGCCATACTCATATCCTACAAAATTTAAGATTTCAGAATACACCCGTATCTCTCGAGGGTGCTTTCATTCGTCACATTCACATTCATCCTTTCAAGTGTCGCCTCGATTTGTTGATTGCTGGCCCGTTCGTCGCAGCGAATCGACAGCTCTATTCGCTAACCCATTCTTCATACATTTATAATTGACGCCATTCGCTGTCACGCCGCAGCACCCTTTTTGCCCACAAACACAACACTGACACCAGTAACCCGACTTATTGACCTGCTGTACTTTGAAAAATCTCGAGGCTAATGCCATTCAGTACCAACTGACAAATTGATAGCATGGGTGCCTCCTTCGAATGGTGGTGGCATACGAAACTCGCAATAAAGTAAAAAGTCGGCATAGCAGTTATGTCTCATGAGAACAGTGGTGACCGTCCGAACCCAGAAGGAAGAACAATTCCGGCCCTACTCGGCAACGAACTGGTAAAGAGCGTAAAAGTGTCTAACTCAGTAACATCAGGGATTTGAACGACAGATCTAATCGATCCAAACAAATGCAGAAAAACGGGGTGGATGAGGGTGGTAGAGACTGGCGGATGTCTTGTAGAGCTTAGGAACATCCAAAAGATTTTGTAGGCAAACTTGTTCAAGAAGGGTTAAATCCATTACGGCACAGTTTTCCCTCAGGAGCTACTAAGCCAGCCCAGAAAATGGCAGAACTCGGTGTGTCCCGTGCACGCGACCTCCATTGAAGATCATACTGGAATTTGAATGGTGCTCGTATGATTCTAATGTCACAGTCCACTTCGTTTCATAGGGAGTGAAGGTGACCACATTATAGCTGTCATCGGCTGTTGGTGAATTCTGGCAGAGCGAAACGTTGTTCCCAGAGTCGTCGGTGATGCTAATGACACCACTAGACGGCAAACCTTAGAGAATAATGCAACTTCTGTAGGACCGCTTGCTACTCCCTCTTTTTTGCTCTAGGTGAGCCCGGAATCCTCACACTAGAACAGCAGAAACAAGCTGAGTAGCGAGGCAAGTATGTTCATGTTCCATCCTTACCCATAGAATGGCAAAGATTAACTCACCATTGAAGGAATCACTCATGGTTCACTTGTTAGTAGTAATGTTTTACTTTTTACTGTAAATAATACAGTGAAATATTTTTATAAATATTTTACTGAATTATTTACAGATGTACTATATGTTTATTTGTTGTAAATGTTTCGACGCAAGATTGTTTTAGTAATTTTGCACAATTTTGCACATATGAATATTCAATGACAAAATATCCTGAAATGCCAACTCGTGTTTCGCCTATAACTAGCTGGACAGCTGAATATAAGCTAAAAAAACTGATTCACTGTCACATGATGTAGTGGCAAGTCTCGTACTATCACTTCCACACCTGGTCCAGGATTCAAATCCAAGACCGATTCTCGCTTGGTAATCTAAACCTTCCATCCCTCCGGGGTCGGGTTGGTACCAAATTCGTCTGCCCTAGACATCGGCTAACCACAGTGAATCGTTCTGTAAACCACGTACGCAATCGTACCGGCACTAAGATTTTGAATGGAAGTCAAATGCGGGATGCATCAAGAAACGGCATTGATCAACGATAGATAGATGACCGGTGAACCCAAAGCTCGATCCCAGCCAACGGATTCCGGCTATACCGCCCGAGAGCAACACTTGGCACTTCGTTCCCGAATCTTTCATTTAAAATTGACGGCTCACCTAAGAAGCATTTGATTTCATTCTGGTGTCACCTAGATGCATTTTCCATTTTCAAAAGAGCCTATCGGACAATTCATGCATGAATTTCATTCTCCACGACTGCCCTTAGCGACGGAATCGCCTTGTGGGAGGGAAGTTGATAGATTGATGGCCTTCGACTACTTCCTTCGCTACTGGTCCCCATGTCGTCCGTCATGTTTCCTTTCTCGATACGCTAGAAAGCCGTTTTCTCGAAACCCGTTGCTATGCGTTCGATTTTCAGAAATTTCAAATTTTTCTTATAGACCCCCAGTTCAATGATAGATTACCCGTTTACCACATAACCACAAAGTTCTTCTTTGTACTCAGGCACTAAAGCTAGTGATATATGAATCCGCTTCCACTCATACGTTAGAGATATAGTTTGCTCTCATGCTTTCTGTCTGGCGGTTACTGCAGCGAATAAGTGAAACTTACTGTCTACAGTAATCACCTTAGGTGTCTGTCAGTAACCATTCACATATGGGCTCAATAATTACTCAACTGTGTGCAGAGCTCTCTTTCAAAAATCCGTTGCTTTGAGTACAAGAGCTATCGAGAGCTACCTTTCTGCCACCTTTGAAATCTACATACATAGTACTGCAAGCTTAGCCGAAGAGCTTCGTCTACAGGAAGCTGCATTCTGGTCCAATTATCTTCTCCACTTTCTTCTGGTATTCTTCTCAAAGTTGTCGAAGCGGTACCCCTTAGAAAGCCATTTTTGGCATACGTCCATCAAATCCCTCAAAGCAGTTGCGACTTTTACAGGCTTTTTCTTCCCTCCCTCCCTCCATTCCTTCCTACCTCCCTTTATTCTTTCTTTTTGTTTTCTTTCTTTTTTCTATCCTTCTTCCTTCGTTCATTATTTCCTTTTCCTCCATTCCCATAACACTACATGCTCACATAACTTCAAGGACCAACACATCCCGTCATATCAGAACCCTGCCATTCCAAAGCAGCCATACCTGAATAGCAGAGTTCATGTAGATGATAGGAATGCCTATTCTTCCGGCTGGAAATTTCTCATCACCCACAGTTGTCGGTTTTGCTCCTTCCTCCATTGGGCTGCTTGCACTAGCAGATCGCCTATGATCCATTCCAAAGCATCAACTTCTGATGCTTAATGTGTCTCTTGAAATTAATTTTAGGAAAAGGTAAGGAGCAATTTTTTTATGTATTCGCCTCATCATAGTTTGTATTGTACAAGAATTTCAAAGAAGTCAAAGTCAAGTAGTCAAATCCGAGAGATGTTTGAGATGCGGAGCAACGCCGTCTATGGAAGTGACCCATTAATCACAAGCCACTTTTAATCCATCCATGTGAGACTTCAAGGGCTCGGTTAATGAATTACAGCGCTCAAGTGCTGCTTTATCGACATTCCCATCGCCCTTGACCAATTCCTCCTTAGGACGAAGCAAAGGTAAACAATTATTGGGTCTGTTTGAATTTCAAAGCAAATAGTGAAAAGTGCAACGAATTGCACTTCGTTCAATACACAAAATTTGAGACCCATTTCCAATGTTGAGTACGCCTCCAGTCAAAAATGAAATTTGGCCACACCCTCACAATAAAATGCTTCTAAAATGACGATCTCGACAAAGGATAACATTTAAGCATATAAAATCTACGTACACTCTACAACGCCTTCGAGCAACCTGCTCCTTCGTGCTGGACCACATCCCACTGGGATAAATACAGTTTTCCACCACCTATTGTAAGCCGGGCAAATCTTTTTAGAAAGTGCCAACTGGCTCAATAAATGTCAGATTCGAAGTAATTTCATTTCTCCCCTGCCCGCCTACATTTCCATGGTAGATCTCATTCATAACTAGTCTTGTGCACCGCCAGGTACAAACGCTTCAATTCCGTCGGTCCTACTTTGCCTTCATCAAACCAACCTTCAAGATTTCTTCAATCGGCCACTGAGTTATCGTTTCTGACGCAGTTTTCGATGAATTGTGTGCCAAATTAAAATAATTGGTAGGTAGGGAAGCATGCCGATCCGATTACAGGTTATCTGATGTTTATAAATAATTCGAATGAACCAATCTGAAACTACACCATTAGCGTTAGCCATTTTCTGCCGCGGTTAGCGTACTTTTTCCCATCATGACGACGAGACCTAAGACTGAAGAAGGTTGTCGACCCTTCCCTGAACCTCCTCGTTACTGAACCCTTCTCGGTCATACTTGGCAGCTACAGCTGACACATTAATCTGAAGTATTCCCAGTCGGACCTTATTCCTTCCAACTGCAGGCTCTCCAGTCACCTCCAGTCCTTACAGAAGTAAAATGTTCCGGAACGAGAATGGGACTTGAGGCGTTCCCTCCTCCTGGGAGGAAGAGCTACTCTGCCAGCTGAGTTGGTCATAATTGCTGGACGCTTATGATGCAGATGCATCTATACCCAGGGTTTATTCGTTTATAGAATCTAAAAAATATGATTTCAATTTAAAGGCCCGCGAACCCTCTGACGAACGTAACACAATGTTTACAATGTCCTATATGACTTCAAACTGGACCACGTGGATTGCATAATAAATACAATTGTACTCGCTTCAAAATTTTAGAAATATCCGAATGCGTATGTAAACATTCAGAGGTGTCAGCATTTTCGTAGTTCAATTCCGTACTTTCGTACATCGTGTCCGATCGGATACCTTTGGACGAATTCCACTCAGACAGATTCTCAGCTGGGCATGATCCAGAACAGATATGTAAGCTCTTTTCGAAGCTCTCAAATGTCGCGCTGAGCCCACTCCGTGAGTTCCTCTCCATCCCAATCGTTCGAGGAGCGGGACCATTGCTTGATAGTTGATCTCGTCGCTCAACATACCATTTAGGGCAAACGCCACTGACACATAAGTTCGCTCCCCACGATATGAAGGTAAATTCAGACAATGATATATCTTATATGTTGCTTCCATTTTTTTCATGACCTTCACCGTAATGACCTTTAACTAGCTCCTTGTCTTCTTCTTCTTTTTCTACTTGGTGTCGATCCCACTCCATCGCTGAGTCTCTTAACAGTCTCGTCAGTCTTCTCTACATCCTGCTACAAGTTCTCCGAACGGTAATGAGTTCTCCGATGAGTCTTCTGTGGGAAAGTGCGATTTTATCACCGAGGTAACGAGGTCACGCCGCAAAATGCGGAGCGTAACGCATTGCGAGGCAAAAGTGAAGCCGAATTTAGCGTAAGAACGCCTAAGGGTTCAGACCCTTCGTTTTTCATCGCATTAGAAAATGAAGAGCAATTCCGAAGATTAGCCGCAGGAAACATTTCTGAGGAATAGGCATGCAAACGACTAGAAGGATTGAAAACGAAAATTCATAAAGTTTCCGAAGAAAAAACAAGCCTCCTTTTTAAACTCCCCCTACGATGATGTCGTTGCACGCCCACGACAAAAGGTGTAAATCCTAATCGCAACGGGTACAGGGTCCCAAGTGCGGTGTGATCTCGTCATTCAGGGCCCTTCAATCTTCTTAAATATTGTACACTTAATAATGATGCCGGCCCGCAAACTTATGGCTAGCGTTCATAATCGATCTTAATTTGCCCAATTATATGCATGAACAAGTGTCACGTGGTGCATGGAGCTTCTACATCGATCACTTTCTTCGGAAATGTCCATTTAACTCAGCTCTGATTTACTTTTGTTTGTTTCTTTGCAAATTCATCGGTAAAGTTAGGTTGGTAGACTATGCAGGAGACTAATTAATGCTTGTTAAAACAACAGATAAACAAGAAGTCCCTTTCATTTACCTCAGCTCGACAAAATGATTCCTTGTCCCTAGAATGGGTCTAAAAGTCGGTCAGTCCCTAGAATGGGTCCAAAAGTCGGTCACTCTGCTATCCCCTTTGATGACGTTTGAGGTACACTTGCCGAATGGTAATTTCATATTGCTCATTAACGCCTATTACACCTTTTCGTCGCTTTGTGCTGCTCGTGGCTGCTTTCTGAGGACTAATTCCTCCTAATCATACATAATTCTCTAAGTCAATACCATTTATCCGGTACTGCTTAGGCTGAGAAACGCTTACAGACGTTTTTCATCGGTAGAGTTGAAAATCTGGTGGTGTAAGTATTTGCTGACAAATAAATCAATAAACAAGCAGAAGGTAAAGGAATAAGGATAAAGTCTTTTGGAGTTGATCGATTTGAGATGCACACTCGGCATCCATGTAAAATCGTACCAATTAGCTGATCATGAAGGGGTAGAAGACTCGCAGGGCAGGTTCCGATTTAGGATTCGATCCCTGCACCATGCCTGTGACAGTGCGCCACTTGGCCACACCCCTTTTTTCACCCTCGTACAAAAACTATGAAAATCAACCCAAAACCCAAGACCTCCATAATAGCTTAATTACACCATGCCAACTAGATTTATCAATATCTATATATCTGTCTACCTTAGCTTGAGGGCGGAGGTGGCATAGTGGGAAGTGGTGCACGTCACACACGCATGGTCACGGTTTCGAATCCTGAATCGACATCTGCTTAGGCCGATAAAACCAACCGGATTTTATTCTCTATCCTCTATCTCAGCTTGACTCACTCGTTACTATGTCCAGCTCCCTTACCCTCGAAATTCCAACTAGGGGCCGTCAAATTATGCGCATGAACGACCCCAGAGGTGAGGTAACTTCCCATATTTTGCTGTCACAACCAGAAAAAAACATTGACGTTAGTAACGAGGTAGTTACTTTCCCATATCACACATTTGTCCTTTAAAGAAAATTTCACGCATGGGAAATTATCTGCCCGTAGGCGGAGTCTATTCATTAGCAGCTATTCGAGCTGAACAGTGAATGCCGTCCGTCGTTGTTCGTAATATGCTTCCGCGAACCACTGTATCAAGCTCTTGGCCCTACTTATAGGCCCTTAGAAGAGTCATAGGGCTCTCCAAGTTCTCAAAGTATTTGCTTGTGTCCATTGTTTCTTCTTCTTTCGAGTTGTTTTTCGGAAGACGACCAAGCTCTTGCTGGCCTTCTGTTCAAGCGTTAATTGGGCCCTCCAGCCTTTCAATCAGAACGGCTTTGTCTAAGGCTTGTGAACGGCTTTCGAGTTTATTGTTATGGACAGTCGCCTCCTGAATCAAGAGTTCACTATAGGAGGAATTGCTATAGTCGTAGGAAGTCGTCTTCCGGTTCGTATAACATACCGAATCATCAAAGTCCCTTGTTATAAGACGTAGTCATCGAAAGTCGTGTTTACTACGCAGTACTATGCAGGTTGCCCTTCAGCTTCTGCGACCGACCATCCCTCCGTCACTATAGCATCCTTCTTAAGCTGCTGCTCTGTGGAAGTCAAACGACTGCCACTATGGGTTCATCGTAAACAGTCGAACCGGAATAGGACCGTACACCAAACTAAACTTTCAAGCCCGTGGATATGCAACACCACCCTGACTTTTCGAATCTTCCTTTTGGGAAGATCCGCTGTGACTAAGCTCAACTTTTGTTTCCGGATAAGCACTGTTTAGATGGAAGATCATTCACTCCTTTGGGGAACCTTGGTACTGTGGGTTCTCTCGATGACAACCATCGATTTTCAGACCGCAAAAAAAGATGTAATCAGTTCTCTGAAGCGATTAGAGAGAACATCATGTTTTCAGGCTTTTTCATCACATTAAGATTTTATGGAGCATTAGCCATTACTGCGTGCTAACGATATTTACCTTTACTTTTGATGACTTCTGATACGATGGCTTCTAAGCGATAGGATTTTCTCTGAGGGATTACGAAGTGTCGAAATCTTTATTTGTCCTGAATTCTTCGAACTCGTATTGTCGCGAGAGAGCTAGAATCAGCCTGGAAAATCTCCAGCAATTCAACTAGCCGGACAGGGGAGTTCATATAGGCAAAGACGTGTGCTCCCACCGGTCCACCCAATGTCAACCTTCACCCCAATTCGAGAAGAAATGGTCGTCATGGGATGCTTCGAAGAAGCATATACGATTTTCTTCATACTTTTTTTTTGAGCCGAAAAAGGCGTCAAAAGTGGGAAGACAATGTTGGTCATATTTCTTTCCTTCTGCCGAAATCTTTTACTTCCTTTCATACCTTCTCTGGAGTGTTTTCTCTATAGTCGGCCTACCAATTGGAACCATTATGTTGTTGTGCCTCTTGATGCATAGTGCCTTGTCATGCGTGTAGCCAACATCCTTCCCGCTTCCTCACATATTTGTTGTTTCTGACCATAGCCGTGATCTCTGAGCAGCTTCTTCCCAGTCTGCTTCCGGTTTGGGCATGGGCGGCCTTATAAAATGAAGGCATCAAATCGCCATAGCCATTCTGAATGAATTTTGCTGACATCGAACTTTGACCTCTCAAGCCACTCAATGGCTTCAAATATTGTATAGGATGTTAGAATTAACAGTTTGAAATTTGGTTCACTTTGAGTGTCGCTACATAAGTAATGTACACGAAATTGTAATCCTGCACCGTTGCGAGTAAATGGGAATGTAATGCGTACCCCAAAATAAATGTTGGGCATCTTCTTGTTACTACAAACTTTTTCTATCGTTCCTTCGGTGTGATGTACCTAGCAAGACAAAAAAGTAACAAAAATAAACAAATAAACAAGTAAAGCTCTCAAGAGGAAGACTGTAGCACTGAGTCATCTCAATGTTACACTGGCTCTCAATCTATCGAGTCAGACCGGGTGACATGCATAGATGTTCTGGCAGCTGTCAAACCCTCGCCACCTTTCCGACTGGTCTTCTACTGAACTTATTCACCCGTCTGCGTACTGGCTACGTGACCACATTTCTTTTTTCACAGTCACATTGCCTCGATATATTCTTTACTCTTCTTAGATGAAGCTATTAAAACTATTAAACTATGGCTATTAAAGATGGGCATTCAGACCCAAACCTTCCAAGAATCCCGCCACCTAGAAGTAGATAGCTGTTTTTTTCTTTTTTTTCCTTCGCTGTTTTTTTTTTTTTTTCCTTCTTCATCTTTTTAATCAACTGCAAGAAAAAATGTGATCATGGAAGAGGATTGTTTCTTTTTCTTTTACTACTTCATCCCAAGACAATTTTCATGATACCCCTTTGCGTTCCCTTCTAGTTTACCTTCGTTACTCTTACTAGTTTGAAACGCCTTTTGAATAGCGCTTCCCGATGCGTTCCTTGCTACTCCATTCATTGTTTTATTTTGCAAATGATGGTAACTGAATCCCAATCATCTGATAGGATTGGAGCTGCCCCCAACTTGGTCGTCCCTTCAAAGATTATCGGTTTGACTCCAACCTACCTTGTAAAATGTTCTTTATGTAGAGAAATAAGGTCAAAGTTTTCTACCTCCTAAGCCCCGCCTAAACAAGAGCCACCCCTTCCTCTGGGGGCCAGCAAAGGTTTGTGAATAAAAACTGCATAGACAATGGTACAAAGCAGAAAGATAATCTCTATAAACAATTGGCAGGCTAATAAGGGATACAAGTTTGTGAAGGATTCTAGTAATTACATCTACTCTCCGATAGTAAGCACTGACCTTGACTGCTGCATTTCCAGGCTTTGTTGACATTTCTCAGTAATATCATATTCGCCACTCTACCCTACGGCTGACGTCTGACCATTTCCGCTATTACTTTCAATGATATTACTATTACTATACACAGAGCTTTCAGAAAACAAAGCATCTACTTAGGATTCAAATTCGTCGAATCCAATAATTCTAATGATCCGCATAAAAATTAGCCTTCTCGAGTTACTTTATATAGCACCACAATAAATTCGTATTAGAATTCAGCTTCTATCGTTGTACGAGAAAACTATAGGAAGTATGATCCGTGTTCAGTTTTCAGCAAAGGTTGCGCCATGCAGTCATATTCTGGATGGTACTATTCGAAATACATATTTTACCTTCTCTGGTTTCATTAAATTTCTTTCTCTTTCATTCATTTCTTACTTCCTTCTTTCTTTCGATCACTCCTCACTCATTCGTTCACACACTCATTGTTTCTTTCTTCCTTTCTAATTTCTTATCCATTCACTCACTCATTCTTTCTTTATTTCATTTATTCCTCTTTAATTCTTTCTTTTTTTTAATTGCTCACAAATTATTAGTGTAATTTATTTGCACCTATAGTGCAGTGAATTAAAATTATTAATAATCAAGCTGTAATTGTAAAAACACATTCCACAATGAACGAACACATGAAGAGCACCAGTATAACCACTACTCGATAACTGCTGTAACTCCCATTCTCTAAGGTGATTCACAAAGAAAGGTGAGGGATCTATCAGTGAGAAGTGTGGGCGGAGAGAGTAAACACCCATAGGCAATGACAATCTCCTGATGATTTCATCAAGACTGATTCCTTTCCCACCATTCCCGAAAGTTGACGATTTTTTCACCTCGATACACTCGATTTTCGTTGTGTTCCCACGCCAGCTAGAAGAACCGTTTAGCTCCCAAGTTTTTGTGTCAAAGCCATTAGTCGATGTCGCCAAGCAGCCATGAAAGCTCTCATTCAGCGTGTGACGCTTCCACACCTTACGTTTTAGTCAGCTTCTCGTCTGCAACGCAGATTCGAACTTTTAAACTTATTTGATCGAGTTGTTGACTGTATTCAACCAATAATTCCAATTCTTTGTTACGAATTCCACACCTGAGTGCCTAGAATTACTTCAACGAAATCATTTTACCAGAATTCCTTTGAAAAAACTCAGACAACCTAACGCCAAAATTCATATTGCTCTGCTGGTTGGCAAGATGGGTGATATTAAATACTTAGTGACTGCTTGGAATCGGGTAAAAAATCAAATTGATTATGAATATCATAAACATTGATAATAAAAAAAGTGATCTCACATAAATAATGCATTTATTGTAATGCAAGAGAAAGATATAATCATGATTTTGAAAAATTAATTACTCGTATAAATACTCGTGCTTGTTTATCTGATGTATACCGTTAATTGCTTACCATCGCTGCAGCTCGACTGCTATCGCAAAAAAGCTAAATCCTAGTCAAAACACTTAGCCTCAGGTCCAGGCAGAACTCGAACCCCACAAATTCCACACGAGTGTTTTAAAAGTCAATTACCATTCTTACCATATGCCAAGCTGAGTTATGGGGCACCGTCATAATACATTTATTATAATTCAAGAGTCAAATCTTCTAAAATTTCTTAATCATACTACTTTTGTAGCTGATAATGTTGCTAGATCGTGACTCTATTTCTACATTCTTCTTCAACAGCTTTACACAAAACATCAGAATGTCAGATTACCGACCAATTACTTCGAGTTCATAATAACAATGCATTCGTTACATAAGCCGTTTCACTCATTTTTGCGATCGTGCTCGTGAAAATGCTAATGAAATGATTAGAGAGACGTGTGAATTTTTCAGCATAGTTAATGAGCTATGGGAGGTCCCCAATGAGTAATCTATCTACGCCATTAAAAAACCTCTCAATTTTTTCTGCATGTAAATATTCATCTTGACGGTTCGATCACGAGATGATACAGTTGAGGTAACGGGAGGGAGGGCGGGCATGGCACCTTGTTCCGCTATGGCTTATTCTGCCGAGAAGATTTTTTATCGAAAGTCGAAGCGTTCTTCTCATATTTCTTCTCTGAGGGCGGAGTTAGGAGAACCCGCGACATAGGGTAAGCTCCGATGCGATAAGTGTGTTTTGAGGATCAAATCCCGAATAAGTCCCGCCCTGCTATTCGGGTCTCCCACATGTTCAGTCTTCTACGTTCAGTACCAAGCCTGTCTGCGATCATAAAACGTTTGTTCAAAACAAGTTAGCCTATTATTCATCGTTTAGCCCAAATAAGTACTCATATATCGCTGGATTTCGTACGAAAGCCAAATGCATGGCGCCTCCGAGAAGGGGTCAATCTACTGCTAGTTTTTTCTCTTCTCAGCATGAACCAGAACTCAGTCGGACCGTTGAAAACTCTTTCTTTTGCTATCATTTTTATCTTTTGCTTTTATTTCGCCTCCTTCAAAACATCTTGTTTTTGCTTCTACTAGATTGTTTGTTTACTTTTTACGCTTTGTTCTTACTGCACGATCTTTGACGACATTAGCGTCATATAAATTTTGTGATTAAGTAAACAAGTAAAACTGTAGGCAATTAAATGAATAACCAAAAGCAGCCTGCTTCGTTGCCGTACTTAACTGTTTCTCTGAAATCTTTTTATTTTGGATCCGTTGCTAACAGATCGCACTCTCGAGCTGACCGTACCCCGCAGATGCTTTGCATGTTTCAGAAAATTCTTGAAATTGATATGTCATCAATCGATAATCGAATGATGCCCATCAACTGATGCCATATGCGATTCGAATGGATGCCGCCTACGTTGATCTCCGATCCCGCTTCGCCCGAACATGCACCGCTCAGCATCCTAGTCATATACAGGTAAGAACTATCTCAAATTCGTCTAATCAGTATGAGAAAACAGTCAGCAGTACTCAGGACCCGACTCCAATTTAATTGGTCGAGTGGGTGCCCATCCTGCAGTTATTCCACCTCGATTACTTAGGGAGTATGGGTCTGAGAAAGTCCTATGCAACTGAAGGCCAATTTGGTTCAATACCCCTGTCATAGGAGCGAAAACAGTTACCTCAGAAAATATAGTTAATAGTGTTTAACCAAGTCGAAAAACTATACCCGAAAATATGTTCATTGAACTGACATAACTGGAAGCATTTGCTCACACCTGGGAAATGTTCGCAACAGGAACCGATATGAGGTAGGGAACATGGATGATTTTGCTACTAAACTTCTATACATCTCTTCTGAATCTTTTAATTACAACGCTAGCCCGTTGGCTAATTAGAAGTAATAACAATAAAATAACAAAAATAATATATAACCTCAAATTTGCTCTCTTACATTATTGACAGACTCCGCTGAGCGGAAGGATGACGGGTCCTGAGAAATTGAGATCTATCTGTTAGCGGTGAAGATGACTTAATTTCTATCTAAATTCTGATAATAATTATAATAAAATACTTAATATTTGTATCAAATTCGTAGTGATGCCATCAGATAAGTATTCATGTGCATCCGATAAATAATTTTGTATAATTTGATTATTTGAAGCCAAATTGAAGCATTAGTAATATGTTTCTCGGAGTGAAAAACCGAATCCCCTTCGTGGGAAAGCTTTTGATCCGAAGCCTGGTCTTTGGCCGTAAAAAGCTGTTGCAATCCTCGTACATGACATTTGAGAAGCCCCGTGGGCATGTGAGAATTCAAAAAAGCCATGGAAAAGCTGTTTAACGAATTCCCTCACGAATAGCCCGCAATAAAATCTATTTCGTTTTCTGAAAAACGTTCTTTGAAAGGGATTTTCCGCAAAGTGAAATCATTGGTCTGTGGTCGCTTGCATCGACCATTAAGCCATAGCCCTTTCGAGTTGAAATAGTAGCGAGGCATCTCGATTGGAAAGGGAACAAATCAGTTTGTTTTAAGTATTTCAGTCACTTTACACCAGAAAAGCATAGAAAACCATTAACCGTTGGTATATAGCAGTTAAACGACGTAGGTAGAGTGGTGCCAATAGGGGTCCTACCACCCTCAAGGTATGGCATCGAATACCGGACCTAATGAACCAATAAGTTTAGGAAAGTTCCATCCCCTTGGGGTACCGGTTGATTAATATTCAAATATTATTTTTCAGTATTCCTGCCCTTCTTCTGTTAGCCGTTGTTTTTATCATAAAATGGCGACCTTGCTACGAGTTCAGCGGCATGAAACATTGTTTCAGGTACGTCTCTGGTTTTTGTAAATCATTCGGTAAAAATAAAACTCCCACTTTTCTCCTCAGAGCTATCAGCGGTTTCGTTATCTAACGCTTCGCGACCGCACACTTCATTGCCATATTTTGAGATTCTTACCGAATAGACAACTTAAAGTTGGCCTATTATTATCAGGCCGGCCTGACGATACTAGGTGAATCAGTACATCGATAAATCGGGCGTGACACCAAGTAAGGCAAGAAAAAGCACTGCTATCGCCTTCCCATAACCACATCAATGACTACAGTTTTTGGGGCCGGAAACCAATTCCCGGATGTCCGAAATCTGCTGAGACACCATCACGACTTTGTGATGGCCCGAGTTAATACCGCAGTAGCGAAGCTTTCCATCCAAAAAATCTACCACAACTTGATTCCGAATATGGTTCCATCAAAATGGGGAATATATGGGTTTGCAGCCGTGCAGCTTTTATGGGAACGACCTACCTCAGTAATTTACTCAGTGGTTTCCATTAGTGAGACCATTCACCCCAAGTGCCGCTGCCATAAAAGCATATATTCCATTAGGAATGACGAACGGCAAAAGCGGAATTTCAGTGAACAAAGGCAAATATATGGGGCAATTCACGCGCTTCCACATCAAGCTCACCAATATCAAAAGAAAACGCATAGAATATATAGGTATAGATCGGTACCTATTGACTGCCGAAAGAACTCAGGCCAGAAGAGAGAGAGAGGGACTAGTTAAACAGAATTTACGTGGAGTATTAGGGGCAGCTTCGAGATGGTTAACCATGGAAGGGATTCCTGCCAGCAGTCAACACGTTTCCCAATGGTCACTAGTGTTCATTCTCTGGAGCTTGCCCATATCCCTGACTCAACCTCTTCCTATCAGGCCCTACTTACGGCCAGCCAACTCTGATTGACATAATCCTTTCCTAGGCCACGGTGGGTATACCCGTTAATCCCTTAGATATGAAGAGGAGCCGAAGGTCATCGCATCAGCAGCAATGCTTGAGATATTCTTCAAGGATTTCTCCATTTTCAGATGGTATTTCTACTGCTGTAGCAAGGAAACGCTTAAGGAAATGCAAAGTGTTGATCGCGAGCGTATTCTCACAATAGATGCTGAGGTCGGTTCAGAACGTTCAAATTGATTGGTACCACTTTTCTATGGGACTTCTTCTAAGGGAAAAGTACCACACAAATTTCAGAGCCTTGCTTCATCGTCGTTCTACGACTCGCCTCGATTACCGTTAAAACGGAATTCGATTGAATTGTGCTCAGCTGGTGAACGCCAGCCATCTATCGTCAGATTACATGATTAGCTATATTTTTCAATGCTTATAAATGTTTATTTATTCAGAAGAAAATAAAGATTTTTAAATGGAAGTGAGAAACGTCCCTAGATACATCAGTTAGGTTGCCTTAGTTATGTGTGAACCTCTTCTGTTTAGGAATATGTTTGTACCTACGCCATGCATGTGACTCCAAGTGTAACTCCATTTAGGTGCTAATAAGTAACTAAATAGTTAAATGATATTTATTCACGAGAACTGTCCTGTCTTCACGCATGGGTCGATATATATTTTAACAAGCTGCGATAGGTTTAGCGGTACAACCCCAAGACGTGAGAAGCACGAGTTCCATTTGCAACCAACCGCTTTAGGCGTAGCGACAGCGGTGGCGTCGCCCTTTCAGAAGAAGTATAAATCCCCTTATTCAACAGAAAATATTCTCGAAACAACTGATACTCCAATTTAGCGCTGCTTCTGTCACCGCTGAGCACCTCGAAAAACGCCAATTTGGTCACAACTATCACCAATGCATAGGCTAAGGCGTACATGCGATCCACTAATGATGGGATGCCTATGAAGTCACACTATAATGCTTAGAACCCATCATTATACTGAACAGACGGTCATTAAAGCAAAAAGCGAGTCATCGTGAAAGTAGACGTAAAGAAGGACCTATTTATCACTGGGGACCACAGCGAATATATTGGAAGCCACTGAACAAGTGAAAAGATTATGACTAACTCCCTCTTTTTATAGGACGAGCTTGCTTTGTATCTTATTCTATAAAATACAACCAAATAATCTTGCTTCCAAGGAACACTGCATTCTCCACAGATCGCAGCAATTTCGAACGAACAGCCTCGAATGAGAAAACAAAATAGGAAAAACGAGCACGAAACAGTAACAAGGAACGAAAATATGACTTACATGTGGTACTAAGTAATGGTACATATTATTCCACTTTCTCCCACTTCCAACGCTATTTCATCACACTTCGTACTTACTTTACTTAAAGCGAAGCCTTCTTTATCAGTTCAATACTGCAACTTTTACAACTCGAAAACCTTACAGAAAGTAAGGAACTGCGCGGAAAGTGGTATCGAAAATAAAAACGTAGACTATGCACAGCTTTGGTAAGGAGCAAGCAGAATTTGAAAACTGTGGACCTACCTTCTGCTCTGGTGATCACAATGAAATCAAGCCTGGTGTCGAGCAATTCATTGACATCATTGACATTATTTCAGTGTCCTCTTGAAAAGATCAAGCATACTCAACCTAAACAATGCCTTATGAAATTTGTTGACCTCCAAACAACTGTTTTTATTCTCCAGACAAACATCGCTACTCCGTCAACCCAATACTATTGAAGTTCGGAAGGGGTGGACGACAATGAGGAGACACGATCTTCTTGTCGTGCAGGCGCGTTTGCATGACTATTTGCCAATCTACCTCCTCTGAATACAAAATCAAACAATAAGATGTTTCTCACAATCATGCAGCTCTTACTATTACGATTTCCTTCCTGAAATTGGAAAATGACAGATATAACGTGATCTACAGTAAGCCAGCGGGAAGTAATGTAGCCTGCTGACCTATTGACCCTCCCACAAAGTAGGAGACGCAGAGTGGCCCCGTCTCTTGGCGCCCGACCAGCCCTAGATTTCAAAGTAATGTTATTGTGCACTGTTTGTTGTTGTTTTACGTTGTCCCTTCTACTTTTCCACTTTCAATCTTTGACTCTCACCGGTTCTCCGCTCTCTCTATTGCCGTCCATCTATCGCTCCCACGTTTCAAGTACAAGTGTTTCGCGACGGCTGTGTGGTGATGCAGGATCGCGTGCCTTTGTTGATTTTCGCCCCCTGACGGCTGCCTAGTTGGCAAGCATTATGCTCCCTTTCAGACGCAACGATTTCAACCTGTTTCCATTCATCCTTGAAACATTCTATTCAAGGCTCGTCTACATACCAAACATAGTGCTTGCTTTTCGGGATGAATTCCTCAAGTTTGTATCATTTCGTTCACTTTCATTTGTTCGCATCCATTACTCCTAATACGTAGCAGATGATTACTTGACATTGTATCCATATTCATTCTGGAGTGCACTATGATCCCAACTTTACTCCGAATCCCAGTGACACCTAGGTGCACACCTGGCTGAGTCAGTGACAATCCCGTCTCTCTTATTGATCACCCCATCTTCCCTTGATAGACCGATATTCCCTAAACAACTCCCAAGTGCTTGATTTGGTGGCGTAAATGTGATTCATTCCGAGATTTGATCTCTGAGTTGTGCTGCATGTGCATCAGTTTCCTTTGCCTCGTCCTCGACTCACAAGGGATGAAAAACCTTTTTTGTCAGCCCTTTTGGGAGCCCCCCTCCCATTCAACGTTCATTCAAGATCGCGGGGGCATTATGAATACGTATATGGCCTATTTGAAGACCTGTTAACTTGCAGTGATGACCATTCCATGTACAAGCCAGTGCATTTATGCTCCCAAACGAGTTCGGAACCGACTGATCGATTCCGGGAGGATAGAAACCTCTGCCCGTGCACCTATCATTCCCAATTTAAACGAAATTTATTTTGATTGATAAGAATAAACATCATTAAATATTATTCTGTATTGAAATAGTATCTAATTACATGTAGTAAGTACACGAGACTTACGATTGAGAAGCACCTGAGAAGTGAACTATTCATCATGCATGAAGACGAGTTTATTTACTTACTAAAAATTACATACTTATCTTCTGTCAACGTGTCCATTCATTGTTCCATTGCTTTCTACCGCAAACTTTAGACCCTCCCAAGAGTGGAAAATCTCTCTTCTTTTTCTGGCCGAAGAATATTTCAACCTTCATCTCGTTGCTGCTGCAGTAAAATTGGTTGTACATTCTTCACTCTAAATGACCCTTCACATCAGAATTTGACAAACGATTCGTTATCCCTACACAGACAGAAACAACGAACCTTGTCCTGCGACAGCGCCGGATTGAAAGTCACCAAAATTTTATGGGCTAGGCGTCAAAGATTCTCAACCGAGCCGGTTTTTGCGCTTCCTAATTACCGATGGCCGGTTATGGCATTAAAGGCAAAGAAGACAGATTTTCACTGTCGATCAACAGACGCACCCTCGTAATAATTGAACGGGAGATAGACTACACCCACAACCTATCACCCACGCATTGGATTGGGAATGTGCGACGTTTATACAAAATCCGGTGGATGGAAAGAAATTGGAAAGGAAAATCGGTTCAAAGATAACCAGAGACGGAATAAGCAATAGTGTAGGGTCCCCAAAAGGAATGTCAATCTAGGAGATGACTTTTACCCGAAAACGATCAGGAGTAGCATGTAAATCCTAGCTAGGACGGGAATTCACATGGAAGAAAGGTATAAGTTGTCACGGCAGTACAAACACAAACGTGTTAGACATGTTGGGCGACGGGGAGAGTAACGTGGCAAGGATGGATAAGCGATAACTTGATCAGTCACGTCACAGGTTTCTTCAAAGATAGCAAGCCGCTCCCGCCACCACGACTGTCTCCGCCAGCTCCGCCTCCGACGGCACGTGGATTGTCTTCTCCGCCCTCAATTGTCCGACTTGACCAGTAATCGGCCAAGTAAGTGAAGTTGTGCAACACTTGAGAAATCCCCACGGTTTATGATAGCCGCTTTAACGAGCACCCCAATTAGAAGAAGTGGATATTAGGTGGTATACCGTAAGTCATCAGAATGTAAAGAGAATCCCAAAGAAATGACATACAATCGTTGTCGAGTGATGGAAACTCTGCACCTAAGGATTAATCCAGCCGATACCCAAGCTTCTTCAAATTAAGCATTCATTTGCCCTTGAGCATCGTTTTATTTTGTTTTTTACGGCTTAGTTATTGATTAACAAGTAGATCAAATAAAACAATAGGTCAATTTTTTTGCTAGGGTCAAATTTTTCTTACTTGTCTCCTCAGTCAATGAATCAATAAGTCAACCTATAAGTGAATTGCTTCATTACTTTTATTTAAGCACCCTTTCCAAGACACCAGAACAACCATTCCACCATACCATTCGAATTTTGGGTATGTTATGTCAAAGCCTTGTCAATATTTCTGTTTGCATGGAATCTTTTTAATTTTTCTGCCGAAAAAAATCATTCATTATCGAACGCAATTTGCTCTGATGATTACACATGCCATCCCCTCTGACTGCATGGAGCTAACGATCACATCGATTGGCCAGTCTTCTCCTGTTTTCGACAAAAATCATAATAGGTGATCATCGAATGATCTTGCTCTTTTTATCAACCAGTTCTGTTTTTATGGATCTATTTAAATTCGAGATAACTTCTGGTCACTTCGATATCTCCCTCCTTACAGCGGGATACCAATTTTCCTCCAGTTATCATGCATTTCTGACCACAGCGGCTGCCTCAATACATACATTCGCAGCAACTTCTCCATGAACCCTGTATTATTTCTTTTTTTTCTCCCATTTGGAGTGGTTCATCACCATGACAGCGAAGACCAGAAATATTCCACACGCCATTTTTGATACTGTACCAAACCTCTACGACCTCGAAAGGTCACTTCACTTACCAGGGAGGGGTAGTCTACTTATCTTGGAACTTTGAATTGAGACCCAGATGAGTCGATAGAGTTTTGAATGCTGTTTACGAAAATGGAAAATAAAACTGCAAAATGGTTCTCCTCAAAAAGTTATGGGGGCCCGAATTTTGCTCGACAGCAAAATCAATTAGATATGCGACCTCGTCGCTTCGGTACCAAGGGCCCACGTGGCCTCGTGGTAGTGGTCTCGCTTCATGGGCGTAACATCAGGGTTTGCTCCCCGCCATTGTCCGCATTTTTGCAGTGTTTTTTCATTTCATCAAGGGGTCCCTAAACGTTTCCTGACGTTTTTCCAGTGAACACCTCATTTCTGCTTTCATTTTCTCTAGTCGCCCCTATTCAAGGAAAGTAGTTCTGCACGTTAATAGTATGACTCTTTTTATTTTAAAATTCAAGGAATTCGAAATGCTGATCATGCCGTTCAGTCTTGAGACGATTGATTGTTTTGTCACCGGATGCACAGAATCAGCATGCATAAGGTGCGCAGTTTGTGAAGAACATGTGTGCTTCACGCTGTTTTTAAAGTTGTCCATCAATGTTGAGTTTCTTGCAGGCATCTTACACATCTCTGGTAACTTTCTGTTGAATTTTCCTCGGATTTCAAAGTAGAAAAGAGTCATACTATTAACGTGCAGAACCACTTTCCTTTAATAGGGAGACAAGACAAAATGAAAGCAGAAATAAGGTGTTCACTGAAGAAATGTCAGAAAACGCTTAATGAGCCCTTGATGAAATGAAAAAACACTTTGCAAAAATGCGGACAGTGTCGGGGAGCAAACCCTAATCTTAAGCTCATGAAGCGAGACCACCACCACGAGACTACGTGGGCACTTGGTGTCGAAGCGACGAGTTTGCATATCTAATTGGTACTACTACTGTTGAGCAGAATTCGGGCCCCATAACTTTTTAAAGAGAGCCATTTTGCAGTTTTATTTTCCATTTTCGTAAACAGCATTCAAAACACTATCGACTCATCTGGGTCTCCATTCAAAGTTCCAAGATAAGTAGACTACCCCTCCTTGGTTAGACCTTTTTCTGGTTACCAGAAACTTCCTTGCTCATAGTCCCTACTGGTTGCCGTTCTTGCGCTTGGTAGGTTACGGAGTCGTGACAAGCTGTCTTTGTAACGAATTCTGAGGTTCTCTTAACCCAGCCAAATGAAGTGATCACCAACTGCCGCTTCTATATTTCTTACAATTGGCTGCTACTATATCCGTTACTCGAATCGTATATTACCATGACTTGCGATCAATCAACATCAATAGCCTTCAGTCACAAAAATCTTGAAGTACTTATACGGACGGTGAGCTAGACCTGAAGCCTTCTTTTCTATAAGCTTCTTTCTACTTTTGTATCAAAGCAGATCCGTGAACACCAGCTTTTTTTACCTCTTTTAGGTTTGCAATATGACCGGCCCTTCCCACCTTCCAATGTGCGTGTAGGTCTGACTCTCAGTATGCCAGTCTTTCCTTTCCTTTTGCTAGTCTTTTTTCTGGACACCCATCTGGTTCTTAATACCATCGACATTACTGCAACCTCTTCTTCGCATTTTAAATCCATCCGTAGGTTGATCGTCATCACATTTCTAACTTCAAATTACCTTCCCTCCTCTTTGTCTATGCTCCGCTCCACTGGACATGCATGCGGAATTCCCGAAAACATCAAGCACTCAGGAGTTAGGAAGCTTTCTCTTTGACTGGAACTGCGCTGCCAGACAAAACGGTCTCATGGTAGTACATCGAAGAAGAAGGTACTGCATAGACACCTAAACGCTTTACCAGCACGGTAGGATGCTTGGGGATTCATTACCATTGAAAAGATAAAGTACCCATACCAAATTTTAACACATCCTCCGTTACGGTTATACGTCATAGATGGAGACCCAAGAACGAGTGGATCCGAGGGAACATGGGAACGTGGGACCCACTGCCAGAACTAGATACATATTGATCCACCTGGTCGCGAAAGGTGGAAACGGTGATAGTAAGCACCTGCCGCTGAACAAAAGCTCAAGTGCGTATCGATTTCTTGCTCCGCGTTCTCGGGCCACGCCGCATTCCACGAATCCAGATCAATATATATCTAATGTGCATAACAAGTCCCGCACTACTCACACTATGTGTAAACAACACCCACTACAATAGCGGAATGAACAGTGATGTGATACCTCTATCTAACTGGTAAATGTCTGATGATTTCAAGTATCCAGGAATTTGGAGGAATCAGGAATTCTTTTTGTGGAAATATGTTGAGTAAAGATGGAGCTTGAAGAATTTCTAGGGTCTCTAGAGGGTTTTGCATTGAAATCTTGAAATCTTACCGTTTTCTGTACCTCCACATGTACTTTAGAAGTTTGATCGTTGGAGTTCCCTCGACTGTAGCCATTTGCATTAAGTGCCAAATGAAGAAGTGATGATCGTCCGCGTATACCAACGGACGCCATTTAACGGCGACCGGATTTAGACAAACTAATAAAGTTCAGCATGCGAAAGGGAAACATAGTGGAAATCGGAGACAATGCCGGACCTGAAAGATTAGGAATGAATGGGCATAATAGTCGGACAAATAAATATATTGACAAATATGACGGCCCAACTACATTGAAGGAAAACAACAAAAGAAAAACACGAGGGATACGGATTCGCAAGAAGAATGCAAGATCTATGAGATGTCAATCATATCAAACAGGAGATATACTGACCGTCTTGCGTCGTGCGACATGAGAGGAATGATTTTTTCTGGCGTCGTACGAGGCTGAAATGTGGTCCTGTGAAGAAAAGCTTGAAAGACGCCAACCAACCACACTCAGTAGCCTTTCCTCTCTAGTATGGTCGTTTACATCGGGTTATTCCCACACACTGCCTCAATCTGCGAAAATTTTCGGATGAGCCGTGCATCAGGATCCTACCAGAGGCTGAAGATCTTTCGATGACTGTGAACCCACCATGCAACCTTATCCTTCTACCAGATATGCGGGAGTACAAAACTTGATGGGCTTGCTCTTAATCCTTAAAGTGCTATTCAACATTCCTGCTATAAATAAGTAGGCAATTCACATTGATTAATATTTTTTTTCTCAAGCTCCTAAAATTCCTTATTTCTACTATAACATAAGATTTGAGACGTAAGCGGAGAAGGGGAACGAGGAAGCATGATAAAGGGCTTGCAGAGAAAATTAAGCCGGTGGTCCTGCACAGACACTATTAACCCATTGACGACACCTTGACGCGCATGCGCGTCAAGCCTTGCAGACCGCGAGGGACCGTGTGACGCGCATGCGCGTCAAGGTTTTTTCACCACTCCTTTTTTGCGAGGTCGCTACTTTTTGGAATTTTTTTGTGTTAATTCAATAGACAGAACATTAAGAATTCTACAAACAACGTGGTCCATTATAGGAGCAAATATGGTTTCTTCCAGCAAAGATTTTCCAAACCTTGTAAAAGTCTCACTCAAAACCAAACTATAACCCCTTTTCAGAACAAACATATAAATAATAAAATTAATTTATAAGTAATTAGTAACAACCACAATAACTTCAAGAGATTACGTGTCTACGTGACAAGACTTGTGTTTTTTATTGAAACAAACAATGCACAAGAATTCCCTGAATTTACTGCAACGTGTATTGACCCTTTTTGTCTTTTTCGATGCCATAGCAGATCTTTGCTTTTTGGACACTGCTGCGTAACACTCTACTTATCTCCTCCTGTTGACTCCTTTCAGACCTTTAGATACCTCCTCCAACACATGTCGCATGGAGTGACAATGATGATTCGAAATGTAGCTATCTATGATCAACATTTAGCAGAGATTCGACCACTTCTAGTTTGAAGTCACTTAGCCTAATATTCTTCACCACATCTTTGTAAAGCTTCCAAGCGTTTACAACTCCAACCATTTTGGTGTTTCTTTTAAGATGTTCCTTGTCGTTGACGTTATAAGCATGTGACGACTACGTGGCGCACAACTTTTTGCACTCTCTTAGTGAGGCAGTGTAAATTCACACACTCCAGGTTTCACTAATAACAAGCTCTATGTCTTACTTTCCCCAGTTCTCCCTTTCTGCAGCCCTCTAGGCCTCTAGGTAGCAATTTCCTGCCTTTGCTCTGCAAGTGTACGGAAGCTGTTTCTATTTCGCTAAGAGGGTGCAGACAAGCAGAGCACCCCCCTGTCGGCTAGTCTTTTCATTTACTAACATATTACACTTTTGTTGTTGCCTCTCAGCTTTGGCTTCCAAAAATTGCACCTCGTGGGACATCTTGACTCGCATGCGCGTCAAGGTGGCCGTGCCCGCCAAAACACTGATGTCCCACGCGGCCGAAAAAACCAAAACACGCGCTGTCTCCAATGGGTTAAAGGACGTGTAGCTAGCTAGCAACCCATACCGCTTCAAAGTTGGCGCGGTATTTTACTCCCTGCTGGGCACGTTTTAGTCTATTTTCGATACTGGCATACACCTGGTGAGTGCCTTTTTCCAACTATAACTTAAATCTTTTATCTATGTGTGTAGTCATTCATTTATCAACAAGTCTAGCGGGCGGCAACATGTGTACCTTGCCTTATCTTTCATTCATCGCAGGCGCCCGGAAGATAGGGCAATACTTGACCGCTTGCCACACCATATAACATTGGTTTGTCTGTAGTGTAGAGACTTCTGTTCCGAGAATTCCAGCTTCAGGGAAGCTTTTTCAAATAGTACTATCTCATGTTGGTAAGTATTTTGAGATCCTTCAAGTCCTTACCGCTGCCAAGCATTGTTGTAGTATTTTGTAAAGAATAAATCCAATCCTTGACGGTAGGATGCACTATAAGTTTGATGGCAGGTCGAACTACTGTACAACTAACATTTTGCTGAAACCTCACATCTCGAGGCTTTGATGTACTGGCTATGAATACGATCTCCATCTCTAACACTGGTACCTCTTAAGTAAGGTTATACTCCTTTTTCTACGGGTAAGTTTTCTCAGAAGCCACCACAAGATGCATTTTGCGCACGTCCTCCTGGGTGACGGGTGATAGGATCGGTTTTGTGTAATCGATGCGCCGCGCGCGGCAGTCGTGGACCATTCGCCTCGTTATTACAGTTCTATCTTTCTCCATACAGCTCAACCGATATGCAATTATTATTTTTGGCATGATTCTACTTTTAGTTCTTTTGTTCCTGTTCGCTTATTTGCTGCTGCATTCTCCCACATTCCTTCGCGCGCGGCGTCTCGCCACGACGCGACTTTCACCACACACATTACTTTGTTTATCTCTTAGGATGAGTGGCTTAAAAGTTTGTTGAAAAACCTAGCGTTGGCAATCTGACGCCAAATGAGCTGACATCTTGAGTTTGACAGGGGAACCGCTTTTTTGAGTGTACAAGAGTTTCAAAGCGAGTTTTAGCTAGAGGTGATGTGCTTTTTTCTAGTATTCAAGCTTTGAAAAAGAAATTAAATCGCTAGAAGTTAATCCATCTCCATTATGTTGCAGGATAAGACATGTATTAGGCTTCAGTACCGACTAGAGTGACTCGAAAGGTGCCTTTAGTTGAATCATCTAAGCAGTGATTTGCCAGGGAGAACTGGGAAGTCAGTATTGTCACTCTGCCAGATATGCTTACTGTTAGTCCTATTCAACCAACTTCGGAAAATGTAAGATTGGTTAGCCGGTGGAACTTAAGATCAGAGTCTCATTCCACATATGTTTTTATGCCTTATCCCATCTCTTATCCTTCTGGCGTTTATTATGATCGTATGACTTTTCTTTTCATATCGAATTTATTGATTTGTTATCGTCAGAATCGTAAAGTGCTCTATAGAAAGAGCTGTTTGTGGGATTGGGAATAATTTTTGTCATGCTGATCTGATCTTTTTTGATGCACCTTCTTAACGATCAATTAATTTTGCCAGATGGCTATCACAGATGAATTGACGTAGCTAACGTGTGTTCAAGGAATGGCCGTACTGATAGTTGTTCGCTCAGTCCAGTAGCCCTTAGATTTTATCGCTTCATTATTGCTACATTCCTCTCTCTACAGGGTTGACTCACTCCGTTGATTCCATTGCAATCACAGCCCACGTGCATCGATAAGAACGCATTTACAGATTGTGGCAGACTACTGACCCGAACTGTACCCGACGAGGGTTGGATACAAATTATGTGAATCCGCCCGTAACTCCGTCCAGAAGAGCAGGGACCACTGGAGCATGATTTGACATTGATTCACCCTGCCCCTTGCTTTCTAGAATTGATTTCACGAGAATGCACAACATATTTACTTCGATAAGTTAAGTTTCTTTGAAATCAACTTGAAAAGATGGTTTGACAGAAAAGCCTAGGAAGAGCACTTTGGCTTTTGTTCATGGAAATTTAGCACTGCAGATTCTCCAGCAAAATGAAATGCAACTTGTTCTACACGGAGAAAACGAGGAAGAGAAGGAGTTTTAGAAACCTCCAGTGAGCAACGTTGAAGCTACGTTTGCCCAAGTGAAAAAAGTGCATGGTTCCATCGTTCGCTCAAACAAACTGTGTTTTTCGTCAGACACGGAGTACATCAGGGCTAGGGGCTAACGAAAAAAAATTTGAGGAAAAGCGAATGTAACGTAAGGCATGAAAGATCGGTCTTTGAAGGAAGGAACGAGGCTTGTCGAGTACTAAAATATAACATAAATTGTAAATGTTGAGTTAGATGTGAAGTCCTGAGCTTCTGTGTTTACTAAGCTGGGGCTTGTCAACGTACATTCCCCGAGCTCCGGCAGATCTTCCACGAATTCAGAAATGAGGAATATATAATGTTATATTGACTAGACCGTAGGTTCTAACTGAAGTAATGGTAGTGTTAATTCTTGAATCCTATTTAGTTGTGCAAATCCTGGTTGGAAGTTGTCTTCATAGATCCTTTGATATGGCCTACCTTGCCATTTATACTTTCTGAACTGTCATCGTGACTATTACTGGTTGCTTTAGCGCTCCTGATCAATAACTGTGCAATGCACTCAGATGTCGCCACTTCGGGGGAGGGTAGGGCGCAGTTGCAAACCTTCCTCGCACTTCAGTCGACCTCGAGCCATATTCGGCAACCGGTCGTCCTTGGAAATAGTGTCTCGGCGATTTACGATTTTGTCGCTCGCATACCCACGATTAAAAGTGCCCTATGGACTTTCATTTCCACGATCTCACCTCTGGCTACTTTTCATTTTAATATCTTCTTATCCACGATTTATTCTCAAAGTGAGTCAATCGATACGCATGTCCGCGTACAGCCACTGTTCAATCAGTAAGACCTAAATTCTCTCCGTAATCCTTAGATAGCACTGTGCGGTACACCTTTCAGTCAATCGCCTATAACCAATGTCGTTGCCAGGCGCTACACTTTTTGGCAACTTCTGTGGAACAACCTGAGTGTAATTTAAAATTTCTGTAGATTTTTCGTGATAACAAACGTCCGGCAGTATAAAATAATTCAATTCAATAGTCACTTTCAAACCCCAGATGAAGCAAAGTCTGCTTTGTATCTGTATTTGATCAAGCGACGCATTACTAAATGTTGCCACCGTCGACATATGATAGGCACATTTTTTTCAACCTCTCTCCTTGTTTGTATAAATAGCAGGTGGGAATTCAGACTTTCCTTAGAAATCGATACGGAACTTATGGGTTAACTGTTAGCATGCTAGCTCATCGTTTCCTGCAGATTTCGTCAAGAACTTCATACTCTTGCGACTTCTAACCCACGTCAAATTGCTACTTTCCTCTCATTTAGCTTCTACTTTCACCAGTATTATTGGCCGATCCTCGAGCATTATATCATCTATCTTATGCATCAGCTAGCGAGGGAGAGTGTCGCGTTTCGACGTTGTAAAGCCCGCAGAATGAGGCGGTCCGCGAAATTACGTGAGGCAGAGCACTCTGCAACGTTTCGTAGATTACTGCGCAATCTTGTTGGCACATGTAACCTGTCCATTTTTGCTTCCTACTCGATTATTTTTGCTTTTTTTCGATAGGAATCCTTGAAAAGTCACTGGAATTATTGCCTGAAATGTGAAATCAGCTGCAATAGAGGTTGCAACGAGGAGTGGGCGCCACTTTTTTCGCCATGGAACATTCGGGAAGGTGGTGGTTTTTGGAGGCTGCCTGCTAGAACGCTTCCCTCCTGCGTTTTCTTCCGTGAAATTTGATAACTTTTTGAGGTCGTATACTATTTTCTATCGTATTTCATTTACTTTGCGTGTTCGATCGGCAGAAATTCTCAAAAGGGTAGTAACTCGTAGATTATATAGTTTCTGCAACACTTGAGCTCAGAGAGGTGTGCAAGAGTTTGAGGCGAAGCAAGGACTTCAGTAAACCTTTGTAATCAAGGCTGCTCTACAAAAATAAATAGATTTTGTGACATTTTCAATACTTGCTGTTCTAATTATGTAGTGTGCAGTGCGGTCATCAGGTAGTATGCATTCTAGACTTCCCTTATTTGAGGATACCTATTTGCAGTTCGACATAGCACCAAGCTGTAAAGAATGTAGGGGCCAGATGGACAATGGAACATTTACTACGTGCACTGTCTGGGTCGTTAAAACTGGAATGGACAATACATTCGATTATGATTCGCGCTACTCTGCATTATGTTTCCAATCGATAGGTCCTTTCTGACCGATTTATTTTCTTGAATAGCTTCAGCACTGAAGTGGTATCGCAAATCAGCCTTCTTTAGGTGGAACGGTTTCGCCTGGCGAACGTTTCTCCAGTTATAAATTGTAAAAATGTTCTGAGTGCAGGTGTTACAGATAGTGATTTGCTGGTTCGCTGGGCTGTAATGTATGGTCTTTCGTAGTAGTTTATCATGATAGAATTTAAAAGGAAATGTGTGACGGCCTCCGACACACTTGGCACTTGCCTTTTGAAGTGGGAGTCGCTCTATAAGGATGACTCACCTTTCTATTATAGAAATATCTCATTTATCTGTTTTTATTTTCTCATTGATAATGCAACCTAGTTGTTTGTCGCATTTTTGTTATCGCATTTTTTTACGGCTTCGAAGAGCTGCAAAAGTTTGCAAAAGTTAGACTGGTATAGTTTTGCTAAGGTTTTATGTGCTCTCCCTGAGGGGATCATCTACGCTACATATCCTTTTTCTGGACAGACAAAGTACCTCCGCCGCCATATTCATGGCGTGGGGACCACTTCCTAGCTCGAAATTTGTTTAATCTGACCACGATCTCTTTCTGCTTATGTGGATTCAAATATCGACGCGCTTCCTGTGAAGTAGAAGTGTAATGGATGCATAAACATCTAGAAAAACATGGTTAAGGTAAAGTTTTCTTTTTTTTTCTGTTTCCCTTCTGAGCAAGGCAAAGAGTTCAGCGGTTGCCTTTGTCTGCTGGACTGTTTTCGATCGAAAGTCCAGTGACGTCGTCTCAACAGCGCAATAAACCTATGCAGCTGTCTCTTTCTATGCTGTGCTCACTAGTATTGCTCAATACTATCCATTATTTTTGTTTTTTATGACTCGTTCCTTCAATGTGGCATCGGCAAAAGGCGTGGCCGTTGCTGGGCAGGCGATTCCCTCTTCATCGATTCCCCCTCGCACGTCGTCGCATTAGTTCTCATTGGTCTTTGACCAGACACTGCCCTCGTATACATTCCTATCAACTTATTAGTTCGTTCCTGTGAAAGTGGCTCTGCACGCGTACTTTCAGGGCCAAGAATTATGACTCAAAATTGAACATAAGTTGACTTTTTCCTTAGTAACAGCTTTAGTTGTAACTCGATGGTATTCGTTGTGATCAATATGCATAGTTATACCTAATGCTATAGTGTCAAGATGCGAGAACATGCCAGTTGTCTGAGTTGTCATACTCACCTCCATTGAATTGAAACTGGTCGTCATGTTTCTGTGGTAGACGATTTAATCATACATTGATTGGAAATTTATTGAAATTTCTCCATCTTCTTAAACCAGTACCCCTGAAGCGCAACTGTCTGTTGACGTTTTAAGTCGTATAATTTGGACTTCTATTTTATTTACCAGATTATTGGACAGTAGCCGCTGTAAAGTATGTCTTCTCTTCTACCCAATATTTCCGAAGGGTTCCGAAAAAACACCATTTTGGTCTTGTAGTAACATTTTTTGAAGTTCTTATATCATTTTATTTATTTTACACTTTATAGTATTTAAATATTTTTTGAGGTTTTGTTGTGCGTGAATTGGAGAATGCTGTATTCAAAACCAACTTGCTCATGGGATTAATATGATGCTAAAGCCGGGAATAGAACGGTTACAATCTTCATTTTGAAAATGTCGAAGCGTTTCTCATGTAAACCTTTACTTTTGGAATTTCTGGTAATCTGTTTTTGTTTGTCTACTATCTTCGACTCTTATGCTTGACAACAAAAAAACTTTTAGAACATTTTTTCTAAGCCATTTCTCATTGTCACTTGGCAAATGAAGCATGAGTCAAACAGTTTAGTTAGCCAACGATTTGCTAAGTGCCCAACCATGATAGCCAGCCGACGCCCTTTTTTCAAATTCTTCTGATTGGCGCGTGAAATCGAATTTCGGCTGAGTGGTGCGACCTCGACGCTGTGTGTGTGTATGTAGGTGTGGGTGTTGCGGGAGGTGTCAGACTTGTAACAAATAACGTCTGGCTCCCCACTTGTGATGTCTGCCGTTTTGATGTAGAAGTAACGGACCTTTCTCAGCTGTAGTGATGTCCTTCTCACGGCTATACATCCGGTCCAAGCAGATGTGCGTGCAATATGCTCTTCACATGTTTATATTAGGTCTTATTCTGTTGTTGACCCCTCTCTGATTGTTGTATGCAACGTGTCTATTCTGTCCGCATAATCCGTATACACAAGAGGCATGATTTACCTCTTTGTGCCCCCTTCAAGGCTTTTCTCGATTAGGAAAATATCGTTTAATTCCATTTATTTTCTATTTCCCTCCATCCCTATTTTATTTTACTCTGGCAGATGTACGCCTTCGTTGAAATTGGTCTACAGCATTAAATATATCTCACAGATTATTTTAAGCGGATCGATTTTACAGTGTTTTCACGGCTTTTAAAAGTTTTGGTCCTCGTTCCAGGTTTGTTGAACCTCTTTTTTCTTTGTATGTTGATTTCGGTGAGCCTAATCCTTCCGAAATATTATACAGCAAATGTTTTAGAACCACCATGAAAGAACAATTTGTTAGCTCTTTTCCTGATTTGTTGTGATGTAGCAGTTTTTATAGGTTTTTGTTGCTTCCTTTTTCGATCTTTTAATTGGTTCCCCAAGCACAAAGGAAATTCTTTAGGTTATTTGTACTATTTCTGGAACTACTTTTATAAGTGTTTCGAGTGGTAAAGGGATGGCCTTTTCCTGAGGATGCATACAGATGAATCGTAGTTTTTTCCACGTCAGTAGTAAAAGGTTTGGCTTTTGTAGTAAATCGATAACATTTTCGAAAACTGCGGCAGCTTTTTTTTGTTGAACCGCTGCGTCGTCCTTTTCGTAGACATTGGCGGCGGTATTGATTGGGGTGTGGGAGGGGCGGTCGTGAACCATCTCGTAAACCCATCCGTTCTACGCTTTCCTGCAACGTTGATAGTGTTGTTTTCTCAGTGAGCCATTGTTTTCGTTTCCTCCAGAAGTGCACTTTGTTAGAAACGTTTTCACGCAAGAGAAGGCTCTGTTTTCGTCTTCGATAGGAGTCAAGTGCATGTAGTGATGCTTGGGAGACTTTGGATGTTGCTCTTCACATTTGCTGTTGATCAAGCGATTTTTCATTGTCTGAGAAATTACACTATTTGTTTCTTGTTTACTGCTTCCGTTATTCAGGTTTCTTGGCGACGTTTTCGTTGGGTTGGTTTACCTTTTTGAATCGCCGTTCTCCCGCGCGTCGGTATCGCCGGCGTCTGTTACCGTTGTTTTTCTGTTTGGTCTTTTTGAGTCATCGTAGCGTCCAGTCTTGTCAAATTCTCATTAATCAAACCAGTTGACCTGAATTTTGTGACGAAGTCGCAATGATAAACATCACGTTCATCCCCTTTGACACTTTTGTCAGTTATTGACCGGGAATGTTTCTAAAAGTTTCCATTTTGCTACCTTTTTTACTGCTCGCATGAGACCGTAGTTGTAACCAACGTCGGTTGCATTCTTGTCGTTTGAGACTAATAGTTTTCCGTTGATTGCCCTTAAATAACTTGGCGCATAGTCTTTGGTCAACCTCTCAGTTAGCGGATCTGGTCGAAGTTCCCAGGCTATCTCTTACGGCAAAACTTATCATAATGGGTGCTTAATAGGGGAAAATTGCCTTAATG
This sequence comes from Haemonchus contortus, assembly GCA_000469685.2. Classification (NCBI taxonomy): domain Eukaryota; kingdom Metazoa; phylum Nematoda; class Chromadorea; order Rhabditida; family Trichostrongylidae; genus Haemonchus; species Haemonchus contortus. The sequence goes on along the minus strand of LS997562.1, from coordinate 10,339,276 downwards.
TGTGTTTGTGGGAATGTTACCGGAATGTTACCGATTTTATTGCACGGAGATAGCATGCTAGGATGCGGGCGGAGGGGGCAGTAGAATTAGCGACCAGCATGCGCTGCAGAAGGGCACGGCGTTAAAGTCCTCGTCGGCCTGCTCTCATTGTTCTCAGAGGCCGCAGTCAATTTATGATCGATCGTCCTTAAAGCTAACCGCTGGATATAATAGCGATTCAGGTCACGGACACGTTATAAGAAAATGAATTTGAAGGTCTTTGGGCCATTTTCGATCGAGTTCCATTCTCTCTCTCTGGATAACAAGAGCTAATTCTTGGTTAATTTAATTTAATTAATTTTTGACTCCGGTTTTCAAAGGCTTTTCAAAGACTTGTCAGATGTACCTTTGTCATTCGTATTATGCCATCTACTTTTGGCCTCAAATACTTCGTTGTTTTTGTTGGCGGTCTCCGTTTTTTGCGATGGCAGTTGCTGTACTAGCTTCAAATCGACTGGGAAACCTTATCGGAAGCGGTGGTGGGAATATTTCATTTTATCGGTTTAGTTTTAAGTCTTCGAAATCTTTTGCTTATAGTTGTTACCAGTCGGGCCGCCCAGCTAACGCCGGGCTTCCCTCCTTCTTATGGGTTCGCCCGGCTACGCCGGGCGTTCCTCCTTCCTGTGAGAAATTTGCTATACGTGAATAACACTTCAGGTTCTCCTTTTTTCTTTGAGAGCTCTACACCCTCAGTATTAGCTCCGAATTGGGATTTTGTGTAGGCCATCTTCGCTGTGTCCGAAGAGAACATCGTATAATATCACAAAGGCGATCATTCAGGAAAAAAGTATTCAGAGACTTCATCGCGGCTGAGTCTATTATGTTAGCAACCATCAATGTTCCCAGCCAGCTCTTTGTGCCTTCCAAGTTTCAACGGTCTGGGTTTGAACTAACTGTATTTATTTACGCCCCGCCCCCTGTGGGCGGAATCCGGCATTGACACCCACCGCGAAGGTTCCCCCCTGCCGCCTGTGCTCCTATCGAATTTGAACGCTCTAGGTCCACGGGGACAGAAGTTATTACTTTTCCGTTCAAATCCTCGCCCACTGGGCCACTGTGGGCGGAGTCCGGCCCTGACACTCATCGCAAAGGTTCCCACTCTGCCCCCTGTATTCCTACCGAATTTAGACGCTCTAGGTAAATGGGGACTGGAGTTATGACTTCCCGCACAAACCCGCCCACTGTGGGCGGAATCCGGTCCTGCCACCCATCACTAATGTTCCTATCCCATCTGGGGTACTCCTACCGAACTTGGGCGCTCTAGGTCCAAAATTTAGTTTTTCACACAAACCCCGCCCCCTGTCGGCGGAGCCCAACCTGCCACTAACTATGAGCGTTCCCATCTCAATTGGGGTACTCCCACCAAATATGGACGCTCTAGGTCCACGGTGACTGGAGTTATGAGTTCTCCACAAACCCCGCCCCCTGTGGGCGGAGTCCGGCTCTGCCACCCACCATTGGTGTTCACATCCTGCCGCCTGCATTCCTACCAAGTTTGAGCGCTTTAGGTCCACGGGGACATAAGCTATGACCTTCCGCTCGAACATTTATTTCGCACAAACCACGCCTCCTGTGGGCGGAGTCCGGCCCCGCCACCCACCATTTGTGTTCCTATCCTGTCCCCTGTATTCCTACCAAATTTGAATTCCCTAGGTCCACTGGAACGGGAGTTATGAATTTCCGGTCAAACACACACACACACACACAGACAAACCAACAGACACACTTAGCGCGTTATATATAGTAGGATTGTGATTTTCTGGAAACATCCTGCCCTATACCACGTTATTTGTATGCATGAGCAGTTTTCGGTTGTTAGTTGCGTTCTATACTTTCTCACCTCATGGTCTTCAGAAGACCTTTACATATGAGCTTGTTGGGTAGAAAGGATATCGTTGAACGTTACATCTTTGCAGGTATAATTTTTCCGGCGACTCCGTCGTTCCTTTTTCTTTTCATGTGTTTATTGATTGAAACATTGCTGTGCAAAATTGATTTTGGTGTCAGGCTGTAATTGTGGGCAGTGTTGATCGTTCATGACGTGTGCCAGCCGATCCGCTTTGGAGTTGGCAAATGGCCCGCTCGCCACTGAGAGCGCGTCAGTCTGCGTGTCTTGCCGCCAGTGCAGTGACTAGTCACCGCCACCGGTTTCCATTTCGCTACTGCGATCCCTGTGTATGTACTTTAATTTCGCTCGTTGAGCCTTTTGAACGAACCTAGTTGGTCTCTCGATCAATTCGCGAATGTTCTTCTCGTTTTATTGGTGTTAAGCGAACTTCATTTATAGCAGCACTAAAACTGTATGGAGTGAATCATCTGCAGCCACTGCCATGAACGAAGTTCTGCTGCCATCTGACTTATAGTAAGATAAACTCAAGTGGGAATTTTCGGTGCAATGTCATCCTCAAATTTGATAGAATCTATTTGCCGGATTTTTTTTTTTTGAATTGAAATGACTTATGTGATAAATATTGTGACGTTTAGCCCGATGATTCTTTGCGATTCGATTGCATTCATCAAATTTTTGTCTTCACGGGGTTTCATAGGCATTCGTTGTTCATGTGGTGCACAGGGTATGGTTGCTTGGCAGTTCACCTTATAGTCCCCTTACCTTTTTTCAAACGGAACTGATCAATGGAATTTATGATGGGTATGAAAACTGTTGAGTTAGGAAGTTGCGAGATATTTGTGGTAATTCCAAGATTGGAGTGATCGCGCGTGGAACATGTAGACGTATAGACGTCAAGCTGTCATTTTGCCCTGACCACACCACACAGGGCCTGCTACTGCTTTCTTTCCTTTCATATTTCGTTTTTTGTTGAGCTTAATTTTTGAGCACTCGAGTGCCTGGAAGATATGGTTGAGCGACTGGTGAAAGAGGGATCGGGGATTTAACGACCACCCTCACGTCTCTACTCTTAATGAGGGTTGTTTTGCAGGGGGATAATTGGATTTGGGGGATTGAGTTGCGTGCTGTATGGGCTGCTGGTTTGAGGCAGCCTTTAGAGTTAAGTGATTAGTAAGATGTAAGTAAGTAAGTGACCTTAGATCTTTTAACTTCTGAGGAAGCTAAGCATAATCCAGTGAAAAGTCCAGTGGAAAGCATTTTGTTTAAAAGTGGTGTTTTGTTATAACACTAGATTTACTTCCTCAAAACAGATTCTTATTGGTAATTGATTCTTATTGACTGCTTTGTATCTGTACTTCTGTTTACGACAGTATCGTACATGTTTTCGAGGAAGAGATGAATTTACCGCTGGTAATGTGTCCGTCGATTTCGCATGTCGTTTCGTCGTTCTTTGTTTATGTGGCACATGTTTCACGCATCTGTGCACGTCTGGAAGCGCCGTTTATCTTGCGTCCTGTAGATTTTAGGTAAAACCAGTAAGCAGTCATGAACTTATTAGCTTGTCCTCACTCCATCCATGCGACGTCTTAATCATATGCTCATAGTCTGAAAGTTTCATATTGTTTGGTTTTGAGCTAGAACGCGTCACAATTGTTTGCGCGTGCGATTTCGATTTCTTCGCGTACGTTACGCTCAAGTTGCTATTTGTGTGCAGGATTTATGAGCTGTTTCTGCAGGTAACAGCCTTCATTATGTCCACTCGCAAGACGAAAACAACCCGTTCTTCGGGACCTATTAGAACTGAGGTCAGCTTTAGCACCACTTCGTCAAGTGGTATTGGCGGCGATGACTCATTGTGAGTTTATGTTTTGCATATTGATTTTAGAGTTTGATTGATGGCATGATGTTTATTTACCGGTCAGCGTTGATTTGGGTCGTTTTAGCCAGTCGATTCTTGAAAACACGAGATCTCAAGAGAAGGAACAGCTTACTGGGCTTAACAGTCGTCTAGCAACCTATATTGATGTGGGTTTCTGTTCAAGATTACATAGGAATAAATAGATTGTAAGATGTGGTGAGGAGCGGATTTTGTTGAATTTCAAAGGAATTCTTTCTCTGTTGCAGAAAGTACGTCAGCTTGAGGCCGAGAACAGCCGTCTAACCGTGCAAATCAAGGATATCGAGATCATTGAGAAGAAGGAGAGGAACAACCTCGCTGAGCGCTTCGAAGCCGAGCGTGTGAGTGCTAGCTAACTTTGACCTAACTGTTCTTCAAGCTCACCTCTTGTGTTCTTCATGACTAATATATCTCAACTGTATAATAATCAATACCGCTAGTACAACTCTGTTTACTCTACCAGGGTTAAAGAATTGGCGAGCCCTAACCCATCTATTGCTCTAAGGTTCCTTCGAAAACGTACCACCCTCTGAAACGTAGTATTTACTGGAAAGTAGCGAAAACAACACTACCATCATGAAAAACATCATAAATTTTCGATGTTGATGCTTCAACACTGCGTGTGGTCTCAAACTGCAGCGGATAGAAATGCCTGGAAACTTTATTACCTAAAGATTTTTTGGTCTCAAGCTACTAAGCTTCAATTACTTGATATTTGACGAACAATGACCTGCGAAAGGGTGAGAAAGAGATTTGAACATTATCTGCCGGCTGTCGACATGTTTCTCAATGAGCACTTTCCGAGGTTGTACAGTAAGCTAGCTCTCTCCTGACTGCTCCGAAGACGAAACCCTCCGACGTGTCTGCCTCGATGAAGAGTTTTCGCTGTGATTCATTCATAGAAAAGTAGAACCAATAATTTCAGGCTCGTCTTCGCCAAGCCCTAGACGATGCTCGTGAGCAGGCAGCCAAGTACGCTGTTGAACGCGATTCAGCTATTGCTGATCATGAACGTCTAGCCGGGAAAGTCGGAAAGCTAGAGCGAGATCTGAAGAAGGTGGGTGATGAAATTCATATTCTCCAAAGTCTCAATAGATTTAACGCCGAAAGTGCTGTTTAGTCCGAAGATGAGCGTTTGACGGCGCTGTCGTTAGCGGAGACAAGCTCAGCTAAGCAGAAGACACTACAGAACAAACTCGACAAAGCACTTGCAGAACTTGGAGTAAGTTTGATTTGCATATTCACTCAGTTAGTGTAAGTGCTACCATTTTTATTCCCGTTATTCCAGGATCTCGAGAAAGACAGCGCTCGTCTGCGAATGCAGCTGGCTGCGCTACAAAAGAATCTGGAGGATGAGAGTGTGCTCCGTGCCGCAGCAAACTCGAAGATCCAGGCTCTCACAGAGGACTTGGAGTTCCTCAAGAAGCAGCATAAATCGGTATGTATACTTAGGCTGAACACGTCTCTCTACTATCAATGTTTACTCTTCCCCGTCTTTAAGGCTCTCGAGGAGGTCCGTCATAAGCGCCAGGTTGACATGACCACATACGCTAAGCAAATCAACGACGAGTACCAGTCGAAATTGCAAGATCAGCTGGCTGAGATGCGTGCACGTTTCCAGGCACAACTCTTATCGAGCAAGACCGCTTTTGAGGAGTCGTACAAGAATAAGGTAAGCCGTCCTCATTCAGCTGTTATTACTACTCTTGCTATCACTGTCTCGTTGCTTTTCTATTAACTTTCTGAATAGAGTTAGGATTGATATTATTCAATGCTTCTGTGCCACACAGGTTTTTTTAATGGTGGAATTTTTATTCGCCTGACGTTTCGACAAGATCGTCGTTTTCAAAGGCCTGAAAGCGTATCGAAACTTGAGGGTGTTACTTATCACGCTTGACGTAGACCAGTTCTTAACTAGTTGCAACTCAGACCGCTGAACTTACAACTAAATAGAAATTTCAATAAGTCATTTACGTCAATTCCACCAACACCGAACGGTTGCTCAACTTTAGAGACGATAGAGCAATTGAGACAGCCCGGTCATTGAGGCCTTTGAAAACGACGATCTGTCGAAACGTCAGGTGAATAAAAATTCCACCATTAAAAAACCTGTGTGGCACAGAAGCATTGAATAATATTAGCACCGATGCCCAGGTTTCAAGGGAGGCGAACATGGAAGAGTTAGGATTTTTTTATTTAGCTCAATGATGCGCGTGAACGTGCCGAAGCTGCACATGACGACGCTGCTCGTATGCGTGTTCGTATTCATGAACTTGAGAAGAGTGGCAGCAGCCATGATGCAGTGGTGAGTGAACCAAGGCAATCTACTGCTTGTAGTGTACCTTCACGATGTAATAAGTCGTTCCAAAAGTTTGAGTTTAGATCGATGGTCTCCGTCGTGAAATTGCTGCACTGAAGGACGATATGGATGCAGCTAGACGGTCCTACCAGGAGCGACTCGATGGAAAGGTAAGAGTAGCAACCAGCCGATGAAGATCCGAATTTCATAATTTACGCTTCGTTCCAGGAGTTGCGCATCGCTGAGCTGAACCGTGAAATTCAACGTATGATGGATGAATTCCATGATTTACTCGATGTGAAGATTCAGCTGGATACTGAGTTGAACACGTATCGCATGCTATTGGAGGTCAGGATTTTTTCTTTTTGGGATTATTTTTTATTAGTGAATGATCACTGTTCCTGTATTGTTCTTGGGAGATTTGCGCATGCCATTTTCATCAAGGAGCTACAGTGATTACTTTTCGTTTTCAGTCTGAGGAAAGTCGTCTCAACATCTCTGGTGCCGGTGGTCAGTCGCGCGACAACAGCATGACTTCACACCATGTGTCTTTCACGTCCGGCAGCGGTATGTTTTTATCTTCAGATTTATTAGAGCTTTTTTGAACTGATGAAGGTATGTTGGGCTGTAATTTTCATTTTTGTGTGTATCTCATAATTCATTATTTGTCTGGCTTCAGGTAGTGCTCAGCGTGGAGTGAAGAGGGCCAGAATTGAATGGGACGGCAATGGTGATGAGCTGGATTTCCATAGGCTTAGCCAGAGAGTGAGTAAAGAATCGAATGGATATCAGGTCAAATTTTTCCATCTCCAGGATGAGAAATTTGTCTAGTGCTATCCTTCTTTAGATGCAGAAGCACGTCGATGGCCCTGTAGGAATCGAAGAGATCGATCCTAATGGCCAATGGGTACGTATCAGCAATAACACAGATGAAGAAGTCAGCATTGCCCACTGGAAGTTGCTTGTTCGTGCTGGTGGAAAGGAAGTGAGTTATCAAATAGTTGACGCTTTTTCGAATAGAGATAAACTTTGGTTCAGAATCGTGATTGTCAACCTGTTAAATTCAATCCTTTCTCCAGGTCACCTATCAGTTCAACACACGCATGAAGTTGGATCCTCATGGTCACGCCACTGTCTACTCCGCGGATTCTGGAGAAAAGCACCGCCCACCAACCGACTTTGTTATGAAGAAGCAGAATGTGGGTTACTTTAAAATCACATTAAAGTATTTTTGAGGTCACTCCTTTCTTTCCCGGCAAATATTGTTGATCTGCTCGTCTAGTTTATTTGGAGTTTTACTTTTTTTTTGAAAATTGGAACATACTGCTGCTCTAAATGTATCATTTCAGTGGCCGATGGGTGACAATCCGTCTGTGCGCCTTGAAGATCATGAAGGAGACCTCCGGTCATCGGTAACGTTCGAGTCTGATGAATCGACCGACCCGTCTGATCCGGCCGAGCGATGCTCGATTATGTGAGATATCAGAGGGTGTGTTCAAATGCCCGGTAGTACCGTGTTTTTGTACTGCTCTGATACGGTAGCCCCGTTTCAAATGTCATGTCGGTCCAGTTAGCTGCCCGTTTATTTCATAAGCCGTTTACATCCGGCACTGGCATAGCCAGTGATTCGGTCATCGATATTGCGTTCATCTCAATCCTCCGACTTTTTCTCTTCTTCCAAACATTTGATATCTCCATTCATGTTATCTCGTATCTACTGATTATTCGAGTGTCACTATCACCACCGTCATCGTTGTGTTGTGTTTGTCGTGGTCATTCAATGGCGTTCTCATTCTCTCACTCTCTCCTCCTACTCTCTCTGGGGACGTCTATGGTGAAGTTTCCAAGGTACAAAAACGGCGGACATTTGTCACAGATAGCATTGGACATATGTACTGGGAATTCTGTTTGATTGCAATGACATGCACGTCAAATGGCGAATATGCCCGTCGATAGACTGCCGAAGAAGCGGTTCACTCGAGTTTACTTTAAGAAGTTGGTATCTCGGACCTCTTTTTTTGTTGTTTCGTTTATTTTTATTACTAGTATCCTTGTTTTGTTCTTCTTTTTTTTAATGGATATCTCTCCCAATTGTCGTTTTCTTTTTCTTTTTCCAGTACGGAATTTGATCCAGTTTTTTGTCATTCAATTTGGGATTTATCTGTATTGAAATACTGTCATATAAGTGGAAATGTTTATCATCAACAGTGTTCTGATAGCAGATGTTTCTAGAGTGGCGCCAGTCGCTGTAGAAGCAGTGTTGTTAGGATAGTGGAAGTAGTTCACAATATTCCGTTGTCAACAATATCTTAATGAAGTTTTGGAAGATTTGCTCTCTGAAGTGTGGAAGCTTTCTCATTCATGAAAGGCCCGAAGTGCAGGCCTTATAGACAGTCACACCTGTTTGCGGAGTCTTGAAATCAGCTCAAGTCTTAGCTGCTGTATATTATTGACTAGTGATGGGGGTGACTAACCTTATCCTGTGTAATTGTAAGGTAATAGGTGAGTGCATCATTGTATTTGATTGACAAGTTGGAGCTATTACGCATTACTGGTCTACCAGATCTGATTGGCAGGTTCTGTAAATCTGTTACGGATCACTGTTACTAAACCCTCATACGAATGGGGCTTATGCTCCGAGAAAAAGCTAAGGGCTTCAGGTTTGTTTTTTTCTTCGCTGTGATGAAGTTCATTTTGTAGTACCTGGCTCACGGATCTTTTTTTGATGCTCAATGGCACAGTTCACTATAATTTCGTGGTACCCATTCTTAGTCAAAAAAACCAACAACGGAATAATAGGTTGGGAATAGACCATCGGTAGTGGAGAAAGCGAGAATGTCCGCCGAATGGAAATAAAGCTCCTCAAAAGTAGGGAAAATAAAGGTTGGACGAGATTACCATGACGGAAACAACAAAAAAGGGTATTCGGACGTGATTTCTGTCATTGCATTTGCGCAAATACCTGACTCTGCAATGCCGGTGAAACTCGTCCGAGGGTACACACGAGACAATTTTTGGACCTTTATGACACCTCAAGTAGACCGTTTCCCCACCTGATAGCGCCAGATATGGTATATGAGGGGGTCCGAATTCATCCTTCGGGTGGAATCTCAGAACTTATTTTGGCACTATTTACCCTTTACTGCCCCACTCTGCCGAGAAAGGGCTGGATTTCTATCGAATTTTTTCAAAGAAGATGAAACCGGGTAGAAACTTGCCTAGAGGGGTAATTTGACCCGTAGAACACGAATATCGCATCCACTCATCATGAAATTGCCTGGGACACTAGTTAGGGGCAACTTTTCAACAGGTGCAGTGACCCAGCGATTTGGCGCAGGCGCCTGTAGCATAAGCGCTAGGCATCTTTATGACAAATGGATGCAATATTCGTGTTCTACGGGTCAAATTACCCCTGTAGGAAAGTTTCTAGCCGGTTTGAGCTACCTTGGAAAAATTCGGTAGAAATCCAGCTCATTCTCGACAAGGTGGGGCAGTGAAGGGTAAATAGCGCCCTTATTTTTATCATGAACTGTGCCTTTAACTCTTGTTATAAATAGTGGTAGCAGTCAAATCAGTATATTGTATTCGTCATAATCATTTACAAGTCTTGGAGAGTGATGTCTGTGCCGACATTGCCTACGGGATCGCTTGTTTGCCTTGGTTACAGCTCATACTAGGAGTATGAGCTTATTTGGTCTCATTGTCAGTAACTTTCCAGACGTCAAAAACATTTGGGAGTTTGTTTAGACAAATCTGAAAGGACCAAAAATTGTGGGCAATCGAGGTATAGAGAAGTAGTTTGGACGTATTTCAGTAGTAACTTTCTAGACTACCAAAAACCACTTTATCACTGGACTGTGGCATACTGCAAAGTACTTCCCAGCGATGTTACCAGTCATCCTTTCGCGTCCTTCTTACAAGTCGGACCGGTTCCAAGATTGAAGGTAGAGACAGTACAAAATACAAAGGGATTTCACAAAGTTCGACATCAGGTTGGAATAATTACAAGTGGTACGGTCATGTATGGCCAATAAACAAAATTAGAACCTAGGTATGCCTCGACCGAACAATCACTCCATCCCGTCGGAGTCCATTAACTGCTACAGATCCCTTTGTGACGATGGGCATGCTGAATGATGGATCATCTGAATCTCCGTATTTTGATTTCTGCATAGGCCAACGTGACAAGTATGAATTCGGAAGCCGTTCCGATTTCATCTGGATGACAAAGTGATTGAATAGGTGATTTATGCTCATGATAAGTTTTAGCGCGTAACCATCCACCTCCCAAAACTTACCAACTTCACTCTTGCCCGTCACCAATTGATATGAATCGTCTTTGACGCTGAGATAGTAATCTCGAAATACCATATCATCAGTATAGATAGGTTTTCCCATTAGCACCCAATTACGCAGCTCAGGCATCATGATGATAAAGAATCTCTTTGATGAGTTTCAGTCTCGGGATAAGGTCAAGGAGTGGGGAATGTTGATTGATTTCAATCAATTTACTTACCCTTTCACCCTTCAGTACATAATCACTATATCGATCCGAGTTTCGATCCCTAGACCATGCCTGCTATGGTGTGCGCCACTTGTCAATAAACCACAACCTACCTGTGAAAAAAAAAATTAATTTTCAAGCTCTGTGATGGGGATCCTATGAATGTCAGCACAGCAATCTTGAGTGCGAACCAGCTCCTTTGGCACTGGCCTGTTGCTACCATGCTTGCTAGGGGTTCTTAAGAACCTAAGAACCCATGAGACGGTGAAAGACCCTGGTTTACATTGTAGGCGTGCCATGGGGTGTCGAACTTCAGTGGGGCTAGGGAGACATCCGGAAGTCACAAATACAGTCGCGCTTCGTAACTCCTTTCCTGATCTAATCATGCTAAATTTCTATATTTGGAGCGTGGGTGTATTGTGAATATTTACCACTATTAAGCTGCAATCTGATTGTGCTACAGATATACCAAAGGGCTTGAACTCAAGATCGACTGATAATACAGATGATACTCCTTCTAGAATCTCTCCTTTTTGTCATGTCTAAAGTGTACGAGCGGTAATGCCGAACACAATAGATAAGATAAACGCACATACGGTGCGAATAAGTGCAGACGTCGACAACTTTACTTTTAGCAAAATCTGCTACCGCAACAAACACCTTCCTCTATCTGTGGATATTGCAGCATTGCAGCCAAATAGTGTTGGGTAGGGTGAAATATGCTCTAGTTAAACATTCCCAAATTTTGCGCGATTTGGTCCACCAAGAAAAAAGTTATGAACGAAAAAGCGTCAAAACATTTCACCGAAGACTTTTGAGCGCTACTGTAGTAATGATCCTTTTTGACTCTGCGAAAGGTGATGTCTTCGTGTACAAAGCTCATGAGGATTTTAAAAAATAATTTTGATAATTCTAATAATAATAGGTGATAATAGTTATAATGATTTTGCTGGTGCTGAGGTCATTTTCTGTTAGCTAATGGATCCATTTCGTGATCGAGTGGTCAACGCGTGGAGGAGGGACCGTGACGATCTAATGACACCGCTAATCACACATACGGTCAATTCAATCAGTGTTTTTTGTGTACCGTCTGGGAATTTTCTATTTGCTCATCAGCCGAGGTAGTGGGTGGTCGTGGTGGTTTCGCACACTGGGCTCACTGACGGCGCTTAAATCTTGAGTGGTACACTACACCAGTCCAGACGTTCGTCAACGACCCTCGTGAGGATCGCCAGCACACCTCTGAATTTTTTTCTGGATTGTCTTCGAACTATTGATTAGTTGATGACCTCTAGAATGCCCCTCTAGACGTTTTCGACTCATTGTTTACATTTTGCCCGCTCGCATCGATGACTTGATCCGATTTTTTCTTTCAAGGTTCATTTTTACTTGCTTATTCAATCCTACGGCACTCGAATTTTGCTGCTAGGCAAGATCTATTCGTCCGAGTCTGACAGCTTTACCAGGTTGTCTCTCATCCTTATCGGTATTTACCCTCATTTACACCCAAGTATTTCTTTCCCGATTCATTGCGATTCTGAATTGAAGTCGTCCGTGTAGGCGGCGCTTCCCGAGGTAACTTTTATTAAATCTAACTGTAAGGCGGTGAAAATGTAGCTGGGGGGCGTCTCTGGCACTAGTCGGCAGGGTGCTGGGCTAGAGTGCAGAGATGATTTCCTCCCCTCCTCGGAATTTGGGAAGGAGCTCCGAGATGAGGGAGATGATTATCTCGTGCAAAAAGCAGGGGTGGGGTAAGAAACGAATGAATTGGTTCACCCACACCGGAGCTCCCTCCCTAACTTTAGGAAGGGTTGCTTTGAATGCTTTAAAATGCTTTTCCTTGAAAGAAAAAGGTACGCTGTAAGAATAAGTGATTCGTCCTGCACTTCTTCTTCAGTTTATAGAGCCCAATGACTTTTCTCTAGGCTCGCCTTTAGAGCCATTCATTGACGATAACTGTTGAAGCAGTGGTCTTCTGAAAGGAATCACTCTGACATCTGACATGTTCTAAGTAAGGGCAAAGGTGCTAAGAGGTGCACTGTTTACGCTTGTTCAGGAGATCAAATCCTGAGTCAATTTTCACCTGGGCCAACAGGCCTTCATCCTTCAGAACTTGGTTGATTGGTACCAGACTCATCTAGGAGGATAAAAACACTGACTTATATATCGGCTGGCTACCATAGGCATAGGCCCATACACTTCTAGAACGCTTTGACAATTCTGCGTGGAAATCGAGTGCATGGGCTCATCTCCCGGAATCGGACTATGTAGTTAACCCCAAAGACTCTTGAATTTCTTTTTCCCTCTAGTAATTCGATCACTATTTAGTTTTCCGACATTTCCTATTTTAGCTGTTCTCTCTAACGTCTTTCCCAGTTATTCTTGTGCGACTATTCGGAGAGGTAACTAAAAACGATGGACAAGATTTGGCCACTCTTTCTCTCTCGGATGTGCATCAATTGCGCGATGCTCGATTTGTTTTTGTTTAGATGGAAGCCCCTTCGAATGGCCACTTCCCCTTCCTTTCTCGCTCCCTCGAGTACTGCTGTCAGCTTTGTCGCCAGCTCTATCACTTAGCAATACGACTTCATTCCTGTAAATCATGAATGTTATTTAGGGACGTTTCGAGAAGTTTCTCCGACATATAGTGAAGATGAAAATTCTTCTTTTATGCGGTTCTGGTAATACAAGTGACAGGATTAGGTCGGTTTGCTCATGTAGGGGGTATCAAGAGCTCTTATGATTGGATCGATCAACTCTGGATAATTTATTCTCGATACTTGTTTTCCTAATCTGCCATTTTCTCTTCTCTTTCGTAATTTTCGATCAATCAGTACATGGTTAAGCAAGCTCCTGAAAGCTTAACCACCCAAATAGGATGTTTTCCATCGAAAACAGGAACAAATGGGGGAAAAATACCTGTCCTTTTTATTCATTACAATCGTCCGCGGGCGTCTTCAATTTTCCCAATTTTCAATTTTCTTAATTTTCTCAATTTTCAGGTTGGTTTGAGGCTTTGTCAACACTCTAAACAGACACAATTACCTTCATCAAGCTTTTGAGTCTACAATACACACCCTAAATAGTCGAAAAAAGGCGAAAAACACACGGATTCGCGTCTTTTTCGTCTTTTGTTTATAACTTGGTTAGTTTTTACTTTGAGTCTGGTAAGGAGGCATAATTTCTTATTGACACGACGCGTACCTCTAGGAATGGGATTAGGGTCTTGAAGTGTCTTTTCTGTCTTTTGGACGTTCAGTTTTTACTCTTGTATTTATGTTCTCCGCATTTGTGACTTTTTTCACCGATTGTAGCTCGTCTTTTAGAAAAAATAAATAAAAACAGAATAATTAAATAAATGAATAGATATGTGTAAGTGTTAGAGCCTACTCACCGTAGCATTCCAGTTTCTGATCTTCCTTTGGAAATATTCGGTCTTCAGGCAAATTTTCGAGTTGACACAGTTTTTTTGTAGGGCTATCTAATAATCGAATTAAGTTCGTTTTCAGGAAGACCGCTTTCCCCCCCTCACTCCCCTCCCCCCTCCCCCCCCCCCGCCCCAGAAGGAAACAATGTATGGCAAATGTACAACAATTTATAAGCCATGGAGTTCAAGAAAAAAGCCTATGAAAGAAATCGGGAACTATTTTCTCAAGCTTGGTCATTGGCTTGGTCGTTTGTCATGGTCTTCGCTTTCTATACGTATATTTTTGTTATTCCTTCCTCTACTTTTATTATTCTCCCTTTCAAACACTTCCATCACTTTTGTGATCCATTTTATCCATTTTTTAAAGCATATCTGTTCCGTGTGCTTTCGTTGGCTATACATTGGCGACGATGCAAATTTGGGAGCTCACAACTGATCGATTCATTCAGGGAGAGTTCAAAAATTCCATTTTAGCCGGACTACCGGTATTTGAGTGAAAGTTCAATCGATGTCATAATTTCGGATACCAGTCGATGTGCCATTCGGTAGTTCCTCGCTGGCTGAATCTGACATCGAATGCTCTGTTCGAGAAGGTGGAAAGTGCTGGGGAATTGTAAGTTGGGCGGCGCAACTCTGAAATATGTATGGTATTAACCTCGTTTAATTGTACGTAAGTTGTAGATGGAATTGAACCGAGTTTTCCTGTTCCACGCATGTGGTCCTGTGGGACAAACCCCTGACCAGCGCCTATGTCTTCTCTGCCTTCAGGGGTGGTTGAATGGTCCAAGGTTGTCTGAAGGACGCATCGAGCTTTGAGTTGTCCATTGGCTTTCCCAGAACTTTCCAAATTTTTAGAAGGACTAGCTAGCGCGGATTCAGAAGGGGGCTATCGATACTTGCCCAGGTTAATCAAGCCTCCCTTTCCTCTGGGGTTTAGTCGATCCGTTAGAAACTTTTCTAGCAGGATAAAAGCACTGACTTGTTCATCGGCTGGCCACTGCAAGGCGTTGTGCAGGCCAAGTACATGTGCATTCAAAACGCCACAACGATGCTGAATGGAAGTCAAGTGCGTGGAGCAACTTACCTTAGAAACGAGATCAGTTAACGCCAATCCTAAAGAAAGACTTTATCCTTCGGGCTTGTAGAGTTACTTTTAAATATAATAGTTGTCCCCGTTTAGAGTTACTGCTCCCTCTGACTAGATGCTGTTGGTGTTGCTGTCCCCGATATTGTCTCTGTGGCTCAAACGGATATTCTATCTCTATATATATAGGGGTATTGAATCTATGACAGGAGACGTGCGGCTTCCCAATTAACGCAAATGCGCCGCTCTTACATGCTAATCCCTAAGCTATACATAGTAGTTGCGATCAGACAATAATCCATCATATGGGCTGTTGGTCTTTGAACGAATCCTCGGAATCCTTCGCTATACATATGGGATTAGCAGTCAGTAAGTAAATATTTACAAAATGATCAATGGTTCAGTCCAAATATATGCTGTGATTCATTATTGGCATTCGATTGACTATGGCACCAGTGATATCTGGCTACGGACTATTCCGCGGGCTGGCGAGATGAGTTGTCGCTATAACTATGGGCCCTGAAATGGGGCTAGACCCTATTTATGCTTATTCCCCCGAAAATGGTCTGGGCAAATCGAGTGGTCTTGGCAAAGCTATGCCTCTGACTCATACATGGTGGGAGGGGGTAGGGACATGGTTGAAATCGACGGGAACGGTGCGAGTGGAAAGTAAGGTCCCTTGCCCTTGCTTTGTTTCCACCCAGCTGCTGAAATATTTCGCAGAATGAATGGGTGACTCATTCAGAAAGTAAGATTCTATGGCTTTTCCCGTTGATTCGTGCTCGTTATGAGGAATCCCGAAAGTTTTCTAGTTGATAATGATACCGTAATACGGCTTCATTTCTTTCTGTTATGAGCTTCTGAATGTATCAAGTTCTTTGAACGCCGCGAAACATAAGATGCAGTCATTCGTCGCAGAAAAACACAATGGCTTGCCTATTCGTTCCCAAGACACTCTATTCTTCTAGCGCTTGATCAATGGTCGCCTTAGGAACAAGTCAAGCCGTTGACTAACCACCAGTTTCTGAGGTTTAAGCACCAGGCCCGCGATTGAATGTTCGTTCCCACCTCATCGTCCTATCTATTCTTCTATTCTTTCCCTTTCCCCGATTCCTCCCTGTTTCACCCCCTTCTTATCTGTAGGTTTCGCTCCCACAGCTCCAGTGATCACCTTCACCCGGTGGTGTTGGAGCTTAGTTCTTGTTCGAACTTTCGGATGTCTGAACCCTCTTGTTTCGTAGGGAGGAATGTCCTCGAGAATTCCTTTTTTTTGTGACCCGGATCTATGGTCGTGGCCAAAATTCGTTTACACGGGAGCATGTTTGAACACAAGTTATCATAGCTGTGCATACATTACAGCGCATTGCGTCATCTGAATTGGAATGTTTTTCAAATTTATGAAACTCGGAATCCTGGAAAATAGGACGACGAAAACGAATCGAGGCCATGTTTATTTATTTATTTATTCACTACTTATTTATTTACTTAATTGTTATTATGAATTTGAAACTCTGGGGGCTTCTGGGCAGGCCATTTGAGTCCACAGTGCCCTCTATCGAGAACTCTCTTCCGACCAATTTGGTATCTATGGGCCAAAGCTTCGAGAAATCCTTGAACAATTTATGGCGATGGGCTATGAGGCTGACAAAAAGCGTCCAGGGGCTATTGCTATAAATTTTTCAAGATTATTCCAGAAAGGGCCATAATTCTCCTTGGTTCATTCGAATATCTGGCAGCGCTTTCGATTCAGAAATTTTTAGCTGTAAATATCCATGGAGACGTAAATATTTCAGTAATTCGTCAGATATGGCAGGATTCGGATAGCAGTGAGTGCTATTTTTCGAATCACGCATCTTCCCTATGTTTTTTTTCATCGCAGGTAAAGTGCCCCTCATGATTCGCCTTCTGAACGACGAGCGTCTATCGCTTACGGCTCAATCAGCTTTTGTAAGAGCTCTCCACGATGAAATCATTACAATTACAATATTGCTTTCGATTACTGTTGTGGAGGGGGGGGGGGGGATGTGGGGAAGGGAGGTCAGGGAACGTATCTTCGTTTTTTTATGGTGAAATAATTTCCTCAACAAGTGTATTGACCAAAATAACTTTCCTTCATACAGTGCCTCATAGGAGACGGCTGGGATCAGAATAATAGGCTAATCTGGTGGGGTAGGAAGTAATGAGAGAGAGGAAGATAGGAGAGGATAAGAAAGGCATGGGATGGTAATGTGGGAAGAGGAAGAAAGTGTAGAAGGAGGCAGGAAGGTCGGGTTAAAGAGGATGCGGGAAGGGTAGAAGTAGGGATGGATCAGTAGAGGAATTACAAGGTAAGTTTTGAAACGGTTGGCCGAAGGTAAGTAGTACTGACGGCTGCTTGGAATTTGTAAGGTGCGGACGAGTTGTCTCTTGCACAAAGTATTTTTGCGAAACTGTGTCGTACCACTTAAAGGTTATCCTAGCCAACGTACCCTGGATAGCTGGATTTATTATCAACTTTTATTCTTCATAGGTTTCACTAATGTTCACTACTCGTTTGGGGCTTTTTGACAACTGGGGGGATAGCCTTATCTAATTGATCCCAAACTGCGACCGTTCTCATAGATGTAGGTAGCGGTTTACCTAATATTTCACTGTTGCTCTTGAGATTCTTCTCGAGAGCTGTTCAAAGGGAAAAAGGGCAGACCGTCTCCTTCGAGCCTCTGGACTTACAGCCCTGATTCCGCTATCCTGTTTCTGTAGAGGATCACACAACATCCGATTTCCGTTTTGTCCTTTTCAGTCTGACAGAGGTGTGCAATGTCCCCTATGATTGTTTGAGGATTTATTATCTGTACGTTGTGGGCGCATGCATGAGCGGTTCCTACGTGAGTCATGATTGCCCAGGCGATGGCCGGCACCAATGAGGCGCAACCGTGCGCCACATTTTTACGGTCATTCCATTTATGGTTCATTTTTTGTCGGTTAGCATTTATCCCAGATACTCTCCACTTTTCACGGGACATCCCATATCCGTTTGCGCGAAACAGTTGGACGTCCTTCTTTTACAGTTTGACCTTGATTTCTGTGAATCCATTTTGAATGAGTTCTTTACATTTGAAACGACCTCATCGTTAAGACCCCATGCTTAACAGCAATAAAAATTTGGGCAGGTATGTTCGCTGTTGAAAACTTACTTCTGGAGGGGGGGGGGAGGGGTAATGCAGTTCCTATTCCCACAATATTCAGATTCTCAGATTGCCAGTTTTGCCGATATGTAGGGAGGAAGTCTGAAGAGCAAAAAAAAAAAACAGCTTACTCGTAAGTATATTCACACTTGCTTCTTTGGAATCAATTACTGCAGTGAAGTATAAGATCTGGCACCTTGCGATAACTAAATATCTCAATGCGAACTGCTCACTATTCGATCAGCTGCGTCTGCAAACCCAAGGGTTTTGGAGGCGCAGACATCAGAGAGCTATCCGTTCTGTAGATGGATTCAGATTAAGGAACATCCTTTGAAAAGTGTTATGTTGAGAAAAAATGGCCCGGTTTACCCATACGTGCTCGAAATGAAAGAGATGGAGTCACCCTGATCATTTTTATCTTGATTCTGAGTTTAGTAAATTGTGAATGTGCAAGTTTCAGCTCCTCGAAAACGGTAACTGAATGAATCTGATCTACAGGAATTCTCATCAGATCGCCGCTTTGGGAAGTGTTCAGACTAGTCATCCAAAACTGGACATTCTATGACTGGCTCTTATTTTTGCCATATATAAAGTCCCTATAGGCTGGTTCTTTTTGTCATGATATGTAGCATGAGTCATCGCAGGTGAATAAGCGAAGCTCACCATGAATGGATTATGAACCAAAAATTACTTGAGCTTATTTGACAGCCTCACCCACTGCAGGATCGCAGAATTCGGGGCGGAGCGTGGGTCAAAAAGGGCGGGGTTTGCTCAGAACTCTTCCCTACATAAGGCCCTTGCGATCACAAAGGATACAGAATATAAAAAGTTCAAAGGTAGCAGACTATTGGGCGATACTTGCCGCAAATCGGATTCAATACACAGGTATACCTAGAATCAAGGTGGGGGCAGGGTAGGGTAGGGTAGACGGATAGATTTGCCGAATGCCACTTTGACAGCTCACAGAATTGAAAGCAACCTCGAACATCCTGGCCTTTTATTCCTTCGTCAATCGACTAGTACTACAGGTACCACAACTAAGGATCTGTATGCAATGTACATGTGCTTTCGAATAATCTTTTCAAGTGAAAGTCGGAAGCATGGCGCATATCAGATTGCTTCTTGTTCATCTTCGATCCATCCTTCGGCATGCAATTAGAAAAAGGTTACTTCTAGTGTTGAATATCGTATTAGGAACGGGCCATGGACTTTTTTCCTTGAAAAGAATCAAATGGCCATTTATTCCGTCGCTAACAATCAAGCTTAACGCAGTAATTGGCCCGTAATCCGACTCCTTAACGACATCCTTCATCGCTAACTGCGACGGCGATTTTCTGTTCCTCAATTGGATAACAAGTAATTCACTTCATAACAGCAAGTAACAAACATCGGTGCTCAGAACCTTCGAAGAGGTTCGTTTTTGATGTCTATCACTGCAACGGCGGTCTTTGCAGCTTTTCAGCAGACGACATTGAAGTGGACGACTTTTCCAGGTTCTAGCCAGGAATTTCGTAATGTCCAGTGCCATTTATCGACAACAATTGCTTACTACTTGTGGCATATCGAATGTTGTTTATCATGCCGCAGAATCAGGTTCTCCATTGCTTTCACATGTGTGGTTGCTGTGGTTTCTCGAAAGTAGCGCAAAGGGACACAATAGCATTGTCCGGTGATTATGTTGTTTGGGTACCTGAATAACAAGTTTTAGGAGAGTAATTCAGGAAATTGCCTCTAAACTTCCTTTTGAATATTATGTAGAGATAGATTCTCTCTACAGCTCATGACCTATCCACATATACAGAATTCCGGGACGTGGTTTAGCTTTCAGTGGAATGGTAACCAAATACTGAACCAGTTGAAAAGCAGCCTTTTAGATTGTTAACCAACGGCTTGAGTAAAAGATGATTTGGGCGACCATAAGCGTCAGTGAGCGATGATCAGCGGCAGCAGCTAGCTGCAGCACGATCTGATTGAAAATGTCTCTATACCAGGTCCAACATGGCGTAGTCGAGTAGCGGTAGGTAACAGTGAACGAAATTTGGCGACATGGGGCGATAAACTTGTTTCTAAACTTGAATGACTTTAGTCAGCCTCGGGTGATTTTCAGCGCTAGAAGTATAAACGTGTTGAGAAGTATAAACGCCAAAATGGAAAATATATTTGAGGCAACGAAGCTGCAAACGACCTCAAGAGATTTTTGACCTCTGATTGAGATTGAGTTCGCCAGCTGCGGGGCAACGCTTTACCGCCTCAATCAGTAGACCACTAGGGAGCGATGTGAGACGATTTTGGTTCCAACTACAATACTGCTACTAATTTGTGGTCAACCGACGGTTTGCGACGGATTAATCCGTCGCAAACCGTCGCTTCGCCATAACTTTCCTTAGAGTGTTCCAATTGAGTTGCAATTAGGATCATCGGAAAGCTCTGCTCGTGAAGAGTCCAGACATGTGATAAATTTTCAATTTCCTTGAGTTTTTCGCCATTATTTCCGGGAAAAATGAAGATTGAGTCTCTCAGCACCTAGGGTGTTACTTGCGGATATAACGGCATCGTAAACGCTCCACTTCAATTGGAAACGTCGCTGTAACTTTTTAAAAGGCATGAATGACTTTATATCAGAGAAGAGCATGAGATTCTGATCATTTTGATACCTTTCTTGACATAATTTCAAAAGTTTCAAGTAAAAGCAGTGATTGAAATTGCCAGTTTTTCAGATATCTGCTCTTTCTTTTCAGCTACTATTTCGAGAGGGAGCCCAATAGTAGCGCTGATTCCAGTCATATGGCAAATTTTTCAACTTCTTCAGTACTGTGACTTAATGCTTACAAAAAGCTCGAACAATCAGTCTTCAAGCACCTGAGGTGTTACTTGCCCAAATAGCATCATCATAATTTCTCTACTTCAATTGGAGACTTCGTTTTTCAGTTTTTTGAAAGGCATATATGATGTTCTATTTGATCTCAGCATAGAATCTCGATCATTTTGATCTCTTTCATGACATAATTTCAACATTTTCATTTGGAAACAGTGATTCGAATTCACAAATTTCCAAGAACTTGCTAGTTTTTTACTGAGGTGCATCTAGTAAAAAGCAAAGCAGTTTTGCACTCATTTATAGGCTTCAATTATGTGATACAAAGAGTACATGCCAGGATAGCCGCAGATATGTATGCTAAATTCCCATTTCGAGCTTCACAGTAATTTTCAAACGATAAACGTACATTCCAAGATTGCTATCAATGCTGATCAACTGTGATGTGGCCCGAGAACGGCCGAAATGATTACTTCCCTGGTACTATACGGCATTAAGTTGGCGGAATCGCTTTCTAATCGAACGTAGAGCCAAATGACCCCTCTCTATCGATCTCTATAGGCTCATCACCTTCACTGCTGCCGTGTCCATTCGCTAGCCCTCTTGGTGACACATAATGTATGCAACTGGCAGAAGGGAAAGATAGCACTAGGAGAAATGCAGTTAAACTTTGTGTATCAAATCCCTACGTCAAATTGACTGGAATTGAACTACCTTTCACCACTTATAACTTTAATTTTTGTTCGTTCGAAACTTTTTAATTTGCCCTCACTTTCTCTTATTTCGGGAAACGAGGGAGCACTTACACTGAGAACCGGCTTATTCTGCTCGGAGAAACGCACATCACTCACCAACGACACATTTTCAGTGCTTGCAAGCGTTATGTACGATGGTAAACCCGAACCCCTACGGCTCCCCATTTGGGGGGCAAATATGAGATGCAAGCACTTCCTCTGTACCTTTAGACCGGTGAAACTTGGTAACACTTCGCAACCATTTGAGAGCGGTCGAGATTGGCCGCTAGCACTGGTTTCCGCGTTGGTTTCCAACATGTTACATCATGTTACGGCATGATTTTGCTTGCTAAACTTATTACAAGCTCACATTGTGCTTAAAACACAAACACACTAACATCTTATTACAGTATGGACTATTAAGCAAAAAAATAGCTTATGGTAAGTATGTTTCCTTGAAAAACCGAAATCTTCGAAATTGAAAGGATAAAATTTCATCTCTTTATAACAATTCTTCAGACATGCCTATAATCAAAGCTTCCACATTTTGAAGGTGAAACCACTGTCTAAAGTTGAGAGCTGCAGTGGAAAGGATTTAAAACAGAGAGCTATGGGATAGCGTATCTGAATTAGTGTGTAATTGGTTTTCGAAAAAGGACTTCTGAATGGCGTATCTGGCATAAGGCGTACTCCTTAATTGACACGGCGGTAGCGAGGCCATGGGTCAATAGAGATCGATTGTGAGGGGTCGACCAGCTCAACGTTAATTAGGATGTGATCCCGTTATCTATCTCCGAAATTTTACATAGTTCTATGACGAATCAGAGCGATTACTGGATAGAAATATGTGCTACCGAACAATGAAGGAACTTTCTGAATTTGGTAGTTTGAAACACCGTTCTCGGTTTAATATGTTGAAATTTTCATAAGGCATCAAGTTAATTATAATTTCATGCTATCCTAGAATGCTTACAATGCTTATTAAAAAGTGAAAACAAGGTTCCGATTGAAGTGGACGATTTGCGATGCTGATTTGTATATTTGGTCCATATATGTATAATATATGGTAACGTCTTGAGCACTTGAAGACTCAAACTACCAGTTCCTTGAAAATAGAGCCGAAAACTCTCAAAAAAGCTGACGATTCATCATCCACTTGGATTCACCGAAAGCAAGGCCATCGAACGGACTTTATACAAGTTACATTGCTGGGTAAAAGTGGCAAATGTCTGAAAAACTGGCAATTTCAACCACTGCTTTCAGTTGAAATTTTCGAAATCATGTCAAGAAAGGTATCAAAGTGATCAGAAACTCAAGCTCTATTCTGATACAAAGTCATTTATGCCC
Source organism: Haemonchus contortus (assembly GCA_000469685.2). NCBI lineage: Eukaryota > Metazoa > Nematoda > Chromadorea > Rhabditida > Trichostrongylidae > Haemonchus > Haemonchus contortus. The sequence goes on along the minus strand of LS997562.1, from coordinate 10,316,117 downwards.
TTTAAAAACTCACAGAGATGTTTCCAATTGAGTGGAGCGTTTACGATGCCGTTATATCCGCAAGTAACACCCTAGGTGCTGAGAGACTCAATCTTCATTTTCCCCGTAAATAATGGCGAAAAACTCAAGGAAATTGAAAACTTATTATACGTCTCGACTCTTCACGAACAGAGCTTTCCGATGATCCTACTTGCAACTCAATTGGAACACTCTAAGGAAAGTTATGGCGAAGCGACGGTTTGCGACGGATTAATCCGTCGCAAACCGTCGGTTGACCACAAATTAGTAGCAGTATTGTACTGTAGTAGGCAGCACAGTACCTTTGCTTACAGTATCTTTATTCTGTCCTTCCATATCCTTACAAACTCACAGTGTTCATGCTTCCAACTTGACTCCTAACTCCCTACCGTCTCCTTCTGACTCCTTTGCCTACATGCTTCTAATCTCCTCTCTACAACTTCCCGGTCAACCCACCTTCTTTCTTCAGTGGGAGAATGGCCGGGCAAACCGAGGCAGTTGGATGATAGTCTGAGATACTTCCACTAAAGATTTTTCAATCGTCGCCGAGAAGATGTGTTCCCATTAGCATACTTCCCACCACAAAAATGGGTATCAACGACAGGGTGGCAAAAGGGGAGTGAAGTAGGGGAAAGGAGGCGGGGTTGGGGGCATGGTCGTTTGGTTGAACTGTCACTTGTCGTCGTTCCGCCGGCCATCGTCATCGTTCAATCGGTTCCACTCGATACCTTTCGCTAAACGTTTGAAGTGTTTTTGATCTGTATGAGTCCTTCACCTTTCTTCATTTCATTCGAAGTGCCCTCTACACCCGTGGGTCCGCAGTTCCGTGATGTTTTCGTTCTTGAGGTTCCTTATTGAGCAATGTTGATCGGTGTGTCTGTGTTGGAGAAGAGACGTTTTTCAGTTGTAAATCACTTGGTCGATACGACCTTGATGTGATTGTTTCTGTTTTCGGATGTTTCCTTTTGCAGTGGATTTTGAAATCTAATTTCTCCATCCATGCCTGAATCAGTATCAAAATGGGACCAGGTCCCAGGTTAAGAAGCCAGAAGCGTCGCTTTGAGTTTGCAAACTCTACTGTATGAAAATTCCCTCTTTCATGGACGTTTATATCTTTATGTACTTATTTATTGATTCGTTCGAAAGGCATCAACACGAATTATGGAGAGAACTGATTCGTTGGAAGTGGAAAAGGGTTAGTGAATGATTGTTTGGAACCACACATGGACCTAATTTTCTCTCTTATAATCCCAAAAAAGGCTTTAAGCTGAGCAGTTTTACACATCCAGTTGCATTATTGATCAAGAATGTGGATCACGTGCCATCACTAACTGATCTAATATATCTTTATTTATTTATCTATTTATTTGTGACTACCAGCGATTCAACTGTACCAACCTTTATGCTCTTGCTGTCAGGCAAGCTCACAAATAAATAATTAAATAATAAAGTTGCCCCAATAAGTTTCCAAGGCCCTGAAGGGCAAAAAGGTAGGGTCTTTGTCGTTGATCAATCCCATTTTCAAAATTGGCCCCACGCATTCGACTTCCAACCAAAATACAGTAACATTTGAATGTGTATGTGGCCTTCACAATGACTTGCGGTTAGCAACCGATGTTCAGTTCAGTGCTTTTATCCTGCCATACGGGTCTGATACGAGTTAAGCGCCTCTGGAGGGTTGGAAGTCTCGGTTCACCCGAGTGAGTATCGGTCCCAGATCCCCTTACCTTGCGTGCGGGATAGTGCTACAGCACCTGTGTCATTATCCTTAAGTTATAATCAAGATTAAATACAATTTTTTGTGGTTCCAAACGACGATGGAGTGCATCTCGCATCACCTGAAGTCCGTCATTTTGTATTGTTATGATAGTTTGTGGGAAGCTGCTTTCCGTCAGGAACAGTGTAGATGCTCGTATGTTCTCGGTGGTGTAGCTAATACGCGTAAAGGTCTGGGAAAGCGAAGTCGTGCTCAAGTTTTTGCAAAAACAGTGTGTTCCAACCCATTCATAATTCGGCTCAATACCTTGGCGAAAATTCGACTCTTGCTCTCTTTTTTCCGTTTGCTTGGCTATCTTTTCTGTATCAATCGGTGGCAATGATGCCGTTGTAAACCGAACTTGTTTGCTTCCAGTCAAATGACCAACAATCTGCCGGCTATTGAGCCACACCCATTTCAGCTACGATTCCTTGGTCTGTCGCTATCTGTTACTATCACTAACCTAACCTCACCATCAGAACTATCTACTGAAATGACCTTTCCATGTCTCTCTTGACGGCAAGCCGCCCACTTTCGTTGTTTCGTACGAATCAATTTAATTCCTGCTCAGGTCACTAATCGATTATGGTTGGAACATTACTTCGTTAGAAGTTTCTTTATAGGAAGACGTTAAGTCCATAGATAAAGTCAAGCATGGTGTAGTGGCTAGTGGCGTACACCATCGTCGGCATGGTCGAATGATCGAATCCCGCATCTCTACCTGCAAGGCCAACCAAGCCCTATGTCTCCATCGGGATCGGTCAGGTGGTAACGGACCCGGCCGGGAGAATAAAAACGCTAACTTATACATCAGCTGGCCACCGAAATTCATGTATAGGCCACGTAGGCATTCAAACGGTTTCGAATGGAAATCGAATGCGGGGCGCATCCCAAAAAAAGATTTATCACTGCCAAAAAGACTTCGACATTATTCTGTTTGAGCGATTTTGTGTTTGAGCTTTTATTTACATATCCGTTTCAACCCTCTCCACTCAGCGGTCGACCGGTTTCAGTACCTTTCTTGGTGGTTAGAAGGTTTGAGAAAGCAGCCAGGGGCAAAAGGCAGCTTTTTGAGGGGAACCTTCACTTTTAATTCATTCTATCATTTAATATTGCCTTCATTTTTTCTGTTCTTTTTCATTTACAGCGACTCCATGCTCGGATGTGCTTGGAGGCTAATTTGACTGTGATTGTAGTCAAGTTGTGCACCTTTATGCAAGATAATTGAGGCGATTATGGGCTTAGTATGTCGGAAAAGTTAATATCCTTTGACTGATTGCTTCGTTGATTGCTTGTTGGTCTCTTGATAATTGCTCTAATCGGGGACGGAAAGACCAATTCCGTTAATTTCGCATTGAGCATTTCAGATTGGTTCCACCAAGCGATTATCGAAAGATGCACGAAATTCCTCTAAAATCGTGAAAAATATTATAGCAACCGATACTAATGCTCCTTGTTTATCCTTCTGAGAACCTCCATCTTTACTTGTTTATTTATCAGCCGTGTTTATTGCCCAGAAATTAGGCAGTCTTAGACAAAGTAGAAGCAAGTACAATAAATAGAAAATACCCTCTTCAACGTCGATCAATCCCTCCCTTGGGATGCGCCCCGCATTCAACTTCTATTCAGATTGTTCTGGCGTTATGAATATGTATGTGTTGTGTACAACGATCTGCTGGAACCAGCTGATGTACAAATCAGTGCTTAAGCTACCTGGCAAGGTTGGAACGCTTAGTTGGACTGGGTGGATATCCAACCGGGATTCGATCCTCGGGCCAAGCTTGTGATAGCGCGCCCTTTCCACTTTGCCACGTCAGCCTATTGAGTAATAATTAAAATTAATTCAAGAATTTCGAAAGGTGTCGCTTGGATTCATTACGATTTCATAGCGAGTAAATAGAAAAAAGACAGGTTGGTCTAGAGCATGGTAAGGGTAACTCTACTTTGGGAACCTTAGAAAAAGTCTTTTGAGTCGCTATAGCTCTTTGAAATGTTCATTGTTTACCTTCCCGTACGGTTTGCCGGTGTTGAAAATTGGAGGGAAGTATTCCCTATCAGCTGATGTAGTGCAAAATCGACTGTGAGCGACCGTCGGAAAACCGGTGTTGTCGACCAAACAGAGTTGGTTAGTCAGGGTTTTTTCTCGATATTTGAATTATCGATCAGCATAAACGAACGAATGGCAAAGAGAACTTCTCTTTAGATTTCTATTCCGTGCTTTCTACTTTTGTTTCATTTATAACTTTGTTTTGTACACTTGTATTCCATACGTGGGTCGTATTCTGCCATTTTTTCTCACCTAACTGATCTCCCATTACCGGTTAACTGGATACTGTTTCCAATTTATCTAGGACCGAGCTTCCCAAGATGGAAGGAATACTGTAAACCGCATTTAACGTTCAATCTTACCGTAATCCGCATCCAAAGCTGAATTTGTGCTCGGAAATTTCGGATTGAAAAAGCAGGTGTTGACGAAAAAGCCTGGCTTCAGCTGTCCCTGCGGGAATGCGCCACGCGTATGACATATGCCGCATTCAGCAGCATCGGTGAAGCACCCTTGTAAGTTCCTGTCCTGGTTTCGCAGAGGTTCACACTATGTAGTTAGGCAAGGTTCACGTCAAATACTTCTGCCACTGAACAATGTGGGGGTTTTTCCTTCAAGGAAAAATCCATATCTACTGGCGTGGAATTCACTATATGTTACTTAACCTTAGCCATTGTGCTGCACCAAAAGACTTATGGTTTAAGCTAAAAAGCAGTTAGGAAGCTCTAGGATAAACTTCCGTCGGTTTTTTCCTGATCAATAAATAAGTCAAGGTTTTATGTAGTTTTTTTGAAATTCCGTGATTTCGTAATAGATTTCGTAAAGGATATGACGCACACGATGTGTGTTCAAAGTATCAAAGCAGACGAAGTGGAAAAATACCCCCACCGTAAGGTAAAGGAAAGAAGTCCAAGGTGGGAGAAGGGATGGGGGAAGTGTAACGTATTGAAAACCACCTCTTAAATCTTCCTCTATCCTGGAATATCCTTTAATACTTCCATTTTTGGCTCATACCATTCCCTGCAACCTTAATGACATCATTCACAGAGATGATGAACCTTTTTATCCTGGTTTGCTGTCGCTGCAAGAGACGATATGTATTTTAAGGAATCCAATTTTTCTTAAAAGTAAGAAGGCTCAAAAATCACAGGGGCGTGGCCAGAATTCGCAGCAAGCAAACTATTAAAAGCTGCGCAGGCCCTTGACCAATTCGTTATAGGAGATTATGATTTTCCAATATTTTCGAGCTTGAACGTCCTTACTTCGGTTCCTTTTTGCCATTCAATCATTTTCGAATTTCCTTTCTCTCTTTCATCTCATCCTAATGCTCATTTTATTTTTTCATTTCCTTACGATTGTCTTCAAGTAATTCTATGCTTATTTCAAACCCCTTTTGACAATATTTTCTTTTCTTCAACTTTTTTCCTTTCCTTTTCAAAAGTACCTTGTCCACATAACAACGGTAGCGATGCCCTCTTGAAAGTGTATGGCTGTCGTTGAAGTGTTCTCAAATTTCATTCACTCTCCCCTCCCTGAGTGACCAATGGTCCTTTCAAGATCGTCATCGGGTTTCATGGTTTGTAGTACACTAGTAGCACATGTTCGATATGAACTCTGTCGCTATCCCAAATGTGTAGATCGCATTCATATCGAACCGTTTCATCATAATGAATAGAAGCTGGTTGCATGGCGTATAACTGAATTGAATTATTCTTCTAAAAATTTCTTCGGACCTTGGAGCAAGTAGGATGACTGAAAGGATTGCCCGCGGTAAGGCAGTATGATGCCGTAGTCATTATATGCCCACATCAGAAGGGAATGCCGTCGGAATAAGGCACAAGGGTAGGGAACCTGCAGTTTATACTTTTCTGTGGAAAAAACCGATGACAGTCTGAAGTCGACTTGTTTGGCATTTGAGGTTGCGCATTTTGTACGTGAGTTGTACAAAGAGTATCATACTGCTCTTCGGTAATCAAGGAGGGCAAAAAGAATCGGTGCCATCCAATGATCTGCGGTTGCGCCTCCACATTCGACTTAAAGGCGCAGTTCCCGATAGTTTTGAGGTAACCCTTCTTATTCAAAAAGCGGAAATATAGGTTGGGAATAGTTCATCGGTAGTGAATAGAGCGAGAAATTTCGCTTATTTCGAGAAAAGCAAGGCTTTTCAAACGTAGGGAAAGTAAAAGTTGGACGAGATTACCATGAAGGAATGAACATGGAAGGGATATTCGGACGAGATTCAAAGAGCTGACTACATCATGTCAGAACTGTACTGCTCAGTACTGCCTCTCACTGTCGCTATGGGTCAGGACAGGTTGCTTGAGCCTTCTAGTTGGGTTCCCTCGTGAATGGTGCAGCTTCTGCAGTGCTGGTGAAACTCGTCCGAGAATGCACACGATAGTCGTCAGGCCTTTATAACGTGCCAACCAGGTCGTTTTCCGATGTGATAGCGCCAGATGTGGTATACGAGGGGCTTCAAATTCATACTACGGAGAAGTGTCAAAAACCGTTTTTATCGTGAACTGTATCTTCAAGTTTAAGGGCATTTTCATCGCGTATGTGGCCTATACCCCGTGGTGACCAGGTGATATTCAAAGGGATGCTTTTATCCTCTGAGACGATTCTGATACCAACCAAACGACCCTGAAAGAATGTAGGGCTCAGCTAGCCTGGTTCATGGGCCTATATCGCTCCGAATTCCGGTCTCCGGACCATACGAGTAATATTGAGTCGCATGGCGCTGCTCCAGCTCGTTCTCCCAGTCTCTAATTTCCTGCAAAAAACTTCCCACTTGACGCTAACTTATCCCCAAACAGTTACAAAGACGATCCTGGAGGAACCGATGGGCCGTAGCACTGAATACATGTAAATGTTACATATGCTCGATGCAAACGCTTCACATGCCGTCACCTATTGCGTCATCGTCACTTCATTCTAAACGGCTTCGAGGGGGTATGTTCTAAAGAAACACAACCAGAACTGACATACAACATGCACTTTACTGCACCATTTTCGTTTCCACGTTTCCATGCTTCCCTGTGACGGTCTACCCCGTTCTCTGAATTATTGCTTCCCATTTAGGCGCAGTATGCCCGCTTTTTGATGTGGGAAAAGGCACAATATCTCACGCCGATTCCAAATTTTATCGGCATGATTTACTTCCTGGTTTTTTCTTCCCACAGATGATGCGTGGCCAGATGCCTACCAAGTACTGACACCTTTTTTCTTTCTTCGGTGTGGGTCTTGATCCGTTTGAATTTTTTACTTTCAGTTTCTCGACAATTTTTGCACCCTAGTCATCTAAAAATTATACCTTCCCATACGTGTTCTACACTTTCTTTCCCATTTTAAAGCGTTTTTGTGGCAAAGGGGGTAGAAGTTGAGTTCCCCAGTGAACTGCTTGAAGATAATTATGATACCATGTTGTAAATCATGTTCTCAATCGCTCTCCGAAGAACCGTAAATTTGAGACTGGGAAGTTCTTTTCTGAAGTGCGGACTGCACAGCTCCGACCCTCGTTTTAAAAGTTAATACCGACGTGAATTTTCAAAAAATTCTTTTGATTTACTTTTGGCCTGGTTCGAAGGCCACCCGAAAAAAAAAACCTGAACCAATTCTCAAATCAAATTGAATTCAGTGAAAAACCAAAAGAAAAAACGGATTGGGAGCAGCGTACATACACCCGAATGGCCTGGATCTCCCTCTTTTTTGCATTTCGAGTTAATTGTTTCGGTGTTGTTGGAGTTGCGACTCCGGTAGGGAAAAACCGTCTGAGCAGAAATGAAGCGAAATTCGGAGTACACTGTATTTCTTCTACTTTGGAGTCTGCGAACTTTTTTTAGAGTACCATTAAAGGCCATGGGAATGAGTCACTCCTGTTTGGCACATTGCCAAATGCCCTTTGTTCCAGGGTGACTGGTGGTGTTTAACTGGTTTTTCCCCCACTTTGAACACTCAACAACGGCTGAATTGAGAACCGGTTTCATCACTGAAGGCAATGAGGTTTTACCGGTACATTAACTCATTCTCCAAACATTCTTTGGAGTACTGTAGGATTGCAATGTCAATATATACAGCTGGGTTATGGGCAAGGTGTTGAACTGTGAATTCGAACTCAGATAAGGGGTTTTCTAATTTCAATGTTATCCATTAGACCATCGGATCTTCGAGTAACCTATTCTCAGCTTCAATTACTACATTCACCATAGGTAACAGAGATTTTTCATGGAGATTTTGATGACTTCCTGAGGGGATTGCAGTGAGAAAGCAGTTTTGGGAGCTGGAACACTTATTAATAACCTCAAAAAGTCGTATAAATGACTAGTTGTTCTTGGGTAAAGTTTTCTAGTCACCCACAGGGATATCAATCTCCAGTAGGAGAAAGAAACAACAGCCTCAATCAGCCCATTCTTACTTCTTCCTGACGATCTGGTAAGATCCATCAGAAAACCACCGTATGATTCAGCAGGATCATTGCCTTTCTATGAAGTTTACCTCTCGTCCCTTATCAATGAGCTACTAAATTTTTGGCCAAAATCCGGGTATATGGCGTATATTGAAGGACTATCATTGTCAGATGCCATCCTCATCCGTCATCATCCGTACCCATTGTCCTTTGGACACGTGACGATTACGATGGGTTAAGTAATTTGAGAGCTACGAACGAAGCTATTTGGCTTGCGGCCAACGAATAACTGCGGTCTGACGTAATTTTACAACGGCTGTTTCCTCTGTCACGACCGCTTTTTAGCCACATTTATTTGTCGGAACGTGCCATACACTCTCCAATCCCATTCGGGATGTGTTTGCATGGTAATGAGATGTTGTACGGCACTTTTCTGGTTTTGGGTATTGATGCCAGTATGGGTGCCGTTCACCCAGGTGTCTATTACCCTACTGAATCACCGAAACAGGAGAAGGGTGTGGGCGTATTGATGGAGGCGCAATATGTTGGAGAACCCCATTCAGGTGGAAATAAGGAACTGAAATGATAAATGAGAGTAATAAGATCTCTAAAGAATTGCCTTTGTTACCAGCCATTCAAACGCGAAATTCCAACCTGTTTAGGTGAAAATAGGGGTCAGAAACAATTTTTAATACTCATGAGAAAATAGATGATTGAAGGGTAAGTAAAATGAGAAAGTCTTTGGGTGTAGTCAATCCTATCTGTGGGATGCGCCACCGCTTTCAAGTTTCTTCACATTTGCAGTGGCTTTTGAATGGGTATGTGCCCTATACAATAAACTGCGGTGGCCAGACGATGTACAAGTCAGCGCTTTTATACTCCTAGACAAGTCTGGTACCAGTTAATGGACCCCGGATAGAATGAAGGCTCGATTTGCTCAATCGGGTGTCGATCCTGGACTTGATCCGCGTCGCAGACGTCCCACTCACTTGCCGCTATGCCACCCCTTGCAAAAAAAGAGTAAACACCAAAGAAATCCAAAGAAATAGTAACATTTGATACTACTTGTTCGTACGAGTGTTGGCTTTGCTCTATTTTGATGGAGATGAATGAAAAAGTTTTTTCTTTGATTTGGAACATCCAGCCACTTCAGGGGCTTATTTTGGTCCCCTCCGCTCATCCACTTTGTTTACATGGTCTAGTCTTTCTGCATAAATTACTGATCTATCCTTACTATATATAAACCACATCCTTGGTGTGTCTGTATGTTTGTCTGTTTGTTTGTCTGTTTGTCTGTTTGTCGTCGCAAATTTCAGTATCATCTGACGAAGCAACTGTAGAGATCGGGTCAAGTTTGGAATGGGTCGAGCATAGGGCAGGACCAACAGAGCACACGTGAGCCCAGCGGAGCTCCGCCCCCAAGGGGCGGGGCGTGGGCCGGAATTGGGCGATGTCATGGGCGAATTCTTCCAATTCGGTCTCATAACATTCCAGACACCGGAAAAAATGTGCAAAGGTGAGGGATGGGTCAAAAATTAAAATAAAGGAAATTTACCGGCGGTGGGCGGAGCGTTCTCGCAGTGGGCGGTACTTTCCACAGAGATTCATAACTCGATTCAACGAAGGCGTCGAGGCCAGGAAAAAAATAAAAAGAGTGAGCAAGGCCTTATGCGTGCTGGGCATGCGTAAGTACAGCGAAGCCCCGCCCACGAGGGGCGGGGCGTGCGTTGAGGTGAAAGCTACTTTTCAAAAATTAGTGTAACTTCGTTCGGAAACGTTCTAGAATGCGGGAAAAAAGTGATTGGAGGTAATGGAACAAATGTGGTCAAATCCCAGAAGTGGGCGGGGTTGGCACTAAAGTGGGCGGGGCTTAGATCGAAAATTTATAACTCTATTCAGAAACGTTCTGGGATGCGGCAAAAAGGTATTAAGGTGTAAAAGAACAAATGTGGCCAAACCCCAGAAGTAGGCAGGTTGGCACTGAAGTGGGCGGGGCTTAGATCGAAAATTTATAACTATATTCAGAAACGTTCTGGGATGCGGCAAAAAGGTATTAGGGTGTAAAAGAACAAATGTGGCCAAACCCCAGAAGTAGGCAGGTTGGCACTGAAATGGGCGGGGCTTAGATCAAAAATTTATAACTCTATTCAGAAACGTTCTGGGATGCGGCAAAAAGGTATTAAGGTGTAAAAGAACAAATGTGGTCAAACCCCAGAAGTAGGCAGGTTGGCACTGAAGTGGGCGGGGCTTAGATCAGAAATTTATAACTCTATTCAGAAACGTTCCGGGATGCGGCAAAAAGGTAGTAAGGTGTAAAAGAACAAATGTGGCCAGAAGGCGCAAGTGGGCGGGATTGGCACAAGTGAGCGGGGTTTACATCAAAATTATTAAGTCTTTTCAGATGCGTTTTAGAATGCGGGCAAAAGGTGTCTGGAGGTAATAAAAGAAATGTGATTCGAAGCTTGAAGTGGGTGGGTTTGCAAAGAGGGGAGGGGGGCTGAGATCAAAAAATTTATACATCTTTCCTTCCCACTAACCCTGACTACATAGGTGTACAATTAAGAGATACCATTAAACTCTTTCAAAAATTAGGCTGAAAATTTTCTGAAAGTTAGTATCCATGATTCCACACACAGTAGTCCCTTCTACCCAAGAGCAAATGCGTGTAAATTTGAATGTGAAGACGTCTAAATCCCTACAACTGCCCAAAGAGGCTTTCCTTTCAAAGTTAGTGTTCATGGCCACACACAGCCCAAACTACACAGGGTTTCTTCGACTACATGGACTGCATAGGTATTTGATTTGGATACATCGGTGAACTCTTCATGGCCACACACAGCCCCATTTCACATCCCAAAAAGAGATGGCCGCTACAAAAGTGTCCTGGAAGAGGGTCAGATGATAAAGTCTATAATGAAAATCAGAAGCTCACGTGGCTCCTTCCCTCATGGCTAGAGCCCCGAGCGCACGCAATAGCGTGCGTGGCCGCCTGGTGTTGGTATAAACCGCATGAATAAATAAGTAAATGCCATCGTGACTCTGAGTACATGGCGCATCCAAATGAGCAACATATTCCACGTACGCGATCTATTTGCCAGAAGGTCCCAGGGACGCATTGATGTTGTTTCTTTTTCGATTCTTTTGAGTCGCTTCAGAGGTCGCAGGGGCAGGGAAAAACGGGGGAATAAACTCTTGAACAGCTGTTATGCATTTCCGGTATGCCAGGACGTTGCCAGCCGCGGGCGAGGACCCACAGCCGATCCGAATCATCATCGACCATTTCCGTCACGTAGTAACATCCCCCGTCTTTTGGAGCAGAAGGCATGCGTGTGGCTTTCGATTAATTAACTTTTTTCGGTAAAATCTATTTTAACACTGAGTTCTTCCTCCGTCACGAGTTTCTACCAAGTGATGGCGCCAGTGTAATCGGCAGTGGCAGTAGACGTCACCGCTGTTCGCACATGCCCGACCAGCTGCCCAATTCGATCTCCGCTCTAATGAATTTCTTTAGGTAGTGGCATTTTGATTCAACTGATTGATCGGTTTCATCGTTAACCAGTCAATATTTTGATGGTCCACATCTGCGAGAAAATTGGGCCTATGATGCAACAATTTTGTTTGTCATTGATCTCTCTCCCCCTTGTATCACACCTCACCTGTCGTCCCGTTGATCATCGATTTCCTCGAGCGAACGCTAGTAACGTCTCCATTCGTCCCTGTCGCGAGCCATAGCGGTCCTGTGGATCGCACTCGTTTGAAGGACCCGAGGCACAGTACTCCTTTTGTTCAGAGCTTTTGTGACCATAGTACTGACGGCTGTCCCGGTATTCCTTTCACCCCAGTGAATACTGAATCAAAGCCATTATATTCCCAGTTGTACTCGTTCCTGGGTTTGCCGTGCTCTAAACGTCTAGTGTTTATTTGTTTATCCATATAAATTGCCAGAGGTGGTTAATGACATCTGGCGCAGTATCACACCGCATGGTCCAGGGATCGAATCCTCGATGGGCACCCACTCGAGTCGACCAAGTCTTCCATACCTCTTAGGTCGGTTAATTGGTACCAGACCCGTCTGGGAGGATAAAAGCACTGACTTTTACATCGGTTGGCCACCCCAATTCACTGTATAGGCATTCAAGAACGCCAAGGAAGAATTCGAGATAGGACTTTGAATGAAAATTGTATCTAAAGAACAAAGCAGGGTTAATTGCTGCCAAGACTCAATCCTTTTGATACCCTTTATTTGGTCTTCATAATAAAACTTTTAGGTCTCAAATGGGCTCTGATCCTATGACCATGCATTCTTTGACAGTGTCGATTATCACTAAACCATTTCCACGTTGTCTGCGATAGAATCTGACATTTTGATGATTTCAAGATTCTATGAAATTAATCAGTGTGACTAGCCCTTCGTCATTTTTTCACTTATTTTTTCATTTATATCGCATCCTTTGACGTAATTACGTATGGATGAAACTTGCTATGCGCCGTTCGACCTTTTGCTTCTCTTTTCCATCGCAGCTTTTCGAAGAACCGAAAAGGCGCGTCCTATAGGTAATTGAGAACTCAGGAAGAAGGCATTGGAAAGGTAGAACGGGGTCAAATAGTCGAACAACAGGGGGTAGGAAACTTCCTCGGTGGGAACTGCACGGTGTGGACTTCATGCCGTTGAGTTGGAGACTCTTGTAACCTCTGACGATCACTTCATCCTGGGAAACCCTACTTCTTTGGGATATCCAACTCTAATCGTTCTTTCGTAGCCTTCTACCTCGCTTACGTTAACTCTACCTCATTCGTAGACAGTTCAAAGGCCCGCAACCCAAAGGGTACTGTGACAGAATCAGATCGGGGACCATTGCTCACCCTGGCCAAACGAGTCTGGAACTGTTCTATGTCGACTGACTGGTACTAAGTAACCGAATAGCAGCAAGCAGATAACAGACCCAGAGGAACGATAAATTCTGAAATGTTGACTTCTACATCGATTGGTCTATTCGTCAACAGTACAAGTCTTTTGCAGCTCTCCGAGTATAAATGCGCCCAACGGGCTATTCATCTCTAGCACAAATCTCATGCACAAAGGTTCTTCCATTTGGTCCAGAGAGTTCTTGTAAAAGCGTTAAGAAAGTCGCCTGGGAATTTCTCTTTGCCAGCAAATGATTTGTGCCCCATGAAAACTCTTCTGGATTTCGCTTGGATGCTCATTTACCCATCCAGGCTGCGGGTGGGATCCTTCTCCGGCTTCTTGGAGGACCTCGATCATGATGAGCTCGATAGATTCAGCCCTTCGACTATCTTGTCCGTCCCCTTACAACTGTCAATCTGCTTCTAGAAATAGCCCGTAAGTTTTCCCATTTGCAAAAAACGAGGCACTTTTCCGGTGGGTGCTGTTGACTGTACTAGGTATTCCGTTGCAGTATGCCACCATCGTCTATGCGTCATCGTCCTCGGCAGTCAAAACATTTTGCTGATTTCATCACAGGTTCCTGTTCTACAGACGACATTGTCGCAGAACAAAGTTGTCATATTCACCCACTTGTCAGTATCGAGTAGTTTTTTAGGGAAACTACCCAAGTGTGGCCTAAATAACCAGTGGGTGACTAAACGGAACCCATTGGTGGTGGAGTCTATATCACCTCCCGTCCCGTTGATCGTCAATTTCCTCGGGGCAGGGGCCAGTATCGTATCCATTCGTCCCTGTCGCGAGCCAGAGTAGTCCAGTTGATCGTGCTCGCTCGAGGGATACCGGGAAAGCATTCCTTTCGTTCAGAGCTTTCGCGAAGAAGTCTGACCATCGGGGCGGCGGTCGTCCTGGTGTTCGCTTGACATCCCGAGGGATCCTGCCCGTAACCGTCCTGGTCCAATGGTTATCACTATTTCGCACAACGTGTTCGACCCACCTGGTCTTCGACTTCTTGGCGTAATCAACGGCATCCCTGGTCTTAATCTTATGTTGAGGTCTGATTTCTGATCTCGACTATCAGTTGCAGTAAATCATTTGCAACAAGGCCTCCTCGGGCAGTCATTCCTAATGTGTTTGACCTTCACGACTAATACGTTCTTCTACTTTTGCAGTTATTTACGCTTGCCATCAGTAGCTATTAGCTTCTACTCTGAACTTTGATCGTCGGTGGCCATAATTGGTTACGTTGCGACTAAATGCCACCTTTTAGCACTCTCCCCGCTGCAGTAATGTACCTAACCTTTTCGTGCCACAACAGAAACGAGTCGTCCGTGTTTGTTCTAAGTTTTTAGTTCACCGACAAGTAATTTCCAATAATTTTTATTCAGTTTTTGTTATTTTTTCTCAAATTCGATTAGTTCTGTAACCAGATGTGCCACGATCGAAGGTGTAATACATAGGATCGCGACTGAGCCCATATACATTCCAAAGGAAATTCGAGATTGATGTTTATTCTGTGTGGAACAAAAAACGATACCTATGGAATACCATACAAAAGAATAAAAGGATAAAGTCTTTGGGCGTTGTTCTATCCCGTCTGAGGGATGCGCCCCCGCATTCGACTTCCATTCAGAATTGTAGTGGCGTAATGAGTGCGGATGTGGCTATACAATGACTTGCGGTGGCCAGCCGATGTACGGGTGGGTGCTTTTATCCTCCGAGACGAGTCTGGTACCAATTTACCGACCCCGGAATAATGGAAGGCTTGGTTGGCCTAAGCTGGCATCGATCCGGGATTCGAATCCCTGACCGTGTGTGTGATACAGTGCGCCACTTGCCGCTACAGCACTTCTGGAATACCATACAAATAAAAATTAATTCTAATACATCAAAAAACCCCAAAACAACGAATGCATTATGCTTGTATGACTGTATAGTCCGAAAAGAACGGGGTAAATGGTTAGTGAACCCGTTACCATGGGAATGTTCCTGCAGGGACTCCTCCGGTTCAGCAGAATGTTTCCATTTCAGTGGGTTTTTAGTTTATACCACGTCACCTTTTGTGGTAAAGCAGGTGTGATGCAGTGCCAAGTGGCGCACTCCCACACATATGTATGCTCATTAGATCGAATCCCTGATTGATACAAGCCCATGTCAGCCAAACTCTCTATTCCTCCAAGATCACTAAGTAGGTACCAAATTCATTTGGGAAGACGAAAACTGTGCGGGTTGCCACCGCAAGTCGTTCAATAAGCTGCGCATACGCAGTGAAATCGTCACTGTGACTCTGAATGGAAGTCGAATGCGGGGCGCATTTCAAAACAAGATTGATTGACGCCAAAAAAATTCCTAGTCTTTTCAAGATGGAAAAAGGCTTGTGAAGTGGTCGTTTTTTTATTAATTTGTTCATGTCAACTAAGCATTTAAGTGCCACCAAGAAAGTGGGTAATTTTATGGGAGGTGAGAAACACGGCGCTTCCTGAAAGTAATCTGTCTGTTTCTTAAGTCAGATCTCAGCCTCCATCAACGGAACTTTATGGTTCGGTTCGTATTCGGTTATGTGCATAAATCATAGCTCAAAACCCATCCAGGGAATCATAAATCTCAGACTAAAGGGGCTATTCCTACCCCGAAGGGCTATCATAGTTTACCCATAACTACATATCTTCGAGAACCTCTGCCACTTCAACGATTTGAGGATTATTATCGGTCTTGAACCCCGTTTCTGAGATACTTCCCAGCTCGAGGTTTCCGGGTTCGGCTTGGTCGACCTGTCCCAGACTTCGTCTTGGCACCTCACCCATACTTGGCAGTTGTGTGGGGGTACTCGTTCTGACCACATTTAATGTTCTTTGATGCCGTTTTTTTCTCATAGTCGGAGGAAGGCGATTGCCTAATACGGTGATTTTCCAGCAAACCTCACAATTGAGTTCTTTGGGCGTTTTTTACTTCAGTTTCCGGATCCTTCGGGACGTCGAGGACTTTTTCTTGTCGCCCCGCCCCATTTTCGTTTTGTGTCCCTGTGTGTGTGATCAATTGATGCTGTGCTCCTCCTTGGCAGACCACATGCCCCCTCCTGCCCGGCGTCGATCAGGTGTTTCGTCGATCGACGATGGCAGTAAATTTTTTTCTTCGTGGCAATTCATCATCAATTGTAACATTTTCTTTGTAGCTCGAGGAAATTTTTTTGATTTTCTTCCCTCATGATGTCCCCCTGCTGACTGTGCTGACCTTCAAAGAGTCCCTTTGAAAGGTATTGACAGACTTTTACTTTCGTGGGGGGCAATACGGCGACTTATTGTGGCCGGCTGATAACCGGTTCTTCGAGGTGAATGGCATTCTTCAAGACTGCGCAGTCAAGAATCGCCTTATACCGAACAATATGGCCAGACCACCCACCGGCCGACGTCAAGGTTCTTTGTGGATCTATCGATTCATAATGGAAAGTAAAAGTAACTATTCCATAGTCAGTGGCAATCATTGGTCAGATTAGATTAGGTTCGCCATGCATTCAGCTTTCCCTTGGGTCATGAAGGCTTTTGTAAGGTCAACTGTTGATGGCCTTTATTTAATCTCTATGGCAAGATTATTTTGTATAGAAAGGGTAGATCTGTAATAGAAATGGCATGACAAATAAAAAGATTACCTATGGCAAATATGTAAACAATTTACAAATCTGAAAGAGCGGATAAATAAACAGTTGGGTAAACAAATGATTGATGTCCCACTTTGCATGAACCAATGACTCATACAGTTTAGTGGTGCACACCCAGGAGGGCTTTCTCTTATTTTTTTTCCAATTTTATGTTTTTGAACTAATTTTACAAATTTAATTTTAGATGTATGGGTTAACTATATGCCGTAGTAATCTTCAGACTGGAAATATCCATTACATGTACCCAAATCCCCTCCGAAGAACAATACTGAAACAGAGTGAAGTTAGACTGAACCTGATGGTGTAAAAAATGAGCTTCTATAACATGTGTTGCTACCCACAGCCCACCTGCTCCAAACACGTGCTTGCCAAAAATGATTTTGGCCACGCCCCCTAGGCAATAGTAACGTCTTTCTTGTATCTGAATTGTTAGATGTTAATGACTTTGAATAGCTTGTTTTGTAGCCGTACCCTTTCTTTTTCATATTCTATTTCATAAGGCCTTTCACTATGAGATCTTTAATCTCCACTGTGCCCCATCCTCAGGTTGTTACCTTGTAAAGCGACATTAATCATTTCTCTATCGAGCATGACCTTCACTCTCCAGTGGGTGGTTCATTAGTATTTCTTGACCAGCATTTTACTGTCCCTCATGAATCCTTACTGGTCGTATTCTACTTCATTTCTTTCCCCGATATCTTGGGCGGACTTTATTTTTGGGGAAATAGGCCGCACGAAGGCAGGGGTCTCCTGGAATGTACGGTAAGCGGTGGAGAAATAACGGTTCATTGTTATTCAATCACTGACCGCATGCCAGATGGGTTACGGATCCTCATTGACGTAGAGTGAACGATAGTGCTTCCTGCAAAGGTGGTAAAATGGAAGCCGGTGCTCGACTTTTCCCCACGTATGAATACCCCACATCTCATACACCGGTCGCCTAACCTTCAACTAGGGGAATCCTAGAAAAAATGTGGAATTCCTAGAATGTGGAATTCACTGAACTGTCTTCAGTGGCTGCCCTTTGCATTCCAACGTCAGACTATAAATCCCAGGTGACATGATGATTCAGGCAGGTTTCCTGCCTGTCTGACAACGAGCGGAGCTACTGTAGTTTGTGGAAGGTGGTGCTAATCGGTTTACACTGGAAATCCAGCCTGGTTCTGACTGTGGTTATCAATCATAGACTGGCTTTTTCTCGAGCGGATTTCTATACCCTTGGGATGTATTCTAATAGATTACTCCGAGACGATTTCAACGCGAGAAGCTCCTCTCTGCATTGCAATGACTTATGCCCTTTTTATATATCGCCTTCTTTGTGAAGCCTTCGAGCAGCAGCATCAGCAAGTTTCCGTTGCCGTCGTAATGTCGTCAGAGCGATCGAGTTTGTCGAGAGGGGGAATTATCCGCCGTTGGATGTTGTGTGACTAGCCGAGTAGGTGTAATGTCATAGAGCAGCATGTGCTACGGTAACAAGCATGATCTTCAGTCGTTCAGACCTTGACGCTCCGCATCTCAGCCATTCCTTCCTAGCCACATTTTACGTTTTCCTGGCCATTGTCTTTATCCACTTCACCACTCAGACTGCTAAACGACTTTAGGTGCTCCCACTTGGTTGCCAGGAAACTATGAATTTCATTGTGGGGTTATAGAGAGCGTAAGAGACACCTAAAGGAGCCAAGCGAGGAAGAGACCGTCCCAGAAACACGTGGAGAAGAACATCTGACAACGACCTCAAAGGCATGAATGTTTCCTGGGACGAAGGAGAAGGCATTGCACAGTACCGGTAGCAGTGGAAAGATTTCATCGCCCGATATGCCTAACGGCATGGGAGGAACTAAGTCTAAGTAAGTAAGGGTGGAAGAGGGGAGGAAGGGGTGGAGCAGGGGGGAGGGTTGTAGGGTATGTAGCGGAAGGTGTCATATCTAGCCGGCCGGGTGGTGGAATTTCTATGAATGGAACTTCCATTAGGACATTTCCTGCCTCTTACCAGTTCCCTATCAATTTCATTTCCCATCGGATTTATTGTTTATTTATTTATCACTTAATGCATGGAATAAATTTGAAGACGATAGAATGTGGTGCAATCCGCGCAGCGCATGGGTTATGAGTAATTCTGATAAAAGAAAAGAATCGGGGCAGAGAATGGTTTCTGTCTTTAAACTCTTACGATTAGGTCTGAGGAGTAGGAAATAAATGCTCTCTTAATTACTAAAACTCCTTTTTAGAAGCAGTAGAAACAGGAAAAAAATACTTAAAAAATCGAAAAATTTTGAGAAATCCAGGTTTACCTCAACTTTTATCGCCATTTTCTTGCTATTCTCTTCCTTCCTTCATTGCAATCAGCATAGGCAAGGTGCATGGCTCACTACCAAGTGGCGCTGTTATCACTGGATGGTCGTTGGTTGTTCGCTCAGGTTCAATCGCTTTTGAATTTTTACAAAGAGTGCTAATGCACGGCGTATCCGGACTGGGTTTGCATAACAAAAAAGCAATTGCTCTACATTTATCTTATATGAATAGAACTGTTTGTCATATCGAAACTAATCAAAACGGAAAGTGGGCTGAAAAACCGGGGTAGAATTTCAATACAGCATTTTCAAACTGGTTTCGAGGAATTCAGTGGGGGGTTTTTCCCCACATTCAGAACCTTTTATGTCACATGCATTTGGTTGGTTGATACTGGTTTTTCTCAGAATCTCAAACATACAACATACCGCCATTCGGGGCAGCAGAACTCTGATGTCAGTATTGTGCAGCAAGGGACAATCCATACTAATCGGATCGGTAGCGGTCTCTGATGTTCCATCCTGGCTGGCTGGTTCAAATCCTCACTTCAACGAGAAAATTGAATTTCCTCATTCTTCTGATTCTATCGCTGTTTGAAAAGGCTGTTCTGATGGAGTGGACAGAAAAAAGAGTTCTTCAACAATTACCCACCTATTCAGAGACCATTCAATTGGCTCGGCTGTTCTAAGAAGGTTTTGAGAGCAAGGCTCATCGCAGTAGGCTTTTCAAAGCTTTCACAAGGCTGCTGCTTCTCCAAGTGAACAGTATTGGGCAGAGGTTGATCGGTCAAAGGGTTTAACCACATTTCTTGTCTTCTGAGCACAGAGTTCTTTACGACCATCTATATATCATAGATACCGTAATAGCTCTCCACACAGGACCATTTGATCCTGAACAGGGAACTTCGTTACGAGTTTATCTCTTTCCAATGCCAATCGATTGTATTCATTTCGCATATATGTTGTGTTTGTTCCAATCGCCACACAAAGGTCACAGCATCTTCATTCATTTTACATTTTTCAGACTGCGCCATGCACAAATTCGCTATGAAAAATCATGGATCCGATGGAATTGCAACAAATGTCTCATACGGGGAACAAGCGTTCTGTAGGTCTTCTGTCCAAGGTTTCAGCTTATTCCGTCATCATTGACGTAACTTTCTTGAAAGATTTCTTTCCAACTTTCGACTTTTCAATTTCATTGAAAGGTTTCCAAGCGGAAATTCCTGTGATTCTCGAAATCGATAACAGTTTTTTGTTTGCTCTATACATCTGATTCATAATCGTCCAGACTCCGCCCTCTTTGTTCTCTTTTCTTCGCAACAATCATCGACATCGCCAGGTGTGGTGCGCCGGTTCTGACAGATCGTGCTGTGTTTCCCCCTTATATGCCATGCCACATACCCTTTTACCAAACCAATCAATAAATCAATAAACTGTAGACCTTACGGAATACTTCATGATTCCTATGAGAATACACCTGAATATGAGGGTGGAGTCACATATGGCTGAAGAAAGGCGAAAGGGAGCTAGATCTTTTTCAGATCCTATTTCCACTAAAAGGATTACCGTAATCGTACAGGTTTTCTGCTAGGGAATCAATCGATTGCGCAGCTACGGAGGATGCTATCTTCACTATCCCTGTCCCATCCCTAACCAATGAACATCACCGATTTTTCAAGAGAAGCTTATGCATGGCGTATTCAGGGCCCAATGACGTGTTGAGCAGAATGTAAGCTGTAGACCTAATGCTACCGCATAAATGGGAAGTGGGGGGTTTGGTTTCTTGAAGGCTATTATTTACCAGGCGGCTACGCACGCTCTCGCGCGCGCTAGGGGCTCTAGCCATGAGAGACGGAGCCGCATGAGCTGATTTTCATTATAGACCTTTATCGGATTTATGAGTTTCCGCTCAAACCTCGCCTCCTGTGGGCGGAGTCTGGTCCTGCCACCCACCATAGGTATTCCCATCCTGTCGCCTGTACTCCTACAACGTTTGAAGTCTCTAGGTCCATGGGGACGGGAGTTATGAATTTCCGCACAAACCCCGCCCCTTGTGGGCGGAGCCTGGTTTTGCTACTCACCATAAGTTTTGCCACCATGACGCCTGTACCCTTACCAAGTTTGAACTTTCTAGGGCCATGAGGACATGAGTTATGAATTTTTGCCCAAACCCCGCCCATTGTGGGCGGAGTCCGGTCTTGCCACCCACCATAGGTATTCCCATCCTGTCGCCTGTACTCCTACCACGTTTGAATTCTCTAGGTCCACGGGGACAGGAGTTATGAGTTTTCGCACAAACCCCGCCCCTCGTGGGCGGAGTCTGGTTCTGCCACCCACCATAGGTGTTCCCATCCTGTCGCCTGCACCCCTACCAAGTTTGAACTTTCTAGGTTCATGTGGACGGGAGTTATGAGTTTCCGCTCAAACCTCGCCTCCTGTGGGCGGAGTCTGGTCCTGCCACCCACCATAGGTATTCCCATCCTGTCGCCTGTACTCCTACAACGTTTGAAGTCTCTAGGTCCATGGGGACGGGAGTTATGAATTTCCGCACAAACCCCGCCCCTTGTGGGCGGAGCCTGGTTTTGCTACTCACCATAAGTTTTGCCACCATGACGCCTGTACCCTTACCAAGTTTGAACTTTCTAGGGCCATGAGGACATGAGTTATGAATTTTCGCCCAAACCCCGCCCATTGTGGGCGGAGTCCGGTCTTGCCACCCACCATAGGTATTCCCATCCTGTCGCCTGTACTCCTACCACGTTTGAATTCTCTAGGTCCACGGGGACAGGAGTTATGAGTTTTCGCACAAACCCCGCCCCTCGTGGGCGGAGTCTGGTTCTGCCACCCACCATAGGTGTTCCCATCCTGTCGCCTGCACCCCTACCAAGTTTGAACTTTCTAGGTTCATGTGGACGGGAGTTATGAATTTCCGCACAAACCCCGCCCCTTGTGGGCGGAGTCTGGTCCTGCCACCCACCATGAGTTTTGCCTCCAAGACGCCTGTACTCCTACCAAATTTGAACTCTCTACGTCCATGGGAACCGGAGTTATGGATTTTCGTATATAAATGTAAGAAGGCATATGAGCTTCGAGGCACGCTCCGCCCATTGTGGGCGGGCCTCCGCTGACGTCATTTATGCTGGAGACACCTCCGACGATGCTCCTCCCAAATCAACTTTTTCCTGCTCTGTTGGCTTTCTCCAAATCGAGTTATAAATGTTTTCATAAAGCATTACATTTTTGGAGAACGCCCCGCCCATCGGGGGTGGGTCTCCCCAGTTCGATCCAACTTACCAATGCACACCTCAAGCCACCCTTAAACCCCAATTTTGAGGCCGTCTTGTGGCTGAATTTGAAACCATGGTCTTCGGTAGGGCTCATTTCAAGGCGCGCCACGCCCACTGTGGGCGGGGCTCCGCCAAGCTGATGTGTGTTTTATACTTCTCGAGACCTGGCCCACCCATCCCACACTTGACCCGGTCTCTCCAGGCAGATCTAAAGGAGCTAAGGAATTTCGTGACAGACATACAGACAGACAGACAGACAGACAGACAGACAGACAGACTAAGCGCTTTATAGTAAGTAGGATAAACACAGTAACCCTTCTCTTGACTCATTCCAGCCAGGACCCAGTACTATAGCACGTTGATCTAGGAACTGGCGATCAATCATTGGACTGCACACCTTTCCAAACTAATTTTCCTCGATAGCGTTTATTTCTGCTAAGTGTTGTACTGTTGTTTATTGACTCTGTTTCTCTGATTCAGACCTTGTTTATCCTCTGCATCTCTGATTCAACCTCTTATCTCCTTCTCTTCAATGACTTGTCGTCTGTTCATTCAACGGTAGTCATCAGTGCAGCTATGTAATTCCATTTTAGGCTATCGGTTTGACGTCATACGTTCTCTGCTTCTCTGATTCTTCCTTTTGAAGTAAAACTCTGCGTCTCTTACTCTTTGAAGATTATCACTCTGCTCGTCTGTTTCTGCACATTCGTATTATTGTCGTTCACAAGTGTTTATGGGAAGATGGTGGAGTATTATTCTGCACGTCCACTTATTTGTCAGATAGGCGGCTTTACGACCTGTTTTTCATTCTTTCATCCGTTCATTTCCATCTTCTTTCACCTAAATCAAGTATAAACTCAGGAACAGCTGACTTTACTACTACTCTACAGAGAATGGTTGCAGTGCAACTCAATCCCATTCATGCAGTAACAAAAAACGTCAGCTGTGTGGGGCTGGTGTATGGGAGCTTGGGCTTGATTATACCTTTTTCTATTCTGAGTAATGGAATGGTTTTCTTTCCTGCAGAATGGTATTTTATATTCTTAGGAAGTACTGAAATTTTCATTTATATTATTGATTTTCCTTTCATTTATTT
The DNA here is from genome assembly GCA_000469685.2 of Haemonchus contortus. Taxonomy (NCBI): domain Eukaryota; kingdom Metazoa; phylum Nematoda; class Chromadorea; order Rhabditida; family Trichostrongylidae; genus Haemonchus; species Haemonchus contortus. The sequence continues at coordinate 10,292,662 of LS997562.1, read as the reverse complement.
ATTATTCATTTTTATTTCATTTGTTTGTATTAGGCAAAAATATTCTCTTGGAGAGCTGCGAATGTAAAACCTCCCGGGAATTCTCCGCCCAGGATGCGCCATGTATCCAGTTTCCTCGCTGAATTCTTAGGGTACGCGAGGGTGGGTCCACCGTCTTCGGTTTAAAAGTTCTTGGGTGGCTAGCTTATCGTTCATACTTTAGCCTAGATTTCGGCATCTAGAGACTATGAGCTGGGTATACTAACCCTAACCTGGCCCTACTGAGTAATCATGCTATCGAAGTGCCCGAAGGCTGTTCCACTAACCATAAATAGAAGGTTTTTTCCAAACATTACTGTAACTAAGCTGAAAGCTGACCCATCCGTTTTCTTTGCCAATCTTGCTCGCGCTTCACATTGGCAACTTCTTGAAGGTGCTCTCTGATTGTCCCCTAACAGAAGACCTATTAGAATAGTTGGGATCTTCCCCTCAATGACCTCTAGATAGCCTTAGTCCGCACGACTTCTTCCCTCTCCTCAATCGTAGATCCGCATCGCATAGGCCATATAGAGCTTTGGAGACGTTCTAAACCCATAAATCGTCTTGCACAAGCATGTTTTGGTTTACGTTTGTTGACGAGGTCCCTCTGCCCAGAAACCTACTCGTTTGGAAGCAGCCAGCGTCAGCGATGAGCTAACTCCATGACGGCTTCCGAGGAGCTAAGCTGAGAGTTTATGAGATTTCGATCACCCTGACAACGCAAGCGGGCCGCGCTACGTCCCCACGTGAGGCTTTGGCTCTTCGGACGTCTTTCGTTGTTTTTCTTTGTCTGGCTGAGGCGATTCATTGTCCTTTCGACTCAGGGGCTTATAAGGCTTTGGTACTGCTAGTGGAGCTATTCTGGCATTTGCTCAAAAATAAAGCTCGGTCAGTCTCAGCAACAGCTTTTTCAGGTTGGGGGCTCAAGCGGGCAACGAGCCAAATGATTGAAGCTACGGCATTTCGGATTGAGCTAATTTCGGATTGTTTTTTTATGAGTCTGTTCTCTGCTGCAAGCTGTTCCCTATATATCTCTTGAAAACCTCCCATCCAGGAGGTTTTTCGATTGATATAGGTCAAATTCGTTGCAGTGCTTCTTTACAAACAACTGACCCTTTTACTTATTTTTTCTTCTTTTCTGGGTACTTCACTTCTTTTTTGTATCCTCGTAACTTGAAAATTGCCTTTTCTTCAATGTTTTCCAAATCTTGGGACTTAACTCCTGCCTGTGCAGCCCAACATCTCCCATCCACCAGAAGCCAGACGAGGAGCAAGGGATGCGCTACCGAGCACATGGTCAGGGATCAAATCTAGACCCGGACGGTAATCGGCAGTCAAATCATCCAATCTAATCCGACCAATGGCTTGGTGATGGACTCTTTTAGGGGAGGGGGAAGCCTGAATCCTTCTGCTCGGCTCAATTCCTTGAAACGTCCGTCTGAAACCGTGGTTTCGCTATCGCTGACTAATGCAAATTCTAATTTCAAAGCTGTTTATGAGAAAAATCTAGAAATCCTATCTCACGCTATCCCCAAAGTTCCATGCATGCTTGATTGATACTCGACGGCGTGTGATGAGGCAAATAATTGCTGTTCCGTTCAGTGTTGGGAACCCTTTTTGATGGATTTGATGCCAACTACTCAGCGCAGTAGGGCTGAGAGGCTTGACAGATCTGGTATTGCCTCTGAAATTCAACCTCTGATCCATGTATGCACCAGAGCGCCACATGCCATTGCGCTCCTTACATCAAGAGCTTGGTAAAGGAAGCTGCATGATTCTATTCAGTTAGCTGGTTCGTGCCACGCTTCCGGCTTTCATTCGATATTGTAGAGGCGAAGGAAGAGAGGCATATGAAGAAGCGAAGTGAGTTATGGCCTTGAACTCACTGAAATCCTCACAAGTGACGAGATTTCTTCTTTATTGCCTCACAGGCCATGATGAAAAGGCCGGGTACCAAATTGGCTCAATCGCTACTGAAATGAATACTGAGAGGAAGCTGACCCTAGCTGAGCTGAGGCATTCCCACATGGCCTTGTCGCGTGGGAATGCCGAAAATCCATGTGGCCTATATCATCATCTGAGCTGTCCTTTTCTCTTAAACGATAACATTCCCACATTCGCTCCCCTGCCCCCTCCCCACTCCCCCCCCCCCCTCTAGCTTGTCTCGGAGGAGGTCGGGTCCTATAAATTATAACACCCGGAGGCTTGCCGAACCTAAAGGAGGGGTCCAGATATGAGGATGTGGTTGGGGAAGGGTGGGGGACATGATTTCATTCAGTTTATCCCACCGTCGGCTTTGATCCTCATGAATTATTTGTGGAAGTCATGTTGTCGTGACTTCATCAGCCAGACGAGACTCATAGATGGAATCTTCATTCTTGTTTGGCCTTACATTTCAACCTTTCCTCACTTTTTGTATTCGATTCCTTTCAGCACGAAAAGGTTGAAATCTAAGACCAATTAAGGGTGAAGATTCCATCTAATAACCTCGTTTGGCTAAGGGAGTCAACACAACACGTCATCCAAAAGGGAGGGAAACAAAGCAGACTACATGGAAATTATCCATGCCATTCATCTTCTTGAGTACGCTCATCCCATTACCCTCAAACTGCCAACCCCTCTGTCTCCTATCATTGATCGTTCAGGAGGATTTGGCGGGAGTCCAGGATGGGAAAGCAGGGGCGAGCAGCTTGAGAAGTTTAGTCGGGATCAGCCGGACTGTCTTGGACCTTATAGTAAGCCCTTCCGTTCACTGATGCGACTGAGGAAAGCTCCCTCCTTCTCTGAGGCTCCCTTTTTCTCTGAAGCTATGCACTTCATTCCCTAGAAGTCTCATCCCCACCTTTTTACGCTCATACGTGGGCTAGAAATGGCTCAGGGAGTAGGGTGTTCGTACTTTCAACCCTGAAGAGCGTCCATTTGAGTACTCAAGAAATGTGATTAATTAACCTTCACGTCATTTTGTGGAGGAGGCTGATGCTTATCGACCTTGGAATGTGATTAAAAGTAGGAGTTCATTCCGGATTTGGGAAAAGTTCTCAGAATACGATCGACGTATAGGCGTCTGATGAATGTGTGGGAGTCTCTTTTGAACGTCTCTTCCACATTGACGTCCTGCCCTAAAGTGTTCTGAGTAAAATGTTAGACTTTTCAGTGCCCACTTCTTCATTAGTGAGCGGCATAGAAAACACAAAAAATTTAGGAGCAAGTTTTTCTATTTCCGTAAATACGCCTTATTTTTCTTTTTTATTTATTCGTTTGACTAAGGAAGTCAACACGCTACGTCATCCAGAACGGGGGAAGGGAGGGGGGAGGGGGAACCAGGCAGACGATATGGAGATTATCTAGCCATTCATCATCTTGAGTACGCCCACCGCATTACCCTTACTTTGCCATCCCGTCTGTGTCCTATCAATGGCCGTTCATTAGGTGGAGTCCCAGGGGGCGAGCATCTTTAGGAATTTACTCGGATCAGAAAGAAAAGGAAGAAGCTTCCACTTTTCTGATGCTACACATTCCATTCCCTCGAGGTCTCACACGCACTTTGCCGCGCTCTGGAAAATGATATTTTCGTTCTCGGAATTTCTGAAGAGCATCCATCTGAGAATTTGAAAAATGTGATTAATTAATTGTTCCGCAGCTCTTAGACGTAGTTCTTCCCTTCACGTCATTTTGTAGAGAGGGGAGGGAGGATTATTACTGGCATAGGAGCGAGATTATAAGTGGTTTTGTTCCAAATCCAGAAGGAGCTCTGCGGATTTCCTGCTTGGAATCCCCCTCCCCCCCTCCACATCCCCTACATGCCTTTATATGTCGATCGTACTCGGAATAATGTTAGTTTATTTTTTTTGAAGGTTTTCCTCCTGTAATGCCTACTCCTTCACTAAAGAGATGAAGATAAGGTTGTTTCTGATGAGCTAATTATTTGAGAGAAAGAAATGGTATGTCCAAAGGGCGTTGCTCACCGTCCTTGATACGACCCTCATACGAGACCACTCGACGTTCCTATCACTCGCTTTGAAGTAACCTGTGAGGGCTAAAATGAGAGGACCAGTATGGGATGCAATTCTGAACGTCTCATTTTTATTTTTGGATTCTTATAGGAATCTGTTTTCAGGAGGTTTTTTGAAGTCCCCAGAGCTGTTGCGTTTCTTTGGGGGTCAACAAACTGTAATTGAATAATGGGATGCAATTAGTGTCGTCAGGATGTTTTCATTTCCCCACGTCATTAAGAAATCGCTTACATCCCACGAACAAAGAAGGGAAAATGGCGACATTCTTTCCCATATTTATCCGTCTGTTCCATAACTATGTATTCCTAACATTTACCATAAAGTTTGTTGACTACAATAATCTGTTGAAGGCAATAATAGAAGCCTAACAGGAATTCTCATAATGTAGTGACGATAACAAGGAACTGCATCATAGCGGCTTTTCGGCGCTGTGGGGGTTCTCCATCGAAAGCAAGTGGGAAAAAATTGTCGAAAAACCGACAAGTCGATCAGGAGGGGGGGGGGGTGAGTAACCGAGCGTGTTTAGCCCCCAAATTCATTCGTTTTCTCTGTTTTTTTTCTGTTTTTCGATGAGGCGAAAGTGGTGAAGTAGCGAGAGGCACACTGTCACACACGCATGTTCACAGGTTCGAATCCCGGACGGATATCCGGCTAAGTCGACTGTGCCTTCCATTCCTCTGGGGTCGGTTTCTTGGCGTCAGACTTATCTGGGAGGATCAAAGCACTAAAAACACTGACCTGTACATCGGCTAGCCATAGCAATTCATTGTAAAGGCCACATACGCATTCACAAGCGCCGATAAGATTGGAATGGAAGTCGAATGCAGGGCGCATTTCAAAGCAGTTTACCAACGCCGTAAACTATCTTTTTTCCCATTTGATGTTGGAAGTGTGATATCTTAAAATAAATATAAACAATATAAAACAATATAAATATTCATAATGTAAATAATAAAATAATATCAACAAATAAATTTGATTAAGGTTTGCTTTAGTTAAGGTCCGCTTTTTCAGAACGATTGGTCTTTTTTGTGAATCATAATAGTCTATAGCCCCATGGTGGGTAGATCAGTGGTGGAGGCTGCGATTTTACGGAGTTCAGTATGGAAGTTCAATACTCTCCACGATCCTCGGGAGTTCTCGACGTTCCTGTCTGTAGGTAAATGGATATTGATGTGGTCCATGAGTTTCCCTTTGTGCAATGCCCTTGTGACTGAGGCTAAATAAAGCTCAGCGTGTACTAACTAAATTAATAGCTGTCGCATTGAACGACTCATTCGGCTAATGGAATGCAGCGGATTCGATCGAGCATGGGACCAAAGTTCTGAAGCTATTTTGGGGAATAGATCGGCTTCCTGTCTTGATAAGGGTCAACAATGAGTATCTAGTAATGACCTGTCATTATTAGGGAGTATAATATTGTTTAAAAGTGAAATGGCGGGGAGTGTGCCTGAATTTAAAAGTGAAATTAATGGTTTTCCACTCTTCCTCCTTTTATTGTTGAGGCTAATAGAGTAATTAAAAACTCATCTGTATGGAGAATATAGTCGAAATTTCATGTTCAAGGGTACCGTACACTGCCTGCACCTATCAATCACTTCTGCGATTCGCAGGGAAGAAGTTATTGTAAGGCGTAATTCAAAAATGAGAATCTGTTTTTACTTCTGCCTTAGGAGAGGTACTCGATATGTAATGCCCCTAATCGGTCATCATCATGTGCATAGCATCGTTTATGGACCACCACTGCTTAATTATCGGCTTTTTCGCTCATCACGATGCTATAAGCAATTCAATATGCCTTTTAGATGACTATCGGCTCTTCATTACATTTCGCCGATGAGCATGAAGTACGAATTACGATGGCTTCATTCATAAACTGCTTCTCAATTTGTTTAATTATTCATCTATTCCTCCATTCACTCTGACAATGTTCATGGTGTCCATTTCCCTCCTTCTTTCTCACTCTCGGTTTGTTTCGATGAACCTCCTCCCTTCTACCCTCCCCTCGATACATTTTCTATCTCGCTCTCGGTTTGTCTTTCGGACTCTTTTCTTATTGGTCTATCACCTGTTTTTCTCTCTGCCTACGCGTCGGTCTTTCTTTCTTTCTTTCTTTCTTTCTGTCTGTCTGTCTGTGTGTCTGTGTGTCTGTCTGTCTGTCTGTCTGTCTGTCTGTCTGTCTGTCTGTCTGTCTGTCTGTCTGTCTGTCTGTCTGTCTGTCTGTCTGTCTGCTTGCCTGTGTGTCTGTCTGTCTGTCTGTCTGTGTGTCTGTCTGTCTGTCTGTCTGTGTGTCTGTCTGCCTGTCTGTCTGTCTGTCTGTCTGTCTGTCTGTCTGTCTGTCTGTCTGTCTGTCTGTCTGTCTGTCTGTCTGTCTGTTTGTCTGTCTATCTATCTATCTGTATATCTGTCTATCTGCTCTGTAGTTCCCCACCTTTTCCAATCTCGCTCACGATTTGCCTAGTTGACTCCTTTCTTTTTGGTCTGACTGTTTGCCTGAATGCTTGTCTGCCGGCCTGCCCGACTGACTGACAGACACTCAGACTGACTGACTTCCTGACTTACCGGCTGGTTGGTTGGCGGTCTGGCTGCATGTCCTCTTGCGTCTCTATCTATCTGTATGTCTGTTTGTCTGTCTGCCTAACTGTCTGTCTGTCGGTCTGCCCATCTGTCTGCCTCTCTGCCTCTCTGTCTGTCTGTCCGTCTGTCTGTCTATGTATCTTCATTTTTTCTTTGTCTAGCTGTCTGTAAACTCTTATTTTTCTCCTTGTCTTTCCAACAATTTTTCTCCCTCACTGACTTCTTTTGTCTCAGGATTTTCTGTGGAGCTCTCTCAAGAGAGAGAGGTTGCACTTTGATCCAAGCTGAATCACTGGAGCCACACGTGCTTCCAATATGTTGTGTATGACAAAGTATAATCCTTTTTAAACTAAACGTCTTCTCATGGTGGTTCGAGTCAGGAGAGTGCACGAGATAATTCACAAATGACTCCTAAAATTACATATTCCTAGATACCCCAAAATAAACTTAATAAACTTCTACAGGTGTTTCCCTACTGCTAGTTTTTTATACCTGTAAAAATGCAAGAATCCCGGAACCATGTTTTTCGTGATTTTCTTTTTCTGGCCGCTGAACGCACAAGTAATTACGTAAGTTTGGCTTTGTTTGGCAAGTCTGCAACACTCACTGAAGTGCAAAGCTTTTTTCGTTCCGCTACTTCTTCGGTGCAGCTCGGTTTTTTTCTCGAAATGAAGTGAGTCTCAAAGAGCAACGGAGCTTCAAAAGCGATCGATTCGACGTTCCTTTGAGGTCGTTCCTGGATGAAGCCACCGGCCGGCAGTTTCTGATCATTAAATTTATCGTTTAGTTAGGGCTGCCTCCGTCTTTGCTCGTGTGCGTTGCCATCCGTTAATCACTTTCAATTATTGTACTCAATCATTCAGTTTTGAGTAACTCTGATCGACTCTGGGTAGCTGCATGGGAGGATCGTGAGGGGTTCAGGTAAGATGGGAGTTATGTGAATGGATGTGCAGGGACTGGGACAATGACCACTGCCGCAAGGGATACGTTCCACTTTCGCCAGTGAATCGGAACTCAGGAGGGATTCGAGAGCCTGGGGACATTGGATCAGAACTCTGACTTTCAGAGCAGTTTATTCTGTTTCCTAACCCCATCCTAACCCCTTCCAATGCAATGGTAGAATGCTCCGAGCGAATGGCCGTGAGAAATAGTAGATACTCTGCATGGAGCGGATAATTGAAAAAACTTCCTTTTGAGAATGATGCGCCATTTCATTCGTAATTAATGAATTCTCCATAGAACGACTATTGGCTGAATTCCAAGTATTCCTTATCAAGCTGGTAGGTTTTTGCCGATATCATCCTTCAAATGGGCTATCTAACCCAGCGGAAGTTTATCTGAATTCATCCAGTCCAGCAGAAACGGAACTTGGTCGTCCAGCCTTTCAAAGTTCTGTGTAGGTGATACAACTAAGAAAACTGAGTAAAATAATTGGGGAATGTACTAGAATCCCATGAAAACTGCCGGAAACAGTTTGCCCACTCCATACTACACAACGGATATCCTGAACTAAAAAATGTCCCGAATCGAGGACCTAAGGGCTCTCTAAAGCTTTTCTTCTGGGTAGGGTTTACGATGTGGGCCTCATTTCGTGGATGTCTCATCATCCGAGCTTAAAAGTGCAAGCTCACTGACTGTCTCGTCATTCAGGAGCTTATCTAAAGCTCTTCTATCGCTGTAAGTGGGGGCTTTTTCTCAGGTCGGTTCTGTCTCTCCGACTTATTTGGCTAATATCTCCTTTCTCGGAAAGTTCTTATAGAATCCTTCTAAGCAGTTTTAGTTAGGCATCTTCAATTATCGTCTCTGCCATAAAAGGACATTTAAAAACATTGCCAAGCTTCAAGTGCACTGAAGTTCTTCGAGTACATCTCAGTAAATGCACGGAGAGTTATAAAAAACCTTCCAGTGGCTTCGCTTCTAGAAGCCTCAGCATTCCCAACATCTTGCAAAATGTTCTCTTTTCTCTATGTTAGCTGTGCAGTCCTTCTTAACCAAGGGTCACTCAATAGAGGCTTCCGGGTGGAGATACGGTCTAGACAGGGCATAATGAGGATCCTAAATCCAGCTTAACTGACGCGCACACCTGAAAGTGGACGAGTTTTCTCGGCGTTGTATAGGCTGCAGAGGTTGCACATTCGCATTGGGTGTCGCACATGTTGCACGTTGGCAGGTTGCTTAGTGTAGCTACCTGTTGAGTTACTCGATGCACAAGCCGTCGTTTTTATCCTCCCAGGAGAGTATGATAGTAATTAGACGATTCTTAGGTGAGTATGAGCCTGAGATTGGTCTGAGATGTGATCTTCAGACCACATCACCGTAATAACGGTACTAACTCGTTCTTGAAGTTCTTCTTTGCTCCATATTCATAGCAGATGTTCACCCATCCTTAGATGATCTCTTTGATTTGCATCATGCTAGTGTCTAAATGGAATTATCTCGGTTGTTAGGCTTGTTTCTGCTCGACTGAAGTGCATTACGTCCGCAGAGCAGAGTGGGAGGAGGGAGGGGGCATCAAGCCAGTGACGTACGCTCTTCCATATTCTTCTCCATAGATACATATGCACACATCGACTTTCTATTCAAGAGCCATCCTCTATTGTCTTTTGACTACAATTCATATTAAATGGCACGCTTCTTAGCTGTCAAGGCTTGAAAAAAGAAAAGGATGTAGCATAGGTCGTTCTTGAGGAGTACGCCACGCTGTCACTTCCATTCAGTATTGCTTTCGAACCCATGTCTCCTACGGCTTAACTCTCTCACGTAATCGAAGTTGCTGCAAGCTTATGGTTCCTCCTGTTTTTCGGAGTTATGAGTAGCCCTGTATTTTGAGTACTACCGTAGTATACCGTACCAGCTCTCAGATTAGTGTATAAATAAAGAAAAAATAAGTAAAAACAGCTCGCCCAGTGCCGATGGCCGAACTGTAAACCGGAAGCTTTGAAAGCCAATATTTATTTTTATGCCTGCGAAATTCTGGAACCAGTTTTTTTTCTTCGAAGTAACAAAAACTCTGAATAGGCTAGAGAGCCGTGGTGCTCAGCTTGATGTCACTCGGGATTGCGCCATGTATTCGGCCACACCCTAAGTTGTGACGTCGTTTGTAAACGACTTCGTCGCAAGCAAAGACTTCGATCGCAAACCCTCCTATGCACAACTGCGTCTCCTCGAATGTTTTCAAAGCAGCGATTGATCTTGCATATTTTTTGCCTTTTTTCCCTATGTAATAACCCACTTTTCCATGTAGGGCAATTAAAATAATTAAACGTAGCCTGAGTCAAGCTGACGTCACCTTCACGTCCAAAAAAAAATTCGCCTTTTTGTTGCACTCATTTTGAACGTATCGATCGCATGTGTTCACATCATTTCTTTGTTTGTTGTTTGTTTACATAGCATAGTGCTCGGTAAGTTTGTGTACAATCAAATGTTTCAAATAACAATATGATAATAGATAATGTAATACTTAATAGGGTTGTACCTCGGTAAGTTCCATCGGATCTTCGAATTCCGAAGGTCCCCCAAATCCGGCTCTAATGCTTTGAGTTGAAAGAAGTTGCACGTAAACTTCCTGATTAGTCAAACTTTCTTGAAAATTCCCCCAATTGGTCTTCAATGGAGTTCGGAAGATTGTGCGGGAGAGTCATTTGGGAACGGTGGTAGTGAGGCTTGCCGGGGTTTTTTGCAGTACTACCCTTGAGTTGCAGGTAGTTTAACGAGAAGGGATAAAAGCATAGAGTAATTTCGCCTCACATAAAACGCCGTCACCCATTTCACTCGGGTATGACGACTAGCAGCGTAGTGGCTTCGTCACTGGGTCCAATCACGGCGCTCTGGCCAAGCAAACCTCCCCCACAATTTCTATTGGGCCCATTATTTGTCCCACCTACTATCTAGGAGGCAATAAGTGCAACAGCTGACTGACCCTTAAATTGCTCAACTACTTTGAATAGCCAAGGTAACTCCAGTGCCCTATGGCGTACTGCCAAGTTGGTTCGTTGGCATCGATTTCACCTTTCTCCGAGCGCTTTCCTTGAGTTGCCTTCTATACAGAAAAAAGAATCAATTAACAGCAGTTCTGGATCTCACTAAGGGGTGGTATTAAGGGTCAAAGAGTTCCCAAATGAGGCCCATGGGATGAGGTGCAAAGGAGGAAAATGGGTCGTTTTCTTTCAAATGAGCAGACCTAAGAATCGCGAACACGAACTGGGTTTTTGATGGTCTAAAGTCAAAGGTGAATGCATGGCGCACGCCCAGCTAACTCGTGGTCGACTTACTCCTTAAAAGTGATAGTCGCATATCTAGTAGAGCTATAAAGTTAATCTCCTTTATCCCATGGCTTCGTGAGTTTTAGGGTCAGGAAGCCCCACTCTCGTTCTCAGTGAACCTTTGGCCGACCTCATCCGCAGGTAGGCCGATATCACTGCGGGGCAATATGTGTATTTATATCGCTCAGCGCTCTTTCGCTGTCAAGCAGCAGCTAGCGAGTGGCTCGTCCGCCTCGTTGGAAACCTTCCAAAGCAAACACGGACTGATTTCACACGGGCTGCTGATTGTTCGCTCTCGAAACTGCTGGTTCTTGGACCGATTCAGTGAACAGCGGTCGATATTTCCGCTATCGATAGGTGCCAGCTCCGAGCCTTTACCTACACGACCTTGATGCCGATTTTTCTACCTATAATTATCACTGAGTAACATAATCGAAGTTGATGGTCCTGTTGACATGATCGGGAGCCCATGACGACATATTTACAGTCACTGACGTCCCTCCCACGATCCATACACCGACCCAGAGGATGCTTCATGGATCTGCCGCCCTGGCAGCAGTTGATCTCTTTGAAAAAACCTGCTTCCTGGTCTGGGAGGCTTCTTAATGTATGCTCCTGTGTTTTTAGACTCAACTCCCCCTCCCTCTCTTTCTCCCTACCTCTCTTTCTCGTGGATTTAGAAACCATGCCGTCAGAGCTTTTCAAAAGGATTTATGATATTGGCTAGTATGATGCTGTCTGACATTTTTCGAGAATAAACTGGCAGATTGTTCTTATGCCGATCCTATTTTCTGCTGCTTTCGCTTGACTGAATAGGTTTTGCCAGCAAGACGTACGTGCCCTTTACGTTTCCTTGAAATTACCCTAATTAGTTCCATAAGCAGCTTAACGTTTGCTTTCCGAGGAAGTCTTATCGTAAGCCCTGTTCTCTTGATAAGACCTCCTCGTATTTTTGTTTACGTAAGTGTTTGTTTTGTTGTTTACGAAAATTGTTGTAGATGTAAAAAGCCTCTGAAAAGGACTCTCAGACTAGCATTTAATTTTCCAGCGAAAACGCTGCAGCCTATCGATTGCGTTTACGTTTACGTTTACGGATACGCCCTATAATCGATCATCAATCGGAATCGTAGTGACGTTTGATTGCGCATTTGGCCGATGAAGTCATTGTATGTGTTCTCCCATGCCTATCTGGGGTCGAATAATTTGAGGTCTGGAAGCTTTGAGTGGGAAATGAGAGCTGTTGAGTCGATGATCCGATCTTTGGTCCAGCGCGTGGCAGCTGCGGCACCACTTCCCACTCTACCTCCTCTCTTTGAGCAAATTGGAGTGTCAGTAATTACAGCGTCATGTTCAACATGCTCCCCACAAGGCCCTCATAATGTTAAGGTAATGGTGATGCCTTTAGGTTTTTGATTACGCCGTGTTCATGTCATTAGGTTTGTTGATAAAACCAATTGAGAGGGTTCCAGAACAACCTTCTTATTTCTCAAGAATCATTCAGAGTTTCCCGTGCATTTTTATACTTTCCGATGGAATTCCGTACCTATACGGTTTCGGATTTTTTGCCCATGGGTTTTATATTATGGTGATCTGCCTATGGATCCGCACTTCAGCCAGCCGTAGCGATTTGTTTCGTCCACTGTGCAATCGCTGTATGTTCTTTCATATTTACTCATTGGGCATTGATCTTACCATTGATTATCATGTCTTAAGAAGGGGCCAAGTATCTGGCGTTCTTCGGTCCCGTTTTAAGATACTCCTACCTATTCGACTCCCATTTAGATTCGTTTCAAGGTTCAAAAGGCGGTCCATACAATGAGTTGCAGAGCCAGAAAATATTTTCCTCCCACACAAAGCTGCTGTGACCTAATCGGAGAGGTGGTTTCGGTTGGCCAGAGCGTGTATGGATCCCCAGCGATTTGATCCCAAACCATGCGTGTGGTATTGGATGAGGATCCTATGTATTTGTGGGATTTCATCCATGGTCTCTACCTTCTGGCAATATATCATTCAATGAGTGTGCCGCTTGCCACTGCTGTAACTTCAGTCTACAATCAATCACTTTCTCTGAAAAAGTGTCTCGGGCGAAAGTGGTATAGTGCCAAGTCGCGCACTAGCACCCGCATGGTCACGGGATCGAATCTCGAATCGTTACCCAATCAACCGAGCCCTTCATCTCTTCTGTGGCGGTCAATTGTTAACACAGCCTTTTGGGAGCGGACAAAGCACTGGATTAACTATAGATTGGCCTCTCGGGAATTCATTGTATACGCCACATATCCTTTCAAACGCCACTTCGATTCTGAATGGAAGTCGAATGCGGGGCACGCCCTAAATGGAATTCAAGGCATTTTTCGTTCCTCCTTTTATCAGTGTCCCGATTTTCCTTTCTAATGAGGTCCCTAAAGGGTCTTTTGAAACAGCTACCTGTTGCGAAATTGCTGACGGCACCTCATTCATCCTGCCTTTTTGATTGCTAAACCTTTTTCGTCAGCAGTTTCTGTCGACGTTCACTGATAAGGGCTTTGCCTTATCTGGCCGAACAAATTGGTTTTGTTCCCATCTGAAACCACTCTTCGCTCCCACTTAAATTTTGTTTACGACTTTCCAAATACTCTGGAAGGCATTCCCAAACTCTTTGATCAACTCTGTATGAATCTCTGCTTTTCCGCCTTTCCAATTCGAGATCGATTAGTACTTCGGACTGTTTGGTCCTATCGATCTCCCTTGCCAGGTGAATAACTTCTGAAACCCGTTCCCTTTCAGATATATCCCTCAACAAGTGCCTTCCAAGATCCCCACGACCCGCCTACTTCTCAACTCCTTTTCCTATAGTAATCTCAAGCTGGTCTATTTAGCTAGGATAGCTTGGGCATGGTATTTCTTCGAGAAAACCAATCAACTTTCTTTTTCTCTTCATGCCTTCAGCATAGATTTCTCTTACTGCAAAATGGCCTCAATCGGAGAAGAGTCGATTGTTTTGGCTTCCTTTTTCTCCGGGCATTCTATATCATAAATTTTCTTTGTTCATGGCGTGAACCGAGGTGGCGTGGTGTGGTTTTTGGGCATTAAAATCCCTTTCCCTACCCAGTCCAGAAGACCGAATCTCCCACTTCCATGCGGTTAACCGAGGAAGGGCGAGTCTCATCAGAGGGAGCTTAGCTACGGGCGTAATGCGCAGCCTTGTCCGAAACTCAAACTCGGCAACCTGTTTTCCTGATATTATTCTTGGTCATTTCACTTCCGAGAAGGCAGGCTCCCAGTAATTCCCGATGCTATGCTCCGTATGTGTTTCAACAGAAAAAGTTGCTCGTCTTCGACTCTATGGGAAGTGGCCATGGATCCCTTTGATTCCAAGCGAGAGTCAAAGGCATGGCGCACCCTGGGGTTTGCGTAACACCGACGTTTTTCCCATGGATTCGATGCAGTCACGTTTTCGTGAATGACAAGCATGTACTTTGAAATTTACAGCAATAAAACTAAAAGGGCGGTCAAGGGAAACGAGTTAATTTAATTCTGAAGGAGGGCCGGGGACGAATTACGTCGTTTCTCGTACAAGTTGTCGTCGTCGTACGGGAACGAGATATGCACGTGCACGCTTATAAAAACAAATCGTCCAATTTCCCTTATCGATTAACAGCTCTTCTTTCATTCCCAATGACAACACATCGCTCTTTCCGTCTACGTCCCTGTTCTATCGTGCCATTTAAGCAGAAGAGCCATCTAAGCACTTCTTATAAGGTCAACGATTGTATTGAGGTGGTCTCTATATTTATCATCCCATCTAACTCGAGCACCTTAATACGCACCGTACACAATATTAAAAAACTGAGTTCAACTCTGTAACTCTTTTTTATTCCAGTCTTGATTCTTTCATAGATTGGTAATTATTGCTTTGACATGAAATTTGATTTCAATTTTTTTTTCGAAAAATGAAATCCAAGTACGATTCCTTCCCTTCCTTGTTTGATTGATTTCTCCATTTCTTTTCCTAAAACTTTGCCTTAACTGAATTTTTTCCCTCACTTACATAATTGATTTGTTTCTTTATTTTTTTCTTAAACTTGGCCCTGAACCGAAATCTTCTCGCCTTTGGAAGGTGCCGGTCGATGAGAGGAGAGATGACGCTTCACGGTCCGATTTGGAATTGGAATGACGATTGATAGGTCCGAAGCAGCTTCATATACGATCACTACGGTACATATGGGTCGTTTGAGGGTAGAGGGCTTCCCATTTTATCCTCAATCCACTTAATAGTTAATGTCTTGCTATCCAAGGTGCTTAGAGGCAGTTTCGGCAGCTTGTGACCCTGAAACCTGTTGGTTCGTAAAAAGACCGAGTCTCAGATTGTTCTGATCCGTTTTCTGTTCAGTTTGGGCTAAAAAGAAGCAAACGAAAACTTCAAAACGTCTCTTGGCTGAAGATTTTCATGGTGTATGAGTACCAGCAAGGTGTGCTAGAAGAATAAGAAGGGGCACGGTTTGAAAAGAAAAATGAAATGCAACCATACCTAAAAATTCCTGGATTGAGGTCCAAGTTTTATTCTTTCCAGTCGATGAAATCCGACTTGAATTAGAGCTACTTTCCCTTACAAATACTTGAACCATCAGCAGGTAATGTAGACCTAGTTTTCTTTTCTTAGCTACATCAACTTTCTCAGTTGTGGGCGGAACATTGTCGAAGAGGCGGGGTTTCTTTTGCTGGGGAAAGACGCGAGCACATCGTTCCTTTTATAGTCCGGGAGATTTTTCTTCGAGAAAATAGGAGGGCTAACCAACTTTTCCGGCAAATTAAACAATCATTCGAACAATAAGTGAATCAATTACATCACATTATGTACAGATTCAATTTGATGTTCAAATAGAAAGGAATCAATCCGTTCCTTGGTTTTGGTTTGATTTTTTAGAGAAGGCGACATTTTTCTTGTACTTGCAATGGACCGATGTCTAAAATGGAAAACCGATACGCTGGTGGCAAATTTTTCCTCTTCAAATATTTTTCTAAACTCCTTAAATAGCTTTTAATATGCTCCCACTGTGACTGTGACCATGTAAATTTAGTTTCTCTTCCCTTTATTCACTTAATTGCCATTTGTTGTACCGGGGGCGGGTGGAGAGAAGAGAACTAAGGCAGTTTCCTTCGAAAGTTTTCCTTGAATTTAATCGTTTCCATGTTATCAGGCCTTTTTGTCGGGTTGTGTAATTGCTATCTGGAATATGTATCACTAATGAAGCCTTTAGTGGAACTGCAAAGCGCCGCCTAGACCTCTATCTTTTCCTTCATTGCATCGGCTCCGTGTTCATCGGAACTTCAAAATTTCGAGTAATTATCCAGTTCAGGGCTTATCCAAAAGCTTTTTATAGGGATTTTGAGCAAGAACCTATAGTTTAGGAGCAGCAGTCCGAATTAGCCTATCGTCTGGCAAAAATGCTCAAAGTAAAAAAAAAAACTCACGGATTTGTTTGGGACGTTTATGAGCTGGAGCTGCTGTAGGATCACCTTTCGACTCGTTGCAGTTTCCCTTAACCAGTAAAATTTATATACTTTTGGTCCCATAAATAGTACCAACCGCTTTATACTATTACCGTTTTAGAATGAGGTTCTTCAAGAGTTTAACAAGCCCCCTTTCCCGGAGTTTTCTGATAGGTCGTGGGGTCGGTTTTTCAGGTCGAACAGCTCGTTTGATTTGCTCAAGTGACTACCTTGTGAGATCTGTTTTTTTTTCGAATTTTCCCACTTTTTTACACTTTCTCTTATCCTTGGTCCAATCACTCTCCCCGTATTTTCCCTTTTCCTCTTTTCCCAGTCATAGTTCTTCCCACATCCTCGTCAACTTCAACTGGTTCCTAGCAACTCTTACTACCTAACCGCAATAGCTTTTCCAGTTTGTAGCCCCACAGCCTCGGATATTTTCGTGACTTCCTAAATGCTCGACTTATTTTCGTCACGTTACCCTTCCCATTGGGATGTATACCGGTAGTTCAGGAGTACCTGATAGCATTAGGGTACTCCCTGAAATTTTTTAGCTCTCATTTAGGAGCACCCTATGGCATAAGAGGTGCTAGAAATGTGTTCTTACATAAACTTACCTTTTTTCTGCCTACTCACACTTTCTATTCATATATCAGCATTATTGTTACTGGTACTTACTGATACTTTCTGGTGCATAAGCTGACATAGCAACCGAAAGGAAATGTAATTAGTAGCCAACGGGTATCTATCATAAAACATATAGAAGAAGCTGCCATGGTACCACCACCGTTCGTCGAATGCATAGTCAATGGTAATTAGTTGTATTCGGAGGTTCACGAAACCATTATTTTCTTTGTAAAATTCCTTTTCTGTTATTACTTCAATAAAAATGTTACCGAGAATATTAATTACGTCGTATAGGCACTCCCGGAATTATGAGAATCTTTTCAATGGAACGGCTTTTTGTGATGACTGCTCCCTAGTGCCGTTTGGAAATGTGGGAATGAAGCTTTCAAAATTCAAATGGTGCCGTCGATCAGAGGGAGGACTCATGACAATTCGAATGTTATCTTATCAATCGATTATATGGGAACTGTCCCCTCTGACAAGTGCAATAAAGTAGGAGAAAGCCGTAAAATTTTTACAGTCGGGGAGAAGGGGGAGGGGCAGAGGTAGGGACGGGATCAGCATATTTTGTAAAAATTTAAATGATACTTTGCATACATAAAAGGATAGAGCATCAAGCCTTTGAGTGAGAATCGATCCCGTCTGAGGGATGCGCCCCGCTTTCGACTTCTATTCAAAGTCGTAGTGATGTATTGGATGCGTAAGTGGCCTATACATTGGCTTGCGGTGGACAGCCGATGAACAAGTTAGTGCTTTTATCCTCCCAGACGACTCTGGTACCAATTAATGGACCCCTGAGGGATGGAAGGCTTCGGATTGAGCGGGCATCGATCCGATAACCGAACCCGTGGCCACGCGGGCGTAATAGTGCGCCACTTGCCACTACACCACATCCGTCCATGTATTTCAAACGGCATCGTGATCTTATACCCTAAGTGTTCTTGGACTTGGCGCTGGACTGAAGATCAAATCTAAGTCCGAATGACTTTTATTTCTCCCTATCTGTAAGCTACTAGGCTTCAAATCATTCGGTTCCAGATATGCCCTTTTCCCTCTTGGACTGAAAATTAGTGTAACATCGCTTTTCAGCCAGCTTTTTTTTCCATAATTTTTTGTATGTTCATTGTGATATGAAGTTTTTTGTAACCTTTTGTAATATACATAATCGTTTCCGCGTAATTTTCTCACTTTCACTTTGCCGCAGACATCTTTTTATGATTTCTTCCAACCATAGTAATGATATGACTTTTTTGCATGATTTTTCGATGCTCTTTCTAGTAATATGCAGTATCCATTTCCCGTAAATCTTTTTAGTGTGAAAAGTAACGTTTTGCCGTAAATAGGTACAGTACAGCTTGGCAAACTCATGGCAGACTTCCCCAAATTTGGGGTAATATAGCTTCACCGGCCGGAGATGGCGTAGTGGAAAGTGGCGTGCTATCGCGAAGGCATGATCACGGGTTTAAGTCCCAGATAACGACATCCGCCTAGTCCAACAAAACCTTCCATCCCTCCAGGATCGACTAATTGGTACCAGATTCGTCTGTCAGGATAAAAGCGCTAACTTGTACATCGGCTAGCCACCGCATGTCATTCTATAGGCCACCTACATATTTAAAACGCCAGAAGGATTCTAAATGAAAATCGAGTGCGGGGCGCATCCCAAAAAACGGGATTAACGTCAAGTTGAAACGCCTTCCACCCTCAAAGATTTTATACTTTTTTCATGCTCTGTTGTTTTACTGGACCATACCAGGATAAATACTGTGTGGCTTTAGCGGGGCGTTCCAAAAATAACCACGGTGAGTTAGAAAATTCCAGAAGTTTTCCCTTCTTTGAATACTTCCATATGATTTTAGCCCTTTTCGTTACCTTAGAGGAAAGCTGTTGCCAACCGTTCAACGTAGTCGTCCAGTGAGAGGGGAGCGGGAGAGCCGTGCATAGTATTGAGGGCGATATTCCTTGAATCTCATGAAAAATGAGCTACTTGATCAGTGTAGCTGCTTGACTAGCTCTGATGCTATACTTTACTATTCTATTGGCTCGATGAGTAATATATAAGGCGTTTAGACGTTTAGTTCATTACCGAATTCGACGCGAATTCTTTAATGAATGTTTTCGGGTGGGCGCTAAGGAACTCTGTCATGCGATGTCTATGTACTTGACTCAACACATGTTCATGAGTCAACTGAGAAGTCAGTTTTGAAGTTATCTGAAGTTAGCTCACTTGCTCGTGCAGCTCCATGAAGAAAAGCTCGTTTCCAACGTTTGTAGGAAGCTCCGCCTTCTGCGGACACTCACGCCTCCTTAGCTTATCCGCTCATCGTTCTACGTGTTGCTAACGCGGTTTCTCTGTAAAATGATCGTCTGGAGATGTATGGGGGGACCGCATACCGAGAGGACCTCGCTTTTGAGAGCCATTTTTGCTGTCTTCCAATAACTCTAATCGTTTTGGCTTTTTGCCAAGAAGAATTTTTGTACCATTAGATTTCCTCTCAGTTCATCGGGCGGAAGGATATCTGAAATGGATCTAACTTCACCCTACAGTTCCGAGAGGCTATGCTGCCTCCTATCTATCCTATTTCCTGAATAAATGTAGCTTCCTGAGAAAATAGGATTCATCTGGAACGTATTCATTCTCCTCGAAAAAAAGGGACGGCTCCGAAGCTGCTCTTGAAACTTTCAGGGCAAACTTGTGTCACGTTTTTCCTGGTCGTTGTACTTGGAAATACAACCGGCCAGCTGGCTTTCGAGACGTTTTTATATATCAACGGCAATCTCGCTCTATTCTTCAGAAGCGCCTCAACATCTATGGATCATTGCTCCCCATCCATCCATCCATCCATCGTCGTCGTTTGTCGTCGTCTTTGCGCCATTTCACACAGCCAAGCTTTTAATCCCAAGATACGAAAACAATCGTGTTTTCTAGCTCGTAGACCTGTCATCGTCGTCGTCGAACGGCGGGCGGGTGCTGAAGGCACGGGCGAGACACAGGGCTATTTATATATTCAAAAACTTTTCCTATCGGAATTCTCTTTTAATTAAATTCCGAATCACTTATTGCCTTGCCTGAAGGTATGACTGGAATTTTGTTGCTGATCTTGGCCGCCCAGACTCCCAGATGGGGAGAATATGAAAATAGTTGATGGGTGAATACCATGGAGGCAAAGTTTCTCCACTTCAATCATGCACGGTGAATTTCTCCTGTCAATATCGATACGATGAAAATTGTGTTTCAAAAATTCAATCAATATGCCCTTTTTCAATATCGATAGGTATTTTGGTCTATTTTTTGATGCTTTAATCGCACTGAAATTATGTAAATTTATGTGGAGGCAGGCTATTTAAACCAATTCTCATATGAAACTATGTAGTCGGGTGGGGGTGATGTAGTGGCAAGTGGCGCACTATATCACACGCACGGTCAAGGGTTCGAATCCCGGATCAATGCCCGTCTAGGCCAACTAAGCCTTCCATCCCTCCGGGGTCGATGAATTGGTACCAGACTCGTTTGGGAGGATAAAACCACTGGCTTGTACATTGATTGACCACCACCAGTCAATGTATAGGCTACATACGCATTCAATACGCCGCTACGATTTCGAGTGGTAGTCGAATGCCTAGGCGCATCCTTGGATTGATCACCGTTGGAAGTTTGGTTCTTCCTTCTAAAAATTCAGTTTCATTCTGCTCCTCCTATTCTAAATTCTACGTTTTTTTTTCAGGAAAGGTTCGCTCTACTCGTTTTGATTTTTTTTGAATTTTATTTATTTTACTTTTCGGATTACCTCTGTGTTACCATTGCTTCAATTCGAAGGAGCCCCGAACACCAGAAAGCCGTACATCATCAATTCAATGCGCTATATGTCTATGCTCTTCAACTTCTTATCTATGGTTGCCAATCATATGGGCGGGGTTTCGGAAACGAAAAATTCGCGATGTAACATATTTGTTGTTCTGTCGATGTATCTCTTTTACGTCATGAATAATCTTAAGTCATAACAAATTTATTTTCAGCAAAATTCTGTGATTACGTCTTATTGTAAGGAGTTTTAGTCGTTTTTTTACCGTATCCCTGTTTGTTTCAGTAATTTGATCCGGTACTATTTTCACTTATGAATGCTTTCCGTCCGATTCGCTTCGTCCATCGTCGTCTTTGATCGATTCATTCTGTGAATTGATTAATCAGTCTGCCATCTGTTTCAGAATGTCTCGGATCGGCGTGTTTGGCCAAATTTCCGAGATCACGGACCATCTGTTTCTGTCCGGTGCTGGCTGTTTGAAACCGGAAAAAATTAAACAAAAACGAATTGTTTTCGTTGTAAATGCCACTACAGAAGAACCGAACTCGTATATTCAAGGTTTGTGATTTCAGCTTGAAGTTCAGGCCAAAGGCAGGGTAGAATAGCTCGGTGATAGAAAGGTCTGCTGCAGTGTTTATGAGATCGGATCTTGCCGTAGAGGAAAGGCGTAGAGGTCCCTTTGCGTAGAGACGATTATGAAACCTATACATAGAGCCGATTCGAGCATTTTTAGGGCTATTTTTTTGACACAACTATACTTATTCCATCGTCGTGTGGGTCCTACCTCTCGACCCTCACGATTTGCTCCCAAGGATACTTTTTCCGCATGGATCACAGTTCTAGGAGTTCTGACTCAAATGAGGACCGCCCTGGCGGAGGTGGTATAGTGGCAAGTGGCGCGCTACATCACACGCACGGTCAGGGTTTCAAATCCCGGATCGGTGCCCGCCTAGGCCAACGAAACCTTTCATCGCTCCGTGGTCGGTTAATTGGCATCAGACTCGTCTGGGAGGAAGAAGGCACTGACCTGTACATCGGCTGGCCACCGCAAGTCATTGTATAGGCCACATACGCACTCATTATGCCACTGCAGTTCTGAATGGAAGTCGAATGCGTGGGCTCATCCCTCAGGCGGGGTTGACTAACGCTTCAAGACTATCCTTAATCCTTTATGGGGACTGCCCTTCATAAGGTATCACCCGATTCTTAAAAGTTCTTCTACCATTCCGAATAGAAGTGAAAAGCATGGCGCACTCTGGGGCGAAGATTTATCGACGTCATTCATTTTGTCTTTGTTATTTACTGCAGATTTCAACTGTTATCTGTCTTCGTCAATGAATCGCTTCTATCTCGTTTAACACCTGCTTCTCAGAAAGCTATCTGTCATTGAACAGCGGCAGCTGTTTTGAATAACTTGTTTTCCGTGGGATTCCGTCAGGATTCCGGAAACAGGGTCAAAAATTTATCGACAATCAACTCATGACGGGGAAGGGGGGGGGCAGTATCGTCAATCTGGGAGAAAAGACCCACGAATCTGAAGGGATTTTGAAAAATTCAGAACTTGAAATATTTGAAATATTATCTCTTCAACAGTTATATACACTTTTCAACCCACCCGCTTTTTCTCCTATCGCCTTCCCTTACATTTTTTCTCGTCAGACAACCCTGGATCCTTCCCTTACGTTTTATCTTCCCAAGCGGTTTGAATCGAGTGTTGACAGAGGCAACAGGCCCCATAGCAAGCAATGACATTTATGGGATGGCTAACATTCAAGATCGCGGTCTTCAGGGATTTGCCGATGCATAAAAGAAATCTTAAGAGCTATGTTGTGTAGGGTGGGGAGGGAGCGAGGGAGAAAGAAGAACGTCGCGAAATCCATACCTTTTTTTATTTTTCTTTGCATTGGAATGGCTCGGTTTTGCCGTCGGAAATCCGCCATCAACGTAGGTTTTAGGGGAAGTTTTCCGTGCTACGGCTCATCTCAGCCCTTCAACGGCATCTCCAGTAGTTCAAAAAGCATGTAGATTCATTGAGGTAAAGAGAAATAGGCAGTGTTCGGTGTGAATCAGCCTTTTTGGAATGCTTTTCTCCTCCTGCTCTAAAGATGCGAGGGGAATGCTTTTGTTGGAGTTCAAGTGGCTTGCGAATGGCACCCTGAACTGAAACTACGCGGTTTCCTTTCGCCAATAATCTTGCCCAAAAAAAGCTCAAGATGATCCTGACCTCAATGCCTTGAAAATACATATATGCTTGCTTGTCTACTTTCACTGAGCTATTTCCCCTTTCCAAAATCAGTTTGAATTTGCCTTTAAAGTCTGTTTATGCCACAAGCATTGTTTCAGGTGTTGAATACATGAAAGTTCGAATAGATGATCATCCTTACGCCCGTATCCAAGACTACTTTGATCAGGTCGCGGACAAAATTAAAGCTGTCAAGGTGACTTAATGCATTTAATTAAAATTCATCGAATAGGAACGTGCTGTGTTGAGGAGGGTAAAAGCTCAATTTGGTGCTGAATCGAACCCAGACTCATGCATTCATAGCACTATCCTCTTATCCACTGCGCCTGGGTCCTGATAAGTTGTGGTAGATACTACGTATATAGTAAAAGAGGTGCTTTATATTTCCAAGTGTTGCACTACCACAAGCATGGCCCGGAGATCGAATTCTGGATCTATTCCCGCCCTGCCAGTAAAGCCATGTATCTCTCCGAGTTTGCTCTCTGGTACGGGAATCGTCTGGGAGAATGGGTTATAACATATTCAATGGCTGACCACCACGATCTTTTGTATAAGCTACATACTCATTCACAACGCTTCTACAATCCCGAATGGAAGTCAAAGCGCAATGCATCCCAAAATGGGATTGGTGAATGCCGAAAAACATTATCCTTAAGGCAGCTGAGGGAGGGTTTGTGGGAGCTTGATGGTGTTAGGGATAAAAGCGCGGTTTCCTGTAAGTACTGGAACCGTTGGAAGCAGAAGTTCTCCCCTTTATTCAGCACATTCGCAGTGGCACAAAATCTCGTATTTCACACATCAATTAGAAAAATAAAAAAACAAATAAAAAAGTTATTGGTATCATTTCAGGATCGCGGTGGGAAGACCTTGGTACATTGCATGGCTGGTGTTTCTCGTTCGGCATCTCTGGTAATGATCTACCTCGTAAAACATGAACGTATGACACTACGACAGGCCTATCACTATGTACGATCAGCAAGGCCGGTGATACGGCCGAATGTGGGCTTTTGGAAACAGATGGTCGATTTCGAGAGGCGACTACGAGGTTAGTTGCTTCATAATGTTTTCAATAAAGTTAAAGTTTTTACTAGTAAAATTCATTTCCCTGTTTTCTTTTGATGTCTAAGCCTTTCCTTAATCTCCATTTCCTTTCTCCTATTCCCTTGTCGGATAGGGTCAGAACCTCCATTCTTGATTCCCGTTCTTGCATATATAGTCTGTAAACGAAGTGGATCAACATCCATGCAAACTTGGCCTGCCACTCTACCGGGACCATTTCATGGTTACCAAACTCGTCCAGGAGACACCGGGGTGCAGTACAATGTAATACAATAAAATTGATGAATATGAATAACCATATCTTTTATCCTTTATTACTTCTTATTGTTTCTGTTTTCTTTCGCTTTTTTGAATTTCATATTTGTTCAGGAGTCGCATCGGTAACGATGGTGATGACGAATCAATGCGATCTACCAATTCCCGATATTTACGTCGAAGATTTGAAAAGAGCTCAAGAACGTGAACAACTACAACAGAAGACGTCAATAAGTAGTAACGGAAGCAGTTCGTTGATTCGACCACCCGTACCGGTATTATCATCGACAAAACGGCGAGGATATTCAGCCAGGTAAAGCAAACGGCAATCATAGCAATCACATAGTTATTCAGATATGATAGTATGGGCGGTTTTATATACAAAACTAGTAACTAATATAGTACTGACATAGCCAGAATTGAGCAAGAAACTCGTAAAATGTAACATCGCCGCGCATTTTTACATCATCCAACAAAATTTCGAGAGTGGACGAGTTTTCGTAGCTAGTCTGGACGAGTTTTCAAAGCTTAATTTTGGACGAGTTTCCCAGGCTTTACTGATAAACTTTCACTCACTCTTTTCTTCTGCAGAAAAGGAAAACAGGTCCAATGCACTTCCTGATCCTGAAAAATTGATGCATCGTTGTCAACATCGCTCAAGGGACGGGGTCACCTAGGAGGCGGAGCTCGTGCGGAGGCTTGTTTCAGAATCCTTCGTCTCTTTATCATGATAGTGGCTTTAGCTCTAAACAGCTCTGGAACAGAGGGGCCAAATTACACAGGACTGAAGGTTTCTCGGCCAAACCCGCGAAACGACTCGCCATCACACGTAGTATAAACACCCTATTAGGCAGAAGATCTCGGGAGGTAGAAAAGCGTACCTTGCTGATTGAAGAAGCAGCTTTGCAGTACTGGTTGTAGAGTAATGCCAGAAACTTGTCCATATTATAAATAAGGTAAATAAGCTTTTTGAACTTTATATAAATGTGTTTATACTTTAAGCAATCCACGTGCGATTACATCAACAATGCGACGTTCTACGTCGCCGGCTGTTTCATCTGGTGCCATGTCATACAGTATGCTGACACCATCACCATCACGGAAACCTCGTGACAGCCTATTCAGTTTATACTCATCCACATCACGACCATTTTTTTCGGCTTTCTAACCTCCTTTGAATGGCTCTTTCACTTGACGTACGTCGGTGCGTGTCGCTCGCTCTCTACGGCTGGCTCGCATTCCATATCCGCTACCCACAGTTCTAGGCACACGCACAGTTGCTTCTCTGCCTATGTCACTGTCCTTTCTCTCTAAGCGCCTCTATTCACATTATATCTTTCGACAGAGTATCTATATAAAACGTCTATTGTACATAACACTTACCCCATTACCGTATCTCATCTGCGTCACTCACTCAGGTGTGTCCGATGACGTCATTATCATCATTACTGTAACTAGTCATGTACTGTAGGCAGACAGTGCTGACTACATCATTATTCCAATTTCCTAGTTTTATTCAGTCCATATTATCTAGATAGCCTTGTTTGCTTTTGTTATTTGAGACGTGTGCAGTTGACATCGGCGGTATTGATTGCACAGAGAGCGAATGCCGCGTCGCAACCGCACGCGTCTCATCTCGGCCAACACAGATGCGGCTGGCTAGGGTTGTGGATTTCTTATCCATTCAGAATTTTTTGTAACGTGTCTGATTTTCTTTATATCAGATCATTAATATCTAGTATTCGACTAGAGAACCGGTTGTATTATTGATTTTAAAACATGTGAAAATTTAAATCAGGTTTTCCCCAAAAAAAGTTGTAGTATTCGAGTGTATTGATCGATTTATAGAGCGTATACATATATATAGGACCAAATGGATATCGATTTTTTCGCTCGTAAATTTTCGTCGCCGCCCACAGTTTAGTATAATCCAAAGATGTTGTTGAGTTGTAACCGGGTACTATTGTCGACTTTGGTTCTCCTCTTATAACTACTACTTGGAATACTACCTGTATTTTTTTATTACTTGTATTAATTCAGACGATAAAAAAATAATGATTCCTTACATTTACTAGATTAATATACGTCTAGGAATGTATATTTGTATTTAAAAATTTTGATAAATCTTCTAAAAACCTATTTTTTCGAGAGAATTCCACGTTTGCCTCTTCGTTTTGTTGTTCAGGTTGGCCAATTGATCTACGATTTTTCCCTTGGAAGAGCCAGTGAGGGAAGAGAAGCGAAGTAGTGGTGCTTTCACGCGCACGATCCCGATCCAGTTTAGCCCGTGAACCCATGAGGATCAAAATCCAAGGAAAAATTTTAGGATAAGTATTTAAATGCTCAGCAGGTATGGTTCAAGTTCCTTGAGTTCCAGTGAGAATGCCTTTCCTGGTGACACTTCTGCTGCTTCCCCTTACTATTGAGCAGTAGGTACAATTAGTTGACTGGCCTGCAGGGATAGCAGTTTCCGTGCTGCAGTGAAGAGAAATCGGGGATGAGGAGCCGAATCCCTGCTAATAAGAAGACTCTACCCCACATTTGAAGTTCTTGGAGCTGTGCGAAGACAACATAGAGCTGGTTGTTGGGATAACTTCTGGCCGTTAGATATCGTGGCACGTCCAGTGGTATGATGTAGTATGATCCATTGTCCATTTCAGCTATCTATGCTGTAGGTGCTGCCTTACCTCACTCGAATAGGATAAAATTTATGGCAAGGTATCCTCGATGGGGAATAGGGCCTTCTTTGCGCCCTGGGAATGGGTGCAATTACACCTCTCCTCCGCTCTTTTCTTCTTTCTCTTCCTCTATTTGACACCATGCTTGACCCCAGCAATTGAGTAGAAGTGGGGACATCTGACAAGGATGATGGTTATGGGCAAAACGCTCAGCTTCGAATGGGGCTTAATATATCGGCGCTTTCCGGGAAAAACAATCATAAGGCTAGAAAACAAAAAAAAATTAAGCTGAAAGAAATGGGAACGTAAGTAGGTAGGTAGTCAGCACTTACGCTCCACTTTGGCAAAATGGCTTTGGAATTTTCAACGTTCCATATAGAAGTCAAATGCATGGCATATCCCATACGGCTAAAGGATAGATTGTTTGCTTCGAATTTATGGGAGTATGGCATGAGGTCTGATAGTCGCGGCTTAATAAAGGAGATACGGTTGGGAGACAGTAATTTGCAGAAATATGGATAGAGGACCTTTAAGTCCGGGTGTGGTGCGTTAGGAACGAAATGGTCGCGTCGCGGTAAGAGGGGCGTCGCGCGCGAAGGAATGTAGCAGGATGCAGCAGTGGGTAAGAAATACAATAACAAAAGTACTAGTAGTAGAATTATACATAAAATAATGATCGCATATCGATTGAGCTGTATGAAGAACGCTAGAGCTGTAATAACGGCGAATGAGTGGTCGGCGACAGCCGCATGCGGCGAATCGATTACCCAAAGTCGTTTCTAACGCCCGTCTCCCTTTGCGTCCTACACAAAGCCCACGAGCTACTGTTGAG
Source organism: Haemonchus contortus (assembly GCA_000469685.2). NCBI lineage: Eukaryota > Metazoa > Nematoda > Chromadorea > Rhabditida > Trichostrongylidae > Haemonchus > Haemonchus contortus. The sequence continues at coordinate 10,264,824 of LS997562.1, read as the reverse complement.
AAACCGAATTTTTCTCAGAAGTTACTCGTAACTTTCACTCTAGGATACTCCCCTCCCTTTCTTCTACTTTGGAAGCTAGGCACGATGAAACGAGGACTTGGCTGGCGAAATTTCGTTAGAGTTGAGAGCATCAGTGCATTTTTGCGTACCGTACCTTTTTGTCACGGGTTCTTGAAAATTTCGCCATTCAGTAGTACAACATTTTGACGATTCAACATTTTAGCAGCACTGAAGTCGCTCATGTTTTCACGAAGACGATTCATGGGTACACAACTCGTCCTATTTTTCAATGATCGTGAGTCGAACCCTTTGGTAAATAAAACTTTTCATTCTGCTCACTTTAAACGAGTTTTCAAGAGTGCCGCCGTTTGCAACTGATTAAACCGGAGCCAAGTGTAGGCCTTCAAAAAACAGTTCAAGTTGGCATTGTAGTTGGTGGGTGGGCCTAGGCGGGGTAATGTCAAATGGTGCATTGCAACACTCGGTGTAGGGATCAAACCTCGGTTCAATAGCAGCTCACGTCATCTGAGACAACTATCAAGTGAACGTTACCACATATCCATCTGTCAGGGCAAAAATCCAGAGCTTGACATCTGCCTAGTGAGTTGCCTAGTGAGTTGCGATAGGCCGCCGAGGAGGACCGTAAATTCGGAATGGGTATCGAGTATCCTGGGTATAGATACCCTGGTAATGAAATGCGCAACTCATATAATACAACTGCCACAGCGGGTAGTGTAGCATCAAGTGGTGCACTATCACACATGGTCATGGTCCGGGGATCGAATCCTGGATCCGCTTTCACAAGCCAACCAAGTCTTCCATCCATCTGGGGTCGGGTAATTGGTACCAGATTCTTCTGAGAGAATAAAAGTACTGACTTCCACTGTCGGCCAGCCAAGACAAACATTGTATAGGTCACATACGCATTCAAATCGCTGCTAGGAATCTGAATCGCCTTCCGAAAAGGAATTGATTAATGCCGACAGTCTGTCCTTATCTTTCATGGAAGCCATACATTATGTCTATCACCAGTTGGGCTACGCACGCCACAATGCGTGCACCACATGCCCGCGCATACGCCTACGATTAAAAGTGTCAATCGAATGCTCTTCATCTTGAGAATAATGAACCATTAAGGTTTGACTGATAGGCAACCAAAGAATTGCGCAGTACTCACAAATGTTCTCAATTGATAATAACACCATTATAAGTTTTCGTTATCACTGGACCTTCTTTCCTCCACGGGTACATCATTAGTTGAGAATCCCATATTATTGGCGGTCGGATGAGCTTTGTCGTAAATGATATCAAAATATAAAGTACCCTTGACCTTCCACCGAGTTAGAAACCCTGCTGGGAGCGGTCGTAATCCATGTAATAGTCGTAATCATAAATACATCGCAAATACCACAAGAGGTAAATTCAGTTCGAAAGTGCTTTTATCAGTTGTTATCAGCTGTTATCAGTTTCTATCATCGGTCGTCTACGATCCCACTATAGTTTACATCACATGCCAAATTGTCAAAGCTCCACTATTAATGCCATTATTATAGTGGCTCTACGCTTTCCAGGATTCTCATTAGCCCTTGTCAGTTTTATCAGCTCCTGGTCTGGTACCAACCGGTCTGGATCCTGTCACCGGGTACCTACGATCCTGCGACATCTTACATAACCTATTGAAATACCAAGTTTCCACTATTAACGGGAAGCGCGTCACAGACCGACAGGCCCTCGCCTTCTGTGGCTTCTTATCAGTCCCTACCACCTGTTATCATTCTGTGTCACCAATCTTTAACGGTCCCTTCACATTCTAAACCACCTGCCCAAGTGCCAAGGCTTCATCGCTAATACGAAGGGAGTTACGGATACTCAGGCTTTTGCCTTTTATGGCTCCTTATCAGTTTATATCGATAGTTGTCACTTCCTACCACGTGCCATCGCTGTTCTCATCGTGTCGCCTATCTCTCTTCCAAATTTGAATGTTCTAGGTTCAGTGGGACAGGAGTTATGGATTTCCGGTCAGACAAACACACACACATACTGACACACAAACACACCAACAGACACACGCTAGCCGATTATATAAGTAGGATATTTGAGAAGTTCTGCCCATGTCACCACCCACTCCTGTGCACGTCCCACCCCTGTAGATGGATCAAATGTGCTCTTTTGGTTTTGCCCTATGCCCAACCCATACCAAACTTGACCGACTCATGCAGATGCATCCTGAGGTAATTCGAATTTCTGTACAATTGAAAGAACAAACAAACAATCAGACGCAAGCGCTTCACATATGATAAGGTGTCGTGTAGATTTCGCCGGAGTTTTTTCCTTCATCTAGCTACTCAAGTATTATGAAGTGGAAAGTTCTTGTGGAAAGTGGAGTGCGCATCTGTGAGCGAAATTCACATTTAAAAATGGAGATTTCGATCAGATTAGATTTCTATGGATTTGATGGATTTTCGATTATGTTTCTATGGAAAAATACGCGTCTAGTCTGAAAAATAGGTTAAATGCAAAGGTACTTTCAATAAAAATTATTCGAGAGCAAAAAGTTTTTTTGCCCACGAAGCCTAACCTCTCTCTTCCCTCAGTTGGCTGCGAACCGATAGTTGAATCGTCCATAGTATAGGGATTTAGCATGACAGTCAATAGTCGGCAGAACGCTTTTTACGACCGCTCTCAGCAAAGTTTGTAACTCAATGAAAGATCACGATTCCTCTTCGCTTCGATATCACTTTCGGCAAGACCTATCCGACCGCTAATAATCTTAGATTCTCATCTAATGAAATATATGTATCCGCTTGATTGATAACGCACTTAATCATTTGCCTACGTGACTTTTGGAAGGACGCACAAACGGGCATACAAACGGACACACAAAGTTAGCGGTTTATATATATCATGGATTGTAGTAATTCATTTCTTGACTACGTTCCGGTGTATCAGGCAGGACACAAAAGCAACAGCTGACTACAACTATAGCAGCTATAACTACAGTAGCGCTCAAAAGTGTTCGGTGAAATGCTTTGACGCTTTTTCGTTTATAACTTTTTTGTTAGTAGACCAAATCGCACCAAATTTGGATAGGTTCAACTAGAGCATATTCTACCCTATCCAACACTACTTCACTGCAAAGCTGCAACATCCACAGATAGAGCAAGGTGTTTGTTGCGGTAGCAGATTTTGCTAAAACTAAAGTTGCTGACGTCTGCACTTATTCCCACCTTATAAGCGTTTTTCTCATCTATGGTGTTCGGCATTACCGCTCGTACATTTTAGAAATGACAAAAAGGAAAGAGATTCTAGAAAGACCATCGTCTGTATTTGCAGTCGATTTTATTTTCATGCCCTTTGGAATATCTGGAACATGATCAGATTGCAGGTTAATAGTGGTAAATATTCACAATACACCCACGCTCCAAATATAGAAATTTCGCCCTATTAGATCCAGTTGGAAAGGAGTTACGGCTGAAAAGTACGGCTGATGAACCATTTCACCGAAGACTTTTGAGCGCTACTGTATGTGTTTATGTCATCTGTTATGTAGGCTGCTTACCCACCTTGTCCGTCATCCAGCTTCCGTACTCTTATGGGGAATTTCCTGTCAGGAAATCCCTACGTGGGACGATCAAATGACAAGCAATCAAAGCAGTATAAACACGCATGAGGCTTCTTGAGTAGAGGTATATATGGGGGGAGATAATGCGGGGAATTAAATATGTCGTGAAACCTATGCAAACACATATGAGGATTACCATCTTTATTGGCTTCATGCCAATTCATGCAATAATGAGACGCTTTATTTATAGTTATTTGTAGTATAGCATCTGTAGACAACAACAGCTGTTGTGTAAATGCAGGAGAGGGAGGGAGGCAGGAGGGAGGGGAGGGGGGGGGGGGGATTTGGAGGTAGGTGTGTGAAGACGAAGAACGTGAGCGGGCTGTCACACCAGCCAAGTTCCTTCTCTGCCGTGGTCCTATTCGGGATCTTCTCAGTGATGACCTGATTTGAGAAGTTTTTGATCGCGATGGACCCAATCTGTGGAACAATGAGCGGAGTAGAAAACTGCTCGGGAACAAAATCTCAGGGCTGCATTAGGACAATAATAGAGCAGGTACAATCTGAGTTCTATAAACTTTGCTATCATTCCTACTCCTAAATTCTAGTATGTAATGAGATGGCATCAGTGCTCAATTGGTCAGGAGTCCCCCGAGTTCAATAGGCGCTGTGACCTAGTCTCACAAGAATGGCGATTTGTGGACGGAACTTCTTCCTCAGACGAGAGTCGAACCCCTACCTATGCTTTCCGGGCACCTTGCTCTATCCCTTACACTACCCTCACCTTCCGAATGGCTTATATGCCGTAGCTTATAAGCAAGCTGTGACCTGGTTTCAATGAGTTGACCTCTAAGAAGACTCTTGGCCCTCCTCAGTAATAAATAGTGGTAGAAGACAATATATTTGAAGTAAAATACAGAACTAGTTTGAAATTTTTCACCGCAGAAGATTATTTAATCTAAATAAGTATTCAAAAAGGCTTTTTCCAAGGTTCCGGACAATTTAACTTTTATTGAAATAAAGTTATAAAAGGATAAAGTTTTTGGCGTTAATCAATCCCGTCTGAGGGATGCGCCCCCGCACTCGACTTCCATTCAGAATCGTAGTGGCGTAATGAGTGCGTATGTGGCCTATACAATGGCTTGCGGTGGCCAGCCGATGTACAAGTCAGTGCTTTTATCCTCCCAGACGAGTCTGGTACCAATTTACCAACCCCGGAGGGATGGAAGGCTTGGTTGGCCTGGGCGGGCATCGATCCGGGATTCGACCCCCTGACTGTGCGTGTGATATAGTGCGCCACTTGCCACTACACCACCTCCGCCCTTATTGAAATACTTTCTAAATAATATTTCCCGTTCCAACACAAGTTCAAGAAAAAAGTATTCTTGATAAGTACGGTTCAGATTGAGAGGCATTGAGGTATCTGCCCAGGAGTGGCAATGAGATCAAGATCAATCAGTAATTCACCCGCTACCACCTTTATTTGCGCTTATCAGCCCTGTTAGGGCCTAGCATAGACTAGTATTGGAAGTACACTGCAGTGTGTGTTGCGGCCATTTATACCCTTAGCCGAGTGTATAAAAATAAACAAGCAAATAAAAAAAGTTCTCAGAAACTTGCTTCAGCGATTTCTGTGCGCTAGTGATGAGAGGAGAGGACACGGTAGGGAAGAAGGTCCGACCAACTTCAAAAACTTAATCAGATACAAATACAAAAGATACTAACAGCATTCATTAGCTATTGAATTTTTACCGAACCTAACTTCTTCCGAGCTCTCGAGAGCTGGAATTCCAAATAAACTTATTCTCAACGTTCTCCACAAGGGTATGTAGAAGACGGAAGTAGCCTGATGGATGATGAGCAAAATATAATTTTGAACAAATTGTAACTCTGAGTCTACGGTCCTGATTTAGGCTCATGAAGAGTGAAGGCAGTGAAACCAACCGCTGAAAATGGTATTTCACCAATTGGTCGCATAAGTAACTCCTGAACTTCATGAATTGTTCCTTTTGAGACCTTGACATGGTTTTAAGGCTAGGTCTCTCTGCAAGCCGGCCTGTCTACCTGGGCTTAACGCTGGTACCGACACAATGTTTGCAGCTTTTTTAAGGCATGGTTTTTATCTTGGCCGAGATCGAACTTACGCTTTTCTTGGATACAAGCATAAGCCTACGCTATCCACTCGATTATCCATGAGAATACCTTAAAATCATCCGATAACGTGGTCGAAGCCGACGTTCGAGGGAGCGATCAAGGGAAGTTCCAAAGAACGAGTGGCTGGACGTGATCAAGAAAGGACTCACCAAAGCTGAAGTGATTTCTATTCAAAAACTCGAAGACCTTTGAATACGTTCCTTTCCCTTTTTAAAGCTACCTCCTGAGCCAGCCAATTCAAAGGCCACCTTTTCTGTCCTTATGGACAAGCCCGGTTTCGATAGTACAAAAATGGAGACTCAGTTGGTGTGGGCGGGTAGGGTTTCGCGCATGGGGGGGGGGGAGAGGGAGGGTTGGATTTGATCGCTATACCATACTGGAGCTAACAGAGTTCCTTGACACCACACCACCTCCATCTGGAACACAAAAACCAGCAAAAACTGACTGAATGAATAGTTGCCGTCGGGTTGTCACTATTTACGTGTGCCGTTGATGCATTTCTTTTGTAAATATTCGGAACAACTTTGTCGAGTTCAGACAGAGTCCAGAGGCTAGGATGACTAAGAATTCGAAACTTACCCAATGGCATGATTATACAATTCGATCAATGAACAATTTTAACCAATCGATGACGCATCCCTTAGGAATGCAGCTCTTAAAAAGTAAACGGATAGTTTTGTAAAAAAATAGGTAGGTAAATATATGAGTAATTACCCACTAGTCGTTGGACTGGGAAATTCGCCGTCTGCCACCTCTACCCACATGTACCAGCCTTTACAGAACCGGCCAGGAGGGTGTTGGTGTGTTTTTGTATATTTTATTTTATTTTGATGCACGCAGAGGTGCGCCCTAACAAAACAGTGAAGTAAAACATCAACGACATAATCAAATATTTATCCAAGCATTTACATTTACATGGAGCATTTACAGCAACAGCTTCGGGTCGAAGGAGGGGTCTGAGCAATTTGGCGGGCACCGGTTGCCCTAATACTAAATCCTAGGTCGATACCATTCAAAGCCAATCAAGCCGAGCTGTGATCTCTTTGGTGGATAGCCTGGTACCAGATCCATCTGGGAGGATTACAGCACTGGCTTGTATAGCGGTTGATCCCAGTGAGTCAATGTATAGGCCAGGTAGCACTGAAACGCCACTACGATTCCAAATAGAAGTCGAATGGGTACACGCTCACGCCAGAACAGGCCTGAGCAGCAGCAGACACTTTCCAGGAACCTCCTAGACACCGCCGTTAAGCCAGTTGAATTCCCACAACGTTTTCAGAGCATGAAAAAACAATATTTACGTTTTGATTGCGTCATATCAGCGACTCCTATCGTACGGCGTAAATTCCACAGATTCCTGAAGCCCTCAACAATTACACCAGGCTCTAGCAGTTAGCACAAGTGCCAAGTTCGGTCAACAAAACACATAAGATTTTGCTTGAAGATGATTTCGTAAAGGAATTGAAATAAACCCATCGTTTTGAAAAACGTCGAACTATGTATTCAGATTCCTAACCCAATCTTCAACGTAAGAAAACAGTGCTGAGTATCTTACCGTATTTCGCTTTCTCAAGTAAACCTAAGCAAAATGTATTATACAGCAGAACCCGCAGTTTTCTAGGCTCCTCCTACCCTTTTTTTCGAAGCATTTGCGTTTTTGCTAGACCTATCTCATACTTCGTAACAACGGCTGGTCAGTTAACTTCAAGGGTATTCAACTACTCCACCAGAACCTCCCAGCAGATCTGTCAATTCGTCCCACCTAACTTTACCGCACACTGTCCACAACTGGGAGCAAAAGAGCAAATTTACCGCCTTGAAAGGCAAACCCACCTATATCGATAGCTCGAGTTTTTCAGTGTTCTACGCAAGGAGACCACAATGCCCCCATATCGATAGATGGATTTTTAGAAGAAGTCTATCGTGATGGGAGCAGGATAGTCTCCTTGGTTGTTACAGTGACTCTGCCTTCGCATTTTCAAGGTCTATCAACGTTTTCTCCGACATTAGGACCTTCTTCTCATGACTTGTAAGAGTCCTATAACCCTGAAAGCTTCTCCGTCATCATTGATTTGGAAAAATCAAAGGTGTGCGATGCGGTATGTTCCACGAGATACCAAGCCTACCTTGTAACGAGAGTCAAGCGAAGGAATTCCCGACGTTTGGGTGGACTGCTAGGGAGTTATAATCGCTTAAAAATCCAAAGGAACCATAGAAAAGATCGGGATGTGGGAGTTGGTGACAAGAGAAGGAGAGGGTTGGGTCACATTTCATGAAAGTCGAGGTTGTACTTACATATGCCTGCTTTCTGAGGGGCTGATGCTTGAGGAGCGACACTTCCCAAACTTAAGCGATGCCGCGCCCTATTCTTTCTACACCCTTGCGTGAAGTCAAGTGGCGCCGTCACCACCTTTGCGGCTCGGCGATCGAAAAAAACAACAAAAAAACTACTACACCTTGACTTCAGTTTATTTTGCCGTTTTTCGTCGTAGTTGATGATCAAAAACCTACGGAAAACTCGCATATGCGCTGATCCACCGGTTAAACCTAGTTTTTTTTTTTTGAAAGAGTTCGCGACTGGAACAGGTAGACCACCCAAGCAGCAGCCTAGGTATAGGTGGTTGCGAACAACGGAGATTCCCTACCTTTCAACATTTGCTTTGAAAAGTACCGAACAACGTTTACTATTGAGATTTTTATAAACCACAGGTGTGGACTAGTTTTCCCAGACTACAATCTATTCAGTTTCAGCACAGAAAAATACCTCTTCAACATTGGCAGTGTTCACAGTGTGTGAGTGTTTGGGACTGAAGTATGATTGTAAGAAAGTCACACCGGGGAGAGAAGAAGTTCACAGTTCGCGCCCTGATGCTCTCAATCGCCGCAATGCTCGTCCCAGTAGTGGAGGAAAGTGGGCGGAGACGGAGTTTTTCGTGAGGGCAGGTCAATCACTTGCAGCACATTGCGGATTCTCAATGGGAGTCAAGAGCGGAAACAGAGATTCTAGGAAAAGCATGTCTGACAGCAATGGGATGTCCGGGAGGACGATTAAGGAATAAACAAGTGGTACCAGCAACCGCGACTGTCTTGCTGAGCCTATCCCTATTTTGGTAGCATGAACTTCAGTTCGTGGCAGTAACAGAAGAGATAGGCCTCAAATTGTGAGTCGTACCTGACAGGGTCGGAAAAGAATTCCCACCTTAACTCCTGGACTGGATCCTCCAAGCGGGTTCTCCTCAAGATGTTCCCAAAACATTATCTCTAGGTCCCAAAATGGTTCTTTGTCCATGCGTAGCTGCCCGAATTAGGCGAAAAATTACTCATCACCTTAGAAAGGAGGCTATAGGATCATTCACAATGGTATACCAACCCCATATAAACCCTCCAGGGGTGGGGCAGTTACCATTTCTTCACTATCCACATCATGCCTCCTACCTCCCGACTCCCAACGAGAGCCCATGGAGACCCGTCGTTTGACGTAGCTGACTGACTTCTTTCTTCACAACGACAACTTCGGAAAAACAGGACTGAGTGCCGCCAGCATGTGCCTTGGAATGCATTACTGTACAACCCACTACAACAGCCGAAAAGTTTTTGACCATTGAGCCGGCCCATTCCCATTTTGTCCCTTTCGACCGGATAGAAACTCCGTAGAAACTCCTGAATGTTCAGCTATGGGTATGTAGGTGAAGGGAACCATTTGATACACGGCCTGACAGCAGGACCCTACAGAAGGAAGCGAAAGGTTTGAGGAGCAAGAATATTTAAGAAACCAGTGGGAAAGTCTCTATTATTCGCTTTCGATTCCGCCATTTTACGAAAGGCAACATACCGTAACGGACCCCTCAGAGACTTGGACCAGCGTCAGGTCAAGGGCAACGGGAAGGAAGATCTCCCGAATCTCTCCTCACAAGCAGGTGCAGAAGGCTGTAGAATCTGAGTAACTCTACCCAGTCAGGGGTCAAAACTCATGAACTCTGTCCCGCATCTCAAGGAATGGGAAATCAAATAGGTTCAAAAACCTAAGGCGATTTTGTGCTAGCAATCAAAGCTAGAACTGTTTCCGACTAGATCCCTCGAGACGTCAATCGAACGTAAGGACATTCGCCGTCTCGATAGTCAGAGACTTTTTCATGAAAGCTCTGAACGAAAGGAATGAAGCACTTTGTATCTCTCGAACGGAAAGAATGCACTGGGCAACTCTGCAATGCATTGTGCCTGAGCCTGTGAGCAAAATCTATTGGCATATCGTCGAGAGACTGTAGGACTCGGAATCAAGCAAAAATCACATTTTTCGGATAAAATGTGAGCTATATTAACATTACAAATAGCCATGTGGACATATTTGGCTCACTTTTTTGCATTCTTGCCGATATTTTCCTGCTATCAAAGCTCGCTCCATTTCTAGCCCATATATAGCGCCCTGCTTTGAGTTACAGAAGAAGGAATGTGGTCCCGAACGATTGAAAATACGAAAGGGTTAGGCTAGTCCGTCGTTTGGTCCCGAATGATCGAGCGAATGTAGGAAAGGACTAGGTCAGTCGGTCGCCGGCATTGACCATTTTGGTCCTGAGCCTTGAAACATGGTTCCAGAAAAGATTTTCCCGCATGTTTATTTAGTTGTTTATTTGTTTACTCAGTTTTGCCATGTAACAGGCAATGAGTAATAAATAAAATAAATCTAAACGAACTGCTTCACCTATTACTCTGCAAAACTGCTGCATTGGACGAGAACTGCACCCATGTTAGGTCTCCACTGGAACAATCCTTCACAGAATCGGGGCCCCTTTTGCCGTCCATAAGCTTCTTATGGGCATCCCAGCCAGTCTTTCCTTGGGTAGATCATGTACCTTCCTTAGGTAGACGATGTTTCCTTAGGTAGACCATGGAAGGGAACTTCCTATGCCGCTGGCTGAACAGAATGCAAAAACTCCTTCTTTATACAAGTGAATGGATGGGTCTATTGGGGAATCCCATTGGATTTTGAAGGAAAACGGCATCCCGGTTTCGATATCGGCTCAGAATATATCGACTGATGGCTTGATAGCTATTCCTGGATGAAGCTATTCTGTGTCAACATTGTATTGGCATCCATTTCGTTGTGTATGAATCATCTCGGCATACTTTCATCACAGTAACAGCACATCTAAGCAGACCGGCTTCACTCCTTTAGTACTCAAAATAACAGCCTAATCGTGGGCGGGATTGGCTGACACGCGGGTTGAAGTCTTAGCAAATAGTGGCCCCCGTCGAGTCAATTGTATGTTTGTATTTAAGAGAATACCTGGCAGTACAGAGTCGATCTCTCCTGCCGAATGTTCCTACTCACTGCCATTGCTTCAATTGCTGCCATTCAGGGTAAGTCTGATTTTACTTGACTGATATTGAACTAATTAAAGCTACCATCTCGTCCGAAATTCCTTGCCAAATGGAGTTTCACCATGAAGTCTCACTTCCTTAAATGCTAAACCACAGAGTTCTCCTAAGCAATTTAAAATCGGGCTATGCCTTTCATATGTCCCTATTGGGCTCCCCACTACAGCTGCCTCTCCCTCTTTGACAGGCGTACGGCTTAGACTATCGGTCCAGCCGCCTGGGAATAGTCAAAAGCTGAAGAGAAAAAGGAAATTCAGTCAGGACCCCGGCAAAATGACCAAATAGGAGAGACAATGGGTGGGGTAGGGGAGGCGGACCTACTCGTATGGCTTTTATCCTGACATGGCAGCGTAAAGACGACTGCCCTGATTTTGAGATTTCTCTGAAGTCTGCCATCCACTTTGGAGTGCGCCGCGCATCCCATTCCTATCCAAAATTACATAGTGATTTCCGTTTTATGTGAAGTTTCTCGGGCTGATTTGGGTTAAGCCGTCTAACCGGGCAGAACTGCCGTGGCAAAAAACGACTGGAAAGGATAATAGACCCTCTTGGCTTCGAGCTCGGAATCCGGCTATTGACTAAATCAACAAAGTACAGAACTAAATAAATAACTCGTTATCTCGGAATCCCTCCCTCCTGTTGTCTCAATGGGACAGATATCTTCGCTGAAGCGCTTTTTCTGGTCCCGACTGCCTGACATTCCATTCTTTACTTTTTCAGATTCAAGTAAACCATCTCTGATGAGATTTTTATGGGCTCTTTTTCAGGTTACAGTAACTATTTACCTACATAATAAAACAAGTACAATCATTCAGGCGCCTTCGCCCAATATATCGGAAGTGGATGCAACGGGTGTCATCAAATTGGAACTGGAGTGGTACCGGGTGGATGCGGTAATTGTCATGTTTCTGGTGGTGGTGGATGGTCCCAATGGAGCGAATGGGCAGGATGTGTTGCAGTGTTTGGGTGTAAGTATCATTAATTTGTATCCCCTGAACCGCCCAGTGACTGGATAAGGCGGTAGGGTAAAGGACACCTTTACCATACCCTGGCTATAGCCCCTTAGGGGTGGCTGCAACTCAGAATGGCTGCAGATTTTGGAAACCCGTCAAGTAATTTGGCCTCTGTTTCGAGGGCTATCTAGGAAGTGGGAGCAGTGGCCCATTATTCTCCAGAGTGAGCCATGCTTCCGTTTCTCATTCGGAATTGCAAAGACACTAAAGCCCCCACTTACTAACTTTGGATATGCATCCCTTCACCCTCCCATATATCCATAGCTAATTCGGGCATTGTGGTCCACTAACTCTTTTTTTGTAAGTAAATATTTATTCCTTATTTTAGTGCAATCCCAAACACGTTACCGTACCTGCATCATGACTACCTGTCAAGGTACATCAAGTGAAGCAAGGCCGTGCACACCAAATGTGCAGCCAACTCCTGCTCCCGCTCCTCCTCCCCCTCCTGCTCCTCCAGCTCAATGGACTGAATGGGGTCCATGGGGTGCCTGCAGGTGAGTATCTTCAACTTCACCTCCCCGATTCCCATCTGGGACTAATTCAATGATTCAGCGCATCCTGCGGAGGTGGTATTGCCAGTCGAACTCGGATCTGTAACCATGGTTGCACTGTGAACTGCCACTGTCCTGGACCAGCAGTCGACACAATGCCCTGTAATACACAGCCATGCTGTGAGTACAGTGAGGTAGGTCTTTCAGAATATAAGAGACGAAGCCTGAAGCGTAGGGGGCACTGATCAGGCGGATTGGCTGATCAGGATCGAGGACAAACTCCTGCCGGATAGGTCCGAAAACTGAAGATTCTCGCCTAGGGACTCCAGGCGACAGGGTTGTCTCCCCTTCTTTGATAGGGCATCACCACAGAGTTCGTTCACATGGTCGCTTGGCAGGCTTGGCTACTTGGGCGTAGCGCTAGCTCGAACCCCACCTTTGTACATTTTGCAAATCTTCGTTCCACCAGGAAGCGATCCCACGGCCCTCCAGGTGCAGGCGTAAGCCCGGTCACCTAACCATTCGGCTATACCTGCTCTTCCGCTAGAGCGAATACCTACCAATCTATTGCTTTCAGTGGTCAACATGGTCGCCTTGTAGTGTCACTTGTGGTATGAATGGTGTCACCTACCGAACCAGAACATGCAGTTGTGCACAAGGAGTAAGCACTTTCGTTTGCTTTGTTGATTCCATAAGGGGCGGAGTTCCCCACGATAATCACATCAACCTTTACAGTGTGAAGCGTTGGGACCAGCAACCGAACAATCCGTATGCAATGCTGAAGTGCCATGCCCAACTGTCTACGAGCCACCACCACCACCTGCACCACCAGTTACATCTGCGCCAACTACTTGCGTAACCTGCTATGTAAGTATTTTCTGACGGGCAGATAACGCGCTCCAATGCCAAAAATCAGTATTTTGTTTACAGATACCGGTACCATCATGTATCACATGTGTTTATTATGGAACTTGTTGCGGATACGGTAGACGAAAGCGTCAAACCGATTTACTACTCGAGTGATTTCAGCCATTACGGCAGTTTTTTCATTGCCATAATATGTGATTTCGTAAAGATTACCATTAATTCGAAACGTCTAGGGTTTTTTTAAATCTGAATAAATCCTTTAGTACATATATTTCATACATTTGAACTCACTTTACAACCGACACCGGTGATTTCGGGAGCGGTGGCCACAGAGATCTGGTAGGTAGGTACGGTAGCAGCGCGGAACCAATTGTACCGGACCAGGTAGAATTTAACGGGGGCGAGGAAAAACATAAGGGAAACATTAGTTTGCAGGAGTGGGTTGCAAGACAACTAACACTCTTGCTTTGGCTCTCTGTCCCACAAAGGTTAGAGTGCAGACAATAAGAGTGATGTGACTGACTTACAAGTAGCCCCATTCTTCACTGGCTTCTTAAAATCCTTGGGTTGGATGAGAAATGTGAAGAATTGACCACATTTCGGGTCCTAATGTTAAGCAAAAGGGAACTTGCAATACGTCTAGTGAACATGTGTGCGGCAAAACTTAGAGGACGCCGCTTCGGGACTCGATCCCCGGACCCACTGACTTTGAAGGGCGCCACTTTCCACTACACTATCTATGACGTCGCATTGCCTGATACGAGCGATCTATTACAATCACATACACAGAAGCGCTCGCCCAAAAACATTCCTCATTGGTGATTTTGAGTTTCCAATCTGGGGAAAGTGCCTCTGCAGGGCACAGAAAGCATCCTCGGGGAAAATACGAAGGAAGGCAGTTAGAGGTGTGGCCTAGCAGTTAGGCGAAACACTGGGATCGCCATAAATGGGAAATGAACACGTTGGGCGTTTCCGTGGAGGTCCCTTTGAACTCTGCTGTCATGGTTGATCGAGCCACCTGGGAGTGTGGGCGAGGCTCCGGCTTCGGAGTCCAGTAATATGGACTGTGGACTCGGGCGTGAAGCCGAACTGCTCGGAGGACATTGAACAAGACTTGTTCCGTATCATGTACGGGTTGTACTAGTAAAAATCAATGAGTAAGAGTTGACAGACAGGAGTTAATTACTTTAGGAGGGTGGGATCGATGGAGAGCAGAAGGGGCGCCCAATATTGAACGGTACTGATCATTGACTAGTTGGTCCTTCCGTGATGCAGTACGGCGTCTGTGTACAGCACACTGGCAATCCATTGGTCGTTCAATGACCGGCTAATCGAACAGCATAACTAGAAGTTCTGTACCCTTTTTCCTCCCTAACGAGTAGACGGCAGAATAGCATGGCAGATTCTGATAGGGTGATTTTCCTCACACCGCTATACCAAGTATGGCCAAAAGACGACGGTTTGCTGTCTCTAAGAACCCCTCCAATTCCACCAACTTTGCTATTTTGCCACTGACCTTTGCCTTTTCATTGCTTCATCATTGACCATAACCGTGCAATTCTTCACTTCGACACCACAAGCATCTGCATATCCCACCATCGATTTCCGTTTTTACCTTCAATCTCGGCCTTTTCAACGGTTTTCAGCATTTTCATCAGTTTCATGGATTTTCATCGGAACTCGGCTCCCTAATCAAATATCTCGCTGATCCGCAACTACTCACATTTTATACCAATTTTCTACCTTCCCTCTTCGATTTTTGACTTTTTAGCCTATTTTTGTGTTTTCCACCAGACTTTGAATTTTGTCAGTTGGATTCAGTTGGTGTCATATCACCAATACGAGCCCTCTCTAGCATTCCTTTCAGAATCACAAGTCCTTCTTCCCTCAAGCTTTTTTTCCAAAAGTGCAGCATTTTCTCCATGATAACATCAGCCCTAGCTTCACCCGCTGCTAGATGGCTTCGCAGTCCACCTTCACCCAGAGCTAGTCCGAAGTGGGTTGGCGGACTGCGAAGCCATCTGGCCGCTGGCCGGCGGCTGCTCGGCACAACCAACCCACTCGGATGGGCGTTTATCGGTATTTCCTTTCGGGAAGAGGGCGTGAAGAAAGAAAGACTGCGGAAGAAGGGGGACTATCAAGTCGTGCTCTTCATGAATGTGCATACGGCAAAACTTGAATGATGTCGCTTGATCCCCGGCCATACACACTTGGAAGGGCGTCACCTACCGCTACACTATCTATGTCGACGGCTTGCTTGATACAACCGATTCTCAATAATCACATTCATAGAAGCGCTTGCTCAAAAACATTTTTTCTTCTTGATGTGAGTTGCCAATCAAGGAAAAGTGCCTCTGTAGTGAACCCAGAGCAGCCTTGAAAAAAAGTGAAAAGAGGCGAGATAGATGTGGTCTGGCATTTGGCCAAAGCGCTGCTATCCTCGAAAATGCATGTGAAGTTGGACTGCAAGTAATTCGACGTTCAATCGAAAACCTGCCGTTATGGTTGCTCCAGATCTCAGATTGGTAAGCGGGGAATTACTTGTAGTACATCGAACAAGGCCAGTACCGTATCATAAAGCCGTTAAGTAGGAGAGGACAGGTAAATTAATTGCTAGAAGAAGTTCGAAGACTGAGGTATTGAACGATCCTCAACAGTTACCAGCAAATCCAAGCCCGGTCGCAATAGGGATTGTGAGGATTAGAGCCATATAATACACCGTATGCCCTCGACGGATCGAACCCGGCCCTGTCCTCTGAGGGCGAGCATTGTTGCCACTGCACGAAGCATAATTGTTGTACTGAACCGTCAAATCAAGATTGATTTCTCTGGGTTGACTTTTCATCAGAGATTGAGACACATTTGAATTTCTATCACCCTCTGTCGCTGGAAGCCTACCTCTTGCAATCAAATCGGCTCCACATCCTCGGTTGAGTACAAACACTCCCTCTTCAGGAAGTACAGGAAGCCCTTCATGACTGCTTTTCCCCCATGCGGAGGGTTTCAAACAAACGACAATGAAAGCTAGACCATTGAGGAACTACTTCCATTAGACCCCACACGTCAGTGAAGCGTATTCGGCGCTAGTTAGTTGCCGCAAATTCTAATCGAAGAGGTGCCAGAATGATAAATGAGAAACGTGACTGGCAAAAGACTGCCCAATGTCCATTACGCTCCCACGGACAATCATATGCGTAACATTGTCCCCTGATAACCACTGAACCACGTGGATCAGGCTATCCACTCCTTACGACCCTGACAGCCATCTTGTTTGGTCCTCAAACATTCGAGCAGAGCTTGTTCCCAATCGAGACAGCAAGTTCTGGCTATTCTTTCCTGATATCTTGGAAATCTTGAGATAGTAGAAGCCCCTCCCACATCGGGAGTTGAACCTTCAATTGAGTGGGTAGAGAGCTCCCCTTCTAATCCACAGTGACATGTAACGGCCTTTCCAGTTCTTAATGCAAAATCATCTTTTTTACTGCTCAAATCTAAAACCCTCTGCTTGTCATATACGACACTTCTGCTATGATTGACCAGCCTGACAGCCCAACTTGAAACATCGTAAGTCATTGTTGAAATGTCGCTGAATCTACAACTTGCCCGACAATCACTCAGTGAAGGACGAGCGGGCAGAAATCAGCGAAAAAGTTGTATTTTCAGGAGTGTTCCTGGCGGAGCTGAATTCTTAGGTAAAGTTTCGCACGAGAAGGGTCTACTTGAGTAGGGTGTGGCGAGTGGTTCCTGCTGGGTTGGGTAAACTTATCACAGTAAATTGACGGAGAATTCATCGAACAGCTTTTTTACCACATCAGTCATTCATGCTCTTTCAAGCGCCTCGCCTGAATTCAACCCGATTGAGCATTTGGTAAAGATATTCTCTTTCCTGGAAACGCTCCCTCTCCCAACTTTAATTACCATATTTTATGCAAATTTTTGATATGCGATCATTAACTTTGGAGCGGATCCAACTATTTGTTCATTTTCCATTGAAATCATCCACATTACTTTGTTGTTCACTTTCTCTCCCATGTTTTTTTTCATGAAGAATCCTTGGAACGTTTATCAAGTAATGGTAGGTCGGACTCACCCAGTGGGAGAATGCTTTTTCATTTAGGAGGTTTCTTTCAAACAATTTTGCTGATAGTGTTCGATGGAGGCGCACTTTCACACATTCATGAGCCGGGAATCCAGCTTGAATCACCAGACCGAAAAAAATTACCACCCCTTGAGATCTCCTATTTGATTGGTACCACCGGACCCGTCTGGTAGGATAAGAGCTACCACCTGTTCAACGACTGACCCCAGAATGTCGTTGTACAGGCCACATGCACACTCAATATGCCATTACGATTCAGAGTGGAATCCAATATGTGGCGCATCCAAAACGAGACGAACGCTGGAGGCCTGACCTTTGTCATTCGATGAACAAGGATTCACACTGGTTTTATCACTTTATCGATTGCACTTTCGAAAAGATTATCATCAAATTCATAAAGACCCGATAGAACGACAAATAGAAAGCGATAACAAAGGAAAGTTCGTGAACGGAAGCAAAAGAACCGGCAAGAATAAGATTGATTACATTTTTAGAATAAACCGGCAAGAAATGACTAGCTGCAAAAGGTAAGGCCGATAGCTGAGAAATTCATAAATTACTACGAGGCGATCGAAGGAATGACTCTTAAGAGAGTTAGCCAACTTCTAGAATATGTAGAATACAACGAACAAATCGCAAACGAAACGAATACTTAAATTCGGCTAGTTAACCTTACTAAAAATCCTATGACTGGTCCATTCGTTACTCTGAGAGATACGGTACTTCAAACGTTTCATACACGTTTCAATATCACAGCAACCAACATGATTCCTACTTATCCTTGAGTTTAGACTTTTCCTTCTCCTTGCCATTTGATGACGGTTTCACTTTGTATTCCCGCCATTCCATCTGAAATTACGGTAGCCGATCAATAGTAGCATCAAACTCCCATATTGCAAATGAGGAGGAGTTTGGGTTGTGTGAAGGTAGGCCACTGGCGCCCGTAGGCTTCCAGCATCTCGGACCGATGCTCACCCAAGCCAACCAAGCCTTCTAACCCTCCTGAGGTAGTCAGTCGATATGAGCCTCATCTATACCAGCCTCAGGAAGCACGGCAGGGATATAACGGTTGTCTCGGTAAGACTCCTGAGGCCAATCTGTAGGTTAAGTACAAATTCATCCAAATGGGTGAACGCAGGCTCCCAAGAGGCTCCCAAAACATTTAGTTCTTTTCTGACCAAACGATAGGAATAAGGTATATTAGTAAGCCTATACCGGTTAGGAGATGCTGCCACATTGTCGAGGGAAAAAGAGAAATTTATCTGATAACTTACCAGTTCTCTATCACATGGTACCCTGGACAGGTAATCGAGCACCTCATTATTGTCGATGTAGTGTGGATTGCGTAATTTCTTCGTGAATTTATTAATACCTGAAGAATGAGGTACAATTCTATGGGTTCTCAGTAGGAATGATGGCAAAACTGTGTAAATCTGTTGAAACGAACCCCAGAGCATTATGATCCAACGCAAAGGCACAAGGTACAGTAATATGGTGGCCACGATGAGAACTCCTACAGCAAGCCATGATAACCATGGTTGAGAGAAGTTGAAAGCACTGAAACAGTTTATGAATGCACTTCTGAAGAACTGTGTAAGTTGAAAAAGCGGACTCAATGACACACCACCCTCAGAAAGACATTTTAGTGAGAACTCGTTTAATTTTATGAGAAAAAAGGCACAGCTTTGTAGGAGAAATGGCCGCGTAATGAGTGAAAAATTGGTAAAATAGGTAGATAAATAAGAAAAAAAAGAGAAAAATCGAAGAATAAACCAGAGACAAAAACGGGGGAATTCAGTTCGTATTCATAACGGTCATAATGGGTAGGAAAATAGATCCAAGTACGATTTGATGACCATTGATAGATGACAAAATTGGTTCTTCATAATAATAAGGGGGGGGGGGGTATAGAACAAATCGCAGAACTTCCTTTTTACACGTGCTCTCGAACGAGAACCCTGTCCGGGCGTACTGTAACATTAACAGCATTCTTTCCTTGTAATGTTTTATATTGTAGACAGCCGTTGCCCTTACGAGTGGCTGTTATCTCGTGGGCTCGGAGTTCGTCTCTGCTTCGATCTCAGCAAGCAATAGTAAAAAGTGTACGTGAAACATTATGTACACAAGACTGATTCCTATACTCAGACCAGTGAGATCAAATATTTCTTCAAGAGCGGTGTTCGTTTCGAATCAAATGAGCGATGGTCTTCAACAAAGACTTACAAGTTTGGGGACCCGTGAGTGGTCTCGGGCAGGGTTCTAACCCCCTACCTGTGCTTTCTGGATACCGTGCTCTTCATTTCTCACACTTTCACTCTTCATTTCTCACACTTTCACATCGGCGGAAAACATCAGGTAACAAGAATAGCAAGTAAAAAGAAAGAAAAGTCCCGAATAAGTGATGAATAGAGATGATGGGGGTGGAGGTAGAAGACGAAACCTAAAACCAAGTTCCTCCGCTCAACCTCTTCTGTGACTTTGATGTAGTTTAGAGTCCCGTGCCGGAACGACTTTTGCCACAACACGGTATCCTTATGAGGCAAGCTTCTAGATCAGCTTTTAAGATGATTGTTGTGAGCAGGTAAGCGGCACATCTAAGCGGCATCCCAATGAGTGTGAACTTCAATTTGCTAGGACTTCCCAAGAGGCTGCGAGGACGTCGTATATCGTCGAGAACGAATGTCTAGTATGAACGGAACACTCGGTAGGAATAAATCAGGTTTTGAACTCGAAAGAAATTCAGGCTCTAGAGAGGAGGTTGGGTTGACGGAGTAAAAGCACTGAACTGTAGAACTATTTCATTCGATTTAACAAAGAAGGAAACGAATCTACACCTGAACACCTTAACTCAACAATTCATATTTTGGAATAATAATATTCCATGTATCAATAAAAAAAGATGATAGGATCGGGCAAGTATTTCCACACTCACTTTCGTATCCGTTGTAGTAGAGCGCAGATAAAAACGAGTGTGTTTTGCACCACAGCCAAGGTTTCCTGCACCGACGACAGAGTGTCTCTTATGGTTGTCGAAGACTGAAATGAAGTTTGCAAGGTTTTTCGATACTAATGAAAGAGAGTTATGATTCTTCATCCTTGGATGAACTCGTGCAAGACGTCTTCCTTTGCACATGCGAATGCTATGGGTGCTTGAAAGGAGTCTCGATCCGGTCACATCGCGTGGCGATTCCTAGCAAGTTGGCTCGCCGCGCGACATGTCTTGGTTAGTTGTCTCGCCGAGCGACATGCCCTTCGCGACTCCCAACTCTCGTCCAAATTATTATGACTGCTACGAAAGGTTAAAACAATTGGTAAATATGTGCTGATTTCACGTGCAAATTAGTCTATCCAAAAAGTCTGCAACACACTTCCTTATCCTTTGATTTGGGCGTAGTGACAGCACCCGTAGGAGTTTTTCCGCCGCTGTCCAGCTCCTGAAACAAACACACGAGGCACCATACGAACACTACGAACACAGGGATTACACAGAATGTGTGGCGTTGGGTTAGGGCATGAATTGGTCGTGCATGGCAGAAGCCCAGAGGGATTCCGTCATCTGAGAGATCCTTTTGGATGTTCTAGCATAGTGATCGGGTTCTACACACTAGAATTACAACAGTGCACAATGGTTAGTACGTAGTACATAGTACAGCTACTGAACAAAGGGGTTGGTGAAACTACTCATTACAAGTGCCTTACACTCGAACGAGCTATCTATATGAAGACACAACATGTATACACACCATCTTTATTTATTTATTTATCTTTGCACTCGTTGGTAGATTATTTTATTGTGCTTACATTCGTTTTATTTTTGTGGCCTATTTGTTGCCATGCCATCAAATTCTTTGAGTGCTTTATAATAATGATACAATTATATTCTTCAAGTAGTAGTAACAACAAGCAACGAAAAAAATCACCTTTTCCTCTTCAACGTCATCATCTTCTCTGAACGATAATTCGCTAACACGTGGAGCCAGATCTTCGGCAACTCTTTTGTAGACTAGACATCGAGCAAATAATACTAGCAGCAACATAGGAGCATGATAGAGTTCGAAGAAATAGACGCCAACCACAAATATCTAGATGAATATAGTAATAAAATCGAGTTATCGATGCAGTGTGGTCCACATATTTGGAAATTCAAGTTTCTTTTGTTTTTTTTTCAAGTGAAAAAATTCTAGAATATTTGACGAATGCGTTGACCCTCTTATCCTGATTCAACACTAGTAATGCTATGGCAGCAAGACTCAAGGAACAGAATGCATAAGCGCGCTTCGGTCCCGCCGCGAGACTACCGTAAGCGATAAATTGGGAGGACGCCACGTGACTATGATTTTCCGACAACTTCAGCGTCTTTCCCGTTCAATCATCGTTGTAGGCTTCGCTTCTGCAGTCTATCGCCGTGCCGATCACATCATCATCCGACGGCATCTCCATGGAGGTGCAGTTCCATGCAGCTCCACCGCACCTCCACTTGTTAGGTTTGATTGCTCCACGTTTGTAGGAACACCAAAGAATTCGACTCCTAGTTACAGCGTATGGACATGAATGTCGGCGCCGCAATGGGGTGGACGTCTTGATGACAGAAGAGTACTGCTGAGCAGAGACCTTATACTTTCGTAAGTTAATGGTAGTTTATGTGTATGAGCGTAGTGTTTCTTTGATGCTCAATTCATTACTCATATATATCTAGTCGATAATTCCTTCATGTTTCATCACAGTAGGCTCATAAATGTGGATATTATTCGGGTTAGGTGGAGATAATTGGTATGAAGTCCGGTACATAGTAAAGTTCTCGTGTGCAGAAGACTCGTGGGTAGGCGCCGGCTAGGCTGCGACCGCAGGTTTCATGCGTTGAGGGGCCTTCGTACGGGACGGACTATCTTACTGTGCTGCGGAATAAGCAAATATCAGGATAGCGATTTTAGGAGAACGGGGCTCCTAAAACCGAAGAGCCTAGCATGGCAGGTGTGAGCAGCGAGCCCCGACAACGATTACGCCGGCTCGCTTCTCTAGGATTGCAAACGATACTTATTATGCGAGAAGGTGAAAGTGTAGCCAGAACCTCAAAATTTGGAGGCTACACAGTACTTGAAGATTCCGGGACCAATCGACTCAGGCCTTCTTCCTCGTTTCATGTCATTCATCTGGCACCAGCCTTGCAAACCATGGGTGTCCAAGGTTTCATAGGGATGTAGCAGGCAGCATACACTGACTGAATGATGGCCAGCTGCAGTCAGCCGTCAGTGTAGCAGCCCTAGTTTTTCACGAAATGAAGACCTCGCGTTAAGCGCCTAGAAGACCTTAACGAGCCATAACAAATATTCTTGAGGTTTTTAATGTCCAGTTCTGTCAAAGTCCTATGTGGAATCGTCCTGAGAGCAACTGGTAACCATATTGAGGAATGAGAACAACTTTCAGCCTGCATAAAGTGGGCGGAAAAGCCCACTATATGCAGGCTGAAAGTTGTTCGCTATGTGTGGGAAACCCTCCATCCCACTTTTCCCTGCTCTAAGGAGCTCTGCATCAATCCTGTGGAAAAATATGGCAAGCAGTGTCTATTTGAGCAAGGCTTAGTCCGAGAATGTCGTTTATGACCTTCGTAATGAGAAAATGAACAAGCACTTCCAATCAAACCCCTGTGAATTTTCTGTCTTCATTTATGAGTACATATGGAGGATCTTCCTAGACTCTAACGGAGGATGGAAATATTCCTAGTTCTGAAAAAGCATGCAAAACATCAGCAGTACACCGAGCACGGCGAAGGATTACGCCTACTAGAGGACAAACTATGAGTTGATTCAGCCTCGAACAGAGTTCACCATCGTTCACTACTCCTCCGTCGAGGATTAGTGAATGATGGTTCTCGATCCGCATTTGACCCTCCAAGTATCACATGCGATAGCATGAAGAGGCCCGCCAACAAAAAGCTTGTCCTTCAAGATGCCATGGAATTCCTTCGATAGCTCACTACTGCAGCTCAAAATATTGCCTTTATAACACTTAGTGAACGCCAGGCTGAGCATCTAACCTTGAAGATATCGATTAGAACAAACCAAGCTATGACTCAGGCATTATATTTGAAGAGGGAGCGAACAGAAGGAAATGAAGTCAAAAACTTACCACAAATGCCGTGACCGATCTGGAAGTTGATTCCCAATCGAAACAGCTCACAACGTAATTCTTATAGTCAACCAAAGTCAGACCGAATTCTTTCAGTTCAACGACAGTATTGCGGAATAAGCTCGCCTGAATGAAAGGATGGAAATTAAAGAAAGACACGCAGCTCAAACACAAAACACACCTTAAACTTCTTGTCCGTTTCAAGGATTTTCCTCTCTCGGGGGTTGAACGTTCGTATGGCAGCTCGGATCTTAAAAATCT
Source organism: Haemonchus contortus (assembly GCA_000469685.2). Taxonomy (NCBI): domain Eukaryota; kingdom Metazoa; phylum Nematoda; class Chromadorea; order Rhabditida; family Trichostrongylidae; genus Haemonchus; species Haemonchus contortus. The sequence continues at coordinate 10,240,872 of LS997562.1, read as the reverse complement.
GTTTTCGTTCCAGTGATGCAAAAAGTTCAACTCTTACAAATAGTATCCACTACTCTGTATAAAGCCTTCAATGTTTCGAATTTCACCATGCTAAAGGGCAACATTTAGGGAAGGGAACTCCAATTCATTATTTCGCCCGTTGGTCTGAACATAGAACTAGTACAACAAAATTCCGTCGGCTGCTGGTAAATAAGATTTTCGGAAAAAAATGGAGCTATGGGCCTCTACTTGCCCATTTTTGTATTTCATTAGTTCGATTCATTCTTCGTTTGTTTTTTTGGTCCTTGATTATGTTGGCAATGATGAGACTTGTTGCTTCCCGATTTCTTTACCATTTCAAATGTATTATTCAATCGAATTCGGATGAAATTTGTTCGAATCCCTACTAAACTGCTCCAATGTTCCCGGCTTCAGGAAGGTCAAATCAGTTTTCTCAAAGAACTACAAAAGCCACGAAACTTTACCGGATTCCAAATTACATCCAATTCTAAGAGAATTTCGCCTTTGACACGTGCTGTGAGTTTTTTGTTCTTCAATGCATACCACTTCCGTTCACAGTTTTTTATCTGAAAATGGTGGAGAACTACCGTACCATTCATCAATGTCTGTCTTCTAAAGTGGTTGTGAAAACTAACCGATAACAGTGGAATGGAGACTCTTCCGAGGAATTCGAACTTATTATTAGGATCTTCATCATAGACGGTCACCTCCAAGCAGGTATGGATGTCTTTGACAGAGCTGAAATGAGCTTAACATTTCTCAAGGTAAATAAACGTGCATGGCATTTTGATATCCACTCACAACGTGAACAACTTGTTCCATTGAGGATTCAAGGTCTTATACTCCGTATGCGTCTGCAGTCGCGTATTCACAAGCTCGAGAACGGCAAACGGATCACTTTTGCCTCCAATATCTTTCGCAACAAGATCTTCGGCACGGAACACTAAGAAATGATACTTTGTAAAACTAGAAATTGTCAGTGAAGGAGAAGGAGAGGTGTCAAGATTAATTGGTAATCATTGCTTTGAGGACGAGCCGTAACAAAGACCCCTATCTTGTTGTAGGTCAAAGCAAATTTGTTATTCAACGTTACCTTTGACGGTGAGTTGACCAACATCCTTCAAGTCATCGAATGTGTGGAGAAGATCCTGGAAATCGGAAGGTCAGCGTTGAAAAGCTTTTCAAGTGTGTAAAGCAGATCTGAGGGCATGCGACTTTTCTAGATTACTTTTCTCACTAACAACTTGTCTATAATGTTTGGAAGATAAAAATGCCTACGACAGACTCCACGATAAAGGCATTACAGCCATGAAAATTACCTACATATCTCTCGCAAATGGAATTCCGTATGTCGTTCTGATTGAATTCTGTCAAATCGACAACCGTATCCTTCGATTGGCTACCAGAGACGGTGATCAGCAACAGCAGTGCACTTGACGTATCCTCCAAATGATACCATTTTTGGATCGTTTGATCGCGAGGGAACGTGTGCAGATCAACTGCAATCCTAGAGAAAATCGACACGTGCACATGCTTTGTTGACTAAAGTATTGATTGCGAGAGTAAAGGCACAGTACGCTATACTTCAGAGGCACCTAGTTAAAGTGAAATAATGGAAGTCGGGTGCAGAATAGTGCAAAGGTGACGAAGGCGAAACTCGGCGGATTTCAAGAGGTTTAACTCTCCAAAAAGGTAGCAAAAAAGGGATTGTACAAGATAATGACGACAGAAATGGCACGGAGTGGTCATTTGCACGACGTTGGGTGCTGCTACCCCAAGAGTAAGCCAAATGTCGCCTTCACCTGAGAGCATTTATATTATCGGCGTCGCACAATGAAATCGCCCGTCGTAGGTAGCCATGGGTCACAAGTAGTTTTTAGGATTTTCAACATACGTGCTCCATTACGGATGGCCAAGTGATCATGACTCGTGAGCTACTCTTGGGTGTGAACATAGGGAGAGACACTTCAGGATTCCTTAATACATCCAGGTGAAATGATTTTTTGAACCCACGGTGTCCCAAAAGCTGTCCTTGGAGAGTACTGGTTTATCAGAGAAGAATCTCAGGTATCATTATGATCGCGGGCTGTGCCTTCTACTTATGCCAATACTCGGTTCCGCTGATGATAAACAATGGTACCTTCCGATAGAGGTGTTGGTATGCTTGTCCTGGCACATCACTTCTAGCGTTTCCGATCCGAGTTCATAAATGTGCAGGTCGAATTGCTCAACCCATTTAGGATCACTTGTTCGCGTGCAGATCTAAAAAGTTTTTGTCAATAAATCAGATTCACCACTTGTTTACTTATTTATGCTCTGTAGAGGGGCTACAAGGAGTTGGTAAACGGAAAGACTTGTTGCTGATGTATGAAGAAAATGTAGGCCAGCCCAGGCACCTCAAATACATCACTATGACGAGAATTTGTCAATCTAACGATGTGCACAGCAATATAGAGGTGTGTCATTAGGTCCGGTTTTCGTTGTGCGCAATCACAGGTAGAAACTTGCAAAATCTACATATTCCCGCTGAAAGAGTGGGCATGATAGCACACTGGCAACGAATCGGTGAAAGAAGGGGGTATTGAAGGTCAGGGCTTATATAGTGGCCAGCGACAACGATACTACTTTGCATACATCAAGAGCGTCGAAAGAACTTGATAGTCGAATCGATAGAGATGCTCGTTCCCTCAAGTGGCGAGAATCGCAACAAATGAAATCCGAGGACTCAAACATAAAGCGAGCGACGAGAAGCGACATAAAGCGACGACGAACGACAATTAGCGTTAGCAACAGATGTATGAACATAGAAGAAGTAAGAGCTGGAGCAGAATAAAAAGTTAAATTCCAATGAAAACTCCGATATAGCAGGTAGCACTGAAAAGCGTTCATTTTGATAGATAACCCACCTTGCTTTTATACTTTTCACATCCGAGCTTGAACTTGCAATAGGGATCCGGAGGGGTGACCGCGTTATAGGAGACGTTCAGATTTCTGCCTTCAACCAGTACCACGTTGACCACCGAAACCCATGTTTGAACCACTGAAATAATCACTTTTACTAAAATATCGATCAGCCAAATTTGGAAGCAACCCAAGCAAAGGAACTAAACGGAAGCGAGAGGAGAATTTAGCAGAGTGTTTCCCCAGATCTCTGGTTGTTTTTGATTTCGGACGTTCATCTTCCCGAATTTTTCGCACGTCAAAACAATCATCTTCAAGCTATTCATTCTGACGCCAGGATTGTACGGAGCACGGCACTCAGGATGTGTGAGGGGTAACGCCCTGACCTGAGATGGGACTCGTTTAGCCGCGCGAAAAATTCGCGGCCCAGAAATTAACCGTTTTTTTGTCTCAGAACGCTTTGTAAGCACTACTCCTCAGGCCTAGGTCATTAAGAGAGATAGGGATAGCGACAGGGAGTCGATAGTAGCGACAGGGTCGTATAGTGGACGAGTTATGTCTTCAAGTTTGACCAACACCACCGAGAACACAGTTTCGGAGGATGGTGGGGGAGGGGGGGGGGGGTGGTAACCTCTCCCCGAAAATCACGTCGCGTCGCGCTCGCTGCTCCCAACCACATGCAGTCGCGCTCTCGAGAGGGAAAGGTTTGAATTTTGTGTGGAAGGCTACGGTAGTCGTCAAGCAATCACTGCCGCTTGCCGTAGGAATCCGGGGAGAAGTCTGCTAATCCAGTTTCGTGGGTTATTCTTATGAACTAAGGCGGATTTCTTTTTAGAAAAATAACTGAATCCCTGAAAAAAGTGAGGACCTACAGATGCCATCCTGTTGCAGAGTTTCTTAAAAAGGAATATAAAGAATATGGTGGACACTTGAAAAATTTCAATACAAGGAAAAATGAATAAACACAAAATCAATTACGTTTTTCGCGTTTCTTCACTACCTCAGATAAGACGCCACGAACGGATCGATGAACAAACTGAAGATATAGTTAGTAATGGGAGAGTAAAACAGCGGAAATAAATAAAATCACATTAACAACATAAGAAATAAATTGAGATGAAGAATCAAAAAAAAAAACAAAAAACTAGAAGGAAAGGCGTGTAAACCTCATCTCTTTCTCCCGTTGTCAAAGGTATAACGGATATCGTGAGCGAAATCGTACCTAGTTCTTCGTTCGGTGATGCGTCGTCGTACAAATCAACGACTTTCTCGAATGATCTGGAAAAAGGTACGGTAATACAAAAATGGTCAGACTTCTTCACGAAAGCTTAGACCGAAAGTAATGCTGGGGTTCGTGCTCCTGAAGCGAGGATGATTCACTGGACTACACTGGCTCGTGGTCGGAGGGAATCACGGAGTGCGCTTCGTTGCGCGCGTCCGTCGAAACTAGGTCATGCCGCAGCCATCGCATGCGGCTTGTCAGCCCGCGATCTTTGACAAACGTCGCAGTTGTCAGCTGGGCTTACGAATTGCGCTTGGTCCACGACAGTCAGCTAAAGAGAAGATAACACGGACAAATGCTAATCATTCGCTCCACCGACACTTGGTGGTACTGTATTGTCGTCTCGAGACCTCAGTGGGATGCGCCGCGCGCGAAGTGGGCGGGGTGACCTATTTTCGACGGACGCGTGCAACGGACGTTCTCCGGGAATCACGCACCCTTGCCTGCGCTCTCTGGGTCTTATTAGTCTATTCCTCTTCTATTCTGACGTTCGCATCGCATGAAGCAAACTTTTCACTCTTACACCGGTGCTTTTCCACTCCTTAGACCTCTGCTAAAAGCTCTATCCCCAGGACCCAAATTGTCTATCACCTCCACTGGAGACTGACAAATTCAGCGGTCTATTCTTCTCCACGCCTTTGGCGTCAGAAAGCAGAGCATATTGGAGTGGCCTCCTTCAACTACATTCATATTTAGAAGTATGGTTATAAATAAATTGGAATTTCTTGACTACAAATGCCATTTGATAATCAGAGAAATTATAACAAGTCAACAGACTGTAGTCATGGAGCGGAAATTACCTTTGGAGCACAATTTCTCCTTACTTATAGGGGTTTTCAAGGGTCTTTCTCTCCCATACATAAAATAAGGTAGTGATGGGAAAAGCAGGAACCACTTCAAAGTGAAACACTGAACGGAAACTCACTGAAACCATTTAACTTGACTAATGTCTATACTGCATGAGCCCATGAAATCATCCGTACAAAATCGATCATAATCGAAAACCTTAAAATGGTTGGTCATCCTTATCAACAAACATCGCCCGTGACATACATATTATAAGCAATTACCTCGATAATAATCGGTGACGTCATGTCATCGGCTAGCATTTGAAATTCCTCATCCCATATTGGATTCAAATTTTTATATATAGTACTACTTTTGTACATAATACGATCCTTATATTTGAATTTCACATAAGGATCACTACTACCTGAAAAGGATCGTTTTAAAATCTCTACAATTTGTTTCCCGGGACAACCCTTGGAATTCAGTTCTTTGGGTTCGGGACCACCCAAGTGGGCCATTGCAAGTTTCTTTCAGACTAAGGTAACTTAGGCGCTGAGCAAAAGCGTAGTGAACTAAAAATAAGGCTCATGGTCCGCTTATGGGATCGTGACTCGTGCTCAGGTCAACTCCAAGCTTTGAAACTTCCCAAGCTCTAATAATTACTGATAGTTGGACTACTGGTGAACTCAATTGGGAGGGGACAACATTGGCTCCACCCTTACCTTCAGATCAGTAGCCTTTCATTTTTTAGGCATCGCATGCAGAAGTCATATGAAGGACATGAAGGCATTCCAAACTATCGGGATCTCTGACAAGAATTGGATTCATGGCGCATCAGGCGAATAGCCTCATACGTCGCCCACTCCTATACCCGCATATGCATTGAAAACGCCACTTGTGCTGTCGGACCCTGGTTGATTTGCAGATGACGGACTGTGAAATTGAATTTCTCGATAGCTATCACCTATTCATGCATTCTTATGGAAAAAGGGTCATACGGAATGAGGAAACGTCTACGGTTAATGACATACACATGGAAATCAATCACTTTCAATGACATTACTTAAAAGTGCATCAAAAAGGGGGTTGGATGTGATATTTGGTTATAGTTCTCTTTTACGCAGGCTACCGAAGAAGCGATTCACAAGCAAAAATGTGAACTGACAGTGGTTCTTCAGGTAAGTTTCTGGTTGGACTGCCTCCACTGGCTTCTACGGAAATCGGTCAAACTCACAAGGAAATAGATAGCGATAGCTATTTTGGATTGAAAAGCACTCGGAAAGGGGGCAATCAATAGAATGAAAGGCATTTCGGCACTACGAAATCCGCACTTCACAGAAAACTCCGCCCATCTAGATGAGGCAAACGGATTGTCTCATAGCATGCGTGGAGTTTTACCACAAAACTGCTACTCCTTCATCTTTAAAGAACTAGGAAACTGAGAATGGATCGCTTTGAGGTGATCAGTTCTTCCCTAGGATAGGCCACGCATCTGGCATTGAGCCCTATTTCGAACTGTGTAGGCTCGCATATGAGTATAGCGTTTGTAGGCCTCAGCATTCAGCTCGGGGAATCAGGAATTTGACTTTTTCCTAGACTGGTTACTCATTAGAAACTATCGAGGCTTGGCTGATCTGACCTGAAAGGACTTCGATTTAGGAATCGATCCGTGAGCTCATGCTTCAATGAGGGATCTCTGTTGTAACACCGAATCGAAAAAGTTAGTGATGAATGAATCATAAAAATATGACAGATGGGCTATAAACAAACCCCATTATCTCATCTGTTTGCTTGTAACTTGGACGAGATCAATGGCTTTCGAAGACTGACCTTTTGCATTAGGCACACTACCATACTGTCTAGTGAGTACATAGGTAGCCTCAAGTCGATGGAAACTCGGGATGGCATACTTGGGATGTCCCAAAGCCAAAAGACTACGGTATACGGGAATTGCTAGACCATCTTTGGAAAAATTGACTGGCAAAGGGAACAGACCTGAAGCATCTCGTATGGCTAAATTTTGACCTTCTTTCAAACGGATTTTCACCAATAAAGCCACATAGTTGATTTCTTCTTTTTCATCCACATTAGCCGGCTAAAATTAGTTGGAGTTACTTTTAAGGTACAGCACAAATGGGATATAAGTCAGTATAACAACAAATGAAATTTCCAGAAAAAGAAAAACGTCCAAAAAAATAAGTGGAGCGGCGATCTCAAACTTTAAGATTTGCCGTGATTAATAAATAATAATTTTATTATATAACTAAATAAAAGTTTTTGAATAATTATGATTGATGAGATTTTTATATACAGTACACTATAATAACATAATAACTATTATTCTTACTTTAGTACTATCAGACTAGATTTAAATGCTTTGAATGGACTACCTTGAAAACTTGAAAAGTGCTTACTTGGAACGAGCCGCTGTTCAGAAGTGTGTGGGTAGTTGCGCGGACAACAGCGTCAACCACTTTATGGTATCTTCTTAGCTATTATATAATAAGTAGTATTTTTAAAATATGTGATATATTTATCGATTGGGGCGGAGGTGGTGTAGTGGCAAGTGGCGCACTATATCACTCGCACGGTCAGGAGTTCGAATCCCGGAACGATGCCCGCTCAGGCCAACCAAGCCTTCCATCCCTCCGGGGTCGGTGAATTGGTATCAGACTCATCTGGGAGGAAAAAAGCGCTGACCTGTACATCGGCTGGCCACCGCAAGTCATTGTATAGGCCACATACGCACTCATTACGCCACTATGATTCTGAATGGAAGCCGAGTGCGGGGATCAGACGGGATTGATCAACGCCAGAAACTTTATCCTTTAACTTTATTTATTGATTACCGGAGCGGATATGATTTTTAAAAATTTTTAACTAAAAGTAACCAACGTGTCATGAAAAAAAGAGGGGGGGCTAAATACTTTCGTGGAAAGGGTAGCGTGGAAAAGGGTCTGTCGGAAGTTCCTAATGTGGCTATTACATTTGATGTAATTACGCAAGAATGCGCCATGGATCCTTCCCTCATTGTCATTTTGTATTTATGTTGTATTTCTTGATTTTTTGTTACACTTCAACCTATTCCAAGGTTTTCTACAAAAATTAGTCAAGAAATGGTGACATCACCACTGTTACAACAGAATGATGGCGTCTTCCGAAAACATGACGGACTCGATTTCCATTCTCCTTAATGGAAAATAATTATAAATGGGGGATATTTATTGTAACTATGAAAAACCGGTTCCATGGGTGCGATTCGTTCCGCGCGTCCGTCGGAACCAGGTCCCGCCGCAGCCGCAGTCGCACGCGGTTTTTGGTTTTTGGGGTATGCGAGTTGCGCTTGCCCCATGGCAGTCAGCCTTAGGAGAAGATAATACGGACTACTGCCAATCATTCGCTCCACTGACACTCAGTGGTACAATAATGTCAATTTGAGGTCGCAATGAACTGCGCGAAATGGGCAGGTGACCTAGTTCCGACGGACGCGCGGATCGGACGTTCACCCAGTTCCAGTGACTACAACTACGATGTTCAAAAAGATTACCTCAGTAAATGGTAGTCTATAGTCCAGTGACGATCCTTTTTTGAACCTTTTAAGCGGCATTACAAATGTCTTACATGAAAACCTGATGAAACAAATGAAAGCAGTGGGCGATGTGTCAAAAGGTTCGAGTAACGGATGAGAAATCGAACAAATGCTTTCTAAGGAAGAACTCAAAAACTCAGAAACGAGGAGTGGAAATATTTGGATTACCTAGACGATCAAATTCTGTTTAGTGACTGCATTACCAAGAAGAAATCTTGGCAAAGATTCTGGCAGGATAAAAAGACTTCTTATGAACCTATTCGGGGAAAATCCAGACCATTTCCTTAATGTATCTTTTACTGTTCGGAAAAATACCCGCCCATCATTCCAATTTGTACTGAAGATCGCATGATGGGCCTGTCCCAGAACTCGACAGAATCGGTACAGAAACGAGCACGTCATCGTAGTTATGACCAGGTGCATCCAATCGGGGTTACGGGAACAGGGCATTTCGACTGTGCTGGGTAGCTGACCGCTTAGCACAGAGCCGTCGACCAAGAAAAACTCTAACGAAAAGGTGGAGACACGTCTTCTAGAAGGACCTTACAGAATTGGAAGCCGAAGTACATAGAAGCCGGACAAGAGCAAGTGGAGAAGCCTTATAGAGCTAGCGGAACTTCAGACAGGCGTTATTAACGCAAGGGAGGAAAAAAGAAGCTTTCGATAAACACTCGACCTTAAGAAGGTTAATCTCTGATGGTGAGATTGAAGAAAATTCATCACTTCTAAACTCCCTCTGGCTTTCCTGAGCCATAGTTCCGCCGATAGATGTGGAATTCGAAGCGACACTTGGCGATGGTCCAGGAGAGCCTCCTGGGAAACTTTTTGCACTATCACTGAGCTAAGGGTTAGGTAGGAAAACCAATAAGTACACAAATAAAATGAAGAAAACTTCGATTCAATGGGAGAATAGGCACCGAGAAAGAGAAAAGAGACCTTCAACTATTGGCAAATTACAGTGTAACATCAAGCGTTCATGACGATAAAAGCCTAGATGTGCAGGATGGACTCATTCATCTGGCTAGGCAAGGGGAGGAGAGGTAGGTGCAGTCTGAACTCATTCATTTGGTTAGGCAAGGGAAGAGGAAAGGCCGTTTGATGAATCAACGCTGACATCCATTTGATTTAGTGCTGAAGCTGAAGTATGTATTAGCGGCTGAAAATTAGGTTGCCCATAAACATGGAAAATAGCTTGGCAAGCTCATAACTCGGTGAATACGCTTCTTGAAGGGAAACGGAAAGAAAACCGGCTTTTTCACCAACGTTGTTTACAGTTCCTATGGATTGTTTACCTAAACCTAATTTTCCGGGCCTAAATTCAAGAAAGGCGGTGGGTGGAGGTGGGGGCTGGAGGAGGAGGAAGAGATTCGGGGTGGAGGGGGAGTGAGAAGGTTGGGGTGGAGTGGGAGGGAGAGGGTCGGGGTAATACTGGGACCTGGGACAGGACTGAGACAGAGTAGATTATGTAGTATAACACCAGGAGGGGGAGGGGCAAATTCCACTGAGGACCACCTTACTCTTCATGTGACAACCCAAAATCAAAAAGACACTCACACGCCGCCACGTGTGTCGTCAAAAGGTGTCATGTGGGAGATGAACCTACCAGCGGGGCTCACCCACAAAGGTCTCATACATAGCGCATAGAGGATGGCTACTGAACATCCTATCGTTTTGTTGATCAATCGATAAAGATGGTACAAAAAATCAATTGAATGGGTATACCCATGGTTGGGTAATTGAAAGAGCTGTCAAACATCACGTTTGCACATTGACGATTTGTAGGGAAAAAGTAATTGATGTGCAATCGATCCAGATGGCAACAATTTTGTTGATTTTCAAAGTTTCATCGCTCCCGAGATCACCTAATCATGCCCATGTTCCCAGGCAGTAAATGGTGTTCAAACTATGCGATGGTGTACAGTACCGTACTACATGATGGGTCCTAGAGGTAGAGGGGTGGGAGGGGAGGGGGCTTACACTATGAAAGGATGAATATCGCAGAATCCCCTCCTGGGAGCCCCTAGACTTCTCCTCTGATTGGCAATCCTGCGGGCAATGACATTGTTTCAGCGCCGACGACTACAAGAAGGACTGCGATTTATGGCTTGAAATCCCTTCCGCTTCCCTTACCCAGATGCTGGTTATGCTTGGGCATTTGAGATTGGTGTGAGAAGCTAAGGGAATGGAAGGGTCAATCCCAGATACTTTTTTTGGGCTTACTGGTTTCTCGAGACTGAGAAACATCTGAAATCATTCATCCTGCCTTTTTCAGGCGGGCATAGGCAAGCACATGACAAACCAATTTCGATAGCGTGATGGATTTTGTGAACGGTCCCCCGGGAGGCCAACTTTGACTTATTGCTACAGGGGCCCATGGTCAGCAATAGTGACTTTTCCGAATTTTGGAAGCAACCATTTAGTTGAAGGCATCAGCTATGGCGATTAAACAACTGGAAATCTGGTTGTCAGAGCTGGAGAGGGAAGATCTGGAGATCTGGCCGATCAGTCTGTAATCGAGGCAGCTGTTCGATGCAGTATAGCAAACGGCAGAAAAAAGGAAAATACCTTTTTGTTCGAGTTGAAAGTGCGATTTCATTCAGGGTTGTTTTGAATTGCTTCGCAGTAAAGTGAAAAGCCGAACCAGCCCTGTTGAATTTCTATCTGACACATGAATGGAGCAAATGGACCTCCCCCTCTCTAGCATGGCGTCGTAGGCTTCTCCGCACAGATTTGGCGCCGGTATTAGGGTATCTAGGCACAGAATCAGAACTGATGGGGGACTTTGCATGTCGGTAGACCAACCACTCCTTCCAACTTGGCTGCCCCTTCCCCTCCCTCCTGGAAGCCGTCAGGGCAGATAAGCGAGAATCCAATTAGTTCAATATGTTTCTGAAAGACTTCGCTACATGGCTTCTGATAGGGCTAGCTCTTCCTACCAAAAAACGAGCATATGACTTCTGTATAGCACTTTCAGTGCTGTTAAGTGAATCCGTTAGGAGAGCGAGGAACCAGAAAGAGTTTTCGCCAACACAAAGGAAAATGGAAAGGAGAATGCTTAGATAGACAATGCTGGACCGATGGATTTCCGGGAAGCTGAGAGCACTCATAAGTCTTAACGATTAGCTGAACGAAGTTTCTAGGAAGGAACTAATTGAGGGCAAGGAAGTGCATAAAGGAGATTGCTGACGAGTGATTAATATGCATTGCTCATTTACTCTCTTTAAGGATAATCTATGTTCCCTAATTTGGTGAGAAAATCCCCTACTAGAGCTTTCAGAGCGAATGGGCACAAAAAATCAGCGCCTGGGACCATACGACACATGAACCGGCGAAGACAACTTGCATTTCAGGGCGCGGTGAATTATCGAAGAAAATGGAAAAGAACTGATTTACTAAGGCAGATAAAGGGCTGGGAACCAGGCAATGATGGAAAGCTCGAATATAAGTAGGTGATGTAGTAACTTTTGACTTCGAACTTATAATAGTTCTTATGAAAAGTGATTATCGCCCATTCGCCCAGCCCCGGCTAGCGTAAGATCACTACCAGTGATCAGACAAAAACATATTTCAGAATTTTGGCATCAATTTTTAGAAGGCTCGTCGTATTGACTTTGGGAGGTGAATCTGTGAGCGCACCCGTAGATTTCCTGAGCTAATCTTCGTTACCGTGCCGAAGAAGTCGGATGACACGATAATGCGAAGAACCAGAACTATTCGCTGAGAAACAAGCCTCATAAATATGAGCGAGAGCCTATCGGTACATAGTCTGTCGTGGGAATTTTTATTTTTTTATTTATTTATGGAATTTTGGAAAAAAGTTACTCAAGTTTTTTCTTAATAGATTTTGCTATTAATTGTAATAAAATATATAGGCAAATTAAAGAACGAAATATAAACAAAAACGCAAAAAAAGATTTTAAAGTGAAAGAAAGAGAAAGTATTAAAAGTTAAAAATACTCAATCAAATTCAACTCGTCTATTGACTCTGTATTTTTCTAAATAAAAAAGATATTAAATTCATAATGAGATAAGAATTCTTCCCAAAGTTCTGCAACATTTTTCTGAAGTAGGGGTAATCGAAGATGAAAGAAATCAGTTGAAAAAAAAACAAAACAAAATTGAAAACTATGAAAAAAAACTCGCCATCGCTGTGTCGGGAGGAGCAATTATTTCCTGAAAATATAAAATCTGTATGTTTATGAAAGTTTTCAGCAAATTTCCGAGATTCTGTTATAAGTAACAATTTAAAAGCTTGTATGTAAAAATTTTATAGATTATTCGGCATTCCGACCCCTCACGTTATCTCTGAAGGATTTCTAGCCCAAAGATGAAGCCCGGCAGGAATCGTACGGCAGAAGTTCATTGGAAGGAGAACACGTCTTTCTACGTCACCTTGCTAGGTGAAGGAAAAGCTTCAGAGCAAATTCCACCGAATCCTCTGGGAAGTTTTACCTCAATCAGATATCCCACATATGCCACAACACTATGAGTAACTCCGTACTATCTACAGGTTATAGGATGAGGCGGAACCAACCCATATCGCCCACCTTTGTCTTCTACATAGTACCGTTGTAGCGCTTCCGATGGATAGAAGGAAGGTCACCCCTCAAAACCCTAAGGGATGAGGTAATGGCCCCTGTTTAACCGGTACATTCAGCTCTCCTTCGTTTGGTCGTCTGTTTTCAAATGCCAGGCGATTTTTCTGAACGCCCTTATTTGCTCCATACATGGGTTGGATCTCAGCTCTGGCTACCTACAGCAAAGCTGGCTCAAATAAATTCTGAAAGCTAAATTTTAAAGTCTTCCAAGGTGCTTCATACCTTTGCAGTCTCACAAACTGTCAGAATTTCGTTGTCATCAAACCGATGATCGGAATCTAACGAGCTTAAACTCTTGGGTTTTCTGAAAATATGTTCATTGATAAGGTCAATCAATTGAGTTACAAAAAATGTCAAAGCGAAAGTGGCAGTTGAACTCTAGGCGGCTTGTTGAGATCGGCTTTCATAGATAAGCTCTATTGAATAGTTAATTTACATTTTCTCCTTTTGAATAAAACATAGCGTCGAGTAAATCGATAGTGCAGTTTTTTATTTTTATTGACAAATCGTCTGACATTCGAAGCATTCAGTGTTTGGGGAAATGGTGAGAACCGAGGGATGGAGTTTACTCTGTGTCAGCCTAACCAAATCGAAAATCGGACATTGGACGGATATCAAGTCACCTGGTGTCACTTACTGCTGAGGGCATTCTACGATACCTTCCGAGGGGATATTCAATAAAAATTTTCCTACCCCACACTTCATAGGAAACATCCTCAGCAAAATAGGTGCTTTTAAGATTTATTTCAAAAAATGTGGCGTCAAAGTCACATTTTTGAAAAATTGAAGTGAATGTTACGGAAACTAACAATACTGAGTAACTTAGCCAGGATTTCCAGCACATCTAGTGTTGGACCTGCCGAGAAAATGGGCAAAAGAACAAAACATTCTAAAGGACAGCGTTAATTGCTGGAAGACTGCCGGTTCAGCTCCCACTCCACAAGACGCTCGCAGATCAGGCTAGGTCTCTAAGAAACCAGGTTATTACCAGTACTTGGATAACGGTGACGAGCAAGGTACGAAGCAGTGCCTCAAGTTGAAAGGGACAGGCTCAAGATGGAGAGGGTGTCTCGGACCAGACACTCAGAGAGGATTGATTCATTTGATCTGGAGAAGCGGATATAACTTGGAAAGCCCAGGAATAAAGCTGAATTGAAGATATTTAGACCAAGGATCGACCCCAAAGTCGTCCGATAAAGATGGACGACGGAGCTAGGAATAGCTGGCGAAGCATATTCGTCCCCACTTTATCTACCTTGGTGTAATGCAGAGCCTCGAATGGGTGGAGTTGGTCGCAAGTTTGGGTCATGCACTTACTCATGCCCATTGAGTCTGAGCTTTTACGAACGGTATTATCGAGAGATGGCATGATTTAATCGATATTCCATATCCAACTGTTCCTACAACAAGAAATGGGAGTTGCAGACGAAAGCCATCTCGGGAGAACAGCTGGTCATCCCAATATCGTAACGAAAAAACGTTTCTGCAAACAACTCCGAACGAATCAAGACTTACATATTGAGCAAAGCGAGGAGCTTCCTATAGATTTTGACAAAGGTTTGGAACATTCCGCGAAATTTTGCAGGGGACGCCGGTTTAGTTCAAAAAGTTCATTGTACGGCCAGAAAGATCGATAAATTCGCATGCTTCTTCTAATAGGAAAGGAATTCGATGATAGCGCTACTACACGCCAGCCATAATCAACGATGTCAGACTGGTGATTCTATTGGGAACAGAGAATTTCCCAGAAAAAGAAAGCTGTGGATCACTGGAGCCTAAAAATGATCGAGAACGTCTAAAGGGACAGAATCTTTCCCGAGACAACCTCCCCTTTCTTCTTCTGCCTTCCATTTCCTAATATCCTGTGGGTGTTTTGGCTGCGAATAGTACTCAGAAATAAGAATCGCATCGAGGATGAGGGAGGTATTCGGATGTGGTGCAGTAGGAACGAAATTGTCGCGTCGCGGGGAGAGGACGCCGCACGCGAAGGAATGTAGCAAAATGCAGCAGCAAGTAAGAAATACAGGAACAACAGAACTAATAGTGGAATCATGCCGAAAGTGATAAGCGCATAGCGATTGAGCTGTATTAAGAAAGCTAGAACTGCTTTAACGAGGCAAATGGCCCGCGACAGCCGCGTGCGGCGTATCGATTATCCGAAACCGTTCCTACTGCCCGTCTTCCAAGGTATCCGTCACGCTGTTTCACCCAAAAAGCGACCAATATGTACGTCTGTCCCTTGCACAAACTTTCCATTTGATTCTCATCGAGTCAGGTGAGGACCAGACAAGGAGAACAACCGGCAATTTCTGCTCCTCTACAGAACAGGCCAACGGTGGTGTCATAGCAATGCAAATTAGATTCGCGAAACGTTCGGAGCAACATTATGTTATTTCAAAGGGTTCTAGCGCATAATTTAAGCAGCCGATTCCCATATAAACATTTTCAATTGAATTCCCCTTTCGGCGCTTTCGTCAAAGATACCGCTTAGTTTCGCTGGGCATAAAAAGGTCTCTTCTTCTTCAGGGGCTGCCCGGGTTTCGCCGTCTGAGAGGTTTTGCCGATCTCAGAAGATTACCTTTTAATTTTTGTTCAGAGACGAAGCAGTAGCAGGGGACTTAAACCAAGAACAGTCTCGATCGCCCATTTTTGTTTATCATTGTTGTTGATATTCTTATTATTAGCGGAAGTGGTGTAGTGGCAAGTGACGCACTATATCACACGCACGGTCAGGGTTCGATTACCGGATTGATGCCCGCCTAGGCCAACCAAGCCTTCCATCCATCCGGGGTCGGTGAATTGGTACCAGTCTGGTCTGGGAGGATAAAAGCACTGACTTGTACATCGGCTGGCCACCGCAAGTCATTGTATAGGCCACATACGCACTCATTACGCCACTACGATTCTGAATGGGAGTCGAGTGCGGGGCGCATCCCTCAGAGGGGATGATGGGGGAGGGGACTAACGCTAAAAACTTTGTCCTTTTTTGTTATTCTTATTATTACGATTATTATCATCATTAGTATTATCACTGCTATATAGGGGCGAGGGGTATAATGGCGAGTGGCGCACTATCGCAGATGCATGGTTCAAGGCTCGAATATTGTTGACACTCGCCTGAATTTTCCCTAGGATGAACTTGGGTAACCCACGGAAGTACACGGGACATATGTAAATGTGCTAATAAACGTCCTCTACAAGGTTCCAAAACTTCGTCGATGTGCACGCTCAGAACATGCCGTGTTATGACGGCCTTGTTCATGTGGCACCATTCAGAGTAAAGCGTGAGGACGCGGACGAATAGTGCGCTTATTGGGAGACACCCAGGCAGTCACAGGGACATAATTTCGTACAACCCCTTCCCTACCGATTCCTCGCAGCCTTTGCTTTCTTAAAATCGGAGTAATTCCGCTTTCATCTTCATCTTTGCACTATTCTGCACCATATATTTCAATTATTTGAGCAGCTATTTCATAAAGTTAGTGAATTCTTGCATCTAGTTATAATCGTAGGCTTAGCAGTATAACATCAAGAAACAAATAGAATTATTTGAAGGGATGACAAGCCAAAATCGTAGCTGTTGCATAAAGGGATTGCAAAAAAATACGATTTCTGAGAGGCATATTTCGGCAAAATGGCGAACAAGGCGATATTTGGCTATTTATATTCATGTTCGACGAATTGATCAGCTATTTCATGCATGATTTTTATTATACAAGTTTTTTCAAACCGCTTTAATTGCTAACCACCTCAATCGGTTACCTAACCTAACATTTCAGACGATAATCAAGGCTTCATAAGAAGATTCGAGGATTATCAAGGGGCCTGTATCCTCCCTGCTGCTGAGAAAGTACTCGGGACAATTTTGTGCTCAAAAGAATTGGCAACGACCCCCATTTCGACCCTAGGGTCATGCTCAGTTAAAATAAAAAGCCATCGAGAGCGTCATCGGAAGCGTAACCCTTCCAAACTATTATTATTATTATTATTATTATTATTATTATTATTATTATTATTATTATTATTATTATTATTATTATTATTATTATTATTATCATTATTATTATTATTATATCATCGATCTTGTTATTATTACATGATTTACTGTAACTACTTATCTCATTTTTATATGTTTGTTTCAGCCTTTTGAATTCAAAAATTCACTATCATTTCAGAGCTTCCATTCTGGAAGCGATTTGAAAATCCTTAATTTTTCCGGTTTCAAATTTGCTATTTCTTGAAATGATATTTGCTATCCCATTAAACTTGACTTCGCCTTACATGCCCAACTCGTGGACCAATAAATCAGTTTTTGGGTAGTTCCTCAGTGAGGAGACCGAAATCTGGCAAGGACCATTAAATTTTACCCAGAAAAGTTCTCTATGAGAATTATTGGGAGTAAAAAATGAATAAAAGTCAAACTGCAACGGAACTGCAGCAAGTGGGTGACAGCTGGATGAAAACGAACATTCAAATAACCAGTGAACGCTTATTTTCCGATACATGCCTCTCGAATCAATCGGGCCTGGCCCCCCTGCTGAACAAATTTATGCCCGAAAAATACAATATAAGCCAGAGATTTGTTATTACCCAACTCGCGATCACTCACAGGAAATGAAAACATTTTTCATCACCGATTAAAATCTCTAAAAAACGCTGGCTGTGAATCTTACAATGAGTAATAACCCAGAATACACCGTGCATTAGTAATCGACAAATCCTGATCTTTGAACCTCTCAAAGAGCAGTTGCTCGAGTTATGTTTTTTGCTGTTCGAAGAACCATTGAACTAATACTGTTTCCGAGGTCAGTTGATTGGTTCCAGATTCATCTGGGAGGATAAAAGCATTGCCTTGTACATCGGCTGGCAACAGCAAGTCATTGTACAGGCCACATACACATTCAAACGCTACCACGACTCTTAATGGTATTCAAGTGAGGGGCACATTCTTAGAAGGGACCTGGTTGGCGCCACAAATCTTTTGACCTGGCTCCTCACTAAGGATCTAGAAAGGTGGTAGCGATAAAGTACATCCTCCGCTTCATCCACCCTGTTGAATAGATGCAGCTTTTATCTCGGCCGGACGGAGCAGAAGCCCGTCCAGGAAGAAAGTGCAGCCATTCCAGGTGTGACGAGCTCTCTACACTGCTTGAGAATGAATCAAAACTGGACATAAAAATTGTAATTATGGGAGGGAATATGAATAGATGCAATTATGCTTTGCTATTTGAACAGAAAGAGCAGATACATACATTCCAGTAACACAATTACTTAAGCTAGGCAAATTATCGGGTAGGCAGAGGAAATGAGGATGTTTTGTATGCAACCGGGAAGGGAATGTATCTGGAAGAAGCTAATCAGTTGGAACACATACAATCGAGTAACCAGTAAGCGGAACGAAAAGCTTAGTCATGTGCGCTCCACGTTCGAATCGACTTACCAACGCATCAAGGATTGACAGAATCACGAGGAAATGGTGAAAGACATTTCAGCTGATAGCAAACCATGAGAGGCGATATTGTTACGATATTATGTTTATATGTTCTTATTTGTATTTTTATTTTTTAATTTTTTAATTTTGATTTTGTATTTATTTAAAAGGATAAAAGGATAAAGTTTTTGGCGTTAATCAATCCCGTCTGAGGGATGCGCCCTCGACTTCTATTCAGAATCGTAGTGGCGTAATGAGTGCGTATGTGGCCTATACAATGACTTGCGGTGGCCGGCCGATGTACAAGTCAGTGCTTTTATCCTCCCAGAAGAGTCTGGTACCAATTCACCGACCCCGGAGGGATGGAAGGCTTGGTTGGCCTAGGCGGGCATCGATCCGGGATTTGAACCCCTGACCGTGCGTGTGATATAGTGCGCCACTTGCCACTACACCACCTCCGCCCTTTGTATTTATTTATTTTATATAATTACGATATTGTTTAGGTATAAGTTGAAATGAAATACTGGGAGGTATGGTGTAGAATAGTGTAAAGGTAGCGAAGGAAGTGCGACTCGTAAAATCAGAAGGCTCCAGAATCCAGTAGAAAAAAGGGGTTGTACGAGTTTATGACGACAAAAATGCAGGTAGGAGCTATTTGGACGAGATTTCATTGACAGCAATAGCGCAAAGAACTTGCTAGAGGGGTCAAAAATGACATAGATTGCCTTCCACTGGACGCATTCATAGTACTGACGGCAGCAATTATTTATAGCATAAAGGGTTGTTCCCTCGAAAAAGAAAAAAGGAGGCGTCAAATTGCTGGTTCCGTAAAATTGCGTCGGTGTCTGTAGTCGTTTGGGTGACTCTCACACAAGCATACTACATATTTGTTTAACGTAAACTGTGCTTGCAAAAAAAAAGAGTGAGCCAGTGTCAAATGACGTCACGCGACCGTCCCAGACTGACGCTTCCCCTAATCAACCGAATTTTCTTTTCCCATGGGACCATTTAATAGGCTCCAAAACTAATTTATGGGTATAAAAACTGACTTGCAAAACGGATGTCCCAAAGGCGATTGCTCAAGCCAACAATGCAATCAACAGCTCCTACCAGTGCAACTGGGAGCTAAAAGGATGGCTGCATCCCAAAGGAGAATCAATTTTCCCAAAACTTTCAGCTAGGCTGGTAAAAATGGAAACATTGTGGGTCGCACCCATTACTGTAATAAATGGCCTTCGCTCGTGTTATTCCAGCCATGCTCTTGGCTTAGCGGCTTGGAACCCCTTCATCGCTTGGTCAGACGATACCGTAAAGAAGGCTTGAAGCAGAAGTAAACAACAGATAACATAAATTTTACTTATTTGGCTTAGATCCTCGAGGATTCTCATCCACGTAAATAAGCAAGCGAAAAAAATTTTAAAAATAAACAACCAAGTGACATTACAAACAAATTATTCAAAAGCATAAATGGGTAAGACGTAACCCTTTATTAAACCCTGCTTCAGAAGAGAGTATCCATATGTGTGAATCGATGTCTTTCCAATCATTATTGCTGTTGGGCGGAGGTCGTGTAGTGGGAAGTGGGGCACTATCTCACTTGCACGGTCATGGGTTCGAATCTGGGATCGATATCCGCTTAGGCCAACCAAGCCTTCCATCCCCCCGGGAACAGTTAATTCGTACCAGACTCGTCAGGGAGGATAAAAGCACTGACTTGTGCATCGAGTGGCCACCGTAAGTCATTGTACAGGCCACATCCGCATTTAAAACGCCACTACAACTACGAATGGAAGTTGAATGCAGGGCGCATCCCTAAGATGGGATTAGTTAACACCTCAAGACTTTATCCACCATCCTTTATTGGATACTATTAATTCACTCTAGAGGGACAGGCACTGTCTTGTCGAGTCAACTGTCAAGTTAGTCAACTATGACAAGTCATGCGGAGGGACAACTAGCAAATGATGATCGCGTGCTTTGAACAGATCAGATCTATTCCTGAACATCCCCTCTCTCAGATACTGATGAAATATTCTGAGGAGTGGATGGAAAACAAAGTGAGATTCATGCATAATAGAGCTGCAGTTGTCACAATTACGCCTTGGAGCATTCTTGTAACTCAAAAATACTCCTTTAGTAGGCTGAGAGCTGAATTTTTATTCCATAAAAAATGCTAAATTTTCAATAGACTTGATTTTGGCTTTTTCCAATTCTGAAGAATCGATTCTCCAAATTTTAAATTTTCTGATTTCTACAAATGAATTATTTTTAGTAACGAAAGTCAGCCATCGAGAATTGACAATTGGGCCATACTCACTTTGATGGCGTTAATGATGCGAAAATCCTCCGTAACCGACTTCGAGCGACTCGTGGCGACATTTCTGAACAAACATATGTCAACGGGTCATAAATTATTACAAATACCTCGTAAATGGGTATAAATTTAGATCCGAAGTAATAAATATCATAAACTCAACGAAGTGATGGAGCTGAAGTCGACGACAAAAGAACCGTTCGTTTATGGGCCATTGAAGAGACTTGCACAAAAGACTGACGAGCTGTGGGGATCTGCACGAATGAAGGGAAGGAGGAGGAAGGAGGCGGGACATCCACCGAAGCTTGACTAGTAGGTTAGTGCCTGAGTCTTGGGAGGCCTCGAAACCTCTCCTGACTGAGTTGTTCAAATAATAAACTCCATTTTTGGAATGCTCAGATGTGCCACTAGTTTGAAACTTTTTTGAGAACTTACTCGGGCCTGGAATAATTTCTGATGCTCTCGTACTTCTTACTTAAAAGGAGCTCAAAAATGAATCTATTATCTAGATGTGTACTAGAAGCTCAAAATTTAAAAAAAAAAAAACTACTGAAAACAATATTTTCACCTACTGATGTACTTTTATTATGTATTTATTTTAGTATATTTTATCAGCAATACTAATATGGCCCAGTATGGCGAGGTGATCGAGTGGAAGTGGCAAGTGGCGCACTATCGCACAAGTATGGTCACGAGTTGGAATCCTGGATCGATATCCGCCGCCTGGGCCAACCAAATGTTCCACCTCTCCGTGGTCGATTAATTGGCACCATCTGGGACGATAAAATATTGACTTGTTCATCGGCAAGTCACCGCATACACGCACTTCGAAGGACCACTACGATCCTGAATGAAGTCGAATGCGAGGCGCATCCCACGCGCTGGATTGATTAGCTCCGAAAACTTCCTCTACTATCGATCTAGTGTTTAATAATCGCCAATAATTTTCTGAAACTTTCCCAAATGCTCATGATTACTACTGGTAATTCAATTCTGGTACTTTTGTTGTTGTTGTTGTTGTTGTTGTTTTGTTGTTGTTTGATGTTACACCTTCTCAAAGGGGACTATGGTAATAACTACTGGCTAACTACTGAAAATCGGAGTGGAGAGGACAAAATGGCGTGGAATCTCATTAAAACGAAAGGCTCGTCCATGGATAAGTGACAGGTGTTTCACTGAAATATTATAGAAACTTCAACAGCTTTTTGCCTGAATGGCGCATTTAATGACATCTGTGCCTGGTGAATCGAAAAGTAGCTGCTGTTGTGAGGATGGTGTTTGCTTTACAGCAGTTTTCAGAGGACACATCAAGCGTTACGAATAGCCCTTATTAACTCTCCAGTTGGCAGTGCTAGTCCCACAATAGCCTACCAGTGACTAGTATCAACCGGAGGGACCGAAATGGCGAATGCTCAAATTCAGTTTGTGTCCTGAAGCTGGGCGTAGGTTGCGTAATGGCAAGGGGTTCACTATCCCACACGCACGGTCACGGGTTCGAATCCCGGGTTGATATCCGCCTAGGACAACCAAGCCTCCGAGGTCGATTGATTGCTATTGAACCCGTACGGGAGGATTAAAGCACTGACTTGTACATAGGCTGGCCATCGCAAGTTGATGTATAGGCTACATACCCATCCAATACTTCACTAACGATTCTCAAAGGAAGTCAAATGTGGGGTGCAACCTTGAGACGGGATTGATCAACTCCTAAAGATTTATCCGCTTATTTTTCAATCCTAGAAACTACGGTAGCTGATGATAACTCTCCAAGAGGAACTGTAAACCATAGTCGGTCTGGCAACCCCACCTAAAAGCAACTCTGAGCTTCTACCCAAATACAAACCTTCCGAAAAACTTTTATGAGCACTTGCACTAATGGCCGACGGTCCCCTTCGAGAAAATGGGTTGGCTCTTGAGGCTGAAAGCAAACGACCACAACTATAAAGAGTAAACGGGTGAATGTTGTTGAGTAAAAAACTGGTCGAAATCGAAGCCAAGCCAAGCTCTAAATCGGAAAAAGCAGTGAAGCCTAATAAAGCAGCGGAACTCGCGCAAGGCATAACTAAGACTGGAGAGGGGAGAAAGGATATCCATATATATCTCTGTCATTTTCAATGGTAGATATCTACGGGGGTACCTACCCTTGAAGAGGGCTTCAACCTCAATGGGCCCATCATGGCCCTCACTTCTTTTACACGATTAAAATGTAGGCCTTCAAAGACACTCGGAAATCGTTTCCAAAACAAAACAACAGAGATTTGAGATAATAATAACCTCATAACTAGTAATCACCACCTTGCGGGTGACTGTCAATCCCTATCCCATTGTCGGTAAGGTGAAGGGCTGTTATTTATAGAACACTTTCATCTTCATCTTTCACTTCATCATCTTTAGCCTAAGCTGGATATCTGTGGATCGTCAGTCACTCAACAGCCTAACCTGCTTCTGGTCAATTCTTCAATCACGTTCCCTCCTAACCTCCTGGGTAGGGATATTCAAGATGCTAGGAAAGCGACCGACATCATTCTAAAGCTTCCACTCGCTTCGGGAAAGGAAAATCAACGAGCTTTTGATGAAGGATAAATGGGTTCTGAAGAATTTCATCTCAAAAACTTCTGCCCTTTTCAGAATCGGCAAGAAGATCATTCGAATCCGATACAGTTAGGCTAGCCGAGGCTGAAGTTGAAATGTGAGGCATCACACCTCATCGAAGGCGTTAAGACGGCATGTTTATCGCCCTGGATTCTATTCACAATAATTGAAGTCAGTAAACAAAAGTGAGAGGATTTACAGAATTAACAATTGTTCAGTCAATTGCCGTCTGGTTGCTTCCAATTAAAACAATCTGGTTGCTTCCAATTAAAACAAGTGAGTGTCAGTCATCAAGTCAGACCGCGCCCTACTCTACCGGAGAAGTAGAATCGAAAAAGTTCCGACAAAACTAATGATATTTTGTAGAAAGTCTCCTCCACCCAAAGCGATTTTTCTATGAACCACTTAGACCCTTTTTCGGAAGTCTTTGTTAAAAATCCCTGTCCCTTAATTAACAGGCAATTCTTTTTGTCAAAACCTCATAAGTTATGTGAGAGAGCTGTCATTCATTCAGTGAGCATTTTTACAGTGCTGCTGATTAACTCATTTATTCAGTGAACAATAAACAACTAATAAGAATAACCGGAAAAAGATAGATTGGGTGATAGTGGGTAGGGTTTTTGGTGCTGAGTGAGATATTACGAAATTCTAAACTCTAAATCGTCTCAACCCAACAGGGAATGAAAATCACTCCCCACATCGAGACTCTGTCAAGGATAACTTCTGCCATGTAGTTTTTTGGGGCAGTTCTTCTGAATCAAATCCTTTTATCTTCCGAAACTTCACCACAGCTATTGTCTAACGAGGTAGATTTGTCCACCCATTGAGCAGGTCAGTCGAAGGGAATTGGAGATAGTTGAAAATTCGAAGAAGACCACGCTTTTCCCCACTCACTCAGACAGTTCCAATTCTGGGAAGAAATCTGGCAATTTCAGGTCAAACACCTTTGACTTTCATCTACGGAGCCCCACGTAGCTAAATCCGCTTTTCTTTGATTACGTCTCTTTTTTGAAGTATAATTTCCAAAATAGCATTTTCTTTACATCCTTCTGTCGCCAGCTTCGCTCCCTTCTTGAGCTCGTTAGTTTACAGTGAGAATATGTAGGCCCAGCGAGGAAAAAGTGGCCGCTGCTAACAAGGGAAGCGGACTTGGGGACGGAACGGGATTAACACTCAGAAAAGAGAAAGAAAAATAGCTCTAAATGGGTCCATTCGGGTGCAATGTTGACAAAATCGAATAAACAATCAGAGATTTCTCTGGCACAGCAGAATCCCTTATTCTGAAGGGTCCAAAAAATTCCAACTTACCGGCAACGATTTCGTGTACTTCAGCTAATTCGCCAAGTTGATAGGGTGAATCGAATGAAGGACCAGCACATCCCAGGAATCCTGAAAGAAAATGCCTTCACAGCGATTGAAAGCAGTCAGATCTCGAAGTATTCGTAGATCTCGCTAATTCTGAAGTCCACAATGTGGGTCCTGCCTTGAATGGACTGACTGCGGCGCAACCTGAACTCAGTTAGCCCCACCTACCTGCAAAGGTAGGCTGGGTACTGCCTTTTTTGGATATGTGACTAACTTCTTAGTGGTTTTGAGTCTGTCCAGATGCACTTTAGGTGATTACTGTATGACAAAATCCGCAGACTTCGAAAACCGTCTAAGGTGATATAGAGATTTTAGTCATTCCACCAAATTATCGAGGACTGATGTGCCGAAGAAGGGAGGGCTGAGGTTGGGGAAGCCTTGTAAGGTAAAAGGTGGCCTCTCGTGCAAAAGATGAACACTTGCGTAGCTTGAAGATAACAAAGCTTGAAATTATTTTTACCAATGAAAAACCACACAACATTTTTAAACTTTTTCTATAAAACCAGTTACCAAAATGTTAAATTTTATCGCCCTCTTAAGAGTTGGAAACCTCTAACAACAGCCAGTCGTCCAAACGACTGTTGGCGGTTTTTAACTCTGAAGAAGGCGATAACGCCGAAACGTGAGTTGATAAGAACCTATTTAACATCTTGGTAACTGGTCTTATAAAAAAGTTAAGCCTAAAATTAGCTCAAAGTCATGCCAAGGTTCATTGACAGTCGAACACGGATGCTTATGAAGCACACAATACCTACTGTGGTGGTCGATAAGTGGCTTTGAAGCTGAAAATTAGTCGGAAAATACAGCTCAGAGAAGGTAGCAGTCAATTAGTATAGAGGCGGAAAAGGAAAGCAAGGAAGGAGGTCGGCTTTTGGCTCTTTCCGTGGAAGCAATGAAAAGAAAGGCGCCCAGCAGGAATTTATAATTAGTGTGAGGTGAGTCATGAAAAATTTCGGAAAACAACGGCAGAACAGCAATTTTAGCTTTTGCGGAGTGCGCCATGCATACGTCATACGTCATACGTCACCTTTCAAAATACAACTTGATTCACGGTCGAAGGAGAAGTAGTGTGAACAGTTGCTCCGTTGATCTGATACTGCTGTTACGGACCGAATTTTGAAATTTTCCAAGGCTCCGTTCTGCTTATTACTCTTTACCACCAGACTATCCCGAATGATTGTAGCAATCCAATCCTTCTTTGCGACCGTTTACGTGGGTCAGGCTCATATTCGAATTCACATGCTTTTCTGAACGGCAGTTGTATGCATGGCGCTAATGGAACGAGAATGGTAAGGTTTTATAGAGCTGAGTAAAAACCAAGCCAACTTGGGAACGCAGAATAGAATAACGAGATCGAAAGTAGGAATACAATTAGAAAAGGCACAGAGCTAAAGAAAGCCGGAGAACCGGGACGGACAACAATGGACTCAATGAGGCAGAACGGCGATTAGTCTCATTGTAAGTTGTAAACAACGGCATCCAAGCTTGTTTTAAACTTCTCTCTCTCTAGACTTCAATGCTCCAAAAGCCTTTGGGTCGCACTCGAACGCAATGCCTTTTCAAATTTCCCAAAGGCCTCAGAATGCATACGATGCTAAGGGGCTAGTCGGTGAGGCACGGGGGTCACATCAGCGTCCAGGGACGAGTCACGCGTGTACGAGTCATCTAGCCCAATTCGCCGCTCATCGCGTGCGACAAATTCGCGAAGCGGATCGGGACGATGCACTCATATGTCCTGAGACATTAAGACGCCCCGAGAGAATTTGAATCGTGAATCAGTTGTCAAGGTAGATATATTCGGCTTCAGAAAAATTGTTCAATAGAGTGGTTGACCCGGTGGAATGTGGGTAATCGACCTCGTGAGAAGGGGACTCCAGGCAGAGCACCTACAAGATGGGCTTGCACAGAGGTAGTTTTAGTCGAGCTCACATAAGCTCGTAGACGAAAACAAAACAAATTACACGTCTTCCCTTTTGACGGAGTCCCACAGACGGAGGAGAAAAGATAATTGGATATCCATCCATCCATCCATCGCAACGAACCAGACTTTTTGGCATTTACAAAAAAAGGTTCCATTAAAAATTGACAAATTCATCTTCTCTGTCAATCCCCCAAAACAACCAAAGCGAGGAAGGAATCACTGCATTCAAAGGTACTCCCGTAAAAGGAAATTCTATATCGAGAAATTATTGGGGAATTACTATTCCATGTCTGCACACTGGAAGTAGTACGAATCATTAGGGAGTGGCCTGAAAGGCCAACCGTTGGCCTCGGAGGAGATCACCACGGAGTTCAATTACTGAAAGATCTTAATTCCATTATCCTCAAGCATTCCCGGATAAGAACAGCACGCAAAATACTATTTGGAAAGCATTAGCAGAATGAAAATACTCCACTGGAGTGAAGCGGAGTGATCGGCCATTTCACAGAATTTCAAAGGCTCAGTGGTAAAGGGGGGGGGGGACCCACTAGCGGAAGCGAATTCGCGAATGTTGGTGTATGAACGAATGTGGCCTATACATGAGTTGCGGTGGACAGCCGATCTACAGGTCAGCGCTTTCATCCTCCCGGACGAATACGGTACCAATCAACCGAGGAAGGCTGGAAGGCTCAGTTGACGTGGGCGGGATATCGAACCGGAGTACCCCGGACCATGCGTACCTGATAGTGCACCACATGCCATCCTACCATTTCCACACACCTCTAAAAACATCAGCTAGTATTGGAACTTTCAAGTCCGAAAAAAAGAGCAGAAGCTTCTGTACTTCATTTCCGAAAATCGGAAATCGGAACGAAAGTACCGAAAAGCAATATCCAGAAAGGATCACTTCTCCTGCCCACACCCTAGCCATTTGAATCAATGAATATATTGTATCTACACTACTTTTCATAAGAATAAACCTAGTTTTATGATTCATTCAACTACTGTAGGGCGGAGGTGGTGTAGTGACAAGCGGCGCACTATCTCACACGCACGGTCATGGGTTCGAATCCATGATCGTTTTACGCCGGGTTCGAATCCTTGATCGTTTTACCACCACTCCGGAGCCGACTACCAGACTCGTCTGGTACCCTTTCATCCTCCGGGGTGAAAAACACTGACTTGTACATCGGCTGGCCATCGTAATTCATTGTATAGCCCACATACGCACTCATTACGCTACTATGATTCTGGATGGAAGTCAAGTGCGGAGCGCATCGCTCAGACTCAACCCCCCAAAACTATCATATATCTCCTATCCTTTGATTGCTCTTCAGCAATGGCAAAAGGCTAATAGCCACTACCACTACTTCTACTACTCTTCTCAAGTTGATTAGTCAAAATATTCATGTTAGGTACTTCACTATTCATTTTTTATGAAATTATTTTACAGTGGTACTCATGAATATAGTGAAGATAATGAGGGAGTATATAGGAACCAGAGATGGGGGCACACCTAGTAAGGAGTAAGCACAGACACGGAATGAGCCCGAGGATGAGAGCGAAAGAACTTCAGCCCATTTGGTTAATATTCATGCGAACAGCAAATGACCCATTGTCCCTACCGTTACAGCAATAGTACAAAGTCGTTGGTAGGAGGCAGTTTCCAGCGGAAGTTTTGCATTTATGATTTATAAACAGCTACTCACGGATTCATGGCCAAATGTGCACGTACATATCATACATATCGACTTTTTGCCAAAGTCTAACTGAGAACTTACTGAGTCGTCGACTGAACATCGGACTGCAACCGGCTGACTTTGCGTGAACCGGCGACAAGTGTGCGCTGTCGGACGTGCCTTCCATAGGAGCCATTGCCACCGGTCGTTCCAACCACGACACTCGTCGACGACGTGGTGGCATCTGGAACTAATAAATTAGTTTAAATCCTCAGCTCTGCGAGCTCTAGATCGATACGAAAAGGGAACGGTATCGCTCCACAGTAATTGAGTTATTCGGAGATGCCATTGGACAAGATAAATTCCGATGAAAATGAGCCATGTATGCTCTTCCAGGTATCATTCGGAGGGCCGATAGGCCAGGAAGGTTGAGGCCTTATTCAGTTTTATGTTCATAAATAGGTCCAGGTTAAAGTGAGGTCGTGGAATGGATCAATAAAGCAATGGGGACAACAACGAGCTTTCTTTCAGCCGGTTTAATCTTTACGGAAATCGAAAATCGGAAGGAAGATCTTCCAGCTGGAAAAGCGTAAGAAAACTGTTTTTTTAGATGAAACAAGCTCGGGTGCTTGATGGGTGCAAATGGAAGATACTTGGGAGTGGTACACTCAGTCACAGAGTTAGCTCAAGTGTCTCCAACACTGCCTAATAAGGTTTTGTTTACCATTAACACGATTTAGTCAACTTATTATGAATTTTATATGTGTGTTCAAGTAAAAGGCTATTAATAGTGAAGGAGAGACTTGTTTGTTCGCCTTCCTATAAGGAATAATAACAGGCAATTGATGAAGCTTAAAGGAGAGCAGAAAAGAATAAGGGAATTAGGGTAGAAGCACAACCCAATTTGGGCATTTCGTGGAATTATGTGCTATCGCAAGCATATTAAGCCTATTTTTCTTTGCTCCGATTTGATAATTTACGAATATTGCTGAAAATGAGAACAAAAATGGATGCTAATTGAGTTCCATCGAGGATAACCTAAGGCCAGCCAATGTTCATTCGATTATTTCTGGTAGAGACGGGGTTTCGGTTGACCAGCGCATGTATGGCCCGAAGATCGAATCCCAAGTGTTGCCGTCGATCAAGCCTTCCGTCCTTAGGGTTCGCTTGTTTACTATCAGACCTTAGAGAAGGAAATTGGCCGAAGAAAAAAAAACTTTTTACAAAGGGTGGCTTCTTCGGTCACAGCATGGGACAAGTATGCAACCACACGTTATCACATTTTTGCATAAAAGCAGAGAGCGCGGCGTACTCCACAACAGAATCGACCAAACCTAAAAATCCCACTTTTTATACTTTTCTAGGATACCAACTTAACCTCTTAAGTAAAGTGCTTCCCGAAGCGATTCCACAGCAAGTAGTTTCTCAATTAATTGGTCGTGTCATTTCAGGAACCACCCTATAGAATCCTTTAAGACGAGGTCAAGCAGCAGCTGCACGACGTTGTTTACGTCAAAAGTAAGTAGTTGAAAGCCTAATTGACAAGCAGTAAAGAATTAGCTCAATTCAAAGTCTTTAATGATCCTATCTTTAGCAGGGAAGAGTTTTTCGAAAATCGAAAAGGGGATATAGAGCCTTTCAATGAATCCCCTATATCTATGAATCGGTAATAAGCCTAATTATCAACTAGGACCTTTGCGTTACCACGGTTTTTTTGGAGTGCGCCACGAATTCCATTTCCTATCATCACCAGATATATCTCCGCAAATGAATAAAGGTAAGAAATAATGCCCTCTGGCGTTTACCAGTCCTGATTCAAGAATGCGCCTCAGCATTATATCGCCATTCGGAATCGCGGTGGCGTATTGAATGCTTATGCGGCCTTTACATCGAATTGCGGTGGCCAGCCCACGTACAGGTCAGCGCTTTTATCCTCCCAGACGGTCTAGTACCAAATAAACGGCACGGGAGGGATGGAAGGCTTGGTTGGCCAAGGCTGATACCATTCCACGATTTGAGCCCATGACAATCAGTGTGTGAAGTGCGCCACTCGCCACTAAACGACCCTCTTAAAAACCACCGAGTTACTGAATACCACCAAATACTGAATATTCAGATTATTTATTCGATTCAATGGGTGCTTTGACTCGGTTTTTCACAAGCAATCTAACTTGGCTTGCATTTGCGATACACAAGGAGAGGGGGGGACTACTCCGAGGATCGTGCAAGTGGTATCAGCGTCGTTCGTCATTGCCCCAACCTTTCCAATCGGCACCAGAGCTGGGCAACGAATAAAAGAGGGAAACAGAAAGGTCATGGAAACGAAGACGTGTGATAGATTGATAAGAATTGAAATAAACAATTAAAAAACCGCGAAAAACCGAATAAAAAAAAATAAAAAAGGAATTGCGAGGAATACAATGAAATGGTTCTCGAATCAAAGAATTCAACTCAAGAATTACAAATCAGTAATGCTTGTCGAAACTGATGCTCCGTCATCATTTGAAACCTACCTTCAAGTATTGACTCTTTTTCGAGGAGAGATCCTTTCAAACTCAACACATGTGGAAGAACAACTTAAAAGGCCTTAATTCGAAATTGCAGTTTGAGACTGTCGTAAGGTCCGAGATCAATGGGAAAATATAATTATAACAGAGAAACGTGACAGAGGACTTAGGCCGACGATGTGGGAATGAAATGCATCCAGATCCAACCCTGATAAGCTGCTGCTGCTGCTAAGGTGCTTTGCAGCTGCAGCTCTTAAACTGCCATCGAATTAGCTGCTTATGGAAATCAAAGAACAGACGTCAAACGCTGAGGAAGAAGCCAC
The DNA here is from genome assembly GCA_000469685.2 of Haemonchus contortus. Taxonomy (NCBI): domain Eukaryota; kingdom Metazoa; phylum Nematoda; class Chromadorea; order Rhabditida; family Trichostrongylidae; genus Haemonchus; species Haemonchus contortus. The sequence goes on along the minus strand of LS997562.1, from coordinate 10,209,581 downwards.
TCCTGGATTCACTCATGCTGGAGAACTCACAGAGACTTTCAGGTGATTCATTAGATTTGTCCTTTGTGAAAGAAGAAGTGCGGAATAATCAAATGCAATTAGGGAGGGTGTGTATAACCTAGAAGAGAACCCAAAAACAGTTGAAACTTATTAAGAAAAAGAAAATTTGAAAAAAAGAAGTCATCCCGAGCGTTGCTTTGGATCGAAGCCCTCATACGCATTCATTACGCCATAAAGATTCTGAATGGAAATCGAACGCGTGGCGCACAACTCAGACGGGATTGATTTGAAAAAGGAATTAAGAAAAAATTTGTTATTCGAGATTTTTTCGAGTTACGGATCATTACTTACCACTATCAGAATTATCAAAAATATGCTGCAAAATAAAAGTTTTTCAGGCATTTTGCATGGGAACCCAAACACATTCTCTTCGAAATAGTTTTTGGCCACGGCCTACCTTCTAATGACAGCCCTTGACAGAAATTTTTCAACGCCTCTACATGCACGAAGGACGTCTCAACGTTCAGAGTCCTTCAGTAAAAGTAAATAAAGAAAACAAATGAACAAATAAGCGAACTAGGTATTAAGAGGGTCGACTAGATACCTCCCAAATCAGGTTTCTTTTCCCGTTATTACCAGTTTCGGCTATAAGCAAAACCCCGGTGAGGGTTGCCTCCGCAAATAGGACGCATACAGCCGTTACGCAATCAATAGGTGAAATGTAATTGATATGATATGATCATATGCGTGGCGCATCTTCAGAGTAGCCATCTATTCCAGTAGGTTGAATAGCTTCAGGGGAAGAAGTGATACGTATATGACCTGCACGAGAAGGAAATGAAAACACCTGGTTGAAAGTAATTGTGAAAGATTCCAACGGAGTGGAGGCTGTGAGAATAGACATGACTTCGTAGAAAGCCGTTGTTATGGCAAACTATTGTTCGACAAAACAGCACCCCCGAAGCCACCCGTTAATTATTTCTCCAAGATTGATCACAGGGATTTCCAGTTGCCCATGAGTGAAACAAAAACGAAGGACGAGGTGATATTATCAATTGGGGAACTCATAGGAAGCAGAGCTTAAGGTTTCGTCTTCCTCTCCCCACCAACCTATCAACCACTGGGACGAAGAGACGGCTTCAGGCGTCGCAAAAGCTCACCTACTGTCGAGTAGAGCCTAATCAAATCCAACCATATGACGTCTCCTGGGAATTATCGTAATCTCTTATGAAAATTAGTTTGAAAGCATTCACATTGTATGTTTAACTGTGTCCCGAAGGATATAAGCGAGTACCCACAAGCAAGACTTCCATAGGAGGGTTCTTTGCCACAGATTTGCTTCAATCTGCTTCCGAAACGTTGAAGACTTTAAGAGTAAGCACTAATGCTCCTCCATTCACCAAACCCCAGTATTTGACGTCCTTTCAACCAATAGAGCTGCTCTGAAGGAGTTGCGAATCTCTTCTCGCAACTTCGCAGTCCGACTCCATGCGACATAACAAGAGCTCTCCCCTGGGATTTGTTGAACAGTCATTGTTTTTCTGTGGCAGAACTGTCAAATGCCTAGAGCTCGGCTCATAGACTATAACAACAAGGATAACGAAGGATAAAGACCAGAGGCGTTTATCTGAGGGATACGCCCCGCATTTGACCTCCATTCAGAATTGTAGTGGCGTAATGAGAGCGTATGTTGCCTATACAATGCGGTGGCCAGCCGATGTACAAGTCAGTGCTTTTATCCTCCCAAACGAGTCTGGCACCAATTAACTGACTCCGGAGTGAAGGAAGGCTTGGTTGACAGAGGCGGGTACCGATTCGGGATTCGAACCCGTGACCATGCGTGTGAGATAGTGCGCCACTTGCCACTACACCACCTTCACTCAGGAGAGGGATATCACAATAAAGACATTGACATTTGAATAAATCAATAAAATCTTTAGGGTTATGATCAGTGGTAATGGAATAATAAATTAAATAAACGGTAATTTGGCGCAGTGATAAACGTGGAACTCTGGGCTGTTCCTTGGCCCTGTCTTATTGGCAGTGCTTCCCAAAACAAATGGACTTGTGTAGGGCCCGTCTCGGATTTCAAGTTGAGCAGTTCAAAGGAATTTCCCACAAATATCAGCGAAAAAGTTAATCGTATTTCCCTAGCAAATAGTTTTCTCGGCTTCGAAAGCTACAAACCGGTGACGTATCCAAAAAGCCAAGAAGCCAATCAAAAGTTTACTGACAGCAGGTAAATCGATGGCATTAACCAAGTTTCCGGTAAAACCACTGAAATTGCACATAATTTATTTGAAAGCAGAAAAACGGCGACAGTCGTCGAAAGCATTCGTTGAAGCCTTGAGAACTTCAGCTGTCGAGTCCAACCAATAAGTGGGCATTGGGTAGAGGAAAATTGGAGATGAAGAGAGATGGCAAGATGAAACTCTCACGAATAGATGAAAGAAAGCAATAAGAAGGAAATGTGAAGACGAAATTGGAGCCGCCTCTATTGTCGTTCACAGGAGTAACGGCTTGGGAGGTGATCACGCTGCGAACCCACCAAGAAGGAGCCGTGCGAGATCTCGGGAAGTTTCATAAGGAAATTTTAACAGTGAGGGTGGTAACAAATCAGGAAGTTTTGATGTCATCAAAGCGTTGGTGGGATGGAAAAGGGTAGCCTTGAGGCTGGTAGTCGTGTGTCGGGTATACCTAACCCACCTGATGGCGTTTACCCAATACTGTCAGGAACTCGAGGAGATCAACGGATAGACTCGGTTGGAGACAGACATCACCATCGGAAATAGGTTCGGAAACGACTACTTGCTGTTGTAATCCTTGTCCTGAAGAAGAGCGGTGTAGCAGTTGTTTCCAATAAAGAAGAGGCAGAGGTTTTCCAACTACAGGAACTACATTTGGCCAGGTGCTGTAGGATGCCATCGCGATTGGGTTGTCCTAGGCAGGCGTTCGGGGGCATTTGGGAGCATTGACCATTCGAGAAGTTTCTCGAAACCACATAATGGAGCGTTGAAGCTTCATCTTATCTAGGAGATGGCTGAGTTGGGGCGCTGTTGCCGCTGAGATGTCGCGAGATCTAATCCGTACACACTCCCACTTTGGCTTGATACAATTGAATGGGTTCAAGGGTTCAAGTGAATTAATTATAATATTAAAATTAACATGAGGCCACGGTTCAGCCTTATGCCAAAATGGATCTCTATTAAAATTGCATTTGACAGAACGCTAATCAACGATGACGATAGTTCGTTGAAAATTCATGAAGCCAAGGCTGCAAAAGCAAGAGATGAATGGAAGGTTCGAGTGCAAACCCTTTTTCCAAGTAAGCCTTGCCGAAATGATGACAAGTTGCTGGGATATGGCATGTTGCAACGAGGGCGACGTGCAGTTGAATCGGTTTTGTGTAATCGATTCGCCGCACGCGGCAGTCGCGGACCTTTTGCCTCGTTATTGCAGTTCTAGCGCTCTTCATACAACTCAACCGATATGCGATTATTATTTTTGGTACGCTTCTACTGTTAATCCATCTGTCCTGTATTTCTGTTTATTTTGCTATATTTCTTCGCGCGCGACGTCGCTTTTTCCTCGAGACGACAAGTTTGATTTAAATGTACTAATAGTTTGTACTCGCCAAGAGCGACCGAGCTTTCCACCCCCTCCAGGGTCGGGTCGTCTATGAGGTTGAGAGTCTTTCCTTGTACACCGGCTTACCATTGTAAATCATTGTATAAGCGGCATACGCATTTAATACGCCACTACGACTCTGAATGAAAGTCGCGTGCGAGGCGCATCCTTCAAATAGGATGGATTATGCCTGAAGACCTCATACTTTCCGATTAGTGTCCCAATTACATTGGTGTACTGAGGAAGACACCTGCTGGACCTCTAGCTGGAAAATTCTTCGGATTCTGAATTTCGATGTAGGCATGACTACAGTCAACCAAACAGGAACGGATAGGGAAAACGTCACCTCCAAACAAATTTGATTTTATGGAAAATAGAAAATTGAATTATTGAACGTTAGATATTGAATCCTCTAAAAAAGGCCTCAAACGAAATTGCAACTGCATATTCGTCGCTTTTCCCTAGCGAAAGTTCCGAAAGCGACAAAAAGAGGACATGGACATGAACGGAAATGGAATGGAGGTAGTTAAACAGGCGTCTGAGAGAGAAAAAAAGAAGGGGCAACTATTCCGCAACGACATGGCCACTGCTATCGGACACCATAGAAGTTGACTTTTGACTGAGTAGGGCTTTAACCAATGAAGCTGACTAGGTAACTGAGAGAGCGAAATTCCTGGAAATAACTGAAGAGGCTTTAGCACTGGAACTGGAGCAGTAACAGGTAGAGGTTCGAATCCTATCCGATGCCAAAGTTTACCCATAACTCACCTATCTTATGGGAGGGCTCTAATTCAGTTCAAGTAGAGCTGTCAGATCAGTTATCGAAAAGGAACAAATAGGATTTGTCAATACGAAATTAACTGGTATCACAAAAAGTGCTCTCCATTGAAGCACGAAATCTGGAGCGATGGAAATGAGACTCGTTAAATTCATCAAAAACTCATAATTCCATTACTTCAAGATACCTTCAGGAGTGAAAGCTCTGGAAAAGAACAAGTCAATGGTAACTGATAGTAGACAATGATAAAACAAGTTCCCAGCCTTGGGGAACCCAACTCACAAAGAATTACAATGGTATATTGGATGCTTTTTTGTGGAGAACTCCCAAAGGGAGAAAATATTCCATGGAAATGGACGGAAATGAAATTAAAGCTGGCAAATGAGCAACAAAGAGCAAAAAATGGCAGGAAAAGCTGAAAAGGACAGGATAGCCAGTAGAAACAGGCAGGCGTGTTATTATAGAGCCCCGCCGACAAACGTGATCGATTCTCCCTAGGCGGTTGAGATCAAGTAGAACTAGTGGGTGGTCCACCAGCTCAGTGGGGATATGTAGCCTGTGAATTGCTGTAGCTTTTGAACAAACCAACAGGTTTCATTCGCTCTTTGAACATTTTAGGCCTCAACGACATCTGGTCAGCTGGGATATCAGCTTAGGGGAGCTTCTCGATATTGGAAAAGCTTGATGATGTATTCGAATAAGTGAAATTACTAAGCCAGTTTGTGACTTTGACATTTTATACAAAAAGTCAGTGCTCGATAGATGACTTGATTGGGCTCAACAAAATTCAACCTGTGAGACTAAGCAAGCAAGAACTTTGGCCTCTACCCATTGCTCCATGTCTGCCTTAACCCCAGGCTTTTCTCACTGTCTTCGCTAGAAGTAGAAAGGAAATTCATAAAATGTTGATGCACTTAATGTTTACTTTAGAGAGTAAACAATCAAGCAGTGGAAATAAAAAGGCCCGAATCTGGTAAATGCAGAGACCCTAATGAAAAGACTCCTCTGAGTGATACCTCTCATTATAACCTCCAAAAAAAAAAGAACTTCCAGCTTTCAGAGGATTCAAGAAATTCAGTAGAACCTAGTTTGCTGCTTGAAAGAGATCAGAGACAGAGCTCTATGATAGAAAGAACATTTGAAGACCCTTCAAAAGCGCAATGAGAAGCGCATGGGCGGAGAAGAGTCATTCGTGGTAGTTATCAAAAAAACACCGGCCTTGCTCTCCCTTCTTTCCAGCCAACGCCACGAAAAAAGGATCGGTGGCCACTGTTCAGGGGCTAAGCCTGTGAGTACGTAATCCTAGGAACAGTTCGGGATGAAATGAAGCCGTTGCAGAAAAGGACATGTCTAGCAGCCTTGTGGAGCCTGATACCATTTAAAAGGAGCACATTTGTTGCAGTTGATGCATGCCATTGGCTAATATACCTTGCTCTGCGTTGCTGAAATCTCGTCCACCACCCTTTAACCCCCATAACTTCGTCAAATCTTGGAGTATATTACTTCAAAAAAAGCATTACACTACAAAATCTGTGAACTTCTCGGCTTCTTGGCTACCTATAAATTATTAGGCATCAATAAGTTCGCCCATTACCGAACCAAGAAGATGTTATCGTAAACTGCGCCATTAGAACCCGATCTGGAAGACGGCTGAATGCAATCCAACGCCTTCATTGCTTTCGAAGGAGGATTGAGTGCATGACGCATTTAAAAAATAAGCCAGCAACTCAGAGCGCTCCTGGTTTCTTATGCACGCTTTGATCAGAGGAACATTCGACAAAAAAGACTTTCTGCAATTTCACGCCTATATCCGCCAGCAAATTAGCTTCGTTTAGTCATGCGTAGCACTTTTTTCTGCTACTAAAAAATTTAGGTTTTATTAAGGAGGAATGAGGGAGTGGGAAGGGGGGGGGGGGCTCGTAAAACGAGTAGGTTATTACTCCCGTAACAAGCCCGGATCTTCCCAGTATTTGCCGACATCGCCAGTCCGCTGTATTCCTCAGTCGGCACAATAGTGTCTTACCAAAGGACCAAATCTTGATTTCTCTGTTGCCGGCTCTTTTCAATCCCCTTGGACTTCTTCCTCTTCTCAGCCCACCAGTGAAATATAGCACCTCGGTGGCGAAGAAAACAAGAAATTTGGATAGTATACCAATCTTTGGTTGCAGAAAAACTTGCGTCTATGAGCTAGTATCAGTGAGTGCATTCACAGAATGTGCTACATTTTACAGTAAATCAGCCCCTGCAAGACCGTCAAATACGCCCTTCCTTGATAGCATTCAGCTTGGATCGAGCCGAGACCTTACCTAGTCCATCTAGGCGACTTTCAACCTTGCAATGTCCCAGGGCCGCCTTTTTGGGAGTTACAGATTCAGGAACACAGGAATGATAGGAATTTCCGGGACCACTTCCATCGTAGGTGGTGTAGAGGCGGGTGATAACTACCATATACGCGCGAGCACAGGTTCGAATCCCAGGTCGGTATCCGACTATAAAAGCACTTATTTGTATACATATGTACGTACATATAGGCCACATACGCATTCAGTGTACGCGACTATAATTCCAAATGGAAGTCGAATGTGGGGCGCATCCCTCAGATGGGATTGATCAACGCCCCAATACTTTCTAAGACTTTTTAGACTTCACTTTTATCGCGATTGGGTTTTCATAAAACCAAATTCAAAAAGGAAATTATAGGAAAAGTCGCCAGCAAAATGGAAGCGAGAAAACGGGGGTGGGAAATTAGGTGGAGGAAAATCTAGGAGTTTCAAGAATTGGGAGAGTCATACATTCCTCATTCGTCACTCGAACTCGATCGAATGTGGCCGCACAAAAACCTTGACATGTGGCAAATTGGCTGTCGTATTTGCACGAATACGTCTCCCTGCTCTGGCTGGACTTCGCTGCAATTCATGAGGGTCTGTAACACTGTTGCTGTCACTAAAACTAGGGACTGCTGAAAAATAGGAGGCTCACTTTTCTACGTATATTCCAGCGATTAGAAATCCTGTGAAGCATCCTGAGTTTCTGATTTCTCCAGGTCGGTTAGTTGGTGCCAGATTGGTGGATAAGGGTAGAAACACTGTGTTAGACCTCGACTGAACCTTGTAACCTATAAATTCCATAATAGCAACGAGGCCTTCACGATTCTGACAGGAACTCATGACCCTCATAAATGGGTTTGCAAAGTTAGGCAGCTCTTCTTGGAGTAAGGGTATATTTTTTTGGCGTTTGTCAATCCCGTTTTGGGATTGCGCCTCGCACTCAACTTTCATTCATGATCGTTATAGCATATGAAAGCGCTCCTAGGCAGCCTATACAGTTGCATGCACGGTAGCCAGCCAATGCATGAGCCAGTGTATTATCCTCCTAGATAGGTACGAAATTATTACCCAGATGTTGAGCAATGGGAGGCGTTGTTGGCCCGTTTAAGTGACGATCCGAGACCTCTGAATCCAACTTACACGTGTGGGACTTGCCCCCGCCACCTCTGACTACATCGACATAGTTGAAACTTGTCATTTACCATGCTTTTTTATGACCCACCAACACGTTTATTTACAATAAACCAGCTCATTCTCCCAGATGGAGAAAGCTAGGACAGCTTGAGCGATCACGGACCGTCTTCTTGATAGCCACGCTGATAACTGATTGTGCCGAATCTTTAATTCGTGGTAACCATCTTCCTATCCCCACAGCGATGCCTGCCTATTGTTACCGTATATTTCAAAGGAGTAGTCTCGTCCCTATACTCTGGCCTGTGCCATAATAGGGAATGATGTTGGTTCCCAGTGCCTCATAATTCTTAACCCAAATTGTCGATGCCATTGAAGAAAGAACTACAATTGACGTCTCTCGAGCATTTCCGATTTTCCGCTTGGCCAATTTCTGGATGATGAGAGGGCTTCATTTTCGAAATTTAGTGCGATTCTGAAAATGACTGTATTTCTTAAGGATTCTGTTGAGTACTGGCTTTCCATTGTTCCCATGAGGGAAAGGGGAAGTAGCCAACGTCAAGCTTTTTCAAGTGCTATTGGAAACGTCAATTCATAACTGCATGAAAAAGATTTTTCTGGAAGCCTCTGTGGAATAACTTTTGGAATGTGCAAATGTAGAAGTGCCAATCCAGCTTGTCGAAGAAGACATTCGGAGGAGATGAAGTGCTGAAAAACGAACTGAGCCTCTTCCGAAAACAAAATGCAGTAAGCTCCTGCCATACGCACGGTCAGTAGATCCTAGTGAGAACCGAAACTTACCCATACCTATCAACTTTTTCTCCCTTCAGAGTTGAGTTGACCAATCCGTTTAGGGGAAGAGGAATTCTTAACCGAACATTGGTTAGTTCCCATAAGTCGATCTATGAGGGAAATCCAAACAGCACGCTGCAATCATTAACAGGATTTAAACTAGTGGGGTGTCTCTTCAAAGCACCCAACTCGCTATTCTTTTTTCTTGAACAATCAGCCTTACTTCCTTCCCTATCACAGACACTTTTCTAAGGGTATGGGTTGCCCCTATAGAGCTTTTCTAGCATTCACGCCCATTCAAAGGCCTATCTGAACTCCTCCAGAACGTTCATGGCGCCACTCGCTTTACGATCACCTTGACGTCAGTTATTCCAAATTTACTTTGGTGGAGAGGCGAAGTACTCAAAAAGGCCAAGCATTTACTGCTGGACTCATGGATATGCCCTTTTCATGACCTTCATTTGAGATCGTATAGCTTTAAAGACTGATGCCCTCGTGAAAGAAGAATAATGACTACTTTCGAATCAAGTAGATGAAATAAGTAATTATACCTTCTCAGGAGTAAAGATCTTTCAACCATAAGAAAAAAGAAAGGTTCACCTAGCCTAGAGTGAACCCGAAAACTGAAAAAAATAACTAAGGCCATAGCCATAGAGCAAAAGGACGTGATAGACTGCTCTCCCCAACTCGATTTTTGATTCTTATCGCAGGCAAAGGGGAAGAAGTTGTGTTTTGCGGGCTAAATAGGCAGTTTCGGAGACAATTAGGCGAGCAAAGTCCCTGCCCACACGATTTGGCGTTTTTGGCTGAGTATTCCCTCCTCTGTGCTCACTTACTCAGTCCAATCTTCATAACTAACATATCCAAGACCAGGACCACCGAGGGCTCACAGAATAAACGAGGCCGATTACTTTTCACCCATTCACTACTTCACAGGCATTTCAGGAATAGCCTAGGGTAGCGGAAACGGGGACGATAGTAGGGGAACGGAGGGAGGAGAGGAAAGTCCTCCCTACATTTATGGGATCTGTTGGTTGAATCCTTCACCTCTGCAAATATGTACCCTGTCTTCCCCGGATTCGCGACAAGAACTTGATTCCCCCCGAAGATTTCACTGCGTACCCCAGTGTGGAAGCCTGACGGGAGCCACTGAATCCTCCTCTTGAGCATCTATCACGTTCTTATTGCTTTTTCTGTCAGTTTGGGCAAATAGGCATGCAAATGGCGGTCATTCAATGGCCGGATGTAATTGGACGGATCTTCTTACATAGCGGTTGGTGCCTTCAACTAAGAAAGGAGCATTTCCTTTGTGCCCTAGCCAAGGAAGTCATGAAGTTCAGTAATGACCATTCTATAGACTGAATATTTCAGATTATATCATATTTTATATTCACTTATTATTTCACTAAATAACACTTTGATTTTGGAAAGATTCAAAAAATTTTCTTCCGTTTGGAATTACTAGCTAGTCATATGCTCCTCCTAGAGCAAGCTGGTCCTTCCTAGACTCCTCAGGGCCATCATGATAGTATTACAGTAACGTAGCTACAGACAGAGGTCCTATGACATTGCTGTAGTTTCTCACGTCTACCAGGACGAGTAGTTATGTCAGTTAAGTTAGATTAGGCATCAGAACATTGAAAAGGCTTCCTTTCTCAAAGTTGCAACTATTTCCCAGGGTTCCCTAGGGAAAAGGCTCTATAAGGTCAGAGTTGAGATTTATTTGATTGATGAAGGTCATCGTAACAGAATATTTGACAAGTAGAAAAAAAGAACTGACATTCAACAGTGGCAAAAAGATGACAAGAGAGAGATTTCGGAGGAGCCCTCTCAGAAGAGATATGACCCGCAGCCCGAGAGGCGTTCGTTTCTGCCTTCGATGATGATCTTCGTTCTCAGAAGCATCATAACAAACCAAATTAGCCAATACTCGCTTCTTTCCAAAGCGAAGCGAACAAGAGACGTGATTGAGATGAAAAACACAACTTCTTCCAGCTGGCTCCGCTGGGATTACTTTCCACCTCCGCCAACTCTAAATCGCATCGACCACCACCAAAAGTCACTTGAATGGCGTCAGATGGAAGCTAAGCATTGAATAGGGAGTCGACTGAGGGAAGAAGCGTCCGGGGACTGGGTGAATGTCCTTGAGAAGCAATTCCCACATTGAGTTATGTGGATGTGGTAATGTCTCAATGGGCTTTTGACGAAAAACGCCGACTTTTGCGATGGATCTGAGGTGAGGGAAAGGGAATTTATTGGCAGTCGAGCTTGGAGGCCAAAATTCACGTCAAACATCCATGGAATCTGATGCACGTTGCGAAACTCGCATGGCATTTCTGAATCAAAATATTAATTAGTTCTCGTTGAAAGCAGGCAGGCTGCCTAGGAGCTTTCCAGCCTTCTTTTTATTCCCACGCGTTTCAATAAATATTTCAGTAACCATATATGAGCTCGACGCCTCGAGCTTTACAAGTTTTCAACTTCAAACTGAAAACTTATGTATGTAAGCATTATACAACAGATTTATAAACTCATGCCAAACAAAGGAGAGGAAAAATGGCTCTTCGAAAACTGAATAGAATTCTGAGTCATGGCTATGAAATAAATCAATTTTTTTAATTTTTCAGTTGATTTACATGCCGTTGAAAAAGAACTGTCATGAACTATGTATAGGGAATGGACTGTAGTTGATTGTTTTATTTTGTACGATTTCCTTATAAGCTGTTGTGAATAAACAAATAAACATAGATGGCGTACTGATGTTTCAATCGCATAATTGAATAAAAAGAATTTGGGCGAATTTTCTCGCATTTATAAGATTACCAGAAGCTCTGAGTGTTGATGGGGTCGATGAGGAGGCTCCCTGGCTTCTGTTAGAAAGAAATCACTTCCTTCAGGAACTAAAAGAGTCAAACTACATATACAAAGCAGTACTAGCGCTGAAGAGGTAGCACCTTGTCTGGGAAGCAAAGTCCCACGTTCTAAGACGTTCCACCCATTCAGGGTTATCTTATGCTTGGCTGAATAGGACCCAAATATTTGAAAACCAGTTAGGCTACGCACGCCAATGCGTGCACCACATGCCCACGCATACGCCTACGATTAAAAGTGTCAAACGGTTGCTCTTGATCTTAAAAATTACGAATCATTGAAGGTTTTGATAGGCAACCAATGAATTGAGTAGTACTCGCTAATGTTCTCAAGTGATTATAACACCATTATAAGATTTCGTTATCACTGGACCTTCTTTCCTCCACAGGTCTGTCATTAGTCGAGAATCCCGAATTATTGGCGGTCGGATGAGCTTTGTTGTAAATGATATCAAAACATCATGTAACCTTGATTTTCCACCGAATTACAAACTTTGCTGGGTAGCGGTCGTAATCTATGTAATAGTCGTAATCATAAATACATCGTAAATACCACAGGAGTTGAATTCAGTCGATCAGTGCTCTTATCAGTCGTTATCAGCTGTTATCAGTTCCTATCATTAGTCGTCTACGACCCTGCCATACTCCACATCACACGCCAAACTGTCAAGGCTCCACTATTAATGCCATTATTATAGTGGCTCTACGCTTTCCAGGATTCTCATTAGCCCTTATCAGTTTTATCAGCTCCTGGCCTGGCACCAACCGTTCTCGATCCCGTCACCGAGTACCTACAATCCTGTCACATCTTACATCACCTATTGAAATACCAAGACTCCACTATTAACAGGAAGCGCGCTACAGATCTAGTGGCTCTCGCCTTCTATGACTTCTTATCAGTCCCTATCACTCGTTATCATTCCCTGTCACCAATCACTAACGGTCCCCTCATATGCTACACCACCTGCCAAAGTGCCAAGGCTTCACCGCTAATACGAAGGGAGTTACGGATACTCAGGCTTTTGCCTTTTAAGGCTCCTTATCAGTTTCTATCGATAGTTGTCACTTCCAATCACCTACCATCAGTGTTCCCATCCCGCCGTCTATCTCTCTTTCAAATTTGAAAGCTTTAGCTACAATGGGACCGGAGTTATGAATTTCCGGTCGGACAAACACACACACATACTCACACACTCACACACACACACACACACACACAAACACACCAACAGACACACTTAGCCGATTATATAAGTAGGATAACCCACTACGAATGGCGAATAAATGAAGTTTAGGATTTTTTCAAATGGGGCCTTCAGGTTCCTTGAGGCCCTACGGGACAGGAACCGTTGCCCCTGTAGCCCTAGAATTTCATTATGCTGAACGGATGTGCAGCATGAAACGCAGTTGAAGGGTGGCACTGAAAGGCAGAGATGGACGGGAGATGTCCCGTAAACAGGGACATCAAACTAATTGAAATTTTACGCTGCGCCGTGGCTGTTGAAATCCTTAAATTGCCATTCCATGGATTCCAATGCCAAATTGTTTTACCGTAGTTGTATTCTCTAGAGTCGCCCAAAAGAACCATCATAGAAGAGCCGTGGAGGTGTAAAAAAGTAAAGGGTCAAATACAGTAATTCTTGGGGGTGCGTAATGCCGTCAACATTAGTCCAAAATCACCGAAGTCATCCGAAAGATGTAGGGGCTCATGGAGCTCTTTTAATCGTCTTTCATTGCATATATCTATCCTATTCCCCTCTCTGGCGTCAAAAAAGGTTTTTAGGAGGCGGGGGAGGGAAGCGTGGTTGGGGTCCAGCACAAAACATTGTCCATCCGAATAAATAAGGATTTGCCTATGTTTAGATGAACTTCGATGTGCTACGAAGCCACCTCACTATTCAACAGTGGTGTCCTCTGTTAGGAGCCACTGAATTTATTTCTATTCAGCTTTTCTATTCACTCCCGCTCACGATCAACTCGAAGTGAATGGGAAATTTTTTCCCATTCACTTTGAGTTGACCAATTGATTCTGACACAGCTTTGAGGCGTCAAAACAGTTTAAAGGGCCGTGAACGCCTCTGTACCTTCCAGAACCTGGCCAGGTAGGCCACACTTCTTGATGATGAGCAAGTGCGCGGCTTATCTACAAGGGCAGATCGACGGCGGCCCAGCCTATCTCAGGGAAGGATAAAATAAGAATGACGTTTCAAGGTGATTTGGGTTCAAGCAGAGGTGGTCGGAACCTCCGTGTTTGAGCGCCACTTGAGGTGCAAGCAATCTTGTCTCACTGCCATAGCGACGAAAGCCATTCATAGAAAAGTGGTGAAAAAAGATTTTCAGCAATCCGGACGTTTGGTTACGGAATTTGTCGTATTTTTACGAAGGCATGGCTGCAGGGGCTAAGCCTGCTTAGAATTTCACAGACCATCTAGGGCAACCTTTACCTCCAGCCTTGCAAATTGAATAATAGCGCCTGATCTAGCAAAAAACTTTCAAACTAAAAAAGCAAAGAAGGTAAACAAGTGATGAGACAAAGTAAATAACAATAAAGTCGTGATAAATAATCGATAGTGAACAGAGAAATAATAATAGGCTCCAAATATAATAGCATGGTAAAAAGTCAACCAATGCTTGACCAATACCATGTCGAAAGCCATTTTTCTTCCACGATAACATGCATGGCTCATCTGGCCAAACCCCGTCACACACTCAACCGAGAGTCTGAGGATTGATTCATGGCCTACTCTTTGAAAAAGAGGGGATTTTGATGGTATCGGGAAAGAAAAGGCAGAAGAACAAAGGAAAGCAACGAAGCGAGTGGTTGCTGTCAAGCAGAAGCACATTGGAGGACGTGGCTCTGCTGAAATGATAAATGGCCTATGCCTACGAGGGATGGGAAACGCCAATGGGGCGTGGCAAAGCTGTCCTGAAAAGCAGTCGAAAGGCTCCGCCGTACGCGCTGTTTCCAGACTAATTGAGAATATTGAATTGCTAGTCCCTGAAGTAAGAGTCACCTAAGTCACAAAACCAAAGTACCAGCCAGCTCTGTACCCTATGAGGTCATTCAACGAAAGTATCAGGTCTGCCATGGAGCCTCCAGGAAGCCGATTTCGGACAAAATCGGGAGATATTTTACTCCAGCAAACTGGAGCAACCTTCGATTGACGTACCCTAGCTACTCGAGTACGCGCTTATATTGAATTAACACCAGGGCGACTCATACATCAAAAACCTAATTATAACTAGGAGCCATCGTTGACGGCCACAGAGATCGATCTAATGTTTACTTGTTGTTTGTTTATTTATATCCCTGCTTGGTGAAATAAATTGAAGAAAATTATAATTTCCAATATCCATATCCAATGAAGTCCAAAAGATGTGAGGGTAATTCAGAGAATGTGTTGATTGCGAAGGGTAACTAAGCAGCTATAAAGATGTGAATAGATGGCAGTTGAGCCATTACATGTTTGGGAATGTACAAAGGATGCATACGATAGTGCATACCGATTATGTAGGCGGGTCATATATGATTTTCAATCGCTTCTACGAATCTGAATGAAGTTTGGATGCAAGGCTGCTCAATAGCCACAGAAATCGACCAGTTAATCGCTTCATCTCTTCCTGTTAAGAGGGTGACCACCATTTTCAATGCAATTGATGACAGGTCAAAAAAAAACCTTCAGCTGAATATGAGATCACAAATTAACTAAAAATAAATAAATAATTGACTGTACCGAGAAGGATACGCCGATGTGGTTCTATCTACTTCCCAGGATTAGGTTGATGAAAAGCTTGCTTTTCAACGTGACGAGCAACTCAACAGAGGAAACCAAAAAAGAAAATTCGCGAAAAAATCATTCTTGAATGAATGGATAAATGAATCATGGAGTCGGTCATGGGCTAGGATAAATAAATGAAGATTTCAAGCGTCCTGAAGGAAAATGAAGGATGGGCAAGGCTTTGTTGCATATCGAGTCCTGCTAATCGAGGGGATGGAAAAGAAGAATGGCTTTTGCCATCACATCAATGTCATTCCCAGCCAGCGAAATATAGAGGTTTGGAGCATGTTAGCGGTCCCCTCGAATGATGTCTGCTTTAATGGCTTGAGAACGGAAATTCGCTTCTTCCTTTGGTGATGATCGAATAGAGGGAACTTATGGAAATATTGATAGAGATCAACGAACATTGGGAAAAACTGAAATTAGTTGAAATCGATAAGAATGGCTAGAGAATTTCCAATCTGTTTCTAGCTCAATGTCGATGAGCTGGCTGTCTCTACATTATCTTTCACGGATTAAGAGTATTTCAATTCCTTGGAAGTCCAAGAAGACTGAATGATTGCGAAGAACCTGATCCGAACGAAAATGAATGTAAGCATTTTTCCGGAAGGATTCTATGGCCTCAGAGAACGCCATGTAGGGTTTAACCGTACTGGAAAGCGGCCTTGCTAGAGGGCAATAAGGACTCAACAATCTGTCCCAACGTACAAGCACCCCCCCCCCCCAACCCTATATAGGACGTGTTTCACGAATGAACGTGTTTCATGACCTTGTGAAGACCGACTTAATTCAAAATGGAGCACGTTTGCTGCACATGCTCTTAGCTGATATACATTTGCGTTGCTCTACAGCCAGTGAAATCTCGTCCAAACATCCCGTTGCCGACATAATTTCGTCCAACCTTAGAGATGAACCACCTAAAAAGGTTCTCAGCTACAGAATTACTGCGGATTTTTTCATTTTTTTACTGATGGTATACTATTGTTTAGGGACGCTTTCGCTCTGCAGTCTAATAAAGATACATAATATTACCGCTACGTTGATGTCTGAACAACAAAAGAACTCAATCCGATCGTTGTTCTCGTGAAAGCTCAAAAATGGAAAATTCTGGAGTTGTGGTGACCCATATGTCATAATAAAAAACACAAAAGGGACGAGTAGCAAAAGATTTCGACGAAAGTAGATTGTGAGTCTACGTGGGGTGCGCTTCGTCGCGCGGTCACTAGGTCACGCCGCAGCCGTCGCACGCGGCGAGTCGGCCCGCGATATTTGACAGACGTCGCAATTGTCACTGGGGCATACGCTTTGCGTTTGATCCACGGCAGTCAGTTCAAGAAGAAGATAACACAGACAAATGCAAATCATTTGCTCCAACGACACTTGGTGGTACTGTAATGTCATCTCGAGACCTCAGTGTGATGCGCCGCGCTCAAAGTGGGCGGGGTGACCTACTTTCGACGGACACGCGCAACGGACGTTCTCCGTCTACGTGTGGCGGCAAGAAATCAAAATCGAAGGTCTGCTCCGTTGGAAGTGATCAGGAACGTCCTCTACTGTTACGCAGAGCATATGTACAATATGTATGTATGTACATATGTATGTATGCATGTTGTAGAGTCAAATTGCGTACACATGGTTGAAGGCACAGCTCACGATAACTTTGAGGTACCCTCTTTTGTTCAAAAAGCCGAAGTACAGGATGAGAATAGATCATCGGTAGTGAAGAAAGCAAGAAAATTTGCCGATTTCGAGAAAAATAAGGCTTTTTAAAAGTAGGAAACTAAAGGTTGGACGAGATTCCATGACGGAATAAACATGGAAGGGGCAATGTCGGACGAGATTTCAGTTACTGCAATTGCACAAAGAACTGACTACATCAAGCCAGAACTGTATGTATAAAACTGCCTTTCATTGTCGCTATGGGTCATGACAAGTTGCTTGAGTCTCCTACATGGTTCTCTTGTGAATGATGCAGCCTTTGCAATGCCGGTGAAACTCGTCCGGGGATACGACGATACAATCTATGAGCCTTACTAACATTCTAACTAGGCAGTTTTCCAACCTGATAGCGCCAGATATGGTATACGATGGGGCGCCGAATTCATTCTATGGGGAAATCTCAGGAACCCATTATTATTGAACTGTGCCGTCAAGCGACCAAACACGGCTCGATACGAGTACACCTCAAAATGGAACTCACTGACTTCGAAAAGCCCAATCCACCAGAACTACTCACGCTAGAAGTTCGAAGAGACATTTTCTTGTTTATTAATTCAGACACGATTTACTGATTTATTAATTTTACCGTCAAAAAAAGGAAATAGATGGATATGATCTTATCGACAGAACTGTTTGTTTTGGCAATTTCATACACTTATCGTTGAAGTTCCAAAGTGAAGTTCATTCTTAGTACTCTTACCAGTTCAGAATGGCTACAGAAGATGGCAGCCGCTCCGCTTACAGAGGATACGATGATGAGTAAGTAAATTCCTGATAGAATGGGAACAGAGTTTCCCAGACGACCCAGTGAATTCCCTTGAAATCTGATAAAATAATTGTCTGGTTCCCGATCGGGATAGATAAAGCTTCTACTCGATTCACTTCACAATGTTATCGCCTTCCTAACCAGAAAGGAATTAGGCCATCAGGGAATCAATCCCTCTGGCGTAAGCTGCTATCCGTGATCCGGTGTCAGTGTTTTGCAACTCCTGGCTAGTTGTCGCGCACGCGCATTGCCTCAGCTGATTGCCATGGTCAGATGTCTCGCTGCTCTGCTTAATATTTAGGAATGACGTCCCTCACCTTCCGAAACCTCGGTATGTCACCGATTCTGGCTGAAAGATGAACTACCATCAAAGCTCATATCAAAGAAATGCACCAAAATACATAGATGACTAAAATCAGGCAGGATCTCATCTCCTTTTTTCAGTGAAACAGAAAAGGAACGATTAGCAGGAAAAGGGAATGTTGTAAGTACTAGAAAATTCAATCGATTTACCCTAATATTTCGAAAAAGTTCTCCTCTCTAAAATCGTTCCAGAGTGTCTATTACTACATTGGAGATGGTTATGTAAGTATCTTTCTCATATCTAATCCTTCAAAGTAAACTAGTCCCTGTAAACACTGACATTTTCAGCAGTCGCAGCACTTTCAGACCTTTACTTCAACTCTCGAGTCAACCCACCTTTTATATCGTACGAATTTCATACTCCCATACTGCGAGCAAGGGAATGATGCACTCTACTGAATTATAGGTGAAATGCCTGAAGAAATGTAGTGATAAGGCCTTGATAAGACTAGTTCTACACCCTGTGATATTAATTCGATACCATTCTCCTGGTATTGATTTGAAAGTGCTGGCAGGTATGCAAAAATGGTTCAAAAGCGCGCGCACGGAGTCAGAGAGCGATTTTTTCGCGCGCGGCATCTATCATAGTTGCGCGGCGGCAGTCATGAAGGACCACTCCTCCTAATTCATCCACCTGCACGACTAGATTGCCTGCCAGGTGCGGGAAATTCGCACCTTGGCCGATCACCGGACTCTCTGATCGTATCCTTGCCAAGAAAGCATGAGTAAGATGAATACGTACATGTTAGTTAGCCGGATCAGAGCTGTGAACTGGATTCTGACATTGTTTATTTACTTGTTTATTTATGTAAGAGAGAGAAAGCAACTCAGCTTCAGAGGTCAGGAAAACATTAGTGTAGCTGATTCCTTAACACTTCATTGAACATGATTCCAGAGAGATATGTTCGTGGCAGTAGGGTTATTGTTGGGATCTCTTATACCGCTAATCGACTCTGCAATCAGAGGACTTGCTCCAGCTTTTCTAATCGTTATTAATATAGGTGCAAAGGTAATTTATTTTTTGGTATCAGGTATTATATATTGATCGGAACATAAGCATTGGTGTAGTAGAAAATGAAGCTGCTACAACAACTGACAGTAGCCCCGAAGACATCGATTTTTCTACCCGAGCGGCGTGCCGATTTTGACATTTGAAGGGGTAAACGTGAGTTTCGATGGAAGATTGCGGTGCTCATTGCCGTGCAACGTTTGCCGCTTGCACTGGGAATTCGGTTGGAAATATCACCATCCTCTGTCGTTCGAATTCAGGATTATTTGCCGCTCTAACAAATCAAATCTTTCATTCTTACTGAATTGTGCATCGGCAGGTTCCGTGACTCATACAATCAAAGTCAAACACCACTACCATCTCGATTGCAAGTTGAGTACCGGGCCTACTCCTGAACAGAAATTATAAACCTAAAATTCGCCCACAGTTCCTACAATGACACGGCATCCACCCACACACTTGCCCAAGTTCTTATACCAAGGCGACGTTTATGTGATGGGATTAGTATGTCTATGTATGTTGGAATGAGGGCGGAGGTGGTGTAGTGGCAAGTGGCGCACTATGTCACATGCATGGTTAGGGGTTCGAGTCTCGGATCGATGCCGGCCTAGGCCAACCATACCTTTCACCCCTCTGGGGTTGATTCATTAGCGCCAGACTCGTCTGGGAGGGTAAAATCACTGACTTGTACATCGGCTAGCCATCGCAAGTCATTGTATAGGCCAGGTGCGCACTCAGTACGCCACTACGATTCCGAGCGGAAGTCGCATGCAGGGGCGCAGCCCACAGATTGATTAATGCCAATCAACTTCATTCTTTATCCTTTATATTGAAATGAGGTTATGTCGTGAAACAGATCATGTTGTCTGTGAAGAGCTGCATCCGTTGTATTTCATTTCAGACAAGGTTACTGTATGAACCAGGTACCAGTCCTGAACTATCGTGCTTGTTTTCTGATCGGCATTGATCATCATCAGAAAAAACTTTAATTTCTTGAAAATCTCCCGAATTTCCACTCTGAGGCTCTTCTGTTGTTTACTTTTGGACTTTCAGTTGGTAGTTGCTACGGCAGCTTATTCGGCAACAGCCCAACGGAATGGAAAATTAATGATCTTCGTCGCTATTATAGCTGTAAGTAGTCAAAAATTAGCGAAACTTTATAAGATCTCTTAAAGATCGCGATTCCAGTAAATAAATAGACAATGTAAACAAATACCATAAATAGACGAGTTCATTGTCCAAATAAATCTGAAACAACGCTGTTACATAAGTCCTCTCACTTTGAGTTTTGTCATTTCCATGGTGCTGTCATAGGGTTGCAAGGTGTACGATTAGGGAAACCACCGTTCTGAAAGTGGCCAGCTTTTTTCTGCCCGTGGGTGTGGCCAGAATCGCCTCGGACATGGCAATCTTGAGTATTTTAGATTCGTACAGGTCTATTTGGAGTACATTGCAGTAATGTTCAAGTCTAGGGGCCTAGGGTCGAATCTAGTGAAGTTAGCTACGCCACAATGAGCTGTAACCTAGTTCCTGTCGTAGTGGCGCCTCTTGATCCACCGCCTCCCGTAGTGTTAGAAGCTCGTAGCATCTGGTGGAGGAGACGTAGACCCTCTCATAGGTACTATCAGCCGCTGCCACTCAAAAATGGATTAAAAAGAAACGGAAAAACGTCGTTCAAATAAATTCAACTGGCTTTGTTGAAGATCCCGGAATTGGTCACAGCAAGAGAGAGAGAATCTGTTCCTTTTGGAAAGTCGAGCTTGTAGGATTGTCCTAAACCGATGGCCGTGGCTAAAATTTTCATGGACAGACGGTGTTTGCACAACTCTAATGACATGTAGTTTGTGTCGACTTGTTGGAGAGTTGCCAACCATTATCGAAGCGTTGGCATAGTGCGTGGGGTGTTTTGTACTCAGATAAAACCATCCTTCCGAATTCAGGGCATTGCGACAGCCTTAACAATCTATTACGATTTCGTAGCATTCTCGACTTGGGCAGATCACAATTGTGAGTGATTATTGATTATTTATAAACCCTATATTTTTGATTTTTCTTTTGTTTTCCTTTTTGAAAGAAGGACTTTCTCTTGAATGGGTGAAGCAGAGCTCCCGGGAGAGGAGGCGAAGTAACGGGTTCATACTCCTTTTGAAGTTAGTAGTCCAGTTTCTATATGAAACCCTTAGCGACTACATTTACGAACTGCTGCTAAAGGTGATTAGTTAGCGAATCCCATAAGGACTTGCAGGAATGGTCAAAGGTTTGAAGGTACTGAACTCCTCCCTGGAAATTCACTGGGCTATCCTCGAAACACTATCGAAAGCGAGCATGGATATTCATACCGGGAAAAGATTACCTGCCGACCTGTTACCCCAAATCTCTTCCCCTCAATTCGCCCACCATCTCCCTTCTTCCATGCCCTGTTACCCGCTTGTTTTACGATTCCCATTTCATTCCCATAAAAAAATCTGAAATTTATGTATATTAACTGCTGATTCAAAGCAAATATTGCAGTCAGTACAGAAGTTCTTGGGCATGCTTTACAGGGAATTCTCGATCTTCTGGGTGAGTTTTGTTATTTGAAATGCTATGCATGACATGAATTGAGTTGACATGAAGTACAGGACTGTCTAGGAAATCGCCAGTGTGTTTCATCGTGGGATCGGATTCTGTAGAGTCATTTTTCTCTGGGAGGCTAAACTTTTTGAGGGGCCTGACGAGGTTCACAGAAGCATTCGATCAGCTCAACAATGACCTCAGACTTCTCGGTCTGGGACAAAAGCCGAGTTCATGGCCAGTTCCTGGGGAGAATCGTTGCCTGTTGTATTTCTAATCGTCTGAAGATTCCAGCATTGGGGAGGTGGAGTGTACCTTCTTGGGGAGCATACGCCCGACTATGCTGTTTCCAATGGATCGATACCTTTGCCTCTTGTCCACTTCGGTAAATCTCCTCAAGGTGCGTCACGCATTCAGCTCCTCACGGAGATTAAGGTGATCGATTTGGCCCGGACACGGAGTATGTGCTGTGATATGCCTAAAACCAGTAAGTAGGGCCACAACCATCCACCACCTACACCGAAAACTTTCTGGTCGATTCGGGAACCCTCATCGTGGACCACCACTCACTATGAAAGACAGAAGTCATACTTGCAAGCAAAAATTTCTAAAGATGCAGTAAAGGGGGTAAAAGGGTGAGGTAATGTCTAAAGGAAGAAGTGAAGGTTAAAGGGGTAAGGCCTCAAAAGGTTGAGCCTACGTAGACTTCACCAAAGAGGAGGGAGGCTGTTCGAAATATAACAACTAAGGCTTTGCAAAAGTATTGAGATTTTTTCATCTTCCCTTTTCACCTCCAACCTATGCTCCTTCATATGACGCATCTTTTCCAGTTTACGTCCACGTGACATACTTCGCTTTTGTACTGCTGTAGCCTGTCCAACAAGAAGGCGAAGACACACCACAACGGATTTCTATACAAAACCTTTCACTTCCTTTTCAGCTTACAGTAACCCTATCGTTTGTTCCGGTACTGTAGAATGTCGTGTGAATGCAAGCATTTTTCTGATTAATAATAAATTTTTATTGAGGTTTATTTCATGTGTTTCTGTCCTTCTCTGCTCTTTTCGGTAATGTTCAATGTCCCTACCATCACCCACCACCGAGACGTACTCCAGTCATTTCTGGGCTTGTCCTTCACAGGAAGGTGAAATCCCTCCAACTACTACACGATACGCACAACAATTGTTTTGAGCTGCGCGGTGCATTCCATTTCCATTCAAAGTCATGGGGAACATTTGAATGAGTAATTGGTTTATATAATGACCTGTAATGGCCAGACGGCGTATAAGTCATAGCTTTCTTCCCCCAGATGGGCCTAGTACTTAGCCGACCTCGGAGTAATAAAAGGCTTGATTGGACTGGGCGGGAACTGAACCGAGCTTCGATCTGAGGCACTTGCCCCTACACTACAGCGTTTTTGTTTATTTATAAAAGTCGATTTGATGAAACGAATGTCCCAATGGATAGCGTGTATATAAAGATACATGATAAACAGTTCAACCACTAGATAACAGCTCGGTAAACAAGTAAACAAACATAGTGTACGTATCCGAGCAATTCGGTATTTTTGCCATTTTTGTGAGTGGATAATGTACTGTACATGTCGTTTGTGCATTCAATAGACCAATCTATCTGAGAATTCTTGTTGGTCTTATATAAAGACGAATTTCCAGCCATCTTTCGAGGATATTCAACATTCGAGATACTCTTGTTACAAACTTTCATTATAAAGGAACTTATTGGGCATGTTTTTTAAAACAAAACAATTCAAATTCATTTGCCAATAAAAAAAACTGGGAAAAGACTAAATATCGCCAGAACTTGTTGAAGAGGTTTCTCAAGATTTGTTATACTGTAGCACATTGTACTTCTTGTCAGCTGTGCTTCCGATCAGCTCAATTTCTTAGCGCAAAATAGGTGACGTACTCGTTGCGGAATGGTGGCCACGCCAATGGATCTTCCAGCACTTCGTCTGAACCAGTTACTGTTTAAATATAAGTATATATATATACAAGTATATAACGCCTCTCTAAATGTGATTCTTGACCCAGGCCTTGAGTTGTAACTATGACTGAGCAAGACTGTTCCATTAATTCGAATTTTACATCTTTGACCCAATTATTTTTGGTCCCATAACCTACCGTGGCCCACCAGAAATAGTTCAATGTTATATGAAGTCTGTTCTCATTCCGTGTCAGCCATCATTTTCAGTTGAGGTCATGCTATTGAATTTGTATGGTGTTCAATTTGGCTCGCCTGAGTAATTCGCGTACTTTGAGATAGGTATTGATTTTACGCTCTCGGAATCAGCGAGTATCCTAATAAATTCAAGCTATGATGGAGTAGGGTATTCCTGGAATGCGGAAACATCCCCATACGTTCCCATTCATTCCCAATGTCATAATAATCAAAGTGTTTTCAGCACTTACAATTATCCTCTCGTGGTCGGAATTTCTCCCACAGTAGTAGTAAGATAATGACGACAATTGGTATGAGTGGGATGATCACCACTCCGAAAACTTCCTGAAAACTGACAGACTCGTTCAGGTTCTTTTCAGTTCAACAGAAGCTAAAGGATAGAATTATTCACTGAGAAGCTATTCAGCTTCGTTGGGAGCGAGGTGTGCTAAGAAAAAGAGTCACGAAGGTGCCAATAATGAATGAACGTCGGCAACCTCACTCCCTTGCCCAGCCCACTGCTCTTCCTACGCACTGGTGGGCGGAGTCAGTGTGCTTTGAGCCTTGGATCATTTTCAGCCCTCAGGAACTATTGCCTCCCTCCCCCATCCCAGGTGTGCATAACTGGAGGGCCAACCTAACCGTAACCTGTGCCTTCGAATCGGCCCCACTACTTGGACTCACAAGATGCCCGAGCCCGAGTTCGACCTAGGGGTAGAGCGGCCCTCACGAAAATGTTCTAATAATCAGTTTTTGCATCCCAAATCGATAGCTACGACCTCGGTGCAAATGGTACCCCTTAAATAATTCTAATGTAATTTTACCAACCGCGCTGACGGACATCCTTCAACCAAATGAATCGTTGAAGCCTCATCCCGCTGCAGCGATGGATATCCATGGAAGCTTCTGCTGAAGCACCCAGCGGTTGTGCAAATAGAAGAGCTCTCAATCTATGCCTGTCTTCTGATTTGAATATGGCAATGGAATGACTAAAGCTCCAACAAACAAGCAATGGTGTGAAGCCCCAATGAAGCCCAGAGCCCGAGAGGAGAGCCATAGATGCTCTGCCTGCTCCCAGAGAATCGACTGCTGTGACAACTCATTTTTTTCCCCGGCTAAATCTGTCACTGCTGAATGATAAAAGACGGATGGCGTGGTGCCAAGAGGCACCGCTGTCACACTTAGTGCATCAGATCTCGGATCAGTACTGCCCAGACCAACCGAGCTTCCTACTGGAGAGCAGCTTTGCAACGGGCTAGGTCTTGTCCCAATTTCCACAACACAGCTCTTTCCAGTTGTTGAGGCCTCATGCCGGGAGATTAGGGCAGCCTGCTTCTTTCTAGAGTACTGTAGCAGTACAAGTCCGTGGGTACACTCACCGCAACAGGCGCCGCCATTTCAAAAACGGCTGTGACTCTCATTTACTCGTTCGTGGGACTTTGTCCGTGATCTGCCCATTCTTTCTCTTGTCACTTGACATTTTGTTTGATGAATTGTCAAGACAACTCCTTGTGAAGCTCTCTTCTGTCTTAGCCTCGCTAAACTAGTGTCTGCCCAATTAAGGAAGTGGTTCCCTCCTTTTTGGGTCGCAAGTGTCTACCTTCTGATTCAACGCGGTTTTCCTTAATTTTTCTATTGAAGTAGTAATCTCACAATGGGAAAGAACCATCGACGGTGTTTCTTCGATATCGCTATCGATGGGCGAGAAGCTGGAAGAATAGTTTTTGAACTGTTTGATGATGTCGGTGAGTGGTGTTCGGCCTACTTTCTATTACGAGGTCTCTATCCTCTTCTTTACAAAATCTCGCCGGAAACTTTAATAGGGTCAATGATTGATATGGCAACTACTCCGACCCCCTATTCCCATTCTATCTCATAGAACACGTTGGGTAGGGACAGATAGTATGAAGGACTCCAAAGAGGGGGACCTTTTTACATGCTCGGGTGCCCCTAAAACTTTCTCAGTAGGTCGATGAAGAGCATATTTTAGCACTCGATATGTCCAGTTCTTGTTTCAGCTAATGTTAGGGGTGGATTAGAAGGAAATAGACGTGAAGAATGTCATGAGCAGCTATGTAAAAAGGGCATGATAATTAGATTTGTGGTGAAGAGACTGGCGTTGAATAATTAACAGCTATAGCTTCCTTTTGTTCTGCTTACACCCATATCCAAACGACTTTATTACATTTCTAGCACCCAAGACGACGGAAAATTTCGTGAAGCTTTGCACTGGAGCTGCAGGATTAGGCAAGCAAAGTGGAATTCCGTTACATTACAAGGGATCAACTTTCCATAGAGTCATCAAGGATTTTATGATTCAGGTGAGGATAGATTATTTTGCATTCTCATAGGGTTCCTCAGTATTTCACCTTTCATTAGGAGGATTGAACTTGGGTGGATCGAACTTGAAAGAAAGTAAAAACCCAGTGCTTCTCCATTCCTACATTCAGTAAACGCTTTAGATGACCTGTGAGAACTTTGGAAAAGTTGGGGAAATTGGTCGCCTTTGCATAGTTTAAGGTTCTTATAAATGTTTATTACCTTTTGGTGCCCCACAGAGGTTCCATCTATTTTTACTGTGTTTTATCTCACAAAGGCGGAGGGGTTTAGCGGCAAGGGGCGCAGTACCATATAGGGAGGTCTGGGGATCCTATTCCGGCTATCCGGCTTGGCCAATCGAACCATCCATCCCTCAGGGGTCGGCTAAATAGGATTCGCCTGGAAGGATAAGAGCGGTAACCTATCCATCACCTGGCTATCGATTTTTTTTGAATAGACTACACGCATTTGGACCGCCCCCACAATTTTTATTGAAAATTCAATGAAGGAGCGCATCCCAGAAAAAGGAATTAGTTAACTTCAATGACTTTATTCTTTGTTGTCGGTTATAAATATGAGAATTAAACGCCTTCTTCAGGGTGGTGATTTTACAACTGGCAAAGGAACTGGTGGTGAATCAATCTATGGAGGACTGTTTGATGATGAACCTTTCATTTTAAAACATGATCAACCTTTCCTTCTGTCAATGGCTAATAAGGTAGTGTAGTTGTTGTGATATTTGTGTTCGAATTGATTTATATCCCTGTTTTTCTTCCTTTATAATACAGTATTAAGGGGCCGAATACAAATGGCTCTCAGTTTTTTATCACAACCAAGCCTGCGCCGCATCTGAACAATAAGCACGTCGTCTTTGGCAAGGTGTAGTAGGATTGTTGTTAGTAATACTTCCTTTCGTTGGGAAAACAACCTCTGATTTCAAATTTTCAGGTAATATCTGGTAGTGAAGTAGTGACTGAAATAGAACATCTTAAAGTCAATGCCAGGTCTTGTCCAGTGGCTGATGTGATTATCACAAATTGTGGCGAGTTAGTTAGGAAACGAAAGAAAGAAGTAAGCAGCAGTTCGGAAAGCGAATCCTCTGAAAGGTACTTGTCTTTTTATTACTGGGAACCTTACTGCTTGTGATTTTTAGCTAGCGATTCCTTTTTTAGTGAAGACGAGAAACACAAAAAGAAAAGGAAACACAAGCGAGAAAGAAGTGCAAGTGTTGAAAAGCCTGAAAAAACTGAGGAAAGAGATGCTGTAGCGGTACTGTTCTTGGATACTGTTGTTATCTTGATTTATCTTTTAGATAGTACTGATTACACTCGATTTCCAGGTATGCTCAATTAAAAAAGAAGACCTTCCACCTGAACCACCGAATCAACATTCATTCCTTATGCGTCGTTCGAAAACTCCTGAAGATCGGAAGAAGGCTAAGGTGGGTTGTCTAGATGTGTGGAGGCTAATGGTAACCTTGCGTTTGTGTGCGAGTTACTAACTTTATGTCGAATCGATCTTTAGTGATCCCTTGGATTTCGTTATTTTGGAAATGCTGTGAAGGCCAAAACCATTTCTTTTGTTGGGCTGGTTATATTCGCCTTGGCTTCAGGGCTAGTCAGACCATATTTATACTTCCTTGACGTCATGCTTGTCTACGATACTAAAATTTTGAGTCTGTCGGAAATCCTTACACAAATGCCATAAATAGGGCTTCAGTTCTGTTATGAGTCACCCAGGGATCTGCAATGCATGAATGCTAGTACGACTTGCTCGAAGGAGACCGTTCTCATCATAATCCGTCGTCATTATGGATACTTTTTTCATTCGGGGGCTGAGGCGCTTGATACTATTTTTTACTGTAAAAGCAGACCTGTAATAAAAAACAAAAGGGGTGGTCAGGAGGTCACAACAAACCATGGTTTAGCCGCGTAATCCTAAATTTTGGAAATCGCTACCTCACTGTAGTGGAAATAAAAAAGGGTTCAGCAATTGTTCTCAAAATTCCGTCAAAAGTCTATATGAAAATTGTTTCTGCGAGAAATCTATAATACATACGTTGTGTCCAGTAGTACATGGGAGAATCTTCAACCGTATTCTTTAAACAAGCCGGTTGGTGGGTTTCTTGCAATTACTGTATGAAAGCTGATCTGTGTCGTAAATGATGTATTGCCAAATCATCTTTAGTCGTGATGAAAATATGGTTTTAATGCTGGAGAAACTGTACTGTTTGTTCAGCAGACTTCCTTTTTACAAAGCTTAACTCATTCTGAGCTTAACAGAATTTCCTTCGTCATCGATGTGTACGCTTTTAATGTTCGTCGAGAGAAGGGAATATATTCATTTGTTTTGCATTTAGGAAGATGGATTTATTTGCTTTAGGAAAATGGGGGAAGTACCAAGAAAGACAAAACACGTGAGGTTGGTGCTTGTCTCGGTTGAGCATACTTTTTCTACTTTTTTAAATTTAATTGGAATTGAATCGAATGACGAGAAAGCTTATGTGGCGTTTTTAGAGCGACAGAAAAAGAAAAAGGTCTAGAACACGCTCACCAGAACGAAGGAGATCGCGTTCACGTTCACGTAGGAGAAGATCACGCTCTCATTCTTCACATAGAAGGAGATCACGTTCTCGTTCACATCACAGGAGGAGGTCCCGCTCCAGATCACGCCGACGTTCGGTGAGGCCTTTCTTGAAGTTGAACTTAGAGGAATCTATTTGAAGTTGAATTTGGAGAAAT
This sequence comes from Haemonchus contortus, assembly GCA_000469685.2. Classification (NCBI taxonomy): domain Eukaryota; kingdom Metazoa; phylum Nematoda; class Chromadorea; order Rhabditida; family Trichostrongylidae; genus Haemonchus; species Haemonchus contortus. The sequence continues at coordinate 10,180,629 of LS997562.1, read as the reverse complement.
CTATCCGGGGGATTGTTTTGCAGGGAAGAAGCGAACGCGCGCCACCGGAGAAACAGATTAAAACCAAAGGAAGAGGTCAGATGCGGTTTACTTCTCAGTTCCGCGACAAAACGCCACCTCATTGGAAACGTGAAGAGGTAGGGATTTTTCTGGGATGATCTAATTCCCTTATTCCTTCACTGATTGATTTCTTCCTATTTTTTCAATTCTTTTTGGTTTTTTTCTCATTCGTCTACATGCATAATAGCGTCCCAACTGTTATCGTAGGCGAAGCTGATTTCCTTGAAAAGGATGATGGAACTAAGAGAAGAGCGAGCAGCAAGAGAAAGGGAGGAGCAGGAGAGGATTGCTCGGGAGAATTTGGTGAGCAATGTTTTGAAATATCCTTTTGATTTTTCCCGACTGCGGCCTCTTTGTAACTCCTTGCATATGAGATGATCCTTTTGTTTTCAGGAGAAACGAGATAAGGAGAGAAGGAGGGAAGAAGATGAACGACGGAAGTTCACCGAACATGACGATTCTCATGAAGAAGATGATGATGTATGTTTTAATAACTGAATGGTGTTTATTACTCCAAAATCTTGCAAGGAAACCGATATTTGGGTTCCCTCAGCACAAGTCCGTTTGAATTTTGCTTACAGCTATAGCTTCGTTTTGGAAATAGTGTGGACGCTGCGGTGGTAAATGACAGTGAGAGTAGTAATTTCCGGTTGATAGTTCGTAATTTAGTTGCAAGAGGAAGAACACGACGACAAACACGAAGAGCATCTAGATGAAGAACATGGAGATGAGGAAGAAGAGAGGGCTTCTGACAACGACGAGGCCGATAAGAATGCTGAAGAACCTTCATTCGAAAATTTAGAGGAGAATGGCAGTCGCGAGGAGCCTTCACAAAATGATGAGGTAACATTTTTCAGAATAGGTTTTCGAAATGCTTTAAATTTCACAAAAAAATCCCTCTTGGGAGGAAGCCATGGTTGTTATAAAATTACTAAAATTTACAGGAGGCCCACAAATCTCACAAACGAGAAGAAGACGAAAAGGAAAGTAAAGTAGCGAAGGTCTCTGGGGATAGTCGAAATCGTGATAGTGATAAACGTCGTTCAAGAAGTTCGCGCGATAGTCAGAAGAGTGAAGATCATGCCGCGGATCGAGAGGTAGTTTTCTGAAGTACTCTTCATGAGTGCGTGTCGGACGATAGTACAAAAGTCTTGTTATTTTTTGTAGTGTAGTATAGTATAGTACAGTGCAGTAACCTCAGGGGGACTCCAAATTCGACTTGTCTGAAAAAAGTTGCAAAGTTAGAGAAGCATCAGGTATCTCTGTTCGCCTCTTGCTCTCTTTCTAATATTGAAGTTTGAGATCGACCTGAACTTTAACACATTTGATCATTCGGGGGTGACTTTTTGGTAACCTCCTCTGCATTCTTCACTAAACTAAGCACATGCAAAATATGGTAAACTGCTATCGAACAATACAAGAAAGATCTTCTGTGATGAAGAGAGCTGGCTTGTTATCTGTGCCAGAGATAAGTCTGCACTGAGATGTAATACAAATAAAAGGTTCTAGCTCTGTAAGCTGCTTTTCAATCTCGGTTTTATAGGACAGGGATTCAGACGACAACAAGCACGAAAGGGGCGACGAAAAGACCAGAAGTACCGACAAAACTCGTGATGAAAACGATCATCGTCGCACGAGAAGTTCAAAAGAGAGCCGTAAGAGCGAAGATGCTCATGATCGTGAGGTGACCTCTTCCTTCAGTTTAGATTTCTTTGATTTCTTCTTGTATTTCTTTAAAGTCATCTCTGTCTCATTACACCAGCTTGTGGTAGCTCGATCTCTGGAGGGTGAACAGTCTATGAGCAATAGCTTTTTCAGGGGCATAAATCAAAGGATGATAAGCGAAGTAAGGATGACGACGATAAGCACAAAGAGGGCGAAGAGCGATCGAAGGGAACATCAGACAGAACTCATCAGGAGGATGGCGATAAAAAACGCTCGACATCAAGTTCTAAAGAAAATGAGAAAGATGAACAGCGTTCTCGTAGGCGCGAGGTATTTATCTTTGACCGTTCCTATTGTTAATTACGTTAACTACGTTGTAATATGATTTGTATTCAGTCGCGAGAAGAACGCAGTGAAAAATCCGACGATTCAACAGGCAAGGAAAAGAAAACTGATGGAGCAGAAGCAAAGAAAGAAAAGAAAAGCGATGAAACGGAAACAAAAAAGGAAAAGAAAAAAGATGAAGCAGAGTCAAGGACTGAAAAGAAAGAAGGCGAAGCAGGAGCGAAGAAGGAGAGGAAGGAAGATGAAGCAGATGCGAAGAAGGAAAGGAGAGAAGATGAAGCAGAAGCAAGGAAGGACAAGGACAAATCAGACGATCGAGACAGCGACAGATATCGTTCAAGAGGTTCGAGGGAAAGGAGAAGAAGTAGTGAACGAGAACGATCACATAGGCGTGAGGTATTCCTATTCTCTATTTGCATTTTATTTTTTTAGATTGGTAAAAAAACGTAGGTAGATTGAAAGGTAGTGAACACTGAAGTTGAAACTTACTTCTGAACTCAGTAGTTGGCCTAAGAACTTTCTTACCAGAAATTTTCTTGCCAGGATAAACGGGATCGATCCGACGACAGTGATGATGAACGAGAACGAAGAAGGGATGAAGAAGATGGGAAGAGAAGTTCTGATAGGTCGTCTCGACGTGATCGTGATAGAGATAGTGATAAATATCGTAGAAGGAGTTCCAGGGAACGCCGAAGAAGTGAAGAGCGCTCACGTGGACGCGAGGTATCTTTCCATTACTGTTTTATTAAGTTTCGAAAGAATCCGCAAGCTTCTTTTAACACGGGGATTTCACAAGAATGGCGTTTGTGAAGAAAATTTCGAACTCAGATCGTACCCGTGTCGAACCCGTGTTCGTGCTTTGCTAGTACCTTCATTTTTACTACTTGTTGGATTTTGGGAAAGCGACGACAAGCGGGGTCCCTATAATGTGAAGAATAAAGAGCACGGTGCTCGGATAGTACAAGTAGGGTTTGACTGCGGTCCAAGACTGAAGGTTTGCCCATGACTTGCCAATCTTGAGTGACTGCCAATGTTGTTCATTGATGTGGGGGTAAGCTTCCTCAACCACAAAAACTGTCTCTCAAATATATTCGTTTTGGAAGAATCATAATTATTGGGCAGCTTCAATTGCGCTGTCTACATTCATTTTCCTATCGAAGTTGATTTCAGAGAGGAGACAGGCGGAGAAATCGAGACAGTTCCTAAACTCATCGGCATGGAACCAATTCGAAGCAGCAGATTTTCATTGAGGCGACGTTCTTTTCTGTTTGATTTTTGGACATTTGTTGAATGCACTCAAAATTGTTTGTTTATAATTTACCAGTTGTATTTTTTAATTCCATTTGTAAGAATTACTGTTTCGAGTGAAAAATTTGGCCCTGACTGAGTATTCCATGGGTTGTAGAACCTTGTTGTGAATGGTCTCGAGCGAACTGTTCCGGAAATTTTATTGAAAGTATATACCAGTTTCGCAGACTCCATTGTTTCCTTATTGTTCTCGGTTTATTATCAAAATTGTTTTCATTTGTTTATGTTATGTCTATTTTTTGGCTTCTGGTTCTTTACTGTTATGTTATAATGATAAACTGATGATAAATCATTCCTGGATGTTGTTTAGGTTGTTCTGATCTAATTAGTAATATTTTTATTTTAACCTAACTAATAATTAATGAATATTGAGTAATATAAAGATGCAGGCTCGCTGGTTCAGTAAAGCAACGATCGAGAGCGAAAATTCAATTCATATCCGAATTCTAATTGTGATTCCTTATCGCTTTAAGAGCTGCGTTCAGACTTTGCGTTAGTGTATCGCCGACGTTTTGGCGTACATCGGCAAAATGGTGCGCCCGTCAACGCAACGTAATGATTCACACGATGCTGTCACGTTATTCAATGCATCGCGCTTTTGAGGTGAACCCATTGATTCGTTTCAATTATGATTAAGAGACTAGGTCCTATCCTTTCTGGACTACGAGGTAACGGCCTTGATGACCCAGCCTTGACTAAGAGTCAGAGCTGGGTCAAGTCCATGCTCCCATTTCGAGTGAATTGGTGCGATGCCGAACGACGTGACTGGCGGTAGTGAGGGAAAGTCGTGAGGCAGAGTACAAGTTTTTAAATTTAGCATTAGGAAAGTATCTACAAAGAATTTTCAGTGCTTTTCTAAAATGTTTTAGCAGTTTCCATGGAATGGCTGTATTAGGATACTGACCCACCTGAATGCACATGGTGAGGCCTGCTCGTTCCTCGTTTATTTAACTTTCTAATGACCGAACAATATCCCTATATTAACCACATTCTTTTTTATGGGTTCGAATCCAGCCACTCCTTTAATGTTACCTATCGAAACCTGTGCCGAGTATTTGGGTTTCAAACACCTTTAGAGCAATCCTGTGTACGCCTCGTTTCAATGCCTTCAAGCTCTAGAAAAGAAAATTGAAGATGAGCCCCATTCTGGCGACCGAGGCTCATCTTGATATTATGAAATTTGTGCATATGTTAGGTATATGCATGTGAGAAGTGTCCTTGTTTAAAGAATTTTCGAAATAGTCGTGGTTAGTTAATAGTCGAATAGCCATTCTTACATCGGGATCTTTCTTTCTGCTTTAAAATCGGATACCCGGCTGAAAGAAAGCCTACCACCAATGCGGATCAACGGTAGCAGTCAACATGGGTTGGTATTGATTCATGGTACCAATTCCTACCATTAAATCAAGGTTATCTTTATTCTTCCTTACTCTTTCAATATTTGAATCCTATACATTCAGAAGGCACAAAGCCATGAATACCAAGTCAAACAAACAAATCAACATCGACTGATCCGACTTGGTTGAGGCTCCTATCATGTTTTTTCTCAATTCTTCGAAAGCTTCATTTCATCAAGGGATATGGAATACTGCCAACTACACAAACCGGAATTGATGACTCGGTATCGATCGTTGTCGTCAGTAAAACTCTAACTTTTTCCCCCCGGAGTTCACCAAAATGTTTGAGAACTTTGCGTCTGACGTAAGGAGACCTCGTACCCGTATTCCCACGGTCGCATGTGCGCACTCTGGCTTTGCGGCAAACAGAGCAGTCAGTCACCCCGTGGGATCCGAATCTTATCTTCATGTGACACCCTCCCATACGCGGTGAGCGGACCGGTGTTCGGGTACAAAATCTCGCACCCGAAGAAAGGCAGTTATGAGTTTTGTGATAGATATATGTTTACCAGTTGGTTCGCCCAGTCAACGCCGGGCTTTCCTCTCATGATAGAGTTGTAATTATCGGCAAACAGCCCGCTCCTTTTCTGGAAGAACTGATTTTTTACGGAACACGATCTCTGACAGAGGACTGACAGGGCATCCAAATAGTATTCAGTATGTGCCGATGCTTATGCCTATGATAAGAAGTCTCAATCTGTAGCTGTTCATCTTGAATGTAGTGACCCAAGGTTGAAGGTTCAACTGGTCCGAATCAAGATGTTTGCTCACGCCACGCCGCTTGTGGGCAGAGTCTAGTCCTGTCAGCTACCATCACTCCTTTTATCTTGTCTCCTGTACTTCTACCAAATTTTAGCGCTCCAATTTGACATTTTGTGTAAACCCCGCCTCATGTGGGCGTGGTCTAGTTCTACGACACATCATCAGTGTTCCCATCTTGCCTCCTGTACTCCTACTGCATTTGAACTCTCTAGATCCACGGGAGTTATGAATTTCCGGTCAAATACAAACAATACACAACACACACCCTTAGCGCGTTATATATAGTAGGATACATGGTGGCTAAAATCCAATTGGCTTCGTTTGTCTGCCCCTACGTACAGACAGATAGACAAAGTTCATTAGATGTTAGATATCATGCATATCAGTATCAATATGAGTACATAATGATAACACAACGATGGAAACATTCAACTTCAGGGTTCAGCTGTAATTTTGAGTTACAGGGGCGGCATGCGGTTGCAAGTTTTATGGGCATTGCTAAGCCTTTACTCGACAACTCTCTGCACATTACTAGCTCAAGTTATCATCACATGCGGCAAGAAGAGGGTTAGTTGCTCACTTCTATCATCACGCCAAGGAATGTCATTTCACAAACTGATTATTAAAAATGTGTTCTGAAAGTTGCACCACGATATAGAAGCAGGTAGTTGCATCGCAATTTACACCTAAAAGAATGAGTGGTTCCGTGTTCATTCATCGCTGAACCATCTTCCATAGTCTGCGAACGGCTGGCGTTTGGCTGTGTCGTTTCAGTTTATAAGTCAAAGACCTCATAGATTGGTCAGCCTGAAATAAGCTCTTACTGGTTCTCTTATGAAAGAAACGAGTAGCGAGTCGGACTTCTGCCCTCTTTTGCTCCCTCTCACTGAGAAGGTGCTTCTGCTTCAATGATCACTACCAGGCCGAACAAGGGTGGCGGTACTTCTTCTCTAATTCGGACGGCGAGCGGCAGTGGTTCTGCAGCGACTATCGAATCCTTCCACTGGAAATTCAAACCTTTCCCTTCATAGCGAGCGGCTGTGCATGACTAGGTGCGGCTAGCGCGACGCAATTCTCGGAGAGAATATACCACACCCGACCGAACATACACTTACACCCTAGCACGAAAGCAGCAACAGCAACTCACCAGTTATCAGCTTCTTTATCAGACGAATTGATTGTAGGATATTTACAGACACCGCATTCGATTTCCTGCAAAGCAATGGTTCATTGTTAGCAACGCATCATTTTAATTCTGCTGTTTTTACTGCCCTAGTAATCATTCAGAAACCGTATTCTGCCCGCGGGATAAGTATGAGCACCACTGGCTGTCATTCAGCATGCTGTAGAAAGAGTAATGGTCAGACCGTCCCAACGTTAACAGACGGAGATCAGCGGCGCTGCTGCACGCCAAGGAAACGGATATCCGTCCGTAAAGTGGAGCTTTACAAGAAGCCGTCCATTCGAACGCATACGCCTCTCATCCCACTCCAGCGACTTCATATCCCACTGCAGCGCGACTGTAAACAGCTTTGGCAAAACAGTGTCGCCTTGTCTCACACCCTTCCCAATGGAAAAGGCGAGAGGTCGTTGCAATAACTGCACTGTCGCACTGCAGGGACTGCTGAAGTCAGTCACAGTTCTCACATAGGGAGACTTCATCTTGTGATCGGCCAGTGCTGACAGGACCACATTCGTTTGGACAGTGTTAGAAAGCTTATTCACAATCAACATAGTTGAGAAAAAAGGGGCATACAGAACTCTCGGCACGCTTCAATGGCCATTGCGACCGCTTGGATGAGATCTGAACAGCTGGACCTTTTCCGAAATCTAGCCTCCTCAGCAAGTTGAGATTCATCCAAGGTTCGCGATATGCGGGTCGGAATGGTCTTCGTGAATAGCTTGTAAAGGACACTCGACAGGCTCATTGGGAGGTAGTTGCGGTGATCATCCCGATCTTAATCTTTGGAAAGAATGACCGTCTGCAATTCTTCCACTGGTTGGGCATCCTCTCGTTCTGAAGTTAGGATGCCATGTGTGTTGCGAGAAGCTAATAAAAATTGTGAACACCTGCACGAAGTAAGTCCACTGAGATCTCGACAGGGTATCGAGTAGAGCCCCTTTTCATGCTATCAATCGCAACTCTCTTCTCGGAGGAAGGATTCGAAGTGCCATTTCTTCAGTGGGATGTCCGGGTTTCGCACGTGTGCCATGAATCGTATAGATTAGTGTAAATCCACTGGGTAACTTCCTCCATCTCAAATTTTGATATTCCGTAAGTATTCCGTCTTCCTTCAAACATTAAAGTCTGATTCTGTAGTCTTGAAGATCCCGTCGGCAATTTTTTGGACTTCTTCTGTTCAGGGCTGCCTTCAGCAGTCTTCTATCCCTGTAAAGACTTCTGGTTACGTCTTGAGTTCCGTCTTGTCCTTACTAGATCTTCGCTGCATCTGAAAAGCAAGTGGAGGCATCCAACGCAGTGCATATAACTTGCTTCAAGCTCTTTACGCGATGTTGAGAGGTCTTCTCCAGCTTGTGACTGAACCTGTTCCTAACGCGAGCAAGAACCGAATTTTCGTTCTTGTTATTACTGCCACCTATTGCCATTTCCCGTATTTCAGGGTGCAAAACTTATCGACAAGAAAAGAAGTGGTACGTCCACCTGCTTTTTGACTAGATCTCTTGTTTAGAAAGTCATGGGTGGCAATAACCCCGTGACTAAGATAAAGGCGACCACCTTGAGGGTTCCAGCCAGATACCTTGGCGAGAGTTACTGTATCAAAACTTTTTCAAACCTTAGAAATTTTCTTGACGAAATTGCCTCCTAACATCCTTGAAGAGGCTAATACAGAAGCAAATCCTCGAACCGAAGACGAATCACAGGCATATACTCGTCTCGGGAGTTTTTTCTAAGGTCCCTGAGTAGTGGAATCTGCGTAACGTGGTTTGCAGTTGGAACGGATTCGGAATGATAAATTATGACTGATTCAGAAGTAATGACTGACATACTATCACGTTAGAACAAAAATAAGGTTTTTTTTTAAAGTAGGGAACGGGTCTCCGCCATACAAAGAATTTTTGACTATTTCAAACTCGAACGTATTGCACTCTGTTTGATGTTCATACAGGTGCTGGTCGTAACTCTTCAAAGCCGAGCAAAAGGAAAGGTCAAGGCGGAAAATCCAAAATTGCAAAAGGAAAAACGAAATTAAAATCAAAAGAGAAAACAAAAGTAAAACAGAAATCGAAGAAATCAAAAGAAAAAACGAAATCAAAAGCAACAGAGAAGGAAAAAGAAAAAGGAAAGTCAGAAGCACAAGGAGCTGATGAACCACTACAACTCACCATAAGAATTCCTACCCAGTATGACAAGATTGTGATTGATGCAGCCGCTCAAGAGGCTCAGGTAGGAATCTAGCCTGTTTACATTTGATGATGAGATGCATTGAATGCCGATTAGAACTCCCTGCTCGGCTCACAATCACAAATGTTTGGGTTGAAGATAGCCAGTAAGTCTTGCTGGGGGCGGGAAAATAGCAAGCCTGTCAATCAAAGGAAATCGAGATGTACATATATCGCCTGTGGGAAGAATAGTAAGCCTTTTGTGGGACGGAAATATTCGCGAAGCGTTTGGTTGCAGCGCTCAAGGAGAAGTATTTTTTATGCAATGATCTGCACCATCACTTTCATTATTTCACTTGAATTAAGAAAGTTCTTCAGAATTGAAATATTATTCAGTGCTTCTGTGCCACACAGGTTTTTTAATGGTGGAATTTTTATTCGCCTGACGTTTCGACAAGATCGTCGTTTTCAAAGGCCTGAAAGCGTATCGAAACTTCAGGGTGCTACCTATCACGTTTGACGTAGACCAGTTCTTAACTAGTTGCAACTCAGACCGCTGAACTTACAACTAAGTAGAAATTCCAACAAGTCACTTACGTCAATTCCACCAACACCGAACAATTGCTCGACTTTAGAGACGATAGAGCAATTGAGACAGCCCGGTCAACCACGACTCTTTAATAGTATCGTGACATGACACGTATCAGTCTCTACTATCAGAGCTCGCATAGAGGGATGAAGGGCAAGAGGTCATCAGTTATGTTGATGCACTCGTTCTTGTTATTCATGGAAGTTGCTTAGAATTGGAATAGTTGTGAACTGTGCCTTCAAAAAGGTTGAATAAACCTTACTGAACTGAAAAAAGTTATGTTGATGCACTCGTTCTTGTTATTCATGGAAGTTGCTTAGAATTGAAATAGTTGTGAACTGTGCCTTCAAAAAGGTTGAATAAACCTTACTGAACTGAAAAAAACGTCAGCTTTGAAGGCATGCTGGTGTATAGGCTTCTTTCAACGCAAGGGCTGTCACCACAGAACATGCACATTATTCGATGCGCAGTACCACTTCCTCCAGTCATACTTGGAACTGCCACGTGGCATTGGGCGCCGCGGAGTGTGCACACAACACCTCTGCCACTCTTCTCCATGTCATGATATCGCTGGCTTTTCCTTTAGCGCATTGCCATCGTCGCAGTCTTCGTCGTCAACCGGTCTCGTCAGCAAGAGGGACAACGCAGGCACTAGTTGCACCGCACTGCCAGGATTAGAAAGAAGAAAGGGAGTTCCAAGGTGCAAGGAGGACGATGGGTGGAGAATGAGCTGCTTGCTGTCGCCCTGCAGCTATGATCATCTGCAGCTCGTGACGACGCACGTGCCATGGAACCTCAAGGAGCAGCGAGGAAACTCGGGCCGCGGAGGCACACGGTCCGTGCGTGAGCCACGTCCGCGGACACCGTGATCGTCCCTTTCTCCGAGAGCAGCGGGTACCGGAGTTCTTCAGTGATGAAGGAACTTACCCTTTTGTTTTTCTATTTCGTCTATTTGTTCATGAAGCTTCTTTTATTAATCGTAATTTGATGGGCGAGTTCCTTACATAACGCAAACTCGTTAGGTTACAATTTCACGTGATGTGATGTTCATGCAGACAATAGTTTATTTCTCAAGATGTATCACACACATACTGGCAGAGGAGGTAGTAGGGTCCGCAGGTGCAGGAGGGAGAAGGTGACGCGTGTTCCGCAGGCTCCCGCATTTACCGCGATTTGTGGGTTGCTTCGAAGAGGATCGCACTGACGCGTGGCTGAGCAATAGCATCAGCGCAGGTGAGGACGTCATCAACGTACGCAACCTCCAACTTTGCGACAAGGTGAATATCATAGGATATCTTTAACGGTTGTAACTAGTTCCTCTTCTGTTGCTTTCACTATTTAGCTTCTACTAGCCCAACATCTCTTCAGCTGAGCATGCTACCTGATGAATCTCCTAATTTTCGCTTAGCAGGGAGTTCCTCATATAACATGGTGAATGATGTTGACAAATGATAAATATGATTTGGAGTAATCATTCTCTGCTACCACATTTATCTTTATAGAAACATGAGAGTGGCGAGAAGAAATGAGCTCTGTCGGTATCGAAGTACGAGAGGAACAAAGTGATTCGCCATTGAGTCGCTAACACTTGAGACGTATGGTGCTCGTAGTTTAATCGGAGGGAATTCAGTAAATATTGTTTTTTCTCTCATGTCATTGGCTTTAATCAGTAATTGTCATTGTTATTAAAACTTCTCAACTTGGTTAACCAATAAAAGTTTCTGCCTTATCATTTTTATCATTTGTCAATGCTAGGTAACAAGGGCCGCGCTACATGCGAGTAAAAATGAGGTGATAATTGCTTCTTAACACCTTTTATCATGCTTTATCAGTTGCCATCGTTTTTCCGATGCTGTGATTCTTGTCATACGGTCACGAACTACATTATAAAAAAACTTCTTGATGCAACCGTTCTGTGTTCGGAAGTGCGTTGTTCCAAATTTCAGCTCACACACTATCCTAGGAAACATAGGATATACTTTTCGATCCGCAGGACATAACAAATCCAGCGCTCGTAACTTTACCACTTTTCGCATTTATTATCACCTGTTATTACCTTTTGTCTTCCTTTACCAGCGATCTTACCGCATCCTATGTCTTGTTTTGTTCAATGGCCAAGGCTTCATCGTTATAACGAACAGCATAATGGACCCAATGTATGCTCTAAACATATTTTCCCACCTTTTATCAACCGTAATCACATTCTGTTTGTAGGCATATTTGAGCACATTCCAGTCCAAACCGCCTGGGTTTCGCTGCCGATGCGGATTACTTCTTGAATCCCAGACCTCTTGCCTTCCAAAGCATACTTGTCTATTTGTATCCGTCCGTTACTCTCATTTCGTGTTATCAGCTATCGATCTCATGCGTCAGTCTTATCTCTCGTAGAACTGAACCCACACCGAGGGAGCCCATGAATTTCTTGACACATAATGCACACATACTCACACACATTCCTAGGACATCCTTATCCTATTAGGGTGTTCGAAAAGTTTTGAGAAAAGTCAACCGGTTTTTTCAGCAACTACAGTAACATATTTCGATCAGTGGTCAGGAAGTAACTCTTCTTAGACACAGTGCCTCTCCATCAACTGGACATCGGTGCCATTCTTCCAATATAAAGAGAGGCTTTTCGCAATTCAATCATGGCTGTGGCCCCAGGTCCGTTGGTGGGCATTCCGATTTCCTGCATGGATTTTCATGTGGCATCTACTTTTTATCCTGAGCAATAATGAAGTCGGTTGATATCGTCGTTCGCTTACTGTCGAGGAGCATCTGACTACACTGACTAGCACTCGAGCTTCTGCTCAGTCAAGGAGTGGAGAATATTTGTAAGGAGTCCTCTTTTGAAAATGACTTCTGCGTAGAACGTCGTGAACGATGGAATAGGGAGTAGAAAGTCGTCGCAGACGGCATCGTTTGGTCTACGAGTGACCACTTCGAACGACCGCATCAAATATCGATCAGCTATAGTAATCATCTATCAACAACGCCGTTTCCCCTGCTATCGAATCTATAGTCCTTCTTTAGCACGTTCGCGAGCAACATGTTTTCAAAACTATGAAGCAATTTTTTTTCAAACGTCCGAACACCCTAACCACGCGCGCCGGCACGCCGGCGGACTATGAAAGTAGCCTAGTGTGTATATGTGTGTATGTGTGTATGTAAGTGTGTAAGTGCAGGATGGGAACACTTATGGTGGGATATGGGGGATCAAGCCCCTGTGGGGCTTGATCCCCCATATCCCACCTATTATGAGCACAGAGTGCTCTGAAATGAAGAGTATCTCAAAGAGGGAACTATAACCCCGTAGGAAAGCGCTCTAGCGATCGTGAAAGTGATTAGTGCTGTCATCTATCGGAAGAAAAGTGTTTGAACCGCAACGGCAGACGAAACACGTGGCGAGGTGAGCGAAGCCAAGATCAAGATTTCAAGGGTTTTAGTAAAAAATGTTGCTTGTTGTCGCATGCACAAGCGGAAAGCGTGCCTAAGCTCAACTACGAATATATCGAGCAGGAGGCTCATAAAGATTTGATTTTAAGAAACCTAGTTTGTAAGGTTGCCACTGCCATCACTCATTCAATGGGGAATGTTGCAGGCCCGCTATAATGCCGGATATGTTGGCCAGGAAAATGTTAAATTTGTACCTGTGAGTGTGATTGTTTTTTATTATATACCAGTCGGGTCGTCCGGCTTACGCCGGGCCTAATCCCTTACTCTTACAAAGTAGTTAGAAAGTGTAGTTAGGAGGAGAGAAGGGTGTATCACTTCTATTCGTCACTGAACTGAGGGCTTCAGAGGAGGGTTGGCCGACCATACCTGTGCTGAGAGTTGGTTCTAGGCGGAAGTATATAGTTTTCATCTAAGCCTCAGAAGGAAAGGAGCGTTGGGGCCTCGTGCAAAAAGCTAGGATGGAACGTGAGTTGAACACCCATTTGATTCACCCACCTCGGTGCTATTGACGCTCAGGTTAAAAATCTGTATGTTTTCGGCTAAGAAAGGTTCAGACTGACAAACCGACACACCAAGTTACTGCTTTATAAGTGAGAAAGATTGTTGTGGTTGTTGGTTGATAAGCTCGTATTTCAGAGCGAGAAAGAATCAAACAAGGCTGTCGGCGTTACAGCTAAGGTGAGGCCTTTAATATGCACACTCTTTGGAGTTCTAGGTAAAAAGGTGACCGCTTTTGATCAATTCCCTTGTAATCCGGTCTCTTTCTAAAAATGTTTACATTTTCTCATTCTCAAATAGTGATGCAGAATTAGGGACGGCCTGTGTTCAGATCTTTGATGATGATCAGATGATGTGATCTTTCCAAGTTCTTAACTTTTTGATATGTCTTGTCGGATTAGGCGGTGTAGTGCGAGTGGCACAGTATCTCACACGCATGGTCGCAGGTTACAATCCTAGATCGTTTGAGCATAATGTCCAGTCCAATTCAACAGGTATCCCACGCTGTATCGATGGCTAGTGCTCAAACAAATGCTAGAATACAAGTACTATAAAAAAGCTCGAGCGAGCTAGAGTTGATCTTGGTAGTGTAATCGAAAAAGCGAGCCCTTAGGATGCGAGTTCGAGTCCTGTCCGTGACCGAAACTTTTGCCCGTAATCCATCGTCTTTATGGCGGAAACCCAACAGGTTATTCACCATCCCTGTTATCCTGGGCATTTAATTACATTCACCTAAAAAATAGGTCCATAGCACTGTTCCTACTATGTTCCTATCTAGTGGAGTGAGAATTGTTCAGCAATACTTATCCCATTTCCATTTTCAGACCCAAACTCCAACGACAAAAACTACAACGACTCGAACTAAAACTCTTCGCTCAACGGAGGTGAGAGTAAGATCGAAATAAGCTGTTGTTCAGGAACACTGTAGATCTTCATAATTTCCTTTTTTCTTTTGTTCTTCTTGACAGGGTCTTCGGTATTCGAGTCTTTTTTCAGGAAGGGCGAGGAACGAAAGACGCTGTTGTCCGGACTGCCATAGTGGTCAGAACGTTTCTTACCTACATGATTGGGTTACTCCATTTTGAAAAGGTAGCCCATAGTTGGTGTGGGGGTCCCTTTACAAGTAGAAGCTCCAGCATTCCAATGGCGAAATCTAAAATCTTCCTTATCCTTCACATTCCCTCACGTTTAGCTCTACTTTCGCCCTCCCTCTCGTACTCGAAGGATGGTATTTCGAAAAAGGAATTGAGAAAAGAAGGGAGGAAAAAGGGAGGGAGGGAGAGACTTCACTGTGATTCATACTATTTTTCCCATGCCTTACTGCTGGATTTCGGCAAAAACCTCTGACTATGAACAATTCCGTACAGAAGCCTTGCGCGAATTGTAATTAATTTTGCCATTCTATCGGGTGAAGCTAATAGTTCAAGCTTTGCTGCTGAGAACGGCATCCAGGCTTATCATATGTCTGTTTTTTGTGTGTATGTGTATGTTTTTGTTTGTGAATATGTGTTTGTGTGTATGTGTGTATGCGTGTGTACAGACAAGCCATGGTGAATGTGAATTTTGCTAAAAAGCTGTCGGGATCACCCAGAGAATTAGGGTACAGTGCATTAAATGAAATAGATAATACGATGCCTAGAAAGCAGTGGAATAGTTGTTAGTATTGACGTTAGTAGATTTGACGATCCATGGGCTTCACCGTAGTTCAGTGGTGTGAAAAAGTGCATCATTCTAACTAAACGAAAAAATAAACGTGGGTGAAAACTGAAGGACGTTGAGAAAAAAAGCTGATAAAAACGCGAACTGAGCAAAAAAATCAGAAAAAATAGGAGAAATAATCCTAAAGTAAAACATTCCATCAAGTCTGTTTACGACTACAGCAAGTCAAAATAAAAATAAAATAAAAAAAGCACAGAAGAGCCAGCTCATGAAATAGCTTCTTATTGGGTAGTGGGCACCAGGATAAAGTGTTACCGCTGGTGTAACCTCACCAAGTGGGCACTAAGATAAAATCCACGGCCAATTCCCATTGACCAGCGTTAGCAGCTGATAGAGAAAGGAAGGATCCCTGATTTATCGAATAGGAGCTGCTCTCAACCGGGAGAAGTGGCGGGGCAAAAATCTTCCATGCACCTATTAAGTTTGGCAGCAAAAGAGTAGTATGCGATCATGGTTTACAAAAAGGCAAGCAGTACAACACTGCTAGGAAGTGCTTTCATCAAACGGCTCGACTTGTTGGTCAAAGTCAAATCAAAGTCAGACGAGTCGATTTTTTTTTTCAGCAAGTTCCAAAAAATTTGTAATATTTACCGAACCCGTATGACTAATTTCGTTCTCAATTCACAATTGCGTCGACAACGCGTTGCCCTGTTCGATCTGGCAAGCGGGGAACATTCGTGCTGGTTAGTCCCTGGATTGGGGACAGCATAAGACTCTTTTGTTCTGAAGTTTCTCTCATATTCCTGAAGTTTTTCTCATATTCCTGGATGGATCCGAAATCTATCGAGTTGAGGAGAAACCTTAATTAACGATTCTGTTGCCGGTAGTGTAGCCCGTACAAGTTTGGGTTGAACTTGGTGATTGGTTTCGTGATAAGAAATTTGGGTAATTTCTTTGATATAGACGGCATTTATGTCTGTCTCAAAGAAAATCACTCAACGTTTGGGTACTTTGTCTCTAAAGTCACAACCATAATTCACGTTTCGGACCGCATATTTCAATGGGGTGAAGTACAATGGTGCAATGGCAACGGAGGCGTCTCGCATGTGAATGGTGGGAGTTCGGGCCGTAGGCAGCCCACGTGTTTTGCCGAACACCATTCCACGACTTATTAGTCGGCTATCTCTTCTTTAGAGATCTGCAACAACCCACCTGATTGCAATACGTTTCACATGTGAATGGCTGGTCCAGTGGGAGATGAGTCAACCCAAGGGCTGCCCACAGTGCGTGTGGTAGTAGGCTAGCATCTAGCATCGTTCTGACACGGTCGACTCGAGCTGATTGAAACCTACCTTTGCTTCTATGTAGGAGCCCCTCTTGCATGGGTTGAAGGTGCCCGTGATGCGGAGCGATTATCGTTCAGTAGTAAGACCACTTATCAATGGATATTAGATGTAGACCAATTTCATGCTGAATGCGTAGCCGATGGGTTGTCCTTGCGGTTTTTTCCAAAATCAGCAGCCTTTTGAGTCCCATTGAGGTTAACCCGTTGTAGTGAGTGGTGTAGCGCCAAGGAGGGCGCCTCTTACGTGAGCGGTGGGCGTTCGGATTCGCCTGACACGAAAGTTTTGCCAATCACCAATTACCTCGTCAATCAGCGGTCTCTTCTTTAGAGATTTGCCGAGCTCATCCTGCTTGTAATACAGTTCACCGCTGAATGGGCCGGTGGAGTATGAGCGATCGACTGAACAGCTAAACGCGATGAGGGGGTGATGCTACTTCAGAGATCAATCCAGGGAAGCACTAGATGGACTCCGGGCGTGGGATGGCGCTCGAGAGCGCTGACGCCTGTGTTGTAAGGCTTTCGTTGCCTTGTAAGGCAGAAAAATGTCGATCCATCGGCACCGATCGTTAGCAGAATCGATTATTTTTGAGAACCCGGTTCAGACCAGTTCGATGCTTGAAGAGTCTCAATCTGACAGTCAGTACGGCACTTCACCAAAAATAACCGCGATTCACACTCTTTCAATCCTCTGCCCTCTGGCTTCGAACCACGATCATGAGCCTGTGAGCGGCCCCTCAACGCAATGCACCACTTTACCTTGTTAGACAAGCCATCTTGGCTGTCAATTGTTATGCCGTTCAATGGCAGGTACAACGAAGAGCACAATTTGATATTCCGCATTCCCCTTCTTCCGCAGTTCTTTTTTCTTTGTACTCTCCCTCTCAGAGACCTCCCAGGTGGGTAACTAAGTAAAATATACGGTACACATGGTGATAGAGCTTTGAGGAGGCCTTTGGTGGGTGGGTGGGGAGGCACGGTTGACCCGTGAACACCCATCCGAGTGGGTTGGTGGTGCCAAGCACCCGCCGGCCAGCGGCCGAGCCGAGTGGTCCCGAGGGATGCCGAAGGCGGACAAGCTCCGGGTGAAGCTGGATCGCAGAGTCATCCAGCACCGGATGAAGCTGGGGCTGTGGGTGTTTTGCGGGAAGTGCTGCATTTTTTTTGGAAGAAAGTTTCGGAAAAAAAAGTTGGGCCAGGCCCGTGGTAGCCTGGTGGCACCGGGTGAAGCTTGGTCGTGAGCTTGTTTGGAAGTAGTTCTGCACGTTCGAAGAAAAAAAAAGAAGTGAAGCTAGACACATGGAAGCCGTTTAATGCTGGTCTTGGTGAGGTATGGCAACAGGTGAAGCCGCGTGGCAAAACATGGAACTTGGTGGAGAAGGAAAAAATTAGCGAAAAAATCGAAAACTCTTGAACACTGCAGAAATTGAAGATGTGAGATGTAGTGACGAAAGTAAGACGAGTGTGGCGGGAAAGCTAGGCCTTGTGGTAATAGCCAAGCCTTTGCATTCGTTGGGGCTCGTTTCTCACATACACCCGACCAAAAAGCTCGCTGGGGCTCTTTTGGAGACGTACTGACTCCTCCACTGTTCGTTTGCTGGAATTTGCCAAAAATTTGGTCTATCTACCAACTTCATCATGGGCTGCCTATGTCCACGGAAACGCCAGCCTGCAAGCGAGCCATGTCGCCGATCTGGCAAGTTGAGCAACGTTGAGTATGGTAAGTATTTGGATCGGAGACAGCCTGGGTTCGCTGGGGCTCTTTTGGAAACGTACTGACTCCTCCACTCTGTTCGTGTTTGATTGTAAATTGATTTACAACAATGTCGTTGTTGTAAATCGGTTGTATCAGGGAAATCGTCGTCATAGATAGTGTAGTGGGAAGTGGCGCCCTTTCAAGCGTGTATGGTTAGGGGATCGAATCCAGGAGAGATATACTTCAAGTTTTGCCGTATATGCGTTTATGACGAGCACAGCTTGATTTTCCGCACCACCTTCCAGTCTTTCTTTCTTCGTACCCTCTCTACGAGAGACCTCCCAAGTGGATAATTAAATAAAATGTACGGTACACACGGTAAAAAGGCTTGGACGAGTCCTTTGGTGGGTGGGTGGGGAGGCACTGCTTACCGATGAACACCCATCCGAGTGGGTTGGTGGTGCCGAGCACCCGCCGGCCAGCGGCCGAGCCGAGTGGTCCCGAGGAACGCCGCAGGCGTTTCGAAGGGACCACTCGGCTCGGCCGCTGGCCGGCGGGTGCTCGGCACCACCAACCCACTTCGGACAAGCTCCGGGTGAAGCTGGATCGCAGAGCCATCCAGCACCGGATGAAGCTGGGGCTGTGGGTGTTTTGCGGGAAATGCTGCCAGTTTACCGCCGTGAAGCCTGGCCGGATGAAGCTCGCCGGTGCACCGGGGTGAAGCTGGCAGGGGGGCCCAGCGGTTTCGGATGCAGTCGGGTGAAGCTGAGTAAGTTCGCCAGTTCTGAGAGCGACGAAGAAGCTGAAACCTGAGTAACGGATTATGGAAATATGTCGAAAATGCCAAAAACTATACAGGAAAACTGACTGTTGTTACAGAGGAAAGAAAATACATCAGAAAGCCTAAAACTACTGAAATCTACTTCAAAAGCCAAAACTGGTGGAAAGAGTGGTGGAGATGATGTTGAAAAACGATGAAACGTCATGGTAATCCTCGAAAGGTCCAAAGTTGGTTAAAACCCTGGAATCCTGTGGTTCACTTATGAATTCTGGTTCATCTTGAACCATACAAGCAGCAGCATTTTGGTCAGAAAATTGGAGCTGCTACCGAAGAGAAGTGTCAGGGTGGAAAAATGCAAGTCAAGAAATGCTGTTGCTAGTTGCAATTTGAGCTGTCACTTGGCTTTTCTACCTGTAACATGTGATGTTGTAAAAGGAGATAACGCCGTAACAGGAGTCTTATTATACATCAGGCGTGCTAGCTAGCGTTCGTTTGTACGCATATTCCATGGAAACTGAGAAATACCGTCCAGCAACAGTTTTGTGGTGGAAACACGGCGAGGCATGACTGTATCGTTGCACGCTCTTTTTGCCTTCCTAAGCTCAGAAGTTACGGGAACGGGATATGCCAATAGGTCAGTACCGCATAGGAGCAATGCATATGTCCATTCATAACCGAAAATGGCAGTGCACGGTCGAGCGATCGACTATTCTGTGATCATCTATGATCAATGTAATATCGACAGCTGTTACCCATTCTGAGACTCGTTCATTTTAGGTGTTTTTCGTTCCCAATACAGTCTCTTATCATTTCTTTGCACTCTCCCTACTACAGAAACCCAGATTTGTAAACTTACACAAAGTACGATACTATGGTAATGGAGCGCAGAGGGACTTATCAGGTGGGCGGGACGGGCAGTGTACACCATAACCGTGCAGCACGGCTACGACCAGGCCATTAGACGGTTTAAGCTCGCCGGAGAAAAGCCTAGTCGGGTGAAGCTGGATGGCTGCCCAGGGTGAAGTCGAGCCGGGTGAAGCCTGCCCAGGGTGAAGCCGAGCCGGGTGAAGCGTGTCCAGGGTGAAGCCGAGCCGGGTGAAGCCTGCCCAGGGTGAGGACGAGCCGGGCAAAGCTCGGCGGCACACCGGGTGAAGCCTGACAGGGGGAGGCCCAGCGGTTTCGGATGCTGTCGGGTGAAGCTGAGTATGTTCGCCAGTACTGAGTGTGATTAAGAAGACGAGTTGAGTATCGAATTATGGAAATTTGTCGAAAACGCTAAAAAATATAGGAAAGCTGGAAGGTGGTAGAAAGAAAGAAAAAACACCAGAAAGCAAAAAAATACTTCAAAAGCCAAAACTGGTGAAAAAGAGTGATGGGGATGATGTTGAAAAATGATGAAATGTCGTGGAGATCTTCGAAGGGCTCAAAGTTGCTTAAAATCCTGGAATCCTGTGGCCTACTTATGAATTCTCTGTTCGTCGCAAAAGCTGTTAGGAGTAACCCGTTTGCGCTGTATTCCGGCTTATCAAGCCTTGTACTTTTAGTCTGCTCATATATAGTAGATAGGAATGAACCATATAAGCAGCAGCATTTTGGTCAGGAAGGTGGAGCTGCTACCGAAGAGAAGACTCAGGGTGGAAAAGGGCATGTCAAGAAATGCTGTTACTAGTTGCAGTTTGAGCTCTCACTTGGGTTCTCTCCCACGTGATATTGTAAAAGGAGGTAGACACGCCCTCATCACTTCTTATTGTCTATCATGTGTACTGGCCCATTTGCATCTGCAGCGGTTTATAAATACGGTCAGTATGGGAATGGGCAGGGGCCGATATTATTCTGATCAATGGCGGTCGAGAAGCAGATCATTCGACGTTCACTGCCGCTTTCGATTAGGCATGGGCACATGCCCAACTGTGGTTCTTGCATGAGGCTGTCCTTAAATGTAAACTGGCTCATATCCGAAGCATAGAAAGTGGCTAAGTCCTAAATGTCTATCGCCTGGTACAGCATTTTCTGCTTTTGCGAGAAACGCAGAATCATGTTTTGTTCGCTCATCATGGTATTCTTTCACAAACTTCCGACCTTTCATGGATTCTACAACTTTCCTCGGTTGTTCGCTTTACCCTTCATACCTGACTTTCCTATCGGAAATAAGTTTTTTTTCTCCAATTCAGCTTTAATTATCAACATTGGGTTTTTGCAAGTGCCTTCAACAAAACCATTTTCTTTGCAACTTTCAGCTTTGTCTTCCATTTTTGAGGGTATCCGAATATTTCAGAAATATGTTACTCAATTGTCAGCTTCTTCGTCATAATCAGTACTGGCGGTCTAATTCAGCTTCGCCCGGCACAAGAAGAATCTCGAGTTTGACCAGAGCCTTGTGGGCTTCACGCTGGGAACGGGTAGTTTTCATATGACTAGGCTTTTCTCCGTAAAACCAGCGAGCTTCACAGGACCCGGCTTCACCCTAGGCAGCCGGTCAGCTTCACCCGACAGCATCCGAAACCGCTGAGCCTCCCCCTGTCAGGCTTCACCCGGTGTGCCGCCGAGCTTTGCCCGGCTCGGCTTCACCCTGGGCAGGCTTCACCCGGCTCGGCTTCACCCTGGGCACGCTTCACCCGGCTCGGCTTCACCCTGGGCACGCTTCACCCGGCTCGGCTTCACCCTGGGCAGGCTTCACCCGGCTCGACTTCACCCTGGGCAGCCATCCAGCTTCACCCGACTAGGCTTTTCTCCGGCGAGCTTAAACCGTCTAATGGCCTGGTCGTAGCCGTGCTGCACGGTTATGGTGTACACTGCCCGTCCCGCCCACCTGATAAGTCCCTCTGCGCTCCATTACCATAGTATCGTACTTTGTGTAAGTTTACAAATCTGGGTTTCTGTAGTAGGGAGAGTGCAAAGAAATGATAAGAGACTGTATTGGGAACGAAAAACACCTAAAATGAACGAGTCTCAGAATGGGTAACAGCTGTCGATATTACATTGATCATAGATGATCACAGAATAGTCGATCGCTCGACCGTGCACTGCCATTTTCGGTTATGAATGGACATATGCATTGCTCCTATGCGGTACTGACCTATTGGCATATCCCGTTCCCGTAACTTCTGAGCTTAGGAAGGCAAAAAGAGCGTGCAACGATACAGTCATGCCTCGCCGTGTTTCCACCACAAAACTGTTGCTGGACGGTATTTCTCAGTTTCCATGGAATATGCGTACAAACGAACGCTAGCTAGCACGCCTGATGTATAATAAGACTCCTGTTACGGCGTTATCTCCTTTTACAACATCACATGTTACAGGTAGAAAAGCCAAGTGACAGCTCAAATTGCAACTAGCAACAGCATTTCTTGACTTGCATTTTTCCACCCTGACACTTCTCTTCGGTAGCAGCTCCAATTTTCTGACCAAAATGCTGCTGCTTGTATGGTTCAAGATGAACCAGAATTCATAAGTGAACCACAGGATTCCAGGGTTTTAACCAACTTTGGACCTTTCGAGGATTACCATGACGTTTCATCGTTTTTCAACATCATCTCCACCACTCTTTCCACCAGTTTTGGCTTTTGAAGTAGATTTCAGTAGTTTTAGGCTTTCTGATGTATTTTCTTTCCTCTGTAACAACAGTCAGTTTTCCTGTATAGTTTTTGGCGTTTTCGACATATTTCCATAATCCGTTACTCAGGTTTCAGCTTCTTCGTCGCTCTCAGAACTGGCGAACTTACTCAGCTTCACCCGACTGCATCCGAAACCGCTGGGCCCCCCTGCCAGCTTCACCCCGGTGCACCGGCGAGCTTCATCCGGCCAGGCTTCACGGCGGTAAACTGGCAGCATTTCCCGCAAAACACCCACAGCCCCAGCTTCATCCGGTGCTGGATGGCTCTGCGATCCAGCTTCACCCGGAGCTTGTCCGAAGTGGGTTGGTGGAAAGAAAGAAACGCCTGCGGCGTTCCTCGGGACCACTCGGCTCGGCCGCTGGCCGGCGGGTGCTCGGCACCACCAACCCACTCGGATGGGTGTTCATCGGTAAGCAGTGCCTCCCCACCCACCCACCAAAGGACTCGTCCAAGCCTTTTTACCGTGTGTACCGTACATTTTATTTAATTATCCACTTGGGAGGTCTCTCGTAGAGAGGGTACGAAGAAAGAAAGACTGGAAGGTGGTGCGGAAAATCAAGCTGTGCTCGTCATAAACGCATATACGGCAAAACTTGAAGTATATCTCTCCTGGATTCGATCCCCTAACCATACACGCTTGAAAGGGCGCCACTTCCCACTACACTATCTATGACGACGATTTCCCTGATACAACCGATTTACAACAACGACATTGTTGTAAATCAATTTACAATCAAACACGAACAGAGTGGAGGAGTCAGTACGTTTCCAAAAGAGCCCCAGCGAACCCAGGCTGTCTCCGATCCAAATACTTACCATACTCAACGTTGCTCAACTTGCCAGATCGGCGACATGGCTCGCTTGCAGGCTGGCGTTTCCGTGGACATAGGCAGCTCATGATGAAGTTGGTAGACAGACCAATTTTTCGGCAAATTCCAGCAAACGAACAGTGGAGGAGCCAGTACGTTTCCAAAAGAGCCCCAGCGAGCTTTTTGGTCGGGTGTATGTGAGAAACGAGCCCCAACGAATGCAAAGGCTTGGCTATTACCACAAGGCCTAGCTTTCCCGCCACACTCGTCTTACTTTCGTCACTACATCTCACATCTTCAATTTCTGCAGTGTTCAAGAGTTTTCGATTTTTTCGCTAATTTTTTCCTTCTCCACCAAGTTCCATGTTTTGCCACGCGGCTTCACCTGTTGCCATACCTCACCAAGACCAGCATTAAACGGCTTCCATGTGTCTAGCTTCACTTCTTTTTTTTTTCTTCAAACGTGCAGGACTACTTCCAAACGAGCTCACGGCCAAGCTTCACCCGGTGCCACCAGGCTACCACGGGCCTGGCCCAACTTTTTTTTCCAAAAATTTCTTCCAAACAAAATGCAGCATCTCCCCCAAAATAACTACAACCCCGGTTTCTCCCGGTGCTCAATGGCTCTGCGGTCCAGCTTCACCCGGAGCTTGTCCGAAGTGGGTTGGTGGTGCCGAGCACCCGCCGGCCCGCCGGCCAGCGGCCGAGCCGAGTGGTCCCTTCGAAACGCCTGCGGCGTTCCTCGGGACCACTCGGCTCGGCCGCTGGCCGGCGGGTGCTCGGCACCACCAACCCACTCGGATGGGTGTTCATCGGTAAGCAGTGCCTCCCCACCCACCCACCAAAGGACTCCTCAAAGCTCTATCACCATGTGTACCGTATATTTTACTTAGTTACCCACCTGGGAGGTCTCTGAGAGGGAGAGTACAAAGAAAAAAGAACTGCGGAAGAAGGGGAATGCGGAGTATCAAATTGTGCTCTTCGTTGTACCTGCCAACGAACGGCATAACAATTGACAGCCAAGATGGCTTGTCTAACAAGGTAAAGTGGTGTATTGCGTTGAGGGGCCGCTCACAGGCTCATGATCGTGGTTCGAAGCCAGGGGGCAGAGCATATGAAAAGGGTGTGAGCCTCGGTCATTTTTGGTGAAGTGCCGTAATGGCTATCAGATTGAGACTCTTCAAGCATCAAACTGGTCTGAACCGGGTTCTCAAAAATAATCGATTCTGCTGATTATCTGTTCCGGTGGATCAACATTTTTTTTGCCTTACAAAGCAACGAAAGCCTTACAACACAGGCGTTAGCGCTCTTGAGCGCCATACCACGCCCAGGGTCCACCTAGTGCTTCCAGGGATTGAGCTCTGAGGTAGCATCACCACCTCATCGCGCTTAGCTGTTTAGTCGATCGCTCATATTCCAGTGGCCCATTCAGCGGTGAACTGTATTACAAGCAGGATGAGCTCGGCAAATCTCTAAATAAGAAACCGCTGATTGACGAGGTAATTGGTGATTGGCAAAAGCCTACTACCACACGCACTGTGGGCAGCCCTTGGATTGACTCATCTCCCACTGGACCAGCCATTCACATGTGAAACGTATTGCAATCAGGTGGGTTGTTGCAGATCTCTGAAGAAGAGATAGCCGACTAATAAGTCGTGGAATGGTGTTCGGCAAAACACGTGGGTTGCCTACGGCCCGAACTCCCACCATTCACATGCGAGACGCTTCCGTTGCCAGTGCACCATTGTCGAGATCTCAGAACAGTCATTGTGCACCCCATTGAAATATGCGGTCCGACACGTGTATTATGGTTGAGAACTTAGAGACAAGTGGGTAATTCTCTCTAAGTCTCTCTCTCCCGAAGGTTGAGCGATTCTCTCTGAGACAGACATAAAAGCCGTCTATATTAGAGAAATTACCCGCTTTTCTTATCACAAAGCCGATCACCAAGTTCAACCTAAGCTTGTACGGGCTACACTACCGGCAACAGAATCGCTCATTAAGGTTTCTCCTCAACTCGATAGATTTCGGATCCATCCAGAAATATGTGAGGAACTTCAGAACAAAGTCTTATGCTGTCCCCAATCCAGAGACTAGACAGCACGAACGTTGCCTAACTAGCCAGATCGAAGAAGACAACGCGTTTCGAAGTAATGTGTTTGTAAACGACAGTTGCCCATACAGGTTCGGTAATTATTACAATTTTTTGGAACTTGCTGAAAAAAATCGGCTCGTCTAACTTTGATTTGACTTTGGCTAACAAGTCGAACCGTTTGATGAAAGCACTCCCTAGCAGAGCTGTACTACTTGCCTTTTTTGTGAACCATGATCGCATACTACTCTTTTGCCTTCAAATCTTATAGGTGCCTCGAAGATTTTTGCTTCGCAACCTGCCCTGTTTGTGAACAGCTTCCTCCCGGAAAATCGCGAATCCTCCGTTTCTCTATCTGGTGTGCTCTCTCATTCTCTACTGAATCGTTTAGTGATAAGGAAGAACAAGTTTTCAGAGTAGATGAAACTGACTGATCATTGTTAAACGAAGACGTCGAAGTCTTTTCGCTAAGCGCATGGAAACCCACTCTACCCCCGTGCTGTGCGCCTTCTTTGGCATCGCGCCATTGATCACGTGGAAGCTTATGCTAGCAAAGGTATTTAAGGCACACCCTGTACAGCAACTTACTGGGGTCGGTCGATCAAAAAAAGGTCCGGGATTCGATCTCCGCACCACACGTGCAGTAGTGCGCGCAATTTGCCGCTGCATCACCTATGAACGCGTTTTTTACACCGATTCACATGATCAATTCACATGAACGCTTCTGCTCCACCGTATGCCAGTGTATTGGCTTACGCGTATGCCACTGTACTGGCTTACGCGTATGCCACTGTACTGGCTTACGCGTATGCCACTGCACCGGCTTACCCGTATGCCAATGCACTGGCTTACGCGTATGCCACTGTACTGGCTTACGCGTATGCCTTTGTGCTGGCTTACGCGTATGCCACTGTACTGGCTTACGCGTATGCCACTGCGCCGGCTCCACCGTATGCCTCCAGTACGTGGATTGCTCACAGGACATAGAGCAAGAACTGTGCCGTATCTCGTGCTGCTTGTACCCTATTGAATCACTGAGTAAGAGAGGACAGGAATATTTATTGTTGTTAGAGGGGGAATACTGATAGTTTCAAACGTCACTCAACACTCAACAGCAAATGCAAACCCGGCCGCAGTACGGAGTCCGCGGATGGGAGAGGACTTGAGCCTTGAAGACCAACGTGTACTCTCCGGACATCAAACTCGTATTTGTTTCTTTATGACATGGTAGCTAACCACTGCACGAAGCAAGTTTACTGCATTGTGACCAGTGAACAGTCAAGTTTTCTTTTTTCGCTTCCATTAGGAAAAATTGACAGTTTCCTATCCAACTGACTCTTCCACCAGCTGACAGGCACAAACATTCCTCTTGGATAGCATAGAGAATCTCACTTTTTTCCCTTTATGAAAGATCGAGCGAATAATCCAGGTCCTAGAAGGAGCATGTCCATAGGGCACTGTTCGCCAGTGAATCGTACTCGGTGCGGGTAAGCCCAGCAAATTCCTAATGATGAGGCGCCAGAATGATAAATGAGAAAGGTTACTGGCTAAGGATTGTCCTCTGCCGATTTCGATTCCACGCTCCCTCGCAGCGTACCCTGTTAACCACTGAACCATATGACCACACCGTCCGCTCGCTACGACCATAATAACGATTCAGCCATCTTGTTGGTTTCTTAAATATTCGAACATGAAGCTAGTTCTTAATCGAAACAGCAGGTTCTGGCCATTCTTTGATGGCATCTTGGAATCCTTGACTCAGCAACAACTTCGTCTACGCCAGGAATCGAACCTTTAGCCGAGTGGGTGGGAAGTTCACTCTCTAGATATTGAACTACATTGACATATTGCAGTCTCACGAGTTCTCACTACTAAATCACCTATTTTGTAGTAACTTTATTTTGCTGCTAAAACCCACAAACCTGCTACTTGTCATATATGGCACTTCTTTGATCGGTACATTGAATCGAAGGTATACTGGACAGTTATTCGAGTGGGATATAAGCCCCTCCAAATTTTGAATGTGTTGATCGAAAATCCTAGCCAAACCCATGCTGAAGCAGCGATTCCGCACATCTGGGATGAATGAGAGGTTCACGAGACAATAGTTCAAAGCTAGAGCCGGAACAAATATCGTCCATAGGTATTTATGGCATACCCTGGGCAATCGCTGAGGTCAGCCGGTAAAAAACAAGACGCTCATCTTCCCGGAAGGGTCTGCTTCAAAAAGACCGATCGTGGAGGCACAGAAATTTGGTTAGCATAAACGCATATGAATCCACCATTTGCCACTATACAACCTCTGGGATGAGTATAGACGCTTTATGTCGGAAGGGCTCAGAGTTTGGTCCAACTACATCGCAACCGCGATGTAGTTGGACGCAAACGCAACTCATCTGGTATCACTATTAGGTAAGTTTATAATAGAAGAAGTAATACAATCAAATTATTTCCGTTGCAGGTGGATGTAAACCGTCCAAGGTCCGTATCCGTAGTGAGAGTATGAAAATATTGCTTGAAGATATTTTGAAAACGAACGAATTCTACTTCAAACATTCATTCTTGAAATAAACAATGAGAACATTTTTCGGTTCTACCTGGAAATAACTCGAATAAGTGACTTCTAAGGGTTATTTAAATCCTTAAAAATTGTGTAACGTAAACCTCTCGAGAGTATCATCGACACACGTGATTGCCGCTGTATATCATCGACGATATTTTTGGCAACCGCTTCGATCACAAGGCCGAAGAACATGTCGTAATCCAAACCGAAATTTCATGCGATTTCAGTATCTATCGTTGTAATAGCACACGTTACGAATGAGAGAGCGTAAAAGTGTAGCAAAAGGGGCGGCGCTTATGTCAAGCAATATGTGTTCTTCAAGAAGGAAAGACAACACTAAAGTAGACAAGCGTTGGAAAAAATGCGATGGTACAGCGACAAGCAATCAACAAAAGACATTTGCAAAATCAATCGAAATTGTATGTCATCGGCGTTGTCTGTTGAAACTTCCCGTAACTTATGTGAGCAGGAGAAGTAGGGAAAGAATGTAGATACAAATAAGAGATGAGGCATCCGTCCATAATTGAAGGGGCATGTTACTTTTATTACCCCGGAAACAATGTGAAAGTGCAAGTTCCCAAGTGATCGGGGGATTTTGTAAGAATGGATACCGGCTGAAGGCCGAAGTGTTGTGAAGCGACAAAGCTCCGATAGGAAAGAGGGTCGCAGGAGTGAAAGCACTGGAATAAAAACGAGAATATCCCGTATCCGGGAATCGAAAACCCGACAACGACGAGTCAGTAGCATGAACACAGTAGTCGAACACATATGTCCTATTTATTAACAATAATAATAATGCCATAGATGTGCTTATTATCACATAAACTTATAACCAGCTCCGTATAACATTTTGTAAGACACAAAACGTGAAAAAGTGAAAAAATATGAACTCATATGAACAGCATGCAATCAATCAATACTTGTACCACAACTTTTGAGCAACACCGTTTCGATCACGGTCTATCACAATCGCATAAAAAAAGGCTTAAAATTTCGTTGAAACAGAATGAGAAACATACCCAGAAAATAAGGCAAAATATGCATCGAGAACCTTGGATGAACCGCATATTATGCTATCATATAAAACAAAGCGAAGTGATATAGTAATTATAGAAAAGGCAATCTGAAAACAAGTGATCTCTGGCACTGAGGTACTGTATAATGGAATTACCCTCTAGTACAACATATTACCGTAAATTTATATCGTAACTGTGCAATAGGTCAAGATGCTCCAATGCGCGTTTTCCTCGAAAGAGCTTTTCAGCTTCTGGCAGCGAACTTACTTCTCAGCCGTAGCAGCTTTATGGGGAATGATGAGTTGAGATCGACAGCTTTATGATATGCATTTCTCCCAGCCGCGATTCGGGCACATCCCTTCAGGTACATTCTCTCAAATATGTCAGCTCAACTCCTCCACGATTGTCACTTCTACAGGCGGCATACCTTCCAGAATCTGAAAAGTCGTTCTCGACTTTAAAGAATTCAACAAAATTAAATAGAAATAAAAAATAATGATAAATGAATCAGATAGATGATATCATTAAAACTCCTGTTACGAAAAAGAATGCAAATTAGCGCTACACAACCTATGCACCACCGCACCGTACCACTACAAAGCGCGCGGTCGCGGCGCAGCAAGCAGATAGTGCATCGCACAAGTCAACAAGAAATCCGGATGGTGCAAGGTCTACCACGATTTCTTACAAGCGCGATTTGGTGGTTAGCATCTGCGAAATTGAGGTGCGACAAATATTGAAAAACGCCGAGAAAAAGAACAACCTACATAATACTATAGATGGTAGTAATAAAATAAAGTAATAATTTATTCATAAGAAGAAGATAATTTTGACATATGGAGCAACCAATAAACCCACTAAACTCGGTTAAGGAAAACATAATTTGCACGAAGACTCACTTTGATGAGATTGTCCACACCCAAAAGGTATCCATCTTCGGAGTTACCAGGAACCCAAGGCGTCCGATGATCCAGGCGCCTAGTGGAATCAACGGGTGACGACTTGGCAAAATCGATCATCCAACAGTTTACTTTTTCGTGATCATGAACAATCAGCAAAGAACTTCCCACCACCTGGAATCAGAGCAGATATATGGATGTCAAGAGGTTACGACAAAACCTCAAAAATCCTCAAATCAAAGTACCTCGTGAGTGGCGAAGAAGTGACTCCTCTCAATGGCTGATCTCATTGCCTTCAATCGTGCCAGCAACCTACTCCGTATTCTTTCACGATCGGTTCCGAAAAAATCTATCAGGGCCCGGGTTACATCTTCGTATGTCCGCACTTTCTTGAAGTTCTTTTGAAGTGAACCACCAGGCATCTAAAGTAGCCATTAAAATGACTTCAAATCGACAGCAGAACAGCAACAAAAGATGAAGATCTTCAAGGAGAAAAATGAATAAATTATAAAACAAATTATGCCGTGCACTGAGAGCCTTCCGATGAACGTTTCAATCGCTGATTAGCGTGTTCAGCTTGGAAAAACATCTTACTCAATATCGAGGATCCCAGAAGCACAAAAAGTAAGTGAATGGCAATCAGAGGCTTACGGATTGAGGGGCATGCTAGGAGTGTGAAGCGTACTACAAATAGGTGGTGCTAATTGCGGAAATTCCTGACTCGATTTGTGAACAGCTTCCTGAAAAACCAGGTGGATACTAGCAATGC
Source organism: Haemonchus contortus (assembly GCA_000469685.2). Lineage (NCBI taxonomy): Eukaryota > Metazoa > Nematoda > Chromadorea > Rhabditida > Trichostrongylidae > Haemonchus > Haemonchus contortus. The sequence continues at coordinate 10,149,970 of LS997562.1, read as the reverse complement.
TTAAATTACTAATATGGGGAGACAGTCTGTGTGGAGAAATGGTCAAAGGAGGGGTCATTATAACGAAGATTCGGAGAGTACGTCCATGATAACCGAACGAAAGAATTGGGTGTACGTGTTGACTCAGTTCATGGAAGGTTTGCGATGTAAAGAGTTGTTACCCTTCTCGGTAGGTCTTTAAAAACAAAAAGAATTCAAGATAACTCTGGGATAGGGAATCAACCACGACGAGCAGAATTTTACCAGAGTCACGGAGTTTTCTTAAAATTCAATTCTGAAACCCATTCCAAAATGTTTTGTATGAGGAGAAAAACTCATAAGTTTTGACGGAACTCTCAAGATAGGAAGTTGCGCCAAGGTCGAGCGAGTTTGCGCGACAAAATCGTGGTTAAAGCTAGCAGGCATTAGAAGGTTCAAAAAAAAAAAGTAAAATGTAACAAGCTGATAAATAAAGGGATAAGGAAAATTTCAGAAGACTCAGGACTGACCTTAGCAGCTTCTATTCGGAATCCTAATTCAGCGGAACTACTTTCTCGTTCACGAAACTGCATATAGCGCAGTTTTGTGATTTCACCGCACGCTCGTTCCTCTGGCGTCGGTTCATCAGGATCAATGGCTGTCATCTTCTCATAGAGATCTTTCCTTCGTTTTGTGTTTGACACTTCAGACTCCAAAAATGTTCTGTAATATTGCGACACTGAGAGATAATTGACGAACCAAACATGAGTATTTCGAGGTGAGGACTTTGAGCTCAAAATTTAAACATTTACTGACCTTGTACCAATTTTGATATCCATTATGCTCGTTTTCGACGGATCAGCAAACTGTTGTAGCAAATCTTCGATTTCAATGAAGCCTTAAACATGCTTGATCATAATGAATAACGAATCAAAAGCATCGGCAGTTGCTGCAGGTAATATAGAAAACGCTCAATGCATTTCGGATCACGATGATGGGGTCTTTCATAGATTGTCTTGAACAGAAACAAAAGTGATGGACGGGAATGGACAGTTCACCGCATGGCAACCCCGTGGCCTAGTGCAACCTCCTCTGGTTTAACAAGAGAAGCACGGTCATGACAACTCACATTCCGACTTTTAGAGACGTCTAAATCGCTCGAAAACAATACAGTGTGCAAAAGCCATCGATATTTGCTAGCTTAGGCTACCGCACCTTTTAAACAGTAGAAGTGTGGCTTTGGTCGCCAATGATCAAGATCGTTTCATCACAAATGCGCATTGAAATGATATTGCTGCTGTCATTTTTGCTCCGCTCGTGAATCCGTAAGTTCTCTCCAAGGAAATGGGAATATTATGCGCAGTTTTAACATTACCGACGATACGTTCAGGCCTTCTTTTGACGACAGCCATGGCACAATACCGCAGGTTTAATACCAATCCAAACTCCCTTCACTTTACTATTATTAGTCATAAGATAGTCGCATTACTAGTAAAACAGCCACAAACAAGTTTTTTAGAAAAAATGTTTTTGCTGGGCTCGGTGCTCGACAAAAATAGGTTAGGACTACGGCTTGATGTCCGTTAATGTCGCAAGCCACACCCCATCATGTGAAGATAGGGGAGTAGATGTGTTGAGGGGAATTCCTTCAATTTAGAAATCGATAGTCCTAATCCATTTTTTCGTAGTCAATTTATACATTCAAATTGCGTTAACAAAGATAATAAATGAACAAATATTCCAACTCGCATGACACGTAGGCGAAACAAGTAATAATCACTCGTTTGAACTCACATTCATCATTCTTCTGCAGTTGTTTAAAGTATCGTGGTGTGAAGCCATTCAGAACCGAGTCCTTTGTGATATTCTCATATGCTCTCGCTTCCATACAATTACCAGTTTGCTTCTTGTACAAGGTGCATGTAGTTGCGGGGACAATACTGCCTGAAAAAAGTATATTAAGTGTTAATAACTGAACTCTCGCCCGTCCTTTTACATAGTCTTCAACAATTCGAACAACGATAAGTATGATTCAATTTTGCGAAAAAATCAACCTAAGGTAAAAACCGCATGGTCTTAGCTCCAAATTTGACATACACTTTTGTTTGACTTTTTTAAATACACATAGGATGTAAATATTATATATATATTGACATATTACATATAGTGAATAACTTCTATTAAATAAAAGGACCAAAGTTGATAAAGAAGTTGATATATGCAAACTCAAGAGTACATGAACTGTAAAAGCTGTTCTCGACGTTTTTCAAGTCAATGAGTTCTTTGAACAGTTTTGCAAGTCCCTTTTTGGAGCATCTATTCGAGGGACAAAAATCAAACAAAGCTTAAACTAATCGAAGATTACAGCGAAAAAAAGTTCTGATAAGGATACGATAAGGGTTGCAGGACGTAGAACTTCATTTATGTATCTGAATAGAATCGAAAAGATTCGAAAAGATTTTACTATCCTTTTCTCTACACCGGTTTCTGGCCATTCAACCTAATGAGGACACATTAGGTTAAAATGAATTATTGCTTCAGTACCATCTTTTTCATCAAATACCACCCAAATCAGCTGCTGACTTGACTGAGCTCTCTCAGAGTGGGGGCTTATCCTGATATGGAGCATATACAGCAATAAAAAGCATGGCAAGTTGTTATCACAGTAATCTATTTTTCATCGAAACTCAATAAAAGTTTATCAGCGAAATCGAAAAGCTCCTCGTCTTCATGTTAAACAAGAAGGCACTTTCTGATAAGAAAAAAGGAAATAAAAGAAAATGAAAAAAATGACCGACAAATGAGATCATCACAACAAATTGAACAAACAAAAGCTTTAGCAATTTCTGGCTACGGTATTTGCGAATGTGTGCAGAAACTTCACACAACATCCAAGTGTGTGTGTAAAGGAACGTAATGAAAATGGTTGAATATACTTTGGTTAGAAGGGAAAAGTAAGCAAGGAGAGGAGGGAAAGTCGATTACCTTCATGTCCAGACAGCTGTACCCATTTTTTCAGTCGTTCCTTTAGCCAAACATCTATCGGGAGAGCCGTAATGGCCATTGTTTCCACAGACACCTGGAAATAGCAAGGAATTAAGGCATCTGGAAGTCATCTGTAACGGGTAGAATCAATAAAAGGAGGACAAAGACCACAAGAGATAATGCTATGAATGCTTGCCGATGCCCCATACGCCATAGTAGTTAATGGCCGTCGAAGCCACGACCCTATCGATTCCCCACCCTTTTGAATATGAATATAAATAATGAAGGATAGACTCTCTACTTATTTTTATTTACTCGTTGAAGAAAAAGTGTTATTTTTGTTTATTCCATTGGGTATTTCCAATGTAAATACATGGAACTATTCTACAACAAGTACTTATAAAGTTTTCGCAAACATTTCATTGCTATTTTGATTCATTTTTTTGTTTACTTATTTTTTTCACTAGAATTCTTGATGAAAATGTAGTTAGGAGGGGACATTACATTGTCCCCTGCGTCTCTAACATTAATTGCTAGAGTCAGAGAAAAAGGGCGCCATCTTTGCTCATTGCAGCTCTGCTGTGGGGCTTAGAAAGTAATCTGTGCCAGGTGGATAGAGTTTTTGACCGCGGCCCAACCCCGTGACTTGAAGCATTTATGCCGCGCGCGGTCGCGTTGCGTGCGGTCATTTCTAACGAAACCGAAGGTCAAAATTTTTCTTCATCCCCGCTATTTCTTGTCTCTGAATTAGTGAAGTACACAAGGCGTGCCGAAAATTCAAAGTAGACTTCTAGCAAATTCCTGTAGCCTTCTCAAAAAAAACTATTTTCAATGAAGGGGCCAAAAATAATTTGTGCAGGTTAATAGCTGACAAGCCATTACTGTCAAAAAAAATGAATTGAATGCCTTAAATGAAAAGATTTGGCCCAATTTCATGTTGATACTTCTCTAACATTCTTTTTGACATTCTAGAGTATTCGAGCGTTCGGGGCGTGCCGCTGCGCGACCGCAGTCGCGTGATTGGCGAGATGATGGATTGCTGAATCAGGTCGGGTAGGTCAGTAATATGTTTCCGATATCTATGAACTTTTATACGTTCTGGAATGTTCACGTCAATACCTAGACTGGTACTGTACTTGTTTTTACGTCACTAATTAGTGATTCATGATTGATGGTAGCACTTCCTCCCAGAACCTGTATTTTAATGACCAAGGGCACGACAGGAACTTTTAGTACTTTACCAAAAGTGCACCTAACTAGTTTTATTCGCCCTAGGTTCATATGACTAACTTTTTGGAGGGGGCACACGAAGAGGGAAGGCCAGGTACTGCTGGAATTGGAGCATAAGACGTCCTCACATTCAGGGTCCAAAGGTTATCGCCCGGTAGTTTCCCACACCCCAGATAGCGAAACCATTGTCTCAGCAAAAAAATAATATAATAGACCCGAGTAATCGCCGTACAAATACATAACGTGTAGTAGTCAAAGAAAATGATGGATGACTTCCTCATGCAGATTACGGTATCAATCGATGAACGTCAAACAGAGTTGCCAAGTATAAACAGCCGCAATAATGTCGCTCTACCCACAGCTTCCAAAACATATTTTCTCTTCCAGACCATTCCCACCTATTGTTTACGATACAGTCAATGGTCGCTTCAGGGCTGTTGCATTCACTATTTACCCACTACATACGTGGGGCTCTCGTATAGTGTCATTCATGATCATACTCGGATTACTAATCGAACAAAAGCGATTTCTCGAACAGAATTGGGAAGGATATGAAGTGATCTATATTGGGAATATAAACAGATAAACAGCTAAGGCTCCCTTTTATATAGAATAGCAATCCCTAACAGAAGAGAATCGACCCAGTCCGTTGCCTGCAATAATACACTTGTGTACTTTGTGAAATGCCATGATCACCAAAGAGCCATTAGGTCCACAGAGTCATCCTAATACTTTTTTAACTCAGATTTTATTCAACGTAGATGGGTGAGGGTCAACGGGCGCACTACCACGCCCATGATCTAGGGATCGAATCCCGGCTTGACAATCAAGCAGACCAACACAGCCTTATCCCTCCGCCGTCGGCCATTGGTACCAGACTCGTCTGGGAGAATAAAACCACTGACTTGTTTCTGGCCACATACGAATTCAAAGGTTTCTATGAACCTAGGAGGAAGCCGGATGCTGAGGGTACATCTCGAAGACGGGTTTGATCAGGGCCAAACACTTTATTCTCTATCCCTTTTTTCATGAGACAGCGCCCCAATAGCCATAAATGTTTTCATGCAATTTGCTTTTTCCAGAAAAGGGCGTATCACCTTCTGCGAAACCAATATTACCCCTTTGATAACATTATGAGTCTTTGTGTGCTGGAATGTTTACAAAAATGACACGTACGGCCCGTCCTGGCCTCCAAAATTAACCGCGCCACGTTTTCCTTCGTAGCAGTGGCTATCATTTCCCGGACAAAGACCGAAACTTCAGAAATATCGTTATGCGAATCGGTAAGTGACAGATAAGAACTGAAATTCCTTCGTCCGAGACGGCAACTCGGTTATAAATCGCCATTCAGATCAACAATGGAAGGGTCACTGTCTTTTGATGTACAAAGTTTGTGAGACGTCCGCGCGACACGTCTGCGTAGCGGCTTATATGGTATTATGCATCGATCAATAATCATGAGCACATAACAATATGGTCAAGAAAACACGCTGCAATCGTGCAAATGGCAAAAATAATTGACGAAATTTCCATTTTCGTCTTGCTCTTGAGCAAAAATGGAGCCATTATGTCACTCAATCAATACATAAGTGCATACAGACTGGACACCTACCAATCGAGCCCAACATTGCAGAAAGGAAAGAAATGATTCTGTTGAGTTGGGTCAACTACAAAGCTCACAAATGACTGAAAATTTGACAAAAGGTGTTCTTCGCGTGAGCCGTATGGAGATTCCTGCTTAAAGAGAATCATAGAAGAAACAAGAACATGGCGCATCCCGAAATACGACTAATGCTAGGAGCTATGTACAGGAAGTTTGGTGAGAACCGTCATAAAAAACGGTAGCGGGTAGAAATATAGCGAATGGGGAATGAACAGGGAAGTTGGAGCACACATAATTTTCATATTCTGTTTGTATAGAGACAATCGGATCAAATGCAAACACACACACATACTAAACAATGAAAACAATGGATATCGATCGATCTCGGCTGTGGGTCTGCCAGTGAGATTAGGCAAATAAGAGCTCGCTACTGTACTGCGAAAACTTACATGATAGTCGAATGAGTGACGATAGTAACCGAGAATATGTCGGCGATGTAGCCGTTGTAGGTCAGTGGTGTCCAGAACGCCTTGGACGAGGGTCGACGGTGGTAGTTCACTCAGAAGTAGCCGTGACATACTTGTAGTGATGAGGGAGGGTGTTCAGAAGGGGAACTCGTTGCAATGGAACAGTTACAGCCGATTCACACCGCTGCTGTCAACTGCCTGATAACAGCACGTGGGGACAGAGTCGAGTGGAGTGCTTATGTGTGCGGACTGGTTGAAGCACCGCCTCTTCTCGCAAAAGGTGACGTAGCCCGATGAGAGAGATGAGCAAGGAAGGCGGGAGCTCTTCGTGGAACACAAGATTCCGACTGTTTACCTACAATCCAGGCCAATCCCTGGTCCCAATCAACCAGCGCTGAGTCCGATTACTACATGGGGTATTACCTATTTTTGGCGGAAAACCGGTTCATCTAATAGGCAGCTAGAAGTGCGTTGGGCAGTATACAGCACTCTAGTTGTAGGGCATTGCGTTCAAAGGAATTCTGACACAACTATGCACGCAGTATCGAAGTAAACCTTCAAGCAGTAGACGAACCCGAAAAGATCTTGGGTCATGGGTGACATTTTTAATGACAGTTCATCTGAACATCTGACATCTGACATCTGAACGGATGTGCGGCGCATCCCAGGAGACCGACAAGATAAAAATATAACTCTAATTGAGTTGAAGAATACGGATGTATAAGCGTCGAAGAGGAAGGTTAGTGCTTTGGGTCTCAAATGAGGTTCTTCCTACACTTCTCTCTTTCCCCCCTTTCCCGCTCTCCTCACGGGACCGGATTACCCCAGTGACCATGCAACATACTGTACCTTCTGTTTATAGCTCTGTATGAGTTCTAGATGCGTGGCGAATCCGTGTAGGAAGCTCCGCTGACCTAACAACTCTCTTTGAAAAGTTTTCCTTTACCAATAAAAACCAGGGGAAGTTTAACATTCATTGGCTTCCTTATTTGGCATGAGTTCCGCCTCAGTTTGCACTTTCATGGAGAAGAAATAAGTGATAAACGGAGCTGATAAATCGAACTGCAAATATTACGTCAGAACGAAAATTAACAAGCGAAAAAAACATTGTGAGAATGCGGAAGCAGTGATACGGTACGTGACTTCGACTAGATTTTGCTGGCATGAAGACTTGGGCTGAGATAGAGTCAAGAATACGCCACAATCCAGTGGAATACTACTCTAACACAATCACCATCGTGATCCCTTAATATGACCCTATACAGTAAGCCTGCTCCTTCGGTCTAGTGCAAAGCGGCGCCGTTGTTATAGACGAAGTTGTGCGATCAAATCCTGCATCCGTCATTTACCCTTGCAACTCTTCAATATTGGTTCGTTGATGCCCGGCTGTGAGAGAGTACTACCGCTCGTTAGTACACTGGCTTCAGAGAGTTGGTCTCTTAGGAGGAGTAGGGTTTTAAAAGGTACTAAAGTTCTTGTAAGAAAGCGAGTGTGTGGCGCGTCTGAGAAGGCGATTGACAAGAACTTCCTCTATTTGTTCTCTACGGCTCTGTCTGCCTTCAAAACTAGCCTGTTTGATGAAGGCCCTGAAGATTTTCCGTTAGGAAAAGATCAGAACTCGAGACATAAATTATATCTTGTATATATCTTGCATTCTATGACTCTAAACGCCAGACTGCTTTAGTCTCCTGCATTACAACTGGGTCGATTCCCGAACGCCCACCATCACAGATACTACGAATTAGTCTTCACAATTAGTCACCCTGTCTGTTCTGACAGTGCGTACTCGATTCATTGACCATTGACGTCAATGACAGCGATTCATCAACGATGACCACAATTGACTCCTGTGGGCCAACGGGTCGTTTCCGGCAACAATATTTTGGTGAATTATGTGCCTGCCGCTGGAAGTTTTCGTGCCTATCAGTTGTAAATTCTAGTTATCACGACAGGTATTTGCCCCGTGATGCGTGGTGGCCACTTAAGCTTACTGCGACTAAAAATACCATCCCACTGAATTCACGAGTTTGATGAATCGCGGTGACGAATTGGTGGCATGATGGGAAGGTAATGAACAGTAAATAGCGTGGGAAGTACGGTACAAGCCTGAAATTTTGTCATATCTCCCCACGTTTTGCTCGGACTCGCAGATCTGATTTCAAGGTCGCATCGGGCAACCTAATTGTTAATATCAAAACAACTCTTACAAAGGAAAATCAGTTGAAGGATTTATCCTGCTGTCAGACAGACTCTTGAATTCTCCGTCGTTCTTATGAAGCCGAGAGGAATCGAAACGAAAGGAGGACAAGGTAGTGTGCTGACTTTTCGGTCATACCGGCTACTGTGTTGTACTGCAAGGTTAACAGACAAGGGACAAGGGAAGTCGCAGTGGGACTTGCTTGAGAGAGGTCAGAGGTTGAAGCGGTTGGAACAGTCGGAAACTCGCTTCAATTCGGAAAAATCCTTGCATCATGGGAGTTACTGCGCATGGTGGAGTAGTGAAAGTGATACATGGGCCCCGAGATCGAACGGACAGATTGAGGTAGTTTAGGCCACTAGAACCTCCTTGAAGCCCTAAATGCTTTGATCGCAGCCAAACCGATTTTTTCAGCTTATACAGAATTATTCAAGCGAGAAATTCGACGTCAATCGATTCCAAGAAGCCTCTTCATCTAGCCGATGGCGTAAACAGTGATCTTTATCATAGGGAATGGGAAAGTGGTCTGCATGGGAACGGAATCCATTGTGAACTCCCGTATGTTACCATGACTACTTGAAAAGAATTTCAATACCCCTACAATATTAGATAGAACGTAGAACACTTCAAAATTTCTTTTCAAATTCCTGCTTCTGTATACTGGGCGGAAATGGGGTAGTGACAAGTCCAGAGACCAATATTATCAGGCTCAAGAAAAGACAAGAACTTGCGCTTTATGTGTGGGCGAATGGCAGCAGAAGTCTGCTTACCGAGTACGTGAGTCATCATAAGAGGTGTCAAGATAATTGGCTACATTCGGACCCATGAGAACTTTGAACTTGGAAAACGATCGTTGAGTATTCCTCCTCCTAACAGTTTACCCTGCTGGAGCTCATGGTTCACATATGAAGGGAAATCCTGTGTTGCAGAGCTGAAGTCCAGGCTCAACTCATGGCCCTATAGGCCATACCGACTACCTTGCGTTTCTACATGATTGAAGACCAAACTGTCATATCCAGACCAACTGAGCCTTCCTTACCTCGTTGGCCGTTCGACTGGTACTCAGCTCGTTCGGGAAGATGAGAACATTTCCTTCTACATCGGCGGGCTTCTATAGTTTAAATAGTAAGTATTGGTCCAAGTACTTAGTCGAAAGCCACTACAACTGGGAGCCTAGCTCATGGATGGGTTCCATAACGAAACAAGTTAACGCCAATAGGATCTCTCTGAATCGTCCAATCCTACCAAACATGTATAGAAAGTAGCATAGTGCTCTAATGGTCACTGGATGAATTCTCTGTGACTAAATGAAAGACCGGCTCTCAAGACCGCTGGCATCCGGTTTAAAAGCCCAGATAGTCATCTACATGGGATTCCTTAAATGATCCTTTGGAGTAGTAAGCTGGTTTAGGTTGAGTTCAGCAATGGAGCTGGGCGACATTAATAGAACCTGGCTGTGTATAATTTTGGTAATCCGAAAATGCCCGCGCCACCTTTCCTTGGTCGCCTTCCAGGTGACGTCAATATTGATACCAAATTGATATTGGTAGATGAAAAACGCCTTAACATGATTAGTTTTTGTATAGGTTCTGTCGAAGTTCTTGACTTGGCCAATAAGGCAACCAAATACTTCTGCAGTTCCAAAATCACGCCAAATGCACTGCGCATACCTGCCGTTCAACCCCTATATCCGGTTTAGTAAAAGTTGAACAATGTTACAATAATGATCTATTCTATTCTCATTGTTCATTTTCAAATCAATTGTTCAATTGTTTTCCATCAATATTACCCTTTTATGAGGAGGAGGAGATAGTGTAACAGCAAGGGTTGCGCTATCACACCCTCACATGGGAGGATGATGGAATTCCAATCGACACTCGCGCAGGCCAACCAAAGCTTGTGTCCTTTTGAAGTTGTTTACTTGGTAGCAAATTAGCACTATGCTGTACATCAGGCTGACGCCCCAAATCACCGAATAGGCCACATATGTCAAAACTCCACTTCGAAACTATTTCTAATGTATTTTTAGTTTGGGATGCTGTAAAGTCAGAGTTAGCGCCCAGATGAAGATGAGGGAACAAGGGTAAGGATACAGAGAGGACCAGATTACCACCTGATTAGGATAGCCTTGCATATTGAAGCTTCGAGTAGGTGAATACGGAAAGTCCTGAAGGGACGTCATCGCGAATGACCTTAATGAAAACAAGGCCACGTGACTAAAATTCCTTAGATAAGAGGAAGTTGTGATTAATAAGAAGGACACTAGAGCCCACGTGGGAGCTTAGAAAAAGGACTGACGTAATGAAGAGAAAAAAAGGAGATGACATAAACTAATTTGACGAACCCATGATTCATGACACAAGGAGGGAATTGATTCGCAACGAGTGGAATCACTGTGAGGGTACGCCATAATCCCTTCTCTTCAGTTGTGCACTAAGCAGAGTAGTTACAAAAAGTAGTTGAGTTGAGTAAGTTGAGGAAGCGCGGAAAGTTTAAAAATACTTCCAAAAAAGGCAAAAAAAAACCTAGGGAAAGGGAAGGCAGTCGGTACTATATATGTACTTTCTGTGCGTCGAATTCGGGATTAAACCTTACCCAGAGCTGGAGAGTTTCGGTTAGTTTTGGGGTAGATTTGCAAAAATCTTTATGAAAGGGGAAATGCCGGTTGGGAGAATAGGCTGGTGGTGCTACTGCAGTACAGAAGTACCATTCACCGATCGGAACCCCCGAATCGATCCTGTAGGGCATCTGTCCTCAACGTTTCCTTTCTTTCTGGGGTCAGTAAACCTGCTGCTCTGCTGATGAACGAGTTACAACAATTTGTATACCAATTAGACCCCACCAAGTGATGGAAAAGTCAAATGATCATCCAAATAGATTCAAAAGCATGGCGCACCCACGTAATTCAGTGGAAGATTCACCATGATTTTCACACCATGATTCAATATGAGTTTTTTAATGTCAAACAAGAGGAAAAATAGGTGAACATTAGTCATTCAAAAATTATTCGGATAAAAATGGAAAAGTGTAGCCTATTCAGTAGAGAATGTTAAATTAAATGTTCCCATCCCGATTATGGATGATGCCAACACTGACTAGCCGGACTCTGAGCATGTCTGTTCAAACAAATTATTTTCCAATGGAACGTTTGACGTCAATAGCGGCAATACGAGAAACGATTATTTAATTAGAAAATTCGAAACCAAACAACGAATTTGGTCATACATAGGGGTAATAGGAAGAAAAAAGCCCTCGATTCTGACAAAGGCGCTGGGAAGTACATAGAAGCTTCGATCGAAATGGGATATATATTGGGATAGAACGAAGAAGAGATAGAGCCATAAACGGGGATAAAATGAAGCGAAGACCAGACTACCCTATTTACTAGATAGATTTTCGGGATAAAATGGGAGAATGATAGCGCCATGTGCGGGGGAGGATGGCAAAAACAACGTTCTCTTTGTTCTCATGGGTATTTTAAGGAACCAAAACGACGATCCAGTCTCTAGTGAAATGGCTTTTTTAAGGTAGAATGAAGGAAGAAAGATAGTCGAAGATAAGTGGTAACAGCGTGCTGTCTTTGTGTAATTTTTCAAGGGTCAAAATGGGTGGGGTGCAATCGAAAACATCGAGGTCAATCTGTTTGGAACGAGCTTCTGACTGAATATGTGCATAATAAAGATGAAAAGGAACGTTTCTAGCGCATTCAGAATCACTTGCCATAATTTTTTGCTTATGATTTCTCGTTTGATTTACGTCCATAGTATAAACACAGTTCAGATTTTTCGACAACTCTGAAATCTTTCAGGTATGCTTTCGTTTCTTACCTTTTTACCGGGTGAGTATACCAAAATCAACCACACCTTTCATAACAAATAAATGAAGGTTTGATTATCCAAGTTCGAGGAACAGAGGTTCGTTGGCATTTCGACGCTCCATTCGTTCGCATGCAGTTGCCTTCGACGTCGGCGAGCCCGCAATGGATAAGCAAAATCAATAGCGCCCATTGCTCTGCTCCACGCTTGCCCAACTAGGCACCTCTTCACTCGTATATCCTTATTATCAATTTTTCATGATTAAAATACTCTTGTGCCGTGCGAGGTTGTTAGGTGGAACAATTTATTAATTCAACGGCCCAATGTTTCGACACTATCGTCTTCTTCAGAGGCCTAAAGCAATTCGAGATGAGTTGCACAGTATCTAAAAAGCGCATCTCCCCATTTGGCGAAGGTGACAACAAATTCCCCACAAACCCCACAATCCGAATCCTAACTCACCAGGGTTCCACCGCTCAAGCGGATGTAAATCCGCTGTCACCACAGGTGACTGTCAGTAGCGAATGAGACTTCTTGTGTTGTCTCCCTTATACTTGTGATAAGGAAGATCACGTCATAATGTGTCATGAGCCGCAGTGCGGTATATACGGCAAAAGATCGTTGGTTATAGACGGGCACTCATCTTTACCGTTCATTTTAGGATTTCTTTGAAATATCCAGACTGCCTCTAATGTTTTTCTCGCTGAAATCTCCGTCTCCTGCGCTTATATCGTGCACTTTACTTCAGAGTTGTTGCCGTCGTGCTTCTCAATTTTATGCCTACCAAGCGCTGTCATCAGGCTGCCACGCCTCATACTAGCGAGGTGCTCTTTTGTCCGTACAGCTAGTTGTTTTTCCAAAATAATTTTTCAGTTTTAGTTCCGTAAACTATATTTCGACTTTGATTCAGATTCACTGATGCGGTTTCTGTGCGGTGGACGTATCGTGACCATTTTTGATGCTCCAACATAATGTCTGACAAGGAAAAGGAGCTGTGTCCACGCTTGATTGACTATCTCGTTGTAGTTGGGAAACGGAACAGAATCAGAAACGGCAAGGAACACACGCACACATCGATTACATATCCAGAAATACTTAGAAGGTATCCAACAGATGATCACGCTGATTTTTCACTACCAACTGATGTGACGGTGTTTTGTCAGCCTGAGGGATGTCTAACACTAGGCACTCACGCAGGATGTGGCCAGGGCCGTGATCCCCAATTTTTCGTTTTCATGCTAACAGAAAAGGACTCTGCAAAAGTGCGATATGGTCTGTGCCTCAATTTTTTTCAACGCTTAGAGAAGAGAATAACTAACGCATGTCGATCAAGTGAGTCTACCGTGCTCTCCGAGAAAATCAGAGATCGTACTTCATCGTTGACGAGCCTATGTCTGATCTCGCACCATCCATTTGTTTCAACTTTCCATGACTTACTGGTTTTACTTAAACAAATCATCGATGGCTGCAATTATAGAGCGGCGCAAAAGAGTGCCAACAAGAATCTTGTATGGTCAGTACTAAGTGGTCGCTGGCATAATACAATCCCTTCCGAAGCAATGCAAGAGATTAAGGAAATCGAAACTTGGATTCTTATGCTTCTCAGCTCACCTGTGCCTGTGCCAGGCAAGACCAAAGTGGAGTTAGAAGTGATGCCTCCAGAAGTGTCTCCTATCTTCGAATTCGCATTACCCGATCACACCCGCTTCTGTCTTGTGGATTTTCCCCTTCACTTGCCTTTTGAGTTACTCGGAGTCGATGCAGCAATCCGTATTTTGGCAGCCGTAATGCTTGAATTCAAGGTCGTCATTCAATCCCGAAACTACAATGCTGTCAGTATGTGTGTGCTCTCTTTGGTCCACCTCTTGTATCCTCTCGAGTATATGTTCCCCGTCATACCTTTATTGCCTGCTTATATGCCATCTGCGGAACAGCTATTGTTTGCTCCCACTCCGTTCGTTATTGGAGTTCCAGCTTCCTTTTTTGCCCATAAAAGGATAAAGGAACTGCCAAGTGACGTTATTCTGGTTGATCTGGATTCTACTCACGTAATAATACCGGAGGATGTCTCCATTCCCAACTTGCCCGAGCCTGATGCAACGATATTGAAGAATAATCTGAACATGGCAATCAACAAGATGGGCACGACTCCACTGGAGGAACACGTAGACGGATACTTTGACATTGATGCTGATATGGTGGACATACTGTGCAGAGTGGCAATGATAAAATTCTTCAATTCTCCCAATGTATTCGGTGACTTTTCGGAGCACACTCGCACTTTACGACTATATCCTCGACCAGTTGTGACTTTACAGTCGGAATCATTCCTGAGAAGTCGTCCTCATTGCACTCAATTCATTACTGATCTATGCAAAACCCAGGCTGTAGAATACTTTGCCGAATGTTGCCTCTGTCCCAAAAATGAAGCATATGTTCGTGTTCAAGCGGGTATTGAAAGTCCAACTCAAATTGGTGACAAGGCTAAGTGGTACAACGAATCGCTCATGCCTGTGCACTTTACTGTCTACCCAAGTGGTTCTTCGCTCTCTGATGCTTACTTTGTGCTCGTTCGTCACGATGAGTCGATTGATTCCGACACTGATGAAAATGATACGAGATCAGTTGACAGTTCTTCTAGCATCGATGACTTGATGTTTGATGATCCAGGAGAAGGTGCTGAGCGTGACATCGTCATCAAACCCCTAGCCCAGGTGAATGATGTGTACAAGGAACCGCTAAGTTTGGAACTTCCGCCTAGCGAGAGCGCAACTTCTGTTGAGAGTTCCTTCAGCAGCGGCAGATCAAGTCCAACATCATCAGTGTCAGCTTCTGCTGTTGACAGTGAGGCCGATTTCGCGAAACTTGCCGAAAACCTTGCTTTGCAATCGGATTCCAAAGGCGATTTTTCATTTGTACACGAAGAACGGAATGGTATCGAGAAGACCCCTGTGTTCCAGAAACATTGGCAGGGTGCTTTTGACATGAGCATTCCGACTTCCTACAAAACAGCTCCGCTCAAAGGGACGCGTGTTAAGGGTATATCATCAACAAGCGACTCTGGTGAGAAGGCTCTTGGACCTGCATTCATGAATACCATAAACGGATATGCTGAAAGGAGCCAAGGAATTTTCAGTCAAGTTTTCAGCAAGACGGCTCCAAAAGCGCAAGCGTTGCGTGAACGAACCATGATACCTCTCGCTGTCGCGGCTGCAACTACAATGGAGCAAAGTCAACATTTGGTAAAAAGCAAAACTGTGGGAAACGTGACCAGTTCTCGGACTGCATCTCAACAAAGCAGAAATCAGCAGACCGTTCGCGACATCTGTGACCAAGTTATATCTGGGCAGGGTGTTGGCGTGTTCACGTATCCGAAGTTAAAACGGCTGATGGAAGATGAAAGCTTGCGCGAACTGGTATGCTCGAAGCTTAATTTAGGACTAGAACAACGCCTCTCTGATGGAGATTATGTAAAGGAAGTTGCGTTAACGAGAGCTCAGTATAAGGGTTATGTGAGAGTTCTTCAGGCATGCATTGCAGGAATTGAGGTATCCTTCAATTCGCCAGGATGTTGCGGCTTAGCAAGTGTCTTCCATGTGCTGGAAATAGCTCACACACATTTCTGGTGTAAAGGGAATGATATCTCATCTCCTTCGAGTTCTACACCTAGTGCGAGCGAAACACCGTCCTGGCCATCCGCAGACTCGAAGGATTTATTTGAGCGTTCTGGTGAAGCAAAGCGTGTAACAGCACCTGTTGAAATTGGGGCGCAATCACGGAAGTCTGAACCGTCACGTGCCCTATCAGTGGCTTCTCTTACACCTCCGCCATTGCCGCCACGTGATTCCTCCACAAACATTCCACGACGACCGTCTCAATCAGGAGTGGCTCCGTGTGTACCGTCATCACCGTTATCACTTTCAGCTACATTGAACGGTCCACCGAAATGCCCTCCACCAGGAAGAGTACCGCCACCAGTGCCTCCACCAGGAAGAGTACCGCCACCAGTGCCTCCAAGACCGAATATGCCTGGTGATTCTAACCTCGAAGAAGGATCTTCAGGCGAGCAAAGTGCTGCGTTCCAGGCGCCACCAAGTGCATTACCGGTATCGATGTGGGAGCCGCAGAAAGTCCTTGCTGCATCTTCAGAATCAGCTCGACATTTCATCTATCAGGATTTAATACTGCCTGTCCAGAATCCTTTGTGGCAAAACCTAACGTTTTGGGAAAATGCCTTCGTAGACGTGGTGGCCCAAGAACGAGATATTGTGGGAATGGATCAAGAGCCATCAGAAATGATAGAGAGATACGCTGCCCTCAGTGATATCGAAAAGAAGCGGTTGGAACTAGAAGAGGATCGCTTGTTATCCACGCTGTTGCACAATATGACTGCCTATATGATTATGTGTGGAACGGGTCAGAAGGCTATACAACAGAAAATCCGTCGCTTGCTGGGAAAAGCACACATTGGATTGGTTTGCTCCATGGAGATCAACAAACTTCTGGATAAGCTGCCGCAGACGCAGGGCAATTCCATTCCTCTCAAGCCACTAGGGAGTCGCTTGGTTCAGAAGTATTCCTTTGCTGTACATGAGGGATCAAGTTCGCAAGATGATATAATGTTCATGGAAGTATGTGACGATGTAGTAGTCCTGCGATCTGTAACTGGGATGGTCACTGAACGGTGGTGGTATGAGCGGTTAGTCAACATGACTTATTCTCCCAAAACGAAGGTACTTTGTTTATGGCGAAGACACGAAGACAAAGTCTACATGCATAAGTTCTACACCAAAAAGTGCCGCGAGCTATACCAATGCATGAAGAGGGCAATGGAACGCGCCGCTGCTCGTGGGCGGGTTTCAATTGAGAGCCATGGTCTTGGAGGTGAATTCCCGATACATGATACTGAAACAAATCAGGGAGGTCTCCTTCAAGTTCGTTGCGATGGGATTTCGCTTCTATTTGCAAACAGTCAGCATTTCATTGATCTGGCAAATATCAAAAAATGCAATACGTTCGGCGGCAGCGTCTTTCTTCTGGAGGAATTTGATCGAAAGCGAAATGAGCTTGTGCAACGACGGTACTATTCTCAAATGGCTGACCAAATTTGTTACGCAGTGCTATGTGTATTCAGCTTCGCCGCGGCTGGTCACAAGAAAGCAAGTTGAAGGTTCACGGGTGTGGTGCAGTAGGAACGAAATCGTCGCGTCGCGGCAAGAGAGACGCCGCGAGTGTGGCAGAATGCAGCAGCACTTAAGAAATACAGGAACAAAAGAACTAACAGTAGAATTATGCCAAAAGTAATAATCGCACAGCGATCGAGCTGTATGAAGAATGCTAGTGCCGTAATAACGGCGAAACAAATTTCGCGACAGCCGCGTGCGGCGAATCAATTACACAAAACCGTTCCTACTGTTCGTCTCCCAAAGTTCACGACTCTTAAATTTTTTTTTTGTCGAATCGTGTGAAGAACCTTTTTTACAAGTCTCTCTTCTGAGTTAGATGGGTTTCTCAGTTTTTCCATTTTTTATCTGATATGATTCTAGTTCTTGTGTTCTGTTTTTGCCATTTGGGGTACGCTAATCTCAATCGCTTGACCTATTCATTCCTATTAGATCACTAGCTGATGATGTGCTCATGTTGTAACATCTTTTGCTCTCGATGAATTCTGAAATATATCTAAGATGGTACTCTTTAAATAGAGCCTAATGTCTTGTCAAAGTTTGTAGATACATCTGACAGATCTGATAGATCTGAAAAGTTGATTTCACTTAGTTGAGTTTATTATAAGACCTTGTTGTTTGTTTCATTTCCTTTTTCCATGGTCATGTTATTTCCCTCATTTCACATGTTTACAACATGTCCGGTAAATAAATATAGAAAAAATAAAATATGTACAGTTTATTCCTTTCCTAGCTTGTTTGCAAATACTAGAATAAAATTTCTTGGTCCGAGAAAAAAACAGATTCCAAAAAGTTCCTGCAGAAATACTGTAAAAGATCACAACTCACTTGTATGCATGTCATATATCAGGGGATTTCATGTCGTGAAAAGGTTAACCAGACCTAGGTCGTCTCTGCTCATATGTATGTTCTAGGTTGTGAAGCATTGGAACAGGGTGTGTAGAGACCCGCCTAGAAGGAACATCGTGGACAAATGCTTGACATAGATTTCAGTGAATTTCAAAACGAAGTGGACGGATTTGAACTTTTTTAGAAGTACGTGTTGAATATGGGTATACAGCTGGCTCATTACATTGTTAAAGGCACAGTTCACGGTAATTTTGGGGTATCCGATTTTCGACGGAAAAAGTACGCCATACAGTAGTACAATGGTGAAGGGGAAACCGCAAAAAAGGAAGAATAAAAAATACAAAAATTTAAAAAAGAAGCGAAACGGGGGTTGGACGAGTTTCACAGCGAAAAAACGGCAGTTTAGGGAATTTCCGGGCGAGTAGACGAAGGCGACGCAATGTGGGCGATTGCACACAACACACCAAACCGGCTGATTTTGCCCTCTTTATTAGCAAGTATATGCGTAGGTAGTGTCCTTTCATAGTAATCTTAAGGGAGCTTTCGAGGAGCCCATAGGAAATCTGGGCTGCCGCGGAATTTTCGTTTGATACTATCTGCACAGCCTAATAGCTACAGCAAGACAAGAAAAAGGCTGAAGCGCACTGAGCTGGTTAACCTTGGTGGATGTATGTATGTGCCCTTTTACCGGTCTAATACCATTCCTACCCTTACCTACACCCTCCATTTAGTTGTGGGTCGTGGAGGGGCAATCGTCGCACTGGACAAAAAAGCGCATTAAATTTCCACCATGCTATTGAAATGTGTCGAGTACGCGACGTAACCCGGTGATCGACATATTCAATACCGGACCAGGTAATTATGTACCTACATGCCGTTTCGACCATGAAAGTATGAAGCCCAAATTACCGGGCAGATATTGCGGTAATAAAAACTGAGTTGACGAATAATCACGTAGGCATGAGCTATGAGCTGAGATGCGACGAAAGTTCCCAGTTTTTCAGAAATAAGCCGATTTGCGTAGGAAAAAATGTGATGCCGAGTTGCCGGTGGTTCGTGACTTAGGCTTATCTAACTGTGTTCGGGAACTCGTCAGAATTTTTGACCCGAATCGGATTATTTTTCGAAACGCTGCAAAACTTAATCAAAATGACGTATCGTAATAATCGCTTTGAGTGATATCATTAAAGCCCTACGCCTTTATCGTCGCTCTGATTTACTGAAAGCAGCTTGAAAGGTAGTTCGAATCCTTGGGGGTCCGGTGTTTTTGGGTGTTATTACGGTACCGTATTCCAAGAGCTATTCTAATTTGGAAGTCCAAGAGCTCCTTTGATCTAGAAATGAATGAGTATTGCCTAGAAGCTGTGCACTTCAGCGAGTTAATCGATGTAATCAGCAACGAGTGGTTTCGATCCATCGACCTCTGGTCTAATAACCCAAAGGGCGGTGGATCACAAAAGAGTAAAGTTCAGCGAAGCGGATGGTTATAAATACCAGAAACCATAATGCCAGTTACCAGTGACTGGCATTATGGTTTCTCATACTTTGATCGAGCATCTGAGACTGTACAGCAAGCAGTTTGGGTAGGAAACAGTAAGCGCCGATGCTAAGTCATTTGACGCAATCAGTCGCTAAGAAAACCGAATGGCCGCGGTAAGTGTATGGCGCAATCCCAGGCACCATCAACAACACGTAAATATTTACTCGTATATTACCAAAGAGAGATCACAAGGTAAGAATGCTACTAGAAGAAGTGGACGTCAACTTTGCAGCGCCCAAATAATCCGTTTGCAGACGGTGAGCCCCTTTTCCCACTCTACTCTATTCGTCATGCTAATCCTGGAGCTTACCCCAGGGAAGCTAGTTAAAGATCACTTTCGAAAAACGACTAGCCCCTTTCTCTGTTGCTTCTCCCAGTCTTCAAAAGGAAAAGAAAAGTGCAGTGGCGTGGGACATGCTAATGGGCAACAAAACCGGTAGCCACCACCCTTATAGTGACACTGAAGTCATGCATCATTCCCAAAATGACGTCAATTTCTGGTTATCCTCTGGAGGAATCGTAGGTGTGTAGCCCGTTGTTGATGGTTCTACGAGATAAGCCCTCGAGGATGGTATTTATTTTTGTTTATTTATCTATTTATACATTCGCTTGCGTGCATCATATTGGTAAACAGTATAGGGCAATCGAGTAGCTCACAGGGACATCTCCCGTTGAGTTGATGTAATTCAAATGGATGGCATTGTTACAGTGTTGATGGAAAATAGCCAATCAGTTACGAAGAGAACGAGAAAATCTTTAGAACCTCGAACCAAAAGGTCTTTTTTTGGTCCCAGCGCACTTCTGAGGTTGGACTAGATGTATAGATGGGCAACAAAAGAGTATTTGGACGAGATTTCAGTCGCTTCAAATTAATGAGTGCTGGCTATTAGCGTGGATCAGTTGGTTGTCACAAACGGTCGCAAAAACTGTTTGAATGAAATAGGTCTCTACAAGGCCGCTAAACACGTCTTTTAACGGGACTACAGTAAAGTCATAAAAGGATTTTTGAGCCCTGATTGTGCCTGTCCATTTAGCTTTTCTACCTGACAGTACTCTGAACAATAGTGATCCTACTGTACAAGATATGCCATGCATTCAATAGTAGGTTGAAATATAGGACATTGATAACAGCTTGTGTTACTGTACCCTAAAGTCGCAAAAGCCTGAGTATCAGACCGCCAGTACGACTTCCAGTAGGTATAGGACTTGTACTTTGGAAGAAAATTTGAGAGTGCCGGCTGACCCAGACAGCCTTCGTAACCAAGTGAAGCTCGACCGTGACCGTTAAAGTGGAGGAGTCAGTGCTGTCATCAATACTGTCATGGTCGATAACTATTATTTTGGAATTTTTGTTTGCTAATTTTGAAATAGCGAATGTTATTCACTTCAATCGCTTACTATAAACGCACACACGAATTAAGCATAAGTCTACATTATAACCATGTACATAATTTCAAAGGATGAAAATCAATCG
This sequence comes from Haemonchus contortus, assembly GCA_000469685.2. NCBI lineage: Eukaryota > Metazoa > Nematoda > Chromadorea > Rhabditida > Trichostrongylidae > Haemonchus > Haemonchus contortus. The sequence continues at coordinate 10,128,669 of LS997562.1, read as the reverse complement.
GCAAATAAAAAATGGTGGACGAGTTTATAGTCCTCAAGTAATGCTTACCTGGACGAGTTTTTCGAACGCATCACCGAAACTTTTGTTTTCAGAGTCCACGTTGTTCATATGTTCACATATGATAACTTGTTCTGGTTGAGGTGATGTCCTTGGTGTCGGATATGGGAAACAGTTGATGATCTGTAATAGGACGAGTTTTATTCAAAGAACGACGCTTAGTGGAAAAGCCTACCCAGTGATGATTCTTATTAGGGCAAATATTAACTCTTAGAAAGAATTTAGTGCAAGCCTGAATTAATGCTAGCGAGAGGAGCTCAAGCAAGCGACTAAGAACCATTCAAAAAGTACCATCGTTGAGAAGATTCCACACTCCCCCGACCAAAAATGCGCTCTCCTACCCCAATAGATGGTTATCTTGATTACGTGGGAGGGGAAGGTTGCCCTAAGTCACATGCTGCACGACACGAGAACTCTTCTAAAGACACTCGGCGAAGACACGAGACAACTAGCTAGCAATAGCAATGGCCCTTTATTTGTGGGCGGATCATCTCTACCACCACAGCAGGCAGCTAAGTCAACTCAGCTACCGTCTCTCTCTACCTATTGCATGCTCCTGGACAAGAAGCAAAGCGGGATTAGGCAGAAAAGGAAAAAAAAGATAGGAAAATGATGAGAGGAGGACGATTTCGGAGTACATAGAGGCTGGGTGTAGGATGAGGATTACGAACTTTGAGATGGCACCCAGGCAATTTAGGAAGATGAAGTCACACTTGAGAAAGCAGTGAAGGGGCATGAACGATCAGCTACTTCCCTGTGATTATAGATGTGTTTTAGAGGTTATGTACCCCTTCCTCACTCACCTTTCGTGGGCATTTCACCAGGACTGGGATACTGGGGAGTTCAAAGAAACAGATATCAGACAAATGTTTGTGAGACGAATCAATGTGAAGTCTAGTGGCATGCACCATCAGTTCAACAACTTTTTCGAGTCAAGCGAAGGTCGTCAAGCCCCTCCATTGCGATTCTCATTTATGAGCTTTTTTACAGTCATACACGAGAACTATGACTGACTAATTATCTTCCAACATTCTACATCCCGGACGTTGCCTTCCAGCTTCTAACAACAAGCTTTGTACCACCTCCAGCAGTTTCTGGCTGGAAGAAGGAAAGAAGTCAGGGAAGATCTCTAAAGCACATTCAATCTTAGCTGTCCTCTCCCTGGCGAAAGCTTGCATGAATGTTGACGACAAATGGTGGACACAGGTGGTGTATACCTCTTGTCCATGGATCAATTTCTTCCGGCAATTTTCATGAAAGTACCTAGGGTGAACATTTTCTGATCACTCTGAACGAACAATTTGCGATAAAAATGATTTGGTGTTCTATTTCCGCTAGGAATCTTTGACGCGACTGGATCGAAAAGTTAAAAAGAGATAGCCTCTTAATGAGGGCTCAAGAACCTGTCCTAACACCCATTATCGCTCGACACTCCCAAAATAGGACGTGTTAAGCGGCCCTGTAGAGGCTTATATTATTCGAAATGGAGCGCGTTTGCTGTAATTGCAGCGAGCTGATACACGTTCATAGTTAACTCGCGTTGCTTTGCAGCAACTGAAATCTCGTCTGAACACCCCCTTCGTCGTCATGACCCCGCCCAACAATAGAAATGAATGGTTTGAGAAGGACTGATACTCCAATCCCTGCAAAGTTTTTCGTTTTTATCATCACCCATGCAGTATTTTGAATCAAGACTCTCGTCTTGTAATACAGCAGAGGGAAAATTCGATTATCGGGAACTGTACCCCAAACAGTATTGGAGGAGAGTGTAGCTTTTTGGAGAAGTTTCGGAAGCGATGATCCAGAAAGGAGAGGAAGACGCAGAAGCTCCTCAATTACGATGTCTGAGCCTAGTCCTAATCTGATAGGGGAGCAGATGGAGATGGAATCCGCCAGAAAAGCCTAAGGAAAAAGAAACATCGTGTATAAGCAGGAGTTTGGTATTCATTCGAAGGCTTGCTCATAAGTACGGAAAAAAGAAGTGAAAGGTGGGAATATGAAGCGATTTATGCTCGTAAAAGCAGAAATTGTCTATGGAGCAGGAACTAGCATTAGGCCACACTGAGTTTTTTGATTTAGTAAACCTGTGTTAGCTCGGACCTGGCCCGTTGGCTTCGGCTTTGACTCGGCCTTTGGCCTTCTAGAGACTGCACCAATGGCAATAGAGCGCATATTTTGAAAACACAAACATCTGATTGCAAAAGGCCTTGATACAGGCGATAGTGAAAAACATTTTTAGCAACATGGAAACTTATTAAAATCTCGGCCAACACCACTTACGTCGTCATAATCTCGCACAACCCCAAACTTGAGATAGTTTTAAAAACATTCGTAAAAAAATTTTGGTGCATGATTATTCAGAAAACTCACATATCGTAATGTTACCGCTGAAAAATTCATGAAAAACTTGAAGTAGGAAGGGAGTTGCTTTGATTGGACGTAATAAGAGGATGAGATTCCTGGCCAGGACGAATTCTTATGCAGTTCATAGGCAATCGGTACCAGACTTTGGGAATGGGAACAGGTAAGCATATTGTAGTGAAGAAGGTACTCGTGTGTAGCGTGATAGAGATGATGTGTAATCGTTTCCCGGCAGCCAATGCAATGGTGTTATCGGCTACTTGCCACCAGACCATAAACACTTCCAAAGTTCATCCCGCCTCCAAACACATTGTGGGCGGAGCCTGGGGGCACCTTGCAAGGGAATTTCTCAAGCCGTCTGCCCTCTCTTGCAGCATCATGCCTCTCCGTCTCTGCCCCGGTGGGCGAGAATGCAGACTGGTAGAGTCGATTGCAAAAACGACCCAATTTTTACCTTTTACGAAGCAACCTTGTAAATTTTTTTCCTGCTCGTTTCCCTAAAATACTACATTTCACTCAAATTATATACCGCCTTTAGATGTGCTTAAAGGCTTCTTTGACCCGCTGTGGCCAGACCTCTACATCAGGAAATCCCAGTCTTCTGAGAGATAGCCCCAAGGATGTGACGACTCTTGCTGGTTGTAATCTTGGGAATCTCCACCCCAACTGAAGTCAACTTTGAAAAAAACAATCAAAAAGTTAATACAAGGAAGTAGTCCTTACTTTTTTTAATGCCGCGTAGCAAACCAACAGCCATTTCTTCGGGGTAACTACCATTGTCCTCAACGAAAGTCATTTTTAAAAGAGTTCGAGCAGTCGAATAGGACAGCTAGAGGGTACAGCAATACAGCATTTCTCGAGTTCTGGTCGTTAGAAATGGAGGGGTGACAAGGTTCACTTATTACACAATAAACAAAATAGCCAAAGGTAACAGTAAACATGGAGATCCGCAGTCTTTTTCAAAACCACCTACCATCGACAGGATTTCCAGCCCGGACCAGGAAGTCATAGCACCTATACGGGTATAAACACAAACGAGAAGGTTCACAACAAGGACTTGTTTCCTACAGTGACCTATCATGAAATGAAATGCAATCGACGCACAGCTTCACGGACATTCATGTTTCATTGGACGGCACGATTTCAATTCATTTTTCATTACATTAATGTATGGAAAAATACATTAATGTCGACTCCCATGTGAGGTGATTTTAGGCCAGGCCTGATAAACTTTCCCCAGAAAAAATCCACATTCTTCCATCTTGCAGTTCTGTAGAAGCACGCTTACCTCAGGGGAAAGCGACCGTAAATCTTGTTTCGCATTAAGGAAAAACTCGTCAAAAACTTCATCTTAACAGGGTGTCAACTCATCTTTTTTTCAAGCCCTTTCTAGAGCTGTGGGGGTGGAACTGCCGCCTAAGCAGAGGACCGGAACATACTTATCGCACAGAGGCTATTCGCTCACTTCAACACTTTTTTACGCTCGCCAGCAATGATCCTGCCAACTATTGACATCATTGCAATGACCTGATTCAATGAGAACAGGGACCTCTTTTGAATTCTAGCACAGGTCCAAATTCCAGGCGAAGTTTGAAATTCGGAGTTCTCAGTAAAACCTTCAGAAAGGTCTATATCCTCCCTGTGAAAAGACAAAGTTCCCGACAAACGATCGAACCTAATGCTCTTACGAATTTCTCCATTGTGGAGGTTATTTATTGTAATGTGGCGCCGCTACCATGCGAATGGAGACTGGGATCGAGACGTAGATTGTCAGCTCACAGGTTAGTCAAGCGCTTCATTCAATCAAGGGGGTTAATAAAAGGACAAAGGATATCCTCTCGAATCAATCCCGTCTGAGGAATGCACCCCGCACTCGACTCTCATTCATTGTCGTAGTGGCGTATTGAATGCGTATGTGGCCTACACAATGACTTGCGGTGGCCAGCCGCTGTACAGATCAGTGCCTTTCTCCTCCCAGACAAGTCTCATCCCAACTGACCATTCCCGGAGTATGGAAAGGTCCATTGGCCTAAGTAGTATCGATCCGGGATTTGAACTCCTGGTCTTGGGTGTGGGTGAGAGTCCGCCACTTGACACAACCCCACCTCCGCTTTGAAACATCAAACACTCTCTACTTACTTAGCCCAATTTCCCTATGCTCCATTCACAATGAATGAATAATTTTTCTGAATGGCTTCTAAAAAACGGCCAGAACTCGACAGAAATGACTGAAGACCGCTACATATTATAGAAATGGTAAGGATGATTGAGACTGTAGGACTTGCAGCCAGCAAAAAATCGGCAAAGTCCAAAAGAAAGCGAATTTTTATGGACTGTAATAGATGGGCGGGTTTAAATTTTCGGCGGTGTTCATAAAATTCTTGTGGCTGTCCGAGTGATAGCGTATAAAAGTTAAAGTTTAAAGCCGAAAACTCGGCATAATACACAAAGCAAGAGCAGCAAATAATAAAATAGAAAGTGGTGAAAATAGAAGTAAAAACAATGTCGAAAATAAACAAATATTTTAGGCAAATACTTCCCAGACCTGATGGAACAGAAACAAAAATTCTATCAGGTCTGGGAAGTATTTGCATAAAACTTCGTAATAATCCAAACTCCTTCTGAAATTTCCTAGATGATTCCATGAGGTTCCCATGTGTGGACACCTCCCATGCAGATACATAGAACACATCCAGCTACCTCCTCTTAGCTTATTTACCCATATAATAAGCGAGCTGTTCTCAAACCACTCCTCTGTTAAAATCCAATGGAACTTTGAGCAGCATCTGGCTGTGGAGGCCTTCTCTATTGCTGTGAGGAGGGGGAGGAGGGGGGGGGGGGGGGAGGGAGGGGGGGGGTCCTGTGTCTACCTCCTTCCTACACCCCATTGCCCGCAACAAAAATGTTGAGACGGGGGCTCTATCTCGTCGAACGACCGCGATATTATGAAACCTTCGCACATGTGCTGTGCTTACTCAATCGGGTAGTGCCCTCCTATAAAATTCACATATAAGTTTCCCAGGAAAATCGGTTTCGTGTTCGTATTCGTGGAGTTTCTTGCAGATGTTCGTCGAACACCCTGAATAACAAGTTGAAAGTTTTCGAGAATATAATAAAATGATTTAAAAAATTAATTCCAAGCAATTCGTCTTCTAGCGTGTAACTCGAGTTTTGAGGCCATGTAGTCATTCATAATATTATAATAAGTGTTGATAAATGCCAAGATTAGAGGGCTGGGAAAGGCACGAAGAAGCGATTCAAATGCTTCAGGCGAGATAGCAGCAATAGTCACGAGCAGGAAATATGGGTTCTGAAGCGAAAATTGATTTGTAAATATTTCACCGTGGATATATCGCTTCCATGACGATGATTTGGTTGATTGAGATGATGGTGAAGAGGAGGAGGAGATGAAGGAGGTGCTCGATGAACATGAAACGGACGATAGTGCTGCAACCAGGTGGCCAACTAAAATCTACGCTACAGAGGGCCCGTTAGGGAGGTTTTAGGCCTGCACTTAGGCACCTGATTTACTGGCATTTCTCTAGATAGGAGGTGCAGTGAGACAAAAGTAATGGCTCCAATTACCTGAATCAGTTTCTCCTGTGATGGTGGTCCCTCAACTGGTGTATCTCGATGTTCACATACACTTGGTGTGGGAATTTCTTCCCAATGACATGCACACAATTCCCTATCAGACAGTCTGAAATCACACATTTGAAGAATTTATTGTGATTTTATCGCTCTTCTGATTTGAATTACATGTGTGTAAACTACGGAATATGCAAATTGAATCACATTCCGCAGCCATATAATGGCAATTTGGGTTGTTGACTGACATCGCCCACTATTACTTTCCAAATCGAGACCTCGCTGAAAAGCATGGCGCAGATTCCTCTAGAGTAGTTCGGAAGCGAAAGTGGATGGCACGCTCATGATCACATCAGGTGATAACTGATAAGGAACCCAGTTGGTTGGACTTTGAGGCGACTAATCCGCCATGGAATGTACTACGCCGATGTTGCAAAGTTTTGGGAGGCAGCACTTGACGGGGAATGGCTTGCGACGGGCTTTGGTAGGTGCGGCATGGGTTCCTTCCAGCTCGTTATGATAGAGTCTCACTTTCAGTGAAGGTGTCTTCCTCTAACCTGATTTCATTGCCTTAATATATTAATTATTAATATCCAATCTGAGTCTTAAAAAAGTATACTACGAATACAGCCGCTTTGCGACCGCACGCGGATCATGGTGTTTCTTTAGCCGCACCGCAACCATGCTATCAGGTGTTGCGTCGTTCTAACTTCTTCTAATCCAACAGAAAGTGAGTACAATGCCTTGACTTCTGAAGATTAATTTTAGGAGAATTTTTGACTTCTTCTGAAAAGAAACCTCAGTAAAAACAATGAACTCGCTATGCTGGATAGAGTTAGGGATTACGCCTCTCAGACTGGAGAGGTTTTTTATATATTCAGTAAGAAGTCAGTAGTAAAATAAAGTGCGAAAAGCTGATAACCTTCTCCCTTTCTCATAATTTCCATCTCACTGATTGTTGCGAAAGCAGTGAGGTCACTAAGAAAAGAGCAGTTACACAAAATAAAAAAAAATTGAAGAAATAATAGATAAATAAATAAATAAATGGATAAATAAATAAATAATTAAATAGAATAAATAAAAAATAAGTATATGATCATAATGCCATTCATGGCATATCAAGATGGCTTTTTTTCAGCCAAAGGAAATTTTTTGTGAAAGAGGACACTCAATCGACCATAGGTCCAAACTACTTCTCTCCGAACTAGCATTTGGTCACTCCCTCGTATCTCAAATCTGTACAGAGTGCAAACCCTTTTGAAAAGCTTCATTATGTAATGTGAATGAATTGCATAGGTTCTTTAACAACAACCAAACCAATCCAATTCTACTTGTGCTTTTTAGACCGTAGTGAGGTGAAGCTTGACAAGGAAAAGGTCCAACTTAATATCCTCTTCGTGAACAGTTTTCTCGAAGATAAATGGAATATGTTTGGATAACACCGTGTTTTCCAAAAAAAATCATTAAATTTTGTTGATATTAAAGTAAGATGAGGCTGTAAATTCTTTCTTCAAGCTGATGTTTGATGCCTTCGCCGAACTAGCCGATAAGCAGCCATTCATTGTCAGTCCCTTTATCATTGAAGAGCATTGACATGACTTGTTTTTATCGAGCATGTACAGCAAAGATGGGAACAAATAAATTTCATGTCCGAGAAAACGAAAATTGGGTCACTGAAACAGAAAACGACCAATCCCTTTCTTGGGATACACCCCACGTTTGCCTTCCATTCAGGATCGTAGGGACGATTTGAGTGCCCACGCGACGTACACAATGAATTGTAGTGGCCAGCCGATGTACAAGTCAGTGCATTTATACTTTCAAGCGAGTCTGGTACCAATTAACCGATCCCGAAGGGATGGAAGCCCCGGTTGGCCCAGGCGGGTATCGATCCGGGATTCGAACTTGCGACCATGCGCGTGAAAGAATGCGCCGTCACTGCCACTACACCACCCCACTCAGTGCTTTTATACTCCCAAGCGAACTGGACTGGGTCTGGGTACTTCTCCCCTAACACGGCGTCGCACACGCCGCACCCGCCGCCTATCGCAGGATTGCGATGGAAGATTGGAGCGCGCAATTTGTGAGGTAGGGGGTCCTTTAATTATTTGAATTGGCTGGCCGCTCCTTTCAATACCAATGCGGTCTTGATCGTCGTTTGTATAGGAGGAGTCTTTTTAATTAATCAAGTCCAATAAACATGAAAACTAAAAAGAAACAGAAGAAAAAAACGATCAAATCCAATGAAAAAGCATGCCAGTCAAGGAAAAATATCGCGTCCTATCGATTGGCGGGAGGCGGGGTGAGTACGGTAATTGCAGTGACATTTGCCGCATGCCGCAAGGGAGAATGCCGCGATAGGGGAGAAGTTCCGTTACCCATCTGGACCAATGAAGCAACCCTGAGGTTGGAAAGCTTAATCGACTCGGCACCCAACATAAACCGATGCTTGTTGATTATTCACTTATTGTTTACAATTAGGCGCTCATGAAAACGAATTCCCTCATTGGAGAAAATTTATGTGCATACAGCATATGGGCAATATGCAAAGTGCGATATTTTAATCTTCCCACACCTGCATTGATGAGACTTATGAGTATCCAGTCCAGGAAATGATCTTTGCGCCATATGAGCGGCAATAACATCACGCGGTCTAGCGCGTGCACCAACCGAATTCCTGAGGTCGAGCATCCCGTGGTATCGAAAATCAAGGAATTTCTGAGTTCACGAACTCTGGAAGGGGGGGGGGAGGTACGGTAACTCGCCTGAATAGCTGTACTAGCGCGAAGGAGCTTCAGACTCATTTCGCCCAGAGCTGCCCGTCGTGGAATTTACATATTCGTGCGTGTCGCGGTCGCCTCACCCGATGTTTCGATGGGTGCAGTGTACAAATATAATATGAATTCCCACTCCATGGGTTACGGTACTTGCAGTAGGACCACATCCGTGCGGACACGCGCGACCGTGGGAATTCCGGTACAAATTCCGTCTCCGCATGGCTACTGTATCACGAAGTCCGCAGAATACAGTTTTCACCTTACCACATCCCCCAAAACTGGCCATGTAACCACATATGAATGCATAGAGCAGTGGAAATCGCAGTGACTGGTTACTATTCTTCCTTTTTATTAAAAATTTATTGATTACTCTGGTAGTGACCATTATTATTACTATTATTATTTTTTAAATTTTATTATTATTGGACTGTTACTATTATCACCATTATTAACACCTTCGATGATCAGTTTTCATTCGAAGGTCTCTAATTTCTTCGGAAAATACTCGTCTTAAACTTTACACTGGTCGGTGGCAAGGTCGTAATTCATAAAAAGCAGCGCTCGGCAGTTTCTTCCCTTTCAAGGACAGGGCCGTCGGTTCTTTGAACGTCATCGAATGTTATCGTCTTATCACCCACTTGGCAATACAGGTCATCACTATTGAAAGAAATGGTTTAGTGTAGTGATAAGCCTTACAGAACAAATACTTGTTGGCTAGACTCACTTCAATTTTTTCAGTTGATTCCTTGATGACTTGGAACCTTTCTTCTTCTTATCGATGTCATCGTCGCCGTTGCTGCAAAAGCAAAATTAACGATAGGAGAAGGGGACAGTAAATGGGGAAACCATGCAACATCACGAGACCTTCACCGAAACTCCGGGAGTGCGCCATGTATAGGTGTTCTACTGCGGAATGACGTGAAGATTACACAGCTATTTAAGCACTTATGAACTTAACCAACACTAGACAGAATAACCCCGATCTTTAAGGAATCTTAAAGAATGAAATCTCCACAGTAGCTTTCTTTAGTGCGCCATGCATTCGATTCCAATCAGAATCCCAGTGCCGTTCGAATGGCCACTAGGCCTATACGATATGGATTGCTAGCAGATCAGGGCCACAATCGTTCCGAATTTGTTACCAGATTAAACGATCGAACGTACAGCAGTGCCAATTCGTCCTACCCTATCCTTTTCCCCGCTGATTGCCCATCCACAAACTTGGGAAAAATGCTCCTAAGACGCCTACTGTGGAAGGGTTTTGTTTTGCTTGATGCAGGACGCAGAAGTTTCGAGAATCGAAAGTCATGGTAGTCTTCTGTTGTTCCAGGATCAAGTACTGGAACCATGAGGTAGTTAAAAACTTTAACCAAGGAGAGTTTGGTTTAGGGGTTTCGTCCCGAAACTCAAAAAGGGACTTATTCAATGCACATACACTAATTCACGTGTCTAGGCTGCAAGCGTTGATTCAGATAGGTTTGGGGATGATGAGTTGGGTAATACAGGTTCCTACTAAGAGGTTTATTATACTGAGTGATATGGGAAAAGAGATATAGAGGAAAGCTTATTTGAGCCTAGAAAATAGGGCGGAGGCGGTGTAGTGGCAAGTGGTGCACTATATCACACGCACGATCAGGGGTTCTAATCCCGGGTCGATGCCCGCTTAGGCCAACCAAGCCTTCCATCCCTCCGGGGTCGGTGAATTGGTACTAGACTCGTCTGGGAGGATAAAAGCACTGACTTGTACATCGGCTGGCCACCGCAAGTCAATGTATAGGACACATACGCACTCATTACGCCACTACGATTCTGAATGGAAGTTGAGGGCGCGGGCGCATCCCTCAGACGGGATTGATTAACGCCAAAAGCTTTATCCTTTATTCATCCTTTATCCTGGGAAATAAGAATTCCGAACTCGATACAGACAGCTGTTTCCCAAACTTATTGTTAGAAGTAAAGAGGAACTCTGCAAACAGTAGAACGTCAGTCAACAAAATGAGACTCCGAGTAGGCAACCGTCCAGTCTTTTTCTAGAATGATTGGCTAGCCATTTGAGGAGTACGACCTTGCTTTTCAATCCATCGGAGTATCCCACATAAGACCTTTGAAAAATATGTCACGCCGTTGTCATATGATCGCGCAAACGACCAATCATAAACCATTGCTTGTTTTTTGTATTCTCCCTAGCCCATTATTCTTCTTGCTACCTCCCAACTGTTCTTTGGCTACTACTTGTTCACAGGATACGAACAACCCGGGTCAGGACATAGTTGAACGGTTTTGGAGTTTTTCAGGTACCTGTATCACATGCACCGTGCTAGGTATTCCATAAATATTCTGACTCCATAAAGGGAACATTTGGGTGAAACTATTGCCCTACCGTACGATAATGTGCTTTTAGAAGGGGTCAAAGGTAACTCAACCTGCCATGAGTTCGACGAGACTGACAGAAGTCGGACTATATCCCCCACCGAAGCCAGAATTGGCTATACCTCATAGCTATTCTCCCTGAGCCTCTTCTGATCACTGACTGAAGTTTTTCCCAAACAAAAACTCATAGCCACCATCATAGCTACTCCCCCTGGGCTTCTTCTGCTCACTGGAGATTCTCCGAACAGTAACTACTTCAAAAAGGCACACTTCACAATAATTTTGAGGTATTTAGGTTTAGACGAATAATGGAAGTGGTAGTCAGCAATAATTGAAAAATTAGTAAAACTAGGTGGTGGACGAATTAGTAAAACTAGGGGGTGGACGAGAATGTGACGACAAAAGTTGCATGGGAGTGGTGTATGGACGAGCTGTCTAAATGTGTGTGCATGTGCGTACAGCTGGCTACACTAAGCTGCCTGCATGCAAATAGTTGGTCCCGGAGCGAATGGTGCGACCTCTACAGCTTCTACAACGTCGTGACAACTTGTCCGCTTTTGGATTGGTACGCCGGCGAGAAGAGTTTATGAGCTCATATTACTCCCTATCTAGAAAGTTTTTCGACACGACAGCGTTCCTTGTGCTCGTGAACCGTGCCTTCAATACAAAAAGTATCATTTCCGTCGGAAACTAAAAGGGAAACGGAAAGTGACGAATATTACCAGAGCCATAATAATTGGGTTCCCGAAAAACTGGCAGAAAAGTATCGATGCTGACGGTATGCACTAACTAATGTTAGTTCTGTACTTTTGAGTAATTCTGTTCATTAGACTTGGAAATTTTCTTGTGCGAGCAGAATTATTTCCCTCCCGAACATAATCCATCAAAACCGGTACCACCTTTCATTGTGGTGGTTGGCAAATGTGGGCGAAACTCCCGTGCAACGCCATTTTATTGAAAAAAAAAGGGAAACAGCCATTCATAATAATTCTCTATACAGTTCTCCCAGTGACAGCTTTTTTTGAATGATTCCGGAGCGGACATAGAAGTAGCAGGAAGTCATCGGTCACAGATCCGGGTAGTTTGATCCCCGCTAAGGTCCTTGACGTTCAACAACCACCGGGACTCTTTTGAAGAATTATCAAAGTCCTTCGAACCCATGTTCAGTCGAAAATAGAACCGGCTTTCAGTATAGAGGGTGTTCTCCTATCTACACTCAAAAAAATTTAGCATTACAATAATGGCGAACAGTTTCCAGGGGCCACGGTGCCGACAACCGTTCAAAAGCCACCGGGATCTTTCCCGCAGGGGAAACACATGGCGCATCCCAGCTTTAATTGCCTTACCCACTAATATTGATTTGAAAAAATGCTAAATTTCAAAAAAAATGTAACTCACGGTGATTTGGATGACCAACAACCGTGAACACATTGCAGTGGACGGCTGGTACTTCCGCCCATCACCGTATGGAAGCAGTTGATGAACGAGAACAATCGCCTCCGATGAGGCTTATGATGACGGGATCGTAGAGGAGACACGATGAAAGTGCAATGACGAGACGACGGGGACGATCGACGACGATAACGGACGTTTCCACTGAAAAATCGTCCCCTCGTCCAACTTCTGACAATAACGGGGTTGAACATTCGGAAATCGATCATAAACGGCACTCGAAAAAACGGACATAAACGCACAGGAGAATGTTTTTCGTTGCGATCGACAATTGAGATCCCCAACGATTATGTGAGGGAATGGAATTCAAATTTGAAGATCATATAGAAGAAGAAATAAAATATGAATTGCTTGATTTTCAGGGATTCCTCTGAATTATTCATTTATTTATTTGTTTATTCATGATTTTGAAAGGCGGCAACAGAATCGCTGAAGGGTTATGAATTGGTGAGTTCTATTCAAAAAAGAGCAAATAAAATTGAAAAAAGTATTACCTAAAAGCAGAAATGGGTGTTACCTGGAATGCGCCATGCGCTCTACTTCCATATCAAAACAACGAACTGCTTGCAACAATACTTTCGACGTTTACAAGAATGTATGTCTGATGTCTGATTTCCAGGTCGTAAGCTCCGTTCGGACAGTCGGTCATACTTGATAATTGAGGACGTACAGCTTAGCTCGAACGGAATTCAATCCTAAGACCCATCAATGATTAGGGAGTCCATCGATCAGACACCTTTCGATGCTGATAAATTGGTGACGTGACGGTGTGATAAAGCCGACCCGCGACGTTTTTCACAGATTCATAGGACCTGTGCCTGTTGGGAATGGGTTGAGATAGCACGACTATGTTACTTCTGAGAACTTTGGTGAAAAAGGAAAAAGAAAACGCATGGCATTGATTAGCTCAGTTCTAACGATAGGCCTTGTAGAATCGTCGCTCCCTGTATTTGATCTATGTATTTACTGGGGACTTCAGCGAAGGTAGTGTAAGGGCAAGTGGGGCACTATGACACAAGCAGTCACGGGGTCGAATCCGGGATCGATGTCCGCCCAGACCAATAAAGCCTTACATCCTTCCAGTGTCGGTAATTGGTACAAAACTCGTCTGGGAGGATAAAAGCACTGACTTGTACTGCGGCTGGTCATCGCAAGTTATTGTATAGGCCTCATACGCATCCAAAACGGCACTACGATATGAATGGAAGTCAAATGCGGTGGAGCATCTCAAAGGTGAGATTTATGAACAGCAAAAAGCCAAAAGAACTTCAGACTTCCGACCTTTTGATTATGGTCATCAACCTATGTGAAAGTTGATGTCCTTCTCCTACCAGGGGAGTCAGGTAAAAACTATTCAGGTCGACAGGAATAGGAAGGTAGGCCAGGGAAAAAGGGAAACGTTTTCTCACGTTGATCCATTTCCCGATTGCAACCACGAATTCCGCCCGCATAAAAATCGCACTTGATTCCGATTTGAATCTATTCGAGCAGTCAAAAATTCACGACTCGGGCGACTTTGCTTCTCAAATTTCCTTTGAGCTAATACTTGAATTATGGCCCGGAGATGGGAAAATGTCTGAATAAGCACCTATGAATAAAACGGACCTCACATTATGAGGAAATTAAGCTAAATATGATGAACGTTAAATGAAAAAACACAGTTCAAAAAAGGATAAAGTCTTTGGGCGTGGACGAACCCGTCCCTGAGGGACGCGCCCCGTGCTCGACGTCTATTCAGAATCGTACATAGTGGCGTATTGAATGCGTATGTGGCCTATACGTAACTTGTGATGGCTAGCCGATGCACAAGTCAGTGCTTTTATCCTCCCAGACGAGTGTAGTAACTGACCCCGGAGCGATAGAAGAACCGGTTAGCTTAGGCAGATATCGGTCTAGGATTTGAACCCGTGTCCATGCGTGTGTGATAGAGCGCCACTTGTCACTACATCACTTCCGCCTTTCGGTCGATATAACTAGTATGTATAAATGATAACATCGAACGACAGTTGAGCAGCTCTCAGCCAGCAAGTAATTACGTAAAACATGATTGATTTCAAATGACAGTATGCACTTTCTTCCCACAGGACGAAGAAAGGAATTGACGTCAAGGATAAGGAAAAGGTAATCAAATGGGAGCACAAACACCTCATTTACGTCATCAAATAGGTATTGGGTATAAGTACAAGTGCATCAATACAGAAATAGATACATAGTCGTTAAGGAAGTACTATCAACGTAGGCAGTCAGTTCGGTAAATAGTGAAAGCAGTAGAAAAGAGAAGCCATTAATAAACAGCTCATGAGTCGGACTAAGCCGTGCGCATGGAGCCTTAGGCAAATTGACTTCAAGTGCAGGAGCTTCATCAAAAGATAAGTGGATAGAGTTGTGACCTTAATTATTCGCGTTTGGCGCATTGAATGCCTACATATGTGGCCGATACAGTGAATTGCAGTAGCCAGTGATGCACAAGTCAGTGCTTTTATTCTCCCAGTTGAGTCTGGTTTGGTTGGATAGGCGAAAATCGATCAGGAGTTCGATCCCCGAACCATGGGTGGTACTTGTGCCGCTTGCCCCTTACCCCACATCCGCCTTTGAGAGGTTCATCAACGGCAAGTAAGTACAACTTGATTAGTCCGCGATGAAAAAAAGTCGGAGCGAACTTTTTTCTCTCCACACAAAGTATACTCTTTGTGAGGCACACTAGTGATCAAAGAAATTTCGTCAATAGAAAAAATTAGTTGATTGAGTTAGAATGGATAGCGTCACGAAGGATGGAGCTTTTCTGGTGATACTTGACCAAAAGAAATGACTAATGCCTACCTAGGGGTCAAAAGAAATCAATTGAATTCTTCAATAACAGCTCTAAATTCGATTTATTACTAAACATGCTTGTTGTTTTCATTACTAAATTTATGTATTGTGGGAAAACAAGCGCAAAGATCAGAATAGCCATCAATAAAATGTATAATCGACAGCAGAAACAGTCGCAAGTTACCAAAATGCAGTTGAATTGAAGAGTATAAAGAGGATAAAGTCTTTTGAACCTAATCAGTCCCGTTTTTAGAAGGCGCTTTGTATTCAACTTCCACTCAGAATCGGGAACGGGGCTTTGAGTGCGTATGTGGCCTATCCAATGGCTTGCGGTGGCCAGCCGAGTCGATGTTTTTACCTTCTCACAATCAGATGGTACCAATTATTCGACCCGAAAAGATGAAATGCTTGGTCGCTGTAGGCGAATATTGATCCGGGATCCGAACCGTGATCATGCTCGTGTGATGCTCCTTGTAGATGTATGAAATTGGGAAAGAGACAATCTATAAGCGAAATGTACCAAAGAAAGGCTTTAGATAACCAAAGAGACAGAAAAACCTAATTAGAAGGGAGACATAAAAGAAATTCAAAGAAACTCGAGCAAAACTGAAAAGTAATCGTTTGATGATCGATTATAATATCGTATTATACGTAACACCTTCTGATAATGTAAAGTCTACGAGAAAGAAAAGCATGCGCCCATTTCTTTGCGACAATGCCGGCGCCGAATGGTCCGATGTTATCGGGTCGGGGCAATGGTCGTTTTCGGTTCGTCAAGTGATACTTTTCAAGGCTGCAACATGAAAGGCAAGAAGGAAAACTCATCCGAAGGTTGCGAAGAAAAAAAAAGGACGACAAAACGCGACTGAAAGTTTCTCACTCACTGCCTCATTGGCAAACTGATGAACCATATGGGGGAAGTATTGCACTCTAGGGAATGACTCTCAAGATGACCTGTTTTCAGATACAGTGTAGTAAATAAAAAGTAAATTTTAGAAAAAAAATCAAAAACGAAACATAGATTGCCACCTTGTATGGCGGATTGATGGTCGTTAGGCGCCTATCACAGGTAATGGTTATGTCATATGACAATGGACTGGTTCTGACACACCATAAGTCTCAGCCTTGAACTTTTGCCCTTTCGATTTCCTATTAACTTTATCATTTGTTTACTCATTTACCAATTATTACTTTATTTACTTACCAATCACACGAGAAAGTCATCAGCATCAAGGCTAACCTATTAGACAAGTCCTATCCGAGCGAAAAGGCCTCTCGAACATTGAAAAGGATTGGGACAGATCACAAACCTTTCTCAGGCCCTAGCCAATGACATAACATATGATAACAGCTAAGGCAATGTAGTGTAAAGACAACTGGCGCACTATCACATACGCATGGTCAAGGTTTCGAATCCTGGTCGATATCCGCGTAGGCCAACCAAGCCTCCCATCCCTGCGGGGTCGCTTAATCGGTACCGGGCTTGTCTGAGAGGATAAAAGCACTGACTTGCACGTCGGCTGGCCACCGCAACTCATTGTATAGGCCACATACGCAACCAATACGCCACTACGTTTCTAAACGGGAGTCGCATGCGGTGGCGCATTCCTCAGACGAGATCGATTCTCGCCCGAACACTTTGTCCATCTTCCTATTTCAGTAAAAGAGAAGTATTAGTCGTGGTAATGCCTGAGTGCACTTTAATTTTCGAACTATTTTCAAAGTGTATCGGATAGAAAAAGAAACAGAATAACAATGAAGGAGCTGTAGCAGATGTGAGAATAGAGGCAGCCAAGTTATGTTAGTGCACAATTGTATTTGAAGTGCAAATACAGTTCGGATAGCTACCGTATTCTACAAAACAGTAAAATTTAAAAAACCAATGAGGGAAGTTCCACTGCTGCACGTTTTCACAGTCCAGAATCACCCCTGCAGCCAATGTCTGTGAAAGGACGTGCCTAGATAAACAGGGATGATGTCAGCTTTTCAAAATAGTGATGCAATCATTTTTGTAAAATCGATTGCCAAAACTTTAGCTTTTGCTAAATGATGTGCAAAACGCTCAGAAGCGTAATCTACTTCAACCAAGGTATTCAATAACTATAAATGTAGCTAAGATCCCCTGTAAAAGACACTCGGAGACGTTATCTCTATCAACAAGTATGGATGGGGGTACTGCGCTGGCCGCACTCGGTCGCGCGCAGTCGCACGCTACGAAGGGATGGGTTTGAGTTCTCAAGGACACTAGTCGCTGCAGAATCACTGCCACTTGCAGTGAGAAATCGTAGAAAAGTACCGCCACCCATTCTCTATCAGTCAGACCTTTGAGTCCGGTAGTCCCGCCCCTCGTTATTGCTCCGCCCCCTCTCCTTCCCCCCCCCCCCCTCAAGTGAGAGTGTAAGTAGCAGGGCCTCCAATTTTTGCTTGCAAAGTACCATTGGCTGAGGAAGTGGATGTGGTCCACGCTCACATAGCTGATCTACAGTACGAACCTCAGTCTGTTCTCGTTAGAGACCAGGTAAAGTCCAACAGAACACAAGTATGTCCTAGCCTTCATGGCGTGGGTGGCGTCTGATCGCTATCTAAGATTATAAAGTGAAAAAACCAAAGTGAAGTTGATGTTTCCTCCTTTGGTCTTTCATCTATTCATTCGTTATCATTCATGACGGAATAAAGGAAATACTATTGCTCACTGAAACTTTATCATTAAGGAGATTTTTCACAGCTGTTCAGCTCTTCTTTCGGGTAAAGGGCAGGAAGTCTATGGCGCGGCTAGTGAACAGAGACCCAGGGACGTCTCGTGACGAATTGTCCAACCTGCCGTGACAGCTCCACCGCTAAGCGGAGCGGCCATTGACTGGTGATCAAGCTGATTAAAGAAACTCTATGGGTCTCAAAGTGCACGGCGGATTCCGGGTCTAGATGCCAACTATCACTAGGCGCCTCTGCGCTTCCAACGATTAGCTCCGCGACAGGTCTCCTGTAAAGAATCCCGTTCTCTCCCACACTCTCTCCTCCCACTGCTTCGCAGAGGGAATTTCCATGAAAGACCTCGATCTTATGTTGAAATGCGATTTCGGATGTTTAGTGCAAAACTGGTTCAAGCTGATAAATTCAATGAAAATTCTGTTTATTGAGGAAATTTAAAAACGAGGCTAACTGAGGCAGCAGTAGAAAATAAAATGAATTGTTGATGAGCTAAGAATGATGTCATTTGAGTAAAACGCATTTTCCCATTCACAAAAAACAATGAAAGATCTAGTTGAGCGAAGGCCTTGGGGCGCTCGCTCAATGAAGAACATGCTTATGACAGAACCCCCAAGCGGGAACGAGTTCGGGTGGTGTTTGATGCCGTTTTGAAGGCACCCATCTACCTTAAGGAAAAAAGGACGGCCACCAGGGATTCAACGGATACGAGGAAATGAAAAATATCTTCAATTTACAATAAAGAATTAGAAATTAATCAATGTAGGCATCCCCTTCCATTATTCTCCTTTCGGAGGGCGTCATGCCTTCGACAGAGTGGTCAACCCACAGAAGAATGACTTGCGCCCGTCAGTCAGGGGACAGCTGTTTCCAAGTTTGGAATGACTCAATTGGTCTGGGTGAGACTTCTGATTCAAGTGTTCGTTCTCGGACCATCTGGGTTTAGCTGAGTCACCTACCCTCACACAATTTCCTCTCAGGAAACGAAGAATTCCTGTGAAATTCACAGAATTGGGATAGATCGATAAGAAAAATTCAGCGGGTGGCTCAATATTTATCGATTTTTTTACTCAAAGGCCTCTATTTATTCGGTCCTCCACAAAGTGTTTACATGAAAAACTTTATTGAATATCAAATTGCAGTCGAAGTTATTGATTGAATGGGATCTGTAAAGAATTTGCCTTGGATATTTAAGCTCCGCCCACTACTACTACATTTGAGATGCCCGTAAAGATTGCAAGGCTAGCTGCCAGAGACTGAAAAGCGCTGTTCTGTGTTTATTTGCTTGACGGTGGCGATGTGCATGGGTTTAGTGGGCAAACAAGAAAGACAGCGTGAGAATTGGGAAGATCGACCTGATAAAACGACTTGACGGGAAACTGTATGGTTGGTAAGGCTATGGATCGAATCCAGCAGGAGTGAACGAGTCCCACAGCATGGGACCCGGTAGTCCGAAAAAAAATCAAAACTCCGAACAGTTCAGCACCAGCCAAGAATAAACCAGGTTTTTGAGAGGTAACCATAGACTCATAGACCTGCTGTAGAATAGTCTTGCCGGTCTGTCCTACGGAAGCTCCAGTCTCCCTATGTGGACTATGGGAATGAGGTAATGATGAGCTCCATCCTGGAAGAGCCGGCTATTCTGTTGCCAAATCAGTTTGAAACAGGTCGTATTCACAGGCTTTCCACTGAGACCTTGCAGTCCTCAAACCTTTCCTCAAGCTCCCCTACCGCCCATCCCTGAACCATTACGTTAAGTCAATAGCTTGAATGAGTAGCTATCACCTTACTACCCATAAGTCGATGATGTTACCTATACTTTCTGTTAACCTTCAACCTCCTCTACACCTTTTCCCACCTCCTTTGTCTCAAATACGAGATCGCTGGCGGAAGTGGAGTAGCGGCAAGTAGGGCTCGATCACACACGCACGGTTACGTATTTCAATCCTGAATCGATAGCCGTCCAGGCTGAACGAACCTTCCCTGCCTTTGGGGATGGTTGATTGGTACCAGACTCGTCCAAAAGGAAAAGCGCTACGAATTGTGCACGACTGCCCACCGCATGTCATTGTATGGGCCACGTACGCATTCAAACCGCCACTACGGCTCTGAATAGAAGTCGAATGCGAAGCAGCATTCCACAGACGGGATTGACTTGCGCCAGAAGGCTTCATTCGTTATCATCTCATCTGGTTATTATTGGAAACAGCTACTCGTTTGAAGATATTGCGTTACAGAAACAATCAGCGATAAAAAAATTGGAAAAAACGAAAATCGACGGTACGATGGCATGACAAATTGCGGTTGCTTACAGCACGCTCCAGTGAGAAAACTTCGAAAATTTTAAGAAAGAACATTCAATCGGATACGCGACGCAATTGTCATCCATCCAAAGCTGTAGTGCTGTACGATTGCTCACATGGCTCAGACAAACACTTGCAAAGACTCGAGACCAGCTAACATAGTTCATCTCTGTCGAACAAGCCAATAGCCGAATAATCAATTCCAGAAGAAAATCCTGCTGGTCTGGGCGAGATTTGATCCAGGTTGGTTGCATGGGCAGCGGATGTGTCAGCGGAGGCCCTTACTATCGCCCCAAAGCTGTCTCATACAGATCGCCCAATTGGCAGACTCTCATTGCTAGCATTGAAACAACAAATGGCCAAAGAGAGGAATAGCAGAGGAACCGAAAAAGAGAGGTTTTGTGGAAACTCTGCGATAAGCCGAGAAAAGTGGCTGACAAGAAAAGGTGGAAGAACTATCAAAGTATAGTCGTTGCTCAGTGAGTTTCGCTGAGAAGAAGGCAATCTCAAGCGGAGTTTACGTACTTCCAATTTATGTTGCGTGGGCAGACGAGCGATCCTTATCTAATTTTGTTGTTAACGTAGGAAGGAACTAGAAGATACAGGTCGTAAAAAGCCCTTTTCCGTAGCCATCTCATCCTTTTTAACAATTTTACTGGCCATTGTCCAGTTTGCAGTTCCACAATCGACGAAGTATTAATACGGTAGAATTCTGATAGCGCCTTCCAACAAATCTGATGCTCAATGAAGCAAATCATAAGATCAGAAAGAGCAGGATTGCCTTCTATCCTTTACGAAGAAGAAGACCGGGCTGATACGGTAAGCATGGGGTCTGGCAGTCTGCCAACAGCCCTTCATCCCCTTACTTCCAACCTTTTCCTCTGTATCTTTCATGTGAACATTGAAGTGGTAGCCCCGTGAAAAGATGGGGATTGATTTTACGAGTATCCTGCGAAAAGTTGGTAGAAAAGGTGGTAGAACAAAATGGTCCTTGATGACAATGACCACAGGCCGTCTGCTTAGCCAATCACCAGTATAACCGTAATCAGCTTGATTCGGCTTGACCCGCCCACTCCATATAAATCCCGCACAGTACGGTAATTAGGGACAAAGGTTACGGGCCCACTGAATCTAGAAACGAGCAAAAAGAACTACTCTGTGGACTCAAAAAGGGCTTGCTAGGCCTTCACTAGTTCTCGTTGGCCTGAGAAGTTACTGCTACATTCGGAAAGGAGAAAGGACTTTTGAGCAGGAGCTACAATCAAGCGGAAAAGACCGACGAGGAAGAAAACGGCTACGAAGTATAAACTAAATAAAAGGCGTCACGAACAACGCTGAATTTTTTGACACTCATAAAACTACCATAAACTCCTGACTAAGTAAACAACAAACGGATCATTTAGCGAACACCTTGTACGGTGAACACCGTGACCTGTGATTAGGGTGAACATAATTCAGAAAAGACCCGCAACCCACGGGTCGAAGTGATGTTTGATGTCATTCTGACGCACATAACATCCGCGTCTTACGGTAGCGCGTCATGTCTGCTGCAAAGTCAGTGTTTATCAGATCGTCTTGGAAAGATCCAAGGCTGCAGAATGGAATTTTCGATAAGATATAAGGTTTCGAAGTAACGAAAAAGGGTGTTTTGACCTCGACCGAATCCGGTTAAGGATGCGCTACGCCTTCAACATCCATTCAAAACTATCTGACATTTGATTGGGTCCTTACACAATGGACAAGTCAGTTGGCCAGCATTTTCAACTTCCCAGATGAGTTTCACAGTCCGATCGACCGGTCAGAGAGGTATGGAATGTGCGCTTCCCTGGAGCGGCATAGACTGTAGCATCGGATCCCTGGAGGGTAAGGAACTAGGAACACTTGAGGCTTTTCCAGCTTCGCTCAAGAAATAAAGAGTAAAATTATGAAGTGCCATGCTTGAGGGATGTGTGAAGGACGTCCTTTCGGGAATGCGCCACATCCTCGGCGTCTCCGAAAAAAATGAGGGAACGAGATTGAAATGTTTGCAGTGCCATGTTCAGGACAAGCCGGACAATGGACAAATGAAGGTTCTTATCACCCAAACGAGACTTTCGCCGTTCAATGATGATCCGTTAAGGAGAGTTATGGGAAATATGGTTTTTCCCAGGTGTAAGCTTACTGGGGATCTGATCGCTAAACCATTCATTGGGCAGAAAATCAGGCGCAACGAGTCCGTCCAGACCAGGAATTCATGAGCTCTCATGAATTCGTACTGGTATAATTGAATGAATCGATTGATGAAAGAGGGTACGAGTGTGGTGATGTGAAAGAGAACCGCAGTATTTATCCATTCTTCCATTCAATCATTTCTATTTATTCAGTACTCTTTACATGAAAAACTTTTATTGACTGTAAAATCGGAAATGTTGATTGATCGTATAAAACGGCAAAGAGAACAAAATGATATTCAGCTGGGAACCAGTCAAGGGAGATTTATTTGTTCCAGTCTTAAAGGGAAAAACACTCTCACCATGAAGAGAAGGGCTCGAAAGGGGCTATCAAACGTGAGACGGCTCAGAGAAGACATTTTCCGTGTTTATTTGCTTGACGATGGCCATTTGTATGGATCTGGTAGACAAACAAGAAAGACGTCATGTGAAATGGGAAAAGCATCGAGAAAACTTCACGGACTGTACGCCCGATGGAAAGACAACTGTAATCCCTTGCAGGGTTTATGGATCAAGTTCATTCTAGGTCAACTGAGCCTTTCATTACGACAATGGTATACCATCGGGACCAGAGTCGCCTGGGAAAAAGGAACAGAGTCGCCCTCTGACCTACTGAGATCAAACTGGGTGTTTCAGAAGGGAATATTGAGTCGTCTTCTAGCGCCTTGGTGTTCTGCTCTGTCTACCTGGGGTCGAATCCCTTCCAAAACAACTAGATTTCGATGTCCCTTCTATTCACTATCTAGTAATACACCTACACAGTGTAACCGGGCCCAGACAGGCACAAAACCCGTACTCAACATTTCACGGAAGGGATCAATCCAACACAATTCCTGAACCCGAGAGGAGAGAAAGCAACTTGTTTACCCTCAGTAGCAACAGAAATTCGTAACCAGAATACTTTCGTAAAATTCCAGAACCAGAAATTCGTAAAAGTTTGTAAAGTCGGATCTGGGTAGTTCAAAGAGCTCAGCAAGTTGCTACCAAGGTTTATAGGCTAGTTTCAAAGGACTGACCTACTTCGGGACTTTGGTTTCTTTCAAAGCATCCAATGGCTATGCGAACCATATAATCAACTGGAAACAGAGTCTATGCTTCCAAAGAAACTACAAAGCCAGCGACCTTTTCTTCCAGATGCTTTCGACTGCCATACTGAGAACTGCCACGTGTCAAGCAAATCCAAAAATCCGGGATTCTATGAAGAACCCTAGCTTCCCCTGCGTCAAACCCGCACACAGCAATCTGTATGGGACCCTTATGGTGTGACTATACACAGCAATTAGCATTGGAAACTTTGGAAACAAGAAATTCTAAGATCTTTAACTAGTACAATCGAAAGTCGCAAACCGACGTTGTTATCAAGAAATAACATCAGTACAGACAGTTCCCCTTGTAATAATCCGCTGACAAAAAAGAATTTCTGCAATGGGAAGCGCAAAGAGCAGAAAGCGAAGCAAACAACGTCATGACCTAATCTCGTATTCAGTTCCAGACCTTGTGAAAGGGTGAAAAATGGAAACAAAAATCGGAAATCAATGAAGGAAAGCAGCAAAAATGTTTCGATTTTATTCAGACCGTCAAAAAAAAAAAGAAATCCTCGGAAATCCTTAGCATCAAGAAAGTGAAAGAATTCTAATCATAAGGAAGGGCGGAAATCGGAAATCGTAATTAAACGAAAAAAGAAGTGCTCAGCTACCACGAGTTCACGATTTTGACATTTGAAAGCAGAAAATTTCAAAAATCTTAAGCACAAATAAGGGGATTTGTTGTCATCGATCTGATATCTGTCAAAAAGAAAAGAAAAAGGGAAAAAGTCTTCTATTCCAGTCAGTAACTTTATGAGAGAACGGAAACCAAAAATCGGAATACGGAAAGCAAGTTTCTGGGGAAGTGTAGGAGTTTGCTGAGTGATGGGATGGGTAAGGAATAGGTCAAAGTGAAGAACAAAGTGACAATGAAGGCCGATCGTAGAACAAACGGTTTTTCGCACGTAACGTACTTTGGCGGAGAGGCGAATAACGACCAAGATAAGGAAGTTCTTATAAAGGCTTGTCAAGTTGGTTGGTTACACACACGGAAAGGCGAAGATAATACCATGCCGAAGAAGACGGGGGGACCATGGTACTACGTGGGTACCACTGATAGAGACTACATCGCAAATGATGACTGTCCCGGGGCGACCACGCTTGCCCCCCGATTCCGACCAGCTTCGGCTGGACTATGTTACTCTGGGAAACAACCAGTTTACGAATAGCTCAACCCAGGGCGCTTGACCCAGACATGCCATGGCCGTACAAATGGGTACAGTATTTTCCGGACAGTTCCATACTGGTCAGAAGCGGTCAAAAGCTGGTCTATAAGCTTGAAATGTCCACTGGTCTATGGCGTAATGCGCCCAAGGTGACAGTGTGTCCGGTTGTGTAGTGTGGTGACGGTGTTGGAGAGATCGATAATCGAGACAGGGTGGGGGTTCCCGTCCTGGGCGCGGTGGCTGCTGCCTGCTGCGCTAGCCGGCGGAGGACGTTGAATGAATCGGCCGTGTCTGGGTGAGCTGGACGACCCACTATTGCTCCTACTTGGGCGACAGAACACAACGGAGAACTGGAAGTAACCTTCTATGTGGTTGATATGATTCGCCAATAAGATTGTTGAAAGTTAGAGCTATCTGTTGTTCCGTCGGGGCCTAGACGTCAAAGTAGAGATGGAGGCTTAATAGCCAACAGAAACAGTGCCTTCTGCCTGTAATGCTGCGGCAGGCTTCAGAAGCCGCCGTTGACGTCAGCGACATCGACGGCGATGATTGTCAACACTGATAAGCAAAAGGGTTCGGGTCGCCGTCGCTGCGAGCTGAATTGAAATGCCTCACACATACAGTGACGAACGAGCCGGTTCTGTTTCCCGTGACCACGTTGATTCTTTTGTTGAATTCCAAAAACTTTTTCGGTGCCAAAAGCGGAGGTGGGAACCAGAGGACACCGAGACGTTTAGATCATCAGGCTGTAATGGAATATCGACTTCAATCTCTGTAATGGAAAGTGGAAATAGGCGATATGAACTTCTCAACAGTAAGCCACGCATTTAACTTCGATTTGGATTGCAAACTTGATTTGCAAACCTGAGTTCCCGCCCAAGAAATTACTTGAGGGAAAGCGTTACTATTTTCCTTCGGGCTCTTGCTCGTATAATTCATTTCTGACTTGCAGTTTTGGTAGATGAAAAGTACCCTAATAGGTAGGGTTGGAAAGAACTGGAAGGAATTGATTTGTCATGAATTATCTCATCTGAGATGCGCCATGCAACCAGTTTCGATCTGTTACAGAACAAATGGTTGAAAGTGATATGGTCCGTCCTTTAGAATCCAGGAATTTTCTTTTTCCAATCGGGTGTAGAACCGACCGAACAGAAAGCAAGGAGGCAAATGAGCGCCTTACTAGCACTTTAAACGTGCAACATCAAAAAATCAAATTGAAAACTCTAAAAATAAAAAATAGCATGCACAAAATGTATACAATCACACATGTAATATGGTCGAAATATAAATAAAAGTAAATAAAAATTAAATAACAAAAAAATAGAATAAAATAAAATAAAAATAAATAAATATAAATACATATCATAGAATAATATATATGCATATGCACTCGTATATATATATATATGTATAGTATACGTTTTTCGTGACATCTCGACTATCTTGGAGTAGAGGTTCCAGACACCTAGGTGGGATGATCGAAGACCTCCCTTTCTACCCAGTTCCGGTGCCCTTCCTAGCAATTCCTGATTAAAATCTGATAATGAACATCTTTCGGTGCTAAAAACTCGGACCAGACTTTTTCACAAGGTTGGCGATTTATGGGCCTAACTTCATTCTCGGACAGGACTCGAACCCGTACTTGTCCTTTCTGGGGGCCATGCTCTTATCCTTTACACTACCGTCTGGGTTTCAGAGTGAAATGGATGAAAAGGTAAGAAACAAAGGTAACAAAGGTCAAGGATCAGAAAGTTGAGATGTTGACAAGAATTAGGGTAGTTGTTTATGTAAACACTTGAGAGGCAGGCACTACTGCCAACGACTAGACATGGTTGATGACGGCGGCGACGGCAACGGTGACGAGTATGTGATGATCATTCATTTTTTCTGATTTATAGATAGAAGCAAATCAAACATAAAGGAGCTGAATCAGTTTGTGATGAAACTCGGGCAATTTGCGTCACAACCAACTCATAGAGAGAGCATTCTCATGAAGGAGAACACAGACAAACAGAGACATTAGGAGAGAATGTAAACATACCACAAAAACGCAGAGAAACAGAGATCGAAGAGTATGGTAAACTGACTACAAGATGGGAATGGGAGTTTTTTTCATATTATAAGAGATATTTTTATAAAGATCAATGGAAAAGCGAGGTCAGAAAAGTAAGGGAATTAGGCGGAAAGTTCGAAATAAAAATTTCCAGAAGGATGCGCCAGGAATGTGACTTCATACCAAGATCCAGAGATTCTACCGTGAGATTTGTTGCGCTGATTTTGCTTATGTAATGGAAAATTGTAAACATGGATCACCTGGTTTGACCACGTGGGGACTCGTTTGTACTGGTATAAGTGAAATGACGCAGGCGTATGCGACAGCGACTCCACATATACTCTATACTTCATTTTGTGTGTTTATGTCACTTAATCGATAATCAAGATAATTACTTGAATGGACTTCCCAATTTTTAGGGAATTGTTCATAGAATAAAGTCGTCTTATTAGTTCATTTATTTCTTTCTGAATTTTAATTGGCCTTCACTTATAAAAAATTGCTGTTTGTTGTGGGTTTTAGCATTCAATAGGCCTCAGCAACAGTCCGGAATGAGCCATGTACCTGTGAAGGCGAATAAATATGTATGTAACCAATAAAAAACCAACCTGTACTAGTGCGTCATCACTTATCTCGTAGTATTGTGGTAACAATCATGCGACTTCGAATAGATAAAAACTCTGCCTGACTGAGGGCGTAACCGATCCCTTGGCTCCCCAAGATACGTTGCAGCGCGTCTAGTCTTTGCGCTGTTTTCATCTGAATGAAAACGTTCGACTGCATTTACATGTGTTTTCATACCAAAACCTTAACCCGGAATCGACTCCCCGAACCTTATGCTGAGCTGAAGTTTTCGTAGTGTAAGGGATGAAGAGCGCGATACCAGAAGACCCAAGTATGGGTCGAATCCCATCTAAGACTAAGCGATTGCCCATAACTCGCTACTCTTGAACGGATTTCAAACCTTCAAACATCATTTGATGATTAAATCTAGTCGAATCAGTTGCTTGGCATTGCCTACCACCCCAAGAAGTCACTGTGTCCATGCTGCTCCATGGATTTTCGAGTAGTGTAATGGATAAGATCATTGTCCAGAAAGCACAGACGCAAGTTCGGGTTCTCTTCATGATATAACTCGACGCATACTCTTTAGTAACATTTCAAAATGTTCGCGCAGTATGATCATGGCGCTGGCATTAAAAAATCAAAAATCGCATTTTCGAACTCCTTCGATCTGAGAAAGAGCTCTGGGAAGCACGGGAAAACTCGTCCACGAGCTCTGGCGACCTTGGAAAAACTCGTTCAATTACAAAGTTTTTCTGTCCGCGGAACGGCAGAACCCGCTGTTCTTGAACAGCAACTATGAACCATTTAAATTTCAGAAAAACTTTTATTATACAAATAAAAATCTCGTCATAGATAGCACCGTAGATTTGCGGCAAGAGGAAAATATCTCAGTCTCAATCGAACAAGTATGTACAATGACAATAGAGGGCGAATAAAAATAAAATGACGAGACAGACGGAAGGGGAGAGCACTTCGATGGCACCTTCGATCACCAGGCAATCATGAAAAAAGGGACAGAATTGAATTATGAACTATCAAAACGACAGCATAGACAGGAAACAGAGTTGAGGCCGAATCGATAGTGGCATTAGTAGTATTGATCGATATCGATCGACAAAAGTGGAATGACCAGAAGCTGAGAGAAGAAGACGCAAAATCACTAGTGGGGATTCCGTGTAAGCAGCTGGGGGAAGGAGTAGAAGGGTAAATCCTGAGCTGAGATGGCAAGAGCCGTAAAAGGGGGAGGACAAAATGGCATCGGTAATTCTCAAAAAGTTCGTGGAATAAAACTATCCGAAAGGGTCGCAATCGATCAAATCGATCGATTAGCCTACTTTAGCCATAATAATATTCGTAAAATAGTTAAACTCGGAGCTGCGTCGAAGAAACTAGTTATCATTCTGAGTTTTGATGTGATGCCGTCGATGATCGACTGGATGATGGCTCTTCTACTGAGTTGTTGTACATATTGTAGCTGAAATCAATAAATCAATATTTGTTTGATAGGAAACCTGAAGAAAGAACAATACTGATGAAATCGTCATGAAAGTATTATATAGGGTATCGAGCTGGCTAGGTGTCAAACACCTCCCGGTAATCGGACCTTATGACCGTCCTGATACATTCACTTATGTAGATCAGGGGCTCTGTGAGCACTATCATTTCACAAAATAGTGGACCTTCAGGGGATCGGCGGTTCTCAGCTGCCAAGCTCTTCAAATTCTTCATATCCAGGGTTAGGGTTGTGTAGTCTATATAGTCTGAACAGCTCTTTTCTGACGTAAGGACAACTCAGAAACGGCTGATGAACCTTTAGATGGGTTCTCTTCGAACTCACTTGAACCTTGACCGAAACTATCATATGAATTCGATATGTGACTCGTAAATGACAAGCGAAGTGCTCTAAATCATTTTCAATATTTTTCTCCTATTTCTCAAATTCTACTCAACCTAAATTGATGGTTCGCAGTGACGAAATTATGGAAGACTTGGCGTTTTCCGAACTTTTATAGAACGCACCCTAGTTTCTAGCTAGCTCTATGAGTGATGAAAAAGCTCTCGAGATCAAGGTAAAATTATAATACTTGGTGAAGATCAATCTTTTTTGGGACACGCGACATGCGACACTTATGCAGCATCTGGGGCAGGTACAGCTCCTTACGACTGGGAGGTCTGATCAATGTATCAAGTTGCTCGGAAAGGAATGCGCGTTTGAGTTCAAAAAATTTTTTATTATAAAAACGAAACTAAACAAGATCAATTAAAAAGATAAATACCATTATTATCGGTGACTTGTTGTCTACGTTTAAGCAAAGAATGGATTCTTCTCGTGAAGAACTTGGCCGGCTGCAACTCAAAGTAGATCGACACCCTGAGTTGGACTTTTTCGCGGTTTTTGAATTTCCTCTCGGCCAAGGAGCGCTGCATTGACCGGAATAGATGGACATCGGGTGGAGTCAGGTCTGGGCTGTGAGGCGGATGAGGCAGGAATTCCGAGGCCCTATTCCTCAATTTTTTCTCAAGGTGGTTTTCGCAACATGTTGACGAGCGTTGTCGAGGAGGAATTTTGTCGACGTCGTTTCGACACCTTGACGACGCAGTGCTTGATCCACGCGGTTCGACCGATCTTCGTAAATGTGCGCCGCAACCGTTTGACCCGAATTCAGGACTTCAAACTGCACTCAACCTTTGCTGTCCCACCAAACACAGAGCATCACCTTTCTGCCGTGTGTGTCCGGTTTCGTAGTGGATTTTGGAGTGTCACCAGCCACTGTCCTTTTCATGTTGTGTTGTCGAATCCATTTCCCGTCTGATGTAATAATAGAGTTGAAAAAACCGCTGTTCGTATAGCGATGGAGAAGAATTTCGGCCATCGCCACTTGTGTTGCCTGGTTCGAGTCGCTCAGCTGGTGCGGTACCCATTTTCCGCACTTGTTCTTCTTGCCAGTTGCCAGCAAATGCTCATGGATGGTAGAGTTTGAACAGCCAACATATTTTGCCAGTTCTCGGATGGTTTGGTGTGGATCCAACTTAATGATGGTCTTCAACACTTCGATATCGACGAATTAGGGCCGACTTCCATGTTCTTCGTCCTCCAAGCTTTCATTACGGTTTTTGAAACGCTGATACCATCGTCGACACTGGCTTTCTGACAGGGCTTTTTCGCCGTATACTTCAGATGTGGCACGATGAAATTCAGCAGCCGAATTTCCTTTCTTGAAGTTGTACGACATGCAAGCCCGCAAGAGGCACTTTTGGTCGAGCACCTTTTAAACTTTTTTTCTCAGGAAAAACAAAGTAGACATAGACAAAAGTATATCAAAAGATGCGCAGTGAAAATCTCTTCCGAGTAAACAAAACTGTCCTGAAAAATCTCCTATAGTAGGGGAGAAATGAGTGGACAAAGTTAGCGCGCATTCCTTTCCGAACAACCTAATACAATGTGGGTTTTGCACCCTTCAACGTCTCTTACACCAATTGATCGACTTCGATGAGCTGTGGACCCCCCATTGTTCCGAAAAAGGTTCAGCTTTAGCTCTTGAATTACGCAAGCAATAATTTAGGCACCTCGAATTTCCAAAGCATTATATTTTGTGGTCATCAAAGTTAGAAATGGTTATTTATAGTTATTTCATATACTCACATTCGACCATCGGCATCCTCGATCAAAACGGTACCATCGTCATCAGAGTCTTCTTCAGGGGCCACATACACCACTTCCATATGCAGATCACCTTGCTGAAAGTAGAAATTTCTCGTCGTTGGACGTTTTGAAAACCCTCAGGAGCTCTTTATAGCGGCTCTTCTTTTCTATTAGATGAAGGAACATAGAAAAAAGGAGTCATCATGGCCAAATCTCGAAAGTGTACAATTCCCAGAAACCCGCTCCAAAAAAGTGATTACAATTCATGTTTTACTATCGCCCTGGGAAAGACCAGGAAGGAGGGAGGGAAGCAGAGAATGAGTAGGTAGGACTACCAAACACCTCGATGTACCTCACGATTCATCAATAAAAAGCACTACTTTCGTAGGGTATTCTGCAGCAGTACTAAACAACAGAATCTAACTTTACGACCTCAAAAATTACTTCTCCCAAATAATAGCATATTCTCCTCCCCAGGAAGGCTACCTCAACGCCTACAGGAGCCTGTCTCAGTCTGCGAACTAAAAAATGTTCATCTTTAATTCTTATTTACACAGGCCGCTAGCATCCCTATGTAGATACAGGGGGCCAGAAACTCGAAAATACAACTGGGCACGTTGAAGATAGTGAATCAACTGTAAATAGCTAGGAGAAGCGGTTAGTAATACCTGTGAGCTGAGAATCTCGACTGCTTCCTGATGTTTGGCATTTCGCAGATCGTACCCGTTTACCGATAGGATCGCATCACCAACGAAGATTTGACCACAACGATGAGCTGGCTGACCGGGTTGAATTTCAGATATCACTATCGGTAAAGCATGCTCCGATCCACCCTGTAATTAATAGAATCTCATTCTTATTAGTAAACTGAGACAAGGAATCGAAGGATAGAGGATAACGTCAACGGCCTCGATCAAACCCATTTTTGAGATGCTCCTTGCCTTTGACTTCTATTCAGATTCGTAGCGGGGTTTTGAATGTGTATGGGGCCTATACAATGACTGCGCGTGGTCAGCCCATGTACAATTCACTAGGTTTTTCCTCCCAAAAGAGTCGCCCACCAATTAACCGACCTAGGGGGAATGGAAACTCGGTTGGCCTGGGGAAATCATTCTATGGATCCCCGGACCATGGATCCGGCGATAGCGCGCGACTTTGCCAAGCGACACACCGCGTTTTTGTGAACCAAGTACTTCAACAAAATTTCTTTTCGCTGCCTCCAATATTTCGAAAAATTTTCAGAATTCTTAATTCCCCAACCGGATTATACATTTACTTGACTACTTTTAAGGACGCTCGATGAATTTCTGTCCATTCCTATTCCACTGGAGAGCAGGTGGTATGGAGGCCATGAGGCGCATCGCTACACGCATGATCAGGTACCGGCCCTGGGATTGGATTTCGGAAAGGCCAGTCAGGTCCATCACTTAGGATTCGGTTGATAACTACCAGAACGACCTTGGAGGATAAAAGCGCCCAGTTATTCTGGCAGTATAGCATTGACATCGGACTTGCAATTCACTGAATCACACAGGAACTGATATAACTATTAAATCGTTCCTAATTTTGGATGGACTCGATTTTCATTCAGAGCCAAAGCCAAGGAAACCTGAAACTCGGGCACAAAGGACGACGATCTTCGGGGAACAGCGAACGTAGGAACTAATATTATCATTCCGAACGAATCTTGTACCGGTCGTCTGGGCCAATATGATCAAACCATTATTCCCCACTACCCTACCTCCTTCTTGGACCATCAAAAGAGGGACGTAAAGGTCCTTCCTGTTGGGGTCAGTTATGTCACAAACAATGACGCCTAAGGACTAGAAGCCGTAGAACGACTTTGTTATTCCAAAACACAGTGAATCTCGATTCGATTATATGGCTCCACGAGAAAACATTTCCCTTGATGTTAACGTAGTTTAGTCGATGCTAACCAAGCGATATAATCCGCTATACTATACAACCTGAATCAACCCGATTTCCGTAATGTTCCAAATGGTGGTCATAACAACATGGCAAAGTCATAGTGAAGAGTACTGTTATTCTTTCCATTTTTTGCAGGGACCGCTATAATGTTGGAGGGACGTCGAAAAATCGTTCCATTTCAAACAGAAAAACGAAAAGCAAAACCTTATTTTGCATCAATTAACCCCCTTTTAGGGTGCGCCTCGTAGTCGTCTTCCGTTCAGAATAGTAGCGGCGTTTGAATGCGGCGTATTTTAACTATACTCTCACTTACGATGATCACTCGATGTACAAGTTAACGCTCTTACCCTCCCAAATGATTCTAGTAACAATTAGCCTTCACCGGAGAGATAAAAGCTTCGTTGGCCTAGGCGTCTTTCGAACCTGGATTCAATCCCCAGGTCATGTGCGTAGCGATGCATCGCCTAGACCTTTTTACCTTTGTTCATCAGTCTATATCACCTTTGAAATGTTGCAGTTACTGAAAAATTCCAATAACCTTTATTACTGCCTTTCAAATTAAAAATGATTGACAGCTGACCAGAGCAAATCATCAACGTTCGAGCAAAGAAGGAAGAAGTGGTCGCGTTGGACGTTAACAGCAGACTAGGGGGTTGTTCAATAGGCAACGTTAGCATCTGGGTTCACCCCTACTGACCATTGGGTGAGTTCCAAAAGAATTCAATTTCACGTTCAATGCGGCCACTGGATAGGAAAGATCGGAATGCCATTGATTAACCTCCAACAGATGCCGAAAGACAGGGAGGGTAAGGCTGAGGTTTGAGCGTTAAAGTGCCTGCAATTATTAAGTCTCAAATACGAAAGTTGGAGAGCTTCTACAATGTAATTAGTGGCATTTTATGTTTACATAAGGATTGTTACAAATGTATTTCCTGAAAGAGCGGAGGCGGTGTAGTGGCAAGTACGCATCACATACGCAGTACGTATCACATACGCACAGTCACGAGTTCGAATCCCGGATCGATGCTACCAACCCCTGGGTCGGTTAATTGGTACCAGACACATCTGGGAGGGATAAGAGCCCCGACTTGTACATCGTTTAGCTGATTGGAATTGATTCTTTACGGTATAAAACCACAGTCTGTACACCTCGTTAGCCCACTAAAACATAGCCCAAACAAACAACAACACACAACACAAACGCTTCTACATTTCGTGATGAAAACCAGGTGCTGAGCGTATTCCAAGAAATCAAGAAGGAAGAAACCTACCCCTTCAAATACCTTCCGAGAGCGAAAGGAAATCATCAAGAATAATCTTACCGTAATCGATATTCCTAGTCCTTCGTGCGGTTGTTTTGCCAAGACGACCTTCCTGGTGTCACCAACTCCTCTCCTTCGCTTGATTGGTTGATTGCAGTTATTCATTGGTGGTGTAGGTAACCCTTTCGTTTGTCCTCGACCCCTAAAAATCCTGATTTTTCACATTGACCAATGAGTCACTACATTTTATCACCATTTTACAATTTTACCACATCATTTTACATTCAACTACAACTCTTCACGAAGTAACCTAGCCCCTACAGAAGAGGAATTAATTAGCAACAAAGAAGCGTGGCATTTGATTCAAGCTCTCTGATATCCCCTGCAATGCAATGCCTAAGTCTAATACTATGGACCACCACGACCCCGATCGAATCTGAATACGTGGCGTATCCTACAAGCAGATTCATCAACAAAGGTTTGGCCTTGATTTTTTGCCATTCAGATTCGACTTTGTAATCGAAAGAACTCCCTACTAATATCTAGCAAGCAACAGTTAAAAAAAAGTTCCTGGAAAAGTTACTGCTTTTGCGTCTCTGAGAGAAATGACTATTTCTTTTTTTTTATGACGAAAGAGATTAACTGCTTCCCATTATTGTTGTTTTTCTTTTTCCTTCAAATTTTCCTCATGAATACCCATCAAAAAGTTATCATTCAGTATCTCCAATCACAACAAGGGGCTAAGCTGTAGTTTCAGAAAGGGGTGAAACTATTAGGTTGATGCATAATTAATGCGGATTATTTCGCGGCTTTTTTTCTCCCGAAGTTGTTTGACTATTGAGTTCGGGTTTTCTCTAGAAATGATCTACTTGATTCCCTCTACAAGAATATACTCAAGAGTCCATCCACATATTGGCGAAATTAGGCTTAACTACTTCGAGAAAGATTGGAAGGTGGCACAGTCTTTCCGCGATCTCAGTAACTTTTCGACGATTAAATCGGCGATCGAACAATCAGCCAGAGCCAACCAGGACATGGGATCTGCCCCCAAATCTGCCATATTCACCAGCAGAAACTTTTATGGATTATCTCGTCAACCGTTCATCGAATAAATGGCTAGAGAATAGAAGTTACGTCGATTTGGATGACTTGATGGCCGATGTCAAGGCGTGGACCGCCCGTAAGGATCAAAACTTCTTCACTTTTGGGATCCGACTGGCTAATCAATGGAAGCAGTGCTTGACGTAGATGGTGAATAAGTTACGGAGTAATTATTTGAATATGTCTTTGCTTAGTATTTCTGTAATTTCTTTAAGTAAAATTTGCTAGAAAAATCCGCAATAATTATTCATCAACTTAGTATATAGAGGCAGGTAAAATGCAGGGAAATGTAGAATATCAAAATGTTTGGCCGTATTTGACCGTGTTTGACCATCAGGACATCATGTGTACTTTCACTAGATCACCTAATGAACGATCGCTGAAAGGTTACTGAGATCGCGGAATGAGTGCGCCACCTTCCAATCTTTCCCGAAGTAGTAAAGCCTAATTTCGCGAATATATGGATGGTTTTTCGAGTATATTCTTGTAGAGGAAATCAAGTAGATCATTTCTAGGAAAAACCCAAATTCGAAAGTCAAATTCTTTCAAGAGAAAAAGAGCTGCGAAAAAATCCGCAATAATTATGCATCAACCTAATACAAGATCTGCATGACTTGACGTGGTGAAGTAAATAAAGTTCTATTGAAACCAAAAACATTCAAGAAGGAAAGCTTCCAGCTGGTTTCAAGCTACAGCTTCAATCGCAGCTACAGATGCACGCGTCACAACAGACCAACTTTGCTGTTGATTGCTGACTCGATTACTGATAGCCCACTTATGGCAAGTAGGCCCTAATAGCCCCAGTGATCCAATTTTTTTCGCCTATTCCCAATATTTATCTATTACTGTTCGAAGATTCATTCTTGAGTAGATAGGGTTGTTCATAAATACTTACAAGCATACCCACACACTCACCGACACGCCCTAATTACGGTTTTGTGACGATGCAGATGAATTTCCGCTTCCAACTGATTCCATAAACGGTCGTGCTCAACCCCACGCATGTTTCGTCCAAGCAGCTGTATTTGCTGGATACGTCCGGCCAATTCCTGAAAGAAATCGAATTCGAATAAGGACTATTTACTAATTCGCAGTGAAAATAAGGATCTGCCAGAACAACCTTTGGAAATCTTTTTTTTTTGGGTATTATGAATATGAGTGATGTGAAGATGAGTAAGCAGTTAGGACGACGTCGTTGGGTTTGCATAATTGCAGCGCTAGACCACCCTATCCACCGTCTTTTTGGTTCAGACTTATCCGCCAACTGAGGGAAAACGGCAATGCCACATCTTGGCAATTAAAAACAGCATTCTTCTACGGTTCTGGCTGTAGCCACTAATCTGATCATCTACGACGAACAATTGCAGCGGACAATCTTCAGCCTCGTGCCATCCCTAGTTAGCTGAATACAGTATGGACCTCATCTAGGCACATAATTAATTTTGGCTGAGTTTACGCTGAAATCTCGGTTTTTTTTTCAAGAAGTTGTCTCGATTGTATAAACCTTTGCGCCAAACTTCGTTCTATTTGCACGCATAAAATGTCACGAAATTCAGCCATGCCGTGTCAGCACGTCCACTCGGAGGCGGAGTTGGTGAGGAAGGCGTAAAAGTCAGTGCTTCGGACCCTACGAAATCCATTGCTAGAGGTGGCACACGAAATCGCTTTCACATGATATTAGCTGCCGGCTTCCCGGACCATTAAGTAACGAACTAATCAAACCCACTATCATTGACGTTCTCAAAAAAAGGGACGATATATAGGCGTGATTTAACTTTTGTATTTTTGAATAAGTCGAAAAGTAAAATTCGGAGATCACCTTGTCCAGGTATTTGGCAGCTAGTCGAGCACCGAATACTTCCGTTTCTAAGGCTCCGATCAAATGCCGTTGTCGATCGCACTCTTTCCGAAGCACTTCGAGTTCACATTCAGTACGCAATGATGGCATCAACACATCGTGTAATTGCCCGATTTGAGTGTCCTGTAATAGGAATGTACCTATACTTGTCTCTTTTGTATTTATCATTATTATTCTTGTTTATCCATCCCCTTTGATTTTCTAGATGTATAATACTCTGAAGAAGCGGGTGGTCCCAACTCCGATCTGCCAAAACCAAGGAAGGGAAGCAAAAATAGCCGGATATTCTTTCAAAACCAGATACATTACAATTACAATTACATTACAACTACGAGGTTTACTCTCGAGTAGCTGTACTTACCAGCTTCTTCTTGATCATATCCGATTCATGTGGGGCAGTTTTGGCGTGCAATTGACACTGCAGACTATGTACCTGAAACCTGTACCTTTCACAAGTGTTTTTGACATTCATAAATATCCAAATACAATATTAACAAAAACATAGCATTCAATAATATGTAATATGTAGGGGAAAACTTGATATAAGTGCCCTTAAATATTGGATGTTGGTAAGTAGGAACCGAAGAGAAGCTATTCTTCAGTGAAAAGCCTTTCAGAAGCAACCAACGAGACTTCGAAGGTTTTGGCAGAGCAATTTGTTGAAAATGGCAATGGATCTTACGGCGATGCTTTTAAACCTGATCCATCTCTTAGCGAGTGGAATCCTGAGTTGACATTTCCCCCTCCTGGTATTTGATGTCAAACCTGACGTCATTGTGCTTTGCGGGAACTGTGCCCTTTATCCCTTTCATTACCCTTGCCCTTTGTGAGATTATTATTATTGTCATTATTGAAATTATTAGTCATTACTGATTATCATTCATAATCATTACTGATCACCATGAATGAAGAAAGCAAATAATACAACAGTCATTAGAATGATCCGGTGTTCGTTAAAATATGAAAAGAGATATATGCTTGATGAAACGCTCTCAACTGAATGCTCCAGCTCTAAACTCGAGCTTCACACTGATTCTTTTTTAATCATTCCATCCACCCCTCAAGGCTGAGAAAAAGTAAAGGAAGACAAATATGACCCCCCTCCAGTTTGATTTTTTACCCATGAAAAATACGATACGAGTCAATCAGACTTTACGAGCTCTAGAGAGTGGATGTTCAAAGAAAAAAAAAAATGACAACTCTTATGATACCCCGGAAAAAATTTGATATTCTAACCTACAGCCACCTCGTGTTGGATCATTCGTAAAATCTCACCGAGGCGATTGTAAACATCAAATGGTTGTTGAATGCAAGAAAAGAAACGAAAGCTGGGGTTCCCCGATCAAATCTTCCCTAAGTCTACCGAGTCCTCCATCTCACGCTAGTTGCTTTATCGGCACCACCTGGTCGATAAGAAAAAATGCTGTCTCAATCAAGTACCTGCACTCCCTTACCTCCTTCATGCACTTCAAATACGAGTACATACGATTCTGAATGAGAACCTTGCATATGAAGTACACTGGATAAACCGAACAGCGCTTACTTCAATCGTCCTTATTATTCCTCCTGGTCCGGTCATCGCTGATGACGAAGATAGAGGTAATACAAAGTCGCAATGACAAGATGTATGACAAAACAATCTTTCGAGCATCACTGATCACCAGACTTCCTCACTCTCGCCATAGCGGCAAGCAAACGTAAATAATGAAATTAACCAGGGATCCTGCGAAGACATAGAGTAGCTCCCACGATCCCCATATCCCGACCACTTTCGAGTTTTTAGACACGACTTCATGGAGGTGCCAAAAATGTTAAAAAAGGAAGAACGAGAATACCCAAAAATGGTCATACCATCCTCTATAGACTATCAACAGAGCCAAACAAATACTCACTAAGGGGGCTGTGGCTTCTAGGAGAAGAACCAATTGGGAGTAGATGAGATAATGAAATTATATGCCATCCACACTGAAGATTGACGATGAATGAAAATGGAGATCTTTATTCAAAGTCCAGGTCCCCCATGCCTTTTGCTACCTCGGCGATTGACTCCTTCTGACGTTTTCGAAAAGTATAAGAGGCTCAAATTCAGGGAATCCGTATTTAGTGGGCATTTGAAGTGGCTGACAAAGTGCCGATGCGTTCCACTTGAGAAAGTCCATTCTTGAGAAAGCCACGAAGTGAGCACGTCAGAGTTTCTCTAACAAAATAGAGGCTCCAATAAAAAGCGGGAAAGACACTGCATTCAACAGAAATCTTCATGGTAAGGGGTATGGAACGAAGGGTGAGTCTTAAGCCCTTCTGCAGGTGAGGGTCACTGATGAACCAAAAGATTTGGACTTCGGAGCTGAACCGGGCGTGGCGGAATTCGTGACAGGACTAAGGGGGTCCTAATCATGCACCTGAGAAGTTCTCAATTGGTGAAGGGGCCTTATCAGGTGCTTGAGATGAGCATTACTCCTGGAAGAAGTGATAACGACAATGGATTGAAATTTGACAATGAGCGATGAATAGATGTCGTGCCGTGTCGAGAGAGAGTAGCGCCAAGTGGCGCACTACCAAACGCATTGTCCAGGGATCAAATCATGTATTGAACTTATCCAGGTGAACCAGGCTTTCCATCCTATCGAGATGGGCCAGTTGGTATCACATTTACATTATTCGCCTAGGAAGATAAAAAAAAAGCACAAATCGGTCACCACACGTGAGCCTGCACCGAAATGGGAAAAAGAGAGTAAAATATAATAGAACTTATCATGTAGCGGGAATCCATCATAAATCCTTCAAATTTGACCCACAAAATGGAAAATGAAAAGTCGCACTAAAAATTAAGGAATGACTTTGTGCTTGCTGAAACTTCCCAATCTTTGCCAGGTCTGTTGAACTTGAAGGCACACTTTGCGATATTTTTGGATAATCCAAATTACGACGTAAAATGGAAGATAAGATGGAAAATAGTGCGATGATGGCGGAGAATCTGCGTGAATCGGTGTTTCCGAAGAGAAAAAGGCTTTGAAAAAGTGTCAGAAAGGAGGCTGGACGAGAATGAGACCAGAAAAATGAAAAATAATGGGGCGTTTGGACGAGCTATACAATGTGTGTCATTGCGCACGTGTGGGTCCTGGTGCGAATAGCTGACTACGGTAAACAAAAATTCATCCACTTATAAGCATAAGCTAACGAAAAACCCCTAGCAACAACAGGAATAGCCGACCTTTTTAGCCTATCGAGGTAGAAATTAAATAGGGGATCCCAACAGCAAAGAATAATAGAGAAAAAACATCGCTTCATAACTCGGCGATCAGCTGATTGTGTGTGGGTCTCAGAACGAATATTGCAATCTGTATCGCCTCGACACTCGTCTGGCGTGACATCGATCGAGGGCGGGAAGTCCGGGCGATCCGGTAATGGGGCTCCCACTATGGCCTAGCTGTTGAGTTTGGGACTCGGCAAAGTCCTTCCTGTTACCCTTAGGAGCCACTGGTTATTCCTGGGAAAAGAACTCAGAAACCACATTTATCATGAACTAAGCCCTTAATTACCAGATATTTGATGAAAGAGAGAAATACTACCAAATCTTGTGATATTGAGTAACAATAGTGAGTAACAAATTAATCAATGCTTCGGAGGGAAGCGTCATGAAACATGAACATGAAACCACATTTCATTGAAATTGTGGGGCATTGGAATGTAGTATAATAGAGGCGCTG
Source organism: Haemonchus contortus (assembly GCA_000469685.2). Classification (NCBI taxonomy): domain Eukaryota; kingdom Metazoa; phylum Nematoda; class Chromadorea; order Rhabditida; family Trichostrongylidae; genus Haemonchus; species Haemonchus contortus. Next base: position 10,087,663 of record LS997562.1, on the reverse strand, counting down.
ATACTAACTATGGCTTGCGGTGGACCGCCAATGCACATTCCAATGCTTTTATCCCTCAGAGAAGTCTAGCACCTGCATTAGTAGGGTAACAGGGATGATATCATCAGATCTTTCGTGTGGTAGTGGTGGTACCCGTTACACCGCTACCTCGATTCTACCATATTTCAACGTACTGCAGCCTAAGTTTGTCACCAACTAGCCTTTCAAATTTTAACAGCCGCTACCAATAGACGGACCGATCTATGCCCTTTCTTCGAGACATCCCGAGCAGCAACAAAGGTGAGGTAGTGTCAGTAGGCACCACTACCATCCATATAGTCCGGAGATGCTCAGCTGATTGGTACTTTGCTCTTATGGAAAATCAATTTGTAAGTCATTGTAAGTACGCGTAGACGAGCCAGTAACGCATTCAAATGCCACTACAGACCACAACGATCGTGCGAATGCATCATTTTGAAACAAAATTCATTAACCCAAGAAGGGGTCTTCACCTTCCATCACCAGTGAGCCAGTGTTTCATCAGGCGGTCAGTGCACGGTTTTGCACCTGCCCTCACTGAGCCATACCTGGGATGCTTTCCAACCCAATAGTGTCTCATGTGTCTACTCGAGAGCTATGAAATCATACCAATGAGAAATCTCTAAAAAAATCTTTTTTCTTTGCGGATCGTGCCTCCAAAAAAGATAAGTTATACTCAAGAGGCCATAACTCGTCCCTACCGGAACGAGCGCCAAAACAAGTTGTTTGGGAAAGGAAAAGAAATCCCGTCATCGATGTACCTATACGATTCTTCCTGGTAAAGATGAGGGAGGGAGATAAGCAGGGCCTCTAAAACCACGGTCAGGACAAAAATACGCGATATTAGCTCTTGCTCCTAACTTGACGGATACCAGTCTCCTAAAAGTTTAGATGAGAAATCGATCTTAGACTTCCGCGCTACCCTCGGTGTTTGACGTCGGCTACCCCTCCTCATTCTCGGTAGCCTACGTCAAACACCTTGGAGAGACTCCCTCGGTGTTCACGGACATCTAAAAAGAAAGCGGAGAGAGGAAGTGAACCTACAGAAAGAAAAAAGAAAGACGTCCTCGTTAGCCGAGTACCCGATAATTTAATAGCGTTCCCTTTTTCTCAGAATCCCTTCCTCATGTTTTTAGTCCTTGCATTTCTTTTTCCTGCAGGAATTCGTCACTAATTTTTAATTCTCGAGGGCTTCTCCGGCGCTCTCTACATGCCTTTCATTCTCATTCATTCTTCAACACATTGAGGCAGAAAATGTTGCCAAGGACCAAAAAGGGAAGAGAGCCCAATTATACAACTAAACCAAGAAAAAAATAGAGAGAATAAGGGGTTCAGACAGATTTTCCCCGGGACCATTCACTAGAAAAAATCCCGCAAATTCCTTTCTTATCCCGACCAAGAAGCAGCAGCTACTTTTTTTATTTCACGCTGGGGAGGTGATTGACGGCGGTAAATCATTCCTCGAGAAAAACCAAAGACATTTTCGAAGGCGTCACAAATTTCATGCTCTCAAGAGACCGGGTGGCAATTCCATCGTCAGGCCGAAAGGAGATGAATGACGTGAGTGACGTTGAGCTTGGGTGCTTTGAGCTTTACTGGATGAAGTCGACTTTTCACCACTTTCGATACATCAATACGGCATTCAGAAGGAAAGTCACGTGAAACTGTGCTGGGTCACGATCCTTTCGTGAACAAATCGGCTGTAAAAACGTACCGAGTGCATTACTTCTGGAATATGGGGGACGACGCCGTTGGACCTAATGTCACACATTCGCCACGCCTACCTTGGGTTACGATTACGACAACGAAGTAGCTCAAAATTGTTCAAATCATCAAAAAATAAAGCAAAATTTTAGTAATGTAGCAAAGGAGTAAAAACAGACAGTCCAGCAGCTTCATTTCTTGCAGATAGCCCCTCCCTTTTCCTGTAAGAGCGCCAATAAAAATGGCCGAACTCGTGAGCTAGCCCCGCCCACCGGTCATGGACTTTGGAGATCGAATGGATGAAGATTAGGAAATCAGGATAAAATTTGCCTGGACGACACAGGATTTTGATTCGTAATAAGAGTCATTGCAACTAAGACAAAGAGAAACAAGAAAACAAATAAATCATAGATAAGGTAAATAAAACAAACGAGTAATGAAAAACAACCAAATTTCTCTCACAATCAGATCGAAGAAAACCTCATGAGAAACCAGAATTTGATCTCAATTCTAAGAAAAACGGACTAACCTGTAACATCATCTGCTGCGTTTCCTTTTTCATAGCTTCCCTCTCTGCTCGTGCTTCCGTCAAATCTCGTCGCAAAATAGCCATTTCCTAAAATAAAAAAGAAAAGCTAATCGTAGCCAATTTAAAACCAATAAATACAGAAAAGGATCTTCTTAGTAACAAGAACTAGTCCCAATAAGTCATATTTGTGGTTTAGATGAGTTTGCAAGGTTCCTCACTCATTCAAAAAAGCTCCGAATTCGAGCCAGTCCCAGGTTCTCGAAATTTGATTATTTTTATCCCAACTTTCATGTTTAGTTAATGTTTGTCAACTTTACGATCTTCTGATTGCAATCTAGTTTTGTTCCTTATAGCTGCTCCACTGTTTTTGGCGTGAAAGGACGATGCTCGGAATTTCCCTATACACGCAAGTGCAGAAGGGAATCCGGAGTTCCGAGCTCCGTCACCGAACGAAGATCAGGGATGCCGTTGATTACGCCAAGAAATCGAAGATCAGGTGGGCCGGACACGTTATGCGATATAGTGATGACCGTTGGACCAGGTCGGTTACTGACTGGATTCCTCGGGACATCAAACGAACTCCAGGAAGGCCGCCAACGAGATGGTCAGACTTCTTCAAGAAAGCTCTGAACGAAAGGAATGTTGAACCTCGTGTCCCTGAAGCGAGAACGATTCACTGGACCACTCTGGCTCGTGACAGGGACGAATGGAGACGTTACTGGCGCCCGCTCGAGGAAGTCGATGATCAACGGGACGACAGGTGATACAGGTGATAGCTGCTCCACTCCCTGATCACTTTCGAGTGCTGGATGTTAAAATAAACCTAACTCAACGATTCTCGGCTAAATTCGTTGAAATTAAATTTTTTCTAGAAATAAATGTACCCATAAATATAATATACTATCGCTATATAGTAATTATATATCCTTTGTGATTGAATATTATAAATCTTAATAAGACTTAAATAATATTCATGAGAGTGTTCCAAAATTCTTGCAAAAAAACAACAAATTCACTAGAAAGGGAAGAGAAACAACCAATTTACTAAACAGAAAGAGAACATGGGAAAATTGCGTTTCCAGTAATACTCAACCAAATAGGGGCGTGGCTCCGGATAGAACGCATGACGCTCTGTAGGTGACATGGCAAAACATGACAATACTTGTTAAACGAAGCTCATTACTCCCTTTCGCAAGTTTTTTGTCCGATTAACAAGTTACGCTGTACAACATGACGCCATCTGTTCCTATTATTCTGCATTTTTGGCGGGAATTCAATGGTATATTACCCTAAAATTCCATAGATAAGAGCGGGTGAGCCTACCGGTGAAAAATGAATTGGAAAAAATCGAAATTGAATGCAGTCACCCCTCTAACTTGATGGATGGATAAATTAAACTTCGAAGAAGAAGTTAAGAAGAAGCTCCGCCCCTCAACTCCAAACCCCGCCCACTTAATAAACAATTCATATAGAAAAGCAGCGATCCGTAAAAATCGCTGTTTTTCTATATGAATCGTTTATTAAGTGGGCGGGGTTTAGAGTTGAGGGGCGGAGCTTCTTCTTACCGTCTTCTTCGAAGTTTAATTTATCCATCCATCAAGTTAGAGGGGTGACTGCATTCAATTTCGATTTTTTCCAATTCATTTTTCACCGGTAGGTTCACCCGTTCTTATCTATGGAATTTTAGGTTATTTCGATTTCTTAATTTTTTTTTATTTTTTTACTGATGTACAGCAAAATTTTCAAACGCTTTTTTCGGCTTTCAATAGACTACAGACGCCATAAAATCGAAGGAATAAGATGAAAGAGGGCCCGTAATAACCATTCACAAAGCCTCGGGATCGAATTCTTGAGCATGAATGTTCTCTATGGTTCTCAGGTTACCAGTACACCCTGCGGTACATTAAAAGAACCCATTAAGGTCTTTATTAAATCATTCTCGGGTAATTCATGGGCACTCGAATCGACCTCAATTTCTTTTTCTTCTTGAATGACGGCTTAGGAATCGAAGACCAGTTAGCCCCCACTTTCGCCCGTATAATGCCACCACCAGCCCCCCCCCCCCCCCCCACCTTCTGATACTGACCTTTTCACATCGAGACAAAGCATGATGCATTGATTGAGCCTTGTGCATCAATTGAGCAAAGCTGGCGCTCAACGACGTCATCTTCTGGCGGCCTTCATATGTGATTTCAACCTGAAATTCGATACCCATTAATTATCGTTTTTTTTTCATCGTGAGATTTTTACGTCATTCACAAACCCGAGCTCATCAATTCTCTATGATTGGCATTCAGTCGGAGGAAACGAAACGAAAAAAAGCAGTGAAAAAGAAAGAACAAAGACTCTTGGCTTTTACCCCTTTTTCTTCAATAAGCGCCACCCTCTCAACTTCAACTCAAAAACTTCGTTTCGTTTGAAAGTGTATGTTGTGCCCACGGACCAACTGATATACGACCAGTCCTATTGTACCGAACAATCGACCGCAAGGTATAGAGGGTCAGACGGTCTTGGATGGGTTCCGATCTGTGATTCGAACCTCGGAAATGCGTACGGTAGGGCACCCCTTGCAGTACTCCAACTTCATTCAAGTACGAACTGATAATTCTGATTAAAAGCCTATCAGAATGTTCTTTCTTCATCAATACCCAAGAATCTGGAGGAATCTGAAAGATTTCCTGCTGAACAAAACTCCGGTGTGTGTGATTCAAGCTGAGGGCGAGACTTTGGTTCATCAGCTCATTCGAACTCCAGTGACACCCCCACTTGTTCGAGTTCGAGTGAGCTGATGGTGGATGGGTGGAGTGGATGGTTGAGACAGATGGCAGATCACCTAACTTCGAGAGGGGACTTATTTCTGCAATCTAATCTTCACTCTCCAAAATTATTCGGAAACTGGAATTTGCTGTACAGTTCTTACAATGCAAGGATACTTGGTCGCAGTGGTCATTCAAGATGTGATGTATACCCCCTAGGTAGTTTCGAACGCTGATCTCAAATCTGTGCTTCAAATCTAATGAACGATTTGGGAACAAAGTTAAGGACCAATACCCCCTGTGTTATAACATACCACTATTCCCCGGAATCCCAAATTGTGAGGAAGCCCCGTAGATGCCCAACATTTAGCCCAAAAACGTTTCGCAAGCGTTCAGGATGCGTTTCAAAAAAAAGCAAGACATGCACATGCATCGAGGACTCGAACCTTGATGTCGTGCCTACCAGTCCTCCACACTAGCCGCTACGCCACCGTTGCGCAGGTGGTTATTTTGATCGGCTCGGTAATCCGTTCATTGCAGTGGTATAACGCAGGGAAGAGCTGGTCCCGTAACTTTGTTCCCGGAATCGTTTAGCAGATTTGAAACATAGATTCGAGATCAGTTTTGAAACCACCTATTTCATCTTGAATGACCCCTGGGACCAAGAATCCCTCCCTTGTTAGTTACGATCTCTTTCATTCGGTTTCTACCGAACCTTCACCCAAAGCTTTTCATCCAGGGTTCTATCACAATTGAGACTTGAAGAGCTGGTAGGATAGATTATATGCATATTGAGCATTCCGTTAGACAACTCATCTTTTTAATTCAACTTCTCGGCTTCTTTCAATGAGTGCCCAGATAGAACCGCCCTGCTATTGGCTATACTCCTATTTTTCCAATCAATACCTATCAAATGCTTTATGGCGTAAAAGGTTTCGAGTTCTCCAGCCACATTCAGACTATCAACTCGCAGTAAAGTCTTGCAAACTACTTTTTCTAAAAGTACGAATACATGTAAGCTGAAAGATTAACAACTTCCGGATTGCCCGAGGTAATTTATGTGGGTGAGCTATTCTGCCTCTTTCCTTGACTGGAGAATCCGTAAGCGAAAAAATTATCGTAGATTTTCAACAAAAAAAAAGAAAATCCGCAGAAAAATATCATAAAGCTTGGTTGTACCCACCTGATCGCTGTCGATTTCGCCTAGTAATAAATCAAGGGCCACAAATGCTTTGTCGAAATCCTTTTCAAGCGCATCCGACCACGCCACAGGGGACTCCGTCCCCATTGTCATTCTGATAATACAACGGTTTACTTTGCGGGATCGATAAACAATAAACAAACATAAAGACAACGGAAATACCAACGATAGCCACTGGGGAAATTGGGGAAATGAGCTTATACACTGTTGGGAGAGCACGTGGATATACGTGGCAATCGAGATCTAGACGAACAATCTTGTTTACGGCTGACGGACGACAAAAAAAAACGAGATTTTGGAAACACCTACACTGAAGCCGAGTCCTCCTAGTGGGAATGCTCACTTAGGTTTGTCCAACAAATCGATCGCCTCAAATTTATATTTAATGGATTCAGTTTTTAATGTCTTATCTAGGATATCGCCATGGGGAATACGCCTACTATATTAAATCTCCCGAAAACTTTCTACTCAAAACCCCAGAAAGAGGGGCTAAAGCTCTAAACTAGGTTCGAAGGATTTTAAAAACACCAATAACTACTCATAGAAAATGAAAACAAAAGGAATATAGCCCATGAATTTGGTTTGGAAATGCCTGATGACCGAGGCAAGGCTCAGCTGCTATTGCCGCTTGTTAATGTTGCTTGTGGTTGTTTTTTCGTTTTCGTTAGGGGGTTGTGATTGATATCAGTACCAGGATTTCCGTCACCAAAGGGTTGCTTTATGTTTCTTGATTTTTTTTCCAATTCATGGAGAATAATTCAACCCTGTATATATACTGCAAAACCATTCATTTTGATACCGATAAGCAACAAAGGTAGTATTATTTATTTATTTATTTATTTATCTATTGAAGACGCTGCATCAGGCATTATATGTATCTTCTATCAGTAATTCAAAATAATCTGAAAATCTGAAAAAAATCTGATTCGAGTGGTTACGGAATAGATTGGATGTGGTGATAAATGTATATACTGTATTATATCGTGTCATATTATGTGATACAATGTTATACTACATAATATCGCATTATACTACAACACGTTCTTTTACAACACATTGCATCATATTATATTATTTCAGATTAAACGAATAACACATGATATTTTATTAAATTAAATTAAATTAAATTGCTCTATATTATATTATATTATATTATATTATATTATATTATATTATATTATATTATATTATTATTTATGTTGTTACTATGAAATGATATTCTTCTCCACCTAGCAAGTAAACTAGTGATTCATCCGAAACTGCTTTCGTGGAAAAACCATTACTGATTGTGGGAAGCACTTCATCCAACGCTCTTTCAAAAGTTCGAATCCTGTAAGTCCCCTTTTCGAGAGCGACCCATGTTGATGTCCATTTTTGAAAAAAAATTAGAGGACAGTTTCAAAAACAACATTAGTTTTGTAGAGCCTTGAAGAGGGTCAAGGCAGGCCTCGATAAGATTCTGAATGAGCACACTACGTCACCTGGAAAGAATATCCTTGGGAAACCAACTGTAAGAACTCCTCCGCAATCCAACAGATGCTGAGAACTTCGAACTCTTCCACGTTTTTCAACTTCTTTTCCATGCTCTACATCAATGCACTTCCAGGATTCATGACGAATCAGTAATCGAGACCCCTGACGTTTGCATAAGCTTTTTTGAGGTTCTGGGGCTTTTCACCTCTGGGTGAAGTCTGGGAATTCTCAGCTGCTTGGTGAACATCTGTGATTGACTTGTGAGAGAAAGTTCTGGCAATCTGTCAATGTCAAGATTTTCATCCCTGTCTTAAAATGATGATTGATGGTCATATGAACAAAAGTGCTCATCAACCATTGAGGCCCTGGGGCGAAGAAATTTTTTTATGGGCCATAAAAAATGGGAGCAAACAATTTTTTAGAGGAATATTGGCGCAAGACCTAGGGTTTTCCTAAGAATTCGCTGGTTCTGTTGAAAAACAAGTTCCTGGTGAGCTCCCAAATTTTATTTGCTTTGAGTTTCCTGTTGCCTATGAGAGACAGAATCGACTGGGTATCAGCCATATTTACCACTCATTTTCCCAGCCCTCCTAGTGTATATAATCCTGGCTCTTTGAAAGTTTACGCAAGGAAATGGAAATGTATTGGACCCCCTCGGACCCCCGAAATTCCTTTTATAGAGGGAGTGGTTGCCCGAAAAGCCTTTCGAAAGCCCGCAAACAGCTTCGGATAATCGAGTTGAGACGGCTGCGAGTTGTCAATGAATTCCATACAATTAGGAAGAGGCGCCAAGGGAGATGCTAAAGGAGAAAGGCTTAGCGGCGAGCGTTTTTTCCCGAGAAAGGACGAGAATAGCTGTTGCTTTTGCTGTTGCTGCTGCTTTTGCTTTGATGATGGACAAGAAAGGTAGAAGTAGCTGCCAAAATGAACTCCTTATTCTCCGTCCTTCGTCCTCAAGTTGTCTAGGAACGTCATTCTCACGTCATACTTCTTGTATTCATACACTTCAGGGTCGATTCTGTCAAAAAAAACATTTTCAAAAGAAAAGGACAACCAGACAAAAATGACAAAAAAAATTCATCTGGTCAAGGTCCAGTTGAAAGAGGCTACGTAGCTTGCATTGATGGGTGAAGCAGTAATGGATTCTCTCAAGGCATTAGTGCTTCTTGTACACAATGTCTCTGTTATTGATCACTCTGGTTGTGTGACATTAGGTCCGTTTACATGGAAATGGAGTTCCCCATAAACAAGAGAAGATAGGCCACTACGATAGAGGCCATGAAAAGCCCTTAATTTTACTTCACCTCTGCTGTGGGCGCCATTCCCAGCCCCTGATAAATTTTGGTGTGCCAAGAACCAGCCTATCGTTCAACAAATACCCTGGAGCTCGCTTGAAGCTCTTGAGATGCTTTGCAAGGATGAACCATGCTTTTTCAGTTACCACTGCATGGACTGCTTCCAGCATACAGCTTGTCTTTCATCATGCACGTCATTTTCTAGCACAGGCCAAATTTAAATGAACTGTTAAGCCTCCAAGACCAAGAAATAAAAACTGCAGCGGCCCTGTATAGAATTATCTTGCTGATCAATGATCGACTATATACTTAGAACCATGCCAGACGAAGTAGGTCCCTCATCCCCATCTACCCCATCTAGGGTAGTAACCAATGCGAGGAGGTGGAGAGTTCAGTTGCTACTTCAATACCTAATATGGAAACAGTTCTTCAACATTTAAGCGGCAGAAAAACATGTCGCTCCGAGAATTTTGATAAGTTTTTCAAGATGTACCGTGGACTCTAACTCGAGTTGAAATCGTGAAGTATTTGTATGTGCATGGGACCGATGGTTATCGAACTCCCACTCGAAGTAGTTTCTGTTTTAGCAACTTATTAAACTTATGAAAGTAGGCTTTTGAGGTCCATAAACGCCTGCTATTGCTAGCTTATTCAAATATGATCAACCACCAACCGTAGGTGGCTTTCCTGACCAGCAAATGGTCCGATCCAAGGATCATGTGAACGAGATGTCAGTTTCCGACCACTAAGCAACATTGGCTTATCAACGAATTTGCACAGGTCAGGAGAATAGTGATGCTAGAGCGCTAGAAAATCGTCTCACGGGTCGGAAGTCAGAACTACTCCTTTTCTGAAGTGTCATGGTACAAAAAAAGGTTCAGGGCGATTTCACTGACAACTCCAACCGGCTAATGGGAGAGGTAATGGCTTGAGGGGAGCTACTAGGCTTGGCTTCATTTTGATAACATTTTTCTATTAAAATAAGCGCAAAATCGAGTGTTGGTTTTGCAAAAAGGGATCTGAGAAAATGAAAAAAGGTGAACAAGGAAGCAGTTGCTCAAAGGAAAATTCTGAAGAAATCTGTCGTATGAAAAGGCTCGAGAGCTTTTCAAACGACTCCTGTCTTCATGTGAACATATAAAATATTTTTTCTTCCCTTCCAAAATAGCTACAGAATGGATCGATTTCACATCGGAGGGTATCATAAATTTCCTTCATGGAACCTCATTTGTATTAAATCACCATCAAAGATCCCAACATTGACTAAAAATGACGGCCAACGACGGGCAACCTCACTCCAACGTTATTTATTCTTAACTACTTCAGTTCTGTGTCAATCTGATATACTCGGAAATCTAGGATTCCTTAAAAAGGGACATGAAACTTCCTCAAACTCTCCGTATAGTCGGAATGAGCGGAAGGTTTGAATAACTCTAGTTTTTGATTATTATTGTACCGTCAAAGCAGAGTCCCTCTTCGTTATTGCTGGGGATAGGGAAGGGTATTTTGGCCCTATCGAAGCAATCAGAATTCAAGACCGATAATGACAAAGAACTTTCAAGAATTCCGAAAGAAATTCATTCCTTAGCTGTATGACCGCCAAGATTTCCAACAAACCCTTTATTAGGCTGACGTTTCAGCCCTTTTCCTTTTCAGAACCTCCTTCAGGGCTTCCAAGGATCTGAAGCGTACTCCATTTCACAGTTTCTGACTTCGTAATCATAGATTACGACCAAACCATTGAATTTGCCTGCGAAAGATAAGATAGTGCCTAAACAAATAGTTCCCAAAGTTCTCCAAATTCTCTGGGCATTTATTTTTCTTGGCTCCGACGATGGCGAAAGCACCGGAAGGGCAGTCGTGAAAAGTCCGATACGCCCGTCGCCACCGTTCCTATTGTAGAAGCAAAGTCCAAGTCTGCTTTTGGACATAAAAGCTACTAATCTAGCGTCCCACCTAAGTGCTTGCTTCTCGCTACACAGCCAGTAACATACAAGCCGGTCCCATAAAGAAAGTTGGCATACCGTGTGCCAAAATTCTGACTTTGGCTTATGACTACTTATTATGGTGTGGGGGCACTATGATAACTGGTGCGGCTCCTGCTGCCTAAGGCTTCTTGGATGCATTGGCTACTGTTACAGCTTCTGACATCAGTGATTCTCTCCTCTCATTTCTCTCATAAACTCACATTGTACAGTATTAGGGGGCGGGTAATTTGCTACCTATGCGTTGGGTAGCAGGTGATCCACCCGGCACACTTGGTGAAGTCTATGAATAAATAAATAAATAAGTGAATAAATAGAGTTCGATGAACATCTCGATCGCACAGCTCAAAATAGTCCAGACACATAGACAGTGAAAGTGGCAGTGAGGAAAGATGCCAAGATGCATAAAGAGTTCAGCTCGGACACTGTTCCCTGGTAACTTTCGAGTTCCAAAGTTCATGGGGGAGTTATCGATTTCTAAATAAATCGAGGAACGATCACATTGAAAACGAATCAGACTTTTTTCCCATCATAAATCAGAGACGCCATATGTTTACAAAGGTGACAAAATGATGACCCGATGAAAAGGTTTTTTTTCTCCAGGACATTTGATATTACGTCAATACAGGCCCGAATCAACAAATGGCAATGGTTTTACAATAAAAATCAGTGTATATGCCATGAGCTGAAACGAACGCAAGCGGCTAAAGTGATGCTATTCCAACAGACCAACATATTCTCCCAAAGTAAAGAGTATTATAGAGAGAAAATCGCATTTTCGAGGCTGACGGCTTCGAGGAAATGCAATACAGAAATGGCTGCTATGATCTTCCGAAAAGGGAAAGCTAATTATCGTAGCGCCTATTCGAGGAAAGACGGCCTGGCTGACTGACTGAGAGAAACGAACGAGAAAACAAAAAACAAGAACATGTGAGAATCGTTGCCGTCGTCAATGATTTGGGTACAAAGACATTAGGATCGACAGATTTTTTCCCCAGAATGTAGTTGTAGCTCATTCATAGGTTTATTTTTAGAATCCAGTTAACTAGCAAGGCTACAATCAAAGGACTCTATCCTTATTACTTTGAAGTTACTCGCAGATCACCCATAAAGGATCATGGATTGAGTTTTTGAATTGCCCCACGCCTTCGACTTCCCTCCAAATTGTTGACGTAATGCACAGGCACCTGGCCTATCCAGTGGCTTGCGGTGGCTAGCCGATGTGCAAGCCAGTACATTTATCCTCCCCGTCGAATCTGGTACCAACTAGCCGACCCCGGAATCGTGGAAGGCTTGATTAGCCTGATGTGGTATCGATCCAATGGACCATGCGTGTGTAGAAGTGCGCCACTTTCCACTACACCACGTTGCCCCTATAGATCAGCTACGAAACCCGATTAGCAAACGGGAATAATCAAAAGGGAATTTTATAGTGAAAAGTGCAGCGTGAAGGTTGTGACAACTCCGTGGGCTAGGCAATTGCTCACCAGTACATCGCTTACTTACAAGCTTTCCCTGCTCCCGGACGAACTACGGCTAATCATGGTTGAATATTGATTGATAAGATGATCACGTATTTGTCACGATGCTCAATAATATCTGTGCAACTATTTAGATTAGATTGAGATATATCAAACTTGAGGCAAATTGATAAACATAGTTAAAAATACGAAAGGAAAGCCGGCGTTGGGCGGAGCGTGCGCCAAAAAGGGCGGAGCTTAATACGAAATCCTTTTCTCATAGATTTCTCGTCCCCAATGACTGTACACACTTCACAAGTACGTTAATTAATCTTGTAACCCCAGCTTCGATTCATGCACTGAACACTTACTGAAACAGCTCGTTAAGGGAACCAGCCCCTCCCACCACTCTTTCCCACTCCTGCCGCTTCCCCTATTCCCACCCATACGCTAGTTGTGATACTAGCTCACTCCCCTATCACGACAAAGGGGCAATCGAGTAGTGTAAAATACACGAAGTTTAAGTACATGTGTGTGAACTTTTCTCGTGTCGATTGACTTCGTTTCCGAGTGCGCCACGCACGCGGTTCAGTTCCGAAAGTGCTCTCGCTTCGTGCTGCACAGCCATCAGAACGACATGGGGAAGATTCTATGCAGAAATCACTGTTTTCCTTCTCCCTCATAAATTGGATACCAATTAATCCAGCTCTGGAAAACGAAGGGCCTAGCTATTCGGGTAAGCTTCGGTCTAGAAGCCAGTCCACTACTCGATCGCAGCTCAGGAAGAAGTAGCGGATAATGTTCAGAGAAATGAACTCAATATAGGAACAAAAATAAAATAGAAAAAGGTAGACCCATTGACTTCTAATCCTTCAAATCGATAAACGGATATGGACAGTAAAGGGGTTCGAGGGCGTCCTGGCGACTATGTTTATAAAGAACAGAAAATAAAATCAAGGGAATCAGTGTCGTTAAGCTGTCAGAGGCAAAGAAAGGGTGTGTGACACGACGACAGACGAACAACAAAACGATGAAATCATCTGTCGGTGTCAATTTGCGTCAATAATGTATAGAATTTCTGCAAGCATAGGCGTATGTTGACATCGTCAAATGCGATGTGTGAGGTGCTGATTAGCCGTTTAGAAATGTAGCCACATACATTTCCCATAATCGAATAATAATTGACCGGGAAGAAATTTTTGTAGCAGGGCCCCCTTCCTTCAGAACCGAAAGGTCTGAGGGAATCTGGTTGCATTACCGGACTATTTGTACTGGTCTACTGGCCCCAGCTCAGATGCTAGGCAAGGTGTGGCCTCGATGATTTGGCCCGGGTGGTAGTTGGCTTGAATGGTAGTAGCACTCCTCCCACCCTGGCCAGATCACTGGGCTCAGCTCAAGCCTAGCGCAGACTTCCGGTCTGCTTTTGCCGATAGGACCCAATTTGGCCCTTAGACCATTACCACAGCCTTCATACAAGCCAGTAGGTGGACAAGTGCCGTTCGTAAAATATCCAATAAATCTGTAAAAAGAAGTTGACAAAACGTCAGAAAAGAAGTTCTCAAATCTAGATTCCTTTCAGAAAAAGTCAAGATAAGAGCTGACAAGATATCACTTATAATAACCAACGGTTTTCTGGAGCGGAAACATCTGACAATTCCGTCTAAAAATAACAATGCGAATCCCTGTTTCCTCAACAGTTTTCACAATTGGCTGCCATGATTCTTCGAGAATCTTTCGTTTTTCTCGGTCATATGAATCTCTGCCGGTTTATTTCTGGCATCTGAGCGACGACGACCACTCCAAACAGAAAGAAAAAACAGAATCACATGGTAACGATGAAATTTGATTCCACAGATGCGTCGAGAGCGATTCCCAGGCTAATCAAGCCAAGTCAGTGTGAGCTGAGCGACCACTCTTCCGTCGAAGTGAGAGGGGGGGGGGGGGGGGGCTATTTGGCCAGTCAAAAAGGGCAAACGTTTTTAGTGCGAGGAGTAGTACATACAATGTCAATAAAGGAGAACGATGTCAAAAGTTGAAAGGATATGGGAATCCGAGCCTTAGCTATATGACCATTTAATGGTTTCCAAGAAATAGGAATAATAAACAGGCGAATGTGGGATAGTCCACACGTTCGAATCGAGGATGAAAATCCAGACCGATTTGGTAACGGCGCTCAATACTCCAGGTGAGAGAATCGCGCAAAAGAATAAGTATAATCAAAATATGGAGCACTGCTGTAGGGTTGTTCTCATCCCGTATAGACTGAGCGCAGCTCTAGGGTTGCATTTACACTTCATGATCGCACGCGCAATTGCAGCGCCGCACGACTTCGTGCGTCGCGGCAGTCGATACTGCAGGCGCTGCGCCGAAATCAGTGATTTTAGCACGGTTTCCTCAGTAAATAATGTCAAAAACATGGAGCAAAGAAAGTACAGCTGTCTGAAAAAACCTTTGATACGGGTTTCACGATTGCGAGTCTGCGAGCAGGCAAAGATGGTCGTGAAGTGGATTCATTACAAACTATAAACGATCCTGACGGTCATGCTGACCAGAAAGTGGGCGGGGGGAGGAGGGGGTTGGGCATAATTGTAATTTGTGGATTTGTGATTCGGAACTCTACAAGTGGCCCACCAATTATGAACCCACCTTCCCAAAACGGCCGAATACAGCTCACACGGTAAAGACCACCCGTCCCAATCAGCTCAGTTCATTACCACGAAGTACGATGAATGATTGGAATCGATAAATGAAAGGCAATTACGGGGGACGGGTAAAAGGGCACAGAAATATCAAAAATATTGTCCAAAGCCCGGCAACAAATGGATTTTCCCACATATCTTGATTAGATAGTCCTCATAGAAATGGGAATCGCACTCGCTAATGAATGCAACTATAAAAGCCGGCTACTGGTTAGTTTCACTTAAAAACATTTGTAATTTCATTACATCACCGAACCAAACCTTATTTCAGTTCGTTAGGAACAAGTCCCTTGCTGCTTGGGAAGACGGCAAGTCTATGGGAAGAAGCAACCCGGGGGATG
Organism: Haemonchus contortus; assembly: GCA_000469685.2. Taxonomy (NCBI): domain Eukaryota; kingdom Metazoa; phylum Nematoda; class Chromadorea; order Rhabditida; family Trichostrongylidae; genus Haemonchus; species Haemonchus contortus. The sequence goes on along the minus strand of LS997562.1, from coordinate 10,072,202 downwards.
TGCTGCTCGTGAGCCACATTCCACCCCACTAAATCTCGATCCATCACTGAAATTTGAGCCCCTCCAAATGCATCAGAAGCTATTCCCAGGCTGGCTATTGGAGTGGCTTTTTCGCAAATCAAGTAAATAACGATGGTTTTAGAGCTAATTGATTGCAATCAACATCAGTGAAGCAACAATCGGACTGGGAAACATTCCATTCCGCTTATTCACCTAATGACATAAACCAAAGATGAAGGGTTCAGTTTCAATGATCCCTGTTTCAGGATACGCCATGTACATGGCCTCTGAAAATTGTTACTTGAAAGTACATTTGCCTTGACCATCGCCCTCTAACAATAAAAGGGTAAAGGATCGCCCCTCGTGAGAGATTTGTCCTTTTGGGCTCCTTTCCGTCTTGGGGAATGATTGATCGAATCCGCAAGAATGGGGGAGGTAGGCTTACCACTGCCCGGGGGAAGGAAAGAGAAGGAGGGAGGGGAAGGAAAGGAAAGGATGGCACGGGGAAGGAAAGAAGGGTCTGGCAGAGATGAGCCACCAGACGGCAATGTTTGTTGGAGAAACACATCCCAGGGCTCCAAAGAAACAGGGAGAACAGGAAGGTAAATGAGGTAAACAAACAAAAATAGTAAACAAATGGTGACAAGTTGGACATATAGACCAAAAGAAGGAAGGGCAGCAGCATGGGCCTAGAGGCAGGCAAAGAGAAAGACTGTACGTGAAAGCATGCTCGATCGATTATTGACAGGCACCCGAGCATGGTCTTTTTGGGCAATCGTTCCCATATTTGGAAATATTTGTTCAGATGTAACGATGCCGTGGTGGTTCCCAGTGCCATTTGCTTCATGTCTATGGCCTACGGTACATTTGACAAATATTTGCCGTCATTAATATTCCCTAAGGACTTTGTCCGCCATTCGCACTGAGTCAATGAGGAGAACATAAGGACATCGGCTGCATCAGAATCCATTTCCTGGTGTCAGAACGACTAATTTGTTGCCCGTGTTCTATAAATATTAGGTTGTTCGGAAAGGAATGCGCGTTTGAGTTTAAAAAATTTTTTATTATAAAAACGAAACTAAACGAGATCAATTCAAAAGATATTTTCCATTACTATCGATGACTTGTTGTCTACGTTTGGGCAAAGAATGGATTCATCTTCTGAAGAACTCGGCCGGCTGCAACTCAAAGTAGTTGGACACCTTGAGTTGGACTTTTTCGCGGTTTTTGAATTTTCTCTCGGCCAAGTAGTGCTGCATTGACCGGAACAGATGGTCATCGGATGGAGTCAGGTCTGGGCTGTTAGGCGGGTGAGGCAGGAATTCCCAACCCCTATTCCTCAATTTTTTTCTAAGGTGGTCTTCGCAACATGTGGACGAGCGTTGCCGAGGAGGAATTTTGTCGACCTCGTTTCGACACCTTGATGACACAGTGCTTGATCCACGCGGTCCAATTGATCTTCGTATATATCCGCCGTAACCGTTTGACCCGAATTCAGGACTTCAAACTACACTCAACCTTGGCTGTTCCACCATAAACAGAGCTTCACCTTTCTACCGTGTATATCCGGTTTCGGAGTCGGTTTTGGAGTGTCACCGGCGTCTAACCGCTGTCTTTTTCGTGTTGCGTAGTCGAGGCACATCCATTTCCTGTCTGATGTAATAATAGAGTTGAAAAAACCGCTGTTCTTGGAGCGATGAAGAAGAATTTCGGCCATCGCCACTCGTATTGCCTGGTTTGCGTCGCTTAGCTGGTGCGGTACCCATTTTCCGCACCTGTTCGTCATGCAAATTGCCAGCAAATGCTCATGGATGGTAGGGTTTCAGTAGCCAACATGTGTTGCCAGTTTTCGGGTGGTTTGGTGTGGACCCAATTTGATGACGGTCTTCAACACTTGGTTATCGACGAATTGAGGCCGACTCCCGTGATCTTCGCCCTCCAAGCTTTCATTACCGTTTTTGAAACGCTGATGCCATCGTGGACACTGGCTTTCTGACAGGGCTTTTTCGCCGTATACTTCAGATGTGGCACGATGAGATTCAGCAGCCGATTTTCCTTGTTTGAAGTTGTACCACATGCAAGCCCGCAAAAGGCATTTTTGGTCAAGCACCTTTTGGACTTTTTTTCTCAGAAAAAAACAAAGTAAACATAGACAAAAATATATCAAAAAATGCGCAATAAAAAGCTCTTCCGAATAGACAAAACTGTTTTGAAAAATCTTCTATAGTAGGGGAGAAATGAATGGACAAAGTAAGCGCGCATTCCTTTCCGAACAACCTAATAGTAATCCTTGCACCAACCTGTGTTAGCTATCAACCTACGCTACTTACCGACCTGTTTCGCCCTTTCCTATGACTATGAACTTCCCCTCTACGATGGCTGGCGTCCGACCCAAAGACTATCTTCAGAGAACGACAAAAGATAAAGACTTCGGCTTCAATCAGTCTCTTTTTTGGATGCGCCCCGCTCTTGACTTCTGCTCAGAGTCGTGGCGGTCTTTTGGGTGCGTTTGTGGCCTATACCTGACTTACGATGGCTAGCCTGTAAAAGGGTCAAGGCTTCTCTCCTTTCAGATCAATCCGCTCCATCAATGAAGCGACGCCGGAAATACGGAACCTATGGTTGGCTAGGGTAGGTATCGATTCTAAATTCGATTCCTGGGCCCGTCTAGAAACTCTACTCTACCTTTCTTTCAGGGTCGAGATCCCTGTGCGCAGCGGTGGTGCGAAAGCTCAGCTTCAACCTAGTTGCGGGCAGAAATCGAGTCGATATTCTATGTATTTCCACTAAATCCATACCGTCAGGCAGTACACTAGAACAAAGAGATCGGATTCAGTGTTGCTGAAACAGTAGCCAATCCCATTTGTTCTCGACTTTTTAAGACCTTAACGAAGGCGAAGAAATCGAAATTTTGGCTCACAAAATTAATGGATCTCAAACGGCTAAATCAGATCGTCGACGGAATCACTTTGAAGCAACAATCGTAAACTGAAATCATATACTCAGACGATAGAAGAAGATTCCTAACGCAAACGGTAATTCCAAGGCCAAAACAGGGGAGGTTCTGGAAATCGTACCCCCGGACTTCTTTATTGTGGCTCAAGAGGCTATTTGATTCAGAGGAATGATCGCAAGGAACTTTTTACACTCGAGCTCTAAAAAGACGAAACTGAAGAGACGTTGGCCGATAGAGTTGTTATCAAATCAATGTCAGGAGGCAATCAAAAACATTAAGATAAATTATAAACATGCCATGGGTGAAGGAGAGCCAATTGCGGGCTATACTGAAACTATCGAGTTGAATTTCAAGGCGATTTTCTCTTGGGCGATTGAAAATTGAAACTATGGCCCCAAGAATTTGGGATCTTTGTGATGAAAGGTAATGTTGTGAATGTTCACAAACATGCAACTATGTAAAACATTCTGAATGGAAGTCGAATGCGATGGCGTATCCCTAACGTCAGAAACTATCCATTCACCCTTACCAAGAGGAAATGTAAGGATAAGGATAAAGGAGAAAGTTTTTGGCTTCAATCAGTCCCGTCTGAGGGATGCGCCCCCCACTCGACTTCCATTCGGGATCGTAGGGGCGTAATGAGTGCGTATGTGGCCTATACAATAACTTGCGGTGGCCAGTCGATGTAGAAGACACTGCTTTTATCCTCACAGACGAGTCTGGTACCTGGGAGTCATTAGTGGAGTCTGGGATGGAAGGCTTGGTTGGATTAAGCGTGTATCGATCCGGGATTCGAACCCCGGACCGTGCGTGTGAGATAGTGCGCCACTTGCCACTACATCATCTCCATCTAGCAGTACCAAATGTCCAATTTGCTCATGAGACTTATGAAGTTGCTGGAACCCACCCAAACTAAGCCGGAGCCTTCTCCTCGGCATTCAATAGTTCATTTCTGTTGCTTGCGCAGAAAGGGATCAGAGTGTCATCAGCAAGTCACATCCGTCAAAACTGCTAAGCCGTTTCAACAAACCAAGTTTGAAGTTCCATCAGGACCTCGTCTTGTGCCTAGTCATGTGATCTTGGGAAACCTAACTGGATCGATCAGTGGAAATCTTTTTACTGCTTTACTGTGTATAGCTCAACTACTGCGTTCTGCGTGTACTTTCCGTTACCAGAAATGGTTGTTATTTGGCTTAACTGAGTCAAAAGGAACTTCCGAAAAGGAATCGGCATATATCAGAAAACTTTGAAAAGGTTGGTGTAAATTTGCTCTGTCATGCAGTTCAAGCTAGACACGTCATCACATCAACACCTCCACCTCCCACATCCTTGCATTTAGTGCTGTCACAGGTATGACTGGGGTAGAATGAATGCTGGATTTCAAAAATAAATACAAGGGAGATGCTGTAAGTGTCCCTAAACCCTTTAGTAATGCATGTAACTCAATACTTTTTCTCGGGAGCCGGTTATACTCTCGGAAGACTGATGTGAGAATGAACGGTCAGTGAGATTCAGTTTTAGGGCCCACTCAGATTACAAGCAAAAACCCCGAGAACTCGAAATAGGGCTGTCAGGAGGTCAGGTAAAAATAAAATACCTATTCCACATAAAAACAAAGTTGTCGGACCTCTTCCTAGACGTGTTTTTCACCAGTGAATATTTGCCACGGTAACCTCTACTTACTCAGAAGGCGTTTGCCAATAGCCAAGACTATCGACCTTGAAGAAAATTTAGTGGAGTCAGAATAGTTCGCCCAGGGCCAAAACCGTGGGTTGGCGTCAATTTTCAAAATCATAAAGAGAACTTGTTAAGTTTACAAAAACTAGCCTACAAAAAAAGCATTCAAAGTTCCGTTCAAGCTTTAGTTCAAATTTGCGACGCTGTAAGGCCCCCAGGCTTCATATGAAACTCATTGCCTTATGAAAAACCCCAGCAAAAACTGAGGACCACAGGTCATGGAAGTATGTACCAGTGCCGAGGTACATCGCTGTTCGGAATCATCAATATTTCACAATCGATTTTTCTGACAAGGAGGATAAGCTGTACACATAACCCATGGAGAATAATTTTCACTTCTTGCTCTCAATGAAGGATGATTTAGAGACCAAGTGCGCTAAGCAAAGAAAAACGTAGAAGAAAAAACTGGTCGAAAGAAGAATGAAATATGACTGACGGCTGAAAGACCGACTCCCCAACACAAAGCCACCATGAAAGCAAACAGAATCGTAGAAATTCCCCATCTGATTTGCATTCTAAGCAGTAACGTTAGGCTAATTGCAATGCGAAGGAGGTCCCGAACCCAATTAATGGGTCCATAGAGATTCCCGACGTCTCTGGAAAACTTCTGCATCTCTCTGAACAATAGAAACACACCAATCATTTCAGACTCTTCGGAGGGTCGGATCACAGCTCAATGGGATCAATATATCGATTGGGTCAGATAGAGAACGTTCAAGTGAACTCAAGCGAAGGGAATGGATCCGAAACAAGTGAGGAGGATGACCCAAATTGAAACGGTTAGAAAACGGGGTGTAATCGAGACATTGACTTGGTGAGAGAAAAATCTTTGACGCCGGGAGTTGTAACACAGTAGTCGGGGAGAGTTCAGTAGAGAGTAAGTGGGATTCACAAACTGGGTTACCCCTTTCCCTCCAAAATATGGAAAGTGCAGATTTTCTTTTGACTTCTAAGGTAATCGAAAAATTTTTAGTAAAGATAAGAAACCTCTAGAAGCTCTTGTTACAGAAAGGCTTATTTACATCCAACAGCATCTGCCTGATATGATTCGAACAAGCAGCTGGAAATCGACCAACGAAAGCCTCTCCAACACCCTCTCAGACGATAAAACCCAGTCCCCAAGATGGTCGTCCCACCTGTTCCTCCTTAATACCCGCTGTCCAGGTTCAAGGACAAGGCATCAAGAAGAACCCAATTCGGTAACTCTTCATCCATAATGTTCTATTTAATCTTTTCTTGGATCATTTTTGCTCAACACCCAATTGTTGGCTTCTCCCATCTGTTATGGCACGCTTCAGATCATATCATAAAGTTAATTATCAAATTTACCGTATTTGAAAGGACGAAAACTTAGGGCTATTCGAAAGAAATACCTCCAACGAATAAAAAGGAAGAGGTTTGAAGTCTTCTGGAGGGAAATATACATCGAACATATTGGATTAATTGAGCATTCCAGATGCATGAAGGACCCGCAACCTTATCTCGAAGAATACAAACCTACCATTTCGGGGAAAATTGTAATTGTAGTATTTGCGGCGAGACCCCCAGATTGAACTTGTGATATATGCGCCATGCACTCGATATCTTCCCTGCATCAGCCTTATCTTTTGGATATCCTCAAGGCAAGATTCACCAAACCTCGGTTACGTATTACGAGTACCTATTCAAAACGTTAAAAGGTAAGAATCCGGAAAGGTGATTAAGGGTTGTTTATCAGAAAGATGGTCAAATCGCAACAGTGGGCGGAGATCGTACTGATATGGACGGTGCCAAAATCAAAAATCTATAAGCCAGTTAGGAAGTTAGTGAAAGACCAATCTAGACTCTGGAAAAGAGCGGTTTGAGGTTACTGAAGGAAGAGTGGTCGAATATCCAAAGTGGAAATAGCGTGAATAAGAGATCTATAAATAGCTAGAGGAATACCTGCTTTGCAGGGATAACCCAGAAACCTTTTAAAATCGATTATCATCAACTTTAAAGTGAACTAAATTCAAAGCCTGAATTGGAGATACACCATAGGCGATAGAAATGTGAATTGGGTTTGACAAGTTTCGAGCTATGGACGGATGGAGGACGACCGACGAGACTCCAAGGAATATGGACGAGCTATACCCCATGGGAGTTCGGAGAAAATTGATGTTGGTCGCAAAACATTCGTCCAGCTATATTACAACATTTTGTCAATTTTTTTTATATCTAACAAGAAAATTGAACATATCCAATGGGCTGTAGAAAGTTATTGAAAGAGGAGATCCACTGACAGCTGAAGCTCTTCGGAGAGAGATGGCGTTGAGTAGCTCTTGAGCCTCTTTGGTGGCATTGACGCACAACGGCTTCGTCAACGGAGAGATGGACAGCCTAACAAAGTAGGACCACCTCTTGAAAGCCAAAAATACGAAGAATATAGCTGAGGCAGTTGAGGAGAAGGAGAAGCTCCATATCTCGATATAAAGCTTCCAGTGGAAGAAGAAGAAGAACGAACAAGAAAGTGGGAGGCATGGAACATTTATCAAATCGCCAGGATGATTCTTCGACGGCAATTCGCTTCTGAAAGCCTACCAATCAAAAGACTAGATATTGACCATGCGACCATGAAGGCAGTGATTCGGTGGAGCTTTACCCAAGAATGGGACCAGAGAAAGTCGAGCTACTTATGGTTTTTTCGCTTTGTTCCGGGAGAGTTACCCTGCGGAACACCAACTGCCAACTCCCAGAAAAATGTAAACATAAGCAATGATTCGGTTTTTTACAATACTCATATCAATTTGAAGATTGAATGCCAACTTCCGAATATCCACTTTGGGAGATACATTTTCGTACGCGTTGGAACTGTTTCACCCGAGCCCGTGTTAAGACAGCTCTTCACAAGCCCATCTGGGAGCGCTGTCTTGGATACTGCTAACCTCTCACCAAACCTCAACCTCTCAAAATTCCTTTCCTCCAAATCTGAATTATCCCCAAGGATTCCTTCTGATTTTTTCCAGCTTCTGTCATACATATTGTGGTCCCAGCAATTGGAAATTGACCAATAACCTGATCCCCGACATGACATTCCCGACTGTTCCACCTGCTCTTCTATAGCACCTGCTCCTTAGAATGAAAGAACATTTCCTCGATTACGGCTCTATTCCGACGACAAGCAAAGGGTAAAAAACATTGACCGAAGAGGGTAAACGTAAAAAAAGGAAATATCTAACAAAGACCTTATTTTTTCAAATCAATTATTGATTATCAAATAAATCAGACCGCTGCCTGCTTCCCTGTCAGACTGAAAAAACAAAATTAATAATTTCTTTTGCCTATTTTTATAGATTTGCAAATCGGTAGGGAGAAAATATCAGGAAAGCGCTTGGTGCGCTTGATACCACCCACAGGTTTAAACTGACAAGTTCTCAGAATAATTCACGAGCTTAGCGATTCATGGGCAAAACTTCAGCCTCGGATGGGACTTGAACCCGCACTTGTGCTCATCGGGTATCCCTTTAACCGTGTTCTTTATCCCTTTCATTAATCGTCAACCTTGGTAGATTTTTGGAAAGCGTATTGCGAACAAGCAATAGCACTCAAAACATCAACCCCCAGAATAACATGGTTCAGGCATCTAATAGGCACCTATGCATGTATCTTCCACTACTTCGACGGCCAGTGATTTTTGGTGCCCAACAAAAATATCGTAGGATCTCAACAAATACCTAAAACTTCTCAAAATGTGGCATACGATCAAACTGTTCGCAAACCACTCACGTGGAAAGAAATATTAAAGCAAGTTTCACAGAAGAAAAAGCGAACCTGATGACACATGAAAAGTGTTAATCAGAGCGAATTCGTATAGCACATGGTGGGGTTTGCTCAGAGAGTGCAATGGAACTCTTTTTTTTCCCATCCCAAGCTCTCGATAATTAATCTAGACAACATTCTTCAAACGTTGTAATATCATGAGTGAACATTACTCAAAATCAGGATGGGGATGCAGTTACATGATGTCTGATAAATATCTACCCTAAGGTAAATGAGACAGGTGAAGCCGCTAGGTATAAGGGGAATGGCATATTCAGTACAACAGTTTAGAACAGCTTCCTGGGTGCCTTATAACACCTTCATCTCTCACCAGATGGCAAACACCCCGATCAGCCTTCGTCTACCTACGAACAGTACTTTGTTGGGTATCATAGCGTTAAACTGGGGTAGTCATGGACCTCACAGGGAATTCTGTCGTAGGAAAAGGTAGATAAGTAGAAAACAATTCCAAGTGTGAAAATAAAAAGTTTTACAAAACGCCAGGGTAAGCAGTCAGGCAGAGGCCGCCCCATCGGATGTAGCGATTTCACTTCACTTTTTTCACTTTTTCACTTCTATCAAAGAGATCGGATTGTTTTGTATGAATAACAACTTTTGGCACATGATTTGATCAAATTATCAATTCGTACACCAATTTACTCCTTAAAAGCCATTACTTGTCTCTGTCTACCTACAACTCTACCATTCAGAACGAGGAGAAAAGGCATGGCGCTATCTGGAAAGTTTGGTTACATTCGTTCTCAAATTGGTAATTTTTTCACGTTGTAAACAAAGAACCTCTGAGTCCAATAAACCACTAGTATGAACGAGCAACAAGAGAAACAAACACGGAATCACCATGGAAAATTTATGATCAAATATGGATCAGATCTCATAGAATCCTGTACTGTCAACAAAGTAAATCAGGTCTTTTTGAAGAATTTTAACAACTCTCTCAATATAGCAGTCAAACCCAACCAATCTATGCTTTTTAGCAACCAACCTATGCTTCCTAGCGAGTTTCATGTTTCGTGTAGGCCAACTACGATCACAAGTTTTGGGGATTGAAAGGTCAAGTCGATTCAGTTCGGAAAGTGATTCACGGAAGTTTCTTGGTTTCCTACACAACTCGGAAAAAGATTTTGCAGTTGCAGTAGAAAAGGCTAGGTTTTCCGAAGACAATTATATTTTTTCTATATCAACACTCATAAATCGCTTTCACAGGACAACTGAAGGACAGGAAGGTGTGACCTATCATCTTTTGAGTACCTAGCTCCTATTTTTGAGGTGCCTGTGACATCCTCCAAACGATTCGATTTTTTTCTAAATTTTTTACCAGTAGCAGCTAATTTGTTGGTATTTCAAAGTACGGGCTCTAATTTACCAATTATGGGAAAAGAGGAGTACGCATGGCCAATACTTTCGCAGAAGTCACTGAAGTTGGCGACAACAAAGTACGGTAGCTGGAATTGGCAATGGCTTCTTCAGTTAATACATAGAAGAACACACTTTGAAGAAAAGCTGCACTTGCCACACTCTCCTAATTACTCAAAAATATCATTATGTGGCTAGGGAATGATGTGAAAAGTATGAAAGAAGGAAAAGGATGACTAGAGGAATGATGAACATACGGTCGACAAGGAATTACGTCATAGTGTGGCAATATAACGTGCCTCTGAGTAAATAAAGTAAACAACGGAGCATTCAAAGGAGAAGCGGGAGATAAGGAAATAGAAATACAGTAGTTCTTGGTTATACCGGCTGAAAAAGTACGGTGTTCGCTTTGGCCAAATCCCTGGTCCTGGCCACCCTGGGTCCTGGTCACTTTGGTCACTACGGCTAATGAACGCTAACCCAGATGCATGCCGGAATCACAAATTGCCGTCTGAGAAATCGCCGCCATGTCCGATTTGGCAAGAGGATATTTGATTTTAGTGTAATTGCGACCAATCGAAGCTGTCAAAGAGTGCTTCTATCGCATGGCATTCAGGCGCGGCTCCTCCTAGAAAAGATGATGTCCCAAAGGACATATATTGGACAGAATGAGCAAAGAATTAGATTGTCGAACACACATATGGACGGATGGCTGTTATTTCCACATCAGCTTCGGATATGCGCTCGAAAAACGTCTCATTGAGATCGTCGCGCTAGTGGAGTCGTCGATGGAAGGAGGCTGGACTCGGCTTCCATTGAAGGCAGCATCAAAAGCACCAAATAGGCAGGACAAAGAGGGAAAAACATCCCGTCAGGGGGTACCCATGAATGAGGTTTAGTAAAAGAAGGAGAAGAGTAAGGAAAGGGGTGGCCGGCAGGATGGAAATGGGCGTGGCCACGGGATGCTTCCGCAAATTGCGTTAGCCACAGACACCAGCCGAACACTTGTTTATTCGGCATGTAGCTATATACACCTCGAAGCTGTCGGAGCCCCACATTTTGCCCGAGCGGCTCATAAAAGGGCGGAATGAGGAAAGGTCAACCGGGAAGTGGCAAGTTTGACGGGATCAGCCACTTCCCGGAGTAAATCTTATTAGTCATCTGCGGAATTCGCTGGTGTTGCCAGCTCGGCGAGCTACGCAGCCGGTTTTTCCCATGCGGCTCCGTCCACCATTAGGGGATTTGCAAAAGCGATATGCCACACAGCCAATGCGCCTCTCCCCCGAAATCGTCCCATTGTGCCGAAAATGACGACGATAGGGGCCAGGGACGATAACACGATTCCAGGTGCCACCAAAGCAGTCAGTTGAACAAAGAATTGTTCACGGTCAGTTAACCGCCGATGGGACGTTTGACGACTGGACTGTGGGAAATGAGAAAAAGCGCTCGAAGCCTTGGGAAGAGGTGGGTGATCATACGCGGAAGGAAATCGTGAAGGCAAATGAGACGAACGGATGGATAGAAGGGGGACATAGGCATCTGTGCGTTTCGTCAATTAGCGACATAAACAAAGGGATCGCCACAGCAGCGACGGCGGCTTACGGTAGCTCCGAAAGTGGCTGACGACAACTTCCTAGAACTCCAGGGAGAGATGGAATCTTTTTTCTAATGTTGCGAATGGACTTCTCGAGTACTTCGAAAGTTCGACGAAGGGAAGGAGGTTCGGTAGTGCATTTAGCAGTTCGTCTAGGAATTTGCACAAACATCCATAAAAGCTCACAATACTGGCGATTTATGGACATAACATCTGTCTCAAACGGGCTTGCACCCGCATTTGTACTATCCGAGCACCGTGCTCTTTATCCCTTGCACCCCAGAGACCCTGCTTATCCTCGACTTGCTTATGGTTTTGATGCCGTTCATCAAATGGTCATTATTTACCAAATATTTGTAAAACAACACGAAAATGAATGACTTGAGGTAGGCGACTGGCATTAGGACAACTGGGGCTTGAGGAACTGGAAGGTAGGTCTGCCACAGAGCCAAACCGGAACTGAGAAACATAAATAGGAAGGAGAATAAAAATAAATCTACTCAGGGCGATTTTTTGATTCTGAAATGAGGGATGAATTCTTCAATTTCCGACAAAATGAAAGTTGTTGGTATTTCTGCAATCTAGAGCAATCAGGCTCTAAAGGTGAGGGCACTGACAGATATCGTAGTGTAAAGAAGAAAATGACGACTTGTCAAAAGCCAAAAGTGCAGATTTGCGACGTTTACCTATTAAAAACATTGGAAAAACAAATATTGTTGGATATGAAAAAATATAATGAATCCATCCAAAATCCAGGGGCTACTATAGTTGAGAAGAGGGTGTACACTCGAGTTGCGTTCATTTTTTGCTCGCTTGTACACTCTTGAAAAATTGTTCACTGATGTTTGACTAGGGCCATTAAGGTTTATTTCGAGTAGGCTTCGAGCCGTTAATGATTCAAAGTAGTATTGAATATTGAATACAATCAGTATTTCCAAATCATTATTACCGTAATGGACTAAAAACGCGACTTTTAGTAGGTGATTCAGGGAATCCTGAGATCACTTTCAAGAGGAGGACGCACTGATTTCACTCTGAAACATTGCATACCTCGGTGATAGGACTGGCAGATCGCAAAAGCCACCCTCAGCCCTAGGAGCATCAAGTATATATAGGAATCAGATGAAAAAGTGCAAGAATGAACTTTGAACGACAAAGTATGAACGCAATCGCTGACGTCATTTCTGACGTCGAGTACGTAATATTACGTCGCTCTTCTGCACAGAGAAAAAGGAAAAAGGGAAAGAATAGTGACTATAAAAGGAATAAGATTCATGGTGATGACACATAATGGTCCAAGACAGTTGGGAACTAGACGTTTTCAGGGGAAATTGGATAGACTGGAAAGGAACCTGTGAATACAACGACGACTTCTCAGTTTTTTGAGCTGTTCTATCTACGTACATACAATTATCTTTCTAAATTTCTTTGATATTATGCTTTTTGGTGAACTCTTGTTAATCTAATTGTTGTATTTCTTGTTTACCTAATTGTTGTACTTTTGGACCATCTTCAAAACGATCTGGTTAGATTTATTTGATCTCAAGAATTTCAGTTCTATGAAGATGTAATGCCTTACTGATGATCCGAAAATAAGGGTTCAACCGATAACTGATAAGTTTAACTTGAAGAAAAGAGTAAGAAGGCGTTCCGATGGGGTGCGCTTCGATACGCGTGACCATTGAAACTAGGTCACGCCGCAGCCGTCGCATGCGGCAGGTCAGCCCGCGATACTTGACAGACGTCGCAGTTGTCAGAGGAGCATACGATTTGCGCTTGGACCACAGCATTCAGCTCAAAGAGAAAATAACACGAACAAATGCAAATCATTCGCTCCGTTGACGTTAGGTGGTACTGTTATGTCATCTCGAGACCTCAGTGAGCTGCACCGCGCACGAAGTGGGCGGGCTGTCCTGCTTTCGACGGACGCGCGGAACGGACGTTCTCCGTCCCGATGTGATGCACTCAATGCATTCAAAATCACGGCAAACTCCAGGTGGTAATACGATGCAGAGGAACAATCATAAGGAAGGGAATAAGGAATTCTTAATTAGAAGTTACCGAGCTATGAAAAAAGTTTCGAGTTAGTAAACCACTTCAGTGATTCTTTCATAAAAGTAGAACCTCATTTGTATTACTGAATCACTGAATCAAACGAAAATGGACAGATTACTGTAACCTGCCCCTACTATGGAACAACGCATCATTCTGAATTGAAATACATTTCTACGCTATCATTACATCATTACTTCTAATACGTAGAGAAGAATAATCACTTCGTTCTGCAGCGCAGGTCACGTTAGCATAGCTGGTTCAATGGCAATGATTCAGTAAAAAATTAGGGCGATCCAGTTTATCCCTCATGCTCATCTTCGGAATGTACCAGTGCGATGACCCCCTAGCTAGTAGTCTCGCTACAGTGTATTCGGAATTGGACGGGAATCGAACTCGTACTAATGCTTTACTAAAGTCCCGTACAGGCCGGAGTTCCAAATCGCAGGAGAGAGGTCAAGACAATTCCTTTGATTTCATAAAGCAGTCCAAAACATTTTAAAGCTGGTCAGGCCAGAGCGTTCTATGTTGATCATTCAAAGCTGGAAGGCTTTCAACTTGAGCTCCAGCGTATCTGTGGTCTGATAGGTCTTGAGGGAACCCGATCCAGAGAAGAATAGGTTGCTCCTTATCATTGTACGGCACTTGCGTTCAGTGAAGGTCTAGTAGCAATGGAAGATTCTAGCTCTATATTGGCATGGGAACTGGGCGATGGCGACCGTACCGTACTAACCGGAAAATTCCAGAGCTACTCCTTACTTCTTGATGGTCTTCGATCCCATCGACCCAGAAGTAAAGGATACATTGGTGAACAATCGAGATCCTCCGATATATTTATTCCCTGAAGGCGACTCAACTGCTCTACCACGTTCCCTCCACCTCCCGCTCCGGTACGGTGCATTTTTATATCCATAAAATTATGTCATTTTTTGTTTGACTCATTATTTGTGACTAACTCATTATTTCCTTTATCCACTTGTTTACTTAACTATTGATTTACTCATTTGTTTACTCAATCACATTGGAAAGTAGAGTATGGTTACAATGCAACTCAACAACCGAATGATTTGAACTGAACGGCCAGAAAAGGAGAAAGAAGATCAAAGACTCATTGAGACTCAGTCGGTTGAAACTTTCAGGGATCAGCCAGTTATTTATTGATTTAATTTGGATTTATTTATTTTGTCCGTATGTTTATTTATATGTCATGAATTTGGAATTTTTTTTGTAAAACTGATAGGTTTATAGGTTTTCAAGCTGGCTGAAAGTATGTTCTGATGACGGCACCGGTTTTGCGTCTTCGTCGACCCGACCCATCGCGATATGCAGGGTCCACATCTTCCAACAAACACCATTCAATAACACGATTTACATATCGCAGCGGCGACACACTCACTGGCCCTATGGACCTCAATCAACTAAGGCGGCCGGCCTGTGGCATGACGAGCGGAAGGCTGGAGAATAGACAAGGAATGACAACGAACGTCATATTCGCAGCTGGCTGGCGGCTGCCCTTGAGAAGCCGAGAATGACCGACTTTAAAGGAGTGCATCTGCCCTTCGCCGGTGTCTTTACAACAGCGTATCCTAATGGTAACTGGTACCACTGATGTATCCGGGATTACAGCATTACAGGTAGCCAAAGCTAATTGACCCGTCGACATTACGTTAAGTGAAATATCTCAACGTACACTTCAATTACCCTTTGCGAAGGGACGGTGGATGCGACCCCACTACCACCAAGGTAATGCTATACAGATATGGCTATATATCCCTTGAATCTCGGGAGAAGATTCCGGTCCGGGAGCAGATCCTTATATATGGTCTATGGGAGCTGTGAAGCAACCGAGAACCGAATTGAAATTGTTGTCAAGAACCGAATTGACTGTGAACAAGGACACACAGGACATGGTGGAAAACGTGGAAAACGTCTCTCCTCTCACTGAAGAAATGTCGGTGCGTGGAACTGTGGAAGTAACCGGAGCCAGCGGAAGACATGAAACATCTCAAACAGAAACACTTCCCAGGAATCAGTCCAATCCTTGATTAAAAATCCCTCTGTACATTTGGAAAATACGACATGCCCTATCCCCATACACGACCCTCCCTGTCACAGACTCCGTTAGCAGGCTTCATCCTCCGGGTGAATCAAACCCAAGAAGGGTTGAGCCCGGAGAGTGAAGAAGTGAAATATGACACGTAAACTGCGGGACTTCACCCAATCTCGCCCACTAGCGAAGGGTAAAGTGGTGGCTCCCATAATGGGGGAATGATCATAGGAGGAAAAGGTCCAGCATAACGCTCCACTACTTTTTATGCTACCAGAAAACGGCTAGGGACTGACGCCCTTTTTTATTACTAAGGGTTTCCCTAATTGACATGAATATGACGAAGATGGAAAACAAAGACGGATTGTCACGCTGAAGCTGTGAATGGATGATGGGCGATGGAGAGATTTGCTGCTAGCCGAAGTGGCCTATGGGCTCCCTGGAGACACTTCAGCTGTCAATTCCTAAGCACCTCTTCAGCACGCTCTCCTCCAAATCTGCCAGCAGAATCAGTAACGTCAGTCGTATGTCTGGGCTGGAAAATCTTTCAGGGACTCAACACAGCCAGTCAACTTGTTGGCCGCTATCCATCTCGGCTTAACATCCAAAGTCATTCATCACCAATGATCCCTCCACGAAAAGCCTCTGGATTAACCCGCCATTGGCAAATGAGTAAAATGGTGGCGTTGGTCGGATGGTGGTCGTTTGTCAATGCTCTATAGCACCCGGAGGATCAAAAAAGATGGCGTCGGTAGTTTGCGAGTTTTTGAGTCGACGCAAGTTGAACCAACGAGGCCATTCTCGAGGGCGAGAAGATTTGTGAGGGAAGACGATGGAAGATCAATTTTTCACCCTTCTGCTCGGTCTCTCCCACTACGATTCCCAGCAGGAACGAACCGATTACTGCCAACAGTCCTGGCCGGCTAGGCCAGTCCCTACCAGCGTCGGCTAACTGGTAGTAGAAGTGTTCGTGTTCAAAATTCCCCAATGTTTCTCATTGGCAGTCAAATGCAGGGGTGCACCCCAAAACGGGATTGGTCAAACACGAGAAGACCTCATCCACCTCATACTTCCGATGAGCATTGTGCAAACATACTTTTTACCTGTACGCAGGAGAGATTGCTGGTGAGAGGAAGAATCACCGCGAGCCGCAGGTGAGGTAGCGTCAGTTGACAACCCTACCATATATGTAGTTAGAAAATCGACTCCACTACCGATAACCTCCCAGATAATCCACTACCGACATCTAACCAGACCGCTCTAATCTTCCAATCCTCTAGGGTCGAGTCAACTAAATGGTACAAGACTTGTTTTGGAGCACAAACACACCATTTTGAGCATCCCTCACGCTAGCCATTGAACAGGCCTAATACCAGAACCACAACAATCCAGGACGGCGTCAACTGCGTGATCCAACATCAGCAATTGAGTGGTCGGCGGAAAAAATAGGTCTTTTCAGCTCTTTCACACAGTTCTTGAGCAGAAGGAGCGCTAAGCTTCAAAAGAATGCACTCAGTAACCGTTCCGGACGGCTATCACAACTCGCAGAACATGTCCAGCCTACCTGGCCTGGCGTAAGCAACCGCGCCACCTGATCTGCGTCCGTTGATAGAGCTAGGAACTCCGAATTCCTCTCCGCACTAGCGTGCATGAAGAAAGTATCGTCCTACCCACAGTGTGTTAAATGGCACTTTTCTTTAAATCAGATAGAAATAGCGACATCGGGCAAGTGAAAAAGATGAGGTGCGGAGAGATACCTGCCCGGGATTGGTGCAACTCCTTCTCCCAACAGTTCTGCGTGGTAAAGAAGAGCAATGAGCAACCCAAAGATACCCTCTAACCGAGCATTGTATCTTTGTTTAGAGTACTCGACTGTAAGATATCAATCATCCATATCAATGAGAAGCTGCTGGTACGAGTAAAAGTTGGTCTCACTTTTAGGACTGGTGTTTTATTTACGGTCGGCTCACTCCAACTTCTGTGCTCACCATGTCTAGTAAAGAGGTGGGTTCAGATTTATGGCGTCGGAATGACCCAGCTATAAAGTGTGGCATCGCATATAATCCTTCAGGGTGGAGAGCAAATGGATATTGAAATCCCCATGGAAGAAGGGGAACCACTTGGAGCGACACCTAACGATAAGCTTATTATTACTAAAATACAGGGCGGTACCATTTCTGAAGGTAAATTGAAGGTACGTCAACTCGATGTTCTGACGCTACAGTGAGATTGAAGTTATGACGCTGGCCCAGTTGCAACATTGTTAGAGGCGTGGGGCAACTCGTACGATGAGCATCCACCTCTGCTACACATGCATCATGGGAGTGTTTGATAAGAAAACGTTTTTCCTTGTTTTTGTACTCTTCGCAAAGCTTTCAAAACACAGCCAATTGAGAATGGTAGAGAATGGTATCGTCAGACTGGCCAGTTGCGTTCATACTTGGCGGCAGACGACAGACTTCCATAGCGACAGCGACAGCTTCCACTGTCAAGGTGCCGCAGCTCCACTAAATCGGGTTGCTGATGGGGTGCATCAAAACGAATTATGGGGGAGTGAGCGTCGTGCGCCAAGTACGTGCATAACAAATGAAGGGTTGTGGCATTCAGACCTAAGGGCACATATCCGGGCTGCACGCCGTTTCTAATTTAGGGCTCTGATTCTCTGGAGCGAAGGGCTAAATCACAAACCGCCACAGAAGATGCTCGACGAGACCTAGGGGTCTTTGCCCTAGGAGTACATCGAAGAAAACAGTTTGATAAGGTTATGACGTAGAATGCAACGTGGTATCCGTGAAGGTCTGCGGCCAATGCATTTTACTTTACGATAAGATTACTGTAAAAACCGGTTCCTTCCTAAATTTTCGCACTTGTTCCCGATTCAACCCACAATCGTCGTGATGCCAGTATAGAATGATAGTTATTCTTAAGAGATATCTATCATACGTGTGATTGGATTATCCTGAGCTTAATTAGGTTGAGATCATTCGAAAGCTTTTCAGGTTGGCGATCAAATTCTCAAAGTAAACGGACAACCGATTTCTGATCAAAACAATTTTTTTAAAGCACTCCGCTTTGCTCCACCAGTAGCGATACTCACTATAATAAGGTGATTGGATATTAGTCATTACCGTACACACTAATCTTGGTGGGACCCATGAAAAGAGTGGTGGTTATTGAGACAAGGAAATCGAGCACGATGCAAGCGTTTTGGGAAGTCAAAGTGAGAGGGACCGGTGCGAGGAGGAATGAGGAATTTTTTTTCTGGGAGGTGCTCCGGTATAGGCGAAAAGGGTAACCTCTGTGCAGATGGAGGACTCGCATTCTGTGAAGAGCGCCACACCCGTCATACCCATACCTCGAAACTGTTCGTGCCCCTACACTTTAGCCGGAATCCTCAGGCTCACAATTTCACTTCACCACTTTGCCCCACACTTGATAGGAGAAGCGCCCTAGCTCATTTGACACAACCTGGAAAGAGCTAGCGTGGACTATACCTTTATGACGTCCATATGAACCGCAAATTGTGGAGGGTCCCATTCGAAAGGATAGTTTACATTGAAATTGAACCTGGCCCTCCTAGTCCATCCTAGCAGATACCCTGGAAGTTATCGTGATCGCAAGGCCAATTCGATAGCGAACTAACTCGTAATGGTGAGCCGTTTCAGAGATCAGAAGAAAGCTGAAGAACTAGAGGCTCGCTTCAGAATTCCTGAGGAGCGTGCAAAGTTCATTCAAAGACGGGATGGTTTCCAGTACTTTGTAAGAGCTCCCACAGTAGCTCTTCTCGAATCGAATACCATTAGGATCAGGACAAATTTTCAGTTGGCGAAATTGGTATGGGTTCCACATGGACCTAAACTTGGTCTTGGTATCAAGCACTTCCAGAATCGCGTACTTGTCTCACGCAGTGATCCCGGCTCATTGTCGGCTACTCAACTACAGGTAGGTAATTTCAAGGCCTTCTAGTTGAATACCGTAATCCAGGATCAGCCCGTCACAGATAGTCACAATAGTTCTCCAGATTGCTTCAGTGGGAAGCTTTGGCATGGATGGGTTGCTATAATCTGTTTGGGGGACGCCCGTTCCTATCGCCCATCAAAAATACGTCGCGTCGCTCACCCCGCGCGGCGCAGCCGACTGCGACCTCGGGATGAAAACGGTCCCGAATCGCGGACTGACGCGCCGCGTGCGATGGTCGCGGCGTGAGCTAGTTCCGAAGCACGATAGTAACGAAGGCACCTCTTCTACTCATTTTTCGAGCTCGTTCAAGCAAAAATCCAGGATTGAGTTTACAAGCGCCCATTTATTGACTGAGGTCGTTACCATCGCCTTACACGCTTGACTGTCGCTAACTGCATAAGTGGGCCTGCATTTACGGGTGTAGTGCAGTTGAATCGAAATGGTCGCTCGCGGCGAGAGTGACGTTGCGCGCGAAGAATGTAGCAGAATGAAGCAAAGCAGTGCAGCTAGTAAGGATACAGGCATAGAAAAAAGGCCGTAGAATCTGCCAATATTAATAAATGCTCATCGATCAAGTTGTACAAAGAACGTCAGAGCTGCTATAACGAGACAACTAGCCCGCGACTGCCGCGTGCGGCGAATCGATAACACGAAACCGATTCACCTGTGGAATCGGGAGGTCAGACAAAAATCTTTCTTACAACATTTTCGACAAATACAATTTAAAGATAAGCGTCTGGTAGCACCGGTGACGACCGTGGGAAGCTTCATTTCAGGTTGGCGACCACATTATCGATATAGACGGTGTACCTGTGACCGATAAGGATGTCGCCAGAGACCTGTTAATCAAATCTCTGCAGGTCAGTCAGTATGTTTAGAATCTTGTCCATACCTTAGCTAGACGATAACAAAATCATATTGATCAGCATCCCCAAAAAATAAAATAAATGTAACTACATAAATATAAATAAAACGATTATAAAATAACGACTAAAAGCAGATTTTTCTCTTCTATTTCGAACATAATCGTTTGTCGAAAGGGATAAAACAGGAACGGGAAGGGGAGAGATCCAAGAGAGATGTGTAAATCAAACGGAGGCTTGTACAGCTCATGAATATCAATTCAAAATGTCTTTCAGGAAAAGAAAGAGGTGACATCTGTGGTGGAACGACCAGAGTCGATGGAAGCAAAACATTGGACACAACAGGCTCTCGTCACCCAGGTAGCCCCTCACTTGAAAAAATCCCAAAAAATCTGACATCGATCGACTTTTTCCAAGGTCTGTCAACCGCCATCTGTCCAAATGAATTCCGATGTACGTGCAATCCTGGCTCGTGAACGTGCCAGAGTCAAGGAACCAAAGCCGGTATAATATTCCTTTCATTTACAGAGTGATTGAAAGTTGCTGAAGAATTGCTATAAATAGCCCCAGCGCTACCCAGAGAGCGCTTTGTACCGAAACGGTCAGTATGGGGTTTAAGTACTCGAAGTTCAAAGCTATGCTAGGCACTGATTGAGACCACGCTGGAGAACTGCTGGACAACGCTCAACAAAAAATGAATGAAGTCCTTCGAGGGAAAGCTACATTTTTGTACAAAAACCTCTGCGTTGATACCTCTCGGGGAGAGTTTTTTAGGCCAAATGTCAAGCTAAACATGAAAAGGCCTCCTATCTATAGGAAGTAATAGACACGTACCTGATAAGCAACGGGTACATTTAGGAGAGGTCGATGTTCGTTGTGGTTAGAATACTTCAAAGGCTATGAGAAAGCTGGCAGCTCCCGGCATCATATGGTATGGATTGTTTCCGCCTCCTACGCCAACCTGCTCGATCGGAACCAGTTGTTTCAACACGGAATATCCCTGAAATTATGGGCAATAATTTGGAAGAAGTATGGTAGTTCCCTTTCGCCGAATTTTCCAACGACACGTCAGCAGTTTTCCCTCTCTTTCAATGCATTCATGGATGCGATTGCTAGGGTAGCCATGGGGTCAACACATGCCATTGCGGTCAGCATGTCAAAGTTAGGTCATCGTGCAGGTGGCTTTAATTAGTTGCGCCAGGAGCTTTCCAGGAGCTTTAGGTTTTTATGTTTACAGAAGAAGGGTCGTCACATGTCTAGCAAAAATTGTTGGGCGCGGCAACCTAGTACAGTCAACGATTGTGGCACGTCCTGACACACACCTGTCTTTCAGTTCTCTTGCTGGGTCGGGTCGAGCTTGACTGAATTCCCGACAACAACCCCTTCGAAAAAGAGGAATTCCAACAAGATTTTGATGAGAGAGAAAGTATTAAGAGGAAAACGCTTGACAGAATCTTAGGTGGGACACTCGAAAAGACTCGTACTAAAGTGCAATCCCATCGAGGCTCTAGCGAAGCATTCAAATTGAAGAAGTGTGATAAATGTTGGATGGGAAACAAATACCGAGAAACGGGAAAATGAGTTCGATAAATAAGTCCTAGAAGCTTTCCGATGTCTGTAAACAGCGTACATATCTTCAGGAACAGTGAGGGATCCATGAGGCAAGGGGTTAAGAATTTTTTGTGCAAAGAGCTGGCCTAGCAGTTGAACAAAAAATAAAACGCTGCCCTTCTGATTACTTCAAGGTTGCAATGGAACTCACCGTTGAGCTTCTTCACTGATGGTCTCAGCATGGAAGAAAGCTTTGTGTTGGACAGAACTGGAGTGAATCCTCTAGTTACTGATATAAATGATAATACGGCTCCACGGCAGCAAGTACCGGCCCGTAGGCAAGACTCGTGAAAAACCGCATGATTTTGATGATATGAGGATGCTAAGATGGGCCTGCGGTTGGACGAGACTGAAGTGGATCAGAAGCGAAGACGTCAGTTCAGTTACGCACAGTTCCTGAGCAACTGAAGATGAGAGAGCGGCGTCTATGAGGGTACGCACATGTTTTGAGAAGGCCACAGAATCATCCAATATAGTAGGCAATGGAATTCGAGGCTTAAGGCGAGCGACCACGAATCGCCCCCAAGAATAGGTGGCGGATCATGATAAAGAAGGATCGCGCTGTCGCCAAAGTAAAAGCAGAAGATGCCGCAGATAGAAACAAGTGGAGGCAGCTGACAAGTACAGCGGACCCTGCAACGACGCGGACTTAATGACAGGGAGAAGAGGGTTTATACATAACAAAAAGCGATGGTGACTCCCGAAGATGCTCATTCGAAAAAACCGACTAGGGATGGGATTGGTGGTAGGGGTGGAAACGTGTTACCGCGGTTCGTTAGAAGTAGGTGCCTCGAACTTAGCCGCTCCCTGATCTTCTCCCACAAAAGGGAAAGAGCCGCAATCATATGCGATCTAGTCCGACCATTACCTCCATAACTTATGAACTACCCATTTTATCCCTAACTCGGCACTCTAAAAATTTTCGGTTCCAACTGCATAACAAATATCTTGAATCAGTCAGTGTGATTAGTGTGCTTTTACTTAGACATCTGAATCGTCAGATCAACCTTACGAATAAAATGTAACCGTCTCTCACAATGCAACCTTTGTGGGTAAGGGGTGTTGAGCCATAAAGATTCCAAAAAGGCTTCATGTCATCGTAGAGCCGTCCCTGAGGCAAGAACATCATTTGTGCTCCCAAAGGCACGGTTCCCTATGAATTTAGGGTGCCTAGTGTCAGACAAATAATTGAACAGATATCTTAGAACATGGACGGCCTAAAAAGTAGTAAAATTAGGGATTCGACGAGAGTGTGACGACGAAAGTTGCATGAAAGTGGTATTCGGAAGAGATATCCAAATATGGATGCGATTGCTTGAAGCTGGCTCAGTAAGCTGTCTACGTGCAACGTGTGCGTCTCTGTGCGAATGGTGCATCCTCTACAGCCACTACAACGCCACCAGAGTTCGACCGTCTTTGGGTGTGGCCCTCGGCCGATCGTTTCTGAGACTCCCGTTACCCGTTACTCTATCTAGGCCAGTGAGCAATCCTTAAGCTATCTCTGATGATCACAGGTTCAACCTAACAAGGAATCCAGAAAGTATTCATATCGGGAGCTGTCCTACTCCTCCGGATGGAAAGAATTACAGACAAGGACAAGTTTAAAAACTAGTAGCCTGTTCTTCAAAGTCAGTAATAGTGTGCTTTAGATTCGAGGACAAAACACTTCTTCTCTTTGTTAAGAAGCTCGGAAGGTTCGAGAGCTCTGAGGGAAATTCTCGTGTATGGGAAAGAATAGTCGGTGGAACTAACTTTATCAGATTCGTGATTTCCTCCTGGCATCGTCATAGTTTCATGGAGCAAAGGAAGTTGGCTGACCAACTGAAGTTTTTGCTCTATAGGGGGAAGGACACTTTGTCTTTCCCACCTTTCTTTCTTTGGAAAGACGGAATGTTACAACAAAGCTGAGTGGAAAAATTTGAAGATAAAGCTCGACATCCACACTACTCATCAGCTTTGACTCTACTCCACTAATTTCAGTTCTGATCAGCTGACCACTACTCAGACCGAAACTTGAGGTGTTACCGATTAGTAGAGAGACACCAGTGGGAAGAGCTTGATATCGACTGAGGAAAAGTCACCTACCTACCTACCTGCAGCAGTGTACTCCCTTCAGTTTAAACGGGGGGAGACCAACCCGAAAGCCAACACATTTTGATAAATAGGCTGTGGAACAACTTTTCTTACCTGACAACAGGATCAATGCGTTCTTCGATTCATCCCGGAAGCTGTTCGAGCCGACACCGGGAGTTCGTCTCGCTGTTCGTGTTGTGGTACAACGGTCTCACATGTATCTCATAGCTGTAAAACAGTGATTTGAATCCTGTTCAGAGAGCATTCGAGGATTTTTTCACATACAACAGCATCGTAAAACTGAATAGGATTACACTTTGCTCGTGTTGAAAAAAAAGTGAGATGGTGGTGGATATGCGGCTCCAAGAAATCCTGAGTCCATCTGCCTGTCGCCTTCCAGGCATAGGTATATCATTCGGATTACATCGATACTTTGTGTTTATGGGTTTTGATCAGTGGTAATGTGCCTCCCAACACCTACATCTTTCTCTTTGACTTTATAGCTTACAACTTGTCCGCCCTCCGCCGCCTCCGACATCGCAGAAAAATGTTCCATGAAACATGCGACGGCAAAGGTGTCAGCGATGTGGGGGGTCTAGTCAACAACCAGATACATGGTCATGAACATTGATTCACACGAAACAATGGGAACCCAAATTGGACGACTGCAATTGGGGATATGTGACTCACCTGTGGCTGTAACAATGCTCACTCTTCAGCGTCGAAGTCATGTTACGACGAAGATGACCTGGAAGCATTTTATACGGGCCGGGAGAAACATACACATACAAACAACGTACGAAAACAAATTTTCGGGGTTATGTCTGTGATCTCATCACCAAGATTGGTAAAAAAAAGATCAGGGCCCTCGGAATGGAATGGAATGGAATGGACAGGGCAAAAGACCGCCCGAGCACAACGACTCGTCCTTAATCATGTGATTCTCTTTTCTACAGACCTTAAAGGCACTGTTCACGAAAAAATGGTATCGGAGATTCACACATGGTTTGAACTCGACGTCCCCTCTGATACCATTTGTGCAGGAAAGAGGTCGGAAATGGTTTGGATAGGGCACAATAAGAGGCCGGAGAGTGAGCCACGGTCGCCCTCCGCCCCTCGAAATCTAATTGCCGTTCACCACTTTGGCATTGGAGCGAAGTTGGTGAAAAATCGATAAGGTGGTTGGCAAATTGCCAGAGTCTGCCAGTTAGATTGTTAGGCAAATTGGTTGTGTTGTCTTCTGTTACAGACATTGCATCGCCTTCGTGCGCTCGCCCGAACACTCCCTTAACCGCCGTTCTTCCAATGTGAAACTCGTCCAACCCCCCTTTCCAGCTCTTTTTTGACCCTTTCTATTTCTTTTTGTTCATCGTTTTTTGCGCTTTTTTCTTTGTTATCGCTTTATTCTAGAGTAGTTCTATGAATTCCCGACAAAAAAGGTTACCCTAAATTTTTCGTAAACGGATCACTCGCTGCCGCCAACCTGTCGAAGGTAGGTTGTCAGAGGAGTCGCGGTTTCGGTTAGTCCTGCTAGACCCTTCATCTGCAACAAAGGGAACCAGGGTTCCTCGTGCACGCGCCAGCCAGGGCCAAGCGTAGTAACCCGGTCCTTACGCACTGACAGCACTGGCAGCCGACTCATATGCTTATAACGCATTGAACAGAGGCCAGAATATGCGCGTTCCTGCTCTGCTCGAACTTCTATACCCCAAAATTACCTCACACCCAGTACGAGTTCCATAACGAATCACCTCGACTATGTTTTCCTGCTTCTTCCTTATGCCACCACCCCCATCGCCAAATCCCCAAGCTGAGGTGCGGGTAGGTAAAATATTATATCGAACTATCATGAGCGCTGGGCCGCAACTCCACTGAAACCTCTGCAGTACAAGTGTAAGGTCATTATAGGTCTTTCGAATGGTGTTCCGAGTTCAGTCCATCATGTTGGTTGACTGATTACTGATGACTTTCATTTCAGACTCCAAAATCAATTCTGCGACCGGCTTCGGGTGCACCCAGGAACATAAGAATCAGTGACGAAGTCCTGTCACACATCATCGCATCCGATAACGAAGGACGTCCGCTCAGACCTGTCCGTAAATAGATTGCAATACCGCCCAATAAACGCCACACTTGTTGAATGTATCATTCTTGCAAAAAAAACTTTCAAACACAATTACAAATCAACATTTTGTGGACTTTATTTGCTGGACGGTACTAACCATAATTAGGCTCGACTGAGCTGCTAAATCTCATCTGCTGTCCCCTATATTATTGATTTATTTGGAAAAGCATCGAAACCGTTCCTATTTCTGCCTCTATCTCGCGAGCAAATGCCCAGTAGACCCTACTCGCTTGGATGACCAAATGCACAACATTCCTTCGGTTCAGAACTTCCGTAAAGTCTGAATATTGGACTGGCAGCCGTCCTGTTGTTCGCTTGACGCCTCGAGAGATCCATTTATTATCGACCTGGTTCATCGGTTATCACAAAATCGCAGAGGCTATCCTGAGCCCGATCGTCGGATTCCTTACGCAAGCAGTGGATCGCCGACGGAGCTTCTAAGCAGGACGACGAACCGATGACGTCGTACTTGATCTTCCTGGCCTTTATTATGAAATGTTCAATGTGCGATTCTCTCTGTCTCCCTGCTGCTACAGCAGCAATGCAAAACGCTAGCCTCGCTGGAAAATATTGGGCGGAACACCATTTTGGTTGTAGCTTCTTTTCTTTCCAGCCGAATTACATGGAATCTTACTATACATATTGTTTTTAGGGTTCCAAAAGGGACCAACATAAACTTTTACGATAATGTTTCTGAAAAATTCTCGAAGATACCACTTTCTTGATTCTGCCGAGAAAGATCTTTTGCGTCCCTCGCAAACGAATGCATGAAGTTCAGCCAGAAAACCTTTCATCACGCCGAAAAATCTAAAGGTTCAAGTGGATTCCGTGCTTAACCACCTGATCATCGGCTGAGTGGAGCAGAGTACTTTTCATGGATGAAACAAAGTTTAACATTTTGGAAGAGATGGTGCAAGCGAAGTCCTTCCGGTGAGCGATCCAATTCGAAGTATTATATTAGGGCTTACAGTCTATCAAGGTGGGGACCACTAAAGATTATGGTGATCCTTCGCAGAATGGAACGGACGCTATCCTAAGAGTTTACGGAGTGCTGACGGGCAAACCTTACATGAAAATGATGTTGATGGACGTGGGTATGGCAGAACACTTCTGGTCCGATGGGTGGATTCTGCAGCAGGATAACGATCCACATCAAGGATCATGAAGCAACATATGAGGAACAGCCCAGGCCGAGCCAATCGCGGACCTGAATCAGTGGAACAGGTATGAGAAGAGCTAGAGAGGCGACCGAGAACAAAAACGTGGACTTCACTCAACTACTGACAGACAGAAATTCATTTCATTTACGATAGGCTAATCGAGGCGCATTATGCGTAGCATCACGAGTAACGGTTCACAGCTACACGAGAAGTCGGCCAAGAGGAATTCAATTCGCCTCTGCCTATGCCCCAATGGTGACTTGCCTTTTGCGGCAAGTTCAGTGATCCGAGCGTAACGGAACTTCTCCCCTATCGCGGCATTCTCCCTTGCGGCATGCGGCAAATGTCACTGCAATTACCGTACTCACCCCGCCTCCCGCCAATCGATAGGACGCGATACTTTTCCTTGACTGGCTTGCTTTTTCATTGGATTTTGTCGTTTTTTCTTCTGTTTCTTTTTAGTTTTCATGTTTATTAGACTTGATTAATCAAAATGACTCCTACTATATAAACGACGATCAATACCGCATCGGAATTGAAAAGAGCGGCCAGCCAATTCAAATAATTAAAGGACTCCTTACCTCACAAATTGCGCGCTCCAATCTTCCATCGCAATCCTGCGATAGGCGGCGGGTGCGGCGTGTGCGACGCCGTGTTAGGGGAGAAGTTCCTGGACCCGTGATCCGAAGACAGTCACAAAACTGTAATCCTTGATAAGATAGGAGCGTCGTTTGCCAGTTGTTCGTTACCTTGCTAGGGAAGGTAAGTGAAGGTAATCAAAGAGATTTGGAATGTAAACAAAGTTCTAGCAAAGTTTGGTGTTTACTGTGATGTATGGGATGAGTTCATCACTATAATTAGTGGAACCAATAGGTATACCCGTAGCTACGTGCATGGCATCACCACTAGTTAGGGACAGGACCTGTCGTGGGTACAGAAAAATATGTGGATATGGCAGTGGGGAAAGCGAAGGGATGAGATGCTGTTTTGCATTTTCCAATCTTAAGCTTCTACTGGGACCAGTTGGGCTACGCACGCCAATGCGTGCAACACATGCTCACGCTTACGCCTACGATTAAGAGTGACAATCGGCTGCTCTTCATCTTGAAAATTATGAACCATTAAAGGATCAACTGATAGGCAACCAAAGAAATGAGTAGTACTCACAAATGTTCTCAAGCGATAATAACAAATAACAATTATAGGATGTCGTTATCACTGGACCTTTTTTCCTCTACGGGTACAGGACCTTTTTTCCTCCACGGGTACATCATTAGTTGAGAATCCCTAATTATTGGCGGTCGGATGAGCTTTGCCGTAAATGTTATCAAAACAGTAACCTTGATCTTCCACGGAGTTCAAACCTTGCTGGGTAGCGGTCGTAATCTATACTATAGTCGTAATCATAAATACATCATAGATACCACAGGAGTTGAATTCAGTGGTTAAGTGCTCTTATCAGTCGTTATCAGCTGTTATCAATTCCTATCATCGGTCATCTATGACCCCGCCATACTCCTCACCACATGCCAAACTGTCCAGGCTCCACTATTAATGCCATTATCATGGTGCTTCTACGCTTTCCAGGATCTTCATTAGCCTTTGTCAGTCTTATCAGCCACTGGCCTGGCACCAACCATTCTCGATCCCGTCACCGAGTACCTATGATCCTGTTACATCTTACATAACCTATTAAAATCCCAAGATTCCATTATTAAAAGAAAGTGCATTACAGATCTAGTGACTCTCGCCTTCTATGGTATCTTATCAGTCCCTATCACTTGCTATCATTCCCTGTCACCAATCATTTACGGTCCCTTCACATCATACACCACCTATCAAAGTGCCAAGGCTTCACCGCTAATACGAAGGTAGTTACGGATCCTGAGGCTTTTGCCTTTTAAGGCTCCTTATCAGTTTCTATCGATACAATACCCTCCCTAATTATTCAAAAAAAGGCGAAAAAGACGCGGATTCGCGTCTTTTTCGTCTTTTCTTTATAACTAGGTGAGTTTACACTTTTTTCATGTATGATGTTATACATATAGTTCGACTCAGCTCGTCGAGGTCTATAAAATGGTGAGTTCAAAATGTGGAAAACTTCGATTTTTAAGTCCTCGGTCCACCGAAGTTCTTGGGGGTACGTCATTGGCGGCGACGCTCGCCATAATTATAACCACAAGGCAGTCTCCTCAATTCAAAGTATTCAGTGAGTTGTAGGGCAGCTGTCATATTTGAAAACTAAGCAGAAAGTAGACCATTGCATTATTCATGCTTTTCTGATCATTTTGGTACCATTTTCTTCCGAAATGGACGAATTCACTCGTGCACCATTCTTGAACGATAGCGACTTTTTAATTTGAGAAATAGCAAATATGAGTTGATTCTCAATGCTAGTAAATGATCTACCTACACTTCAGAAATAGTGGTTCCCTACAGTATGCATATTGTATGCACGAGTTCAATAGTAACAGAGTTTTTATCGTCCAAATTCCGGTTTGTGGCATATTTTCGCACAAAACACATGTTTTCTTGCGTTTTCAAGTAGGATTTTCGATGTTCATGAGGAAGTTACGCCTATCATCGAAAGTGTTCATACTAAACTTTTTGTGAACAACCACGGATATGAGTAATAGTTACTTGTTTGGATCTTCAGGCTTCATAAATAGCTTCCGATCTCAGCTTCCGATCTGCGTGTTAGAATTGTGCACATTCAATCACGAGAGCAAATTTTAAGAATGTTCGATTGATGGCGCACATCAAAGCAGACAGGCAATCAATCAATATGCTGCCTCGGCCACTCGAGCCACATGCCTAATTGAGTGGCCGAGTGGCGGAGTAGAATGGAAATATGATGCCAAAGGAGTTAATTCAAAATGTGATTCGTTGATTGATTTTCATACCACTGAATAGCTTTTTGGAAATGGATTTTCACGGTGTAGGATTTCATACGTTTACTTCAAATAAAAAATATGTGGTTTAGTCTCCTGTGCTTTGGGCTGAGATCGGAAGCTATTTATGAAGCCTGAGGATCCAAACAAGTAACTATTACCCATATCCGTGGTTGTTCACAAAAAGTTTAGTATGAACACTTCCGATGATAGGCGTAACTTCCTCATGAACATCGAAAATCCTACTTGAAAACGCAAGAAAACGTGTGTTTTGTGCGAAAATATGCCGCAAACCGGAATTTGGACGATAAAAACTCTGTTACTATTGAACTCGTGCATACAATATGCATACTGTAGGGAACCACTATTTCTGAAGTGTAGGTAGATCATTTACTAGCATTAAGAATCAACTCATATTTGCTATTTCTCAAATTAAAAAACCGCTATCGTTCAAGAATGGTGCACGACTGAATTCGTCCATTTCGGAAGAAAATGGTACCAAAATGATCAGAAAAGCATGAATAATGCAATGGTCTACTTTCTGCTTAGTTTTCAAATATGACAGCTGCCCTACAACTCACTGAATACTTTCAATTGAGGAGAATGCCTTCTGGTTATAATTATGGCGAGCGTCGCCGCTAATGACGTACCCCCAGAAACTTCGGTGGACCGAGGACTTAAAAATCGGAGTTTTCCGAATTTTGAACTCACCATTTTATAGATCTCGACGAGCTGAGTCGAACTATATAACATCATACATGAAAAAAGTGTAAACTCACCTAGTTATAAAGAAAAGACGAAAAAGACGCGAATCCGCGTCTTTTTCGCCTTTTTCGAATAATTAGGGAGGGTATTGTAGTTGTCACTTTCTATCACCTGCCATCAGTGTTCCCATTATGCCCCCTATCTCTTTTTCAAATTTGAATGCCCTGGGTCCAGTGGGACAGGGGGGGGGGGGCGCGATTCAATGGTCATCGCGACGCCAATATAATGAGGTCATCGCGCACGCAGCATCATTTCAGTACCTTTCTAATGAGATGGACCAAATAAATTTGCTGTAGTTCACGGCTTCCCCATGAATAGAGCGAATCTCTTTACTATGGCAAAAAAGCCCCTCCGAGATAGAGAATTCACCACATAGGCCAACAATTTACTAGTCAAACGTTCAAAATAAGAATAACTTTAAATTTTTCGATCCTAGTAAACGCAATCCATCTGTAAACGTGCATAGTTGGTCATTTCTTCACTTATTTTACTTATAAGTTCTTATGATTTCCGTTATGATGGTAAGAATGATGTTTTAGCGTGTTTTTTCCGATGACCTCATTATATTGGCGCGTGAATCGCACCACACCCGTGGGACAGTAGTTATGAATTTCCGGTCAGACAAACACACACAAACACACACACACAAACACACCAACAGACACACTTAGCCGATCATATAAGTAGGATTCTTCAGTTCGTTCACGATATTACCTATCAACTGAAGAATTGCTGGTATGCGGTCAGCTTCAGTTTTGACATTGGTGCTTTTATCGTGGTCGGCTCACTCCATCTCCAGCACTCGTCATGTCTAGCGCAGAGGTCAGAGCATTTGGAGCCTTGACCGATTGAAATAACGGGTAATGATAGAAGGGTTACTTAAGGGAAAGAGCGAAGCTCAGCAAATGGATATAGAAATTCCAATGGAAGAAGGAGAACCACTTGGAGCCACACCTAACGATAAGCTTATTATTACTAAAATACAAGGCGGTACCATTTCCGAAGGCAAACTGAAGGTGAGTCTATAGTGGCAGCAATAATGCGGCCATACTCGGCGACGGACGGTATCGGCACCTAGCTATTACGGGCTGTTTAGCGTAAGCGACAACAACGCTCATCTTAGTGTCTGGCAAGGCAATATGCTGCCATGGCATAGTAAGCCAACTGAACTCGAAGTTCTGGTACCACTTCCCGAACGACTGTGCCGGAAGAAGCACTGGGCAAAGTAGCGAATCATTGCGACATACGCGTCATCGGGAGTGGCGGAAAGTGCCTCTCTACCAACTTTTTTTGCACCATGCCCTGGTAAAGCAGTAGACCACCGAGTGCTATCCGTGAATCGGTGAACCACTTCCTATTCTTCCAGTATAAAGCGCTTATCCCACCGCCGTTCTCATTCTGTCTTCAGTCAAAATGTATGATGTCGGGTTAACATTCCACATCTGCAGGTTGGCGATCAAATTCTCAAAGTAAACGGACAACCGATTTCTGATCAGAACAATTTCTTTAAAGCACTCCGCTTTGCTCCACCGGTAGCGGTACTCACTATAATTAGGTGAGTGGAGGATATTGGCTATCACCGTATACACTACGCAAAGAAGCAACATTGAACTGTGGGGATAGGTCTCAAACAACTCGCCCTCTTCCTGTCAGGCGACATGGAATGATGTTCTTAGGAGATAGGTGTTCCGGGGTGGTGGGCCGAATACCCACAGTTCAATGCTTTCCCTCCCGA
This sequence comes from Haemonchus contortus, assembly GCA_000469685.2. NCBI lineage: Eukaryota > Metazoa > Nematoda > Chromadorea > Rhabditida > Trichostrongylidae > Haemonchus > Haemonchus contortus. The sequence continues at coordinate 10,039,482 of LS997562.1, read as the reverse complement.
TGATTTCAGCCAAATTCCCCTTTCCCACAATTGCAATCCACCAAATTGTTCCAGATCGTTTAGAGGAACTCAACTTTCATTTCACAGTATCCTACATACTATAAAGGGCTTAGTCTGTCTGTCTGTCTGTTTGTCTGTTTGTCTGTTTGTCCGTTTGTCCGTTTGTCTGTTTGTCCGTTTGTCTGTCTGTCTGTTTGTCCGTTTGTCCGTTTGTCTGTTTGTCTGTTTATCTGTTTGTCTGTTTGTCTGTTTGTCTGTTTGTCTGTTTGTCTGTCTGTCTGTTTGTCTGTTTGTCTGTTTGTCTGTTTGTCTTTTGTCTGTTTGTCTGTTTGTGTGTTTGTCTGTTTGTCTGTTTGTCTGTTTGTCTGTTTGTATGTTTGTATGTTTGTCTGTTTGTCTGTTTGTCTGTTTGTCTGTTTGTCTGTCTGTCTGTTTGTCTGTCTGTCTGTCTGTCTGTCTGTCTGTCTGTCTGTCTGTCTGTCTGTCTGTCTGTCTGTTTGTCTGTCTGTATGTATGTATGTATGTCTGTCTGTCTGTATGTATGTATGTATGTCTGTCACGATTTTCCTTAGCTCCTTTAGATCTGCCTGGAGAGACTGGGTCAAGCGTGGGATGGGTGGGCCATGTCCTCAACTCCAGTTCCAATGGACCCAGAGAGTTCAAATTTGGTAGGAGTACAGGCGCCATGATGAGAAAACTTACGGTGGGTGGCCGAACCAGACTCCGCCCACAAGGGGCGGGGTTTGGACGAAAATTAATAACTCCTGTGCCCATGGACTTAGAAAGTTCAAACTTGGTGGGAGTACAGGCGCCATGATGGGAAAACTTACGGTGGGTGGTAGAACCAGACTCCGCCCACAAGGGGGGGGAGGGTTGGGCGAAAATTCATAATTCCTGTGCCCATGGACCTAGAGAGTTCAAATTTGGTAGGAGTACAGGTGCCATGATGGGAAAACTTATGGTGGGTGGCAGGGCCAGACTCCGCCCACAGGAGGCGAGGTTTGAACGGGAACTCATAAACCCGATAAAGGTCTATAATGAAAATCAGCTCATGCGGCTCCGTCTCTCATGGCTAGAGCCCCTAGCGCGCACGAGAGCGTGCGTAGCCGCCTGGTTTGGTTAAAGTGATGTGGACTCTACCATCCCACTCTACCGTCCATGTGAACTGAAATTGTTAAGGGACTCATTCTAAGGCACAGTTGAAGACTAATTTGGCTCGCTGCCAAAGAAAGCTTCTTCTTCATAAATAACCTGGAAAGATCGTAATCTGCATGGTCACTACGATAGTGAGCCGAGTCTCAATAATGAGCCATTTTAGGGACCAGAAGAAAGCTGAAGAGCTTGAGGCTCGCGTTAGAATTCCTGAGGAGCGTGCAAAGTTCATTCACAGACGGGATGGATTCACGTACTTTGTAAGTGCTCCCGTGGTTCTTACTCCACAGTTTCAACACCATTCGGATCAGGACAAATTTTCAGTTGGCGAGATTGGTATGGGTTCCACATGGGCCAAAACTTGGTCTCGGTATCAAGCACTTCCAGAATCGGGTACTTGTCTCACGTTGTGATCCTGGCTCATTGTCAGCTACTCAACTACAGGTGAGGGATACTAGAGGTGATCCACAAATTCCTACAACAAAGCCACGCTCCCACATTTCGAATTCTTCCAGAAGTTAGTTGTGGCTAAGCATCTATGAACTAACCATAACTGATTACCTTCAGAGCCTTCAAAAGATTCCGAAAAAAGGCAAAAGATGCTTCAAAAAACTAAATCCTTTCCAATGCTACAAACCCACTGCCTAATAACTAGACTATGGCCGATTTTCCCAAACAGCCACAGCTTACTTTAACCCAACCAAGTGCTCCGTTTAAGGTAGGCGACCATATTATCGATATCGATGGAGTACCTGTGACCGATAAGGATGTCGCCAGAGATCTGTTAATCAAATCACTACAGGTCAGTCATGGTTTGCAGTTCGGCAAAATGATGAAAGGGAGGTCGAAAAGATTGAAAGGTGCATCTAAGGGGAAGTATCTGAGAAGGAGTTTTCAAGGGATGATTTGTTGTTCGAGTAAAAACTAAGAGAGCCCGACAAAAACATATGAAGCCGCACTTTAGGAGAAAAAAGAGGTGACATCCGTAGTGGAACGACCGGAGACGATGGAAGCTAAACACTGGACCCAACAGGCTCTTGTCACCCAGGTATTCTTCAAATGAGGGAACAAAGTGTAAGAAATTCCAGCGTATGCAACTTCTTCTCAGATTTCTCAACCGCCATCTGTCCAAATGAATTCCGATGTACGTGCAATATTGGCTCGTGAACGTGCCAGAGTCAAACAACCAAAACCGGTATCATATTTGTTTTTAACAAAATTGAGGTGCAAAATCAACATAAATACAAAAAAGGCACACTCCAGGAAGTATGTAAGCCATTAAGAAGACGAGGGCAGGCGAGGTCTCGGTAGTGTAAGGGATAAAGAGTACGGTGCTCGAAAAGCACATATGCGGGTTCGGGTCCCGTCCAAGACCGGTTCTGCCCACAAGTCGCCATCTTTGTGAGACTCCAGGATCGTAAACTAGAACAGAACAACACTATAATTATGTGTAAGAGAACGCATTTGACTGTTTCATTCGGTATTGGCCTTTATCAACAATTACCTCTTCTAATGCTACGTTCTGTGACCAATCAGTTGTTACCATTCCCTTTGAACCCCATATGATACCCAAAGTCTTGACGCTGCATTGTTACTGCGGAGGGCGCATCGAGCTAGTGATATTGTCTCTAAGGTCTATTATCAGCTTTTATCATTCATTAACACTTTCTGCCATCCGTTATCTACGCGATTCGGCCACTTCCTATACCACACAGTGGAGAACCAGTGTCCCCCCTATTACTACAAAATGAAGACGAAATTCAGTATCCCTTTGAATGTTACCCTTGTTACCAGCTCCTATCAGCTGTTACCACTTTGCATCACCGCCTACACTATTCTACAGCACATTACCTACCAAAGTGCCAAAGCCGCACTGCACCTTGCCCAAATGGTTTCAGCTGATTTCCTTCCGTATTCGGCAATTTCCTCGACATTATTCCCGAAAACAAAGTCACTAGTTATCGGTGGTGAAGGAAGCAGAACATTCGCCGATTTTGTGAAAAATAAGGCTCCTCAAAAAACAAAAAACATATAACATTATGGGTCATAACAAATTGCTTGAACTTCTTAAATGGGATTATTTGGATATAGTGCAGCCTCTACAATGCCGTTAAAACTCGTTCGCGCATACACAGGGAACAATTTCTGAGCTCTCATAACGCCCTATCTTGGCCATTTTCCGACCTAACAGCGCTACATATGATATACGAGAAGGTCAACGATTTATCCGGGTGGGATACCATGTTTGGTCATGAACTGAGCCTTCAATCAAGTTTACAGCATCGAAAGTCAGACCTACGTATGTCAAATGCACCTTCTCTCCAACTGTATCATCAATTTCAGATAGCAAATATATTCAAAAGAACGTACCATTGCCCATTTTAAGGCTCCGAAATCAATTCTGCGACCGGCTTCGGGTCCTCCCAGGAATATTAAGATCAGTGAAGACGTTTTATCACACATTATCGCTTCCGACAATGAAGGACGTGCGCTGAGACCTGTACGTAAATAGATCGTATAAATACCGTCGAATAAACGCTACACTCGTTCGTTTTTCTTTCACTTGCCTACATCTTTGACCAGAAGATCGGAGACATCAAGGAAATGTGAGAGAGGTGGGGTTTAATTATTCCAAATATGCACAGTAGTTGAAAAGCTTTGGCATCACCGGATGTTCAGGCAGCAAAAGACACCACTCGGCCGCTACCTAGTTGACAAACGATGGAGTGAAAGAGTAACATTAAGCGAGATCAAACCTCAAAAGGGATATCATAATTTTTGATGTATACGGCTGTATAAATCAGCTTACATTTGCATTTTACAATAGTAAGAACTACGGGTTACTAGGCCGTTGATTACGCCAAGAAATCGAAGATCAGGTGGGCCGGACACGTTATGCGGTATAGTGATGACCGTTGGACCAGGGCGGTTACTGACTGGATCCCTCGGGACATCAAACGGACTCCAGGAAGGCCGCCAACGAGATGGTCAGACTTTCCACGAAAGCTCTGAGCGAAAGGAATGTCGAACCTCGTGTCCCTGAAGCGAGGACGATTTACTGGACCTCTCTGCTCGTGACAGGGACGAATGGAGACATGACTGGAGCCAGCTGCTCGAGGAAGTCGATGATCAACGGGACGACAGGTGGTACAGGTTAGGTGATGAACTACGGGACAATCTTTTCTAAAAGGAGGGAAGCATGGTGGCTAAGCTTCCTATCACTATCAACGTCAAGTGCCTTACCTACTGCTCCTTTTCAATTACCTTGAAACCAGTTGGTTGATGAGAATGAATAAGGCCATGATCCGATTATTCAGATGTACTAGTTGGCCGAGTTAAGAATGGGTTAAATCTGGCATGATCCAAATGACCCATGTTCAAAATTCGGAACATCCCATCCAGGCCAACCTAGCATTTCATTTCTCTGGGGACGATGAATAGTAACTTGGGTCGCCTAAGAGTAATCCGGGGTGATTAGCCAATGATTGCGCCCTTAAAAGTCATTGCATAGACCAAAAAACGCGTCCAACTCCCACTACAGATCTGAATGGGAGTTGAAAACTCTAATGTGGAGATTGATTGAAACCGAAAAACCATTTTTCTACTTTCAATAGAAACAGAAATTCCATAGAGGACCTTCATAACACATCTGTGGTTCACAATGTGCCCTTAAATCCATGAGCCATGATACTTACGAGCTTTCCTTGGAACTATCAAATACGATTATTGAAAATATTTATAATGCCAAAAACAAGTGGTAATGTCTAAAAAAAGAAACAATGGAATGATAATTTTTATAACCTCACTTTACAAAAGAAGAAATAAATATTGGAAACTCCCAGACGGCTATATAAACATACAACAAGGAAATAGTAAGAAAATCAATAACATATCCCGAAAAAGAGAAACCCTGTATAGACTAGAAAAGTGAAATTTACAGTTGCCTATCATGGGCAGCGAACATGATACCATCCCTGGACAGTAAAGAGAACTAAAAATGGAATGAAGGAAAGAAAATGGGTCAAATAAAAGCGCATAAGTTATCAAAGTAAACTACGTAAGTCACGTTGCCGATTAGTAGGCTACATAAATTTCAGGATCATACTAGCGCCTCGTCAGGACGTGAATTTTCCGCGCGCGACGCGCGGCAAATTTGCTCGGAAAATGCCAGTGACAAGCATACACTTTCACGCGCTTCAGTGACTCCACCTGAGCGGAAAACCCGCGTTCGTCCGGAACCACTATATAACCCCTCATAGTTATCAAGCTCCTCCTCTATGTCGAGGCACGTTCGAAATGATAGATTACCGATGAATCTTAATCATTTCGATTTCCAGCGTTGTTTACAATTACACTCAAAAAGTAACCAGCACAGGGCACGGCAATTGCCTGCGCGATCAACTATGGCCCTATTGTTGGACCCAGGACGGCCGTCAGGGGGAAATAGGGACCATGCCAAGAAAAGGGTAAATCTTCTAATTCTATGACAAGCCCACACAGAACATAAACTAAGTAAATTGATCAAAACCCAAAAAATGGTCATTTACAAGCTATGCCTCACACGTGATTCAGTCTAGTTGCCAAGATCGATTTGCCAATGTCTGTTCCTGCCTTCATAAAAAAAACTATGGATCACCAATAAGTAGAATCAGGTTCGAAGGCCTCGTGGTGGAAAAAGTCCCAACAGATTTTGGCAGCCCGTCTCAAGTCACGTCTCACACAAACGAAGCAAACAATTTGGCACGTTCCTAAGGTCATTACTGAATACATTAACTGATGAAACGATTAGCACGAGAGAAGAACAAACAAAAGATGTGGGGAGCAGAGAAAAACAATTCAATTCACTTCAGCAGTACATATACCATTTGAAGTATAAACCGAGTTCTTCGATGGATCGTAATATATAGTTGTGATCGGTGGGACCACTTCCGATTTACGTGGCTCGGTGCTGGGAAAGCAGCTCTGAAACAAAGGTATCAAGTCAACGAACAGATCATGTTCGGGGCAATTTTTCCCAGATAACCAACCTTTATATGCCCATAATTAAAGCTGTTCAGAAGTTCAGTAATCATATCGACGACTGCCCTGTTTGCAAACTGGATATTGGCTCGGCTGAAACACATAATATACGTATGTCTTTTCTTACAAAACTGCCTGTAACCGCGAGATATTCTGAAGGAGGGGAACAGTTCCTTTGAAACCCGCCTTCAAGAAACGGTAGCTAGCATAGCTTGCACTCAGGAATCATTTTGCCTCGGTCCCCACGATTGTTACAACACACATTCTCCGCAATCCAAACACCGATTCAGAAATTAGTAACCAAAACTACATTGTACCATACCAAGGCTTCCGTCCATCCCTCCAGAACTGTACCAGAGTCGTCTGAGAGCATTGCACTACTGAAAGCAACTTACTTGTTCAACTCAAGTATTCCTTTGCTGATCATTCGACTGCATATTGCTTTGTTTAGCGGTGAATTAAAGAGCGGAATACCGAACACACAATCGAGTAGCACATAATCATCATAGGTGAATCCATGAGGTAAGGCCCTAAAAAGGTACAGATTATAAAGTTTAACAGAAAAAGAAAGTCGTTGTTACCACTGGAAGGGCCTCACGTCACTGAGCCGTCTGCAACCACAATGTATTACCGTATAGAATGAGCAACAGTACCCATTCTCCTGATCGCCCCGAAATTCCACGTTCAAAAAAAGAACCAAGTCCCTTGATCACCACAACCTTCCACCCTCTAACGGAGAAGAGAAAGGGGCCTAAATACGTAGCTAGGAATACTTCTCCAAACTCATAACCCGTTAAAACTGTCAGCCAAGTGCCTAACCGTAATTGGTGACAGGCATTCTCCGAACTAAACAAGAATTTGTCTGCGGTGGATGCGGTCACGGTTGCGAATGGGTTGAAACAAATAAAAAAGAAGTAAAAGTCACTACAGTGTAAAATACCTTAGAACAACGGAAGACTCCTTCTGCACTGAGCTCTCATAGTTACTTTTCGTCGAGTTGGTTACCACCTTTCGTGATACACTTCGATTTACTAGTACAATATAACCACACAAACAATTCAGCCCAATACGGGTGGAAAGAGCTTGTACAGCTGGATGTTTAGAGAACACTCCTGTTAAAATCACAAACACATCATCAGAAAAAAATAACATGAAGTTGAATCCATAATGACAAATACCCACCATCTTCTTCGTTTTCGCTTTCATCGAACGGAAAAGGCACGTAAACGAGTTCGTCTTCTTCAGAATAATAAGGGTATTCCTGAAATAACCGGGAGTATTGAAGGAACTACGATTTGGCCGAGTTTGATCTCTCTGTTTAGAACTATAGAAGCGATTGGCAATGGACTAGGCATGGCTTGGTGCATGATCGACATTGAAGGGTTTTTGGCGACTCAGCAGCGTATACTGTATAGTACAGTACCGTTGAAAGACTAGTGTTGTACCAGCTCAAGGAAAAGAATGAAATAAAGCACCACCTCGAATCGCTGACAGGTCACTACAAGCTTTAAACTATTTTTTACTACTCGGATGGCAAAGGAGACATGCGGGGCTCAGCTATTGGAAAAACGGGTCGAACTAGAGCCAATGCTGTGAACTGCATGAATCAGCTCACATTTTACTCTAAAGTGGTAGGAAGATAGTCGTTGGATTGGTCAGGGAAAATGTTCACCAAAAACGGAAGGTAGCAATATCTCTAACCTCTCATCAGGGTACCCACAAAGCGCTCGTTTCGTGATTGATTCTACAATTCTACGACATTCAGATGCTACAAACGCTTAACTATCACATCTAAAAAAGGGGTAATTGGAGAAAACAAGGGTCATAACTCCAACCAGTCGATAAGTGGCATAAGGTTAGGCAAAATCACTGCACTAGAAAAGACAAAAAACAAAATCACCACACTACCTGAACGAACAGAGGAGTCGTAAGCAAGACATCATTGAGTGCTACGAGTGCATTATACGTGGACATATGTTGAGGTTCATGATTTGACGATATAACAAGTAGACGAGGTGCATGGGATATGTTTGCGGGCAGTCTTGACAGCCTCGTACCTTTTGGAATATAAGCAGAGGCCGGACCGCTGCCAGTCGCCTTATATATGGCCAGTCGTAGCCAGGGCGAACAAGCCTAGAACACGACGAGTGAGCTTTTCAAAAGGGATATCTCATAACAGAATACACCCTTTAAGGGCGATTTTCCTTTCTTATTATCAACAACCCACCTAGTCAGCCAAATATAAAGGTGAGTAAACAAAAAACGTAATCAATCATAAATCAGAAACATTCACAACAGGAATAAAAATCATTCAGATGACTTTCATGCTCACCTCCGGAATAGGAGGCCCAATAAATGGCAAAGAAGATGAGGGTACTGTACATGCATCGCACGAAAGTGGCGCCATGGATACGACGATTCTGAAGAATCATAACTTCAACAGAAAGAAACAAAGCGAATGGATGATACCAGGAAAGGCACGGATTTCCAATGCGTACTCAACAAAGCTTTTCGTGATATGATCCTGTCATTCAAGCCAGTTAAGAAAATAGAGGAAGAGGCTGATTACATGGGGATCCGAATAACGGGTCATAGCAATCCCATAAATCAAGAGTGAACAAAAGAAAAAAAATTGTTCCAGATACTTTAAATCTTGAAATATGATATCAGAAAGTTTTATTTGAATTTATTTTCCGTCGAAATAATTTACTAAGACTTTTGACTTTCAAGTTCACATGATAAAAATTTTCTTTCTTCGCCTTTGTTTTTAGGAATCGTTAAGGAGTTCCGATTTTGTGCCGCTCTGTATTTAGTGACTCAAGCACTCTTTTTTCATCACTCATTATGAATAGCTTTTCCACTCTGGTTGGTGACACTCTTTTGGCTTTTTTGAAGCCAAAAGATGACTAAGATTCGAGTAATGTCATGGTATCCGAGAGGACGAATCAAAAACGCTAAGCTGAACTTGAAGCCAACAGAAGACGGATGAAGATCTCTGCCCGGTTCGCGCCTCAAAAGTTTCAGATTGTTAATGCCAGCCCCCTGTAGTACCAAAAATACGTCACCAACCACAGAATTGTAGAATGTGTGTGCGTCCTGATCAAAACGTAAAAAGTCGAAATAGAATCATTATGAAACACGAACCCATATGATTTTGCTAGCACTCTGATACGGCTCTGTGGATCGAGACTGAGCAAGCTTTCTCCTCTCAACATATCAACTTCTCGTCCTTTTCGAAGGTTTCGCAGAATATCTAGGAGAGCCATCGCATGCTCTGAATATCGTTGCGCTTCTCCTTCAGCAAAACGGTTTACCTGAACAAATCATGTGAAGCAATCCATCGCAGAAACGCTTCGGAGCTGTAGGATGAACCATAGGAAAAGAAAAACGGCAAAAAGAACGATTTTGAGCCACCATACACAATAAAACAGGTTCCGTTATACTCACGCATTCTAGTTGTTCCAAGAAGTCACGCATCTGTTCATCAGCCAGCTTTCCCACTTCGAACAACGTCACCGCATGACCCTGTAAATCATAGAGCTCGTCAGATAACGTGCTCCTTCAACCTTTCCTGGTAGACTCTATTGCTTGAAGTCTAGCCTTAACTTAGCCAGTTGCCGCGTATTATAATAACCGAGAATCATGATGTTCCTACCCTAATTTTATTAGGAGCACATAAAGCTGCAATCACTTAACCGACCTATAAGCAATTAAAAAGTGATATCGCTCGCTAACAGTATTCTGATAAATTCGAATATGATTTTTTGCACTTCACTGCAATGATCGAACGTTTTGCATAATCATTTATAGCCTTACATACCGCATAACCTCTAGTTTTTCCATTGTAATTTTTTCTTCATCATAATTCATAAAAACTCACTTTTAACGAAGTTGATAGGTTTCCCATCATCAAAAATGCTGCCAACGTTGAGTCAAAGAGGAATGCTGTTCGACCGGAAGACGATGGGACTTCAGAAGATGGTTGTGACGTAACCTAGAAATACTAGCTTCACCTGAATAGTATTAGTAAAGCTTGAACTAAATGAGGAGACTGAACTTAGAAAATTGTCAAAAACAACATTTACAAAACAAATGTAAAAGGAGAATGATAAAAACGAGGGAGTGATTAAATGGTTCAACGTAAATATCAAAGAGGCCACAGTGGTGTTAAAATTGAGGATCACATTTCTGGACCATAGAAGGTCACCCATGGTTAACTGCTTTTAAGCCTCTGCGCAACTCACGACAATGTGAATGGAAAACCAACCGAATCTTTCAAGCTGTAGTTACTGAGATTGGTAGCTGGGTCATCGTCATCATCATCGCCTAACGGTGATGCCAATGAAGCCGATAGCTCTCCCAAATCGCCCGAGACCGACGTCACCATGTCGTCTCTGGAAAATGCATAAATTCGAAGACCAGAAGTCAATGACCTGGCCAATTCACAAAACCCTAAGCTTAATAGACACCGTTTGAGCCCTCGAATGTGCTTAAGCGTTTAAATCATCGAATAAACCAAGAAACTTGTTTTTCAGTTAACAGTAGGTTCAGATCAAGAATAAGGGTGTTTCACTTTTCCATCGAAGCTGAATAACCCACTGTGTTGGTGAATTTGGTATAGCAATGAGTTGTGCCCAGCTGTAATGCAGGCGAGCAGTCTCCATCCCTGTAACTCTCTTCCGAGCGAATCCTAGCCGACAAAATACGGAGATTGCATTAGCCACTAGATGGAAATCAATATGAAGCATTTCAGCCATCTGTAACACGACGACATTACAGACTACTCGGTAAACCTCGAATACCTATGCCCCTGCCGATTTTCACGAAGCCTCGAAGGCTTTTCTTTTCTCTGTTGATATGAATTTTGATGATCAGAATATCATTGAAAATTGGCAAAGAGACAACAACACCAACTTTTCTTAATTGCACTCCATTTATTCAGCTCAACATCGTGAACAGAAAAAAAATGAGCAAAACCGGTGGTGAAACTTGTAGAGAGAACTAATGCTAATTTTTTCAACACTTACCTCTTTAACAGTGGTTTGGTCATCAATTGCTACGAAAATTTTGTACAAAAGAGTTTCGAAATAGTCTCCCAAGACACGATTCATCACAAATCCGTCAAGAGGTGCAACTGAAATTCGAGGCTCTGAATAAATGCAAATTCGCCGACGTATGAAAAAATAAGTCCACAAATAAATGAAATCCGTTAGCAGAGAAGAACTGGAAAATTCAACTTCCACAAAAATCCTTTTACTATAAATAAAACCTTTTAAATTACATGAAACTTGCAACTCGATGTAGAAGTAACTTCCCACCATAAACATAGTCGTATTCTTCAACCGGGACATCTAGGTATACCAGCCCTCTATTCAGCAACGACTGTATCACTGGTACCGGTAGATATCCTGCTGGTTGCGGGCCTTCATCCAAAATAGAATCCACTACCCGACGTTCATCGTCCGTTAACAGCTAGAAAATAGGAAGAAGTCAAATTTCAAGATTATGACCTCTGAGATATCTAAGAAACATCAAAGCCTACCTTGATATCTGCTTCTAGAATACATCCCGCACACACAATCCACCATGGTTCTACAACTGACTGCAAAACAACTTTTTAGATGATATAGAACATCGAATATGGTCAAGCAGACTATACTACTACTTTACAGCGAAGATTACGTCTGCATTAAAATGTAAGCAGTACGTCGCAAAACACATGTGCACGCCGCAAATATCATGACTGTTCTGCGACCTTCCTACAGTGCTGTTCCTGGCTATGCAACCCGTTCACGTTGCCCGTTCAATACAATGAGGCTTTGGTATTTCGCTCTACAGTACTCCCTCTGAGAAGGTTATATCCATGTAAAGTTTTACATCAGCTATGTACCCAATAACAGCGATAGTAACTAGTAATGGTGCTTACCTTAGCAGGCTTTTGTGGCAACAATTCGCGTATGGGACGATTGCGACGCAGAAATTTTCGATTAGACCTAAAATAGGGTGGATAGATTCTCCCAATTTGTTCAATACGGGAAGGGAATGAATATATGCATTCTCGTTTCAACAATCACCTGTTTTGATTCATCAAGTCGATATATTGATTACGGCCTATACCCAACAACCTCACTGCATCTGCTGCCGTAAAGTTAGGTAAAGAGTCATACGATTTTTCTGATTGTATCATATCCTTCAAAGCGACGTTCACGAAGTAAACACGAGAATAAATAGAAATCAAAAGAAAGGGAAAAGACAAAAGCTCAAAAACTCACAATAATAATGTTAATATAGTAGTTAAACGGAGTTATCCGCAGCTCTTTGACAATTATATCGGCAAGATGATAAGGATAGAGCATTAAATGCGATTCACTATACTTTATAATCATATCGTAATACGTTTCTTCACTTTTCTTCACATGCCGTACTGTAAAGAGCTATACTGAAGAACAAGAAAATCAATAGGTTTTCTACACGCAATGGCAGCAATTGCGAGAATAGACTTGAAAGCAAAAGAAACAAACAAATGAACAACCTGGGAAACAACGTACCGAGGTTCCCTTTGTATCGCAACTGATTCTTGATCGAATATTCCAGTACGAGTTTATCATACTCGCGTTGAGAGTTTCCAAGCAAAACTCGTATATCTTCCGGCAACTTCTGCCATACTATATTCTCTCGTATGCACGTATCCACATCCATGGATTCGCGAACAGTTTCTATTCTTTTTCTCCGTTTTTAACACACTCTACACTACGACTGCAAATATTACTAATGCAATTTTTAATCCTTTAAAACTCTAAATTGCTTCGAAGAGCAAAGAAAACAAGAAGGATGGAATGGCCAAACCATAATAATGTCAAGATTCCGACGAATAAAATATACAAAACATTTATCAATATAGCAAATCTATCATTTACACTGTTATTACCAATAAAGCAATGTATAAACAGAAAATGATAGCCAAAATGCGAAACGTGAGCGGTTCTGTTAAAGAAAGCGCTTAACCTGAGAATGTACTCGAAACTCTTGAGGAGCTTTGAATAATGCGATTCGACAATTACAGCCTCTACAAAATCTATAAAAAAAAGTAAGTGAATTTAATTTTCGACTAGAAAATATCAACATCCGCGAATGCTTGTAAATAATTGAGATCAACATGAACGTGTATTGTTCAGAAACAGTACCTAAGCTGTGTACAACAGTAAGCTCGAAGTGAAAAATGACAACTATTGAAAGAATTGGGGCACTGTACCATGCTGTTTAAGGCAATGATATGCAAAACGGTCGTGACGCCAAAACCTGGCCGAACACCCAGGGACCGTGCATTCCAATTCTCGCATCTTCAAATGTTCACGAAAGACATGTGCGTCCACATTCTTCTTGTCAGCATAACTTATTCCACACTTCTTGCATGCATACGGCTTTTCTCCTTCAAAAACATCAAAAGATCTTTACATAGATCACAGCATGAGAATCTACAGAACACGAGATCCTTTATGGTAACTCATTTAAAAAAAACGAAAAAAATATCAAAAAATAGGAAGTCAGTAGCCTAGCAACAACCTTCTAAGGCCCTGATCCCTACACCAATTTCGATCACAAAATTCTCTGATCTCACCTGTGTGGGCGCGAATATGTCGCACAAGATTGCTCTGTACTTTGAAGGACTGATTGCAGTACTTGCACTTGTAAGGAGCCTCGCCAGTGTGAATGCATCTAGAAATGTGATTCAGTATTAATCACAACGTCGTGAGTAAACGATATGAGTAATCTGGTTGACTATTCATTGTCACTACCGCAGCTCACCTTATGTGTTTCTCAAGCCCACTCTTTTCCTTCGATCGGTGGTCACAATATGGACATTTGAACGGCTTTTCCATCATTATCTGAAACAACTACATTGAGGGAGTGCAAATCGTGGGAACCGAATGCACTGGCTAGTCAACCCATCTAAGTTCGGGTGATAGGAGATAACGGTAACTCCATGACTAATTGATTATATGGTCATCACATCTTCTTCTATTTGCTGCCTTTAATGAGGAAAAGGGCCTTATCGATGCTTTCTTAACTTTTTCTTGTGACTATCCCTACAGAGGCACACCCAAGGTAAATAAAGTTCGAGTAAGCGAAAAAGCAGTCATAGTAGACCAATGCTGAGACTTTTCAAAACTCAAAACCCACTCTTTGATCACCCACTATCAAGGGTACAGTGACATCACTTGCTCCAACAATTTCCGGAAGACCATAACCGAAACTGTCAACAGCTGATGTTCTTCTCTCATTTTCTTGAAGGAACGACATCGTAACTGCTGGCACAGTGGCGTTACCATTACTGGCATCAGCTGAAGAGAAAAAGGTGTAGAAACTCGGTTTTAAAGAACGTCTTAAAAAAGAGAATTAATAAATATCAGCAAAACGACGGGAAGAGAAAAGCTGCTCATTGATTAAGGAAGCTAAGTGAATAAATTTGCAGGTTATTCCTGTGAGGAAAACTAGTTATCCTACTCTTGACCCAAAAAATACTAGCTAAAATGCTTCGGCAAACAGACTTAACCTCGTTGTAGAGCCGTCCTATCTTACTCGATGACAAATGATAATCTAGGCAACATGGATAGAAAAACGTACTTGTAGATACCACTGTGGTTCCTCTGACTACCAGAGGTTGGTATCTATTGCGATGCATACGAACAGCAGTTCTTCGACCCCGACGAGGTCCCATAACGTACTCTTCGTAAATCGAATCATAATCATCGGCTGCTTGTGCAGTGATATCTTCGGGGAAACAAACTAACGACGCGGGATTACCATTTAGTTTGGTGCCTTCATTTCTACTGCCTGAAAGATAGACAAGTAAAGGTAGGCAACAAGTTATAGAGCAAAAAAGATTTTCAGTGTCTTTGAAAATTAATCTTTTCGGATGAAAGAAAAGACATACCACGAAGGAAATCATGGCCAATAGCTGGATTTCCGCTTCCATTCTCGTCACCGGGACTCGAAAAGTTCAAGCCGAACACTCCTACAAAGGAAATTTCAAATTTATGCGAAAGTATCTCAAGAAAACAGAGAAAAACAGCTCCCACAGAGCAACAGTGTAACTTTGGTAAAACTCCGTTACTAGCCTCATGCTTGTGATACGAAACATCGCGCGCTGCCAAGCATGATAGCAGCAAGAAATGATAGGCACCTTATCGCTCACAATTCCAAAATTCAACGAAGAATGAACCGACATAAGAATGACTCACCATAATGGTTCGATTCTTCTTCCTCATCTGCTAATTTTCGAGCACAATGATCGGCAAGATCGACCAGACGATTCATTCCGAGTTCGAAAGCCGAAAGTCGTAACATCCTGAACCTTCGCCTCCCGACATCTAACACTCCTGTGTATGCAAAATCTACCAGCATCTTCATGTTTTCTCTGAAAACAAAATAATTTAGAGCATTTCTGACGAGCTTGTTCAACTAACCTAAATCCGAGATCACATGAAACAGCCTAATTTTCTGATTTTTTGCAATACACTCCATCTACGGGAAAGGAAAATTCCAAAGCTTATTTCAATGTTCAAACTTAGCTTGGATCAATCTTATACTAAAAAAACCTTAGGTGCTGGGTTGAGTAAGAAACTTCAACCGGATCTTCTTTGTGGATAGTTGCTTACCAAAATTTTGCTATTTTGACGATTTTTCAAGAGCCTCATTCTTGGACATGTTTTGTTGTACAATACTTGCACAAATGCTTACTTTGTATAAGTTGAGGAACAGAGTGATACACAAAACCTTCGAACGATCGCGAGAGCAGCCAAAAAAATGGGAGTAATTAAAGCTAAGGAAAACCTTTTGGACCAATCACTTGTTATTCTATCCTTGGCTTTCTTGACAAAATTATTTAAACAATCAAAACGGTAATTTCCGGTGAAGTTGCTTTTTTGACAGTCGTTCTATGTATATCACTACATTTATTTCGCCAGAATACGCCACTGCCCAAAGAAACTCACCCCTCTGACGGGCTTCAAAAAAGTCCGAACTATCAATGGCTATCAATGAACTAGTAAATAACTATCACACAGCTGAAATACTTCACCTCACAAGAAATTATGAACACCCAGCACATGAGCACATTACTAGTCACATGTATCCTTTCATGTAATAAATGGGTGAATCAGAAAGTTCCGAAACGTCTGAAAGGAATCCTTACGAGAATAATCCTTACGTGGAAATATGCACACTTCGCGAATCGATCCGTAGGGTGACTGTACCGCTATTCAAAGTGCCCATCAACGCAGTCTCCAAATGTGCGCTATGTGCACACATCACCAGCCGATGACAACGAACTATAGCAAGACGCTGAAAGAATCATTTCTTTGGAGTGATCAAATGGAATCCAATCATAATTGCTAATAAACATATATAAAGGCACTTCAGATTGAAAAAAACACTGTATACAAGAGGAACCACTCAAAAGAATCGACAATGATAACTGATAAATCATAAATAGTTTTGAACTGACTTCGGTCACAATATTACAATCAAGGAACTTTGACTCCTTCCTAAATTTTGCTAATTGTTCCTGGAACCGAATTTCGTGCCATTCGTCATGTAAGTCGCATCCCTCCTCGTCAGTCGAAGAAAGAAGCTAAATCAGCAGTTAGGTTCCAAGTTCACCAGAACATCATCATTCAAACACATACTTCCATCAGGGCATTACAACCAAGAAAAGTAGCCGCATGTTGAAGTTCATGGGAGAACCGACACGAACCAGTGTACATATAATCTAGCACTTCTACAAGCGTCTCTTCGGAGATACCTGAAAATGAACATGAACAAAAGAAAACAGAGAGCTTGAGAAAATTAACACAAAACCTATATACATCTTTTGACAGACTAAAGAAAGTCGAATAAAAATACAAAGAAAGTCGGCGGGAACATCACAAACACAGAAACACAACAGTCTCATATCCAATGGGAAGGTAGGAAAAAAGCTGACCCGTGGCTACTGGATCGAAATCCAAGGTAACGACTCCATTTGGAGCCTTTAGTAACGCTTGCTCGATATTTGTACTGAACGCAGCCACCAGAAGACGATTTGATCGAGCGATTGTCTTGTCGCCATTTTCGAAAATCAAATCCAGATGACGGTCGTTCTGAAGGAACACATTGAAAAGTGGTCGTGATTTCCTTCCAACTGATCGTACATCTTATAGATTCAAGACAGGGGCATACTAAAGATCTGTTGTGCACAGCTTCAAGACAAAACCAGTTATTATATCTATGCTTGAACACTCTAATACAGCTATGTTCGTCACCAACTTCATGTTCAAAATCTACTTATGGTACCAGAGCGATGAGGAAATGTATCAGATTCTCAGAATTAACGGCATGTGCCTAAGTTTAGGCTAACTTCTGTATGAAAAAATGAGCCTACTTTTTGCCCCATATGTTCAATCCACAGGCCCGCTCCAACTTCGAGACGTACCATGAGCAGCATTTTTTGTTTAAAGTTTCTTTCGTTGATGTGCAAATTAATGTTTACACAAACAAATCTTCAAGGTCACGAACGTGGGTACTTTGCAAAGATTTGTGATGTCAAAACAGCAGTGGTGTGAAGCAGTCAACTTCGAGTCTTCAACTTTGTCTCGTTCTTGCCGGGTTCATGAAATCAAACAATGAATCAAACAACGAGACGATATTGATAGGTACGGGGAGGGAGTGGAAAAGAATGAACTGTAGTGTAGCTAAGGAAAGGAAATGCAGAAACCTTGACCTGGGTAAGTTGCAAATTCAAAGGCAAACAACCTTTCTTAATTCATTTTCACGTGCTATCAGTGGGCAAAACATGATCACAGCTCGGAGCTTTACCAAAACAAAAGTATCTTCAATTTCGAGTATTCAGAAAGATTAAAAATTGATCGAAACCATGACGCTGCACCAATGAAAGAACTCTTTTTCGTATGAAGCAATTTTCTGCCCGGCTATGGAAGTGAATGATTGCTAATTGAGACAATTGTAATCATTTGAGAATCTCTATCCTAGCGATCACGTGCTTATGCATCTGGGCGAGCTCAATTCCACAATATTCGTCACTTTCACTGCCGAGGAGTGCTTAATGCGGCCAGATGAGATCGCATGCTTAGAACCAAAAGACTGTACCCATGTATTTATACTACAATATGGAAAATTAATTTGATTACAGTGAACCTTGAAAAACCCGTAGAAGTTAGACGAATAACAAAAACTTTCGGACTTTGGCATATGAACAGTTAAAATGCGCAGCGAGACTGCCTATTAATGTGCAGTTGCATAGTAAACATAAGCAATTACTTGAAATCATGCTCATGTTCTAGAATAAACACAAACATAAACAACAAACCTCACTAGCGATGTACTTGAAGGTGATTAGAGCATGCTCTTCCGAAGTATATGGCAAGTCGTCGTCGATATAACCCGCATGATCGCCCTGACCTTGTTGCTCACTTGTTCGGAGTTTATCATCTCGATTCGATGGACCAGCAACATCCATCAAATCACTCGATGAATTCCGACAGTGAAGCTCATAAATGTGATCGGAAGTTGAAAGCGAAGCTTCACATTACAGTAATCCCATAAGTGGCACTGGAGCGCAATAACTCCAACGGCCGAAGGTTTCGGTAATAGCTGTGTACCTTATCGGATTGCTCAAGCTGTTCATTCTTACATAAGCTGTCGAGCAGAGAATTGTGATCTACAGAATTATATTCTTCTGCAGATTTGGCCCCAACCCATCGCAAAATTCTGTTTTGAAAGATTTTCGGGTACGAGTTTGAGTCTATTCGGTCTATTGGTAGTTTATTGCTAGTCCCCTGTCTTCAGAGCTTCAGAATCAATCTTTTTTATAGCATGAAGTGAGGAGAGATAATTCATTGAATATTTCGAGGTGTAACATTTCACTGGCATAACATTTGTTTTCAGTCGATTGTTGCTTGTTTGTTTTTTTTTTTGTTGTAGTCGCTGAAACAGATGTTACCATGGCGTTGAGTTGTCGGAAGATTTTTGGACTTTGGATGTAATTCGGGCCCAAAGTTGAGTGGTGATGTTGTGAATACTATTATATTTATTGAAAAAAAAATATTTCGACCAGGCTGCCCTACATACTGCTGAGCATGAGGAGTTTCAGCACATCGAGGGTATAATTCAGTTCCTCCTGATATTCTGCAATCCTATAAGGGTTTTCTTGGCACCGACGTCGTTTTTCCTCCATTCCAAGAGCCCATCTATGGCATGTTTCACTTTCTATGTTGTTTGGGACAAGATAAAGTTACACAGAACCTTTGAGACCGACACCTGGCTTCAGTTTAAATCTCAAGGATGACATCAGAGAGGTCTTCGCCTAGTGGTCCGTGACCCGCTTTGAAATAACCTCGGTCCATAATGTTGCTCCATGGATGGCTAACTCAGAAACAATGGTCAATTTTGCTCATTTTCACTCAAAATCTCTCTGTTGGTTATGCTAAATGCTGTTTCTCCGAATTTAAAGCCCATTCCTCTTTCTGAACCCAAAGTATAATATGTTCTGGTTATGAGCGCTACCCTTACCTGACTGATGCCACCTACACCTACCTGTTCCTTGAAACGAAACTCTTACTCTTATACCGTCCAGTATATCCCCTCGACATCTGTACAAGATAGGTTGGACTCTAATCTTGAACGACAACTAAAATCTGCTACCACCTCTTTCTCAAAGGCGATACCACAGCTGATAGGCTGGGGTAGAGGAGTATGCTCAACTAGGATTTGATGTATTTCCCTACACCCCAGGTCTCTCTCCCCTCGAACCTAACGTACCCAAGCTTGCTGAAATGACTTAGTTAGGGAGTGTTTTCATTGCTGAAAACCTTATATGGTTCCAATCGTCTGGCCATTCCGAGCGAGCGTTGAAAACATGGCGCATTCATGTTGACTCCACGAATTTCCTTCTGATTTTCCAGTAATGGATCCAATCCAATTCATCGCGAGGGATTGGTAGATTGAGTATCACTGGGAATGTAATTCTGGTTGGCGAGCAGCAAAGCGATGGCTTGGAGGCTAAACGGCTCGCTGTAATACTCCCCCGCGGCTGTGTGGTTGTATGGCGGCTCGCCTCCTCGAGCGCCTGCCTCTGAGCTCCACCCATTCAAAGCAGTCGCCTTTGCTTCCCTAGTACAAGATGGTAAGCTTTCAGAGCTTTTTGAATTTCCCAATATTTGCCTAATGTGGCCTTTGATTAATCCTTGATATAGTAACGCTTTCATTACTGTTTATCAGCATTTCTGATGAATTACCCTACCTTCGGGTTACCTCTGAAGCGGGCGGCTCTTTCGTAGCTCTTCAGATACCTCTTCAAAGCAGTACGACTGATCTCATCGTTCCTCAGTACAGTTTCCTTAGTTAGTGGGCCCCATATAATTTACCCTAGCCACCTCACCTAAGTCTAAAGTGTTCTGCTCTAAGATGAACGTAAAAAGCCCTGAAGCCCTTAACCTTTAGGGGTCAGATTATGTGGAGCGTGGCCCCAAAGCCTTTGAATTGAGGTATTTTCCAGAAACCCTTGAGCATTTTCGAAGATTTCCCGAGCTTAAGACAGCTTTGCATGTGTAAAGCAGATGGTTCAGATTCGCTCAGCCAGGCGATTCTCGTTGTAATATCGAGTAGGCGGCATTGTTTCTCTGAACATTTCTGAGTGGGGAAAATCGATACTGATCAATATTTGAAAGATATCCCTGAGTAGATTCTCCCATAAAGTCCTTGCGAATGCGACTTTTCGCCCCTAGTCCTTGAGGTACTGTATTTCAGTAGCAACCAGGTAAATACTGTAGTCAAGCAGTCTCTAACGAAAAAATCAATCGATTTATTGATCTGTAAGCAATGTGTAGAGAAAACTTCATCATTGATATAACCATCAAATGAAACATTAATCGATATATCGATCGACAAATATCCGCTCAATTCAGGCTGAAGATATCGAAGAGATCTTGGCTGAAATTGACGGCGAACAGATCGAAGGTGGGTCATGAATTGTGGAATGTTGAACGTCCAGTAGCACTTGACTGACTGGAACCAATCGATAAAATCAATACGCAGTTTGTTCTGAGTAAATATATAGTAAGTCTTTCTAGAATACCAGAAGTTCTTCGATGACTTCGACCGCGGAAAGCAGGGCTACATCATGGCCACCCAAATCGGCCAGATTATGCGTGCTATGGAGCAGGAATTCGACGAGAAGGTGAGCACAGAAGACCTTGACGGACGTCCAACGTACTGGTATGGTAGATAGAGGGTCTAGTACATCAGTTATGAGAATGTGAAGCGTTCGATCCGTCTTTTGACGACTTTCCATGACAGCCCTTTTGGCGAAAGTCCTTGCCCCTCACCGACTGCTCTTTGATGTCGTTGTAGGAGCTACAGGAAATCGAATTGACAGAGTGGAACATTCCTCATTTCAGACTCTCCGTAAGCTGATACGCAAATTCGATGCTGATGGATCTGGAAAGCTGGAATTTGACGAATTCTGTGCATTGGTCTACACTGTCGCTAACACCGTCGACAAAGATACACTTCAAAAAGAACTGAGAGATGCATTCCGACTTTTCGATAAAGAGGTTCGTTACTACGCAGCAAAACGGAAGGGAAAACCTATATTACTTGAAAAGGGACGTTGTCTGAACCGTAGGTATTCTCTGGGATCATTACTGGCTGTAGGATAGCCTTTTTAAAACACCCATAGGATTGAAACTTGGGAATTCATAGGACCAAACAGTGAACTGGATTGGCTGGTTCCCAGTTGAGTCGAACCATGACTAGATAATTTGAAGAACTACTCTTTAAGTGGGAGTAGTGACCTACTACACCAATCCCGACTGATTTTAGCCTAAAAAACTTTCTTTTGACTTTGCGGCCTCATAAAAGTCCCATGCCCTGCAGTGCCCTTAAAACTCGTCCCTGAAATAGTCATTGGACTGATTTGGGGCATAATTAAAGGTGTAAAAGCCAATATAAGCTCAGTCTCAGAGTCATTCATTCTTTCGACCACAGTAATCTGGCCCTTAGAGACGAAAACTAAAGCACGGCTATGTAAGCATCGCTGCCAGCTATACAGCAGCTGTTCACGGCTGTTTCAACCTCCCACGTGAAGATGAAGCCTCTAGACAAGCATTCCATGAATTTGCACGTGACCCTTGTGTTCGTCCTTTTGGGAAGATGTATTTTGACCTAGCCATGTCATGAGTTCGACTTTTTCAGGGTAACGGATACATTTCTCGGCCGACACTGAAGGCTTTGTTGCACGAAATCGCCGACGATCTGACTGACCAACAACTGGAGGAGGCTGTAGACGAGATCGATGAAGACGGTTCAGGAAAGATCGAATTCGAAGGTACATGACAAAGCCCAGTGTAAAGCCACGAGCTTCCTCCACCATGCTGGTCCTTCTTGTCCATCAGCGACACGGGAGTTCCAACTACAACTTCATATCTTAAATCATGCCATTTCAGAATTCTGGGAGTTGATGGCCGGAGAGTCCGATTAAACACACGTGTAAATATCCATTGGATTGTCGTTTGTAAGTTATTCACACTAGTCAGATGTACGGTAATGACCAATCTACCGTAATCCATTTTTCGTTTCAGCCCCGCCTAGCAACCGGTGCCACGCTCCAACAGCCGAAACACCTAGTTGTTTTCCATCGATAACACGTTTCCTATCAATTTTTTCCTTTGAATTTCAAAAGTGCAAATGAATTTTTATTCCAAAATCCGCGTATATCGCACACGTTTCATTGAGCAGCAACAGTAGACGACGACGTTGAAGAGAAGATAGGTATCGATCGGCGCTGTCATAGTGTTGTTCCAAGAAGAGAATGATCTCTGCGGAGAACATAACCCGACTGGCTGGCTGAGTACCATAGGACTCAGCGTCAGCTGTGCAGGCACGGTTCCACAAGTGGAAATCTTCCCTAGGGGATGTTTTGGCTAAGAGCTGTCTTCCCACGGTTCATGTACTACAACACTTGGCGCGTCTTCATCTGAGAAGATACCATCGCTCGTCTTCTGACTCCTAAAAAATGAACATGTTAGTGAATGGCATCATGGCCAGCATAAATTCCAATAAATAAGTATAAACGGTAAACAGCAATTTAGTAAATAAATACGTGACCAGATTGATTCCCAGGCAGTTACATAAGCATGTACAGGGTGTCCCAAAATTATTTGCGCCAAAGTCCAGTAATTTTTAAGGTAGAAATAATCTCTCAAATTCACATTACCTGCTATTAATTAGTTGCATAAGAAGGTTTCCTTGCAATATGCATGGTTACTGATGTGGAACTCCCAATATCTTTCAGATGGGGGAGGCTCATTCAATGCCAATTGCAATCATTGCCGTGGGAGAAGTGGGTGGGCATTATGAAGTTCCTTGGGATTTTTGTAATAACCGTATAGAAGGCAGTAAAGCGATACAGAATAAAAGCTTGAATCAGAGACAAACCAGGAAAGGTAGAAAGGTAGAATGTTTCTGAAGATGGGATTATCAAAATGGTCCGTCTGCCAATCGGTCGGCAACCTGGGTGAACCATCAAAAGGAAGTCAACGGGCAGGCTTACAGGAGTTATCGCGATGGAAGAATGTCATGCAGAAGCCTCACTGCCGTTCCTCTCGTATGCAGAAATTTCGCTTCAATTCCGATCTTAACAGATACTGCAGGGCCGAAAATGCAGAAAGTCGAAAGTGATGGCACGCAACCCTTCGTCGTTTTCTCTGGTCAAGAAATTTTTTACGATAAAGCCATTCCTCAACAACCAAACCGTCCGCGTTCTGGAAAGAAACACCTAGCGTGTAATATCTCACAAAATGGTTGCTATCAGAATAGTAAAATGATGTTTTTCGAGGAAATCACTGGCAAGGGTGAGCCGCTCGTGGTTTCTTTGGTGCAGGCATTAAAATTGACCAAGACCAGTACTCAAACGGCGTACTAATGTAAGTAAATAGAACATTGATCCGACTACGTTTTCTGAAACATCTCGTAGTCCTTCCAGCAGGACGCTACTCTAGCCCACAGAGCCAAGCTTGCCCGCGAGTGGTGCCGACGACAGCTGCCCGACTTCATTGGTGAAGAGGGATGGTCATCCTATTTTCCAGAACTTGACTCACTTGAATCCCACGAATGGTCCCTGATTAGAAGAGGACCTGTCGAGTTCGCAGTCCCAGTTTGGAGTCCTGGAATGCAAAAGCTGGAGGACGGCTAGGAAGGAATGGAGAAGGATACCTGCGTGCCACATGCGATCAAGTCGAAAGCAAACTTTGACTTCTATTCGCGCTCACGGGGAATACTTTGGAATGCGACTTCAGCATGTTGTAGCACATAATGTTAGCTAGCGTGCATAGAAATTCCATCCTCTTTCGCGGTTTAGAAGTTTCAAATATATTGCTATAAATCGGCGCAAATAATTTTGGGACACCCTGTATATACAGCTATTCCAAGGCACTAGGCAGCGACTGACTTTCAGAGAGAATTTGCCAATCAAATTAGCTATATGAACTACCCTTTTGGCTCGATTGGTTTCGAACTGCAAAAAAAATTGAAAAAAAACGTAGTAGGAAAAAAAAAACGTCTGAAGCAATCGTGCTCAAAGGCAAAATAGACGGAAAGCAGAAGAAGCCGAATCGAGCCCTCCTTAAGCAACTACTGGGCCTACTAACTGAAAAGTACTAGGTTGAGTAAAAAGTCTTGATCGACCTTCGTCCCTTTTCACGTAGGACCGCTCGGAAGGAATTCGTAATGGGTTATGGTAGACCGATGCCTAATCTGTATTTTTAAAACGATATATAAGCATCCCCTTGGAAGTGCTTCGCAAAAATGACTTCAACCTTCAACTGGCGTCCGAAGCTGTCTGAGAGCTATCGTCTATCACGAATTACTTTAAGGGCATAATCCACCGAAGACTGTCGAAAATGTCTATGGTGCATCCAGAAAGGTCATCGTATCTCAGCTCACGGGTGCCTCATGACGAAGCATCTCCACGACTAACAGAGAAGTAGACTATGTCCGAGGAAGGTTTTACTGTGTCGTCGGTGGACATTCTCAGGAAATGCTCTACACTGGATAACTTACTGAGGGCTCCACCGTGACCGCCGAGATTTACGCTTTTCAGCTACAGAGTTTGGTCAACGTTGTTCGAAGGAAGCGTCCGCAGCGTTAAAATGTTTGCCTTTTTCACGACAGCGCTCAACCGCATGTTGCGAAATTTTTTTGTCAGTAAATTGCCGAACCTAGATGGGCAGTGCTAACCCATTCTACTTATTCGCCAGGTCTCGCTCCGTCTGATTACCATTTGTTCCTTGCTCTGAAGCATCACCTCCGCAATAGAAATTTTGATGATTGCCCGGAATTCAAAAATGAGATCTCCAGCTTTTTCGAATCGCGGCCGCCACCCTTCTAGGCTTCAGAAGTCAAGAAACTGCCGGTTCGTTAGACGTATGTTTAGCACAACGATGGAGACTATATTACTAATTGAGATCCTCTTTCAATGGGAATAAGACTTATTAAAGTGAAGATTGAAAAGCCGATCAAAACTTTTTACTCAACCTAATAGTAAGAGTATCCTCTCAGAGCTTACAACAACCTTTGGGCCTCGGTACGTTCCTAAACGGGACCACAGCATACGCTCTACCAGTGTATCTTCGGCAGTAAGAGGTATTCATAACGATAGATCTCTTGCCGTTTGCATCGCATAGCGAGCTACTCCGACAAGGGCATGTTTCTATCTTACAATTAGTTTTGTGTATGGAAACCATGCTTTTCACGTGACAATGATATCTGTCAAAAGACGGCCTCGTTCCGTTCCACAGTAGTAAATTGGTGACTTTACTACCCTGAATCTGAGGTTCCTCTTGTCCTCTTTGGATTTAAGTCAAAAGCACTGATCAAGGACAAGCGAAATCCGTCACGGGACCACGGTGCCTCCAGTAATCCAGTTGTTCGCCCCGACTCGGGAACCTAGACGGGGTACAATGACAGCCAGGTGATTACCCCCACCCAAGCAGCTTATGTCCATGCCAGCCATGCCAGAAGTTCTTTACTATGCATCGTAGCATCGTATATGTGATGAGATTAGTTTTTGGCATCGTATATGAGAGAAGACTGGTATTACTTCCTGAATAGAATTACGTTATGGGATGAAACATGTTGTCTGTAAGATTGTGCACACATAGCATTTTAATCCGCTGTTAATTCATGGTAGGAATCGGGATCCCGTAATAAAATCGGATCGGTTTGTGAGGCAGACTTGATGGCTTGACGAGCTACTCCTAACTTTTGAGCAACATCTAGGCATCTGATTGTGGAAAAGACTACATGTGTCAAGTATACAAAAAAGAAACAGTTCTGAGTACTCTGGTCCTTAAAAGCCAGATAAATCCAATCAAAATAAGAGATAGAAAATAAAAAAGTGTAAGTAACAGTACTTGTCCATATCCTTCATATCTTGTGAAATCGAAAATGACGATGAATCAAGTCGATGTCGACGACAAATTGATGCTGGCTGATACCGAGTCTGGAAACATTTGTTATTTATGAATCATCTGCAAAGTAAACAACCATTTATAAATTTAAAATCATCCAGATCTATGTTGAAAAGCACTTTTGGTAGTTGTAAAACAGCGATCTGCCCTTGATGACTCCAAGAACTGATAGGAAATTCCATTATTATTAATTTCAATTCCTAGGAAATTGAAAAGGACGCACAAACAGATCGCTCGTTAAACAGTTTTAACATATCAAACAGCTATACATGTATTAAATCGGTAGAAATGTAGTTTGAAATTAATAGGGTAAGTCATGAGGCTATGGTGGACAAGCCATACATGGTCTGAGGAAGAAACACTACTGGGAACAAAAAGAAAAGTTGTAGCCTCTTGAGATTGGAAGGCATAGTTCACGATTAAACGGTTTCTGAGATATCCTCCTCCGATGTGTCAGTGCCCTTCCCGTATACCACTTGTGGCGCTGTCAGATCGGAAAACTTCTCAGAAAAGGGTTATAAGGGCTCAAACATTGTATCGCCTGTATGCCACACCCTGAGGCGGACGAGTTTTCACAACGCTATATGTGTGAACCTCAGAAATGCGACACTTGGTTCTTCAGTTGCGAGTAATCAACAATACTCTGAAACAGATGACAGTGGATGATAGCGATAACGAGACAGAAGATGATGTCTGGACGGATGACGCTCGATCCATCAACATATGAGAGTTCTACGAGCAGGCAGGAGTCTATCAATCGAGAGGATAGTGTCACACTTCTCTCGAATTGTAACAAAGATTTTTTCCAAAGATGGTGAAGATGGCTGTCATAGACCAATACGAAGGGCCATCAAAGAAGTTGTTAATGAAAAAGGTACAGCTACCACAGGAATGAATAGATTTTCAGCTGAACAGTTCAGCTTACAAATTACACCTTGTCCTCCATACAAGACAGCCAAGAGTAAAAGAATTAGCCTCATGTTTGCAATCAAACAGTGACACAATTTGCCAACCTGGTGGGATGCTTACTGATGTTGCCAACTATAACGTGTTGGAAAGATCTATGAATCCAAGTCTCTGGATGGCCGGCTGTGTGAGAAAGAGGTACGTCAGTCTATTTTATCATCTGAACATTCAGATGGCCTTATTCAAGGCGTGGTCCCTTTACAATGAAAAGTGAAGATAATCAAGATCAACTTATTCAAGGAATCAACTATTGATTCTCAAATTTATGACCTCACAGCGTCAGTCATTACAAACAGTCCGTCATCCAAGACAGAAAGCCTGTTTTCGATCTTCAATCGCAAGCGAAAGTGAAAAGGCTTCGTAAAAATTGCCTGACCATCACAACAACACATGGCAGGACAGCGGCTAGAAATATGACAAAGAAAACCAAAACAAAATGCGATCGATGCGATTGAGGAACTTCAGTATATGAGTGTTTTCAAAGTGTTTATAATCGCTGAGTTCAGTGAGGACCTTGGGTAGATTCTCAAAAATAATTCGATACGAAGTGAGAGTCGATACGGAGCACATAATATTTGCTTAAAACGTTGTGTAGAAATAGATGATGGATGGAAATCAAGCTCAGTAGATCAAAAGGCAACTTAATCATAAAAACGATAGAAGAATTTGAATTATTCATCATTTAGCTGCCTTACACCACGTCAACACTGACTGACTGTCATTGACGCCAACATTTAAAAGATCGATGATGAAAAAACATGCCATCTGTGCTTAGGTCAGCCTTTTTCTGTCCCTGAATGTGGTTTATGGCCTTTAGAGTTCTCTTTTGCAGTTGAAAAAGTAGTTATGCGAATCACAAGTATGCTTCCAACTTTGAAGGCTCTCAAGTAAGGGACTTTGCTAAAACGTCAGCCGTTAAAAAAGTTGTTTTGTTATAAATCTTGGAGGCTCATTTCAATCGAATATCTTGTAAAATTTATGATCTGAAGGGGAAAGGTGAATAGGTAGAAGTTCGAATAGCGAACATTGCGAAGCGATGCACTGAGAAAAGTGCGAATTGTGAACAGCTAGAAGACGCAACCACTCAGCAGCCCGGTTAGCTCAGTCGGTAGAGCACCAGACTCTTAATCTGGCTGTCGCGGGTTCGAGCCCCGCATCGGGCTTACATTTTGCGTTGCTTGCAATAAAACGACTTGAAAGCCAAAACCATTTTAGTACTTTCTCACTACTTTTACATTGCTGCTTCTATAAGGAAAAGCTCAAAACGCCTGAATTACCGAACAGTAATTCCCTCCTAGAAAGCTTAAACCCATCAACGACCATGCACTCCACATGTGGACTGCAGTTAATTTTTTGTTTTATTCATCTAAATTTCTACTTTCTTTCAATTCTTCCTATCAGAACAGTACATCAGACCCAAATGAACCTACATTCAGCGTGGTCCTAGGAAATCTTCTGATTTTGCGATTGTAAAGGTGTTTTTTCGAAGGAGTACATTACCTTCGTGAATTTTTCGTTCGTTGAACAATTTCAAAAATAAGATATTTTGAAAAGACGGTCGTGATCAGCATTCCCAAATGCGAAGCTCGTAAAATTTCTCCGAAACGATTTCTGGTAATGATTAACCCATTGGCGACCGCGCATTTTACCTTGTCCTTACATTAACTTTTAATTTCTTTTATAGCTGTAGTTGAAATAAATGATTCCTTTACCACGATGCCTCAAGATTCTCTAGAAGATTGTAAGCTAAGCTGATACTTGAAAACATGAAGAAAATTGTAAGAACACTTGATAAATAATATAAATACTACAGGGGCACGATATGGTGTGGCCCGCCGGTGGGTTAAGATTTGAAATTAGAATTCGATTATCAACTTCTAGCCCTAGAAAACTTGGCTTTCAGATCATTTGCAAATAAACTCCATACAATCATTCGTACTTAGGTCTAGATGTGAGAATATGAAAAGGTAAGGTTGAGTTCTGAAGCTTCCTCACAAAAGTCATCCGTCATCGAAACGATCCTTTACTCCCTGAACAAGTCTGAGGAGAACATTCGAAAAAATATTGATCATCAGAAGTAGTTTTTGGGAGCATGGAGCCCTTTTATCATATCTTGAAGGTTCGAAGGCGATCGATCTGCTATATTTTTCGCCTACAATGTTTGTAAATGGAAGTTTGACCTCAGCGCCTAGCACTTACTCAGCTGCTCTACAGAACTTCAGCTGGCACTTGTTAGACTGCCAATTTACAGATCAGCTGCCAATTTCTGAACATCTAAATAAGCTCAAGATTAAGCCCAGCTCAGGCCTAAGTCTATAGTTCTGAACCTTAGTCTGGAGTTAGAGTTATCGGCTCAGTCTTGAAGCTAAAGCCTTGCACTTACGGCCAATGCATATCGGCTTAGGCTTACGTTTCAGGTTGGCATAAGGTCAGACTTAGGCTTAGGCTGAGGGGGAGCAAAGCCCTCGATAAGCCGATGAGCCTAAGCTTTCGCTAAGCTTTGGTTGTAAACTTCAGCCTCAGCCGATAAAACTTTAGTTCAACGGTCAAAGCATCAGACCTCCAATATGGAAGTTAGGATTCTGAAAATTATTGACCAATATGAGAAGCTTTACTAGTGAAAATGAAGACTACCGTACACCAAAATGAAATCCCGGACGCCTTTTGTTCTCATTCATTGCTTAGTCCCCATGATTGGCAACTGATTAGCTCACCTCGTCATATTTTCTAAGGGTATGGTCCATTCGAAGATGATTGAGAAGTGGTGATTCTGCTTTACTACGATCAGGTACTGGACTCAGAAGTGCTTGATCCATAACCATCGAGGATATGTCTGGTACGGCAATGGTTAACCGACGTGGTCTAAATGCGACAAATCGATAACCAGCCATTAGAATTGGATCGATTATAACAGATCCACAGTATTATACAGGAACCCACTTCCCAACATCAGCTTCTGGTAGTGACTGAGTGGATGCGCGAGATGATCCGGATTTTGATCGCTGAAATATTTTTTGTTTTTGGAAAAGTACACTTGCCAAAAAAGTATAAAGTGTTAAAAGTCCCGTCTCTTCGGTACTCGAAAGCCATTTTGTCAAAGTCCCTTTTTACTACATATATCCGACGTAGCATCGATTGATCCAGCCACTGGGCAAACATCGCCGGTGACATACTTCATCTCGATCTTATTAGCGAGGATTTGATGAAGTGTTTTCAATTGTGTTTTTCGAGAACATTCCTCAACTTAGCCCACATTCCTCCTATTTATTCCACTATATGTCTCAAGTTTCATGGCATGTTTTTTGACGAGCAGCTGTCGAACAGCTGCTTCTGCTGCTGTCCAAAAAACGAAAAGAAATGGAATAATGAGAACCGCCTACCTTTTGCCGCCTTGTAAGTGCATCGATGAATTCGGTCTGAGTTCTGATGATAAGATCCAGACGCGCCTCCACATCAACTAGTCGACTTTTAAGTGAGCAATTCTCTTGCAGTAATTCATTGACCCGTTGAGCGGTGAGTTCCGTTCTGTAACGGGGATGTTATGATTGGAGGATCCTACCACGATAAAAGGATAACGAATAAACGTTTTGGAACTGAAAAATCTTCATGACTCTTACGTCTAAGCATATGAATTGCTGTTGAGAGTCGTAGTGAAAAGACCGGAATAACAATATCCCATCCGAATCCGAAAAGGAGAGCTGAGTATCTCGGTCTAAGCCGGCTTCTATGAGGATGTTATCCCACTTGGCTATTTGAGCCTAACCCACTCCAACGAGTATATTGTTTTCTTTACAAATGAACTTATAAACAAACTGTATAAATAGTATGCTGTTCGTTGAAAAATGACTACTCCTTAGTGTATTTGAAGATATGAAGGCCATCCCTGTTTACACACTCAATCGGACGGTCTGGGGAAAGATTTGTTCCCGGAGACGGATTTGTCCTCATTCGAAATACCCTGAAGGGATTGAAGGCTTAGCTGTTCTGTGCTGTCCTTGCATGATAAGCCACGCCTCTGGCTATCACTCAAAATCGAAATTGCTGCATTTCTTCGGTCAGTAGTTGCGTATTAGGCTACTTAGCATCACTACAGTATCCAAGTTAGTTTTCTGGGTTGAAAAACAGGCTATAAGTTGCACAATCAACCCCCAACTGTTTTGTTCATTTAAAGGATTCTCATATTTGGTCAATTTTCAGCCCATGAAATGGGCCTTCTATCAACCAGAGTTTGGCCCCGACTTTTTGCGGCCTTACTAAGCGAGAATCTCGACTCTTGACTTGAATCTTGACTGGAGGGAAGGGTTCAGGTGAGGTTAAAATGCACTTTCCCATTTCTATAAAGGTAAATTCGAGCACTAGAAAAGTTAGAAAAGGAATGCACGTACATTTCTAAAGTGTTCAGCCAGCTATCCTCGGCACCTCCCTTTTGCTTTCGTATCCGTTTCCTCGTCAATTCATCCATGCAATCTTCCTCGAAGTCATGTAATTCTCGTAACTCTTCTGCACTCAGATATAGCCCTACAATGTGCCTATTAGTTCCCTGTCAGCGATTCCACTTAGGACTCTCGTAAAAACTCTAGGTTTCTGTCTTTTGTTTTCTTTTGGATAGAAGTAGAAAAGCCACACTCAGCCTCAAAGGCACAGTTCACGATAATTTGATGGGCGGGAATGTCACGCCTCTCGATCGATTCACGTCATCACGTTAGACGAGTGTCGAGACAATACAGATTGCTATTATTCGTTCTAGGACCCACGCACAATCAGCTCGTCGAGTGATGAGGCAATGTTTTTCTCCCATTCTTTTTTCCTCTGTTTTTCTTTTTGCTGCCGCGATCCCTTATTTAATTCCCTACTCCTACAGGCTGAAAAAGGTGAGCTACTTTTGCTGTTACTAGGGTTTTTTGTTTCCTTATCCTTATAAGTGAATAAACTTTTGCTTACCATAGTCTGTTATTCGCGCCAGGGCCCACACGCGTGCAGTGAAACACACTGTTTAGCTCGTGCGGACGCCCCACTCTTTTTCGTTTTTTCTGGTCTCATTCTCGTCCAGCCCCCTTTTTAACGGTTTTTCGAAGCCTTTTTTTCACTTTGGAATTACAGATGCACGCAGTTTCTTCACCTCAGCCGCACTAGTTTCGATCTTGTCTTTCATTTTTCATCATAATCTGAGTTACCAAAAATTATCGTGAACTGTGCCTTTAAATTGAATGACAAAGCCTATGACGAACTCGAAAAAGCAGCAGACCACTTTACTGCTGTTACTGATCACAGTTCATTTCAAAAAGTTAGACCTTCTAAAAACAGAGAACTAAAATCAATCAGTACAGTGATCTCTTACTCTTTCAGGCTTATCACCGATAATATGGATATAATTTTCGTAACTTTATTTAATAGGGTAAAAGAAGACGGAAAGGAAAACTAAACAAACTTGTTGAGCATTTCGCGATGACGTCATCCCGTTCTTTACCAGTTTTCAATGTTTTTTTCTGGAAAATTTTCACATTATTCACGAGCCCAATATACGGTATGAACTATAGGAGACCATTCACACGACACCTTTGTTCACCTCTATCTGCTGTCAGTAGACAGAGGTACAGGAAGAAAGAAATTCCAACATTACCCCCAAAAAAAGAGTTTGATTCTGAGACAACGGGCAGAGGAGGGTAAAAGAGCGGTAAATGATCTTCTATGATTCTTCCAATGACTTCGATTTATTGATTTGTTCTTTTTTCTTCTTCGGTCATGGTTATGAATAGGGTGCATGCGACCTGCACATGTACTCTTCCCGAACTGAGCTCCGACATTCTCCTTTCTAGAGAGCACCTTTGAGAGAGCAAAATAGTTATATTAAGTGTTATAGAATACTGTCATCTGAAGTAGACAGGTGATCTTCGGCGTTAATCAATCCCTTTTAGATTACGCCCTGAACTCGATTCTCAATCATAGTCGTAGTGGCATACTGAATGTCTATACAATGACTTGAGGTGGCAACAGATACAGAACTTTGTGCTTTTATCTTATGATCGAGTCTGGTATCATACAACCGTCCCCAGATGGATACAAGGCTTGGTTGATTCAGGCTAGTATCGAACCGGGATTCGATCCCTGAGCACTGCATATGTGATAGTGCGCCACTCGCCACTACGCCAAATCCACCTTTTTCATCATTAGACTTCACATGGAAATTCTTTTCAGAATACCTTTGAGAAGAAGCAAAGAAGTCGTGCCATATAAGCCAACACTGTAAATGGAGGTGGAAGAAGTGGTGTGTCATTATATTCCATTACCTGAACATTACATCTTCATAGCATATACGAGAGAAAAACTAAAATAGCGAGTATACTATTACTCAGAGTGGAATGGCTATAATTACCGTACTATACTAATACTACTTGTACTATTAGTAACGGTTCACCTTTTTCTCTGGAATGTCCTGTAATTTTTCATGGGAATAATAAATATACAAACCACTTGTGTACGTATGGCATATCCAGAGGATTTATTACGTCACAGTCGGTTAAGTAAATCGAGACTCATCTTCAATATACTTTTTTCAGGGTCTAAATTGTTGGGACCGGGCTTGCTCAGGCCGCTCAGAAATGGTTCTTGGACCAAATGAGCCCGGGCGTCGGGACCGGGCGTGCCCAGACCGCTCAGAAAGAGTTCTTGGACCAAATGCTTGGCATATTCTCTATCGACCTCGAAAGCGGTTGGCTCGATTGGCGAAGTGGCGAAGAACTACGTGTTGTGTATGAGGAGGCATTCGAGCCGTTGTAGGGTCAAATTAGCATTGCGAAGGAAGCTAGATATTTCATACGGCTATAAAATTGTCGTGACCTCATGTAGGAGTTCCAAGTGAGATTCCGAATGACTATGGGCTGCGTAAAATTTTTTGCAAGCACTTTCAAAGCGTCCTAATATTGGCAAAACGTCATACACTAGTAATTGGGTGAGATTAGTAACGAAAAAAGCGAAAATTCGGCGTGGCTCGAAATTCCTACCGTAGCCCCACTACTGTTCTATACTGCTGTTGAGCACACGATACTTGCTATTTGTCGACATTTTGCTAAGGGGAATAGAGTAATAGTTCTATGAGAGTTTATGAGTTTGTGAGAGAGTAGTTCGATCCTATATGTGATTGCGTACCTGTCCATAACGCTGGAACAACCAGACTTCATGTGAGCGGATATTAGTGTCGTTAAAAATGTTGCTGAAATAAAAGCACTACCGTGATGATCATTGAACGACTGTTCTACAGTAAACTACAGTAAACCTGACCTAGCTAGCTAACCGCCAATGACAGTTACGCGACCCGACAAATACGTCGCGCAACTGTCATTGGCACTTAGCTAGCCGGTCAGGTTTAGTGTAGTTTGTTCAAATTGGCTGGCTTATAGCCATAATCAAACTCAAGCCGCAACTTACTTGAAAATAGCGATGAGCATATTGATCAGAAGAATATTTGCCACTAAAAGGAAGATGGTCATTAACACAGGCGGAATCCATCCACCCGGAACGCAGTTTGTTCCTAAAGTAGCTCGCTGAGCAGTAGATACAGTAATCCCTGTTTTCTGGTCAGGACAACCACGATTTCCATGCAATCAACATCACAGAGGATATCACAAGGTCACAACGAGCACATTACCTGTGGGTGTTTCACCCTTTCGGAACGCTTTCCATGCTAAAGTGGCAAAAAGAAATATTAGAACTACTTGAATATGGTAAAGTACAAAATCGATAATCGATTTGAGGAAGGTTTCTCAAGAAGGAAAAGGCTTGCCTTCATCTCCACACGTGTCGATCTCTCCGGCATACACTTCACCGTATAACATGAAGTATGGCTTGTAGAAGATATTCCTGAAAAGGAAAGGTTAATGTATCTGTATCTGGGAGAAGAAAGAAAGCTCTCCCGTCCGAGCCCATGAAAAGGGAGCATCTCACGCTTTTGTTGTCATATTGGCTTGTTAGCGGTTGCATCTGTTCCTTACCGTTTCTATCTATCATCGCTTATTCATTCATGTCCAAGTTTTCGGTATGTATATAGCAGGGAAGTGGCCAAAAACCGTCCTGGACAGAGCCTGTTTGAGACCGTTTCCCAATTCCCTTAAAGACCCAGTTCACGACAAAAAATTATCCCTCGAGGGTTGAGCTCTGCCTCCGAAGTATGCCATATGTGGCGCTATCAGATCGAAAAAGGGCCAAGATAGGGCATAGTAGGGGTTTAGAGATTACGTCCACTGTACGCCACACCCAGAGACGGCCGTGTTTAACCTTGAAGAGGCGGCACCACTCACAGTGGAGCGCACATGTTGGCAATTCAAACAACCAGCCGTGACCCATAGCGATAGTAGAAGGCATATGGGCTCACCGTAGCCACCTATACCCATTAGCACAATACAACTGGCAGCTCGACTGATACCCCTTGCATGCCAATTCTGCCGTCGTAATCTTGAACCCACCCCCCCCCTTCCCCCCCCCCCCTCTTTTTTCAAACAACTTTTTTTTTTGGAAACTTTTTTTTCGAATCTGCCGAATTTGCTTTCTTTGCCACCTGATTCCGGACCGATACCCTATTCGATATCCAGGCCATGTGCCTGATAGTGAGCCACTAAGTACTATGTCATCTTCGACCTGAATATGGTGAAAGGGTAAAAATTACCTGACTAGAAGCCAATTCCATTTCTCATGAGGATAGGTGATCGCCTGACGAGAGACACCAAATGCCATCAATGTTACCAGTAATAGTACAATGATGTAGCACATTGAAACGACCATTTTGGCTGCCATTTGGATATACGGACCAAGTAGAGGATGAACCGAAAGGTATTCGAGCACCTGAATTCAAGCCAAAAACATTGAACCACCTTAGATAACCTTTAAAGTCTTTAAAGTCTACACTTAGAGTAAGGAAGCTTCGATAGAGAATAGATGGTTCCAAAAGTCATATTTTCTTCTCAACAACACTCACCCTTTTTAGTTACATGTGGATACCACAGCAAGCAAACAAGTGAAAAACGAGTAGCAAGAAAATGACAAATATTACAAAAATAAACAAATAAACAAAACATAAAATATTGAAAAAGATCGTAAATGGCACCGGAATAAAATTAAATTAAAAAAATTAATAGAACAGCAGCAGAATTATAAGTAAACTAAGCAAGAAGTAATAAAGATCACAACATAGAGATGAAAATGAAGCTGGAAATAAGATATTAATTAAGTCAAACTAAATAAATATAATTTCGAAACATATAGTTTCACAACGAGAAGAAAAACGGTGAATGAAAGTCGTAAAGGATGAAGGATAAAGTTCTTGGGCGTCAATCAATCCCGTCTGAAGGATGCGCCACGCGCTCAACTTCCAATCAGAATCGTAGTGGCATATTGAACCCGTATGTGCCCTGTACCACGGCTTGTGGTAGCCAGCCAATGTATAAGAAGTGCTTTTGTAATCCCGGACGAGCACGGTACCGATTCCGAAAGGATGGAAGGCTCGATTAGATCAGGTGGATATCGATCCGGGATTCAAGCCCGTGACCATGCTCGCGTGGTAGTGGGCCGCTTGTCATTTTTTTCGTCTTCGCCCAATGAAAATGGAAACTATAAGGAAAGAAAATTTTCGTGGATATAATCAAACATATACTCGATGACGAGAGGAATAAAAGTTATGAAAGTACGATATTGAGAAAGAGACGTACCTTCATATACCATAAAACATTACTGCATGAAAGTATTACACGACCATAGGAATGTCTCATCGAGGGTTGCATACGAAATCCGAACCCGACCAGAAATAATAGTAAAGCTGTCGCAGTCAAAAGATTATAATATCTGAATTATGAGAAAAATTTCCCAAGATATTCGTTTCATAACGGAAAGTCTCCCTTTATAAGTGCTGTGTGGAGTCTACATATCACAGAGTGACTAAACTGACCGAACTTCATTCCGGAGGTGACTAGTTAGAACAAGGACCGAGCCTACCAGAGCAAAGTGAATTGCCAATCACGGTAGACTCGATCCTTGTTCCAACTAGTCACCTATTCACACTCTCTAGCTTTGGGTAACGGAACTTCTCCCCTATCGCGGCATTCTCCCTTGCGGCAAGCGGCAAATGCCACTGCAATTACCGTACTCACCCCGCCTCCCGCCAATCGATAGGACGCGATATTTTTCCTTGACTGGCTTGCTTTTTCACTGGATTTTATTGTTTTTTCTTCTGTTTCTTTTTAGTTTTCATGTTTATTAGACTTGATTAATTAAAATGACTCCTCCTATATAAACGACGATCAAGACTGCACTGAAATTGAAGAAAGTGGTCAGCCAATTCAAATAATTAAAGGACTCCCCATCTCACAAATTGCGCGCTCCAATCTTCCATCACAATCCTGCGATACACGGCGGGTGCGGCGTGTGCGACGCCGTGTTAGGGGAGAAGTTCCCGGGCCCTCTAGCTTTGCTACCTCGCTTGTCAGATTTATAACATACCCAGAAGGGGCCGCGTTTTAGCGGCTTATGGCCTATGAGCCACTTTTGATTCACCAAAGCTGAGGTACCCTGCATAGAATATTCCAGAAAGCCCAAAAGTATGTAGCCAGTCACAGAAAGAACTCTACTGGATACCTCTCATAAAAAAGTAACAGGAACATTTAAACATACTTTGTATAGAATACACGGCACTTTTCCCTGAGTTTAGGCGTTTCCTGGTCGAAAAGCTGAAATGATTTAATCAGACGGTATCAAACTGAATGATTGGAATTATTCAAATAATGGCAGAGGAAAGCAGCAGCAAGTGACTGCACGAGGAGGTGGCATCTTTCATAGTCCACGACCGGTCGCTCGTGAGATGGGTCCGCGACTGGTCGCTCGACTGGTCGCTCGACTGATCGCGCGGGACCGTCTACGGCGGCACGCATAACCAGCGCGGCCTCCTCGACCGATCGAGCGACCAGTGGCGCGATCAGTCGAGCGGCCAGTCGAGCGACCAGTCGCTAGCGACCGGCGACCAGTCGCGCGACCGGTCGTGGACTATGAAAGATGCCGATCAGGCTAGTGGGGATGAACAACGCCTACTTTCAGGACTCGAACCGACCCAAGCCAACCAGGTCTACGGGTTACCCACAATCCACTGGTAGTAATAATTTTCGAAAGGATAGAATATCAAGGTGCCACTAATGTTGCACGATACGAAACTCTTGGATCGAATTATGCCCCCAATCAACTCAGTCTTCGGCCTAACTGACTCTGCTCTTCCTTGGGAGGGCTACTACATCTAATAGGATCTGGACAAGATGATCCTCAGAGGTCGTTAGAGGAGTATGGAGCAAATGCAACCTCAGCTGTTTCCACTACGAGAAAGAAAAAGTAGTGACGACTTGTAGGAGATGGCTATGGTTGTTGGAGTACTCACAACGGAGCTCAGATTACGCCAAGAAACCAGTAAGTCGGAAAAACAAATAAAAAGAGGTCTATATGGAATGAAATCGAGAAAATAATAACAAGTAAACAAAAAAAGTGATTCAAAAACAAATAAACCTTCCGAATATGTTCTACAGAGTAGACGACAATGTACGCCAATGTGGCGTATTCGATATTCGTGGGATTGACGGGTGTTTCAATTAGAAGTACATAGGAAGACAACATGAGGAATATAGCGAATGCGATACACCACGACCAAAATTTCGTGATTGGAGCCGAGTAGAAGGCACGCATCTTTGCCAACGCTGACAGCGACTGGAAATCATCTTTAGTTGCCGAGTATAAACGGTCGGATCAACAGAACGAGCGAACCTCTTCTATGTATAGATCGTCTACTGGTGGATGGAGACCGCTGCTTCTCTTAGACGACATCATTGTCACCTTCTTTGGAGCTCCGTTCTCAACTAGTTCTTCCAATTCATCACTGGCAAGCACATGCTTCCTTCTGATAGAGGCTGTTTTGAATAACTGAAATTGTCCAAAAATATGACAAAAATTATGTGGCGTTTATACTCGACGAGCTTGTAGAGGTGTTGGCTGCAACACTAGCAGAGGGTTACGTTTCTTCAAAGTGAGCAATGTATCCGAAGAAGAAAGGGGCTAGTAAGCATCAGTCTCGGATGAAGTTAACCTCAGTGACGCGATTTCTACGCAAGACGACGCGCGGCACTAATCGATAGGTACACTTTGCACTGGCGGCCAGCGCAAATTCGCTGAGTATAAACACATGAGCACCGGTCTAGTTATATCTATCTAACAAATACTTTACCCTATGCAAATGAAGTGACATCATGCTTCCAGCACTGTTCCCTTCCGGACGGTCCGTTCGGCATGTGCTCATCGTGTCGTACATGGTGCTCTAAAATAGCCAAATCAAATGACTTCTGAAAGCCTTAGAGGATTGTCATTACCTCTTCAGAATGAATGTCCTGATCTCTTGACGGATTATGTGGTACCTTATATGCGAGAGCCAATGCAGCTGGCGGACAGATCAGCGCTGCAAGCACCCGAAGATTCGTCCCACTGGAACAACGTTTTCCACCGTCCCAGTATAATAACGTCTAGACTGTACCCACCCATACATACACATACAGAAAGGACCAACTTCATAATTATCTACGGATAGCCTTATGTGAAATCTTTTAGTTTTGCGAATGTAGAGATGGAGGGTTTAGTGCCCCGGGCGGGTTTTGGTCTTGGATTTGATCCCCGGCCAATGAGCGTGTGATAGTCGGGACTTTCCATTACACCGCTTCCACTCAGAAAGTGTATAGCTACATAGGTAAAACTGCCTGTACACAGAATTCCGCGTCCCCCTTTCCCCCACCCCCTTCGCCTTCCTTGATCCCTGAGTCCCTGTCATGAGTTCTTTGATCCCCGCTTGACCCTATAGGAGATACAACCTTCTATAGGGTCAAGTACTACACCGAGTAGAGAAAAAAAATCCGAGAAAATAAGACGGGGTTTTTTCAGGGGACAAGATATCGGGTAATGCGGCTATTGCTCGAAAGACCTTACAAATTCGAACCAAAAATTCTCATTCAGATCGTTTTTGTTTTTAAGGCTCACCTGCGGACACGAAGAGATCCATGCCAAAGTTCAGCGAGTAACCGTTGGCAGCTGAAAAAAACGCCTTAGATTCTGACCATCGCTGATCTTCTCCTTTACCCAAACTGTGTGTGATGGGCCGAATAGGAAGTAAAAGAGAACAAATGTGCAAACTGCTTCTCACAACGGCCCACAATGGGAAGTAAGGCAGGTATCTTGTAACTTGAGATACTCACCATGGATGAGCAAGGAACGGTTTGTGATTAGCCATGACGGCTAACGAAAGGCAATTCTGATAACCCCAATGAGGTAATTGAGCAGTAAGTAGTTTCAGTGTCTGACTATTGTCTTCGCGATAACAGAAGTCCAACAGCTCCAGTGATTCCGAGCAGGATGACCTATATTTATAGTAAATGAAATGACAAAAAATTTGAACACGAATTGAGGGCTTACTCGCAATATTCCCTAAGCTTTTGAGCGACCTCCACTTCCAAATAGTCCTCTTCGGCGATTCGAGCAATCGCCTTGTATAGCCTGAATACCGTATTTCAACAGAACAACAGAACAAGACTGCAGCATGGGTGCAATCTCATAACCTTTTCCAACTTGAAACCTTGCTAAGTAGCCTTCCATCTCCTATCTAGACACTGTTTACCATTTACAACCTTTACAACCCCCCTCCCCCTAGCCCACCCCTTTTTTTTCGAAGATGAACTGAATTTTCCTAAAATTTCTTTCCGGAAGAGAATTTCATTGAAAACACGTCTCCGAAGGTCCGCATTGGAAATGGCCTCTAAGATCCCTCTCCACCTTTTTTAAATA
This sequence comes from Haemonchus contortus, assembly GCA_000469685.2. NCBI lineage: Eukaryota > Metazoa > Nematoda > Chromadorea > Rhabditida > Trichostrongylidae > Haemonchus > Haemonchus contortus. Next base: position 9,997,975 of record LS997562.1, on the reverse strand, counting down.
AATTTGTGAGCTCCAAGGATAGCGCAAGAGACGCTGTCGGATCGAAAAACGACTTAGACATGGTGTAATAAGGGCCCCAAAGCCGGCTTTGCCGATGCACACACCCAAAGATGGACGAGTTTCAAGGCGTCGGTGAGGGTGTATGAAACTTCACGGTTCGCACTTCAATACATTGCTTGCAGACAGCGCACTTTAGCCAGCTGTACGTAATGGCGCGCACACTGAGACAGCTCGTCCGAATACCCCTTCCATGCAACTTTTGTCGTCACATTCCCGTCCAACCCATAATTTTTGTCACATTCGCACATTCGACTTCACCGAGATATATCATTGCTCTGTCTATCTTGGTATAATCGGTATACTACTCCCTATATTCTTCCGAAGAATACACGGCGTGACATTGTTCTGTCACTCATTGATCAAGAGCGACTTACGGTACACGACTATTCTTCCTACACTTCTTCGTTTCGCCTGAAGTTATTTGTCTGGACGACGCTTGTGTGGCGATTGACAATTGACGACTATTCTACCTATACTTCCTTATTTCGCCTGGATTTATTTGTCTGGACCACGCTGTGCGGAGTTTTAGGAAGAGAGCTAAGTCACTAATTGATCTCTTGATCCTTAGAGGAATTCGATTATGTCACAGAACAAATCACGTTCACGTCAAGCAGTCAATGTGAAAAGTGTACCAGTCAACTGTCCTTCTGACACAGAGGTTGCAAGTATGACTATGGTGGAGATTCTCAATGCCATGATGGAAAGAAATGAACATCTAAAGGATCCAATTATGGCCAAGTATATTGATGCGATGATAACCAAGCTACCTCAAACAATAACGGAAGCGGCTCAAGCAGAAAAGAAGGAGCGGAGTTTGGTTTTATTCGGTATTCCGGAGTCAAACCCAAGCAAGCCTCCTTCTAATAAACAGCAAGAGGTTGAGAACGGTGTATCGGAAATTCTGGATTGTTTAAGGGTTGAATGCCGACCCGTGGAAGTATATCGTATGGGGAAACCTAATGATGCGCGACCACGGCTGGTAAAGGTTGTGCTTCCATCTAGAAGTCATTGGATAACTGCCCTCACTAATAGTCACTGCTTGCGCTCTGCGGGTTTTTCAAATGTATACGTACGTAAAAGTATGACTGCAGCAGAGCGCAAGCATGAGTTCGAGTTGAGAGAGAAGTGCAGGGCTCGAAACAAACAATTGAGTAAACGCATCTGGGTGGTTTACCGTGGCGAAATCAGACGTGTCGACGAGCTTCCCAAAACACGGGGAGCGGGAAACGCCTGAGTTGTCGCGGTCCACTCCTAGGTATGAGATGTTTTCTTTTTAATGCAAGGAGTTTGGGTAACAAGATACATCATTTACAATTCTTCTTAGACACGCATAGTCCAGATCTTATGTTTGTCACTGAGACATGGCTATCATCGAAAATATCTAGTTCTGAACTCCTTGGGAAGCGCCCCTACATCATTTTTCGTCTTGATCGTAAAGACAAAAAAGGAGGGGGAGTCTGTTGTATAGTTATTATATCCTTGCCAGTGTTACCACCTCGAGCCTTCTCAACTCCGAACTTCTCTGCCTTGATGGTTTTGATAGGTCTTCCAGTGCGATGTTCAGGGTATTACTGATCTATCGACCACCCAACTGTTCTACAGAAAATGACAGTAAACTTATTGATGCTTTGTTTGATCTTTGTAGTTTTCCCAAACACTTAATTGTTTTGGGAGACCTTAACACTGACATTGATTGAAAAAGAGGCAGAGCTAAGAATTCGACCGCTAATAGGATTCTGGAATTCTTTAAATGCTGTGGCTTAACTCAACATGTAAAAATGCCCACGCGTGGAAAGTCTACTTTGGACGTAATTCTATCAAATGCTCCTATTGTTAAGAACGTCACGATGATTCCGCCTTTTGCAGCGTCCGACCACAGTGTAATAGCATTCGAAGTTCTTATTTCTTCGTCTTCACCAGGCATACTTCCGTTACCGAATTTTCTCAAAGCAGATTATTCTGCGCTGTCAAATTATTTTTCTTTTATTGATTGGTGGGGTGCTTTTGATGGCTACAATTCTGTTGATGGCATTTACAAAAGGTTTTGTCGTATTATCTATGCAGGTTTGGCTAAGTATGTACCTTTTGATTCCATGACGTTCCCAGTAATACGATATCCAAAACATATCAACAATTTATTAGCTCAAAAATCTCGGCTCTATGATATGTTGCAAGATTATCCGCTACTGATTTTTCAATACAAAAAAGTTTGTCAGAAGCTTGATCATTATCTGAGGAGATTTTTAGCCTACAAAGAAAAGCGAGCGATTGATAACTCTCGAAAGAGAGCTATTTTTGCATTGATGAAGTATAAGATTGAGCCACGCCCATACATACCTTTACTTCAAGATGAAAATGGCAGAAGGTTTTTGACTGATCCTCAAAAAGCAGAAGCCCTTGCGCAGTTCTTTTCTTCTGTTTTTGCCCCAAGATCAGATGCTAACTCTGCAGTAGCTCCTATGCGCTGTGCGTGCTCGAATTCTATCAATCAGTGTGTGGTAACTTCCCAAGAAGTGCGAAGAGTATTGAAATCGCTGAACTGCTCTACTTCGGTACCTTTTGACGGTATTCCTCAAATCGTTTACAAGAACTGCGCCACCTCGTTGAGTGAACCTATCTGTACGTTACTTAACGCATCGCTGATGTATAGTGAGGTCCCGTCCTGCTGGAAGGAATCTATCATTACAGCTATACCCAAATTATCTGAACCGAAACTAGTCTCTCTGAACTGAAACCGATAAGTATTACCGCACCACCTGCTAAAGTCCTGGAAAGAATATCACGTGATAGAATTGTATCGCATTTAATGAAAAACAACCTTATACCTATTGAACAACACGGTTTCATTAGCAGTGCTTCCACAGTTACACTTATGGCAGACTGCATATTTGATTGGAACCTTGCCATGAACGAAGGGAAAGGTGTAGATATCATCTACTTCGATTTGACAAAGGCTTTCGATAAAGTGAGTCATGAAAAGCTACTTTTCAAACTACAACAGTTAGGAATCGAAAGCAACATTCTTAGCTGGATTCAGGCTTACTTGGAAGATAGGCATATGTGCGTCAGGGTGGGTAACAGCTTTTCACAGAGGTTTCCTTGCTCCAGCGGGGTCCCTCAAGGCGGTGTGCTGTCTCCCCTGTTATTTGTAGCGTACACATACGACTTACCTTCATATCTCTACTCTCACCCTTCGATCAAAGTGAAAATGTATGCCGATGATATTAGAATATATGGTGTTTACAACAATGATAATCATAGTCAAATACATCAAGCTTTAACTCGATCTATTCACAACATGATGGATTGGGCTACTGCTTGGGGTATACCTGTAAACTTTACGAAAACATCTGTACTTCATTTAGGTAAAGCCATAATCGAACCATACATTGTCAACAACATTTCATTAAATACTTCATATGAAGTTCGTGACCTTGGGTTTCTTATCAATCCCAACTTGGACTTTTCGCATCACATTGATGTTATCGTTCGAAAAGCCTTCGCAACACTTTTTGCCATTTTTAGAAATGTTCGGTGTAACGATGCTTCAATCTTGATAAGGCTCTATAGAACATATGTTGTTCCCATACTTGAATACGGTTCACAGATACAGATATATGGAACAGATATACAGATATACAGATATATGGAACCCTCATACCAAGAATCTTCAGGCAAAAATTGAGAAAGTTCAACAAACATTCACGAGAATATTAATGTACAGATGTTTTCCTGACCCAACATACCCGCGATCTTTACCGACCTATCATGACCGCCTGCACCGTTTCAATCTTAAAACATTATTGTACAGAAGAGTACTCAACGATATAGTATTCTGTTTTAAAATGCTGAGAGGTGAACGCAAGCTACGGCCGAGTAAGTACTGGGTAATCAGACCATGCAGAGGACGTACTACTTCGTTATCACTGCAATGCCCTAAACTGAACAGTAATCATAGTACCCGTGTATTTCATTCGCTTTTCTTCCGTGGAGCAAGATGGCTTCAACTATTACCACTAGACCTGCAAAAGGCGCGAAATACCGTTGCGTTCAAAAAGAAATTGAGGAAGTTAGACCTTCTCGCTTTGTTAGGCATAAAGGATTTCTAGACGTGTATAGCCTAAACAAAATCCACTTATGGGTATCGTTCTTTCTTGATGTGCGTTTTTATGACTTCTTCTGCTGTTTGAATTTGTAACTGGTTTCGTTTTATTGCTTGCTAATGAAGCGCACCTTTGTGTGTATTTCGAATAAATAAACAAATAAATAAATAAATAAATAAATTTTTCTACTTTTTTGAATCCCTAAATTTCTCTAATCACGCCGATTTTCGAGTTTCCTTTCCTTCTTCGCATTTTTGTAAAATACACTTTAATTATTCGTCTAGAACAAAACACCCAAGAGTTATCGTGAACTTTGCCACTTAACTCAACGAACGCGAGCGCAGCATCTGTTGTACTCAGATTCCGTGGATAAACTCCATATGACCCTATCGTAAACCTTTGTTGAAGCGGTGCCAAATGACGAGTTTGCCGAAGAGTTACCTGGCAGCAACAAGACTTTTGGCCATTGCATCCTCGCCATGTAACCACATACATTTGGCCATTTCTGGTCGTCGTGTCAGTACCGCCCACAAAATGAGATCGTTGAACGGATAGGCGAAATCAGGAGGGGCATCTAAAACAAGAACTCCAAATGGGATGACCAGATGGCCCACTTAGGACTTACCGTCTTCACACTGCAACGGATTCAACCAATCGCCACTTTTTCGACGTTTCGCTGCTGATTTGGCAACCAATCGGATATGGAGACTGCTCAAACGGGACAACTAGAAAGTTATGATCGACCTGTTCAGTATTATAATCGTACCAATTGATCGGCATACCTGCGCTTTTTTCCGAAACTTCTCATAGTTATTCTTAAAAACTCTCGAAGTGTAATAGTGTTTATAGGCATTTCCCATTAATTTTTCGATAATCATTCCTATGTCAGGCAAAGTGAGGTAGGTAGTGGGTGAGGTATGTTCGACCAAAAACCGTACACTGTGCTGTGCATCATCGTCCTGAAAAAAATCCCGTTGATGAGGTAGCAAAAATAGGAATAAGCTGGAGCAGCAGTGCTAGAGTCGCTCGACACCATCCATGCAATCTGTGCTCATGGTCTTTTTTATTGCTCCTCACAAACCTTACGACGTAGAGCGCGGAAGGCAGTGTATGTCACCGGCAATGTTCACAGCTCTTGAAATCGTTAGTTTTTGCTTCTGCCTCGAGATTGGTAGGTGGAAATTTTATTCTGGCCCATGACAAAGCCAAGGACATGCCGAGGTTCAAAGATGAGAGAACATGGAATTTAATTTTCACAGCATTTGCACAAACACACCGGTGGCATACACTCAACGCGAACCATCGCAGTTGTTCTTTTAAGACGTTTTCTCCAGAATAGGCTGTAAGATCAAGTAAACGATCTAGCGGCCGATACCCCAGGGGATAGGATAGCTACAGAATAGCATGTAATAATGTGGGAGTATAAATGAACAAGGCACAGCTTGAGGAGTTCTTTGTGGGAGGAATAGGCTGAACGTCATTAGGGGATGTCAAAAAAGGCAACATAAAGAGCTGGACTTCTATACTCTTTGAAAATCAGCTATATGAGGTGGAGCTCTATTTGGAAGTTGCTGTAATGTGGTCTGAATAGGGGATGATGGGCGGAAGAGGAAACAAATTTGCGGTCAGGTTGGCTCTCACTGAAACGCCAGTATAAGTAAAACTTACTAGATTGTAGAGCTGCTCCAGAGTGGCTATCGTTAGAAAGCTCTTCATCGATACTCCATTCTCCAAAAGGCATTCAACAAAATCCACCTGAAAGAGCGATTACGAGAGATCTGAGTAAAGTGGAAAAGATTGGTTGGTGCTGTAAACCTCTATTCTTCACCTGCTAAATAAGATTCTCATTTTTTACCACATATCTCCTACTACCGCTTCGCATCCATAATTATCACAAACTACTCAGCGGACATTCCTAATGATTTGAATAAATTTCCTCTCCTTTTTTCTCCCATCAAGCTTTCTCACCTCTCTTTTCTCAGTTCCGTTCCCCAAACTCCCACATTACTCTCAGTCTTAATGGGCATGAATAGGAAGTGCAGAGCTGTCGACTAACACTTGATCCCTTTTACTATATGTACATCCTAGTCAGGCTGTCACCACCTTTCCAACCATGATCACTCGGAAATCAACAACTTTATCATTTACTAGCAGAAATGCTGAACCAGCAGAGCCATACGCATAAGAGTTTGGCGGAGTATGGTCTTTATCGCTCGTTATAACATGTTATCTATTGCTAGTACCCAATATCCATAACCCTGCCTATCCTGCCTACACAGAACCAGTTTCAGGGTGGATTTCAGGATGTTAGCATGAAAAACTAGGTTTTCTCTGATTCTCGCTCTGTGGAACTCCGTATCGGCCCCTTTCAGTTACAATCACATTTTGTTTCTTACAGCCCTCATCGGTTCTATCTCATCTTCTCCTTAGGGTTAATCCCGAGTAGTCGCAGTGTCCGCTGCTCATCATTTCTATCTGGTAACTCTTATTTTAGACCAAACCTTCGACCAGAAGGTCGACCTTGCGAATTGTCAGCCAGCAGATATACAAAAACAACAACAACATCCTCTCTAACCAACCGAATTTGGTACCGTAAAAAATGTTGCAGAGCACACAAAATTTCAAAAATCCACTCACCTGCTCCCATTAAATATTTTCATCGAAAATAGCTATTCATCGAATATTACTGTACTTGAGCCGATTTTCTTGTAAAAACTTCAAACAATTAGCTAACCCGATTTAGACGAAGCGCGTCATTCATGGCTGAATGTAGGGCGTGGATTGGCCAATGACGTCCACCAGAGAACAGACATGATCGAGCGACGTCTACTCGATTCCACGACAACGTCAGGGATAACTAGAACTAATGGTCATCATGTAGGCAAGGATTTAGAGCACAATAAAACATAGCCAGTCGATAGAGTTATTTTTTTTTACCGGAAGAATCGAGAATCTAAAATCAATTCAAAGGGATCAGTATTAAAATGGTAGGTAAAAAGGCTCAGAAACAGTATTGAATAACTAGTAAGGATCAGAGTCTACAGCAAGATCAACCAATACAACGTACTCATAATTTCATTAGCCGCATCGCAACCGTACGCGGCAGAGATGCGCTGAGCTCTCATGAAATGGATTACCGAATGCGGAGACGAATAGCTTTTGGAGGTCAGCTTGTGATTATTAGCAGTAACAATTTCAATGACAATAATAATAAACAAAATAACAAAAAAACAAACGAAGAATTGTAAATAAGTAGTACCGTGTTGTAAAAAGCCCCATAACAGAAAAAGATTTGTTTTGAAAGGTGAACAAATAAATACTTGTTCGAAAGATTCAGTCAATTGCAGGATAAGTAATATTAGGCAAAATATATGGAGTAACAAGAAACAAAAATATATGATCAGCGCAAAAAACGGAAATTGATCAATTTGCGGTTAAAAAAATCATTGAGTAAAAACCAAATGACATAATGAATGGACTGGGTAATCCCTTCCTCATTTTATTTCTATGAAATCTCTTACACCCTAGAAAACTTAGAGAAATAAAAGCAGTAGTAAGCGCTGATAAGGGAGGGATTATCTTTTTTGGAAGATGGTAAGGTAAAGAAGTCGTAGAGGCGTACCTGCTCAGGTAGGCTGAGATTCTGTCGCTTCAGTACAGCTGTCAGAATGGCGTGATCAACGTCTTCGGATTTCCCTTCACCATAGCGAAAAATCGTTAACTAAATATGCGAATCGATCGATTTATCGATTGACTAAGGTAATGATCTTCGTACCAGATCGGTTTTTCTGACGCATTGGGTGATCAGATCCAGGATCTCTTGTGGTTGCCTCTGATTATCAGGGAATACAGTGGAGATCAGAGATAGCAGCTGCTCTCGAACCTCTTCTTGGAATGAGCTGAAATATTAGGATGAAAGTTGTCTATGAATCATTTAAATTAGGCATTTCTCTTGAATACGCCATGCTTTCGACTTCTCACAGATAGACAGAGAACAGCCCAGTATGTAGAAACTAGAGAGAAATTTTTCTAGTTCCTGTCAACTGATCCAAGTGCGATGGAAGAGCCTGGAGGGCTCAGAAAAGACTGAATCCCATATTAAATCATGGGCCGTTAGGCCTACTTGTCATTGCCCAAGTTGTCCTATTTATAGCTTGATTGGAGCTCAACTAAGGTAAAAGAGAAGAATCATTGAGTGGGCCTCACTTGTCTCAATCAAACTTCTTTGTGCTTGGGAATTTCAATTAGGTTGGCATTTGAGTTATCAGGGGCCTTAAATTACATTTTTGACTAATTGGTGGTTCCACTAGCAAAATGCGCACACTTTCAAATATTTCTACAAAAGAAAGTCAAAGTCATTAGGCACGGCGCACCCTCAAGACTGACCCTGGTGCTTGCTTTTCTTTGTTTACTACTCCCTGCCCTTTCTCTCTGCCCTTAGCATTATTTTCAGGCACAGAAACTGTGAAAAAACAGTAAAAAGAAACTTGTAATTAAATTAATAAATAAACAAATAAATAAGCAAATAAATGAATAAAAGAATTTTCACGTAACATAAAATGATATATACACTAATAATAGCATGGCCCTAAATATAGTCCTAAAAATGAAAGTAAGCAAAGATACAAATTTATACCAACCCATCAGCGTCTAGATATCTGGCAGCGAAAGCAAGGAGATCCGATGCACGTCCACTACCGTCACACACAATTACCGGGATGTTGGGCTCTCTAAAAGGTAATATCACTAAAAGTTCAATGTTCGGATCTCTAAAAGGTAAATAAATAAATAAATAAATAAATAAATAAATAAATATCGATCGTCTGTAATCACCCATTTAATCGATACAGGAAAGTAATCGATAAGAAAATAGGGTACTCACTGTGTTAAGTACTTATGTATAGCTATGAGTGAGTTGGAACCGCCTTCCAGAACGGCGCAAACCACAGGCATCTTCCTTGAACCGTCTTCATCAGCTCGACCTGCCAGATAATTTTCGAGGTTTTGCCGAAGATGCAGATCAGCTCCGTACCTGCAATGAACCTTTACAAACTCCTATGCGAGTTCAAGTGATCTGTTGGGGACCTCGAAGACGGACTGTTTCGGAAGGTCCATCGCGAGACCAAAACGGACTGCTTGCGAACAAAGCCAGTTATTTTAGCCTACCTTGAACACGTGCCATTATCAGCGAGAAGGAAATATGAATGCCGATCGTTCAATACACCCATTCCATGTGATGATCCGAATGCATGTGGATCGTATTGTACATGAGCATCCTTTGCGATCTAAACGGAAATTTCTTCATCGAAGTTCAAAGGGCTAGAGTGGCCAGCGCCGAATAGTCGTTTTGGGATGCGCCACACATTCACATCCACTCGGGAAAGGATGATATATGAACCAATTGAGGACTCCTATAGGACGAAAATAAGGTTCAAAGGTCATGAAATGTTCGGATTCCCGGAAAAAAAGAACTGAGCAGTTCGATCCACCTGATCTTCCGTTTGTCGAGGACGTAACTTGTTTTTTAGGACCAGATACATTGAAAAAAAAGCATGATTTCATCTAGAAGCGTGTATTACATTCGTCTGTCAATGGAGAAATTTCTCAATTTGGAAAGGGATTCAGAAGGCGGTCATAATTCTGATCCTGTACATGAGTAACTGATGAGTTTCTGGTGCTAATTCAAGCTAGACTGTATTTGTTTTGCCTATACTATGTAGCCATTTAGTCGATAAACAAGTTCATAAACAAAAAATGCTATGTGAGGTCCGTCGAATAACGAATATGATGCCATGTCTATTTAATTTAAGGTCTCCATACACCTGAATCCCACTCATGCAACTTTCTAACTTATTCTTTTCTGAAATAAGGTGACTAAGCTTGATTATTCTCTTATGACCCTGCAGTTTCAGGAACCTTAGTAGTTAAGGCCCCTTTGACGGTTGAAAATTCCAACCGAAAACATCCTAGTGCTTCTATGAATCGATGTAAATATCACGTGCGTGGCGCAACAAGTGACCACAATTTTTCGAGTTGACCTTTTCATAATGGCCCCTTTCTCGGAGTTTTTGTGCATTTCGGAATGAACTTTAAAACTTATAATCCGGTTTTGAAGAAAAATCACAAGTCAAATCACTTTACTACATGTACCACATAGTTCCAGGATTCAATTAATTTGTTTAATGTGTGAATTTTCTAATTTTTTAAAATTTGGTTTGATAATTACGATTGAACAAATCCATACTCACCAGGCGTTCCCTCCGTTTGATGACTCCCCATGGTGCGATGCCAATCGTCACTATTTTCGATCGCATTCTAAATATACACTTTTAACACCGAATCGATACTACCGTAACGCTTCTAATCGTAATGAGACCAAACCTCGCTGAGATACCGGCATCGTCAAGTGCTCGAGCCACGTGTTTCACTACACCGCAATCCAACCCGCTCGTGATTATCCATGCTCCTGTGGTTTGTGCCGCTTTCAGGAGTCCATCACGGAACATACCGCCCAGTTTTTCTTGTACTCTGAAATGGGACACATACATGCGTACAGGTGGAAACGCAAAAAAAAGAAAATAGCGGGGAAAAAAGTCGTTCCTAATGGGTAATATTACGGTGGCCACAGGTACGAGTTCGGGTAGTGGACAAGCCGCGTTAGAGGTCTGCCCATGCCTGGTGATCTCAAAAAAGTATGACTAACGGTGATGCCAACTTACTCAAAATTTGTCATGCCTCCATGTACGGTGATGACGAGCCGAGGCGGTTGTAGGCCCCAGACCTGGAATTATGACGTCTCTTCACTATTTTCTTCGATACGTCTCAAGTTAAAAACGTTCTGACAAAAAAGAAGTTTCTTCTGCAATCAACTAGTCAACACTACCTAAAGGCACAATTCATGATAGTTTCGAGGTACCCCCTTTCAGTCAGAAAGCGAAGTGTAGGGTGATAACAATTCATTGGTAGTGGAGAAAGCTGGAAAGTTCGAAAATTCGTCGATTTTGAGAAAAATACCGCTCCTCAAAAGTAGGGAAAGTAAAGGTTGGACGAGCTTACCATGACGGAAATAACATGGAAGGGTATTTGGACGAGATTTCAATTGTTGCAATTGCGCAAAGAGCTGACTACATCAAGCCAGAACTGTATAAAACGGCGAACGTCCGTTGCGCGTGTCCGTCGAAAGTAGGTCACCCGCCCACTTCGCGCGCGGCGCACTCCACTGAGGTCTCGAGGCGACATTACAGTACCACCAAGTGTGAGTGGAGCGAACGATTTGCATTTGTCTATGTTATCTTCCCTTTGGCTGACCACCATGAAGAAAGCGCAAATCGTATGCCCCGCTTACAGCTGCGACGTCTGTCAAGTATCGCGGGCTGACCCGCCGCTTGCGACGGCTGCGGCGTGACCTAGTTTCGACGGACACGCGCAACGAAGCGCACCCGTATAAAACTGCCTTTCACGCTATGGGTCATGACAAGTTGTTTGAACTTCCTACGTGGGTTCCCTTGTGATCGGTACAGCCTCTACAATACCGGTGAAACTCGTCCGAGGATACATATGGTACAATCTTTGAGCCCTTGCCCTATCTAGTCCGTTTTCCGACGTGACAGCGCCTTATATGGTATACGGGGGGTCACAAATTTGTCCTAGGGGATATCTCATAAGCCATTTTCAGTGCGAACTGTGTCTTCAAGTCACCCAACCTACTTCATCTTACACTACTACCCTTTCAGAGTTCAAGACGCAAACTATACCAAGCTACAAAAAGGCCAAGGTTCACGGAAACTCGTACAAGGTAAGTAACCAAAAAATGGCACGCGGCTAGGCAACTAGCTAATAATGGCGTAGGCGGAGCTACACTTCCTTTATACAGACACAATTTTGTGACCATCTTTTATGACGGCAACGCTGACACGCAATCAGTAGCCAAGGGAGATAATCACTTGCCTTTTCCATGAGATACATCACATTTTCCGGTTCAGAATCGTATCCAAGGCGAATGAATTGAGCCTTGTGGGCATGTGCACCACCCTGAAGGACGAAGTTCACCTTTTCGATTGATATAGGTTTGAAAGGATGAAATTTAGAAAATCAGAAGATGAGAAAAGTAAAAGGTGGGTAGCGGAAAGGGAAAGGCGATGAAAATGATGCCATCGATCATCTTGTGGGATCGACTATTTTGACCAGATCTATTAAAGACTGTCTGGGAATGGGACCTGAGATGAAAAACGCAATTCTAAAGAATCCAAGGATAGGTTAGGTTGGTAGTAGGACGGGTTTTTTCAAAGTCACTAACCTGAAATACAATAGTACCGAAAGCATCGGTGGGTGACGTTTGGGTGTGGGTGGCGATTGACCATGGCTGCCCTTCTTCGATTCGTGCACCTTGTGAAAACACTGAGAAACGTGACAGAGCCAATTGTGAATGTGCTCCCATCAATCGACCACAGCCACATCTGGGAGATCAGAAATTGCCTTTAGTAGAAACAAGTAATAAGTAACTCCAAAAACAGACTACTGAAGCAGAGGGACCACGGAAAACTCAAATTCCCGTTTCACAGACCACTTGGTAATAGTCAGGTCATGGCGCCCTAATTTTTTGACAACAATGCAACATGCAACTACGATTTAGCGCGAGCTTTAAGATTGTGGTACTGGGTCATTTGTCAATTTCTATGAGGGTTTGCGGGTCATACGGTATCAGTTACGAAAGGAAATTATACAGAGGGAGGAAAGACTTTTACACGCATTACTTCGGAGAGTTTTTCAATGTACTGCCCACTTTTGCTGTGAAATCCTGATGGGTTGCTTAATAACCTTTTTGCACTCGCAGATTACCATTATTACGAACCTCCAAATGGAAAACTACAAGAAAAGTTGAAGACACCCTACGTAGTAGTTTTGAGAATACCTCCTTCAAGAGAAATAATGAGCATGTCATTTCAGAGCAGTTCATCTGCGGCGGAGAAAGCGTCAAACCCTTGAAATTTCGGGGATCGCATGCTTCCTAAATCTTGATTAACACGTTGACGACGAGCCAATTTTTTCGTGTCTGTCCCGTGGGACGAAACAGTTTCTTCCTTGGAAATTTGTTACTTCTCGAAAAAATTAGTGATTACATTCAAAAACATTTGAAATCCGCAGACCTCCCAGCAGTATTCAATTTTTGCCCAAGTTTTGCAGCTACTCGGAGTAATTTCAAATTTGGCGGTGATAATTTTGAATCAGGGGTATACAAATAGGATCTCTGAGAGTATTATTATCCTTGCGACTATTTTTGCCATCATGAGTGCCCCGGATATTGAAATGGAAGACTCAACGAAATTTTTGACCACTGGCTGCTCGACAGCGACGATGACGCTGCAGGTGGTTTAGATGGCGACGATATGGGCCCTGCGGTTGATCCTGCCTTGTATTTGTATTATTCATCTTGGAATCAATTTATTAGGTGGCCGGTGCTATTTTGGACACTTATAAGCCTGAATTGAAAATCTGCACAAAAAACGGAATGAGCACACACACTTTAATTGAAGAATGCACCGTCGCGCAGCATTGCGCGACATCGTCCCATGAGACAGACTGGCTGTCGCGCACCATTGCGCGACATTGTCGTCAACGTGTTAAATAAGGTGTACGAAGGGAGCGGTGTGGAACGCGTATTTCAGCGGACGAGATTTCAGCCGTGTGCATTCGCGTAAAGGGCCGGCTATAGTAAGTCAAAAATGTTCAGAGTCGCCTTCCACTGTCACCATGTGCATGATTGATTGTTTAAATTTTCAACAAATCTGTGGTATTTTAAAGGTGCAGCTTGACAAGATCTATAAAATACGGTAACTTCTGAGCCCTTTTTACAGATGCTTTTTGGAAAATGTAGCTGCTTGACTTGATTTTGCACTTATAGCCATAGGTAACATACCTTTCAGGGTTCTCTGGTTGACCGACAAATTTGATGCATTCTCGTTTTTCAAATGCGTGCTCGATCCACGGACCAGTGAGCTTCTCAGACTGGAAAAAAACTCTTTCGAGATATTTGCTAGAGTTATTTGACCATGCATGATTGGACTCAACAGAACGATTACTGTGGCATTAAGTTATGTGCATGACCATTTAGTTAGCCAATAGCAATTGAAAAAATACATAAAAAAGATGGGAAAGGGAAATATAAGCTTGTGTTATGGGGTCAATTTCTGCGCTGAATAGCCGTTTATTGGAGGGCATAAAACGATCATAACATTAACGAAGGTAGACATTACATCTAAAAAACTCTTATGCCCCTTCTCTGATGGCATCCGGCAATCACCTAACCCCGTTAACTATTTGAAAAAATAAGTCCTAGAAACACTTGAAAAGGTGGGTCAGGAAGCGCCGTCGCGGTCAAAATTAGGAAACTCACCACACTAGCGGCAAGCTTGGATGTCTTGGAATTCTCCATTTTCTGCAAGTTAAAACAAAAACCGTTAAAGAGCTCTCCAGAAGTTGCGCACGCGGTGACCTAATTTCGGAAGGTGGCCCCGATGGCTCATCCTGACCCATTGCCAGACTTGATGACACCGTTCGATAAAATCGCTAGACACATGAGCGTCGGCTATGCATGGAAAAGCGCTTTCGAAGCAAAAATTACCTTACCAGAGCTCTAGCAAAGAGATTTGGATTTTCGAAAAGTCGTGTGGTGTTTTTTCTGGATGCTTCACCGGATCGCATTGAGGCCAAGCTGTTGATTGTACCTCCACCACACACCGAATTTCTTGGAACACTGAGTTTGTCTCCGATGAGCGAAAGGGTCCTGACAGGAAAATATACAGTAGCAAGTATAGGAAACATGAAAATGGGAGTTGTGTGTAAAAAGTGTGTTAACGTCCTCTGTATTGGGAAAGATGTTGGTCAGAATAACGTCAGTAACAATAACGTTCAAAATTAGTGACGCCCACTTTACGCAGTAGCGCGGACACGCCTACATTGGACAAGTTTATCATCGCTATTCAACAAACCCAATGATAGTGACTTTTTATCGTTTACACACTTGTACAAAGCTTCTAAAAACATTTTAATCACTTGTATCTGCCGTAACCATCAAACAATGGCCTGAAACCCTCACATTCCCACCCGAAACATTCTCTTATGAGTTGGTTAAAGTGGGAGCTGTTCTATGCATGTCCGTCTTCAATTAGAACAAGCAAGAAAATCAGATGTTGTCGGAGTTTGAGCTTTGAGCATCGTTTATAAATACTTTGAAGAACCACAGCACCATATTTCACCATCAGTGTATGTCACGGCGATGTTTCATGGATGTGCTCTAACCGTAGGAGTTGTAACATGGCAATCGGAAAACACGTTCACAGCACTGTTCCCACAGAAAAGGAGGGAAAAATTGGGGAATATCGTATGAATAGGAAGGGGAACCCCCGAAAATCGCTGAGGTACTGGTAAAAATCAAACAAAATAAGGGTGTGTAGGAAACGTTCTGAGAAATTTTAAATTATTGGTTGTCACGTGAACAGATCGCAAACAAAACAGATCTAAATAGCTGAGGAATCAGAGGTAAACAAAAAAGAAGCGGAGAATTTCGATTAGGAACTTCCTGGTGCAAAGATGGATTCGCTAGAACAAATCTCAGCATCGAAATCATCAAATTCACGCTTGGTTAGTTACTATGAAGAGAAGCTTAACTAGTAGAAGCAGATTAGTTAGTGAATTGGCATTGAATACGAAAACAGTATGTTTGCTCAATTCAGGCATGAAATTGCATTCAAGACGTTCGCTTATTTGTTTCCGTTTCGCAATCCATTGCTCCCCCATACCCTCGCTAATGAGGTAGTCCCATTCACTACTGAGAATTTCAATTGTACCCTCTTAATCAGCGGTACCGATCTTTTACATCTTAGAAACCTCCTAGTTGAAGGATTACAGTGTCTCGAAACGCTCACATCAACCCACGAGCACCGCCCATTCAGGAAGCTCCGCCCCTCGATCGATGATAGCCAAGAAAAGATTTACGGTGGAGTAAAATGATGTAAAAGTAAAGTGAAGCAAATCTAAAATGGCAAGAACATAGGTCTACAAAAGCCCTGTAATGAGTGGTATCGAGAAAGGGGTGTGGGGCAGATCCTACTGTGCCCGCTTAATGCAGAGACCAATCTTTGATTTTATTGCCAAAACACTCTCCTAAATGAAGTGTCACAGAGGCTCGAAGCTCTCACATCAACTCGCAAGCGCCGCCCACCTCAGAAGCTCCGCCTTTGATCGATTGTAGCCAAGAAAAATTCATAGAGAACTAAAAAGACGTCCAAAATGGCAAGAACGTCTGTCTACATACATTCCGTAATGAAGGGTGTCAGGAAAGGGTAATAAGGCAGATTCGTGTCTGTCTTTCAATGAAAGCTATCTGTAAAGTGAAATCTACTCATATAACAATAAAAATGTGGACTTGTACTGGAATAATTGGGAATCCGAAAAAATTGAGGCCTTCGTTCGTCGGTGTCGGCAATACAAGACTTCCTGTAGGGTTGCTGAATAATGAGAAAGAAGTCAAGGCTCAGATAGCATCCGAACCTGCCCATGCCCCGTCTCTGGCTCCATGCTCCGATTCCTCACACCCTAAAGGCCCTATTCGTCCTTAACTCAACCCTTCCATACCATCTTAATCATAAAGTTGGGGCTGTCCATAGATCAAAGACGAAAGTCGCTAGCCGAAGAGCACATGCACGGGTTCGAATTCTGTCTGAGGGTCAGTGTTTTGCCCACAAATGAGCGAATTCACGGGAAAAGGAAAACTAATTTGTTCGAAATTAGTAACAAGCCAGAGAATCAAGTAAGTATATGTATGTTATAAAGTTCATTTGGCTATCGAAGGTCCATAGATTTTATCCATGCGCTTCTCATAAGCCATGGAAGCTTAGATGACTACAAGAAGGATTTTCGAATTAGAGCAATTGTTATGAAGCTACTTTTCGTTGATAGACCAAAAAAGGGCTTTATGGGATCAACCATTAACAGATCTATAATGAGAATGCATCCCATGTCATTTCAGCTGACCAAAGATTACACCGATGTTGCCCAACGAGGCTATCAAAGACTAAGCCATTGAGGCTCAGCGGAACCAGAGTACGTGTCGAGAACAACGAAGAAATGCCAGCATGGACCGAAGTTTTTACAGTAATCTCGTCGAAGCTTGATATTTCTACCGTACTACACCAAAGCAACGATCATCCCTGTTAGAAACTTAGTGTCACTTTTCAACCTTATATCCGAATTTGCATATTTCCCTTATAGAACAGCCTTTCCAATCGAAATAACAATCAAAACGACTACAGATTCGAGCTAATGAGGAACTAGAGATAAATTCTATTGCATAGAACCGGAATTCCGGTGAGGCCCATGATATTCTATAGCAGCGAGTGCTTGCCCGTAAATGAAAATAATAAAAGATCTCAGCCTATGATCACTGAAATGAGATGCTCAGATGGGCCTGCAGCTGGACACGACTGGACCGAATCAAAAACGAATATGCCAGAGCGGTCATCCGAATATCCCCTGTCCAGTTAACGAGAGAGAGCAGCGTCTGTGATGGTACGGACACCTACTGAAAAAACCACCGAATCATCTGATAAGGAGGCAGTGGAGTTCTAGCTTGGGGGAAGCTACTAAGAGAATCTCTAAAGAAGAGGTGAGGGACGTGATCGAGTAGAGCCTCACCGAAACTAAAACAGAGTCAGAACATGCTGTAGGCCCAAGAAATTGAAGGCGCCTGACAAGAACAACGGACTATCCGACGACGGGGGATCAATGCAAGAAGAAGAAGACGAAAAGAAAAACGGATGTTCGAACCCGACAGATACTTCTAGGGCCGTGTCTATCTAGGCTCCGTTTCCAGAGAGGTTCTCGTTCAGGACATTGTTGAGGTAGTTAAAGTAATGGTAATCGATGGTAAAGAGGCAATGTCTCGTAATTCTATTGGCTCATTTCCGTGACATCAAATTGCTGACGTGCAGCCGTGTCCCGAAAATGAATGGGTCCGTTCTCGTTGATTAGGACAAGACGAATGTGGTCTTGAAATAGGGCGAAGTTCTGTCTGCATCTGGTCTGTCTGCCAGGGGTACGCCTCTGTTTTCTCCATTTCACCTGATTCCAAGGAGCTGTGAGGTTTTGAAGAGGGCCCATAGTTTACCTCAGTCAGTTATGCCTCCCTCTGCTTCATTTTCGGTCTGAGAAAGTCCTGAAGGGATCCTTTACTGTCCAGCTGTGGTGTAGACGGTTTTCGATTACCGTGGATATCCGGAACTCCTTATGGTCCCACCTCGAGCAAAGGGTCGCTCTCATTGCCGCCGAAAGAATGAGTGATGGCGAGGATTCATTCTGACGATTCTGTCGATGCTGACGTAATACGTGGGAGCTTCATTTATTGAGTTTCTCTTTCCAGTCTGGGAATCCTCAATCCTTTTGAGGTGCACCGAAATCAGTCAAGATTTTCAACATGTGTTCTCAAGCCAGTTCTCGCACACTTGTGCGTGTGTATTGCCCCCACCAAAACCTCTAGTCAGGGCGGATGTAGTGTAGGGGGGGGGGGGGGGGGCGCAGTCACACAGAACGGTCTCAGGATCAAAATCTGGGTGGATAAAGACCTGATGGATAATCCGGAAAGTCAAAGCCAACAGGATCTCCCATCCTTTCAGTTTCGACTAATTCGTGCCAGACTTGTCTGGAAGATTAGAATGACAGGCTTGTACATCAGATGCTGCCACAGCACGTCATTGTGAAGGCCACATATGCCCCCTCCGAAGGTTCCTACGAGTCTGAATTGAACTCAAAGAGACATAAGGAGACACATAGGGGGACATTCCGAAAAAGGATTGATATATTTCGCAAAATATAGGATTCTAGGGTCTTCACTTTAGATTGACAGCAAAAGGACGTAATCAACTTCTCCTAACTTGAAAGTACGATTTTATGCTGTACTTTTTCAATCATTGCTGAAATGCACTTCGTAGTAAACGTCACCCTTTGGGTGGCATTAGGCGTTTAGCGTGGGAAGCTAGGATTAGAATACGAAGTATCAACAAATGACGGATCATAAGCCTGATGAGCCCGGTTAGAGCTCAAATGTCTCCATTCTATTCTAGGAATTCTGACGACAATTCAAGCAGCTGGGCTCCTCTCATTGAGCACTGATAGCTTTGAATTGTTCTTTGCTAACTGCTTTATTTTGATTAAAAATTGCTAAAATTACAAAAATTCTCTGAGTCGAGCCGAGAGAAAAATAGTTATAAAGTAAAAGTGGAGGCGGAGGTGGTGTTGTGGCAAGTGGCGCACTATCTCACACACGCGGTCACTGGTTCGAGTACGCCAGTACGATTCTGAATGGAAGTCAAATGCAAAGCGCATCCCTCGTACGGGATTCATTAACGCCACGAGAGTTTTCCAATTATCCCCTTGGAAAAAAGTGAGAAATCTCCATTGCTATTGCCGTTGTACCCAAAACTCGACAACCTGGGGAAACTATATTTTTAGCATAAGGTATAGGTGAGATCATTAGGATTTGGACAAAGAAAGATCAGAGAGGAAGGATATACCAAGACAAATATGAAAGAAGTCAAGAATAAAGAAGACGGATAGAAGAGAAGAAGAAGGGTACTGTACCTAGGTGGAGTTTCCGGAATATTCTAAAATCTGTGAAAGCTCAAGTAAATGAGCAGAAATCGTTGGCTATTCCTGATAAAAATCAAACGTAAATCTAATAGGAACAGCTTTACACAACGAGACATAAGGGAATCGGTTGATTGAGGTCCTGTTGGTCCAAATGGGAGGGGTTAAGCCAAGCAATCAAAGATTCGAGTGATTGACGATTGTCATCATAGCTCAGGAGTGAATAGGTACTGAGATACATCCGTTTTCGGGCATTTCAGGTGTAGACGATATGGGATAAATGCTTAACTGTCAGCCTGAGAGCGGGGGGCGGGGGAGAAAAGGGGCTGAAGGTAAAGGATCACGGGCTTGGTTGAGTGACGATGGCCGTCAGAGCCCAGAAATGGCTATAAGAAGAGTTTTGTACATGATAAGAGCATACGGTTATTGTGGCTTTCTCTACAACCGACCTATTATTTCAGGTACTACTAATTACGAGGCGGAGGTTAGTGGTGGCACATGGCGCACTTTACACACGCATGGTAACGGGTTCGAATCCCGGATTGAAATCCTTCATGTTAACTAAGCCTTCCATCTCTCCACGGTCGGTTGACTGGTACCATACTCGTCTTGGAGGGAAAAAGCACAAACTTGTACATCGGCTGGCCACCATAAGCCACTGTAGAGGCCACATGCGCATTAATACGCCACTACGATTCTGAATCGAGGTCGAATGCATGGCGTGTCATGGCGCATCCCTCAGATGAAATTGATTGACGCTTCTAGACTTGATCTTTTTTATCCTTAAAACCACTAACTAAGGTGAAAAATCAACAGGTAGGTCTTTTGTTAAGAAGGAGTGGGTTCGATCCCCTTCAAGACAAAGAGGCCATAAAACGTCCAGAAAAGCCAAAGCTCGGAATGGAAGGTCCCAAACAGAAATAAAACTTCCCTCCAGGCGAGGCGAAAAAAATTGCCCAGTGAGCAGAATTTCGAGCTAAAGTGTTCGTATAGAAGTAATGCCATGACAACGCTTCAAATCGTATCCCCATGGGAAGGTTTGCAATTTTCTGTCGTCAAATTGTTGCTGCCGAGTTTGTAGGTATTACGTCCTGAGAAACTCGAAGATATGCTTATATGGCAACACAACAAGTAAACAAACTGTGTAAATAGGGACCAATTGGGGACCGGATTACTCTGACGAAATCTTACTGCATTGGAACGAGCCGAACGGATTAAGTGGCTATCGAAGGGACGGCTGGAAACTTACGTCAGAATCAGTTTAGGCGGCTAATTTCAGTCTATGGAACAAACGGAGGAAGCATGTGGCGAGTTCGGGGAATAGATGGACATGAAGGAGATAAATGAGTTCCTTCGGGAGTATTTTTACGGAATTTTTCGGGTCTTATTGTTTTTGTGGTGTCAGCGCCAGAGGCTTCATGGTAAACCGAGAATGAGCCATGCTTTCGACTTACGTCGGTAACAGCGATAGCTTCGATGCAATTATTCTAATGAGATAATGCTTCAAATTAATGAGATTGTTCATTTGATTGTTTATTTATGTATATATTTACTTATTAATAAAATATTTAAATACTTACTTTTTACCAATTAATTAACCAAATTATTTTTATTATTTGATTATACTATAAGCATTCATTTGTGATCTCAGCCACGCAAGAACATGGGTCAATGCTAAGGTTCAACGAAAATGGAAGCTAAAAAGTAAATATACATAATAAAATTCTGAAGGATAAAGTCATTGGGCGTCAATCAAACCCGTCTCAGGGATGCGCCATGCATTCGAATTCCATTCCGAGTCGTAGGGGTTATTGAGTGCGTATGCGGCCTATACAATGACTTGCGGTTGCCAGCCGATGTACAAGTCGGTGCTTTTATCCTCCTAGACGGGTTTCGTACCAAGTAACCGACCCCGGATGGATGGAAGGTTTCATTGGCCGGGGCGGATATCGATCCGGGATTGGAACCCGTGACAATGCTATGTGTGAAGTGCGCCTTTTCTCTCTTGACTACCTCCACCTTTAATAATTGTAATATTTTATATTTGCAGCATTCCACCAAAGAGGTCAAAACGAAAAAATTGGAAATGAAGCGGCCCAAGCATTGCCGAAAGGGAAAGTCGTCAGGTCGATAAGATTCCAATCGAGAGCAATTCATATGCTCGATACCTCCGAGTGAATGGATATTCCCCGTTATTGCCATCATCACTCAACTTTCTAGCTGAAAAGTTTTAACGCTTTCACTGGCTTGTTGGTAACTCGTGGCTTGGCTCACACATAGCCCGACTTATATACCACGTCTTCGATTGAAAGGATGAGAAAAAGAAAGGGACGGAGAGAGATGGTCTTCCCTACTCCATAGTAATTAGATGGGCAGAGGAGTTAAACAGAAAGTGCACTGGATAGACTTGGTCGAACGAAGGCGGCCGGACTTCATTACGATCATAGGACGTAGGAAAGGGTTTAAATCGGTACCGAAGGTATTTTTTCCCTACGAAAACGGAAGCTTTACAGAACTTCAACTTTTATCGTAGTACAATTTCGCATATAAAGCTATTAGGTTGATGCATAATTATTGCGGATTTTTTAGCGGCTTTTTTTCTCTCGATAGAATCTGAAAATTGAGTTCGGGTTTTTCCTAAAAATGATCTACTTGATTTCCTCTACGAGAATATACTCAAAAAACCATTCGCATATTCGCGAAATTAGGCTTTACTACTTCGAGAAAGATTGGAAGGTGGCGCACTCATTCCGCGATCTCAGTAATTTTTCAGCGATCGTTCATTAGGTGATCTAGTGAAAGTACACATGATTTCTTAGCGGTCAAACATGATTATTTTGATGTTTTCTGTTTCCTCTGCATTTTACCTGCCCCTATATATTAGGTTTATGCATAATTACTGCGGATTTTTTTTCCAGCAAATTTTACTTAAAAAATTTATGAAATACTAAGCAAAGACATATTCGAATAATTACTCCAGAACTTATTCACCATCTAAGTCAAGCACTGCTTCCCATTGATTAGTTAGTCGGATCCCAAAAGCGAAGAAGTTTTGATTCTTACGGGCGATCCACGCCTTGACATCGGCCATCAAGTCATCCAAATCGACGTAACTTCTATTCTCTAGCCATTTTTTCGATGGACGGCTGATGAGATGATCCATAAAAGTTTCTGCTGGTGAATATGGCAGATTCAGGGACAGATCCCATTTCTTGGTTGGCTTTGGCTGATTGTTCGATCGCCGAAAAAATACTGAGATCGCGGAATGACTGCGCCACTTTCCAATCTTTCTCGAAGTAGTTAAGCCTAATTTCGCGAATATGCGGATGGTTTTTTGAGTATATTCTTGTAGAGGAAATCAAGTAGATCATTTCTAGAAATAACCCGAACTCATTATTTAAATTCTATCGGGAGAAAAAAAGCCGCGAAAAAATCCGCAATAATTATGCATCAACCTAATATTTATAGTATCATAATATTAACATAAAGATGAAAAATAAAAGCTTCTGCGACAATCCAGTTCGTGGGTGCGCCACGCATTTGACTTCCAAAAAGTAATCGAAGTGGCGTAATGAATACGTACATATGTGGCCTGTACAATAACTTGCAGTGGCCAGCTGATTTAGAAGGCAGTGCTTTAATCCTCCCACTCTAGTCTCTTACCAATTAATCGATGTCAGAGGGATACAAGCCTTGGTTTGCCTCGACGATTATCAATCCGGGATTCGATCACCGGACCACGTCGATTCGATATTCGCCTAGGCGAACGAGGACTTCCATCCCTCCTGGGTCGCCTAATTGGTACCAGACTCGCCTGGGAGGATAAAAGCACTGACTTGTACATCGGCTGGCCACCGCAAGTCATTGTATCGGCCACATACGCATTCAATACGCCACTAAGATTCTGAGTGGAAGTCGAATGCGGCTGCATCCCTCTGATGGGAATGATTGACGCCCCAAGACGCCATCCTTTATCTTTTATGTGCTGTTTCGTTGAACTTTATGGCGGGTCGTTGTTGAAAGATTTGGTGGGATTACGGTAAGAGAATGGGTTCGTACCGTATTTCTGCGATTCTTCTGTTTTTAGTTGGTTTCCCTGGATGTTTCAAATCAACTTCAATGACAGACTCTATTTCGACACTGGAAAGCGGATTTATTGTAATGAGAACCTACTAGAATGGGAGGCGGTCGTTTGGCGCGATCTCTCCCATCGCGCCGCCCGTTCAACACGGTTTGCGAGTTGTACAACTCGTCCAAGTGATCGGGCAACCCACTGCCTTTCCAGGTAATAGAAGCCTGATCGATAACGCCGTTACTATTATACGCCGAATTGCGGACTTGCTCGTATTCTGTCTGTCTACACCGTCTATTTCGCCTCTTCATGGTGCATGGACGAGTTGTCCAACTCCCAAATTGCGTCGAACGGGCTGCGCGATGGGAGGGATCGCGCCAAGCGACATACATCCATTTGAGTTGTTCAAAATCTACCCACGGAAGCCGATGAGCGATCAGCAAGAAAAATAGGGCATCCGGTCAAAAATGATTGAAACATTCTTGTGCCATGCGAGGTTGGTGCCGACTATGCTGAGGTTAAAGCAAGAGAGATGTTGGTAACTATTGCCAAAAATGTTTTTCACTTTAGCCACTGCCTTACAGGCTGGGATGTGCCCTGCATTCGACTCTCATTAAGACTCGTAGCGACGCATTGAATGCGTAAGTGGCATATACAATGACTTGCGGTTGTCAGCCGATGTACAACTCAGTGCCTCTATCTTCTCAGACAAATCTGGTACCAATTCACCGACCCCCGAGGAATGGAAGGCTTGGTTGGGCTAGGCGGATATCGATCCCATCGATACGCGGGATTCAAACCCGCGAGCATGTGTGCGTGAAGAGCGGCACTCGCCACCGCACCACTTCCGCACATCAGGTAGAAAAGGTAGAATTATCTTATAGAATGTATTTACAACGTCATTGAGCTTCGTCATAGCCAGCAGACTATGAAGAGAAAAGGCCTGACTGCAGTCTGCCCCATTTGGGACAAATTCATACGTCAATCCAGAACAATGCATGGCTAAATTCCGCGTGAAGCTACTCTAGACACTTTCCAGTGACTGTATGGTCGGCTTTCTAAACAAACTGTTGTGCCAGATTCAAGAAAAGCTAGAGCCCTCGAATACGCCATCTCCAGACTGCTCATCCTAGCGTATTTGATTTAGTTGGAACGAACCGTAGCATGTCGTTTAAGACTGTAGAGCCTGTCCTCTGGTACAAACTAACCGAGTCTGGAGGGATGAAAAGTTGATTGACTCTATGATTTCGCCCTTAGAATTGTAAATTTATAATACGTGTTACAGTGTGAGAACGATACCCTTCGGCAGAACCATACATCTCTTACAGAAAACCCGTAGATATCGAAAACAGCATCGGAAATGCGGGTGTGGTGCAGTAGGATCGACATTGTCGCGTCGCGGCGGGAAAGACACCGCGCGCGAAGGATTGAAGCATACTGCAGCAGCAAGTAAGAACTACATGAACAAAAGAACTAACAGTAGAATCATGCCATGAGTACCAATCGCATAGCGATTGAGCTGTGTGAAGAACACTAGAACGGTTATAACGAGGCAGATGGTCCGCAACAGCCGCGTGCGGCGGATCGATTACACGAAACCGTCCCCACTGCCCATCTCCACGGAAAAATGCCATTATTATGTATAGAGCCACGTGAACCAGTCGTAATGGGTCCGGCGAAGGAATAAAAGGGTTGTGGTAGAAAAGCAGAAAAGTTATGAGGAAATTGTGCCAGTAAGCGGTCGAGATTTCTGTCTCGCTCTCTACTAATACCCTAACTGAACGAACTCAGCGTATAATAGCTGTAAAAAAGATTTCAGGCTTTCTTCTTCACCACAGCCAAATTTCCCAAGTTTTTTTTTCCTGAAAGGTCTTATAGGCCCTGAACCCTAAGCTCAAGAGAGTGCTCTCACATCATGCGAGGCAAAATGGATACAAAACATGAAAACTCAAAAACCTCTCTCCAATAAAAGCTATTTATAAAGTATAATAAAATAATCAAATTCCAGTCAGAAGGTAAAGGTAATAGGAGATGGATTACTTGGAAAAAAGACAACATTTATAAAATTATAAATGCAGACGCATGTTCCTCCTTCTCTCCAGACAACATATTGGTTCTCATCAACTACTCGAGGCTCATATGAGAGTAGACCTCACACTTACTGAGTTGTTAAATATTCGATAATATTAGTAAATAGTAAAAACATACTACACGATTGACGTCAAAGGGGGTGTGGTGCAGTAGGAACGAAACTGTCGCTCCGCGGCAGGAGGGACGCCGCGCGCGAAGGAATATGGCATAGTGCAGCAGCAGGCAAGAAATACAGGAATAAAGGAACAAATAGTAGGGATCGCATATCGATTGAGCTCTATGAAGAACGTTTGAGCTGTAATAACGGCGAAGGAAGGTCCGCGACAACCGCGTGCGGCGAATCGATTACACAGAACCGTTCCTACTGCCCGTCTCCCCGTCGAAGGGTAGAGCCTTAGACATCAATTGAATAAGTCCCTGGAATGCGCCTTGCATTCGACTCCCATTCAGGATCGCAGTGGAGGTTTGGCTGTCTATGCGGCCTATACAACGATTGGTGGCGGCCAGGCGATGCACTACTCAGCACTTTTATCCACCCAGACGAATCTGGTACCAATTAACCGACTTTGGAAGGCTGAAAGGTTTAGATAGGTTAGGCGGATATCGATCCGGGATTCGAACCCGTGACCATACTTGTGTTAGGCCGGCATCACACCGCATCCGCCCTTTCGATACACCAGTATATCAGAGCAAAGAAGTATAGGAAAGATTTTGGAATGGTAAAAGTCCGAAGAGGATCCGTGTGTTCTCAGATAAATTTTTTTGAAAGAAATTTTTCGAAAGTAATTTTTTGAAATAAAATATTCAGACCTGTCGGCATCTAACAGTCAAATTAGTGTTTTCAGAGGGTAACATCCTAAAGTGACATCAATAGAAAATTGGAGCTTTGTATTTAAAATTACCATCGCATGCAAAATAAACGGAAATTCGATAATGAAAAAAAGGAGAGCACAACATTTAAATCAGTGCAGGTCCTCCTGAAAAGTAACCCGGGCAGTCTCCAGAGAGCCCTCCAAGCCCACTGTCGACGATATTTATTTATTTATTTATTTGTTTATTTGAATACACCGAATGGTGTGCCATACAACATAA
This sequence comes from Haemonchus contortus, assembly GCA_000469685.2. NCBI lineage: Eukaryota > Metazoa > Nematoda > Chromadorea > Rhabditida > Trichostrongylidae > Haemonchus > Haemonchus contortus. The sequence continues at coordinate 9,970,918 of LS997562.1, read as the reverse complement.
GGGCATGAACTCTGAAGCAATTCTTATGTCTCTTATGTCAACAACAAAAAAAGAAGAAGAAGAAGAAGATGGAAAAGCTTAGAGGAAAGAAAAGTAAGGGAGCCTCAAGACAAAGCCTGAGGTTATGAACGAAAAATCTGACTACGAAAATGAGGAACGAAGAAAACAGGGCAAGAATATCGTCTGAAGGAAAATCGCTAGAATCACACAGGGACCTCTCCTATGTGTGAATGCAAGCTGCTCTCCTCTGTGAAAAAAGAGGTATCTCAATAAGCTAGTGATCCACGGTATGAAGACACATAGGGGGCGAAGCCTTAAGGCCCGCTAGCAACTCAGCCCCACATTGAAAATGCATCAGACAGGCGACAAGCCCAAAGAGGACCTTGAGCGGGGGGATATCCCCCTAATCCCTGCCAGTCAATGAGCTCATCGCGTGCCAGGGCGATTTTTTGAAGTCATCGGGAGCATTGGACCAACATCTCTCTCCATGCTCTGCCAAGTGAACCCCATGAGAATTCTCTGCAGCACTTCAGCGACTTCCCTCCCTATGGGAATTCCCACTTTCGGTCTATGCTGGAGAGCGATTTGTAAAGTCAGGATATCAAACTGCTAATACTACCCAGTCTATCAGCAACAAACAATTCATCGGAAACTCCTACAGCAGCAGCCTCATTTTTTCAGATAAGCTGTCATTTTCACGTAGATTAATAGGTGTACGGTAGCGAAGCGAAGAAGCCGAGATTCGGACGAGTTCTCACGTTTTGGTGCCGAAAAATTCTGTTTTCTCTATTTACCCCCTCTAACTTGAGATTCACTATTTGAAATATAGTTATTTTTCTACCTCAACATAAACAGTCATAGTCGTAATTTATCATGCGATGGTCATCGGTTGAAGGGCGTGGTCTTTCAGAGTGGGCGGAACATGTGGTCTTGGTTCCTTGAAATAGAGCTATAGCGTTGGTTCTTATAAGAATCCGTACCCATTAAGTATCTGCATCTCACTCCTTCGTAAACAGCGGGTTCTCATGATGTAGTGCGAGGGGTACTCAAATCCTGGGAAAAACTGTCAAGGGTCCCGATGAAAATCGAACAAATTGGACTACCTCATTGAGTACGCGATTAGCTAGCGAATTTTTTCTCCTTTTAGCAATCTCTTGGAGGCGGAAGGAAGTCGGTTTGAATGGATGTGGGTTGAAGGCGTACGGAACGAAATAGCGGATTTTGGCCTCAAGTCAAAGGGGCAAAGATCCACCAGCAGCTCGTTGTATTAGGAAGGATGCATGTTTGACTTGAAAGCGAAACGATAGGGTTACGTCTGGTAAATGGCTTTTAGTAGCCACAATCGCATGCAATCAAAACGATTAAAACTCGGGAAGGGGATCAAAAGGCTTGCAGGGGCAGTTCGTTGGCGACTTGGTTCACGGGAATCAAGCATAGCGTCACTTCAAAATCCATCACCAACAACTTCATCGAGTTCTGCCCTCCCTTGTTCCCCTTCCCTTCGAACTCTCAACTCTCAGCCCTAGACATTATGAGGTCCGAAAGTCTGCAATTTTTCGACATGTTGACCAGGAGGGGCGGAGGAGAGCGAAGAGGAGAAGGTGGGATATATCATAGCCAGAACTCCTTAAAACTCATCTGATTCCCAGTCAACACCCTGCTTTCACTTCTATCACAGATATGACCCCTCATCCCCAGATGCCTTTCTTATTGTTCCCTTCCAGGTATTATTCTGCTAACTTTGTCATCGCACTACGAGCAAATCCTCAGTGAAGCTCTGATGTAGTTAGAGATCGTGCTAACAGCTATTGAGTGTAGGATAAAAAAGATTATGAAGTTGCTAAAATACAATAAATCCAATCAGGAGATACGCCACGCACTCTTCTTCCACTCAGGAATCTTAATAACGTTTGATTGATAGTTGGCAGCCTGAGCCTTTCTTTCAGTCAAGTTCGAGACCAACGGAACCTTTTCATTCGTTAGTTTTAATCGTTTTGACGACGTACCATTGCGGCTTCTTGAAGTTATGGACGAATAGTAGAACTGGCTGGCCCAAATGGGTATTGGCCCGGTACGACTTGGTCCCCATGAATCCTACATGTGGTAGCGCAAAACTCGGCATTACCCATTAACGGCAATCCGCCCTATCGATAAGTGAAATATTGGATAATTAAGGGCAAGGAGGCCAAATAAAGCCGTTGAGGACGGCAGAGAAAGACAGTTGGAGCGTGAGGGAGGACACAAAGAAAAGAAGGAAATGAAAATGAAAAGGAAAAGGAAAAAGAAAAGAAAAAAGCAGATTGATCGAAGAGAAGATGGAAAAACCACTAAAGGCATAGCCTATGTCTTTGGTTGAAACGATGCCTGTGATTGTCTTTTACTGAGACTGTCTGGCATCAAATTGGAACCAGAGCTCAAGGAGCACTAGAGAAAAACGAGAGCCCCGGGAAAAAAGCCCACATGAATTCCCAATTCACATTACTTTGACTCATATGGGCTACTGGTTACATTTCAAAGGAATAGCATCGCCCACACAACTTTCGAAACCCCTTTTTCAGAGCCGAGATTCTGTTCAGGCTCTCCCGAACCATACTGCTGTCTCTGAACTCAATTAGTACAATTTCGTCGGCCAGGCAGCTTTCAGCGGACTTTACCTTTGGGTTCCAAGGTCCAAGTACCTAGATTGAACTTGGGACTTCCAGAATGGACTCCTTTTTACAGTAACTTATTCAAACATGATGTTCAGGCTCATTACCGGCTCAAGAAGGGAAGGAAATAGCAATGTGCTCCAGGTCTCATTGAAGTATTATCAAATAATGTATCGATTCTGAAGGAGCGGAATTAGCCGCCGTCCGGCAAGCGATGGGGCAGCGTCACAGAGGAGAACCAGCAAGGGAATGCTTTGGACCATACAAGAGGGAGGCTAATTTATGAGAAAGCAATTTTCAACAATTAATTGAAATCAAATTAATCCTGAGGCTTTTCAGGGAAACTTCTAGAAACACGGGAAAATTCATCAAGCATCAGAAATCACTCACTTCGACGGCGACCTTTGGGAACGTTTTTCGTACATCTTGGCAGCAGATCCGGGCTCCAACATGTCTTGGTCGTGGAGGTGTCGTGTGACGACCGTCACTACACGAAGCCGATGTTCTTCAAGCTGAGGGGAAGTTACTAAGGGACTACGTACAGACGCATACACGAAGCAATTGTGGGATAATACGAACGAATCGAAGACAAATGTGATGAAAAGGGGCGGAACAACGGCGGAGAATTGTTACGTTGTTCAACCCTAATGATTGCCCATTTTCATGAGTACTCATTGTGCCCACACAACTTTATAGGAAAAGGAGTTTCTATGGGGGAAAATGAATGGAAATGACGTGGGAATTTGGTTCAGAGGGAAAATTTGAAGCTGGAGGAAGTAAGTGGATTGCAAAGCCGTTATTATCGTAGGAGGACTACAACGGGACGGAAATGAAAATTCAGCATTGATCCCAATTTCTACCGTAATATCACAAGACTGTTGTAATATTATCCTATACTAGTGGTTAATCCGCAAAGTTTTACTGCCAGTAAAATCAACTAGCGGTAGGATTACGGTAGAAATTTGGATCTGTCAAGCAAAATCACGTCCTGGGGACGAACAAAAGCTCGGGGACAAGCATAGATGTAGGGGTCTGGGCCTAATTCACTTGATCAGAGGTGTGGTAGGTGTTCAGACGCGGATTTCCTTTCCGGTCCTAGAACGTCGTTGATTGGCAATGGTGAGAGCCGCATCACTCCGCCCAGGTCCCAAGTTAACTACTGATAGGGCTACGGTGGGAATTTGTATCCGCAACGCAAAATTTCAACCTTCAACCTCGTGAAGATCAAATGCTGGGGGGCAAGCAAAGTTGATGGGATTCCGGACCTAATTTACGCGATCAGAAATCGGAGGGTGTTCGATCGCGACTTTACCGCTAGCCAATCAGAAACTTCCTATCCGGCCCCAGAGCGACCCCATCCAGGCCCCCTAATCGATAAGCGTGCAGGCTATTGGCACAAAATTTTAGAAAAACTCGGACTCTGTCTAATTTTAAGACATTATTGCATTCATCTTTCACAAACATGGAACGAAGATAGGATATTGATTACTAGCGCGTAAAATCGATACCTATACCAAAGTACATGGTAATGCTTTACTGAGGAAAAAAGCTGCCTATTTTAACTACACACTATAACCTTATGATTTTTAAGTTCATACTAGAGTAATGGACTTGTGCGAGAGAATTGCGAAAATTCGTGCTAAGCCGGTGATCGGAACTGGGACTCGAATTGAAGATTCAAAGAAAGTTACGTTGCTGATACTAATTGTATAGCCAAAAGGAGCCGAAAACATTCCGCCGTTTCCGAAAGGAATAAGAATGAATTTCGAGAGTTGACATCAGAAAAGGAGGGGTGAGAGGAGGTAGGGTGAATAGAGAAGGCTAAGCATATGAAGTGGCCCCAAGCTCGCATTTCAAAAAGCAATATAGTCGAATTAGCGTTGAAGGCAGTAAAAAGTAATCTGCGGCAGAACAGAATGAGAGGCTTTTCGTTCAATTACCGTTTTTACTGCGAAACTGCATTAGTAGTGCTAACAATGAATACTATATTTGGTATCTGCTAATGGAGGTTACGGGAAATGAATGCAAGGAAAAAAACTTTTCACCTGAATTCGCCATTATGATGGAAGTAAGCTAAGATTGCAGCTGCTACGTAATTAAGGACAGAAAAGGCTTATAAGTAACTTCCAAATTTAAATTATGAAAAAGTCGTTTTCTGGGTATTCGTTTTCCAAGGGTAGAAATGTAAAAGCTTTCGAATTCTGGGAAAGCATAGCGTTAGAATGCACCAGGAAACTTAGTCCCGACCTTTTCTTCCCTGGACCATGCTACGGTATACCGAGAACATTGCTGTGACCAAGGTGTTACTGGCGGAATGTTCATATAAGAGATAAGAAATAAGGTGTTGAACGTTTTGAGGTTGACCTTTCCTTTTTTCTGGGATGCTCCCTCGCATTTGACTCCCATTCAGAATTGTAATGACGTTTGAAAGGTGTCGATTGACCTTGGGAGCACCGATCTGGGATTAGATTCCCGGACCACGCATAGCCGGACCATGCATGCCACTTGCAAATGCACATCATCCCAGATATCTTTGTACTCGAAAAAGTGCCTTCTCTTCCTGGCATTCTAGTGAACGAGAACCCGTTTCCCCCTGGGGAACCTTCAAAATGAATGAGAAAAGAGGCAGTGTTGAGCCATGTTACTGTCCACAAGAAAGTAGTTCCTCCTGATCTAGGCAGTACAGAAGAACCAGACCCAAGCCTTGATCAGAAGTACTAACAAAGCTGCTAGAGTACGATGGTATCATGGCAAATGTTCAGGTAGAACCCCACCTCGTCACCCACCAGAGCCAATCAAGAACTCCGTTGTTTCTCTGGGTCCCATAAGTAATACCAGACTCATCCAGGAAGATAAAAGCACCCAATTATGAATGGGCTGACCACTGTGATTCACTGTATAGGCCACGTACTCATTCAAATGCATGTACGACTCCGAATAGAGAGCTAAGTGCGTGGGTTCATCTCAGAAACAGATTAATCAATGGCAAAAGACCATATCCTCATATATCAGATAGCTAACCCTGAGTGACGGGAGAAAATGGTGTAAAACGAGCGAATTCCAAGACGATGGTAGCGTTAATTGAAATGTCATTTGGACTCTATTGATCCCTTTTCAAGACAAACCTTTATTCCTCAAACGTCGCTATATTTTAGCTGGTGTTAGGACCATAATATGAATCGCTGGGGACGAATGGTTAGTGTTTATTCTTCAGAAGACATTTGCAATTTACATTCCATTTACATTCCATGAAGAGATGGAAAGATCATTCATAATACCATGTCAGACTAGTACAGATTCTACTCCGATGGCACTTGTAGTAGCGCCCGAGTGTTGGCTCTTCCTTAGTCAAGTATCCCAAAAAAATCAAGAAAATGGTTACAGCCTCAGAATTTGGTCGGTAACCATTCGAAAGGTCTTAAATATAAAGTCATTGGTCCAATTTGTCAAAATAAACATAAACACTGCGCTCAGCGTTGGACTTTTTCGGAACGATTTTTCTCAAAACGTCAATATTAATTGAAAACCGTGTTTCACGGAAACATTTGCTTGGTCTCTTCTTGGCATTCCAGGAATGGAAACCCCTTTCTCCGTGGGAAATCCTCGAAATAAATGAGAAGGAAGCCAGTGTTACTCACTGCACAAAAAGTAGGTTTCCCTATTCATCATCGGGATTCGAACGTGCTCTTCTTCCAAAATGAAAATGATAGGAACCGGTGACAAAACGACAAAGAGATTCAGAGAAATGCCTAAATATAAAGCGAAAGCCCTCAAGTTCAAGGGTACAGGTCAAGAGATGCCGCGCGCTGACCTGGCTTTTGCCGCGACCCTGATGGCGCCTCCCGACCCATCACTTGCTAATGGGACGACAAAAGCAGGAAAAAAAGCGCTGAATCATGCAGTAATTTTTAGCCAGAGATAAGGGTTTTTGCCTCGACTTTACCTAAGTATATCGACATTGACTGCCGACATTTGTCGACGCCCATGCTCAGTCACGCTACAAATTTATTCATAGAAATCTGAAATTTATGACGGCATTTCGAAAAGTTCAAGCTAACATAAGACCTAAGCAAAATTCAAGGGAAACGAAAAAAAAGCCTAGAAATTGGAATTGGAGCTGCTTTTAATGAAATCTAATACGGTGCCCTCTCAAAAGTCATGTTTGCATTGGGCAATTTTTATGAGCAAATTAAACTCTTGGCAGTGAATATAGTGAAAGAGGAAGAAAGGTTTAGATTTGAATGAAACTCGACGCTTTTCCGGAAAAGCCGTTTGATTCCTTCGTTGGTATACCGAGCTTGATGAATGATTGAGAAGGAAACAGACATGAATTAGGAATGAAAAAGAGCAAGCTTTTGATTGCAAGCAGTGATAGATGGGTTGAAAAAGTGACAATGAGAAGCAGAACCATCGTCAAGCGCAACACCTCACCTCATGATAGGACAAACTGATTCAAAGTGCACAAACTGATATGAAGGGCAAAAACGAAGTTCCTCTTCAGCTATGAGCAGCCTCCAACGGTACACTCGAACTTCCCTCGATTTCATGAATATATTTGAGTTTGGGAGAGTGGGGAGGTTTTGTGGTGAGAAGCGGCGTGCTATCACACCAAAAGGCCGAGGATCGGATCCTGGTTCGATGGTCACACAGGCCAAACTAACGTCTTACTCCTCATGGGTAAGTTGAATGGTACCAAACCACCTGAGAAGATAAGAGTACTGGAAGATAAGAGTAGTAGAGTAGAGTTGTGTAGGCCACAAATGCATTATTCTGAATTGAAGTCGAATACGGGATTTCGGGATTGCTCAACATCGTGAAATCCACCCTTTATTTTCATATTTCGAGATCTTTTATGGGGTATAAATCAATTAAAATTTAAAGAACTGTCAGAGGAAGGGCTTGGTCAGGATCGAGATGGTAAACGCAATCAGTACGCCTTCAATTACAACCCTACTAAACCGAATTTATTGAAGTCAATCTTAGAGCTTAAATCTTAAGCTAATTAAAAGGATCAAGTGGATCACCTAGAAGGAGGACCACCAGGAACTGATAAAACACTCCAACAACTGGCAATAATAGTTGTGAGATGAAAGTGGATAGCGTAGTCGGAGCAGATATTCCGTGTTCCATTCTAAGGATCATCCCCACCAGATCCTATCAAATAATAATAGCTGTTCGGTTCCCTCCTTCTTCATACTGCCCAACTTTTACATTAGTTCATGCACTTTATGATATGTATTGATTTTGCACGTACGTAATCAATATCCTTTTGCATGTAAACATAAATGAGGTTTCGATGCAAGGGGTGACTGCAGTGTTACACTCAGTCAAAATGAAAATCTTGGAATTTTGGTTCAAGGATTTCCCAACAAGGGGATCTGAATTTATGTTTATACTGTTCGGAAAGCTGAGCGACTCAAAGCACAGCGTGCATTTCAGAAGTATAAATCATTACCAACTGAATTTCGACCGTAGAAAAAATAGCTCGGTGACAGAATCGGAAAAATTCTATATGCATAGCAAAAGGGGCGGGGTTTCCCATGAAAGAATGTAACGGGGCAAAGAGTTCTCCACTTAACATCTTGTATCCGTTTTGCTAAAAATCAATTCATCCACTTGTTCGCAAGTGCCTATTACGAACAGAACCAGATCGTAAAAGCAAAAAAAGAAGTGTTGAGGCTTATGACCCGACGGGAATGGATTGGCCAAGGAAAAAGTGAAGGCCTTAACGACTGCAGTTCGGGGGGTCCAAAATTGAATGGTCCAGCATAAATCAAGGGTTTCATCCAGTTCTAGCGGTCTTTTCTAGACCATTAGAAACCCTCTGGGAGCAAAACCCATCGTGAAGTGAACGACCGCCCTTGGAATTAGGGGGGACCTCTCTATCCAATCCGGGATCCCAAGGGGTCTTCGGAGTTCTCAGGTAAATGACAAACGAACGAAAAAAAGGAGCAGAGGGCTGTTGGGGCTACTGACATTTCAGTAATAGCCTTTCGTGGACAAAAAAGGAATATGGGGAGTGGGGAATGGGAGGGTAGAAGAGGATTGGGAGGATTATAATCGCGTGTAAAGCCTAGTCTACGGTAGGTGAATAGCGCTCACTGGCCTTACCCCCTAAACCTCCAAGTGCACATGGACTCTTTTTACCTTCAAAATGCTGTAGGATTGATGAGAAAAGAACATTTCAATAGGGTGTCAGGAGGATTAAGACGAGTGACAGATCCATCTATAAAAATCCCTATGAGCAAAATAAGGAGCGAATTGGGAGCTCTCTGAATCCTCAAAACGATTATAGAAAAAGTACAAAGCATAAAAAGTACGGATTTGTAAAGAATCACGGGAACGAGGGCATGTCCCGGGGTTCCCCGAATGCCTTTTTAATCTTTCGCAATCAATCGATTGATCATCGAAATATGGCGATCAGTGATATACGGGATTGATCTCTTAGGAACGATGATATGTCATTCTCGGATTAGGTGGGAATGACCTCAGAACCCGTTTAGGAGGAGAAGTTCATCTACGAGATGTTCTATGAAAATCTTCCGACGATCCCTCCAGGATGCGCCACATACTGGAACCCTGGCAAAAATCGCGGGCGTGTATGAAAGGGTACGAGGTATGTCCATCGATTTTGATCTTAAGAATGTGTAGAACGGATATGAGACTGGCTTTGCTTAGACGATATTTCATCCCATCAAGAGAAAAAAATGAATGACAAACGGTTTCCTTTATGCAGTAGGCCTATTTCCTTTCTAGCACTGCTCAGGAAATGGCATGAGTTGCCCCTTTAGCAAATGAGAGTCAACACAAAAACGAATTCTTGCACCTCAAGATTCTGCAATATTCGCGGAAGGTAAGATTTTTCTTATGAGCACGTATATATAGGATAAAAGAATAGAGGAGAAAGTCTCTAGGCGCCGATCAATCCCATCTAAGGGATGCGCCACGCACTCGACTTCCATTCAGAATCGTAGTGGCGTAATGAATGCATATGTGGCCTATACAATGACTTGCAATGGACAGCCGATGTACAAGTCAGTGCGTTTTATCCTCCCAGATAGGTCTGGTACCAATTAAGCGACCCCGGAAGAACGGAAGCTATTGTCGATCCGTTATTCAAACCTGCGACCTGCATGTGGGATAGTGCACCATTTGCCACTATGCCACTTCCACCAAAAACGTAGGTAATAAAGTAAATAAATAGATTCTCATCGAAACAGTCACTTTTGGACATCGGCATGGTTGCATATGTACATTGCATCAACTCGAGCAAATCAATGGGTTTTCCATCAACTGCCAGGATTTCTAAGTAAGTAGGGACTGGTAGAAAATCCCTTCACCAATTCCATAGGTCCGGCTGCGGCCAAGGAAGACATACCTGCCATTAACTATGAGCTTTATGCAGGCGATTGCCTTAGGAACGTCCCACAACAAGTTGTACCCAGATGGCCGAACCACTTTTCCGAAAAAAATTCAAAAACAAATTAGACAGAAAGCAGCTCTGGGGTCCCACAGCTAAAATCTGTTTCAGGGGTTTCAAAAAGTCTATCCCCCTCAACTTTTTCCTCCACCCCCACTCATTCGGTTCGATGCTCAATCAAATAGACAGGCGTAGACCATCTCCCCATTGGACCCTAATTCTTTGAGTATTTCTCAAGATTTTTTTCAAGGTCTTCGACATGGCCAAAAGTGAATAGGAATGGAATAGCTCGAGGTCAACGTGATTGACGAGGAAGTTGTCAAAAGCTCCTAGCAACCTTTTGCATTTTGTTGCTAGGTTATATGGCTGGATTGAACCTAGCGATAATAGGGTGGAAGTTGTTGTAGCTGGCCATCTATGTACATTACAACATTTCGTTGAACTAGCGATTCGTCAGGGAAGAAAAGAACGGCCGCAGAATCTCTACCAACTGGGTTCATTGTCGCTTGCAGAGCTTAGCCGCAGTAGTGCTACCTGGCGATGCTGCAGTGGCAAGTGGCGCACGTTAGACGCTCATGGTTACGGGTTTAAACTCCGGATGGGTATCCAACAGACCAACATAGCCTTTCATCGCTTCGGGGCCCGTTGATTGGTGCCAGACTTGTCTGGGAGGATAAAAGCACTATTTTGAATTGTACATCGGTTGGCCACCGCACGTCATTGTATAGGCCTCATACGCATTCATTACGCCACAACGATTTGAATGGAAGTCGAACGCTTGGGCGTATCTTCAGACGGAATTGATTAACGCCAAAAACATTACTTTGGCCTGATAAAAAAAACGAAAAAGTCAAGGTAGACGAGTCATTGTTCAAGTCATGAAGTGCTAAGATGTTCTTGGGACTTCGAAAGGCAGTAGTCACCTTTCGCAATCAGTAAGCTAACCGGTTACTGTAACACACTGCCACTAGCAAAATCTCACCGGGATTATGATAAATGAGTAACAAGAGAGTAACTTGTCAGAGAGCCAGGTGTCAGGGTGAAAAAATTACGAGCCGATAAATAATATTAAAAAGAATGTGACATATCACAATCGCCAGTTTTTAATTATGTTGGTTGGAGCTGTACCAGATACGCAGTAATCGTCACTTCCAATTTGGCTCATAATCAGTCAACTGGTTTCTTCCACTCCAATGACGGGAGGCCATAACTCTCATAACAGTTGAAAAACATACTACAGTCTAACGTTTTTGTTACAGTTGGGTAGAAGGCTCATTTTTAATCACAGAAACGCTTCTTTGTACATTTGGCTATGCCTCAGGCACGCCTACTCATTCCAAGTGGAAGTAATCTTTGAGGGAATCATTCCTAGATTTATCATCTGCAGCTCAGAATGCAAAAGATTCTACAGCGTGTCAAGGTTGACAGCCTTCCTGGCGATTTTTCGGTTGAATTCTCAAGAGCGACCCGTGATTCACTAGAAGGCTAGATCGCCAAACTCAAAGCCCGATAGGTAGTCAGAAGTTTAATAGCTGTCTCCCAATCCAGAGTATATTTCTGTCCATCTCCGCCCTTCCATATGGGTGCGTTGTTTGGTAGGGTCTTGGGTGACATATTTGGCGCATTAGGAGTTCTTCTTGTTGTTCTTCTAATGGAATGGTCAAAACAACTCGGAGGAAAGGGATCGAAGGCAGTATGGAAGCATATCGTACCAGTAATAGAAGAGTCTTGGCTGATTGTGAGAGGAGACAATCGCTGGCGAATCAGGATTAACCTGTGACAGTGGAAAAGACTCAAAAAAAGAAACACGCATGGTCCGAAGGTCGAATCCACTTATCCTCTGCTTAGGCCAACCGAGCCTCCCATCCCTCCGGGGTCGGTTAATTGGTACCAGACTCGTCTGGGAGGATGAAAGCACTGACTTGTACATCGGCTGGCCACTGCAAGTCATTGTATAGGCCATATACGCATTTATTACGCCACTACGATTCTGACTGAAAGTCGAATGCAGGGCACATCCCTCAGACGGGATTGATTTACGCACGCCAAAAAGCCTGATTTTCTAGGGTAGGGTACTGGATTGATTGGGGTCGATGAGCCTCTATATAATTTGTTTTTCTAATGATCATAGACTGATCAAGAAGAAACCTCGCTGGCATAAGAAAATATTTGAAAATTTCTATACATGCTTTCGATTTCTGAAGAGGAACTTTGGATAAAGACGAAGCAGTTAGTCGGGCGTTGTCTGGCAGCTGTGGCAGCACTAGCAAAGTAGTTGATGCTGAATTTTATTCCAATGCATCCTTAAAGGCGATAATTGATTCGTGCCTATCGAGCTACCAAAGATAAATGGCTCGAAAAGGTCTTTCTTGGCTGGCTGAGAAGAAATGGCCATTTTTCAGAGATCTAAAGCTTGATGCTGCTATAATGATGCTTTCAGTGGAGGACTCGGAGGAGCCATGCATCAGAGCAGCACAGAATAATTGAATAAGTAAATAAAATAGGTAGTGGAGATATATCGGTATTGTTGAGTCAGGGCTCCTCGCTGCCTGGGATCACGCCTTTGCGCCAATTTAACCCTCTAACCCTCGTCTTTGTAGGATGCGATGCATCTATCCAGTGCGCTAACTTCATTTCTTCAGTCATGAATGAACTCCCGAAGATTTTTTCGAGGAATTGCCATTGAGGTTAACTTTGCCCTATAAAACAGAAGGAATGGAACTGGAAATGACAAAGTCCCAAGTTTCCCACTCTACTGCTCTGTAGGTACCATAAGAGTGAACGTTCCAAACATTCTATGAAAGGGGTTATTTGGACGAGTTGTCCAAGTGTGTGTGCCATTGCTTATAGCTGGCTACAGTAAGCTGCTTGCGTGCAAAGTGTGCGTCCCGGTGCGAATGGTGCAACCTCTGAAGCCTCTTCATCGTGAGAACTCGTCCGCCTTCGGGTGTGTTCGTCGGTTAAGCTGGTATTGTGGCCAGAATTGCGCCCTATTTAGGCCATTTTCGACCCGACAGCCTAACTTGGGCTATCCTCGGGGGTAACAGGTTCATTTTAAGGAGGAATTCTCATCACGAAATGTGCTTTAGTAGGCAATCAGATAAAATAAAAAAAAACCCCTTGTGACAAAAGAATCACTTACTATGGAAATAAGAGCAGTACGTAGGAGTACAAGGCAGGCTGACGAGCTTGTTCAACCCCAACTGCGATGCTTTAATGAAGCGACACGCCCTGTGAGTACAAAAATTATTTGTAACGTTTCACTTTTAGGGCTTTCTGAACCAATTCTCATAAAGGCAGTTACCGTAGCGACTAGTCAAAAAACTCTGAAAGCAAGCCATTTCTGAATATGACAAACAGTTTCAACGGAAATTTCCAGTTTTTCCAGTCGCCCTTTACGCTTGGAAGAGCAGTTGCTCAGATACCCGCTGAAATGACAACCTCAAAACTGCTATTTCTAAGACAAAAAAGGCAACGAACTTGTGACGGACTTTCAGTGACATGGTGCTTTTTCTTTTGCATGAGCGTTCTCACTATGCTGGATTGGGAGGGGAAAGGTGGAAGGAAATGGGGAGAGTAGGGGAAGTGGGGAAGACTTCAGAAGAAAAGCTTCTACTGGAATGAAGTCGTCAGGGTTTCCCGGACTTTTGTGGTAGGTGATCAAAGATGAAAAAGCATAGAGGAGCGTCGGAAGTGGTAGTTGGCGACGACCGTTGACCATGTCAGGTAAACACCCATTCTCACGCTGTTGAGATTTCAGAAGAGAATTGACTACGTGGCGCATTTCAAGAAAAGCAAGGCAATGTTGTGAACATTTGAACGCCTCTCTTCTGCCACATCCATATGTGCCATCAAAGGAAGCCAGGGCCTTAAGCACAAAGCTACGAGAAAGATTTAACCCATTTCCACCTTCGACTTCAGGGGATCATCTCAATCGGGCAGGAAAAAAAGTTTGTGATGTAGATGAATGAAAATGAGGCAGAAACGAAATTCAACTTTTTATCTAAACTAGTTCCTGAAGACTACCTTGGTATACTTACTGGGGGGAATAGTCTTCATCAGCTCATAGAACGCAGAAATCCATAGCTAGATGTCTCGCAAGGCGACATCGTGAGAAAAGCAATCGCCACCTACGTTTGCCCGCGACACGCTATGCAGTTATAATACAATCCTGTTTATCGAATAAAACTTTCCATCGCCTCATGATTACGAGCACATTGTCTACCGTATCTACTGTAAGTAGCGCGGAGGTAGTGCAGTGGCAAGTGGCGCTCAATCACACACGCATGGTTACGGATACGATTCCTGAATTGATATCCGCCTAGGCCAATTAAGCCTTCCATCCCTCCTGGATCGGTCAATTGTTACCAGACTCATCTAGAAGAATAAAAGCACTGACTTGTACACCGGCTGGCCACCGCCAGTCATTGTGTGGGCCACACACGCATTCAATACGCCGCTATGATTCTGAATGGAAGTCAAGTGCATGGCGCATCCCTCAAACGGTATTGATTAACGCCCAAAGACTTTATCTTTCATCCTAAACCTACAATAAGTATCAATTAAGGTGTATCATGGAACAGACTTTTTTAAATCAGCTTTTTGAGATCAAGAAGTCCCAAGCGCCTTTCCTGCATGGAATAAGAGGTTCCCCTTCTCATACACCCTACTACCCTTCATCCTCTTCGGGCTCGCATTGAAAAAATTCCATGGAAAAGGAATTGAGTTCTTCTTAGAACCCAGAAGAGAAAGTGTTATATTTAGCTATTCATTTCGAACCCAACTACCCAACTTTATGCAGGCTTCCCAGTAAATAAATACATAAATTAATAAAGACCCCTAATGGAACTCATCTGGATTCGCATTCGTAATTTCGTAGCAAAGTGGTTTTGCTTTAGTTCGGTGGAGTGGCGTGCAGACGGGATGATTTTTTGTAGCGTGAATGTCACGTTACTTTGAATTCGATCACGTGATTTTCAAAATAACTTATTGCACGTCGTTGTCGACCACTCCCATACCGTAGCAACTTCCCAAGGCCATTTTGTTCTTTGAAAAATCATGATGGAAAACTGGCATGTGACCGGTTATTGGCGATTTGATTGAATTTCTTTAGTAAGTCCGTGATGTTGGAGTTACTTCCTGGTATTATACCATCAATTCTCAGACAGTCAAGTTTAAAGGCACAGTTCACGATCATCCCGAAATATCCTCTCCGAGTTGAAAAGCGGAAATATTGCCTGGGAATAATGCATCGGTGGTGAAGGGAGCGAGAAAATCCGGCGATTTTGATAGAATTAGGTTCCCCCAAAAGTAGTGAGAATAGAGTTTGTACGAGATTACCATGACAGAAATGACATTAAAGGGGAATTTGGACGAGATTTCAGCTGTTGCGATTGCGCAAATAGCTGACTACATCAAGCCAAAACTGTCCACAATTACATTCCACTGTCGCTATGGGTCATGACAAGTTGTTCGAGCTTCCTACATGGGTTAATTTGTGAATGGTGCAATACCGTTAAAACTCTTCCCAGGATATATACGGGCCAATCTTTGAGCCTTTATAACTCCCTATCTAGGCCGTTTTCCAACCTAATAGGGCCAGATATGGTATACGAGGGGACCTCAAATTCATCCAATGGGGAAATCTTACGAATCAGTTTTATCGTGAACTGCGCTCCGTAGGGGCACACAGTTGAGGTGCAGAAAGATGAGTTTATAGATAAAGGTAAGATTCCAACAGATAAGCAAGCAATAAGTTGTTAACAAATAATTAGAGCGATAAACAAATGAGCGAGCCTCGATAGTGTAAAGGATAGAGAGCACGGTACACAGAAAGCACAAGTACGGGTTCGAGTCCTATCCGAGGCCGGAGGTCTGCCTACAACACGAATCTCGTCAAGTAAATAAGTAAATAATTGAGTAAACAAATGAATCTAGCATACAATTCTAAATTTACTGCTCTACTGTTCTTGGGTAGTCTTGCTGTCATTCATTTTCACGGTTAGTACCTTGAACTATCCTCTGTCTGACCCGTAAACCATGTTTTGGTACGCTAAGACACGCACTCCAGATTTCAAGCACAGCACGTTCTCGAGAGAACGGTTTTTGGCCACGCCCCTCGGCGATAGACTTTGTAGTTCACTTTGTAACGAAAGAAATGAGCGAAACAACTCGCTTACTTCAAAAAAGTAGCACTCAAAAGTTCTAAGTTCGTTCCTGTCGGCCCATATTAGCTGTTGTGTTGCCGTTGTCATTCTGACAAATGACCAATCGTCTCAGGACTGGGTAGTTTGCACTCAGGATGGGGCTTCTTACAATTATTCAGAATAATCGAATAGTCCTAGAGTAATTTATCTAAAATATCAGTTGTTGAATGAGAAGAAGGAGAATAATTTCGAAGAAGAGACAAATGAAGAAAATACAAACCTGACATCAATCAATATCTTGGCGAAGTGAGTTTTCTTTGCACTTTTGGAGACCTCACGAAATGACTACGTCACTTGGTCAAAGATCATCGATTGGGTAGGCCAAACTACCATGTAACTATCATTTTTGCACATTTTTTAGAAAAAATAGCTACTTGCATTTGCTCAATTGAAAAGAACCTTTTCGCAATGGAAATGTTGTTAAGCATCGTCTTACTGTATTCTTTCTCGGATCTGCTAATTAGTTTTTAAGCCGATGAATTTAGAAAAAAAAGGGCTAAACATTCCAAGCTAGCCCGTTGTCAAATTAGTGGGTGGGTCAGGAGTCCCCATGAGGTCACCGTAAGAAATGTTCATATTCAACAAATTCGAAGGAGTTATTGCAGTCATAACGATTCAGAGGATAAAATAGTGAGCACTGAGAGATGACAATGGATGTAGAAGCGTATCAAGACTCATACTTATTTGCCTTTGAACTGCCACGATCCTTCGGGTGTGGTGCAGTAGGAACGAAATTGTCGCGTCGCGGAAGAACACCAGCCGCGTGCGGCGAATCGATTTCAGGGAAGCTTTACTACTGCCCGTCTCCCCGATCCTTCTTCTTTGAACAAGTCATGAAAATCAGGTTCAAGATTAACTTTCAGGCCAAACAGTTCATTGGGTTATCTAAATAATATCGAGAGGTGCTAAAAGCGGCGGGATTCCTTTTAAATCGCAAGTTAGGCATCTTATAATGGTAAATGGTGGTACCGTGGCAAGAAGCGCACCCCCCAACACGTATGGTACGGGATCCAATCCAAGATCGATATCCTAGGTTAACTGGGCCTTCCATCCTCTAGAGGTCGCCTAGTTGGTACTAAACCACTCACACATCAAACATCCCTACGATTTTAAATAAGAATTGAAGGCGTGGCGCAGCTCATAATCTGGACTGATTGGCTCAAAAAAGTCAAAGCAAGCAGGTTGTAAAGCTAATTAAATATGAATAATGCAATATAGAAAAGATTGGATAAAATTAAATTCAAAGGTTAAAATGATAGGTAGAATTGGCTTATGCTGTTAGAGAGTTTGATACAATGCCGTGACATACACCAATCGATCCAACTCGAGATAGAGTATCTGATACTATTGCGTATAAGATTTTATAACTTATTTTGACGAATCTCTCCAAACTACAATACTGATCCTGATGAGAAATAGAGTAAGGCTCGACCCAGCGAGCATACGACAACATTGCCGTGACATACAGCCCCACTCAACAAATTCATCAAAAGAGATCCCCTGTTTTTTTTTTAACAATGAGGTTTTCAAATTCATCCTACCTCTGTGTCCGTGGCACATTTTCCTCATTATCCACAGATGATCCACCATTTCGTAAATCCGTGTCATTACTGAGGTCTGAACTATCACGCCTTACGAGAGATTTATCATAATTACGAAATCTCGTCGCCATAGTCCATCAGTGAAGCACTGAAAATAGTTAAATGATATTCAAGCAAAATCAAATCCGAATTACGGTATGAATTACGGTATTGATATGGTCGAAAAGAAAGTGCGATTCGAAGATTTTGTGCGACCGATGAACCGATGAAGAATTGGGAAAATGTGTCCATGAAAAGGTGTGAAGACACATGTCTGGAAAACCCACACATCAAATTAGCGCTGATGGAGCATGTGGCAATTGGTCTTGACAACATCGAATGAAAAAGAACCGAAATTCTTTAGAAACTCGTCGAACTTCTACAGATATGTAGGCGTTAAACAATGAAATCACCGGTCAATTACAAAGAAGACCTCTAAGGAATCCTGAATTCCAGTTAGGAACCTAAAACTGAGCCTCAAAGGAATGGTTGTTCTATGTGCTGGAAGAATTCTTCCCATATAAGATCTAGGTCCTATAACCGGAGACTATAAACCCATGGTAAACCAAGAGGCTACAATACGGTACGTACTATGATACTGTAGGATTAGTAGGCAAGATAGATATTTGAACAAAATAGCAGCCTAGTAACCCTGTGATAAATTGGATAATTGGATCAGAGGTGATTATAATACGGGAAGGTACGGTACAATGATCTACTTTATGAGCAGAGGTGGTGTACTGCTGAGTGGCGGACTACTAGACGCATGGTCTGGGGATCAACTCCCGGGTAAATACTCGCCCAGGCCAACCATGTCTTCTATCTCTCCGAATTCGTGTAATTGACAACAGAATCGTCTAGTAAGACAAAAAGTACAGACTCGTACTTTGGCTCTCCACCACAAGTCATTGATCACGTACGCATTCAAAAAAAGTCACTTCGATTCTGACTGGGAGTCGAAGGTTCGGGCGGATCCCAAAGACCGAATAAATTTTGCAACTTTGAAGGTGGCACTTCATCGGCTGATAATGTTTGGCATTGCAGGGCTCATAGAATGGGGAGATATTTGAGTGAATGGGTCATGCTCAGATTCCCTTCTACTATGCCTCAAGAGAGAAAGAGAGAGAGGAAAGAGAGAGCCAGAGACAGAGGCAGAGGCATGGAGAAAGAGAAAGAGGGAGGAGAGTTAGAGAAGTAGAGAGAGAGTAGGAACAAGCGATCCCCGAAAACTTCGAACCTGACCTATTCATCAGGTAACTCTTCAAATTCGAATTTCTCAGAGCTTTGAGTAACCCAAGTTTAAAGAGTTACCAGTCAATCGATTCTCACCTTACTTGCAGTAACCGATATGACCGTGATTAGAGTGAAAAAAACCCGAATCGCAACTAGGGATTAAAAATGTTATGCGACGATCGGCTTTGCCGGCAACTCCCACATAATAATATCGGACCAATTGGGTGATGTCTGATATGGTCAAACACCTGTGGACTACGCCATGAACTTGATTTGTTCTGAAAACTGGGTGGTGCTCAGATTTGTATTGATTTCCAGTATGAATTAGAGTAGATGTGGTAGAAAAGTGGCATCATTGGAGCTGCAGAGGAGGTCTGAGAAAAAGTTTTTTGCAGTGACTCCTCCACTGATGAAAGACTAACCATATTACTTCGGAGTTGAGGGTTTTTTCTGCCTTTTCCACAAACTGTTTTGCAACATCCACTAGTTCTTTCACTTCATAAAATAGCCCTTGTCGTAGGTGGAATAGGTGTGAGTATCACCGTTCAAACGTTTTCAACGGGAGGAGATTCAGTTGCGCTCACTTATCACCGCCAGAAAAAGAGTTGGAAGACGTAATGGGTAGATGAATTGTAGATGAAGTGAAGGGAGGCAAATGCGGCCGTTAAAGTATTCGGATTGAAGTAAATAAGCAAAATAAAGAAGTGAAAAAAGCTTCATATTTGAGGATGGAAATTCGAAGAGGGCAAGTTTCCCTGAGAATTATTACCACAGCTCTTTTTCTTCCCTTCTCAAGTGATTTTTGGGATCTCATGGGGCCTTTGATGATCCTATTGATGAGTTTTTCCCATCGCATCAGTACATATTCGGATGATTCTCTATACTAAGCGCATAGAGGCGTGACTTGTGAGTGGGCAGGGTTTGTAAGGCGGGCGACACGACATAGACGCCTTGCTCCTTTGCTCCCGTAGCACATGAGTAATGAAACAGCCCAGGTGTTTTTTCCGAATCACAAAACTCAAGAGTACATGGCGACATACGATGGTAGACGAAGTTGGAAAGGCGTGAGTGGAACGACGGCACGAAGGACCATTCGAAAATCAAATCGGCTCGACTAAAAGTAGCCCAACCTCTTATTCTGAGGAATCTTTTGGAATCAATATTCCAACTACAAAGAGCTCTCTAGCGGTGTCAAAATCTTATTGAGGAAAACCAAAGCATCAAATAGAGTTGAGGAGATTGTTAGAGGTCAGAAATTGGTGAGCCAGTTGCAGAGAGCTGCTAAAAACATTATTAATACATTTGCAAGCTCGATCAATGGGTGCAGCATCGGTTGGGTGGAATGGAAAGAGCTGGATCGCATGGCTATTTCTCTTCTCTTACATGGCAATCAAAGACCTTTCTCACTTCGATTTGTAAAAAACGATGGAAAGCCGATCCTTCTTTTATTGTGAAAGGTAAATGATATAACAGAAGCCATCGAGGGAGTACAGGAAGGCCTCTTATAGGAAGGTCTAGGAAAAACCCTCTGAAAATTGAAAAGGAATGGGTTTTCCATCATAATGACGTTACAGTGTACGTCATCCAGCACATGCAGACCAAATTACAGACAATTCGATTCTCCTCATTCTCCCACTGCAACTCCTGCACTCAACGAACCGCTTCAGATCTCTTGAGATTTTCATTCGCCATCTATCTGGTTTGCGAGGGTTATGTGAATGTAAATCGTGCACTAGAAACACAAGCAACCCTCTCATTTTATTACTTATTTGTTTATTTACTTAATTACCTTTCGCTATCCTATCTTCAGAGAGCAGAAATAGGGTTGTGGCATGTGGCGTACTGCATTTCACCAAAGTATGTATGGTCCAGAGTTTGAATCCTGGATCCATACTAGCCTAGCCGTATATCCATGGATCACGAGACGGACTGACAAAAAAAGGCAAGCCTTCCATCCTACAGGGTCAGTCTTTTCGTGATCCATAGATAAAGGCGACGGCTTCATCCAAAAGCGAACTTGCTTCGACGATTTTGCAAAGGCATTTGCAATGGAGCGTCCACGTTGGAAATTCAAACAACTTGTCGTGACCTACTGCGACTGTAAAAGAATTCTTTTTGAGATTTTTAGCTCACTGTAACCAGCTCTTCGTGCAGTTGCACACATCCGAAATCTCGCCCAAACACCCCTTCGCTAGCTCGTCCGCCTCGTTCGGCCCCCTATTTTCACTGCTTTTAGGAAGCCTTATATCCCAAGAGTGCCACCGATTTTCTCTTTTCTACCGCCTCCTTTGCAATACCCTTCACTTACACTTCCACTTTTCGACTCCAAAAGGGCACTTCAAAACTATCGCAGGGTGCCTGCCTTTGTGGGGGACGTTTTGGTCCGTTATCATGAATAAATGCATAAAAACCCAGCCAGGAAAAGCTTCGTTGCGTCGAACACGGTTTTATGCAAAGACAGGTTACTATACAAAGATGAGGGGGTGTCAACTACTTCATGAGAATCATGTCTCTTTTTTTTCACAAATTATTCTATTCTCATCAAAACGTACCGTAGTTGCCGATTGGAGAAAATGGGCGAAAAAGGAAAAGGCTTTCAAAATACGATCATTTTTGAGACAAATCGAAGTGGTGGCATTGGGAGCAAGTGAGAGAAAAATCACGAAAAAGAGCGGCTCGAAACAAAATGTCTCTTCAATCATCACCAACCACCAACAGAAGGTATGCAGCAGCCGATCGTTTATTACAATAGACAATGTTTTGATTGGCCTGTCGAATCGGTTGGGTGACTGGTGGAAAACGAAGGTGACGACCGCCATTTTCACGTAGTTGGTATGCAAATCTGCTGTCAAATGCAACTGTCTGTGCAACCGTTTCCATCAACACAACCATCATCAAACCCACTGATATTGCTGTCGTGGGTCGCCACCCGATTCCATAGCTGTCCTTGATAGAGAAGGGCCCTAGGAACACACATACAGATGGAGCAACTTAGTTAAAGACACAGAATGAGCCAATTCCATGCACCTTTATTGGTTCCAGGGCAATAGTGTTGATGCCGAATAGCTCATCAATGGCGAAGGCAGCACAAAACCCAGCAGAAAACTGTGAGAGCTCATTTGAAGCAGACCTTTCTGACATTGGACGAGTTTATGACGACGAAGGGGGTAATTGAACGAGATTTAAGGAACTGCAGAGTACCGTGTATTAGCTATGTATTAGCCTATTCACTTAGTGCATTTTTAACAAATGTTATTTTGAATGATATCGGCCTTCATAATACGGCTGAGTACGTCTTAACTTGGAAATCTTAAGGGGTAGTAAGCCTATTGCACCCTATCTATGTCGCTTTTCTTGTTATGTACGAGCATCTGCATGAAAAAAAAAAACAAAAAATTGAAGGGTTTGGTATGAATCGATTCTATTACGGAATACGCCACGCATTCTGCCTGTGTTCAAAACTTCACAGGGTAGATACCTCCATCGTCCCTCGTCAGGTGCAGCGCTTGATGTAGCCGCAAAAAAGGAATGCCGTGAGCGATTTTTGGACCAGTCCTTTGGTATTGAGTGTTGCCTTGTACCGACCTACTTGTACGATTCCTTCACATGAGGAAGCCAGTTGGATCGGTCAAAGTCGAACACTTCAGTACGCTTGACCCTTTGCCAGTAGCTCATTACATTTATTCATCGGAGTGGAGACGAAAGTGTGGCTGATAAGCCCGTGCCGTTGCAGGCCGCTGTACTTGTCAGCTGCCTCCTCTTCCTTCTATCTTTGGCATTTTTGCCGTTTCTTCGTTCATAGCAAGGTCCTTCTCGATCATGTCTAACCATCTCTTCTTTGAGGCCCATCGTGGTCCCTTACCTTGCCTTTGAGTTCCATAGTTGGATGGTTTTGTAGCCTTCTCAGAGCATGTCCGTACCATCGCAGAAACTGTTTTCTCATCCTCAGCGAATCTTTGTACCTATAGGGACTTACTTTTCATAGAAGATGCCCTACGCACTTACCAACCCCATGTTTTCGGTGTTTTTTATGAATGACAATTGGACTCGTGCTTCCCATTCAGCACTGTGGTACGGAGGAAAAGGTCCAATTGTCTTCAAATTAGTATTTATGGTTCATGAAGCCTTTACTGGTATACTCAAACCGGAGAACGGGATGTTCTCATAACTCAGCTGCGTGGTTTATTGAGCTATTCGCAGGATTTCCCTAACCGGAATTGCCATGGGACGAATCGGAGTGGTCAGTACTCCCCCAAGTGGGAATATCAGTTCTATTAGTATTCCACAAACAACTTGGTCCCGAGACTAAAGCAGATCTTCATCATGCCCCTAACTGCGAGTTCAGTCACTGCGCTCTGTTGCGAAATTGCGCTCCACTGCCATTGCAATCCATCCTGTTTTGGCATTTTGCCCGGCTTGAGCAGATTTTCTTCTAGTTCCGCGAGAGTTGGAGTTTTCTTGCGTCGTTTTATTTTTGCTAGAATTCACTCACTGTTTTATCTTTTATTTTTGTACGGGTTTTTCATCAAATAGTATTTAAGGAGTGTTTAAATGGGGTGGTTATAGTGAGAAGGGATTTTATTCACATTTAATGGATTTTGCTTTGCTAGGTTTAATTTATTGTGTTTTTAGAATTATATCCGTTTCCGCCCATTTGAATTTGTCACATGAAACTAATCAGGGTTAAATATATATTTTACTGGTCAATTTCATAGCATTTGAATAGGTCTGCGTTAGGTTGAGTGTAAGAACACTTCTCCTTTGCCAATGCATTCCTTCTCATTCTATGCTTTCAATCGTGTTTTCAGGGTATTTAAAAAAAGGATGAGTGAAATCCTACGGTACTTGTGTGAGGTCGCCTCCGGGCAACTTCCCATGAAGGAAATCACTCATGTAAGTTTCTTTATCTTAAACAAGTGTAAATCTCGACTTTATGTTTGATACATTTTTATATTTCAGAATAATGAGAAATATTATGCTTTTGGTGATCGAGCTTATCATAAGGATACTGAAACAAACCTTCTTGTAAGTTCAATGTGTACAAATTGATTTGAACGCCATTATTTTAACCACTGAACCCTTTTATCTGCAAGATTTGTTGGGTTTTTTCACATGTAACATGTTGTTTCGGGCGCTGTCCTCTTACAGCAGGGAAAAATTCAGTACGGGAACCTTTTCAGTGACCTGACAATAATATAAAATGCTATCCCGAATCCTGCTGGCTTTGAACTCCCACTGTTTCTTTTAATGTTCAGTCAATTGGGAATTTTGTTTTTAGCAACAATTCATCAGCTACCCATCAATTGTTAACTGATGGATTCCCCAGGAGATTAGCTCCTTAGTTTTGGCTTTCTATTTAGTTGGGGAATGTTCCATCATTTCTTCTTTTTCCCAATCTACTTAGTAATGACATTGGCACTACTTTCCATCTTTTATTGGTTACCTTTACGCAAGTTTTTGGCTTTCTGCATAGAATTGAGAAAAAATTTTTGTTTGATGGCTCCAAAGGGGACGCTATGTTTAGGTGTTTTCATGTTTTTCTAGTTTACAACGGTTTTTTGACCAGATGCTTTTGAGGTGTACGGCAAGCAGAATGATTACTATACAATAGATGCTCTTCTGTTTCTTTGGGAACATCGCGCTAAAACCCATCCTTCATATGTTCGTGATGCTACTGCTGCAAATGTGAAAGTCGTTTCTCGTCCAGATAGGTGAGACGCAACTTTTCATTTTTCAATCGATCTATTTTCTTGGAAAATCCATTTTATAGAAGAGAAATTCTCGACTATCTGAGTGGAAATCGATTGGAAATTCCTGCAAATCATAATCCATCACATGCCCCAGCTCCAGGTATCGCTATCAGCCGACTTGTTCCAGAGACGAGTGAAGAACCCGAGGCTAAAAAACTGAAACTGGAACATAATGCACGGTGCGTATTTATCAGATAATTTTTTAGCAAAAGAAATGCTTGTATTTCTTCTAACTATGCGATTTTATGAAATAATTCTCACCCCTTTTGAGGCATTTTTATTTGGACTGGCCATATAAGCTTCGTTGAGATTTACGAAGAATAGTGTAGTAGCTTCTACATTTTCTCTATATTAGTCATTTAAAAGTTACCTCACATATCACGTTTATAGCTGGACGCAAGTTTTTTTCTTGTTGAGGATGAGTTGAGTTATTCGTCATTTTTTTCTTGCCTTTTTTCAGGCCACGTGTGGACCAATTACTCAATAAAGAGCGAGTTGATCCATCCGAAGTTCGAGCTCTGAATGAGTCGCTTACCGCTGACAAGATTGCTGCTCTTAAGCAGAAAAGATTGACTCATCAGAAAACCAAGATTGCAGCTGTTGATCCGTAAGTCCACTATGCTTTCAGTATAGCTAATTGCTATCTAGTCCTCAAATCATGAATTTTCTTCAGAGAGATGATGGCTGGTGGGGCACCAACAGAACCTCTTGTTACGCGGTATGCAATGGATGTACGAAAAGTGGAACGGGTGTACAAGACTCGTAAAAGTGTGATGAATGCTACCAAAAAGACTTATACATTTCTATTTGATGTTCTAAAGCTTATCAAGGTGCGTCTGGACTTACTATTCTCATATGCATGTAGTTAATGACCACATCACATCACTGTTTACAGTCTCGTGAAGAAGCCGCTAGGTTGAAAGAACGGGGAATCGATTCGACAAAAACACAACCGGCCAAATTTGTTGGGATGTATAACCGATATGATCAAGAACGTTTCGGAAAGGTGCATGATTGCTGTCATTTGGACAAATTGCTCGAATTTTTTTTTTTTTTGATTTATCATTCCTTTGCATTTCTTAATCCTGTTTCTGTTAGCTCAATGAGTTTCAAACGATGGGTACATCGTCATTTGTTGGAACAAATCTCAGTTCTATAAGTACATTAGAGAATCGGCCTTTGGACGGTGAGCATTGTTGCGTTCTCGAGGCCTTTCCTTTTCAAACGGTCCTCAGGCCAGAAGGCTAAATTTGCATGATGATTCGTTGCTGATTATTGCAGCCTTGGAAAATCATAAGCCAGAAGATACAGCAAGAAGAACTGCTTCGGCTGCGACAATACCGCAGGTCATCGGTACCCCTGATGAACCAAAGAAACGAATTAGTCGTACACCAATCATTATCATACCGTCAGCGATGACTTCTTTATTAACTATTTTCAACGCTCAGGATATAATTCAAGCAAGTTTTGGAATCTTCTCTTCCCTTTTTTAAATTTTTGTAGAGTGCTAGTTCAGGATATGAATTTTGTGACAACAGAGGAGAAAAGGAAAGAGAAAAATATGCAACGGAAGTCTCAAATATATATTCAGAGGAAGAAAAATGACACTACAGATGAGTTCCCCAACTTCTTTAGAGATTTTATTGAGTTTTTGTTGTTTATTTGATACTAAACTTGCGCCAGTAGAATTGCTTTTATGCTAAGAATGATTGAATGCACAATTTTTTTCTGCTTTTCGTTTTAAAAATGTCTGAACCCCTTTTAATTAATCTGAATCAACTTTTGTTTACTACCCTACCTTATTGTGGATAACCCGAATAAGTTCACCGACGCTGAATGGGACCGAGTTGTCGCAGTTTTCATAACGGTACGTTTCACAGTATTCCTTTCCTCAATCATAGTTACATGTAATGTTTAGGGACAATTGTGGCAGTTTAAGCCTTTTAAAAGATGGCACAGCAATCCAGTAGAGATATTCGCTAAAATTCCTGCATTCCATGTTCATTATGACGATCTTAATGTGAGTTTCCTACTTTACTTCTTTTCGTGCTGAAGTTGTAGCGATAGAAATTCAATGTCAACTATCTGCTTGTGGAGAATTTCCTTTTAATCTCGTTAATATTCCACAAAGCATAAAGTCACCATAAATGAAGCCTGAAGGCTTGCACAAACTCTAGGACTGAACCCAATAATGAATTCGCTAGTATTTCCCGAAACTTTGAGCAATTTTTAATGTGTACCTGGTGATTCTTGGGGTCATTGCAGAGGACATACTCAGAAGATACAGTTCTGATCTGATGTAAAAATTATTTCTATCCGTTTTTTTTTTTGAGTCTGTTTCTAATTCGCTGAACGTGATGATAGCTTTCTTGATTTTGGTTTTTTTTTGTGAATCCAAGTTGTTTTGCATAGCTTTGCGCAGTATTGACCTAGCCTATGGTCGCTTCTCCTCTGCTAAGTTTTGCCTTTTTCGGGGCGTCCTTCAAATGAAAAGAATGAGTGTTGTTCGAAGTGGTTCGAATTCCTCTGATATAATTCAGTTTGAGCTATGGTTCATCGATTGATTCTTTCTCTGATTTAGATTGACCCAAATGTGGCTAAATGGAGTGTGACGCGGTTACCAGTTTCGCGATCAAAGCGGCATATGGATAAGGCCAGATTCAGAATATTCTGGGAAGTGCTCGACCGATGGATTCCCGCTAATCGGCCACATTTGAGATGGTGATCAGTAGAGTGTTGTGGCATCAAGTGCGTACAGTATTGTTTTTATTTTATTTATGGAGTGAGTCGGTAATAAAAAAGTATGAACTTCGTGTGATGAAGGTTTCTCAAATTCCCTGGTGAACACAGTTTTTACGGTACAGTTTGCATCAGCTGATGTATTTTTGTAAGTCTTTCAATTCTACCCTTGTTTTCATTCTCGATTCGGTGGCCTTAGTATGTCTTCTGTTTGCCCATTGCCATTTCAAGGATATTTTGATTATAGGCATGTGTGGGTAGCTCAGCAAATACTGCACATCATGTCTTTGTCACAATATTCCTTTTTATTAAAATGTTTATCATCATTTATGTGATGATTTTCGTAGTAAACAAAAGAAACATTTGTATCCATGCAACCATTAGACTGCTTTTACTTCCTCCGCTTTGCTGGAGCTTTTGGCTGCTTCTTTGTATCTGCTTTTTTGCCAGGTTTCTTACGTTTCTTTCCGCTTATCTTGGATTTTTGTTTCACCTGCGGTACGGCTTTTGGCACAGGTTTAGTTCCTGACCTGGGTGGCATCGCCTTTGGTGGTGGTGGTGGTGGTGGGATAAGCTCCTTGTTAGCAGCCTCGACGGCACGTTCAGCAGCCAAGGGGTCGATAGATTCGTAACCGCCGTCGTCTAATGGCTCTAGGGAGGAAGTTTTGTTAGACGGACGGGGATCACCTGGAAGAGGAGGAAGAGTTTCAAAAGAGAGAGGAATGCCTTCCCGAGAAGGTGGACCTTCGTCTCGTGGTCGATGACCTTCTTCGTGAACAACCTCTTTCGGACCAATAAGGGAAACGTCACGTTGACCTTGTTTCGGACCAATAAGAGAAGCTTCAGAAGATGGCTTACGAACAGGAGCTAAGTTCTTTGAAGTGTCTAATTCATCTTCACGAGGCCGATCTTCTGTTCCATAATCTTCATCTTCTCCTTCCTAAAGTCGAAATAGACACGGACGTTGGATCCAACAAACTTTTCCTTTGCTCATAGACTAACTTTGATCTCTTAAGCGCTTTGATGACGTACGCGTAAATTACCCATCGATTGAGAAGTGCGCGCAAAATCAATACCCACTATAATGCACATAGGATGGAGTGGGTTTTGGGAGGCATGTAGACAGGGCATCATTGCATGCATGTGTTCATATTGAGCACGACGCAATAATTCACAATCAATCCATTGTAAATTAACGGAAAAATTGACATTTTAGAGAAAAAAAAGACGTTATTCTGAGAATTCCTCAAACAAATCGAGTAATTTCAATATTAAGGAAATCTCTAGAACGATTTTCCCCTAATGACGTCCTTTTTTGCTTATTATCATCTAGACTGATCAACCTCTCTGGATCTTTTGGAGTAGTTTAACAATCTGCTGCGGCGTTTGCTTTCCCATGACTGGAACAAAATGCAAGAAATCCCTAGCATGACCAGCGGCACGACACCACCAATTATTGTCACATAGAAGACGGCAGGATCATCTTCTCCCGACGACTTCCTGAAAATAAAAGGATGAAAATCAAATTGGAATTGGAATAGAGAACAATCAAAGATATGAAACTGAATGCGCCAGACCTTCGTTCTGAACCTATGTAAGATTTGGAAGAATGACTACGAGCAGAACTCAGATATGTTACCGTTTTCCTGATGGGTAAACCCAGTTACCAATGTGCCATCTTGAGTTCAACTAGAGGGAATGAACAATGGTCGTTATGCATGTAACGCAGCGAGACAACTAACTAGGGCGACTAACTAAAATATGTCGCGCGACGAGACATCTAACCAAAAATCGTTGCGTAGCGGGAATAACGCCACACACACAGAAGGAGAAGGATGCTTGGCTTGCCAAGTAGATAGAAGTTGAAGTCAATTTTTGACGACTTGAAGTCGATCTTTACAATAACGACTCATTTTCTCAACAGAGTCAATTATGATAGTTTTCCCACCCTATATTATCTCGTCCGCCCAGAAATGAAGGCTTGTGGTCGACACGGTGTCTACGATACCGTGAAGTTGCTACATGACCAGTATCGGATGTAATGTCGCACCAGGTTGGCCTAAAGGCACGTAGCCGCGCGAGGGGTAGGATCTATGACGGCAGTAGTAGCTAGTTTCCTACTCTGCTTCTCAGTATTTTTCCGCTAGGTTGCTTACCATACAGGTAAGGTTGGTCAGGGATGGGAAGTAATCATCCTTACCCTTCATTGCAGTATAGTCTTGTTCGAGAAAACTTTACCACTTTACGCGGTTCACCAGCCGTCATCGTCAGTTATACCCCTTGTTACTCCGACTACAAGGGTAGGCAAAGGAGAAATGTAGATGGTTTTGGAAAATATAGGACCTTATCGATAATCTAAACGAAAGAATCAAAATGATTTACTGTTGTTCCTCCTTTTCCTCCGTCTTTTTCTCTCCCTCTTCAGGGACGTACTTTTCTCCATCTAGAAATCAGTATAAATTAACAGTTTATATTGCGCCATGCAACTGACTTTCTAGCAGATTGCTTTAAGCATTTCTAAAGGATAAGGGTATATTAATTGCTCTACAGGAGGTAATCAAAGACAGCGACTGACAGTCGAAGGCATTCCTCCACTCGCATCTGATGGTAATCAATGGTTACACAAGTATTCAGAGCTTGGAGAGCTTATTCCTGGAGATTTGATCCTTGAAATCCTATTGTTGTTAATATTTGGGCTTGGAATGTTAGTGGCCAGTGACTCTAGCGGGCGGCATGGAGCTTTGTGGTGAACCACGAGGTCGAAAATTGGATTTTGCCTAGCCAGAGCTTTTCTATCCATCAGTAGGTTACCCTTATAGCGAACTACATATTCTCAGCGAGCATTCAAACTTTTCAGCGGGCTATCATCATTATCTGAGCTGAATCAGATGGATGGGTATGGTGCAGTAGGATCGAAATTGTCGTGTTGCGGCGAGATGGACGCCGCGCGCGAAGGAATGTAGCAGAATGCAGCGGCATTTTGAAAATTGAGGAACAAAAGAGCTAGCAGTAGAATCATGCCTACATAACGATCGCATATCGATTGCGCTGTACGAAGAATGCCAGAGCCGTAATAACAGCGATACGAATGGTCCGCGACAGCCGCGTGCGGCGAATCGATTACACAAAACCGACCCTACTGCCTGTTTCTCCTGATGGACAAGTGATGGAGATGCCTCTCTGGGGTTGAAAAACTCTATTCAGCCCAATTTCATTTCTGCCCTTACGAAGATAATCAAGCCTTACCAACGTAGTAAATTGGAAATTCATCAAACAAGCATTGATCAATCATGTCTTCTTCAGTCCGGTTCGGTCTGACAAGATCCTCATTATACTTCAGGTAGACTTGTGTCCACAACTCTCGACGATTTAAATTTTCGTTGAAAATTTTCTGAATAAATTTAAAATAAGTCGCATAGGTATGAAAAACAGATAGAAGTGCTGATCCCTTTAG
The DNA here is from genome assembly GCA_000469685.2 of Haemonchus contortus. Classification (NCBI taxonomy): domain Eukaryota; kingdom Metazoa; phylum Nematoda; class Chromadorea; order Rhabditida; family Trichostrongylidae; genus Haemonchus; species Haemonchus contortus. Next base: position 9,939,888 of record LS997562.1, on the reverse strand, counting down.
GAAGTCATACACAGAGATATGTCTATATAAAGAATAGCTCTGTCAACAAGAACGCCTCCCTACCGAGTTTAGCTACAAAATACGACCTTCCCCTGTAGCCAACGCTAAGGGAAGTACAGTGGGGAAGAGATGAAGGTATCTCAGAGTTTATGCGCTTCGAAAGGAGAAAGTATAAAATCCTAGGGCGTTGATCAACCTCGTCTGATGGATACGACAATTCATTCGACTTCCATTCAAAATCGTAGCGACGTATTGAATGGTGTTCTGCCTATACAATGACTTGCGGTGGCCAGCCGATGTACATGTCAGTGCTTTTATCTTCCCAGACGAGTCTGGTACCAATTGACCAACTCCGAAGGGACGGAAGGCTTGGTTGACTTGAGCGGATATCGAACCAAGGTTCGAATCTGTGACCATGCGTGTTTGTTAGTGCGCCACTTGCCAGCACACTATATCTGCCCATGGTAGTACAAAATAGCATTACCATAACATTTGAACAATAGAACTCCTGAACTCCTTGCAGATTAACACGATAGCCTGGCCAGGTAGCACTACAACGACTGTGTGAAGTGCGACACTTGCCACTACACCACCTTCGCTACTGGTGGTTATTGTCACAGTTCAAGTACTTTAATCACTAGAATTGATCGACTTTCTGACGACTGGTGTGGTATTTCCTTCCCTACGAATACAACCTCATCTGCCACTTCGTATTTATTTCAGGAAGAGAGCAATTAAGGATACTGAGACAGTAATGAAGAAGACAAAGAACATCCGGCTCCGCGTTCATCTTTTCGAAGTTGTGGTCCTTCCTGCTTTGAAGTATGCCTCGGGAGCTTGGACTCTACGAAAGCAGGATGAGCATGCTGTCAGCGTTACTCAACGCGCTTTGGAAAGGAAGATGCTCGGAATTTCTCTACAAACGCAGGTGCAGAAGGGAATCCAGAGTTCCGATCTGCGCAATCGAACGAAGGTCAGAGATACCGTTGATTACGCCAAGAAATCGAGGATCTGGTGGGCCGGACACGTTATGCGATATACATAGTGATGACCGTTGGACCAGGGTGATTACGGACTGGTTCCCTCAAGACGTCAAGCGAGCACCAGGACAGACGCCAACGCGACAGTCGGACTTCTTCATGAAAGCTCTGAACGAAAAAAAATGATTCGCCTTGTGTCACTCGAGCGATGACGATTCAGTGCACTACTCTGGCTCGCGATAGGGACGTATAGAGACGTTATTAGCGCCCGCTCGAAGAAATCGATGATCAACAGACGACAGGTGATATAGGTCACGATTGTTTGTATGGATGGATGTATTAGGTTGTTGGGAAAGGAATGCGCGTTTGAGCTTAAAAATTTTGGCACTATTTACCCTTTACTGCCCCACGTTGTCGAGAATGGGTTGGATTTCTACCGAATTTTTCCAAAGAACATGAAACCAGCTAGAAACTTGCCTACAGGGGTAATTTGACCCGTAGAACACGAATATTGCCTATAAAGATGCCTAGCGCTTGCGCTACAGGCGCCTGCGTCAAATCGGTGGGTCACCGATCCTGCTAAAAAATTGCCCCTAACTAGTATCCCAGGCTTTTTCATGATGAGTGGATGCGATTTTCGTGTTCTACGGGTCAAATTACCCCTCTAGGCAAGTTTCTAGCCGGTTTCATCTTCTTTGAAAAAATTCGATAGAAATCCAGCCCTTTCTCGACAGAGTGGGGCAGTAAAGGGTAAATAGTGCCAAAATTTTTTATTATAAAAACGAAACTTAACAAGATCAATTACAAAGATATTCTCCATTACTATTAAAGAATTGTTGCCAATGTTTACGCAAAGAATAGATTCTTTTTCTGAAGAACTCGGCCAGCTGCGACTCAAAGTACATAGTTGGACACCCAGAGTTGGACGTCTTTGCGGTTTTTGAATTTGCTCTCGACCAAGAAGTGCTGCATCGAGCAGAGCAGGTGGTAATCGGATGGTGCCAGATCTGGGCTGTAAGGCGAACGAGGCAGGACTTCCCAGCTCCTATTCCTCAATTTTTTCCAAGGTGGTTTTCGCGACATGTGGACGAGCGTTGTCGTGGAGGAATTTTGTCGACGTCGTTTCAACATCTTGACGACGCAGTGCTTGATCCACGCGGCTCAATTGTTCTTTGTAAATGTCCGCCATAACCGTATGATCCGAATCCAGGACTTTACAGTGCACTAAACTTTTGCCGTTCCACCAAACACAGAGCATCCCCTTTTTGACGAGTACATCCGGTTTCGGAGTGGGTTTTGAAGTATCACCGGTGTTTGTCCGCTGTCGTTTTCGTGTTGTGTTGTCGAAACAGACCCATTTTTTATCTGATGCAACAATAGAGTTGAAAAAACCATTGTTATTGCAGCGACGAAGAAGAATTCCTGTCATGGCCACCCATGTTGCCTTGTTAGCGTCGCTCAGCTGGTGCAGTACCCATTTTCCGCACCTGTTCGTACTGCCAATCGCCAGCAAATGCTCATGGATGGTAGAGTTTGAGCAGCCAAAATGTAGTGCTAGTTCTCGGGTGGTTAGGCGAGAAATGAATGGACAATGTTAGCGCGCATTCCTTTCCGAACAACCTAATATATATGTGTGTATGCGCGTGTACGTGTGTATGTGTGTGTGGTGTGTATCTTTTTTTAACTTGACTTAGTTCTACCATGAAAAGAATCCAAAAGGGCGATGAGGAACCATTGATCTAGCTGTTCGATCTGAAATTGTGTGAGTTACCCTCCTCGTTGAGGTCCGAATAGAGGAAAAGGAAAGAAGCATGGAGTGGTCAACTGGTCAACTGCTCCTTAGATAGCTTAAAAAGTGTCACGACTGAAATGCTCGAAGTAGCTTACCATAATGTTTGGTACGTTTGAATTGCAGCCATTTTGTAGGCAGAAGCATGTGGTCGATTCGGAGAGAATTACACAAAAATTCTCCAACTAAAATGACGATTATATGGGTAAATCGATACGATGCGAAGTGGAACCTATCACAGCCCCTCTCAATCAAATCAAATGATGCCCTATAAGGATGTCATCTTTCATTTAATAGCAAGCCCTTCTTCTGTGAAGATTTCTCTTCAAGCAAAGGCACGGTTCACGGTAATTTTGGGACGACCAGTTCAGGACGAATAATGGAGGTGGAAATCCAGAAAAGTGCAGAAGCGGCGAAGGAAATGTGGAAATCCGCGTATTGAGAGAGGTGTAAGGTTTGTATTAGTATTAAGTCAGTTTTGGACGAGAATATGACCACAAAAGTTGCGTGGGGCGGTATTTGGACGAGCTCCCCAAATGAGGGGGCAATTGCGTACAGCTGGATACAATAAGCTGCACGTGTGCAACGTGTGCGTCCTGGTGCGAATGAAGCGGTCTCTATAGTCTCTGCAACGTCATGAAAGCTCGTCCGCCTTCAGATACGTCGGATAATCCGGTATTCGCGTCCATAGACGTCCTATCTGAGCCGCTTTTCGACCCGACAGCGTTCCTAGTGCTATCCTTCGGGACACAGGTCCATTCTAAGCAGAAATTTAGAAATCGTTTTTATCGTGAACAATGCCTTTAAGATCTTCCCAGTGGGGCATTGATCCAGGTTAAAAAAGATATTGATTACACGACTGCAGACAGTACAAAGTTTAGAAGGCATCAAGCCACAGGGAAGATCCGCAACAGGAAAAACTTGGGAAATGAAGGACCTTGCCCTTTGCTGCTGTCCTTAAATCCTTTTTGGACCCAAATTGAGCATAGCCGGTTTGAATTTTCGTAACATGTCCTCCATCGCGACAGAATCCGGCATTATACATGAAGGTCATCGAGCAGTAAACAGCTACTGCCGATTTAGGATAGTCATAGTCCTGAATGACATTACGATTTGAAAAAGGCAGCTATTTCTGAAGCAACGCCAAGATAAGAAGTTCTGCACAAATATTTGGACTTCGACTGGACAACTTCTCAGTGTTTTCTTTATCATACCATTGAATCTCTTACCTATGCCTACCTATTATGTTGGCAGTTCTTAGCCCGAATTCGATTCGATGATGGATGATTTTCTATCTTACAGATCCAATTAGCATAATATTATGTTTGAAAGCATGTCGTGGAATAGCTTCCTTTGACCATCATTTTGCTTTTGTCTTGCATTACTACGCCGCACACCCGAGAATAAATATTGATTCTTGCGCGCGCGCGTGCTACCCAAAGTCATTCCAAGGCATCGTGAAACGTGAAAGCAGTCTAACGCTCCATATCATTCGTAGCTTATCCGGCACAATCACAGAACCCTCGACAAAGATTAGATATACATCGATTGCTTGACTCCTCCATCCCCGAGTTTCGATTGGGGAATTATTAGAGCGAAATGCTGGGTATGGTATATAGTATGCGACTCGCGCGCAGTAGCGTGGCATAAATTGAAGATTTGGGTTCCACTAGAAGCTTACGGCAATTGCAGCGGAACCAGGGCCTTTTGCCATTGGAATTCGGGTACAAGAAGCGCCACTTCCAGTCCAAGAGTAGGAAAGGCTATGATATCGTTTAGAAATACCCATTGATCTTTCCCTCCCGTGCTCCTAGAGGGAAGGGCGCTTTTCAATCAATTCGTATCTAATGCCCTGTTTCCAGAGTTGCGCAGAGGTATGAACGCATTTTGAGAGCTGAGTTGCACTGTCTAATTCAATGACATTCCTTACCCCTAGTTTTACTACTTCCATCATGAAAGGTTTTCTAAGATCGCCTTTTGCGCATTTGATCCTTTTTCCAGTACTAGCAAGCACTGACATCATCAGGAACAGCATCTATAATTGGAAAAACTCGATTTCTCTTTCGAAGGGCAAGGTACATAAGGGCCACAATATGCCTCTGCCTCTAGAGCATTTTGACTTCTAAAAGAGGGGGTACGAAGAACTTACACAGCTGAGAGACATCTTTCGGGTTGGTCGTAGTACTGAATTCAGGTAGCGGTGCCGCCGGACTCACTTCGCAACCACCCAACGTCGGACAAGAGATGGAACTGAGGCTCCTTCCATGTCTCGGCTTATCGAAACAATCCGCTATCAGATATCAAGAAAGGTCTTACTGATGGATAGAACTGCGCTATATCATTGTAGACAGGCTCTGCATATTCAGCTGTGTATCTACGAAAAATCTGAACTTTCTTCAGCTAGCTTGCAGCTAAAGTAAGCGAGCTGGATATATGACATTAGGTCCTGTTTCTGGCAAACACACCAGATGGTCGTGTTCTTCATGAGGACAGCCATCGCAAGCCTCGGCAAGATTGCACCTACACGTGGAGCCGTCACCATTCTGCTTTTGTCTGATAGATTGATACAAAAAATAAAAACACCCCATGTGGGGCTTACCTCTCAGGTACTCCTGAGCTTTTTTACTCTTAGTTTTTAGCCGAAGATAACTGTTCTAAGAGCTATCGCCATAACCCACATTTCCACATTATATTTGAATGAGAGGGACAATGAAAACTAGAAAGTGATTGGATCCAGACTTGACATTCGCGTTTTCGACGTACGCTGCTCGCTGGCCACACCCACAGCCGCCATCGCGACGCACCATTCCGCGCGATGCGGCGATCGATATTGCGATTTTGTGTCATGACATGATTGAACGCACTCCTAAGGGCTTCCAACTTGTTTCTTTTTTGGCTTTTGTAATACTGATGCACTAGCTGCTTGGTGTACGGTTACCCATTGGCTTCCCATGGAATTTAAAGCTGTTCATAAACAGACGCTACTGGTTTATTGACAATCATCATTACAGCGATTGATAAACAGAAGGCCATATACCAAGAAGGCACCTTTAGAGAGTTCAACCCGTGAGATGGCTAGACAAACGAGACAGCTAGACATCGATCACCGTTCACGCGAGAAGGTAATTCGCAGTAACGACGGTGGGAGCTGACCAGAAGACACCGAATGTACCATCTGAACCCTGAGGCAGGTGATCGCAGCTTCGCGATTAAAAACCTGAGTGCGTGGTCGACCAACATAATCACTTGGTTACCCGCTTAGACCTGATCATCACGCGCAAAAGGTACTGTTGCGCATCGATTAGGACAACTAGCAAAGGAGATGATACACTCGCGTCGTTCGGCGACAGCAGTTACCCTTGAAGGCACAATTCACGTTATGAATGGTTTCAGGACTTCCTCCTAGATAGCTCGTAATGAGGGCCCACAAAACCGGTTTAACCGACGTACACACCCAAGGCGGACATGTTCTCACGACGCTGTAGAGGCTATAGAGGTCGGGCCGTTCGCGTAGGAATTCACACCTCACACGCAGGCAACTTACGGCAGCCAGCTGTATGCCAGTTGAACAACTCGTCCAAATATCCCTTCCATGCAACTTTCGTAGATACATTCTCGTCCAACCCCTAATTATATCTCTTTCTCAAGGCCTTGTATTGCTCTGGATACGCCGCTTTTCGCGTTTTCTTCGATAGCGAACGTGGGAGAGGTTAGTGGGCCAATTTACTGAAGTAATCAGTACCTATCCATTCTTTCTTGCGGGAGACAGTCACCCAGATCCTCTCTGACGAATGCTTTGTTTACTTTAGAGCAGCGGTACTAGCGATGAACACTGATCGGAGCTCCTCTCTGTTTTTCTTCTACTTCATTTGCACGGCTGTAACAAGACCTTTGCTTCGTAGGACATATGAAGGTTTCTAACGTCACGTGCAAGTAGGGTCGATGGGAAATTGACGACGAGAGGGCGATCGTTCATTGCTCTTCCCAGACGCCATTATTGTCGTTCGGAGCGATCGAAGCTATTGTTATGCACGGGAAGAAACGGCGTTACAATGTCAGCTCTGTTTCGCAAACTTTCGAAAAACTTTACAATCCCAGACGGCTCATTAACGCTTATGCGAAGTATTTGCAGTTGGCATTACTCGGACCTTCCCTAATGAATAAAAACAACGGTATGATCCGTGGCTATACATTAGCTTATGATTTGTTGAATAAATAGAACAGAACGCATCCACACAATATGAGATCTTGAATAAAAGTAGTATCCATGGCTTACACCATCGTACCACTGCTTCTAATCATATGTACACAGAGTAGAGATAAGCTTCATTTATTCCATAGTGAATACTGTGTACAATAAGAACACTGCTGATCTGCATTGTGAAAACCAGCAAAGTGGATAATTCAATGAAAAGAAGTGGTAAATAAAAACAACAACAACAAGCTATAGTAACCGGATTATTGCAAAACGAAAGCTAAATGGATATAACTACCATTACTGCCATTCATAATTGTCTACAACAGAAAAACGGCCACTACAGTAACAACAGTTAAAGAGAAGATGTTTCTGAAAACCTTGATCCATGCAGATTTAGGGCTTAGGAGCTGCCATGATTGGAATGTTTCTCTTTTGTGGCTGTCCTTCGACGTTTTTCGGCGCTTCCACGCTCAAATGACCCTTGTCGTCCAGTTGCGTACGAATCGCCTCCAGGTTCACATTCTCCGGCAAAATCCATTTACGCGTGAATGATCTGGAATTTTCGGGAGAATCGAGAAATATACAAAACACGTGTTGTTTATAAAAAGAGCAATTACCTATGCATGGCGCTATTCTCTGTTTTGTGCTCCTGTTTGCCCTCGATAGTTAGCTCACGGCCTTCCAGATGTACATTTAGCTCTTCCGGGCGAAATTGTGAAACATCCAAGGCGACAGCGAATTTTTTGTCGTCATCCACGAGCTAGAATCAATATCGACTTTGCTCAGCGGTTACTATGGGATATTTCTACGAAATGTCGCTCATAAACATTCACCTATGAAGAAAATGACTGCAAACTACGCCATTCAGCTCGTTAACAAGCCAGCAGTTTATGAGCTCCCGTTCGTCTTTAAAACATATGTACCTTCTGGGTTTCGTTTGCCACATGAAGTACCGAATGATCAGCCTCTCTCCAATATGGAAAAATGCTTCTTTCGAAACGCTCCATATCTCTCATGGTGTCATACATCATACGATTCATTAGACGAGGCATCGGCCACAAGTCCATTATTGATTATCGATTGTCGTAGATCGCTGGAATAACTTTATTGATTGGGTAGATGACTTTGCGAAAAACAACGCGAGACGGAAGATCCTGTTCAATACGAAAGAAGGACAGCAAATTCGTGAATCACCTAGAGTGCACGACCCGGCACAAGTGTCTAAAACGCCCGATTCAATTATAGTCTTTTTATCATCCAGTTCTAAAGACCCAATTCGCCAGATGTTACCACTGAAGCAATTCCTCTGGAACAACTATCAAATAACAGATCAAAGGTCGCAGTAAGTAATACTGACTTGAGCAGACAATTGAAATTAAATTAAATTATTGATTGGCTACTTGGAAGAGATCGTGAAACAGGAGCCAGATCAAAGCCATGCTTAATTATTGTCGATGGGGAAGCTGGGCGAGTGGGCACACAAGCAGAATCACTGCAGGGGACAATAACAAACTGTGCGAAGAAGAAATTCCTGCAAATCTGCAAAAGGGATGAGAGAGTCAGAGAAATGGCCTCATCCCATGGGACTGACGTAAGCCCTATTACTGCCATCTAAACTTTGTACTAACAAGATATCTACGCCAGAGAAAAGCACTTACTGCAACACTGGGCTCCGTATCCAATAGCATCACCCCTGCCACACTTTACTCTTTGGAACTACTACTGAATCCAACAATAATTACAATAACAGTAAGTACACAAACATGCCTACACAAACAACAAAACAGAAACATTGGCAACACCACATGAAAACAAAACAAACGCGCAAAACCATTGAGAAACGTTGTACTCGAGAATACAACTGGTAAAACCTTTAGGCTTAAGCATGATTTAGCTTAAACTTCCTACTGTAAACCTAGGAATTTGTATAGGAAACCCAGCAGTACCATTGATAGGACCATCACAAATGCATGACAAATAAATGAGCTCAGTGAACGAGCGGGGTGCTTATATAGCCGACGCGGCACCTTTCTAGAGGCTTCTAGAAGCGATAAGTCCTCTGCGTCACTTGCAACTCGACCCCGCCCCCTACGGTGGTGACTCATCCACGATGATGGCTAGTAATGGTAAGGCAAGGGGCGGGGCTAGAAGGCTCTAGAAGATTCTGGAAGAACTTCTGTGGATCGTATATAAGCAGCACTGCGACAGGAATTTCAGAACTCAACAAGACCACTCCTCTGCATTCATCCACCATGCTCCATGAGAACGTCGTTCCTGCCACTTGTGAACCATGTCTGCAGCCAGCTTGACGACACCTTCAGTCGAACTCATCGATGTCCTTGCTCCCATTTGAGAATAAGGGATGACAAGAAGCTCCCGATGGACCAGGTAGGAAAGGTTAGTGATCAGTTCCAGGACAAATTGCTTCCAGAAGTCCCACTTTACGTCCAGGAGCCGGTTTTACCGTACACCATTCCCGATTGAAGGATCCCGTTTAGGTTACCGAAGATGATACCCGGCTGGTCATTTCGTTGAATGTCTCAAAATTCAAACCAGACGAGTTAAGAGTGAATATCGATGGTCGAACGATCACTGTTGAAGGCAAGCAAGAAGTCAAGGAAGGCCCGACTTACTCTGCCAGGTAGGGCCCGTAGTTCAAATTCCTGGAGAATTTCTATTTCTCCTACCCGGACTGGCCCAAAAAATCTACATTTCAGATCATTTCTACGTCGATGGAAACTTCCAGAAAATGTTGACGTCGAGCAGATCCGATCCACTATTAGTGAAGACGGTCAGTTAGCCATTGAAGCGCCAAAGCACGAGCCGGCTGCAGAAGAACTTAAACAACAAAATTAGACAAACACTACTTGCGGCGGTTGCGTCGCGCCCTTCGCACTGGAGCATGTCATTTTAGAGTGTCTAGCACTTCGGGAAGGCTTGATGACAGGAGGGTTCCTCTTTCGTAACTCTGCTTATTGGCGATTACGTAGCGCGCTCGAACACGTTATTTTAAGTTATTACTAGCTGTAAGAAATAATTTTCTACGATCAACGGGCTGTTTAACTATAGTTTATTAATGTATGTCTCTTTCCTGCATGTTTCCTCGTTCATGTTTCTTCCAAGACCATTGATAGGTAGTTACCCACCCCTAGTGAATGGCTAGTGAACACTGTTATGTGTTTCTATTTCTATTGCATGCTTCTTGGTTTGTGTTTCTTCTGAGACAACTGCTGAGTAATGACCTTGATTGATAGAATGCTGAACCCTGATTTAGGGATATACCAACTTCTATACAATTGATTCACCAAATCGAAAGAGGCTACGGATGACCATGTTACGCCAGCGACTGTGCAGAAAGAAAACAGAAAAGCTGATTAGCTGGGGAGTGAAACAAAGGCAAGGCATGAGGGCGCGAGGCGATCTTAATTAGGTTGGAAACTCCATGATCATTGTGCAGCTCGCATATCGATATGCAGCAAGTTAAAGTTGTTGAATGAAGAGAATAACAGCAATGAAAAACCAAAGCTCCAATAAAAATAACTAAGTTTCTCAGCAGTTTATTGGCAGAAAACTTCCCATTATAATTGGCTAAGCGTGTTGATTTTGTGCAAAATAAAAACAACACTTAAGTCGCCGTTCATAGCTCTATAGAATTTCCGCTTCGTTTCGCATTTCACATTTCACCTGTGCACAAAAACAAAGTTTCTGGCCAGCATTATTAAAACTTTTCCAGTTCATAATTTTTCTCAAGATGCTTTACCTTCTTATTGTTGCCATTCTCTTTAGTTTTTAATTTTTTACTCGCCATACTAAAGATATGCAGACGCACGGTGAAAATGTAGTCCTCACACTTGATTAAGCTTGCCTCGCACCGAGAATGCGAAATGTACTCAAGTGTACAGAAGTTGGCATACCCTCAAACCAGTGCTCAACCACTATCAGTGAAGGTCTCAGAAGGAACACAAACCAGTAAGCATGCAACAGAAATAGAAACACCGAACCAAAAAGTGTTCAGTAGTCACTAGGGGAGGATAACTACCCATCAGTGGTCTTGGAAGGAACATGAACGAGAAAACATGCAGGAAAAGAAACATACATTACAAAACTATAGTTTAACAGCCCGTTGATCATAGAGACTTACATCTTACTACTGGTAATCAACTTAAAATAACATGTTCGAGCGTGCTACGTAATCGCCAATAAGCAGAGTTACGAAAGAGGAACCCTCCTGTCATCAAGCCTTCCCGAAGTGCTAGACACTCTAAAATAACATGCTCCAGTGCGAAGGCCGCGACGCAACCGCTGCAAGTAGTCTTTGTCTGGTTTTGTTGTTTAAGTTCTTCTGCCGGCTGCCACTTCCCGAAACATTCCGATCCAAACGACTGCCGATCAACCCTGAATGAATGATTATCATTTACCTGTTACTTTCACAACTAAACTTATTGTGCCTATGATAAAGTGACTTTTACTGATGAGTAATAGCTATGTAAATGTTGCATGTTTACAGTTGTACAGGATTTAATAAACATTCACGACACGTAAACATTCATAAAATTACGGCACTCAGAGAACAATTTTTCTAGAAAGAATGACACCGCTATACACAATATTCACCCGCTCCTTAAAGCCTCCGCTTCTATGGCTAAGGAATATGAAGGTTCATGACACTGATTTCCGTTGTGCTGTGACCTAATTTGAACAATGTGACCCCGATAGGGCGTCAAGACCCGTACCAGAAAAACTTCATTTAATTTAAAAGTAAGTACAACGAAGTACAAGTACAAACAAGACTTTTCCTCCTATTCTCAATAACATCTGTACCGAGCTCTATAAAGGATCGCGCCATCCCTAACAGACGGAAAGATGGGGGAGGGGTTGAATGAGCCAAGATTATGTTGTATGATATAAAATAAGTCAGGTATTACGGTTACATTTCAAATCCTCGCTCGGTATCCGCCTATGCCGACCAAGCCTTCCACCCCTTCGGGGTCGATTAATGTCTAGAAGGATGTAAGCACTGACTTGAACATCGGCTGACCACCGCAAGATATTGTATAGACCACATACACATTTAATATGCCACAACGGTTCTGGATGGAAGTCGAATGCGAGGCGCGACGGGTGTCAACGCCGAAGACATTATCATTCACCTTACTTATATTATAAGGGGAATCGTTTGGGAGCATTTGTTTTTTGGGGGTGCTACCTATCAAGGGTTCGCTGAGAGATTTTTTAAAGAATTCTTGCGCCTGCGCAATCTTTCTAAGACATCGAAATTTAATTGGAGGGACATATGTAAAACCATTCTAAACCGGTACGGACGATACAACACTACTGAAAAACACTCGAGCCATCAAGATATAACACCAAAGTTGATGATTAATTGATACCATGCCATTTTTCGATGCCACAAAAAACTGCCTGATCTGGTATCGAAGAAGTTGTTAAATCAGTCAACAAAGTTCTTTTCACTGTTGAGAGTAACACCCCTAATATTGTTCGACAGAGAACGAAGGAGATGAAAATCGGTGCAAGGTGGGGAGAATGCGGCGGATGCTGAGGGATCTGCCATTCGAGCTCATGGGTGCAGCTTCGGCAGCTTTTGCGGTGTGGGGCTCCGTTTTGTCGTGAAGGAGTACTGGAAGGCCCCGTTCAATAGGTTTTTGCAACCGTACAGCCTCTTAAACCGGTATAGCTGGGCTATGTAAATCCAGGAATGGTGACCGTGACATGCCAGATATCATGCCCTCCCAGTGCCACCGAACACAGATCATGTCCTTCACTGAATAGGAAATTCATGACAACACTATACAACCGTTCTGAATGAAAAAAGATAAAGGATAGCCTTTGGGCGTTTATCAATCCTGTATGAAGGACGCGTCCCTGCACTCAATTTCCATTCAGAAGCGTATTGGCATACTAAATGCGTAGGTGCCCTATAAAGTGGCTGGTGGTGGATAGCCGATATACAGATCATGGTTTTTATCCTCCAAAACGAGTCTGATACCAATTAACCGACCGCGTAGATATTTAGATCAGTTGCTTTGGCCGAGTACCGATCCCGGATTCGAATTTCTGCTAAAGGGAGTCATTAAAGAGGTTAAGGCGGATATAGGACTTGGGCTGTCTCCACATCTTGCTTGTCTTCAATTAGACGGCTTATTCATTCCTAACTTATCTGGTTTCAGTACCTGAGAACCAATGAGACCGCCAACTTGTACACATCACCGAAACGTAGTACTTAGCGCGCTGCTAACCGAATTTTAGGTAACGGACTCACTCTTCAGATATGAATATCCGTCCCTTCACAGACGGAAATCGCTGACCAGAAATTAGGCCTCACTAGCAACGGTAGAGAAAAGTCTCAAATGAATCTTCGTCAGATACCTCGCATAAATTGCCTTTGGATAACCCCAAATCGGTATAGTACAGTTGTTTCATAAGACTGTGAAGGCGAAGAACTGAAAACTCTGCTCTTCTGTCTGCTTAGAGTTCTCGAGGAACTACCACATGGTGAGATTCCCCAAGAGTTTTCGCGAATCTTCTCGCTCACCTCTCCATTACGCTATGTTCACGTTGAGTCAGCTTGATGAGCAGAGATAACGGAAGGCTCAAAGCTACATGAGCGAAGATAACGGAAGGAAACAAAAAATGTTGTAGCCTGTAGACTACTACAAGGAGTTTTACGATTTCTGGATTTGTCTGAGTTATCCCAACAGAAATGTTCATCTGTATATAATGGAATTGTGTTCTGTGGGCATTATATATATTTTGATCACCCCGAAAACGAGCATCCGAGCTCTTTCACTTGCAGATGGCTTTCACCTCGAAAGTTGCTTACGACCAGAGACGAGAATTATCTGTTGGTTCAGCCGTAGGAGAACACCGAGGGCTAAATGCATGACAAGGCCTATCCTTCCATAGAATGCTCATCATAAACAATGAATTTACAAGGATTCAGCCAGAGTTCACAAAGCAAACACGTGCCAATGGTGATGTACCGAACTTCCCCTTCTAGATGAACCACGTCCTGATTAGCCGTCGAATGGACGGATTTGATATTCGGAAAGCGAATCCGCTCCCTGGGCCATTGGACAGCCGGACTAACATAAGTACTGCCACCATCCTATGTTGGGAACGGATAAACAATTGAATAAACTAATGGTTGGTTATCTAACTGTGAAGTTCTGCAATAAGCGCACTTACGAGTGCATAAATAAATAAATAAATAAATAAATAAATAAATAAACATATTAGGGTAACCTTGAGAGGGGGATGAGTATGACCAAGAAAAACTGGATCGATACGATTTCGAGACTTTTCAGGGTCTATTCGCCTTTGGGCCCTTCCGTGCGACTAGTGTTTTTCTGATACTTAGCGTGTTCGTCTCCTCCTGTTGGACATATTATGTAAATGAAAGAAACAATAAGACACACTTTCTCGAATTGTGAATGCATAGATGCGTTTTCAATGCAACACTAATGCCATACTCCCCCAAGACGGCTTCATGTCTGCACAGCTCAGTCCTAATGGAATGACCTCCTTCTCTCTCGGAAAGTCACTCATCTTTCTCCTTACTATTCCATTTCTGAACAAATTTTATCATTCACTCGTTTCGTTTATCCCCTAGCTATTGTAAGAAGGTCTAAGCCATGATTTTTTGTTACCCTTGCATCAGCATCTTCGGATTCCAGGATTCGACATAGTCCATATTAACCAAGTCTTCACAATTACATCTGAGCAGCGCATATTACTTACAATCGTGCTCATTTTCTAGCGATACCAGGGAATTTTTACATGTTCACTTAAATCTTACCCAGATGCGCAGACCGTTGAAGAGTGTGACTGGGTTTGGGTACCGTAGTAGAGTTGTGAAAACGGAATCAGGGATCTCGAACTTAACAAATACAAGACTCCATCCTTTACTCTTTAGATTCTTTCACTTTAGATTCTTTCTTTTTTAGACTGAAGACCACCAATAGACTTATTCTTCAGATTTTTTAGTTTGATACTTCATTAGCCACACGACCGTATGAAGTTGCCGAAGTGAACCATGTGATTATATTATTCAACATGTAGTTCTAGGGATAAAATCTTGGTCAAAACCTTGCTCTGACCAACCGAGCATTCCATGAACGCATACCGATCCCTGGCTTTATCATTATCAACCAACACTCTACCTTCTACCTTCAAAAAACCTTCTACCAACATTACGTCCCTGGAAGGTGTCATGCAACTCTGATATTATTCAAGGAGGTTGCGATTTTGCACAGAAGGGGTTTGCGCTTATATTGGTAAAACTAGGTCCCCGCTACTTGAAATTTTGACGCCCTATCTTTGTTTGAGGGTTCAAACTATGCCGCCTTTTCTTTTTCATCTTTCTTTTTTACTTTCGTTTTACTTTCAATAATTTTTCTTTCTATTGTTTCTCTTTTGAAGTAGACAATCATTTTAGAACAAATGCAATTATAGCTACAATTACAGGTCAATATGATTTTTATGTATTTACTTGTCATCTGCTTCACAGCTGCATTTGGACGATACTGTGCAGACGACCAGAAGGTAGGTTTCAAAGAGAGGCCACAAAAGCATGCATTTAGAAGAGAAACCCATTCATAAGTGAAACTCATCGAGTCTTGTGCAAGTTGAGCAAATATGGGTGAAAATGGTAGCTCACTGGCTAGATGCGTTGCGCCTGATACTTGTGTATTCCCCTCGATCAGATCCGGCTCTGGCTGGTTGCGACGACATCCTTCATGGATTACTAATAACAATCCTATTCAGTAGATGATGACACCGGTTAGAGTATAGGCTGTTTCAGAGTGCATAGAAAAGAACCTATGACTATTTCAATGCTCCTACTGCTCCACATAAACGTGAATGACGTGATATATCATCCTGCCAATCATTCTCGAATAATATCGCTTCCGAATGAGGACATCGCTCAAATCCTCTCTTCCAAAAATAATCTAGGATCAGCCCAGTTCTGCAGATTATTATTTACTGAAACGCTCCCAGATAGGCGATATGGTGTTGGTCTGACAATGAGATAAGTAAACTAGCCTGGGAATGGCAAAAGGTCCAAGGTTTAATTAAGACGCTGCCCTGTCAAAGATGCGTGGTGAAGAGGTGGGGAACCTAAGTTGAGCACTTATGGGCCACCTTCAGACCGGATTTTGCTATGACTACGCCACCGTTTGCCTCTAAAAGAGTTATATATCTGAAGGCAGGATCTGCAGGACTAACTCAGTTATCAGTTGTGTCTCTCAGAGAAGTGGTCTTTCGAAAAGACCGTAAATATGTCTTGAACTATATATTTTACCGGAGGGGATAATGCGCGATCCTCTCTGGGATGTGCGTGAAGCATCCTAGAGAGTATGGCTCGTGCCAAGCAGTGGTGTCTTCTCTGAAATTGTAATGATCGACTCGTTTGAGAAAGCCTCTTTTAGGTCTGGTGCCGTGGTCATGAGATTTGGGGATGGTGCTTTCATAACAAGACAAATGGGAAATTCGACTGCGACGATGACGGGTTCTGTGCCAGTCAGGAACAGCTGAAGAAAAAGAGAAGCAGTGGATGTTTCATACGAGAAAACAACACTGTATGCTGTTGTAACGAGGCGGTAAGTTGAAGAAAAAACGCCTTTTTACCTTTTACCGATAGACCTCCCAGATCTTTTCAAAAAGGTAAGCAAAGAGCAAGGCCTCCGGTCGGACATATGCGAAATCATCTACGACTGATTGAGCCAGAAAAAATGGTATGAATTTCAACAAAGTTCGGAAAATCCGGATCAATACCGCAACTTTCTGGCCTATTTTACTTACGCTATCGATTTACTTCCTCTATTACGCTTCAATCACTCAGAAGAATTTCTTGTTTACATTTTTGTTTACAAAAGTTGTTTCAATCAATCAAAGACTGTTCAGGATGGCTGCAATCTAGGATTTATAGCTGTAGCTCCAAAATACTCAGTTGGACAGGTTCGTTCAATTTTCCAAAGTAGCTATCTTCGTCTGGCTCACCCCGCCCACTTATCGCCAACGTTTGCAGCAATGCGTGAACACTATTGAAGAACCTGGTGAAGATCTGAAACTATTTCGAGCATGTGACGATCCGTGGTGCTTTGCTTTCCTTACAGCGGTGGGTAACCACACCCACTTTACGACTGCTTTAGACGATGGCATACAGTAGTTTCTAGGATGTCGATGGAGGTTTGACAACAGCACATCGTGGTTGCCGATCTCGGAAGACTATGATGCACCACATTTCCAAGGACCAGGATAAGGTAGGTGAGAAAGGCAAAGAATACGAGGTACAAGGATGATTCTATTCCAGAAGTTCAATAATAACACAAAATGGATGGAAACGGAACGTTTTGTTGGTTTACCCTCCTGCTCTGATATCACGTGGGACGTGGAATATTCGAATGGCACTCAATCTATGTGTCTTGATTTCTTCTACGAGGTATGTTTGGATGAGACCCTCATCGTCCCCACATTCATTTCGCATTATTTCGGGTAGTGGTTCTCGTACCGTTCGGGTACATTCTCCACGACCCATTAACTCGCATCCTCTCCTACATCCCTCCGTAAGCTAGCTGTTCAGTTCTCTTCCTTATGCGGCTCACTGGTAGGTGTTCTACTGCCTCAGGGTAGGTAGGGTAAGAGCGAACCCGTCTGGAAGCACGAAAGCGCTTATTTTAAAGTTGAGTCACCCTATACTTTCATAGTATAGGCCAAATACGAATTCTGAGGCCATCATAATAATGGTGATTGTGTGGGTTCGTTCCAAACACCTCTCCTTCTCCTCATTTGTAAGATGTATCTCTCTGGAACTTGCGAAAATAACCAGCTCTCACGTCCGCCACTTGCACAAGCTGAGCAATACATATGCATTCAGTTATTTATTGATGCATTTTGCCCTTCCGATATGCATGAAACAATCAAACATGAAAGTGAAGTGTTGCACAATTCTCTATCAAAAGCCGGATGAGACATCAAAGAAGCCTCTACTCGCCCTTGTTCTGTTGTGAAATCCCTCATTTTTTATCTAGTCCTTCTCATACCTTCACAACAACACTCGCTAATTTCAAGGGGAAGCCACAACGTAGGGCTGAAACGTCGGGTATCGATCTATCCGCATTTGGTAAAAGCTACACAACCGACTCATAATGAGAATATTAGACGGAATTGAATGGGTGTTCCTGTTTTTCTAATATTAAAATGGCTTTTTCTTTAGGAAGTATAGAGAACTTGCAGAAAAATATGTCTTGAAAGATTCCGTGGATATGATAACAGAGTTTAGATTTTCTAGGACATTTAATGGGATGCGATATGGTTACAGAGAAATGGGAGTTGTAGGTAAAGTAGGACACCCTCCTTACAAAGTCTGACAGAATCAGAGAGTCCAGTCTGTTTATAGAGATCAGGCTAGATCGCCCCGCATGCAGCAACCTAGTTTCGCTTGTGGTGGCGCTTCTTGACCCTTTCCTCGAGAATTCACCTGAAAAGCCTGCAGTGACCAAGAGAAATGTAGTAATCACGAAGAAACGACAATCAGTAACAAAATGGATATGAATAAAAAAGCATCGAATGTGCTTTTATAGGAAGACGAAGTGGAGAAAAAAGGGAAATTGTGCTGTTGCCGAGGACAACACAAATGCAATGAGAAATTCCTGTGGGGTGATGAATCGATTTCAGAAGTGAGTCATCTTTCATTCTACTATGCTTTTGTTATTGTAGCAGGTAATCGAATCACGTCTAAGTTGTGCTACAGCAAGTTAGGGCATAAGAAGCAAAGTATGGCCGCAGTATGTGACAACAGCGCGCGCGGTCGCATATCCACATGCCGCTTCTATTTCCGTAATCGAAATGAAGGACAGATTGCTGCCTTATAGGTACACCCTTAATCTCCTGGTCTTGACAGATGACCTCCTAGCCATTACGCGACCGCGCGCTCGATTGCCACGCACTGCAACCGTTCTTGGTTCTCTTCACGACATGAATCCACTAAATGCGGATTTGATGAGAATTTATCAAAAAAAAAAAGATGAAATGTAATGATAAGAAACGGTAGAAAGCTATTGATAAAGTTTTGATTACCAGTCATCGAATTGATTTAGGAAGAGCTGGCTGAAAAGATGGTTCGCAAGCGTTCCGCCGGTCATACTACAGCTGGCAGTACTTCATCCTTAAGTGATATTACCGTATTGCTGGGTTTTATGATTTTTGTAAAATTTTTCTAGATTTTTTACCTAAGTTTATTTTGTTGTGTTGCATACATTTCGCCTAGCTTAGTGTAATTAATAAATGTATGCCTTTGAATTCCTTCTGTCTTCCACCTTCACAGACGTTCCAGAAATTGAGAGACTTTGACCAGGTCGATCTGCTCCCGGTGTGTTAGTTCAAGGATTTTTAATATTCCAATGGTAAGGGTATGGTGCAGTAGGAACGAAATCGTCACCGCGAAATCGTCGCGAACGAGTTTATGGGCGTTGTGTAATCCGTAGAAGTTGCACCATTCGCGCCAGGACCTAAACCTTGCACGCAAGCAACGATTGCACCCAGCTATATGCAATGACGCGCACATTCGAACAGCTCGTCCAAATAACCCTTCCATGCAGCTTTTTTCGTAATGTTCCCGTCCAACCTCTAATTTTACACCTCTTCGGAAGCCTTACATTTTTATAAACACGCCCATTTTCGCTCCTTCTTCACAAAATCGGCACCACTCTGGACTATAATTTCCACTAGCGTCTAAAATTAGATAACCCAAAATTGATGTGAACGGTGCTTCGAAGAAGTGGTAACACCTGGTAGCGGGATATGTATGAACCTCAGAATATCTTTAAAAGTCCAGAACTTTTTGATTTTCAGATCTTTTGCGAAGGCCTCAACGATAGAATGATTTACTCCTCCATGTTATCGATGAGCGGAAAAAAATGAGAGCTTCATCGAAATCGAGGGACTGGCAAAAAAAATAGAAACAATGACGAATGAAGAGAATGTCGACGTCTGGGAACGGCGTCCAAGAGGTCGGTGATATCGACAGTAGATCAACCCGATCGATCACGTTTACCGTGTCGATGCAAAAGTGAAGATCAAGCCGGAATTTTTGCAAAACTTTCTAATTAATATCGTTAATGTAGGGTTTTCTAAATTAACTATGTGAATTTCTATACATACTTGAGTTTCAAAGAGAAGCTGAATGGATTTTCGCTAAGTAAGAGAACTCGAATGCAGTGTTTATTTAGGATTGGCATGGAGGACTGAATAATTTTAGAGCTTTTTGAAGTTTAGTCCGAACTAGCACAGCGGCGTAGTGCCAAGGAGTGCATTACACAGTGCACACACACACACACACACACACACACACACACACACACACACACACACACACACACACACACACACACACACACACACACACACACACACACACATACACACACACACACACACACACACACACACACACACACACACACACACACACACACACACATACACACACACACATACACACACACATACACACACATACACATACACACACACACATACACACACACATACACACACACATACACACAGTGCGGGGATCGTATCGAGAATCGATACACGCCCACGTCAACCAAGCCTACAATCCTTCAGAGGTGCCAGACTCGCCTGGGAGGATAAAAACACTGACTTGTACATCGGCTGGTCAGCGTAAATCATTCTATAGGCTACATACGAGTTCAAACGTCATTGCGACTCTGTATGGAACTCCGATGGGGGAACAAATCCCAAAATGGGATTGATGAACGCTAGGAAACTTCGCACTTTATCAATCCATCAAATGTAGCGCTTAGCAACTGCGTAATTTGATCGATGCTAAACTAGCCCGAATTAGACAAATCTCCCGTATCATCTCACCTGTTCCTTGAAATCCGCTGGCTACTAATCGCTTATGATCGAGGAACACCACCAGTTTGTGCGACGGGGCTGGCTTCACCATACATTAAGAATCAGGTTCTTGTCGAACGGATCAATACCCCATATGGGCGATCGCCCAACTTCCAGATCTGAGCTTCCACTCATGAGAATTCGATCCCTCCCACCTCACTAATCCTGCTCTCGACTCTAATTTCTCTGTTTTAACTTGCTCTTCTTGTTCATCTGGATTCTATACCTACCGCTTGTTTCAGCCTGTGCCCTTCTGAGCTCCGTTTGAGCCATGTCGCCTTCTTCGCTACACATCGGCTTCCCGTGTAATCTTTGAATGTATGCTATCTATCTCTTGTGAACAGTTTGTAGAATCGAAATTGATTAGTTCCATTTCCGGATTGCGCCTCGCATCCAGCTACCACTTGGAATGAAAAAGGATCATTGAATACGAACTCTATCCACACGCTTCTTTGCAAGGTCATCTGATGAAGTCAACGCTTTCATCCTCTTCAAAGGATTTGGTAGTGATTGGCTAACCCTGGGAAGGCGAAGGGCTTGGTAATCTCAGCGGGTATCGATCGAGGATCAGATGCCAGAGAGAGATGTACATAATAATAACAGACGTTACTTGCCACTCGCTCATCTCAACCACTCCAAGTATTTCTTCCCATTTCGAACTATGTCGCGATGTGCTGATTCGCTTTGCCCGAACTATTCTTCTATTTTTTCTAAACATTTTTTGGGTTCTCCGGATTCCCGCGCTTGATCCCTACCGCTCTTGAAAAAGCGCTCACCTACACATCCACGACTAAAAATTGTAGCTAAATGTAAGAGGTGTCTGGCCACGTTCTCATTTCATTAAAGCAGTCTTGAAATGTTTCAAAGACAGTTTTCAATGCCCATAGGAGAATCGCAAGTATTCCTGTCGGAAATGACTTGTTCCTGCTATGAGAACATTCAAGAGACAAAAAGGACGTTTCATTAGGGAAACGCTAAACCAGCCCATAATGAGATTACCCAGTTGCAAGCAGTATAAATCCCAATCTTTTCAAATCTCTTTGAAGAGAAATGGGGGCTGACCCGGTACACCCCCCCCCCCCCACAACTTTTCCACCAGCTTTTGTCGCAAAATCAAATAATTCAAGGTAATCTCTTTAATATGGACGTTAAACAACGTTCAGCGTCCAGTGAGTGGCAAGGGGAAGTCAGTGCTCGTACATGTCATCTATTACGTGAGGTCTCTTGTTTCTGTGAACCCACGTTCCTGTAAATCTGAAAATCCTGGAATAGCTGTCCCGGGAAAATCCTTGAGCCTCATTTGGCTTTATGGCACTTACCTCCGAAACAACGTCGATAGTTCCGAACTTGGAAGAAATGGCCCTTTCGTAGATAACTTAGCGTTTGTGAAGAAGCCATTTTTTGTCGCGTATTGGTAACAGTATTGTTAATAAACTGCATTCCCTCCTAATCAGAATCCAATTCTCTTCATGGTTACTTCAGAGTCTGGGCGAGATCATTGCTATTAGTTATCGCGATGAACCTTTCAGCTTTCAACTGTTTGTCAGGATACGCCACGCATTTGTCTCGTACTTCGATCGTTGCAGTAACGCTTTGATGTTCTTTTTGGTACTACTCAACCAAAACTGATATGAGAAGAAATATCTCTTTGTAAAGAAAAGCAAGCCGGAATAATCTGGCTCCCGGACCTGCTAGTCTTTTCAAGCTTTTACTCCCATACGTTCCTTGAACTTTCTCATATACTTTGCCCTTAGTAACCAGTTCAGGATTACTACAGTTTGTGTATATTTTGTGAGATAGGTGATTCAAGCCAGCGAACAGATTTTCTACGGCTATCGCTCTTCCCCACCTTCACTTCCTTCCAGGTGATCAGTCACTTTTACCTACACCTTTCCACCTCACCTTTACAGTGAACCCTACAAAACTCTTGATTTCCTAATCTCACAACCAGTGAGACAAAGCTTTTAAAAGTCTGTCCAGCCCCTTCATTTAGTCGACAGCTCGTGAATTTAACGTTTTTGTTTCTGAAATTTTATTACCGCTTTTGCCAGATTTATTGTCGCCCTATACGCAGTTCACAGTTTTCTTACAGTAACTTTGAATACTCTAACTCTACTTCAGCTATGCGGCTGGTGGTGCTGTCCATTGTTCTGCTTGCTCAGCTCGTTCAAGCCGAATTCACACCACATTTTCGAAAATTTATTCATGATAATTTTGGTGTAAGCATTGCCACTTCATTGGAACGTACGGATCTCGGTATGGATGCATCATTTGGTGGTCAGGTGAGGACACAAGTGTTTGAGCCTGCTTTCATGATTCTTTCAGACGAAAGACTCATTTATCGTGGTTGCGTATGTATATTGCTTTGACGAGCGTAAAATCAATATCCACCATTTCACAGGTGGAAGCGATTAGACTCTGTAGCTAAGCTGCCCAATGTGTTGCTAGACGCTCCATGATAACTCAAGTTTCTTCTCAATAATTTCCCAACCTCCTAAGGTTTATCTGCTCCCACAATGTTCTTTATATGCTCGTTCTATTGCAATATTTAGCAGTAGAAGGCTTCTTCCTCACGATCTCCGGAAGGTCTTCATTAGGGAACTGTGAATCACGGCTAATGGAAGTGTTGTAGTGGCAAGGGGCGCACTGCACACACGCGTTCATGGTCACGCGCTCGAATCTTAGGTCGATATCCGCCCAAGCCAACCAAGCCTTCCATCCTTTATACTTTAAGATTTGGGGCGAAGGATTGGCAATTTCTTAGTAGTTTCCAAAATCCACCTCCCTCATGAGGATGGACAGAAAAGCTTCATCCCAGCTCTATGAATAGGTGATCTCCCGACAGTTACCAGACTAGCCACCGCTTTTCTTCCTTTTCTTAGTAGGAACGACTTCTACATGACGGCACGACATTTACAAATAGCCCATCTGTAATGGGGCTTTCCAATGGAGCCTGGAACCCTCACGAAGATTTTTTCTGGTCGGATTTTGAATGAATTGACAAAAAAAAACTCGAAGACCACTGGTTTGAACAGCCCAATTGACTCCCTTACGACATCTGTTTCCCATTTATCATCCGCGGTTGATCAATGACGGATGTCCGTCAATCTAAAGCCATCCATATTCTCGTCACAAAAAAAGCTTTTCAAGTGAAAAATCCATGCGTCTCATCAGATTAGACAAAAAGTGATTTGTGGGACAACTTTCAAAAATGGTTACAGTTGTCCATAACGAAATTTCAGCTGAACGAAGACGATAAGCCACAAAAGCAGGCCGTCATAATAATTCATGGGATCACTAATAAAATTACACGGTTTATGGTTAGTTCAGCCATTATTTCAGTTTTTGCTCAAGTTCCTTCTGGAAATTTCCCTCTTAAGCCGATGGTACACTTCCTACATTCACATGGTTACCGTAATTCGGAAGTATACGGTACAACATGGGGTGATGCTGGTGCGACACCCATTGGTCTTGTCGATATGAAATGTTCGTATGTGAAGCAGATTAGGTCAGTGGTATTACTTTTATCGGTAAGGAATTCCCCGGGCGAACGTCCTGGGAGAGTTTCCCGGGCGAGCCAAGGGTCTCAGACGGGTTTATGGCTTAACCACTGAAGATCATGAAACAATCATTCAAATGCTGCTTAAGGAGTTTCATCATTGCGGTTCGGCAGTATACTGGTACCCAAGTAGACGTGCTGGCCTACTCGATGGGAGCACCCATAGCACGAAAGGCGATACTTGGCGGAAACTGTATGGACACCCGAGAAATTCTTGGTAATCCTTAGCAGTTACATATTATTTACTGAAAAACAGCTGCAGCAGTATACGCCATGCGTTTCACACTCACGAGGAATCGTAGACGCTTCTGAGGGGGAACGCAGATGAGCTGTACCCACAGATAGCACCTCAACAAATATAGGAATCCCGAGGAGGGAGAAGTTTCCCCATCTCTGACCTATGTACCCTTTAGGTCCTCCACTAACTGAAATTATCGATACATTCGTTTCTGTCGCCGGAGCAAACCATGGCAGTGTACTATGCTTGGTACCTATTCCAGTTGGCACTTGTAACAGGTGGGTCCGAAATCGTTCTTCCCTTTGAGACAAGTGATGAGAAGCTTCCTTCAGAAGGACCGGTTTACACTGCGATTCCGTCTTCCTGCAGGATATCAACAACCAGGCCGGATATGAAGGAACTTATGTATTCAGTATTTTCTCAACAGCTGATGAGAAGGTTTGTGAATGATTTTCAAAGGGAATGTCGTATGTTCTGACAAGTGGTCCTTCGGGCAACCTCCTACTTCATTGTCCTACCCACGTCTAGAAAATTCCACAAACTACTTTAACCCAGAGAATGAGCGGGAATATTAGGTTGTGTATCTTCAAAGGTCCAAAAAGATTCGTGTAATGCGTAAGCATTCTGAAGAAATTCAAGGATTCCGCATTCGCTGAATCCCAAGGAAAACGAGTTGATCATATGCCTGAGCGTATTACCTAAGCTGTAAGATATTTGTTTCTTTCCAGATTGGTTTCCGATCATGTGGCAAGCCAGTTTCACCGATTAAAGGCGGTACAGGTTATGTGAAAAAGGATGGATTGAGTCATGATCAAGTTATGGACGGAACACAACATTTACAAATGAACTTCATGACAAAGCATGCCCCGACGTAATACTAGAGATTGCTTTTGGACGGCTGTGCACTAACAGATTCAGTCTTCCAATTAGATGATTGATATATTTCACTTATTCACCTAACTCACTTATATGCGGATAGAGGCTTCATAGTTCCTCTCAGCCGCAGTGCAACATACCGCACCGCGACCGCGCGCGATTGAGACTTGCAATTGATTGCCGCGTGTTGTATATTATATCCTAATTTCAACACTATTCCTCTGGATTTCTGTGATATTCATTCTTATTGCTTAGCTAATTCCTAGTACTTTATATTAACTTACTCTAGAAACAAAAACAAATCCGCATAAGGTATAAAAAATCCACGATATTCGTCCATTTGCCTCTGGAACTTGTATGCCGTTGGTGCGAGCGGCTGCGACGCGGCTCTGTATAACCCTTGAAGACCTGATCGTGTTGGTAGCCATTATACATATAGCTAAGTCATGCACATCTCTCACCCGAAATGACTAATCTTAAGGAACCCTGAGCGGCCAGTACCTAATTGCTCACTTTGAAAATTTGAAAAGTGTTTAGCAGCCTAATCAAGTGAAATTCTAAGTTTATAAAACGCTATCGCCATACAATTACCATGACCCTTACCCTTTGCAAAAAGAGAATTCAAGTAAAATTAACGCGGGTGAACGACCAAGTAAATAGGTTCATGTTTATATTCACTTGTAACGGACAAAAAAGGGATGACCTAAGTATTTAAATTTTATTGTATTGACATATTCGTTGGAATAAATTTGAAATGAACTGGCACATTGTAATCGAGTCAACTGATAGAAATTTCACAGTGGTAGGAAGAATAAATATCACCAAAGGACTATCATTACAACCATGGCAATGTAATCATCGGAATAACAATGAGATTTTACCGAGACCAAGAGCTGGAAGGGATCAGAGAAGACGTCCAACTTATGCCCTACCTACCCTGCTCCATGCAGTTGCTTCTACCTTCGAAACCAGATACAACTCCCTCGATTCTCCCTTCCCAAACTCGCCATGCCATCACACGATAATGAATTATACGGCGCCCGGTCTCGCCGTATCAAAGTAGAACATCTGAAGAGTCTCCCGCCACTCGTTGTCAAAACCCTGGCGGGGGGAGTGGGGGAGGGGGGGGGGGTACCTTTATGAATGCAAAGTGCCCACGTCGTGGAAAACCAGCAAGACCGTGTTACTGTATAAGAAGGAAGATCCAGACGATATTGGCGATTATCGCCCAACCTACCTGCTGTCTCTAATTTACAAACTCAAACTTTTCAGACGTCGTCTTTAACAGGATCAGCAGAATACTAAATGAAGGACAGCCATGCGAGCAAGCAGGGTTTCGGGGAGGATTCGGTACAATCCTGCCGATCACATCCACACCGTTACAAGACTCATTGAAGTATCGCGAGAGTACAAGATGCCGTTACGTCTTACGTTCATCGATTTGAAGAGAGCCCCTGTGCGGTCGAGACAGAAGCCAATCGAAGCCGAGAGCAACCCGCCAATCCCAATCGCCCAAAACAGCAGGATTTAGTCCATTGGGAACAACAGGCTTATGCCAAAAACGTCAAGATTTTACTGAATTCATTTGAAATCGAGATGCAGGATTATTTCTTCCCCATTCACACTATCCTCATTGTGTCACAATGTTCAGAATCTTCGAATATGGAGCAATGAATAATCGGTAGAAACTAGAACCACAACACAAAGTCGGATACAATTCGAAGAAATGGGCTACAAGAAAGTGAAGTTGCAGGAAAGTCCCGTAGCAAATCATGAAATACTTACTCACTCAAATACTCTGGGAATGACTTTATGTAGCTCAACGAGCAAGTCAAAGCTGTTAAAAACCTGGGGTGGAACTTACTTCATCCCTAATATGGGTTCTGCCTGAGAATAGCCTCATCCCATGGGCCATGAATCGTTTGCTTGCTTTTCTGTTTGACTATTAAAATGAATGGGCATACAAACAATAGAAATAATTGGAATAACGTCCACATCACAGATAATTCCACATACAACGTCCACAACATATAGGTCGAAAAGATTGACAAGGAAATCGTGAGCACTGTAGCAATCACAGCATAATTAGCGAAGAGAATATTCCTTCAAAAAAGGCTAATTAGATACCGTATCAAAGTTCATGAAGGCTTTGCAAAAAGTCTCCAAGTATAAACTCATTCAATTATCGAGCTATACATATTGGTTACTTGCACAGGACATTATCATGGCGGACTGTAGGTCACAGTCGCGAGCGGTCGCAATAGCCGCTTCGCGACCGCACGCGCCTGCGATCTACAGTTGGCCTTGTTGACATTCTGTGCAAGTAGAAAGTTAGTTTATCATACAACTTACCTAATGAATGGCGAAAACGCATGTAAGGCAAAGGTCATGGATAACATAACAAAAGCCAAATCATTGGATTCCAATCGTGAGAGAAGGAAAACCGCTGAGCTCAGACCACTACTTACTGATAGCTGATAAGACACGCTTAAAAAAAGTAATCAAAGGGGTAATTTTCAAAAAAAAAAATCGACGAACTAAATGTCGGAAAACTACTTGAAACAAAGGAAGGAACAATCTTGATCACTGAATGACCAGATAAAATAGCTCGCAAAATAAGAATAAAAATAATAAGAAATAAGAAACTATCAGAACTTACATGGGCGCATTAATGCCGTAGTCGTGGAACACACAGCTGATCAATGCAGTGATAAATGATAATGCGAATATAGTATCTGTACTGATAGTACTTGTTAACGTTCTGAAATTGATTGCAGAAAAGAATATGTGATAATATAGTAGGGTTGCCTAGAAATACATCTGTGAGTGCAGGGTTCGTGGACCTGTCGCTAGGCTCCTCATCATAACACCAAATGGGTGTATTTTAGTTTCACACTGGCACTGCCAAAGAATGAATCCTTTCATTGGTCACCCCTAGGTGTATGTATAGCGACAGTTCGACTGGAGAGCGCCTAGTGGATGCAGACGTCGGCAATATGCCAACGCAAACTCTCAACGCAGCTTGCGAGCGCTATACGCACGCAGCGCGTACGCGCGCTACTGTTCCCAACAAAGCCATCAAATATACGAAGTCTCACCTTATAGCCGGAGTGGTGGCATATCCAAAAAGGAACAACACGACAACTGTGTACAGATGATCGATAAAATTGATCTTCGATTCTGCCAACACCAGAGCATAGACTACATATAGAAGTAGACTCGTCGCAATAAGACCTGTGGCTAACACGGTGGCATCTAGCGTGTTGTTGAAAACCTGAACTATTCGGAATAGTAACGTCTTCAAAATCATTCAGGGCTAATCAATCAATAACCAAAACAAACATACGTATTCAAAAATTATATACAGTAACACAATCAGATTCAGGTGAAATACAAGCCGTTCCACACCAAAAACTGCTTCCCAATAAGTATATTTCACGGCTGACACTAAAAACAAAAGTGAAAATATAAATAAGCTTTCTGAGAGCAGCTTTTCTCTCTAAAAAGGCCGGAGAGCCGTCTTATCGAGCACAGCTCTATCAACTACTATGCGGCGCATCTTCTTGCGAAGGGCAAAATGAAGAATCCCAATGAAAACATCAGTAAAAGAAGAGCATAATAAACAATAAAGCCTAAATGACTTACAATTCTTCTTAAGCTCGCATAGGAACTGTTCATCACCACCAGAGTAATTATCTGGATAAGGTTGCCTACGGTAGAGTATCTTCTCCCATACAGCATCTCCACTTGCCATCTTTTATCCTATGACCACACTAGGACTAGTCATAGCATTACTGAAAATTAAAAAAAAAGGATATGGTGAAAGCATATGGTGGAAGATAGAACTCGGGAGGCAGCAGAAATTCTTGATATTCCCACTAAGTTCGATGGAAACTAAAGTGACCCTGAGAGCTGGCAGATTTCGCCGGCTGAGAAGATCTTTGATCTGGATGGGTGATACAGATGAAACATTTGGTATCGCCGTCCGTAGGAAGGGACAGAAAAAATTACGCCCAATAACCTCAACAACTACTCATATCGTCTTGGCTACATGCTTACTTTCCCCCTCACCCCCCCCCCCCCCCCCCCCCCCCCCCAAAAAAAAAAGGCAAAAAGAAATTTTGTCTGTAAAAGCATCCGAAAACTATTTTGGCCAAATTTTCCCTTCTGGGCAATCAACGGAAACTCAATCCTATTTCCAAATCTGTGCGCGCTGTCTGTCGCCCATCTTATTTTTTCATTTCTTTGCACTAACCGTATGATAGAGACCAGCACGCTTTGGCTAGGACCACGCCTTTTAATTTTCTTTTCTGTTCCTCTTTAATTCACTTGAGTGCATTCTTAGAAAAATTCTTGCGCATCCCCTCCCTAAATCTTGTTTCGGCCAATCACGAAATTTGATTTTCAAATCAAAATTTTCCCTTCGCACTGGCTCCAAACTGGCGGGACTGCGTCTTGCGGTCAACGCGACAAAAGTGCATCACTGCTCAAAGAAACCGCTACGATTCCAAAATCTGATTAGCATGTAGGATCCAGTGGCAAAGGATAAACCAGGAAGAAGGGGACGGAGGACGATGGAGAACTCCACTCTGTGAGAATGGTTTAACGTTCCCAATTGGGGTTTACATATTTAATTGTTCACTTATTTAATTATGCATGGAAGTTCAGCAATGTGAGTCCGATGATCAATGCTCCCGCAGCAAAACCCATAGGCTGCTTTCAGAATTCGACCCCTACCGACGCGTCGCGAGATAGATGTTGGCAACATTGGACGCCGATGGATCACGTGTCAGTGTTGTCAACAGGTGGCTACCGCCGCCGTCGCATTGCTCGCTTGCTCGCTCGCCGGCACGCACCCAAGTAGAATCGTCGAAGTCTGGAAGCAGCAATACGCGCAATTTTGAATATTCGTAGCCAACATAACCAAGACCCGTAGCCAGATTACTGTAAGAATCCAGTGTACGTTCTCAATTTTCATTTTGTAAGCTCGACCATTACAGGGATCGAATGGAGATATCCTTCGAATTTACAGTTTGGCAGTCAAATTATCAAATCGAATTAATTTCTTCGATGAGTTAATTGATTAATTACTTGCTTATCAAAATATATCTTCGGATATTACTCAAATGATCATAGTTCCAAAATTTATATTGAAATATTTATTTGATGAGAATCGAATGGGGAAAAATCGTACAAAAACAGCCGAAAGCGCACAAAATGAAAGGCGATCAAAATATACAGTAGCAACAATTAATTGATGGAATATCACTTTTATTTGAAGAGGATGCTGTGTTGCGCGCTTACAGCTGCGCCCACCATCCACCTATTTCCAAATCACTCACTGAACGGACGAGTTTCACTGACTAGACACAATCAGCTCGCGACCTATCAGTGTGATAAGTAGAACTTCAGCACGACGTAGAATAACCAATATACAACATTATTGCCTTTCCAAAACTTCACACAAACAACCATTATTTTGCATAGTGTCAGGCCTTTTTCACACTTCAGCATCGTACACCTGTTTTCAAATCGATATCGATTTTACGCGTGCCAATCAATATGGAACGGTACACGAAATGTGAGAGTAGCCTCAAAATATATAGATGCCCTGAATGATAAAGCGACAAGAAATGAATGGAGGGAAAATACAAATGAATGAAGATGATTAGACAGTGAATACATAGAAATCGACATTCGAGCGAACCAACGATTAAAGGCAGCCGAACAGAAAGTGCCGAATCTACCACGACATTGTCCTTAAGCGAATCCCGGCGTCTCAGTGAAATCTCAGATATATTCTAGGCAGGACGACATGATTATGACCAGAAACCATCTACAAACACACCCCTACTTACACGCCATTGAGGGAGATGGAGATGACGTCAAGTTCACTTTGGACCGAATTCATTCAAATCAAATACGATATGCATACGTTGATGATGAATCAATTTCGTCATAGGAGCACATCATTTGATGTAGAAAAAGTGATAATTATTAAATTCGATAAGCTCAATGCTGATAGATCGATGAAACGACGATAAGCACAACGAAAGCCCTCGAATCAAGATTATGCCTGTCAGGAAGACGATGATGGAGGTGGAGGCGGTAAACGATTTGGCGGTGGCGGTTGAACCGGTGGTAAAGGCGGTGGTGGAGCTGGCGTTTGAGGTGGACCACACTGAAATATCCCACAATTTATGAAGAACACTGCAGAGGCAACACATGACAACTAAGAAGCAAATTTATGATGGCGCTCCGAAGCTGACTGAAGATGGGGGTAGGGTTGGAGCCAGTGATGCATCTTCCGTGAGTACACCTCAGGGTCCAGCAGCAGAGAGGAACCTTGGACGCCGTTAAAGCTTGTTCTGAGGGCTGACCTCTTTTCAAGTGAAGTTATCCCTCAGAAAGGGTGTCACCACATACTTGCACCAAGGTCTCGACCCCTTGCAGTAAAGAAGGACTCCCCTGTCGCATATGTAATTAATAACCTTGGACTACCATAGATGGCTGCCCATATGATTTATTTCTTGGTTTGGTTCCTCTTGACACTACACTGCTGGCCTATTGAGATGTGATGAGCGACTTTCCCATCTTCCCGTAACACCGACTTTCCCATTATACCCTACCCTTTCAAGTGTTCGCAAAAACACAGGAAAATCAAACGGGAGGAAACAACGAACAGCTCTTTCCTAAGCACAATGTGTGGATAAAAACATTGTTATTATCATAGAACGTGCAGAGTTGAAAGCTTAAGGAGAGGAAATTAAGCAAACAGCATCAAAAGGTCAGAATATTGAGTTACACAGGCTCGTGACGGCGTGCACAAGCAAAAGTTCGTGGAGCCTCAAATCGGAACAATCGCAAAGGAATAGCTCTCTGGTAAAAATCCAAATCACTAACAGCTTACCTCATTCGCTGATTCCGTATAACTTGGCGGTTGAGGAACGGGAGGCGCAGAAACGGCTTGTTCATAGGAGGGTGGAGGATCCATTGGTTTTGCTGGCGGTATTGGCTCAACTCCACCTGAAGTTTCACGAATAAAGCAAAGCGGCAATATTTCAACGAAACAATGATACGTGACATTTTGAAATTTATAAATTGAAATTTCACAAAATAAGAAAAAAGAAAGACAAAAAAGTATTTTTTCAAAGTCATTACCTATCATGTGTGGATTGAAGTGAGGTATAGTATCGAGTCGTATGACGTAAGGTGCGACAATACCTTGCGGATAAGCCATACCTCGTCGACACATCGCTCGATCTTCAGCTATGAGAAGTTCCTAAACGATGGAACATCTTGAAATTGCTCACATCGAGATCCAAACTTGAAAAGCTAACCTGAGTAACAGTTGCCCGTTGAGGCACCTGACCAGGTCGAGGTCTCGACTGTGCTCCAGCCGGTGTTCGACGACGGGTTCGAGGTGGTACGTGTGCTTGGCCGGTTTCTGCTGAATGTCGGAAATGTCGTGAAGTTCTACGACGTCGAGGGCACAAATCCATTTGGCAGACAGCTATACACAACGCGAATAACAATAAGCAAGCCAATGGTACAGCAAATATTGCATATGGCGCAGAAAATTCCTGAAAAACAAAGTCGGTAATCGACTAATCAATAACCACTAATATGTAGTTGAAAGATATTCGCAAAAATCCATCAACTCACCTCACAAAATCGCCCCGAATAAAATGTACTACCCGAACAATCACACCACCAGCTACCGTTCGTCTCCGTACGTAACGGTGCGTTATTCGCACATCGCACAGTCTCACAGTGAGTACCCTCTATATACTGTGGCGTTGGACATCTGAAAAGAAGATGGGAAATAGCAAAATCATCAAGAATTACAAGCAACAGAAACTATTAAATCAAATTTCAGGTTTTAACAACTACATTACATTTATAAACATTCATTTGTCATTTATGACTCAATCTTGGTGGTGCCTTTGACCCACAAATCGATTCTCATATACAGGACGGTCCCACACTCACCTCAGGCCACCGTCCTTATTACTCATTTACACCTGTACCCCCTTTTAGTTCCTAAATATCACGTCTGATACTGATTAGGCCTAACTTAATATCGCTCCCTCGCACCTGCTGTCGTGCATATGTCCCATTAAAGGTAGTGTGCACGATAAGTAACGCCTTAAAGAATATTAATTCTTTGGATTATTGCATTGGATTATTGCGTGACTAAAAAGACGATAAGTGATGTTTTCAAAACATAGGCTTTATCGACGGATTCTAACAATCGCCGGCCCATTTTCGACCACATCACACTCGCTATACGACCAAATAGGTACAGATATGGGAAACTCGGTAGGTGAAGCTACTTCGCCCCTGGTGTGAGGAGACCTTAACTACGAGCTATGCTGTTTTACAATATGCATGCCGTCATTAACCGAGTAAAAGGGAGATTAATGAAGAGTGTAACCAGATTAGGAAAGAAAAGGGTCGACAGGATAGTAAAATTATCGAACAACTGAACTTTTATATTATTGATTGGAAGAACGGGTGGAATCTGAATTGAGGAGCGGAATGGAGTAAAGCTTATCTTCTCCTAGCAGGCCCTACAAAAGAAACGAAAACGGCTGACTGTTTCGGTAACATCAATTTTTTTGGACTTTTAACTTCCTATTCCTGCCATTCCCTTCAATTTATTATCTTTCGACGATATGTAGTATAAGGACCTCCTCGTTCTTGCAATTAGGATCGACTCATACCCGATTTTCCATTCCGCAGTAGTCAGTAACCGGTCAATAAAGTTACAAAAAGATTTCGCCCGAAACGTGAGAGAGCATTCCAGTTCTGGAGAATCATTAATGAAGCCAACGAGTTTCTTGATGAGCAGAGACCGAGCAGTGGTGTGATGCGGCCGAGTAGAAGCAGAAATGGTCATTGATTGAGTCATTTCTTAGGCATAACGATAAAACTCCTGCTTAATAATTAATCGAGTTTCTACCAGTATTCGCAGCGCCCATTTTCCCCATCAAAGCTCCTTTTCTCAACCACCATTCCATCACTTTCACATAATAGTTCCCCATTGAACCTGATTCCCCACTTATTTCAACCACTGTTCCCATGCGTAGAAAATAATTCTGAAAGAAAGTGAAGTAAAAGTTCAACGCCCTTAAATGGACCACCCCCTACATGCTTACGTAATCACTTAAAAGACGTCGAGTGACGCCATGGTAACGCTTCACAGTTCAAGCAGGAAAAGCAACCGCTTCTGGGTAGAGCTTTAATCAAAAATCTCAGGAAAAAATACACTGCCCCAAATGGGGGGACGCACGATTCGTGCGATTTTGGGCGCGCGCGGCAAATTGCGCGGCGAAATTGGCGATGATTCAAACAACTCCTGCGCCTATCATTGGGGCACAACATTGAAGTGGAGTACTTTAGTAGGGTTGGACAATCTTACTAACCTACTTTATTTCGAATTTGGACCCAAATGATAAACGCTACAGTCATCCAAATCGCACCGAATTTCGCCGCACAATTTGCCGCGCGCACCCAGAATCGCACGAATCGACACACACCCCCCCCCCCCCCCCCAAATGGTGTGCAGCAACTTGGACTGTGTAACATCCCATTGAAATCACGAAGAAAACGAAAAAAAATAATTATGATATGATAACGATCATCAATCATCAATTATCATAAAATAATGATAAAACTGAGTGGCAAGAAATGAATGAGTCGAACTCACTTGCAGTCCCACGATACGGGTCCATATTTTGCCCTTTCCAACTTGCCACCATTCAAACAGATTTTTTTGTCGCATAAAGCGCCCTAGAAAACTTTCGGATAAAAAACAGGACTAGTGTATGCTGAAGTTTGCAAAAAAAAAAGAAAGTCGAACACAAAAATAGAGGGAGAAAGGAAAAATCCTTACCTCGAATAATTTAGGACAACGGCAGGTCGCTCCGGGTGTTCGAGTACCGCCGTTGTGGCAAGTCGGTATGAACCCTAGCAGTTCCTTGATATCATCCCATGTTGTTTTCATAAGACGACCCAGTTCTGTAATCAGTTCGGCCACTCGTTTTAAAAGCTCTGAGCAAAACAACATTTCACAACCACTGTAAAAAGACAGACAACCCACCTCCGGCGCCACTTCCGGCAACTGCAGCCGGAGCGGGAGTGACGGTGATTCTAGTCGGCGAAGAAGTCGTCGGGAAAAGCGCTCCTGCTGCTGCTGGCGCTTCTGCCTGCGCTGAATTCGACAGGCTCTTCTTGTCCACGGAATTTGAAGCCTTCAATGGCACCAGAACACCGGCCGAGTGATTCGCTGCAGTTGTTGCCGCTGCCGAAGCGCTTATCTAAACTGCTCTTCGACAATTTACATAACTTATTTACCCTTACTTAATAGGAATGTGCCATGGCAGGGAAAAAAATCAGTTGTAAACAGACACGTTGAATAAACCAAATCAACGAAGTTGTGCGAATTTTCGCTGTGAAACTCAGTTATACAGACGTCTATTGAGAATATTGCTTTCTGCGAACGGCAGCAATGGAGCGTGAAACCGAATTGGAACTTCGACATGGAGCAGAGCACTATCGCTAAGCAACTCTCTAGATTATACGTACAGAGATTAGCTCAGAGGATAATCTTACCCCAGAACAAAGCTTTTTGTAGGTGGCACCTTCTCGTTATATAACACTACACTTATGCACTCATGGGTTATTTCAATAGACAAACTGAAAATCGATCTCCCTTTCAGCAAGACAAGAGCTATTACACACCGGAACACGCTATATCGAGCGTATAAAACTGAAGTGCACTTTCTTTTCTGCTCATTCATTCGTGTACAGCTGTCAGCACACCCACAATCACCCTTAGAGCCCTTACTTTAATAAAAAAAAAAGGTCAAAAGGACAGGGAAAGGACGCTTAGAGTATGCACTTTTCCCTATACGTCCAAGAATGTAATGAAAGCCAAGACGGATACGAATTATACAGAAGCATATGAGAACTGGGTGGCTACATTCGTAGGTACTAGAAGATTGTTGGCGTCAAGGGCTGAATGTGACAAATATGGCGTCCAGAGCTCATTAAAATATTCTCAGGGAATATGCTTCGTTGACCAAGACACTGGACATAGCAAATCAATTTTTCGGCAGAAGTCGTACAATTTCTATGGGAACGCCATAAAAGCAGCATTACTATTGCAGCATGAACAAAATCCACGAAAAAGAATATGGACATTGCAGGATTCAGCACCTGGGTGAAAGCAAAGCAGCTGGGTCTATTGCTACATATGAAAACAAGTTCTGCTGAGTACACATAAGCCTTTGAAGGAACAGTGCAGGATAGGGCAGCTCATGGACAAGCATGGCATGAAATCTAACACGCGACCTTCGTCTAGGCCTATTTTGAAATTCTACACTTTCTCAAAACAGGTAACATTAAGGAAATAGGTAATGATATGAACTTCAGCAACGACACGAACATCTGCACTCACATCACCCAAAGAAGCTCTTGGCAATGAACAGGGCCACTCGGTTCCTCTAAAGTGAATTCATACCATCATCAAAATTTCTCCACGGCAATTCAAGCTTATATTGAACAAAATTGACAAACAGACCCGCCCAGAGGCTCGTGTAGGGGAGCTGATCAGAAAAGCCCGAGCTCTATGGAACAACTACTCGGGCTACTCTTGAACAAAAGAATGAAAAATTCCAGTCAATTCAACATAACAAGAAGATTGCGAAGCAATATTGATGAGAAAAGTAAGGACAACAAAACATGTGACTTCCTAGGAATGAATAATTCCAGGCTCAGCCTCAAATTGTAAGTCATGGTCAGTCAGAGCAGACGCGAAAGACTGCATAATTACGCAATAAATAATTGATCAATTGTCATGTCCATTGTACCTCCCACATTCCGGCTGCTTATTTTCATAAATAGAAAGAAATCGGGAGAAAAAAGAAAAAAGTTGTTATTGAGATCACTTCATCTAGTGTTTTCCAGAAAAAAATTCCAAAGCTATTTACCTACTGGACTTATCGGAAACAAAAATTAAAAATCAAAATTGTAACGATAAAATCCATTCTACTCTTTCGAATTGAAAAATAAAAACCACTTTCCAATTATGAACGTGTCAATGTAAACGGAAGACAAAAAAAGGATGAAAACGGAAGAAAAATAAGGAAAATCGGAAACTATTTCAATCAATACAAAGATAAAAAATAAAGGAAAAAGGAACGGAAATCGGCGGAACTGACCATTGACTGTCCCGACGATAAATCATAACGATCCTCGTAGTATTGACGATTACGATATGGATCGCGCACACCAGCGAGACTCATCACCGTCTCGAGCTCGTCTCACTGGTGGCAATTCTGTGAAGGGAAAGAAATTGCTAAATTGATCTATCGATCACCTAAAACGTGGCTGCAATACAATCAATAACTGTTAGGTAACAATAGGTCATCAAACCTTCAACAATTCACAATATTTCAATAAACTGGAAACACTTCATTTTTAGCTACAATCCACCTGCTCTAGTAGAAAATTTCAACTCCAATAAATACAAGAATTAAATTCGCAAGAATAACCGATCGATATTGATCAATAACAGCGGAACAATTTTGATCAACTGACATATGAGGTGTGTGTGTGTGTGTGACTGACTACATCGTTATAAAAGCAAACACAACACTGTGTAATCACAGCCTATTATCACAGTTCACTGCTATGTTGCTTTCCTAAAATATTAATTATTAAAAAACCGATCAGATCAATACCAAAGTTTGACAAAAATCAATAAGGTTTCAGCAGATTGTGCCATATATGGTGAGCAATCAATATGATGTTGTTGTACCGTGAATAAATGCGAATAACAACGAAAACAAAATTGAAAAGCTTCTCAAATTTGACCTGTCTCATAATATGCTCACCAATTGATACTACTACTTGGGTCAATTCTAAGTAGCAACTAAGAATGGAAATAAAACAAAGGGAAACGAAAGCTCGAGAGATTTTTTTATGTAGAATCGTTGCAAATTATTGATTGGTTATAGCGCGTAATAATAGGAACCAATCAATAACATAGGAAGCGTGGTTTGGCAGCTTGGTGGCGATAGTTTGGCTATATTGCAGATGGCTGAAGCGACATTGGTCCGCCGAAAAAGTAAATTGTCTAGCAAACCTGACATGGCTACGACCAACTGCCTAACTTGGCCATATTCAATGTTTATACTATGATTCAATTCTGCCGTGCTATGACGTCGCAATGATAAAAGGGCAAAAGTCAGACCCAAAAAGCCTCCTTCGCGCCGTCACATCACGACAAAACCCTCCTTGCATCTACGCTACCTCAACA
Source organism: Haemonchus contortus (assembly GCA_000469685.2). NCBI lineage: Eukaryota > Metazoa > Nematoda > Chromadorea > Rhabditida > Trichostrongylidae > Haemonchus > Haemonchus contortus. The sequence goes on along the minus strand of LS997562.1, from coordinate 9,900,977 downwards.
AGGCTAAACCTAAGTTCTTTGGGGGGCATTCAGGAAAATTTACAATTACTCAGGTAACCCGCAATGCAACATAACAGCAGGGAAACAGGGTTATTGACTACATCTAATCAGAAATGGAAAAAGCGATGGTTAATCGAGCAAACTCCGATGTGAATCGCTCTGACGACGCAGACGACTGGATGGTTCGAGGCGATCTGGGTCGACAGGCAGAAGCGAGACACGTTCCTCATTTATACAACCTGCCAATAGACGGCCGCCTGCAACCAATCATTACAGCAACCGATAAAGCTAGCGAAATGAAAAATTATAATGAAGTCTATTTTGCTGAAGTCAAAGCCGTAATTAAACCGGACACACTGCGTGCTGGTGAAGCCGATCCCTGGCCAGGCCAGCCGGGGCCCTCATTGGTTTGATAGACGATTAGTTCGATTATGGGCTAATGAGAAGTGCGTAAAGATATGCTAAAACCCGCTAACTATTCGCAGTGCATCCAGCATGCCAAGTATCTTCAGAATCGAATCAACAAAAGAGTACTAGAAAGGATTTCGAGAGCTATAGTTCAAAATCGGATTTCAGCTGAGGAAGGGAAAGAAATGTTACCAACTTCGCGAATGAGCAAACACAAATTCAAAATAAAATATTCGAGACAAGCTCAACTCCAACTTAAAATAGCAATTACCCAATATTATGTCAAGTTGAGAAGTAAAGTCATCAGAATCCTCGCCTTGGAATTCTCTTATAATTTGTCTTGGAAGCTACGGCGCTGACCTGATCTTCATGATTATCTTCTAATTTGAGTGCTGTGCTTTCATCTTTATTAAAATTCCCAATAAAAAATTATAAACTTCCCAATAAATACTATATTATTGAAACTAAGGATAGTTCAAACACCGATATCGTTCTCAAATGGGAACCGCCAATCCACAAATCGCAATTGAGCTCTGCTCTAACTAAACTTTTGGTAAACGATTCCAACTCATACACACTCCGGAAATGGAAACCTTATAAGCCCGTCAATTTCAATTTCGAAGCATTTTTTCAAATCAAATCCTTTACTGTCTGTCACACATTAGTGAAAAAACCGCATTCAAATAAGGTTCGTGAGGTAAAATGAAAGGAAACGTTGGACGAAAGCGACAGCGTGGGCGTTTCAAAGCCTCCAAAGTGCGGAGTGGCACTAGTTCATCCCGGAATATGAAAAAAATCCGCTCCACTTACTTAACGAATGAAATATTTCACTGAATGTCATATTACATTACACTTTAACATTATTTTAATCGACCCTTTCTAACTATTTCAAGCATAAATCCCATTTCACCAATAATCATGCTCCGAAATAGTAGCCGTTCAGGACCGCTGCGGATATCTGTGGTAATTAATCCCAGTCAACGCCAAATTTCTTCAAAAGTTCAAGATAGTACTACCATGGCCTAACATTGGAACGGTGAGCTTCTGAAATGTGGCACAGAAGACGATATTTTCAAGATCAAAAGCGGTTTAGGGAACTGGAAATTCCAGCCTGGTGACCTAAAAAGGGTCCGCAACGGCCCGTCTTCGGATTGGTGTGTTGCACCCCAGAACAACTGATTCAGCAATTGATCGTGACATGCGATCTCATGGCCCTATAGAATGTTCGTCTTCCGCGGACCTTTTGTTCACGCCCTTCTAACTCGCACAAAACCTGAAGGGACCATTTTTTGATTTTTTGCCGTTCGAACCACTTTCCCCCGCAGTCTTTCACTTCTAAACTCCACTACTACCAAATGCCAAAGCTGATATATTGTGGAGTATGCTGAAATTATGCCTTCTTCCTCATCTTTGATGCCCTTTCACCTTGGAAAGACTATAAAAGACACGTTAGCATGGAAAATTATCAAAAATTCAAACGACAGCTACACAACACATTCGAATCACAGACACGAATTTAACCATAATGAAGCATAATGCAATGCTGTTGTCTGAGAACCTTGAAACGGCTCAAAATTTTAGGAAAAATTTTTAAAAATTTCAAAATCCCGTCGCAAAAGCCTCAGAATCGCACAAAAGCTCTATGAAATCTAACCGAACTGACGGCATAACCTCGATCCTGATATCGAGTCTTACACCAATTGAACAGAAAGCAGTCACTGCTATGTATCGCTTCCAAAGTTACCTCCTTGAAAGGACGCAGGACAGATTCACATACGAGTCTGCCCACCTACCCCTTTCCCCCAATTCTTTCACTCATGACTGCAAAAAAAAGAGAAACTGTTTGGTCGCAAATTTGTTAGCTTTGCCGATTACGAAAATATCGGACGGAAATGCAAATATCGAAAAATATGCTCTTTCTTTTACAGCCATATTAAAATATATTTTTCTACTCCACAGCTGGATGTGGTCGAGCAATTCCTCCGGGCTCTTTTCGACCAGGGGATATTTCTAACATTTCTTCAACATAAAGACCAACCTCAGTAAAGATTCAAGAACAGTGAGTATGCTGACCGTGCCACAAGTTGATGAAGACTAATACGAGCTCAGTGCATCTCTCAGGGGCAGATTGGTGACCTACAAGCGATGTAGCTCCACAATCCGTCACGTCATTGGGTAACAATAGGGATACTGAAAGAAGCGCTAGAGCTTTTCCAAACTCCAACACTATTTCGCAGCTCGTTCAGCGTACACACTACCTTAGCTAACATGCAAGCGAACACCCATTACAATTACTACATTTGTTTATACCTTTGCGTATTTGTCGAGGAGATTGAACATCTAAAACATCACACTAATACACTCAATTGTATTCAATTACCACCTGTTACCGTAACTTCAAACATTGAAAATACTCGAAAAGAAGGGTTTTGATTAGATCATTTTGATCGACGACCTCTGTTTTGCCTTAATTTACAGCTTAACAGTTCGAAGCCGATCATGGTCAGCCCATCACGATGTACGAGATATGCCATGGCTTTAAAGCCCTTAAGAAGGCGAAGGCAGCATAGTAGGGTAAAGAATAAAGGGGACGGTGTGCACGGCTTTATACTATTCAAAAGTAATGCCAGAACTCGATCAGAATTCAGACGCGCCATGCATTTTTCACCTACCACAATTCTACTTTACGTCTTGGTGCTAGCTTTACGGCTGCAGGGCAAAATAACACCTGGAATTTTTTGACCAAGTGGGTTCATACTTGCATACATAGGTGTTCAAGCTTCTCTCGAAGCAGTTAGGAAGGAAAAAATCGGAGAGTTAAGCTGACCAACAAAAACGATTCCTCAAACACATGCAGGGGTAAGTTAGGTTTGATCTAGGCGCCTGGTCATTCATGTAGTGGGGCTTTGAGCTTCACAAATCATCAATTAGCATAACACTTGCACAAATCGGCATAACGAAGGGATATTAAAAGAGAGAGGTACTAAATTACACAAATCACAGCAATCAGTTACTGGCTGTCATACTGTATCACATGGATTGAATACGAATTGATCCATCAGATAACCCTATTTAGCAATCACTGCATCGATTCCACTAGTTGGACATAAAAAAGAAAAAATGAGCCGTTAAAAAACACGATGCCCCACCTAAAAACCTGATTTGGAAGTGCTCTGGATTTCGGACGTCCAATCGCTCAAATTGCTCCTTTATCCTATTTTCCTAGAACTAACACAATGGGGTTGGTTAGTAATCCTAACCCTCCCCAACCGACTACTGAGTAAACATGCATAGGGGTTTCGTAACTATAACCGAGAAAAAACAGAATTCTACGTAAGCATTAGTTCGTAAGCACTACTGTAATTTGATTTGGCATGATTACCGTAACCGAAAACTGGTCGGAAAATCGATTATTGTCTGGACGATTGGGCTTACCGTCACTTCCACCAAATTTCGATTGCCGTTTCTTGCTGGAAAGCGCTTTTTGTCCCAAATGGTGGAGAAGGCCCTTTGCTGGGCTTGCTGTCGTGGCGGCGTCCACTACCGGTGCATCGGCAATGCTGAAATAGGCGGACAAAATTCTTCAAGCGACACCCTCCTTCATCGTTACTGTACTTTACAGCAAGGTCTCAACTGTTAGAAACATACGATAGAAAATCGATAATCAATAAATCATTATATTCCAAAAATTCGTATATTTTTTTTAGTTACATGGACTAGGAAGGGAGCAACTCCTTTCAATCAAATAGCTTGAAACTAGTTGGCTTACTAACATTTGTGAAAGTAAATCTTTGAATAGAATCCGGCAGGACGGGATTCCAGTTAGGACATAACTATGGCAAGGTCGGGCAGATTGTTGTTGCCAGCTAATCAAACATGGCTATGGCCAAATATAACGAAATACAAAAACAAAATAAGCCCCAATCAATATGCACAAAACGCGCACATACGCGAGAAGTACATACAGAGCAATCATGCAAAAGCACATCGCACGGATGTAAGGAGAAATTCATCAATAATTTATCTGTTACTCTCACGAATTGCTAGATTGGCGAGTTTATCGGGACACATAAATAAATAAATGATTAAATAAATATATAAAGCTTTTTGAGATCATCGAGTAGCCAAAAGTTGAAATTTTGAGTTGGATATGATCACCGGACCGACGAGAGACAGGAAGATAAGGAAAGTGCGACACAGACAGTGAGATATCCGCACCTTCGAACTATTAAGAGACCAGATAGGCTATCATTAAGCAGATTTCGAGACTCATGACACTGGGCCACGAGACTGGCGAAAGCACTGTTGGTGGTAGACGATGCATATGCGATTTGACAGCCTACGAACATCACTCTCGCATGAATTAATTCAACGACGTCCACGGGCGTATAGGAGGGGCCATATGAAAAGCAAGCACTATGACACAGCCATTTCTCCATTCAAATGCTATCATGCATTAAACGCTTCACTATCTTCCAATCCACTCAAACAGACAATCCAACCCAACCTAGGAACAACCCAGTCTAGGAATTTTCTTTTGCGGTCAGGGTCGTCATAGGTACAGCTTTGGTGCGGTTTCATGACCTTGCTGTTTTTTCTGCTGGTCCAGGGTTGTACCAAAGTCTGAAAGAACAGCAAAGCCATGAAACCGTACTCAAGTCAGTCCTGACTGCCAAAGGAAGTTTCGAAATGCCCCATGATTTTAATGAGAACCTCGCTAACGAGACCTTGGAGACCTATAACACATCCATGGGACTAAATGGGCGGAAATGCTGTCTCGTGGGAAAGGAAGCAACCCAAAACACTATTGCACAACCATTACCCCAAGTCGATCAAAAGAGCCCAGCAAGTGGATCGCCCGTGGTATCTCCAAAGCCAACAAAGAAGAAAGGCAATAAGAAAACTCTCAAATTATTAACAATTTCGAAACAAAGACATCCCACACACCACTTTCAAAATGGGAGAAGATACACACGCACTTTTGAAACCGGCACCATTCTAAAGGGGTTTCCCACGTTTCTTCTGCAGGAAGTCACTCTTCGAAATTCTCTCAAAACCGTCACGTAAATCTCCGAGAAAAGGCGAACACCGGAGGATGTATCACAGAACGTCCGGTTGGCGCATTAAAATGGAACGTCAATCGCTCCTATTCACGATTGCGATGATTGCACGATGCGGATGACTGGATCGTTTATGATTCATGTATCTTCACTAAACATAACAAAAAGACGGAAGATAAAGGAAGAAAAGAGCAGCAAAGGACAAAAAAGAGTTGGCACAAGTACATCATCTAAGCCATTTCTGAAGTCCAACGCATTTCCACCCAAATCACTCACTCTGACAAGAAAAAAAAGGAAGAGAAATTGAATTGGACACAGCCCAGCACCTCCCTGCCTTAAATTGAATCGGCCGAAAAAAGGATGGTAGTTCGATGCTTCTCCTGTAGCATTGAGGCTTAAGTTTGCAGAAGGGTTCTATTGAAAGGGTAGTCCAATAATCCAACTAGAAGCCCAAAGTACAAAAGTATTACTGCGAAAAGGAAAAAAATGAAAAAAGAGAAATTCGAAGAGGAAAAACCGCTCTTTCAAAGTGCTCGTCAAATAAGGCATCTTTTTCGTCAGAAATTATTTCACGTTAAAAAAAACATAACCAGAAGCCTTTTTTGAGGACCAGCCAGTCAGACAAGCTCTGCTGGGATAATGGCTGTCCTCGTGCCATTTGGGATAGCGTGTAGGCTCCAGTCTCATCAAAAGTGTCAAAGGTTCCGTCAACTTGAAAAAATTGAAGTGAATAAATGAACCAAAATCACCAGATGACATCAAGTAAACGAAGATAGGAACTTAATAGAATCTCTGACAAATCTTCCCAGGCCGAACCACTTTTCATTCCCTCAACTCCAGCATTGAGGCAAAAAGCTGGGAAAGTTGATCTTCTCTCGAGAATAAAGACAACTAGCAAAACCTTTCAAATCAATCGAAAGGAAAAAAAACCCTTCCTAAAGGTCACCCAAGCAATTGAAAATACAAAAAAGAATGCTAAGAAACGTTGTAACTGTGGATAGAACAGACTTTCGCCATGCTTTATCCCCCACACAGTCTTTCCCAGGACCGCTGCGCGTGTCGAAGCGTCAAAGGTCTTGCGCCGTGCGCCTTTGTCGGAATGATTCCTGTCCCTTCTAGCTATTTACATTTTTTCACGACGGATACCTTCATTCGCCCTTTTCTTCACTAACCCCTACATGTCGACTATATTTGTACAAGAAGGATCTATTCACTTGCACACGGCTCGTAAAAATCAATTTTGAACTGAACCCCAACGCACGCCGCTCCCGATAAATCCAGTTCGCGATGAGGAAAATGAAAAACTTTCACAAAATGCAAAGAAAAAATTGAAAATTTTCAAATTCAAACTCGAAGGTTCACAAAAGGCACAGAGATGATGGCTTGAGAAGGACTTAGTATACGTCAAGACCACAAAAAACATTAAGTAGCGTGAGCAAAGTAACAGACCTGTGACCTTCAAAATCTAGTCAAAAACAACGTCGTCGTTACTTTCAACAACCTCCCGTGCCAATATCAACAAAAGATCCTCCCCGAAACCTAATGGAAATGGGATCGTATCGCTCGGGTTGTAAAAACTTACATTTTAACAAACTGGTTCAATAGCGACCTCAGCTCCATTAGATGTTGTAGCTCGAATTTCTGAAAAAAGGATAACCTCACGTCGCACAAGAGCACACTGCATGACTCAACTATAATTATTGATGTTTAGGATAATAAATTGCAACATGAAGTATGTGAGATAAGTTAATGTAAATATAAGTTAAGATTGAATTCGTAGTATCGGTTGTTTTTTGCAGAATCCCACACCCCCACACCCACACTTGTGTCTATCGTCTGCTCTGATGGTGAGTTCGCCGCGATTTTGATGAAGAGAAGGATATTCACCGACTGACACCGACAAACCTATCGTGAAATAAACTGCCTCATCTTTTTAAGTGACCCCACCGTAGTCTTGGGCGATCCGCCAATGAAAATGGTTCATCAGCCTTCATTACGTCAATGGTTGGGTGCCCAATAACATTAAACCATTTCACCCACATTTTCAACACAAACGGTGCAGTTGATCCGGATCAACCCCATAATGTTCAGCTATCTTTGAGGAAGAACGAGTACTTATTGACCCACTCACAACTGAATTATTCTAAAACCGACTAGTACTGCCTGATGAATAAAGCACCCACTCCCACTCCCACTAGTACAACTTAAACGAACATAACCAAGCGATTCAATTTCATTTCCGTTCCAGATCTTCAGAAACGACCTTAAGGACAACTGCCTTGAAACATCGTTCCTTTTATGACGCCGTAACCGTGAACGCCAGTTATATCTTCCCATTTCGGTCCTACATCCGTGAATGACTATATCTCACGTTAGGGAGGAATGCAGCAAAGAACAGCTACATTTAGGTGAATTCCAACAATACGACAACTTGCTATTAGGGATACCCCCATCTGCATAATACTATAGAATCGGACCAGTTTCAGTGAAAATCTCCCACAATCATTCCGCTTCAATTCACAACGATCGGATCTGGTCAGACCAGCAATGACCAAACTTAAAAACCCAATTAGCATAGCCATTTCTTGAAAAAGCAGCTGCTGGCAGGTATCTTGAATCAATCCAAAACCTGTGCACCACGTCAAACGAATGAGATTGACCAGTTATGAGAAGTGATCACATGCTAACGTTTTCCCTCAGTAGTAATAGTTCGATTTCAGACGTTTCCATCTAACTAGAACAGGTAGACCAGTTGCAGGGTACGCTGCGACTGGAACTTTTTATTCTTTCATGGAATCGCTGACTTCATCCTGCCCATGCCAACTGAAGCTTCCATAGCTTTGAAATGAGCTTCTAGCGAGCTTTTCTGTGAAAATCAAAACCCTGGTCTACATATTTAAAGCCTACTAAACGTCACTGAGTGGACTGAATACTCTCTCTAAAACTCAACGATTCTAAAAGACAGAGGAATGCGCGGCGCATCCAGAAAGCATCTTTCTAAACTGCGGATGGCTAGGTAACCTTTAGATAGCTACCTCAAAACTCATCAGTGGGCGGAGCTACTAATTCAAAGTGTCATAGATATTCGAATGAATTAAAAAGGAAGCATAATTAACTATAAGAAAAACCAAAACCAGAAATGCTCAAACTGGAAACCACTTACTTGTGGCCTAAACCGAGCTGCTTCATGCATATATGCAATTTTCTGCGTTAATGGAACCGGCAGCGATGGCATCTTCTTCCGAACCCTGGTCAAATAGGCCAAAGTCGATTCGCCAGCTTCACGGGCCAATTCGGGATTGATTCGTGCCAGTTGAACATCTATAATCGACACTAATTATGGCAACAAATTCATAAAAAGGCGGTTCAGACCTTATACACGCAGAAGAGAACGTCCCTTAGATCAAATTCTAATAAGTTCTTACTGAAGCATAATTAGGAAACAATTTGAGTGGCCCATACCGAAGCCTAGCCAGGAAGCGTTTACAGCGTTTTAAAAATGTACAGATGTCATCCATCCTCCTCCCATTGTTCCTTGTTTTCTTGCCAACGCCCTAGCCCAGACCAGTCAATCGTACACCCGAGCTCGACACCTCTTCAATCTTCTCGACTGCTCGAACGAGCTTCGCTCCCGCTTTTACACCACTTTTCTCGATGTTTTGCGTTTCCGACAAAAGATCAGCGTGCTCCAGCCATTCTTCATCGGTACTCGAATCCCTGAGGGGATTCATCTTATCCCATCTACACGTCCAAGAGAGTTCGCTATACCGCACACGGACGCATCAGCTGTTCGGCCATCCGTCTAATTGACAACCATGGGGAATTATTTATGAGATGTTCCAACCCGTTCAGCTCTGACCTGCTTCCGAACGCCATTTATCTTTTGTAGTATCTTTTCATACACATTCAACAGCTACAATATCTGTTATTAGCACTAAAACCTATTAACTTTTAATTATGAGGAGAGCAAAAAGCCAGACGTTTACCCCACAAAAACACGGGGAGAATCAGTGAACCTAATTAATTCAGCATCAGTCTGAAATCCCTCACAAAAACAACACTGTTTTTCATGCCGGTGTTGTTATGTTCAGTGATCCTGAAAATCAGGATTTCGTCCAGGGCGCCGTGCTGCAATGAAATCCCAGGTGGGACTCGAAAGAGGGAGCAAATAATCGGGCTAGATTCAGGGAAGGAATGAACTTATGATTTGTTCGACGACTGCATGGCAGTTATGTTCGGAAACAGCGAAGGCTGAGTAGCCCGACAGAAGACTTCAAAAAGAATGAAGTCGAGGTGAAACTTCTCAGGACACGCCATGTACCTTGGCCTAACGAAGAAATGCAGAGGTAATAGAATGGCTATCGTCAAACCTACAGGGCTAATATATGGCTGGCAATTTTGCCTTTTCAACCAAACGATCATTAGCTAGAGTAACTTGTAAGTCAGCGCTCACCCCAAATGTAGTAACTGGTTAACCTCGGGAATTCATCCATCAGTTTTTGAATTTGATCTGCATGAGCCGATTTTGGAATAAAGTTGAGCTGGGACCAATTCCTACAGAAATCGTAGGTTCGAAAATCATTCCATCACACTCGGTGAGCTCAAAGGCAGTCACGACTGTACGGGACACCTAAGAAATACTAGACGAGGTAAATATGGCAAAGCAAGTTCCCTACCGCCACACCACAAAGGTGTTGCGCTAAATAAGCTGTCAAGTGCGAAACAAGCGAGGAAAAACATAAACAATATAATATTCAATTATGTGTTGCCATGGTTATATCACAATAATTAATTTCCTGTTACCTGTACGCAGTTATTTAGCTAATTCAGGGTTTGTTTATTATCGAATTATTATCGAAAGTCTATGGAAATGTAGATAAACTGGTGTTTTCTTCGCACTGCCACATAAAGCACAGAACTACCCATCTCTAATATCCACTGATTAATTGGGCTTCGGGCAACTCAAAAGAATGCCGCTTTCACCCAATGAATCTGGGATTCCCGTCTAAGCCAACCAATTGATATTGGACTCATCAGTAATGATAGGCTGGTGAACCGACTGTCCCTACAAGTCCATAGGTACATATAACAGGGGTGGGTACTGTGCATTTCATGGCCTGTGCTTTTTTATACCGAGGGCGAATTCGTGGCGCACTACGGAATTTGTTCCGAAAACAAGAGAATCATACATATTCAAATATTACTTATTCATTATTGATTAATTCAATGTCAAATCTACTTACTCAAAACATTCTTCTAGCATGGAAAAAGGTCACTATTTTGTATAACAAGCACGGTTCCGAGAAAAAACTTTCATTTCCATCCAAACCCCTCAACTTTCCAGAATACTTGAATCCGGCAGAGCAACCTTCGAACATCAGTTAGAAATCTCAGTGTGGACCTTCCTATATAACTCCCATCCGTTCCTCGTAATCCGCAAACGCTTTCCCTTTTCCTCCACTTTGGATTTGGGTTTATGACACCGGACGCTGATCTAATTCTTCTGATCAGGTTTTCCCTTTTGATAGGCCTGTATAGGGAACGAAAAGAGGACAAGCCAATGGCCACCCAATGATTCAAATAAGGGGACTTCCACCAGGGAAAAACTTCAACAACTCCCATAAACTAAGCATTAGGCAAAGAATGCACTTTTGCATTAGCTTGATTAGCGGAACTAGCTTCGATGGACGTCACTGAACAGTAAAAAATTGTGATGAATGCTTGTTCAAAAGCAACGTGTAAACATCATCATTCCTAATGAAACAACATATCTGAACAGCGCCACAAGAGCACTGATAGCAGAACAACTTTTTGATACGGCTTGAAACACTAGCTGTGCAACATTATAGCAGAGTCCCATCAAAGCGTGACTCGAAGTTAGCGTTTTCACGGTCCACCGCTGCTCTTCTAATTGAAGAAAAGACAGCTGATTTGCAGGGTTAATCCCTTTATGGCTAAACAAACTCTCAACACTTCAATTTCTAGCAACTTGATTACTTCCTGCTCAACTAAGCGAAGGAAATGGGAATAAAAAGTCTGCTAACCAGGCAGGGGTAGTCTACTTATCTTGGAACTTTGAATTCAGACCCAGATAAATCGATAGAGTTTTGAAAGCTGTTTACGAAAATGGAAATCAAAACTGCAAAATGATTCTCCTTGAAAAGTTATGGGGGCCCGAATTTTGCTCGACAGTAGTATCAATTGTCTAAAGAAATGTCAGAAAAAATTTAGAAAGCCTTCGATAAAATGAAAAAAACATTTTGCAAATGTGCGGACAATGGCGTGGAGGGACCCCTCATTTCACGCCCACGAAGCGAGACCACTACCACTAGGTCACCTGGGCGTTTGATATGGAAGCGACGAGTTCGCATTTCCAATTGATACTACTGTCGAGCAATATTCGAGCCCCCATTATCTTTTTAAGGAGAACCATTTTGCAGTTTTAATTTCCATTTTCGTAAACAGCATTCAGAACTCTATCGATTTATCTGGGTCTTGATTCAAAGTTCCAAGATAAGTAGACTACCACTCCCTGGTAAGCATGGAATGAAGTGGGAGAAACGCTCGTTGGTTTGGAAAAGTGATCGCGAATACTTTGGTATATAAAAAGCCCGAGTAATGACATTATAGGGTCATAAAGTGATGACAGCTTCTATCGCGACGGTTCCACCTCACAATTATGACGACAACGTGGACAAACATAAAAGGCGTAGCTTATGTATCTTTCAATGGGCTACGAAAAAATTGTCTTCAGAATGTAGAATAATAAGAGCAGTTACCCGATTCCACCTCATACAAATAGTTACGAGAAATTGCCCTCAGAGGGTCAAAATTTGATCTATCAGAGGATTCCATCACATTTAACTTTTTCCCAGCACAAAAATACTTTTCCACACATCCTTCACTACAAAACTACATTTACAAACTCTTTCATCATTTCTATGGGTAACCTTACTGTCAGTAATGCACTCAGGAACGAAAGAAATACTATAAACCCACAATGAGCAAATTTTTGATTTTCCTTCAAAAAAATCGCTCCCTAGGGATCCCTCTCACAATGCTCCCTCACCGATTACTTTCACATCGAACGTACGGACTACGCGCAAAACCGGTTCCGAAGAGAAAGTAATGGAATCGCCTGAGCAAAATATTGATAACGCCCGATGACATCTCCTAACATCAAATATCAAACAAACAGATTGAATACGAATGTGGCATGGAAGACCTCAGTAAAAAGCATGGCACTCCTTCTCAGTAAGAAGGTTACTAGCAGCTGATTATTTCAAAAATGCCAGTGATTGTGTTTACATTATTGCTTTACTAGTATCGCTACTTTACATATAATTGTTTATTTATCTTTATCTTTATCAAAATTCGCGCTACAACGAAAAGCTGGAGCCGCAAGTTCTGTATGACCAATTGAAGAAACACAGCAAACAACGGGAGAATAACAAACCACATTTTGAAGATGGGAACTGTTCCACGTAGTAATATCACCTTGCGGCATAAAAAAACCATGGATAAATCTTTCTTCAACGTGGCTCTGATTTTGGCCTCATTTTCGTACGGTACGTGCCATGATGTCATACCGTAGCTAAGAAGAGGTCATTTATCATAAAGTATCATTGAGATTCCCACCCCCTACCCATTTACGGCTTACTACTATATTGACATTACAATTACTACCATTATTATCATTCGTATTATTACCACTGTTACCATTATCATTACTATGATTATCATTATTTATCATTATATACAATTATTATTTATCATGATGTACTGTTATTACTGATACGATTAATCGAACCGTCGGCAGATGAGAGCCTCATTTATGTGCCACTGCATTTCCGACTAACTTAGAGATATAGTAAACAAATAGGTAATGAATGAGCAAAACGAAAATGCCTGCGAAGCCGCCCAGCGGACAATGTGGGAGTCCGACGCAGCATTAAGTATCGGGTGAAAAAAAAGAAAAAATCGATTAAGAGAGACAACGAAGATGTTTTCGTAGATGAAGTAGCAGTTATGAGCGGAATGCCTGATGACTGATCTCATTAGAAATTCGACTTCTCCCTTCCGCCAAGCAAAAACACCCCAATCAACTCGGCACCGAACAACTTTGTTATGGGCGCAAGGCAATGAAATACCAGTTGGCGAGAGAAAATTCATCCCAACAACGGTGTCGTTTATGTTCGACAAATTACATGCGCTGTCAACGAGCACATTAAAAGTATGTCAATGACAAATGAAATTAAAAGTTTGTCAACGACAAATGATTGAATAAATCTCACCAATTTCCAATGAAATCTCATCGACGGCTATCATCCGATGAACGTATGGTGCATTGCTATCTGAAAACATTACACAACAATCAATATGGAAATATGAAAACATGGGAATGGATTTTTAATTTCTAGACATCAATACGATATGTCCGCGAAATTCTGGCGTTGAATCGAGCTATTTAAACTCCATTGTCATCAACAATATCTTATCTGTTGGCCTTCATCAAACATTGCAAAACACTTATAGATATGATAGACATTTGAAAAATTGATGACTCTAGCATTTATTTGTAAAGAGCTGTTGATAAGGCGATATTTGTAAAAAGATGGGATAGGGTGTTGAAACAAAAGAAGGCTTATTACGTGAACCACCCCCAAGTTGGACACTTCTGCGGTCGCTTTGACACAGGAATATGACCAGGCTTTTAAGGAAGAAAGAGAATTAGAATGGAAACTTATCGTTGAACTCCAAGACCTTATGAAGTTATATGCGAATTCAGAAAACCACGACTTTCCATAAAGAATGAGTGCATAGCCTGTCTGTTACAACTGATCAGGAAAAAAACTCAAAATGCGAATTTTGCGAATCTTTAAAATTTACGCGTTTTACAGCTTTAATTCAGGAAAGTTTTTCTAGGATGAGTGAAAGGACAGTCAGGTTTTTTTAGGGGATCGCCGTTCTTGATTTGTAAGATTCAATCATCACTGATGTTTCAAACTGAATAGAAATGACAAAGTTGGAAGAGTAGGTAGCCGGGTAGATTTGAAGTCAAACGTATCCACTTGTTAGGTTTGACCTTGAGGGACCGTCCATAAATGGATGAAGAGCTTACCTGTGTCGGACTGTATTCAACTTAAGGGCGTTCAGGTGAATATACATTGAGTAAGTGTACACCCCCGTCGCCCTTGCGTCCACTCAATGCTTACGAAACTCCACGCACCTATCACGCCAAACGGCCTCGCGTGCCTGGGAAAGACATCCGAATGGAGATTTTCCTTCATTCGTAACAAAAACAAGCAAACTTCGATTTCGATTCCGCTTCAAACTTCCAAGTTACCGCGTTTGGAGCCCCTATTTCCCCAAAAAGTAGCAGCGCGCTTCAAGCAATTGATGATACTCTTTTCAATCTGCTCTATACGCACATTCATTAGCCCAGGCGGCATATACCCCATTAATGAGAACGAGAAAGGATCTGTGGGACGCCTGCACTATGAATCTTTGAAACATCACATGACATGCTCATGATTGATCGACATAGTAATTCACTTTCTTTTTCGAAAATTTCTCATTAATAACATTAAAAGGAACATTCCGGTAAATTTCACTGGAAAAAGTAACTTGTTTTCCCCACGGGCCAGCCATCTGTACATTCTAGAACATTACTTTGGATGATTTCTGCTGTCTCGGCAACGGAAATTAGGTTAAGGAAAAAATCGGCGAAAAAGCGAAAGGCAATTAAGGAAAATATATGTATAAACAGAGTGAGAGAATAGGAAAGCCCGAACTTTTGCCTAATAGAGAAAAATGAGAGTCTGAGAAACGAACTTTTCAGAAAGCCTGACTTCTATAGTCGAGATGTAGAATGTGGATTTTCTCTAGCAATAAAATTATTCCCTTCAATGAGGAAGCAAACAGTTGGATAGGAAAGGCGATCACTCAAGACAAATCTGAAGAATTTGTCTAAGATCAGGCCAAGACTTGGCACCCCCAGGAATTAATTTCAACCAAAGAATTCGCCTATGGCGTCTATGGACATGGCGTAAACAAACAAGGAAAGCGGATCACTCAATTATGAGTGACAAGAGTCTTGCAATCAAAATAAAACGACGTTAACTGTCTGGTTCATCAAATAGGAGAAATAAATGACAAAAAAATGTCAAAAAGCCTCTTTATAAATTCGTAAAAGCCATTCTTGAATACTCAATTGAAATTTGACGTGATTATGATCAACAAAGAGCAATTTTTTAAAAAAATCGAGCCAGGTACGACGCAAAACTCACGTTGACCTATCGTAGTACAATCAGTCAGCCGCGGTAGATACGACTTTCGCATTGTTCCCACTGCCTCTAACATTTGTTCGATGCCGATACATGACTCTATAAACGAACCGTTACGTAGTTATTAGAAAAGGGAAATATCAAACATCTCTCAAAACACAATCATCGGAGACTTAGACGTCCAATACTTGAACCTTAGAAGTTGTCGAAAAAAAAAATGGTTGGTCCGAAGTTGGGAAGAGTAAAGGCCAAAGAAGTAAGCCAGACTCTCCAGAGAAACGTCAGTAGTCTAAGAAGAGTTTGATGCCGAAATCTCATAACGCCAATTTTTCGTCTGAAAAAATCCCGACCAAAGCTGAAAACGAGCGAGAACCGCTCCCATCAGAAGAGCTTATGTTTCCCTGCTTCAGCTAAGCTGTTGGCTTCCCTCGTTCTTGCCTATTTGCGTTAAAACGTCTTCGAATTAACGATGAAGCCGACTATAGCCAAAGCGGCGTTGCTAGGCATATGCGTTCAACAAAACACTTGAAGTAATCTAGTAAAAGCGTGCCACTGATTGACGAGCACGAGAAAGGAACTTTTGAGGAGAATGAAAACGAATCTTCCGAAGGGAAGAGAAAGTTCTAGACGGAACTAACTTTTTGATATAGGCCGTAATGATACGTTCGGCCGCTGTCTGGCACTATTATTACGAAGTCGTAGAATCTGCCGCTGTACGAAGATGGCCATTATTATTATCATCTGTAAACATACTAATGATCCACATGAATTATTTAACGCTTATAAGGAGCATGAACAAAGCAATTTTGTTTTGATTGTAACAACAGAGCTAATAATAAACACTTCCCATATTAAAGGCTATCGGTGAATCACTTGAGCCCCTTTCCCCTTTTCACCTGCAAAACATGTGCCATTCAATAACGCTTTCATTTCCTTCGAAAAAACAAAGCCTATACGACCAGAGACTCGTCAACAACAAAAATATTTACATGAACTCATAAATATCTACCAGGAAACTTTAAAAAACTGTTGGAAAATAGGCTGAAGGACTAGAATTTCGATCAAGAATAGAACGAAGAGACGTGAAACCGATCCCAAAGTGGCTGGTTTGTTGATTCAGGGAAAAGTGAAGAACAGAGTCGATCCGAATATTCGAATAACTGAGAAACTAAGCGACTTTGGCATCTATCCAGAGAGTGGAAGATTTGAAAAGTTCCAAACGCATCAAAGTGAGAATGTACATATTTTTATATAACAACATTCTAGCAATCTGGATGTAAATCAAAAGGACCAATTCAAAAAGTGCCAGCAAAGAAATCAAAAGTTGAGAGACCTGAATTATTAGAAATTCAGATATAAACTTAAGGTGTTGCTTCGGCATATTTTTACCGAAAATGGCCATAAATGTGGAAATTACGATTGAATACTCACTTGATTAAATGCATCATGGCAACACTTAGTATAAGAGGATCATAAAATATGGGTACGCAATAAAAAAAAGTTGTAAGAATAACAACAAATAACAACACAAATAGGTTGAACTTACCAACAAACATAGTGTCAACACATAGAGAACACTGATACCGTCGAATATGAGCCAGCCCATGACATCTTCTACGCTTTTCGCAGAGTTTCAGCTGCTAAGCACAGAAGACCGAGCTGACACCCCAACACAAGCGATTTTCTGTAACTAAAGAAAATTCTTGAAAACAGCAATCAGCCGGTAGAATAAGCGATCACGAAGTTCATTCACAACACAAAAAATGAAAAGCTTATTCTCCATCTGAACCAAAATTCGAGCTTTTTGTGTCTTAGAAAAATTGCAATTCGAAAAAATGAAAGAAAACGCAAGGAAGGGGAAGTATCAACAATAAGGACGCTATGCAATCTACTCAAATATCAACCCCCTTGAAAGCGGATACTCTTAAATATTTTATACTTATGAGAACTACTTTCAAACCATCTCATAACAAGGCTTGTCACCATGTAACAAATGAATAACGAAAATAGAAACAAATTGTACCAAGACCAATAAAAACAACCCCTTCCCTCGTTCTGCCTCTCCTCCATTACCTCAACCATCGAGGAATCAGACCACCCTCACAAAATCGCACCGGAAACATCCGCCTGATTTGGAAATCTAGTTGTCAACCAGAGTAAGAAACATGAAACCCATCTAGACGAGCCAGAAACAAGTAGATACCCCAAGCATAGAGCTTATATTTTGTACAAACTCTTTGAAGGATAAGTAAGATGTCCGTTCAATCAACTGCGCTGTCAAGTGGTGTCAACAAAGGGTCTGTTGACTTTGACCACGTGCGGCTTTTCTCGGAGTGTTATTTGAGAATGCAGAACCAAGCCGGTGGGCCGATAATCCTCGTTACGGACGCTCTCGACAGCGTGTCGCCAATCGCGTTTAAATTCACCCCTGACTAGCACTCCTATATTTGAGGACTTTATATTGGAATAGCCGAGAGCTCGAAAGAAACTTCAACCAATACCACCTTACCCATAAGCAAAATTGACAGCGGCCCCTAATATTATTTCAACTTTCCCATAGATAGGATGTGCTTCTTCCTACCCACTAATGAAGGGCACTCGATGCAACTTCTCCAATTTCCTTATGGTGCACATGACCTCAGCAACTAGTACATTTGGGCACACGCATTTTCAAGCCACAGACTTCAATGAACAACCAGAACGTCGTTTTGTAAGCGCTAAAACAAAAATAACGCCATCTCATTATTATCGGAATGTATCGGATGAGAAGGAATGGGCACTGCCACAGTAATGGGCTCTTAGCCTGTAAGAAAACCTGCGAAACTGCTAGAGAAGTAGTTTTCTGAGTTTTCTGGAACGATTTCCTCTTCTGACAAACTACAAATACCCACCGACAAGTAGACAGGTTCCACATTCACTGGTCAGACCTTCGAAATCAACTGGGAACTGATGAAAGAAGTGAGTAACATGGAGGAAAGCCTGGTGAGAGATTTCTCAAATCAGATGCTGAAGAAGAAATAATTTGAGGAGAAGTTTGCTAAGATTTCAAGGAGAGCGAAATGCAGCCGTGGCCCATATCTGCACGCAATCATGTAATCAAATCTCCGACACACTTCTCTTGCCACATTCCATTCAATCGTATTTCGTCAAAACTTCACACATTGAAAAGCATAAACCAAAAATTCATCTTGAAAACCTTCAAGCGGGATTTCGATCAAGTAAAACCAACTACTCCAAGATGAGTAGCAGGCATTAGTGGGAAGCAGTTCGCTGTAGGCGATCATTTACTACAACCCCGTGGGAATACTGAGCCAGCTACTTGAACACCAAAACATCTATTCCATAGGCTTTTTCGGCGCCTTTAATTCTAGCAGAAGAGTTGAAAACAAGTGAAGAGCAGCTTGCAGGCAATAAGTTTGTTGACAAGAAGTCGTTTTGAACTCACAAAAAAGGGTTCTGACTGGAAATGTATGTAATAACTCATGAAAATCGAAAATTCTCTAGTAAAGAAATAGGAAAGGCCCTATTCTGCTATTTTCCCGGTTTCGAAAATATAGCACCGATTTCGAAGGAAAATTGAGCGCAAACTATCAAGCGGCAGTAAACGGCATTTTACATGCTTCAATGGCTTAATATATTCCACACAAGCAAATTCCAATCGCCCGAAGGCTATATAGCATTATTGACTGAAGAAACCATCAATTTATTCTACCCCCTTTCAAAAACCTTTACTTCGCACAAGTTCAAAAAAACATTGACACGAGAATCCCTGGATGTGCTAGTATTTGGGGAAGTCTGCCACCACCTGTGGACAACCCCACACCACTTTTGGCCGGAAAACAAAAGCATGGCTTTGGCAACGAATAAACAGCTCCTGTGAAAACCATTCAGAGGGCAAGTAAAAACAAAAATTTTCAGTGTTCAAAAGTCAAATCACTTAAGAAAATCAAAAATCGTGGAATGAAGCGGGCTGTGGTACTGAAATGACTACTTCTACCTCTACCTGTAACCATAAGAAAAGAAAAAATAGTGCTAGAATGCGCAATAATGAAATTGCCTCAATACCGACCAGTCACACTGAAAATGAATGTATAGAAATTATACCTTCCTCGAAAAATCGTAAGAATCCGACTAATTCATACGAACAAAAGCGATCTATTGATGTAAAACTCCCCGACAGGGAAGTGAGGAAGGCTTGGATCCAGGGAAACAAAGAATCAAAAGGCAAATCCTTCTCAATGGCAATGAATATTCGATTATGCCGTGGCAGGCTTAGGAGTCGAATGTCATTACCGTCGGAGGGCGTAAAGTGGCCTCTTCACAGCATATAGCAAAGCGACGTTGGCCGCTTGGTCATTGAGGTCACCGAGCAAAGGCTAAAGCATTCCAGCTGGTTGCAAAAAATGAATCTGGAAATCTGCCGAGCACTTGGAGGCAAAGTTCACATATCGTATGCAGTAGCTATCAATATAAACGATTGAAGAATTGTGGAAAATACCTAATTGTGGTCAATGTCGGCCTCCTCTCCGCTATTTCACATTCTAGATTCCTCCAAATGATATGAAATTAACCCTTCTAGCCAATTTCCTGACGCACAGACACCGAGCAGCACTCGAATAATTTTATAGAGAAAGTTCAAAGCGCCAGAAGATGGAAGAATTTATGAGGGGCTAGGGCCTCCACATCAATCTCAATCTGATGAATTTCCCATCACCCATTCCCATTTAGGAAGTTCATAGTAAAAGGAGAGGACAGTTCTATGATGGAACGGTGTTAAGTGCAGCACTTCACGATACGGCGAAACCCGAATACAATAAAAAGACGACAGTGGCCGACATTATGCGTGCTGACCTCGAAGATGAACCAGCCCATCTGCTCCTTTTCTTGGAAAATGGGTTATCGATGAGTTTCAGACAGCTATCTATCATTACCTTTCAACATAGCATCTAAGGTCAACGGGCAGCATTCCACGAGACACCACACGAGAAGAAATTGTGTTCATACTTGAGGGAGCTGCAAAATTCGACAGTTAGTGAACGCTGAACTAAGAGATTGATTTCGAAAGCGACGACATCGAGCTCCTTAAGGGCATCCACGGTGGGCGAGGAGCAAGTTCGAGGTCGTCCTCAGATCAACTATCATAAACACATGATGGAACTCGAATGAAATAGCCATGAAATGAACGGACCCGTTTCGAAGACCTGATTGAATGAGTTTTTTTTAAGCCAATCGTCTTCTTATATGAAAGAAACGGGACGAATGTCACAGGGAAACGGAGATACCGGAAAGGCCTACCTCAGCAGGAAGGAAAACGAAAGCTCATGTCGGATGTGATTAGCCCGCACGCTCTGCAGCAATCTAACATGGGTCCAGATTGGAGACTACCTTTATCCTTTGAAGTGGGTCCCAAAAGGGACACTCTCTCTTATTCGAAGAAACTCGTCCAAGATGGCTAGTACAGATGCACGCAGCCGTAATGTATTCGAGGAACAACGAATTAGGTAAATTGCTGTGGTTAAAATAGTACCGCACTAATTGCATCAATATACGGGAGGAATATACCGAAAGCTTGCCTCTCTCTTGAGCTTGAGCAGGAATTTTGAGGGACATAACCAGCCCAAGGCCACATGTTGCTCAGCTCAACGTATCTCAATGGAGCAGCTCACGCATGAGTTCTTTACCATAAAACTAAACTAAATAATAACAAATGCGACTCGCAACCTGTCCAATATGAAGTTGCAAATCAAATGGAGGACCGCACAGTTAGCAGGCGAAGTTTACTCTCATTCTTAATAAAACAAACATCAACTGCCCTACGTGTCACCGGGGACGACTTTTGTCAGCAAAGAAGCTTTTTATAAGGTAAATATTTCAAAGTTGTCAGCACCCATCATACTGTATTTTCAACAAACCTCTCAAGTTAATCTTTACACAAGAAGTACTTGGAAATAGTGAATCTTTAGAAATACTGCTATAATTCGAGGTCAAGTTATAACTGTTCTCAACTCATTGACAATGAATGAGCAATAAAGCAATCAGATGTATAAGCTGTGAAAGAACGATTATGAACATCCCAGGAAAAACCTTTCGCCCAGAAGCAAAGGAAGTAGAATTAGAAATGCTTATGTACTAGAAGAACTGGCCGTTTTCAGTAACATGAAGACAAAATGGGCAAACAAATTTCGACGAATCCGTTGAGTAACAACACAATTCCAACATCAGCACGGGGCGTCACGACAGATGGAAAAAATGTAAATTGCAGGGACTACAATGCAGGACATGAAAAAAGCCTTGGGCAATTCACGCTCAGCTCACGTATTACGGGTTTACATAGAAAAAGAATTTGATTTGGTATAACTTATGCATGAAATCTGGAAAAAGCTTGAAAAGCGAATAGCTTGCTGGCTCCACCGATCATTTCAAGTAAACAAAATGTCGCAACTACGCATACAAAGAGAAAATGATAGAAAAAAAGCTCTAATCTATTCAGTCTCTTGCACCGTGTAATTGATTTTGTTCACATTTAGGCAACTCTAAATACAACAATTCAAGATTCTGCATTCGGTATCACCTTTTATGAAAGGTCTTTTCTCCTAAACCATCTTTGTGTTGGAGGAAAATGTATTGCAGGGATCAAGGACGTGAAAATACGCACCCGGAGCCACTGGGCCACCTGCATTTCGTTAAGGTGATGGTGGAAGGGCACTTGATAAGATGATGAAGAAGCCCAATAGTGTGTGTTATGATGTGAATGACGTCAAAATAGTAATAAAGTGAAAATAAATAAAAACCCACGTACGAAAAACATTTAAAAACGCGAAGATAACATCAATTCTTACATCAAAAAGAAACTAGTAGACATCTTGTTATGCTATGTGCAAGAAAAAGAAACCATAAAAGTGGGTGGGTAGCAAATAAACACACGGTGAACTTCTGCATTGTAATCTTATGAATGAAGAATAAAATCATAATCATTTATAGCTATTGAAAAATCAGTTAAAATGCTACTCTAACGGGCTGAAACTGAAAACAGACATTCGAAACGAACGCAGAGGCAGAAATTAAATACCCAACGACCTGAAATAAGAAACGCAATGGCCCTCGAACGATCGATCGCGCAAGTGGTTCTTAAAACTCATCATTAACGACAGAGTGGAAACGTGTTTACTACGTAAACAACCGGTCTAGCGATCGAAATGTACGATTAAATCCACAGCAAGATTCGATAAGAATAAAACAAAGTAGTAAACTGTTTATAAACAAACGTAGTGAAATAGTAATCGGAGAAATACTGGCCGAGAGGCCACTGGCGCGGCCGAGCGTCGTCGCGCCCTCGGCTGTTGCGAACAGCTGGTGTGAGTGCAGAGAGCGAGAGCGGTCAAATAGACCGTCATGGACGCAGAGGAGTAATTTGCCAACGAGGGAGTGCGCATATACAAACAGGGGGAATTATAACGTATGCGCATGGCTCATAGCTAATCACTGGCCGCTAAGGTCACGATAACTCACCATTGTTGACCGCTGTCAACTACGGCACGATTTGGACCCCCGAAATAGGGATTTTGGACAATTTTGTAGGGAATTACCATGAATTATGGCCAGGCCTTCACATACGTTTCTTTACCGTAGCTGGCTTTGATTTCGATGAAAAAACAATCTGGTTGTGGGGGTCCTGGGTGCAGGGAGTTGCAGCAAGTTCTGAAGAGTAATTAATACCCTCCTTCATGGCAGGATTGTGGCATAATTATCCCATTAGATTTGTCTGGGATCGATTAGATTCCGTTCTGGTGACCCGATCTCTTGATTATCTTTTACATTTACTCCTGTAAATTAACCAAATTTAAACAACTACAGGTGACGGGCGGGCGAGTTTTCGCTCGCGCCCCTCCTTGTGGGCGCGAAATTGAAAATGGATTACAGTGATCAGTGGTTCCGTTTGAATTTTTCTGGTGATGCTTTATTGCCCTTTTTTGATTTTCGTAAATTTGTTTTTACCAATGTTTCCTCTAGGAATGGTTCGGCTGGAAAACTTGGTTGAAACGCATTTCTTCTTCATTTGTATCCGTAATACCCCTTAGCAATCATTTTTACCTCTCCGTATTTCGTCCTTTCTCGTTTTTCCCATCGTTTCTATTAATGCTTGGGTGAGTAGTGCATTACCTCTTTGAGAGGTATAGAGTATGTTTCTTCTTCAATTTCGCCTAATTTGTTGATTGATTTGGTGATGGATTTTTACCGTCTTAACTTTGAAGATACAACGTGAAGCGATTACCAGTAGTAATGGGCTAGAAAAATAAGAGCGTTGCGGGTTCAATTACCCATGGGTACTCTGATCCTGATCAGCTAAGAATTACTTCTTGGAAGGAAGAAGAAATTGAACAAGTCAGACGGCTGAACTAAAGGTAAGGTTACGTTTTGTTTTGCCGTAACTGTACGTAACTTTTTTTTAGTTGTGAATTTTAATTTTTGCATTCTTATCTGATTTTTGCACCCGTAAAAGCCATTAAAGCGATGTGCTATCTTCGCTATTCTTAAAAGAGCTACAAAACTTTTCACGAAATTGTAGGCGTCATGAGTTGTTGGAAGCTGAAGCGGCAGACGCAGTGGTTTCATACAACGCGATGCTGCTGGTCGATACTCTTCTAGAATAGAAGAGGACACTAGCGAAGAGTAGTGATAGCACCTCCGAAGTTATGAGACGGGAGCTTGGAAAGACTTGAGGTCATAAAGTAAGTAAAGACATGAAATGAAAAATGTATGAATGCTACGGATTACTTGCGTATATGATTGTTGCAACAATAACGTTCTATTAGGATTCTCTTTTCCAGAGATGACTTCACAAAGAGGGTGGAAATGCTGATGCCAATTTCGGTATGAATCGAACGCCAAGGAGACGCCGGTAATTGGATTTTAGTGGAACTCAGATCATCCATAAAGTTTGAACTGCATGGTATTTGAGGAAGTGTAGGGCAAATTCGAGAGTGTATGTAGTTAGTTTCTGGTTTTGTTGTTTGTTTGTTTCTTGTTTGTTCTTGTCAGTGATCACCCCAGTGTACTGTATGCGGCTTTAGCGATCTGGATTTCTTACAAAGTTTTTACTTCATCTTCAGTTTTACCAGTTTTTTTTCTGACTTTGAATATTCACCAAAACTAGATGAAAGACATGTTCTGAGAATAAAAGATTTAACGAGCATTGTAAATGTTTTCTTTTTTCAAAGGTGTTTTCCACGATAAGGATTGCTTGTCAATTTTTTTGACTGCCATTAGATTTTTATAGTCATGATAACCATGTCGTATGGAAATTGTGGGAATAACTTGAAAGTTTAAGTTTTAGGGGACTGTCAATTTAATTTCGCGTACCTCTGAATCCTCGGCAATAGACATTGTAAGATGCGTCATGCCTTCGGCGTCTATTCAGGCTCGTGAAATTAGTTGGGGAGGTGCTTGACGCAGAAATGTGTTTGTGGCCTCTGAATGCTATACATTTTGATTTCTTTAGTTTCCATCCTGTGCAGTTCAATCGAGTATTGAAAGATGAGACTAAATGTGTCTTTACACCGCTGATTCAAGGTCAACAGGAGACTGATATACCAAGGTAAGCTACCTTGTTTTGCATGCTTTCGATTTGCATGTTTCCTTCTTGAAAGATGAGATCGGAGATCGATGATCACGAAAAAAAAACCTGCATTGTTTTCGGGAAGTATTGCTTTGCATTTTTGCTTTCTACCACGGATTTAATGGCATCGATGTATAACTGAAGGCTCAGGACATCTCGGCTTTCTGAAATCCGAAAGTTACTGGAAAGCATCTCGAGATATGAGAAACGCATCCAAAAATCCTTTTTCCGACTCATTATGTTTGCTAGATACTCTTTCGAATGTGCAAGGGATTCTGATTGCAAGTCGGAATCATGGCGCATTCTCGACTGGTGAATTGCTGAGCACTCCATCCTTTGCATGGGTATGACTTTCGTAAACATGTTGTATGGGCATGTGAGTGGTAGAGGCTGATTTACACCTGCCTTTGTTTTGTACCTCCAGCTGACTTCTTCAAAACTGTTCATTTATTCGTTCGGTTTTTAAAGTTTTTCAAAGAAATTGGTAAAAGTGATGTGGTTTTCATGATACGACAATAAATTCTTCCTCTTGATATAGTGAGCAAAAGTTGGGCCGAGCCGGTGATCGAAACCGGGACCTCTCGCACCCAAAGCGAGAATCATACCACTAGACCACTCGGCCGTAATTTTCTTTCTCAGCGATGCATATAAATGATCCGTTCGGGGGTCTCCTTGTCGCAAGTCGTTCCGAGCCGGTTCTTGTACTTAGGCCTGACAGGCGCGTGTGATAGGGGCGCCGGTTGATTGGCTATCCTGGCGGCCTGAGACGACCCTGAGAAGTTTTCCAGACTACCAGCTGTGGTTTTTTTCGTGTTGGAGGGTTGGAGGGAAATTTTAAATGGAGGAATATGAGGCGCTTCCTGAAAACAGTGCTCAATTATGTTCCCTAGATATGTGTGACTGTCAAAATGGGCATGCTAATAGGAGGAACTGATCGTTACTTTCCAATGACCTTTAATACCATCTTTATCTAAATTAGGAATGTTCCCTTTGAATTTGAATATTGTTTGGCTTTGTGCAACTTTCCTTAACATTTCTGAGGTCACTTCCCTTGTAGTGCAAAAGTTGGGCCGAGCCGGTGATCGAAACCGGGACCTCTCGCACCCAAAGCGAGAATCATACCACTAGACCACTCGGCCGCGGTCTGCTTTCCCAACGCGGCCTAGAAATGAGCAGTTCAACGGCTTCGTTATGGCGAGCTTCACCAAACCGGTTTTGATTGAACATCGATTTTGGAAGCGTACATGGGTGACCCGATAACAGGATGTCCCTTTTCGTCCTTCACCCCTAAGTACAAATGGAGTTCTTAAAATAGATGTTTGTTTGTTCGCCTGAACAGAGATAAGAAACTTGGAAAAAGGTGTGACTTGAGATGCTGGCAACTTTATCAGAGGATACGGGAAGTTTACCTATTAACCCATTGACGACCATGCAGTCCACATGTGGACTGCAGTTGTATTCTTTTATTTTATTCATCTATATTTCCATTTTTCTACAATTTTTCTTCTCAAAGCATTACATCAAGCCTAAATGAAACTACATACAGCGTGGTACGAGAAAATCTACTAATTTTACAATTGTAAAGGTTTTTTTTTCGAAAGAGTACATTACCTCGGTGAATTCTTCGTTCGTTGAACAACAAAATGAGATATTTCTAAAAGATGGTCCGTCATTAGCATTTTCGCTGTTATCGAACAAATCTAAAGCTCCCAACGCAACGCAACTAAAAGTTCCCCGAAACAATTTCTGGTAATGATTGAACTCATAATTGAATGACCACTAGAACGAGTGTCGGTTCTATAATAAAGATCAATAATCACTCAATGTGGGCATTCTTACCAAGCTCATTTGAAGGGACATTCCTAGAAACTTATAATTTTCTCTTATAAACTTCAAGAAATGGTCATGCTGGACCATGAAATCCCCATGTGGGCTACAGTCGCGGGTGGACGAAAAGCGCGCCGGTCCCTCGCGGCGCTTTTCCCGCAAAACGTCGTGGTCATCAATGGATCGATAGTACGGGTTCGAGTCCTCTCCGAGGCCAGAGTTTTGTCGTAACTCACCAACCTTGTGAGACTTACCTACTAATGTCTTTCAATCGATGGAAATGGGTACATTTTTATATATGTAGATGCCATAGAAGGGTATTTTTGTTACTGTCAGCCAAGTGTGGTGCTCCCACACATGTAAAAGGTGAGGGAACGCCCCACCTGACTGACAGTAAAAACTACGCCTTCCTCTGTATTTACATATCTCGTGGGACCGAACGGCGGCCGTAACAGCCTAGGTCAAACCAGCCATTCCTACTTTTGAGGCGCTTATCTGATGCAGACTCATCTGCTATTGTGTAGTCTAGAAATGTGTTCGATCGCTACTATGGTTCTGAATGGAATTCAAATATGTGCGCTCTCCCAAAACAGGATTGTTTAACGTTAGAGATCTTTTCCTTTGGATTCTAACTACGTGATTCTTTAGTACAGTTCCCTCTGATAAATTGTTTCAATCTTTTTTATTTACTGAAATTTGTTTCAAACCCTTGCCTATAATTCACCACCTTGCGCTAATATTGGCATTATGAACTGCCTCAGAAAAAGCTGTTACAAAGCTGAACATATGAGGTTAAGTGATATATACCGAGTAATTTGTAATCGCCATCTCATACATTAATTCAATCAAAAAGTTGGGCCGAGCCGGTGATCGAAACCGGGACCTCTCGCACCCAAAGCGAGAATCATACCACTAGACCACTCGGCCGCGATCTGTGTTCTCAGCGCGGCATGGAAAAGATCAGTCCGAAGCAACGTAAGCCTTTCCAAACCGGTTTTATTTGGACATTGAACCTGAAAGCGTAGGCAGGCTATCCTTTGGTCAAATTGCTCTTGGAGTCGTTTGTCTAGAACTACAGGAGTTCGTAGGTCGGGTGAATTCGTATTTGATGTTGAGATTTTTTCGGTAATTATGGAAGTCACGGCGCATTTTCATGCCTGGAAATTTTGATAGAGATGGAGGTAGGGTAGTGCCATACCACCATACGTACGGTCGGGAACCGAATTCCACATAGGCAATCCAGCCCAAGCATTTCCACTCAGGCCATCTAGCCCAAGCATATCTTCGAGAAGCCTAGTTTGTCCTAGAATTGTCTGGCAGTTTGATAGTACTATCCTTTATATCATCTTGCTCTCGGTCATTGTGCAGACTGAGTACTCATTCTACCGACACTACAATTTTGAATGGGCATCAAATGCGTGGGACAATCCCAAAACCAGATTGATCGCTGTGATATTCTTTTAGAGCGGTCTTATCGGATAATTTATTTTCGTTTTTTTCATGTAGTTTTAATCAGGATCTTGTTCAAAGCCGTACTTTTGCCGTTAGCCTTGCCCCTGTTCCTGCACTTGCAGCCTGAGAAAAAGGCAACAAAGCTGAAGCTCAAATCTGGTATATCTGTGGGATTATTTATGACCACTTCCTCATACGTTGATAATTTCAAAACGTTGGGCCGAGCCGGTGATCGAAACCGGGACCTCTCGCACCCAAAGCGAGAATCATACCACTAGACCACTCGGCCGCGGACAGTTTGTTCGCCACTGCATAGAAACGATCTGTCCGAAGGTTCGTTGTCTGAACCTCACCAAACCGGTTTCATTTGATCATCGAAAGCAGAAGCCAATGTAGGCGAGGAATTGTATGGCCTTTCGGTAAAGACTGTTTGAGCGGTTTGCTCGAAACTGCAGAAGAAGTTCATAGACCCTCAGCCAAATTCACATCCTATTGTGAAGATTCTGAATAAAGATGAGATACGCACAGCGCATTCTTGAAAAAAGTGCCCAACATGGTCTCATGAAGATGTTGCCCATTTGATAGCGTGGTTATTAGAGGGTGTTCTTATACACTCTCATGTCTGTAAAATTACAGAGGCGGAGCTTACGTTGCGTCAGATAGAGCTCTACGACACTTACGGTCAGAAATCCAAGTCCCGGTCCGCTACCCACGATGGCCAACCAATCCTTCTTTCTTTTCTTAGGCGTTTAGCCGGAACCGGACTCGTTCGGAAATATAAAATCGCTGACATGAACATCATGCTTGCTTTAGGCCGGAGAGCATCTGAAGGACACTATGAGTCTCAGTGGACGTCGAACTCGTTCGCGCATCCCAAAACGGGATCACTGAATCTCTCTTCACGTGATTTTACACAGTCTTCCCAGTCTAACTGGAATTTTTGCTGGTATTCATCTACCGAGTACTTTAACACCAAAATTTCCTTAGGCTAATTGGTTCAAAACGTTGGGCCGAGCCGGTGATCGAAACCGGGACCTCTCGCACCCAAAGCGAGAATCATACCACTAGACCACTCGGCCGTGAACTGCTTTCGCAGCCCCGCGGAGAAATGATCTCTCTGAATGTTTCCCGATCGCTAGCATTTACGCACCGAATTTGTTTGAATATCAGATTTCGAACGCGCATATGGGTATGCACTGGTTGAATGGACACTGTGACCACCTGTAGCACCACAAAAAAAGAGGGTCAGTGGCCAAAAGCAGTGCTAAAAGCTGTATGAGTCGTATAATATCAAATTCTTCTCATTTTGAACAAGTCTTCTGATTCTAAGAGTTCCTGAAGTGGAACTGGGGTTGCCCGAAAGGATAAGGTGATCATCCTCGCGCGAGGGTTGAAAAGGCCATTCAGGCATCCTTGTTGCTCCACGCAGAGGTGAAATTCGTGGTGCATCCCAAGATTAGCTCAACATAATCTGATAGCCTGTGTTTTACCCGTTACAATAGATCGTCCTTATATGCGGATCATTAAGGGGGATTAAAGGCACAGTTCAGGATAATTTTGGGTAATCCAGATTATGATGAAAGATGGACGACAAGATCGAAAATAGTGCGATGAAGGTGGAGAAACTGCGTAAATCGGTGTCTCCAAAGTGATAAAAAGGCTTCCAAAAACCGTTAAACAAGGGGCTGGACGAGATTGAGACCAGAACAAGGAAGAAGAGTGGGGCGTTTGGACGAGCTATATGTACAATGAGTCTCACTGCGTACGTGTGGGTCCTTGTGCGAATAACAGACTATGGTAAGCAAAACCCTAGTAAAAGCAAACGTTGCTCACCTTTTTCAGCCTAAAGGAGTAGGAAATTACATAAGGGATTGCGGCAGCAAAAAGAGTAACACAGGAAAAATGAATGGGAGAAAAACACCGCCTCATCACTCGGCGACAAGCTGTTTGTGTGTGGGTCCTAGAACGAATATTCACAATCTGAATTGTCTCGACACTCGTCTGACCGTCTGACATGACATCGATCGAGAGGCGGGGAGGCCATTGACGTTCCCGCCCATTGAATTATCGTGAACTCTGCCTTTAAGAGGATCGTGACCTTCCCTACCGGCCACCATATGTTCGTGACAATGTTTAGGAGTGGTTTTCAACGATATCTCGTTTTTCATGGTTTTCAAGTAATTCTTCACAGCAGCACTACTGGCACTCCCATTCTATGCCTTGTTGAGCAAGAAGTTGGAGTGAGTCGATGATCGAAACCAGGACCTCTCGTTCCCAAAGCTAGAATCATATCTCTAGACTACTCGGACGCGGTCTGTTTTTCATATGCATCAAGGAAATGGTCTGTTCGGAACCCCTTTTATTGTGAACTTTCACAAGGCAATTCTATTGAAATGTTGAAGTCTGAAACGTGCTGGGAAAGGCACTGCTCGATTGGCCGTGTTGGCCACCATACCAGATGAACAGTTGCAAAAGGTCCTGCTCCTATCTACATGACTTGTGGAACATTGAACGCTCCTATGCTCAACGAATTTTCTCATCCCTAATTCTTAGAATTACTATAGGGAAAACAAAGTTGGTCAATGGGACAGACAAATCACCCTATTCGTATTGACTGCTTCTAGATGGAGTTATATGGACTATGTGGGTGTCACCATGACATCAAGCAGAGGGGAAATGCTCGGCGCATCCTCAAACTAGGCGTAATCTGTTCTGGCAATCGTGACGTGACCGATACATGCAGATCATGATCATAATTGGATCCTGAGAAGCCCCTTAAACCGTCGTTCATGAATCTTTAACAATCCTTCAAAGTGATCATTTCTGAAATCTCATTTTTTTGTTCTCAGGTACTTTTATCTAGGCCACTACTTATTTTGTTGTATGGGCATGTGAGTGGTAAAGGCTGATTTACACTTGATTTTGTTTTGTACCCTTCGAGCTGACATTTCCAAAATTGTTCTTTCATTCGTTCGGTTTTTGAAGTTTTTCAAAGAAATTGGTAAAAGTGATGTGGTTTTCATGGTACGACAATAGGTTCTTCCTCTTAATATCGTGAGCAAAAGTTGGGCCGAGCCGGTGATCGAAACCGGGACCTCTCGCACCCAAAGCGAGAATCATACCACTAGACCACTCGGCCGTAATTTTCTTTCTCAGCGATGCATATAAATGATCCGTGTGGAGGTCTCCTTGTCGCAAGTCGCTCCGAGCCGGTTCTTGTACTTATGTCTGACAGGCGCGTGTGATAGGTGCGCCGGTTGATTGGCTATCCTGGCGGCCTGAGACGACCCAGAGAAGTTTTCAGACTACCACCTGCGGTTACTTTCGTGTTGGAGGGAAATTTTAAGGAGAGGAATATGAGGCGCATCCCAGGAACATTGCTTAGTGATGTTCTAATAGATATGCTCTGATCGTTACAAATGAACATGCTAATGAGTGGAAGTGATCGTTACTTTGTAACCACCCTTTATACCGTCTTTACCTAAATTAGGTATGTTCTCTTTGAATATGAATATTGTTTGGTCTTGCGCAACTTTCCTTAACATTTCTGAGGTCACTTTCATTGTAGTGCAAAAGTTGGGCCGAGGCGGTGATCGAAACCGGGACCTCTCATACTCAAAGCGAGAATCATACCACTAGACCACTCGGAACGTATCGCTATCGCGAACCTATACATACTGGTTTGTTTGAATATCCCGATTCCCAAAGCGCAGATGGGTAATGCAGTGGTTGATTGGACACTATGACCACCTGGTGCACCACAAAAAAAGAGAATCAGTGCCGAAGGGCAGTGCTGCAATCGGCATGAGTCGTATAATATCGAAATCTTCGTTTAGACGGAAGACTTCTGATTCTGTGAATCACTGAAAGGGAACCGGGGCTGTCCGGATTGATAAGGTGATCATCCTCGCGCTAGGGTTGAACGGACTACTTAGGTACCCGTGTGGTTCGGAGTGGAGGTGAAACACGTGGCGCAACTTCAAATTTGCTCAACATAATCTGGTTGTCTGTGTTGTATCCATTACATAGGGATCATTCTCGCATGCGAATCCTTACAGTGTGTTGTGATCTTCCCTAACGGCCACTGTGAGGTCGTTATGAAGCTTAGGACTGTTTCCTGCACTTCGCAAGCAATTTTTCACAACAGCACTACTTATTACGTTCCTATTCTTAGCCATCTGATGCAGGTAGTCGGACCAGGTTGGTGATCGAAACTAGGAGATCTCGCATCCAACGCGTGAATCATTTCCCTAGACCACTCGGACGCAGCCTTTTTTTCGGTGCATCGCGGAAATTATCTGTCCAAAACCCTTGTTATTGTGAACCATAGAGGACAGTGTTATTGAAATATCGAAGTCTGAAACACCTGTGGGGAAGGCACTGCTTGAATAGCCACATCAGACACCTCGCCAGTCGAACAGCTGCAAAGGTCACTGCTTCTATCTGCGTCATCTGAAATAAAGGACATCGAATGCTTCCTAATTCGGCGAAATTATCCCTGATTCCAGAAATTACCATAGGGAAACAGTAGTGGTCCGAAGGGGTGGAAAAAACATCTCATGAACATTGACTGCTGACTGACTGTTTTCAGTTGAAGCTGTATGGGCTATTCGAGTATCACCATGACGCCGAGCAGAGGTGAAGTGCGTGGCTCATCCTGAAAATAGGCCTCCCTATTCTAGCAGTTGTGGTGTGTCCGATACCTGCAGTTCATATTTGTAACTGGGTTCTGAGAAAGCCTTGCAAAGCGCCATTCATAAGTTCCCAACAACCTTTAAAGTAATTATCTTTAAAATCTCATTTTCTTCGTTTCCATATACTCTTACAGAGCACCCTTACAGACACTGTCAATCTCTACCATCTCGAGCAAAATGTTGGGCCGAGCCGGTGATCGAAACCGGGACCTCTCGCACCCAAAGCGAGAATCATACCACTAGACCACTCGGCCGCGGGTTATCCATTCAGACACGATAAAGAGCTGATCCTGTTTGAGACATCCGAGACGTACACCGTGGGCAACGCGTTCCTTTAAGATTGGGAACGATTGTGGCGAAAGTGCCGGCTGAATTGTTTTCATATCCAGTTGTCTAGGGCTCAATAA
The DNA here is from genome assembly GCA_000469685.2 of Haemonchus contortus. Taxonomy (NCBI): domain Eukaryota; kingdom Metazoa; phylum Nematoda; class Chromadorea; order Rhabditida; family Trichostrongylidae; genus Haemonchus; species Haemonchus contortus. Next base: position 9,867,227 of record LS997562.1, on the reverse strand, counting down.
GTGCCCAACAACAAAGTAATCGCCAACAAACAACACTATGTATGACAGATCAAGGCCGTTAGTCGCATTCGCATTTATACTTAGTGGGCTGTAGTTGGGTCTGAGACAAGAGGGACCGCTATCGTTTACACGGCTTCAATCGAATAAACCAATTGATACTGTATGTACCAGTATTTGCGGATTCGGAAGGATAAAACGCTAACTCAAGTATAAGCCGGAGGCCATGATTTTTCATGCGGCATTTGCGCTGAGTACTGTTTGCAAGGTAGGCCGGGATAAATACCCTCAGTCAGGAAGGTTCACCTAAATTTCCACGCTAAAGTGAACTTCACCCTCATCCTATACTTACTGCTATGTGTCAATCAGTGGTCATATGTGGAATCGGGGGCAAGAAACCACTCGAAAATCAGAAGTTGGCAAATAACAATTGGATTTGATTGGCAAGCCACCTTTTTCCTAGGCACAATCTCTTGCTAGAGTTATTATACACAACTACCAAGATGTGAGGATCTCCCAGTTCACTAACTTTTCCGGTTGTAAGGAGACTATTTGAATCCATCGACGATTTTGAGAGGGAGTTTAACGCCCGACGCACTCTTACGGAAATGATTATTCATCATATTAATCACACTAATGACGTAGTCTTCGAAGATAGCTTGGTATAAAAACGCTGGTGATCAGCTTGGCTCTACTGCTCGGAATTTTGTGTCCTCTGAAGCCAATGTTGTATTTTTCACTTTTCCCGGGTGAGCTCCCGCAGCTGTACTATGGCTATCTGTCTGATTGAATATCACGAGCAAAACATTGGGCCCATCCGGTGATTGAAAACGGGACCCCTGGCACTAAAGCGAGAATCATACCGCTATAAATGCCATTCAGCCGAACCCTTGGATGCAATCTGATCGCAAGACGGAGGCATGGCATACTCAAGAACTGCCAGACATTCTCCACTTCATCATTTGTCTGTACGTGACATTCACAGAGAAGATTTGGTCGTCTTGACAGTAGATTCATGATTACATTCGTTTTGTTTTACTCTTTGAAGCTGTTCTTCCCAGAGGTAGTTTTTATCACTTCGATTAATTTTTTTAATTTCCAGAAGTTAAATGTCATTTTGTCCCTACTATAGTGTGCTCCTCCTTCGTCCTACATTATGCAAAAGTTGTGCAAAAGTTGGGCCGAGCCGGTGATCGAAACCGGGACCTCTCGCACCCAGAATCATACCACTAGACCACTCGGCCGTAATTTTCTTTCTAAGCGATGCATATAAATGATCCGTTCGGAGGTCTCCTTGTCGCAAGTCTCTCCGAGCCGGTTCTTGTACTTAGGCCTGACAGGCGCGTGTGATAGGTGCGCCGGTTGATTGGCTATTCTGGCGGCCTGAGACGACTCAGGGAGGTTTTCAGATTACCAGCTGTGGTTACTTTCGTGTTGTAGGGAAATTTTAAAGGGAGGAGTATGAGGCGCTTCGTGAAAACAGTGCTCGATTAGGTTCCATAGATATGCTGTGACTATCAAAATGGGCATTCTAATGAGTGGAACTGATCGTTACTTTCCAATCACCTTTAATACCGTTTTTACCTAAATTAAGAACGTTTACTTTGAATTTGAATATTGTTTGATCTTGTGCAACTTTCCTTAACATTTCTGAGGTCACTTTCAGTCCAAGGGCAGTGCAAAATTCTAGTGCAAAAAGTTGGGCCGAGCCGGTGATCGAAACCGGGACCTCTCGCACCCAAAGCGAGAATCATACCACTAGACCACTCGGCCACGATCTCCATCCCCAGCATTGCGAAGAATTGATCTGTTCGGAAGTCTTGCTGTCGCAAGTCTTTGTGAACCGGTTTTTTTGCCCATGGACTTTAAAGGCATTCGTGAGGAAGGACTGGTTTGTTAGCTATCCTCACCACCGGTGTCGACCCATTAAAGTTTTCGGACTAGTTTGTATTTTTTAATGTTGATTTGGTTCTTAAGACTGTTCCAAGGAAATATCGGGTATTTATACTTCCGCTTCAGCAGTGGTCAAATTATTCACCATTTCATTTGGTTATATATGAGAGTAAACTATAAATAGGATCCTTCTTCAGAGTTATGTTTCCATTCATTGCTAGATTGAAATTGGGCTCAGGAAGACTTTAGCTCGACCTCACCTCCTCAGGGTAACTATTCAGTTCCCTGTTTCTATTCCTATTTTTTCCATTCCCTGCTCTCACTTTAATCTTCCTCTTTACCTTGTGGGCCGCTGAAATAAGTTCGTGTCTCGTGGTCTCGTGAATAACCGACCAAAGATGCGAGCGAGTCGACCCATCCGTTCATGTCTACGAAAGCAAAGAGTACTTTGGCCTTCATCCATCGCCCCCCTCCTGACTCCACAAGGGCTGGCAGCGAACGATTTCGAGTCGGCATGAACTCAAAGTCCATCATACTTTGTTTTGGTTAGTATTCTGAGGCGACAAGGTTTTGGATCAGCTACTTAAAATACTTTAACAATCTGAACGTGGCTCCCTCAACTTAATTGACTAACTTTAAAAAGGGCGTGGGTAAATTGAAAGACCACCTCACACAAATCCGTGAATTGGTACTAATCCCATTGACTCTTGGTTCGGTGGATCAGTCTTGGCCTGCCTGGTTCGGGACCCAACATCACACTGCCCTCATCAGTCCCTGTATAGACCGAAAGCCTTCGAATGTCTCAGTTATGAATGGGAGTAGCTTAAATGGCGTGCCCGAATTAGTCTGCCTTTCAATGTTTCTAGTCATTGCTTTTACCCACGTGAAAAAGTGTCATTTTAGAACGGACCTCTCTGCCCTGCTCATTATTTTAACCCAGGTAACAAAATGGTCAGTTTGGAATGAACCCCCTCCCCTTTCCATTCCCCTCAAACAGTTTTAGTCGATTTAGCTGGCTCGAACTGGTGGCTAGCTTGGTGAAAAGCATTCCCAACATCTTCTCGTGTCCGATTAGCTTTTTGAATAATTTATTAAAACACTTTGAAGAGTTGACTCAGCAGGTCAGCTGGAAACGAAGTGAAATTCTTCTAGAGCAACGAAAAAATCATATACAAAATATACAGTAACAACGACGAGATCGTGAGAGCACAAGTGATGGATGGTGAGTGAAATCTACTGTGAGAATCGTCCTCAGGACACCGATCGATTATCGATCGACACTAACGTTTATTCGATCGTATTCTCCATATTGCTTCTCGAGTCATTCACAAGGCATTGTGTCTGTAACAAAATTCACCGTTCTAACAGCCTATATTCTACATTTAATCATTGTAAATGCTACAGTAGGCAAACTTACATTACGACGTTTGGCATCATGCCAATCGGCCAACGCAGCCTTGTATTGATCGGCTTTTTTGCACCATTCTCGCTGACAGGACTTGTAGGCTTCCACTGATCGTGGTTTCGTGCATTCCTCTGGAATGGAGTCCATTTTAGTGAAAGAAACTGAAATACCCTATGCTCAACTCACCGTGATCTACCACTAATCGATATTTGATTATTTGTCGTCTATTTACAAAGCATTCATAGTCGGCGTTGTCTTCACGCGACACTTCCATGATCACCAGACCACCAGCGTCGGTGGACAGGAAACGGGAAGAGGGAGTGATTCTGAATATGGACGAGTTTTCCTTAGGGTGCTTTCCAACGACAGAGCAACTCACTCATTCCCATCACGTTTCCAAACAGCACCGTCAGCACCGAGTAAGTGTATTGTGTCACCAGGGTAGGCCGATATTGTCCGGGGCTTAGCAGAGGCGGAACATTCGGAAGAACCACGTCCTGCCCACGAAGAGATCCATCTGAAGGGAAACACAATTTAAAAAATAGGCTCATTGGGCCAGTTCCATGTGACCTACCCTAGACTCTGACCATGAGCCTTTTCTCGTGGGTAGCAGGCCGATCTGGCTACATGCCAGCTGCAGTACGGATCGACGGCACATAGGGTGCATGATGAATACATCGAACAAGCTGCCAGGGTGAATTGTGTGACAGCAGAACGAGATGCGAAATAGACGAATTCTGCAAAGGAACAGGAGACTAGGTTCAAGTCATACCGAGATGGCCAAGAACTTTATCATTTTAGTAACTTAAAATTTCTATTCTAACAGAAATATGAAAAAATAAGAAAGAAAATGGAATAGTGCTGAGTTGTCTATGTTTTAGAAATCCCTATTTATAAAAATTAATGTTGAAAATACAAAGACAATACAATTTTCTACCTGCAGGCAAAAGAGCCATGGCCTTGATGGGTCCTCCAGCCGCTACCTCTCTTTTCTCCAACTCTAACCATTTCCAGGTGTTACCTTCACGCCAGTGTGACACCTTCCAGAGAGTGTTCGCTCTGAAAGTAAATCGAGAAGTAGTACTGGGAACTTTTTTTCCCCAAAGAGCCATGATATGTCCCTGTGCGATGGAGCTGTTACTTCCAAATTGAAACAGTCCTGATCCGCAAGGTAAAAACTCCCACGATCTCTTTCGCTATCCTGTTTTTTTTTTCGTCATAATCTTTTCTGAGTATAGCTTACCCAAGTTGCTTTTATTATGGAGACAAAGTTCCACTAAAAAAAGCTAATCAGATTTATTGTATATTCCAGCAGCAATGCAACGTATCCCGACAAATGGGCGGGGCAATGGTTGCGTCGCGGCTGTGGTGCAGTTTCTTAATCAACACAAGCGCATCAGGTCATATGATCGCAAAATGGATTTCTAGTCTCTCTCAACTACGACTAACCTATGGGTTGAAATACCTCCAATTACCTTCAACCACAACGCCATAAAAGTTCGTAAAAATGGCAAATTCTAGGGGATCAGTATTCGTACCACTACCAAAGGTACGGATATTGATCCCCTTTAGAATGTGCCACACATTTCGGTTCTGATCAGAATCATAAGACTTTGGTGAACAAACTCAGTGCAGCTCACCTTCCATCCAGAGCGAAGATCACATTCTGTTCACTACGTACGTCCACAGCAATATGCGTAAAGACAACGTCCCGAGTGGCTAATATTGGCATCCCACCTAAACATTGACATTCATCGGAAATCGATTATCGATTGAAGCGAGGTCGCAAAAGTCACAAACCTGACACAGGTTCGGCCATCAAAAGGTGGGACTTTGCAAAGTGTAGGTCGGAGTCGGACAGTGAATGCGAGTTGGAAACGCACTGCAAGAGAACCATCTATTTCCAATGCCTTGTAAGGAGATGACGCTAGAGAACTCACCGTTCCCGGTCGATGCTCTGGCACAGTGTCAGCGGGTAATGGCAGCCAATTGGGGCTATTTGGATCGACGAAAAAGCCATGGTGGAAAAGCTAAATGGCGGAGGCCATCGATCAAGGCTAACTGATGACCCGGATTTCTGATAAACTCGTACCTGATTGATGCTTTTGAACGAGAATACGCAAATCGCTGACGTTACGAAAGCCGTCTCCGAAGTGCTCATTGTTGCATAAAAAAGTGTATCATCAGATGTCTCAACACGAGTGACGGCTTCTGGAAAGGGTACGGTAAGCTACCGTAAAACCTATGAAACAGTGGTGGCCATAAATAACCAAAGAGAAGTGGCGGTACTCACGTATACGGTCAAAATAGTACGGATACTGTGCTGAGATAGAACAATTCAGACGAGCTTTCAAAAACGACGTCCATACTTGACGTAGAACGACTCGTCCACCAATGTCTTTCTGGAAATCGGACATATTGATTGGTATCGATATTGGCAGTATAGTCGCTAACCGCCTTACCTTGCAAACTCTTGCCACTCGACTATAAACCCTTCGTTCTGGTCCGCTTTCTATAGCGATTTCACGGAAGAAAAAGTACACATGCTCTCCTACATCGAAGGAACCGACGAATTGAGGTTCTAAAAAGATGGGATCGATCACAAGCGATTTCTGGGCTTTGACGATTGGTTGGATTCGCCATGCGATCAGAATAGAATTGTATTGGAAGTGTATGCGAGGCATGCAAGGATTTGTGGCCTGGTGAAAAAAAAAATAGAAAATGAACGTTCGAGTTAGATTTTTGTTCTCAAGTTGAGAATGATCGGGAGGAGGTGAGGAGGATGACTATCTGACTGAAGACAAGTCATCGACGATTTCAGTCTTTTTTCCTATCAATTCAGAAGTTAAAGGCTCATAAATGATCAGGTAAACCAAATATTGATCCCCTGGCAATGTGCCAATTGCTGTGCTAAAAATATGCAGCGCGGCCTTCTTCTATACCTCCCTGTTAGTTAATGCAATAACGCTGAGCGTAACTCGATTGCTATTCTTCTATAAGCGTTGTTAGGACCGGATCGATAGGGGTGTCGTACACTTCAGACACTACTACTGGCTTGTGTACAGATTTATCTAAGAGATTGTTGTCTCCGGTGCAAATGGAAAACGCTTTCCATAGACAATTAGTCGGATTTGGCTTTCCTTTATTTACCAAAATCCCCCGAGATCAATAACAATGCAAGTTTATCAACAGCTGTCCTGGAATGCATCTAAAATACCATCAGAAGAGGGCAAACCGAAGCGCTAGTTATGAAGAGATTCCCAATAGAAACCCATGAACACTTACCGTACAACCACCTGTTGTCGGTATAAACAGTCCTCAAGCTGGAGTGTACTTCCTTCCCCTTGTCGACAAGAGCTGGCCGATAAATCAAATGGTTTTCACCGGCCATACCAGTTCGAATACCCGAATACACTGATGGCAGCTCGCTGGGATTTCCCCATTCTGCAATGAAGGCTTATTTCGGAAGAAGTCCGAAAGAAATCCGTCCAGTGTTACCTACCAACTATGACTGCAGTTGCATTGACGTTCGCATCAGGGGCACAGATGCCGATCTCTGTTCGGGGTTCTTGACGATCGCGTAGAGTGACGGCATCTAGTACTCGAATCTCTGGACGCATAGCGACAGCTGAGCATACCTGAAAAGGCTTGTGTTATACGGAGGGAAACCCAGTTTCAGTATTCACTACCGTATACGGGATGGCTACCGTATACGGGGCGGAATACTCACATAAAGTCGTTCCCTGTTGTCCGTCAAAGCCATGAATCTCGTCGATGGTTGACATTCTTCGGCCGAGTTACCCAGCGCCCGACATTCGGACAACTCCGGCGAAGGTACGGTAACACGAAGATCGGCAAACTGAAATAAAATGTATTCATATAGTCAGATTTGACTGTTTTCTCCTGCAAACCACCTCTTGCTCAAAAATTACGTGATCAGATAGCTGGGCCACGAATGGTCCATGAGAGTCGCGCTCTGATTGGCTAGAACCCGATCAATAAGGCTGTACATCGGAACTCGAGCGGTGATCGGTCAGAAAATCTCATTTATTGCTCATAGAATCTCCTTATTTGCCATTACTTATATATCCCGGTATTTTAATTGGTTGTTTATTTATTTGTTTATTCTACCGCACTATTCATGGAAGAAAATGCTCGGAGTAACTTGTGGATTTCTTTCTACATAGATGAACTTTTATCTCTAAAGTTCGATTGGTCTATCAAATCAGGGACTAAAATACTGTAGTGGCAGGTCTACGGTAAAAATTGATGGCAATACTTACCAAATTTTCTGAAGTATCGTTCACGTTGTAGGCCCATAATCGGAAAATTCGTCCACGAGCACCTACATACAAGGAGGCCGAGTTTGCGTCCAACACCAGATTACGGTAATCCAAATCACCACGGGTGAAGACGTTGTCTAAAAAGGGTAAATAAGAAATATGTTTCAATCATGGGTATGGGAAGGACCTGGAATGCTTAATTCAATAGTTGACCATGAATTCCTGAGTACATCTTTCTTCTAACTATGCCATATTGTAAATAAACGGGGCGGGGTGGGAAAAAATCCTCTGTCTTGAACCTTTTTCAAAACACGTGCGTCTTACTTTCATATTCAACAAAAGGTGTGAATTAGTAAAGGGCAGGTGGTGGAGGGAGAAAGTGCAGAGGTGGGAAACGGGGCGAGGGAAGGGTTGGTTGAGGGTGGCACAGATAATGGTTGCATTCTGTAATTTAGGCGTTGATGGTCTGCATTCATTTTTTTGCGCGTACCCTTCTGTCTGGGGCGGGCCAGATCTCCCCCTTCTGGTTTACTCCTACCGCCCACTCGAACTAGGAGAAAAGCATAAATTGATGGTCAAAGAATTAAATCCATTCGCATTGATTCCATCTTTGCGCAAAGGTCATGTCATTTCCGACCGCATTCACCTCATCACTCGTCAATCAAAGCCATCGCCGACTGACTTGAACAAGGTCGTGAGGAAATTACCGGTGGTTATGGCGTCCAGATGGTCAATGGCAGAACAACCTTGGCAAGCACAAGTTGACTAAGAGCGATTACTTTTGGTAACTTCGTATGATCACCAAGACGGTTATGGCAGTTACTCAGCTGGGAAATTAGTGAATGAACCGAACTAGATGAAGCTGGTTGTCATCCACTCCTTTTTACTTCCTCTTATATATGTCCAAATATTATTTGAGATATTAGTGGTTAATTGTCGGTGGCGAGAATATGACACAAATCATTGACCGCCCCTCTAGTATGCGCCACGTAGTTGGTTTCTACTGAGCATCGTGATGGCCTTTCAATGGATCTACAAATATCCAATATGAATAGTTTTACATCAAGTAATTGATTCTAAGTATTCTTGAATAACTTGAGTTTACGGTCGCAAACTTCTCACCGTAACAACGGGGACCTTTTTGCTACCAGAACCCTCTCGTTAGGAAAACAAACCACAAAATTGAGATACCGATTTCTGGACACCAAAGAGTATGAAGTATGGAAGTAAGGGGGGGGCACATAAAGGCCTCGTCCTGCAGCAGAACAAAACACACGTATGACTGAGCTCTTTTCTTTAACGGAATTGAATAAACACTTTTATTAAAAAGGTTCTCAGTTCACAGGGAGCTTCAGAAGTTTGTTAGCCCTAACAAAAAACGACATAAAAATTGGAGACAGGAAAAATCTCACATAGCTAGTCAAGAAAAGGGGTGGACTCAATGTTATCGAAATGCGTTCAATCTAAGCTAATTTATTTTACGTAAGATTTTCTGGCTTTTCATTTTTTTTGATAATCACCACACTGATCGAAATTAATTAATAGAGATATTCCGTACAGAAAAGTGTTTTTTGTTTCTTATCATAATTCTATGCAATGTTGTTAACCATAAGCTCATTCAGTAGGAAACTGTTAAATCGCACAAGGCTCTGAATAGGAAAAGATGTGATTCGGGATATGGGAGTGTAGGAACCTGACAAATAGACCCAGAAAATCAAGACGATGGTCGGGATGACCACTTGCCACAACAAAAACACTTAGAGCCTTTTGGTGGGAGGGTGGACTTAAATGCTTTCTCTCCAGCGATTCTCCTGAAAACCATGATAGTCAACAGAGTCGCCACTGGCTGTGGGGGCTTCACATTTTCGCCATTTTTGAATAGGCTCGAGGTGCTAGGAATAAACAGCCTCAATTCTTCCAGTAACCTCTGCCTACCTCGCAAACCCGCCTTTAGATCACATTAAATGAGTCGTGAAATCATTCCCTACATGTAGTACTGAATGACCACTTACTTCGCCCCTTTTTTACATGCTATTAGGACAGATCCCTCAGAATGGGAACTTCGAAGACTCGTCCATAGCGTAGCAATTCCCACCGTTTTTCACAAGCGTTCTGATAGTCTAGCAGTCGTTATGAGTAAAAAGAGTTTAGTTAGCCTCGCTCAAAGGGCCATCTATGATATATTCAAACATCAAATTTTTTTGAGTCTTGTTCCATCAGACTACTGAAAAATAAGGGGAGCAAATGGAAATGGATTAGTTACCGAATGCACTGCCCAGGTGTTATGTAATCACTCGAATTCTCCAAGTTACCTAGCCCTCTTATCCTCTGGCTCAGGTACCTGTTAGAGTCTAAGAAATACCCTGTTGACTGACGACTGGGTTCGTTCTAGGGGCAAATGGATGCTTTCCAATGCCGACCATTGACTCTGAATATAGGTTGAATGCGTGGTGTAGCCCAAAATCACGAATTCATACCAGCCTTTCTTGAGTTCAGGCAACGTAAATCGCTGAGAATCTCAAGTGCTCCTTACAGGCGAGGGTCATGATCATAAAAGCGAATTTTCCGCGACGTACACATCCGTGACTCAACACTTAAGTGGTCAATTACTCCAGTTTTTGGTCTCTTTCCTAGACCAACAGGCCACTCTAAATCGATCGGAATTCCCAGTTCAAGTCGATTCTGAAGGATGACCTTCGATTTCACCTGGGAAATCCCCAAAGTTTGAAAAATATTTCATTTATCCGCTGGTGCAGGGGCAAAGGATCAACTGGTGTTCCTCATTTGCCTTGTAACAGCTCCTTCATTTTGCCATAATTTTTTTTGGCAAGAATTCAGGAAATCACTCTATGGAGAACTTTTTGAGGGAAATTGGCAACATTCCAGGATGTAGAATTTTAAAAAAATCAACACAGAAAAATAATGGAGTTCGGCACGGTGCAATTTTTTTAGTATCACAGGCACCCATTCTAAGAATTAGCAGTAAACTTTTGTCAAATCAATAAAGAACGATCAATAATCGGAAAAATCAATAACCTCACCTGGTCGTCTGACAGAAACGCTTAGAACGCAGTATCGGGTACATAATAGACAGAGGATTAGAGACAGTCTCATGACGAACTGCTAATAGGAATAAGGTAATGAATACTGAAAGTGGTCCAGGGGCAGGGAAGGGCCGAAAGCCCTAAAATGCTAAGAGTGACGAAAAAAGTACAGCAGAGACGGGTGTAGAGGACGGAGTATGGGGAGGAGCGCGAACGGATGGACAATAGAGGGGTTGACGCTGGGTGGCTGGCTCCGGCGACGGAGGCCGTGATGGCTGCTGCTGGAGGATGGCTGTGGCCTGGCCCACCCTAGACGTATTGATCGTCGGCCTCATACCCGAAAAAGCACCATAACCCTCGTTCAGACGATCCGATTCTGGGAACTTGTTAGATCACCTTCCTAGATGCCTCTGGATTGTGTGAAATGTGATTTACAATTAATCCAGGCGAAAGCTTGACAGCGTGAGGGTCATTCTGCCTGGTCATTGCAAATGATTGGTTGCATTATTGATTTGACGTAATCAATACGTCTACAAATCGATTGCTCCTGGTGGGGAATGCAGACGGTCCTGAACAAAGAGAGAAGAGCGACAATTTCTGGGTCAGCCATTTCGAGGTAATTTAGTTGCTGACCCCAATGGAATAGCCCGTCACTCCGTAACAAAGGCATCTCTCGGAAATTTTCTGGGGCCCTTTGCATTTGAAAAATTCATACGTCTCTTCGCACTCGAGTACCTGCTAACCGGGTGGGTGACCGTAGTGACAAGTGGTACCGCTACACCATACATAATAAGTGGATCCGGAGCGAATCGATTCCGGGCAAACTGGCCTTTCACCCTTATTCAGTTGTAGACTCGTAAGAAAGAACAAGAACTTTGTCTTCGATGTAGGCGATGTGATCCCTGCGAATCACTGTACAGATCAATTTCGCATTCAGACTCCACCAAGATCTTAAATGGAGGCCGAGTGCATGGCTCATTCCAGGCGGGTTTAAGAAGTTCCGGAACGTCTCATCATGATACTGAATGGTATCTTAGTGCAACAACGACACAAGAAATAGAAAAACTATTTTTGGCGATACAGATACAACCAAATCATAATTGTTATTATTAGTTATTACATATTATTACAAATATTTACAATTGCAACTATTGATTATACCTGATCCTGTTGATGACCATATTGACGAAACTTATGCTGATAGACAGAAAAGTTCGAGTTGAAAAATTTACTTTATTACCTTTCCTTACCAATTTGCATGATCTACAACAGAGCCTCGATTCCCGGCTGGCTTTGCATTCCACGAGATCCACCTCTTTGAGGGGAATCCCGATTCATTATGTTCATGGTATCCGTTGTTACATTGGGTGCAGATTCACTGTTCAGTGGTGTACAGCTCTATGTAGATCACATCATTTGTTAGCTTTCTCTTCCTTTCTTTCCCTATCTCTACTCTTTCCTCGAGAACATAAGAAGAGTTATTCGTCGGAAGTAGATTTGTTGAAATAATATCGTTACAATACTTTCGGAGATGTGAGTAAAGGTGTCAGACTGTGAGTACACGCAATTAGCAGAAATTTGATGTTCAGTTCCTATTTATGCTGAGTGGACCATACAGGTCACATGTGGCCAAGAACCCCTCTGAAAAAATAGTACCTTCCGCTTTAGAAATGTTCCAAACCTGTTTGCAAAATAATTTCGTCTTTCATCATTCTACCAGAGTATACCGTGCCATACGGCGACTTCTCGTATAAATTCAAGCGATTCCCCGAATAATCTCTTTCGACGGGCGCTGTAGTCAAACGGAAACGGCATACAACAAACTACGAATCGTCGCTCAATCGGTACAACGCTACTCACTTGAACATTCCAGTGGGATCTAATTCCTAACGAATCCTGGCTTCCAGCACATGTGTAGCTTTTCCCTCGGGGATTTTTTAGCTGCGCAATTTTCGTACTCATTATTACTCCTTGATGTCGTCGACAAGGGTAGCACTCGGCGTTTACACTTTTACGAAGCTCGTATCAGACTTGCATTTACCACAGACTTTTAAATCCTTATTCATCCTTGGTAGAAGCTACTGTTGGCTAAAGTTAACTAGAAATTGCGGATTGCTTCGTGTTGAATCCTTCAGAGCTGCTGTAGTCAGCTTTTTTTTTATTGAAATAGATGGGCCCCTCCCCCTTCCCCTCTGGAATAATCTTCAAACCACCATCTTTCTAGCCATACTCTTCCAAGGCTAGATAGTAGACTCCTGCTTTGGCCATACTCTTCCGAGGCTAGATAGTTGATTCCTGCATATTTTTGTTGGAAGGACTTTGAGGTGTTTTTGAACTGTCACAACGACATTTATCACTTAATTCTTTATTATATCAAGATCTCTTCGCAGAATTAATCATGTAAAGACATCAACAATGAAAGATGCTGCAAAACACACGGGGGAATTACAAAATTCCAGAATGATCAGAAAGCGAAAGATATTATCGACTCGGCACTATTGTACGAATACATTATTTCATGGCTTAGTTTAATAATTAGAAAGGAATTCTTTAGAAAACACGTAACGAGTGGAAGAGAAGGCATAAGTTACATGGCGAAATAGACCAATACGAGGCAAAAAAAAATCTCATTCAGTAAGCGATAAATTCACGGGGCTTTGTAGGTTGTGCAACTGAAGGGTAGCTTGCGCGAGCGGTTGCGAAGCGTCCGGGTAATCAATTTAGTGCAATTGATCACTTTGAGAAAAGTCTGAACCAGTCGCAACGTGGACGTGCGCGCCGCTCACCGCCAAACTATTCAAAAGCAGCAAAACCAACTGACCATACTGAACCGGTCCTCCATATTGAAGCCCATAGGTTAGTTCTTACCATACAACTGACACCTAATGCTTAAGTAACTTTTAATTAGTAAATACTGTCAACAAAAGCTCCACTAAACCCTTAAGCAAATCTTATGACCCTGGGGTTAAGCGTACAACTACAGACCCGTAAAAATTACATCGTGGATGACACAATGGAAGGGGAACTAGCGAGCTCCAAGTAATGTATCCAACGCCTTCACACGATCACCTTGGCTGTTCAATAATGCCGAAAACACCTCGTCCGCACTGAAACCCATACCGAGCAATTGATCAGCCGTTTGTGCACGTTTAACCACTTCCTGTAAAGCAGTTTTTATTTGAAAATGCATTTTATTTAGTTTAAATACATCAATATCTATTTACGGCAAAATCACAATGCCCCATCGGATCAATCAATACTCGCTTGTCTGGTCAGTCACCGTCATAAATCAATCGAACCACCTTTTAAGACGTGACCAATAAATCTCAGGCGCACCATTAAAAACACGCATAGGCGAACAAACAGTAAGTCTCCCTCCCTTTGTACGCCTGTTGAGCGCTATGTAATTATACGATGATCCGTAAACATTAGTGATTTGGCCGCAATGGACAGAAAACGGATCAAAAAATAAATAAAACAATCAATAGATCAGATTAAGATGATCATGACAGAAAATCAAAAAATTGCTTAAAAATAACAATCACCAGAATCTAAAAAACAAAAAGAAGTCATAGCTTGTTTTTTCCCTGATCGAAGTATTAACTTACTAACTATTTGTCTTACGGCTCTTTTAAGGCACCCCATAAACTCATTGCGTTTATAAACACATGAATAAATGAAAAATAAATTTTCCAAGCACATAAATACATATAAAATCCCAAATCAAAGTCTGTACGGTATGTCCGGGAAGAAACAAGATGTTAGATGTTTAACCTGATGCCAAAACAGATACATTGTTCATTGTGGGGCGCAGGGATCTCAGCCATCATCCCGCACAGTCCCGATTCCCTTGAGAACTCCAATAGTTAGAGGTCTTGAGAACACCAATAGTTAGAGGTCTAGCTATTCTTGTCTCGCACACAGTGTCTTTCTTTCCTACTCAAAACAAGTTTAATCAAACGAGAGCGGCGATCCATTAGCATGACCTGCCGCCTTCACACTGATATGCCATGTGCACACAATGAGACGACACCAATGTCATTTGCATAGCAGCTTGTTAGTATTTGCAGATTAGCCGACACCGCGCCGCAACATCAAGCGAATATATATCAGCAAATACTAGGACGACGAAATGTCGGGGGTGGAACGGGAAGAACGCCGCTTTGTTTATTTACACTTTGAAAAATAGATTTTATAGCTGAACGAATACTGCGCAGTTAATAAGTTCAGGGGAATGACGAATTGTCGGAAATCCTGCGAAATTGGATCACAAATCAATGTTCTTGCCTTTAAAGATCACCATATTAATAAACGCCTTCACTGTTATTTTCGTCTCCCAAACTTAGGAATAGCGATTTTAAAAAACGGAGCAACCAGGGGGAAATAACCAGCGCCAGAATATGATCACTCCCTCCACAGGAGGACGTGGAAAGGGCCGATTCCTTTGGTTGAACTATGCTACATTCAGCCGGTCGAAGAAATAGGAGGAATAATGGTACCCTCTAATGCAGTATCTTTTAAAACCCATGCAATACCATGAAGCATGATGTGGCTAAACGGCGATTTAAGAATAAATGAAACCGAAATAGCATCAAAAATAAGATTGATGGGAAGCGCCTTACTACAAATACTGAAAAAATTTTAGGAAGTTCAAAGTCTAGCCTCAACCTCCCCACTCAATTCCCTAAATCAAAATCGGTAACTAATTTTAAAAAAGAAATCGTTTGGAGAATTTCGAAAAGACTATGATTAACAAGTTCTACATAATTATAAGCCATTTATTGACTCCCTACAAAAAAAAAGAAAAAAGATTAAGAAGAAGAAGCTCTAGCCTTGCCGCGATGAAATCATAGATTGCAAAATACTAAATGAATAGCAAACATAGCTATCGGAAACACAAACAAACCTGTTTTTCTGATAAATTGCTATCCAACAAAAACGTCACCGTCTTTTCAACTTCAACACCTCGTTTCTCCAGTATGCTCATACCTTTCATATAATATTCTACCTGAAAGAAAATGTTCCATCATTTTGTAGGATAGAAACGAACGCTGCACCTTTTTTAGCAGTACTTCAGCAAGTTTGGAAAATGGCCAAAAAAAAGTGACTGAAGAAATCGGTTCAGCACGACGTGCGTATCAAATGGAAGCACGACAAAAAACCATAATTTTGATAAAGGTACGAAAATTTGTCGAAGAGAATGCTCATTCGAGAATTACTACGCATAAAAACATCGTTTTTCGCCTTTCATGAATTTCGAACAAAAATTCTGAAGTTTCTCGAGAGATTTGTCAACAAATAGCAAGTTGTATCCACCATAAACTACTCATTTCGATACGGAGATACAAAACTAACTACAGAAACCAAACTTACATATGGCAATCGTTCCCTAGGTAACCGTTCCAATGCCACATTAACAAGATTCGGTCGATAACCTTTCGTCAGTAGTCGGACTCGTAATGGTGAGTCATGTACAACTGCCGATGACATCTCCTTGACAGACGCTTAAAAACAAAGTCTTTACAAAAACTTGCAAAGCGTAACTGAATACAAAACAGCGTCGAGCTCGTGTATTTTGCAAATTATCGTGTGAAACAATCGAATAAGTTGCAAAAGTAATAGTGCACCTGATTGAGATGGTTTTTTATAGACGGCAGTAGGTACTTCACCTACTGCGCTAAGCATAACTGCTGGCTCTTCGGACTTTGATCTCTGGAAAAGATTTTTGTTGAATAGGCTGGGAGAACGTGAAGCAATTTAGAAAGTAACCACCTAATCTGTTAACAAAAAACGAACCCCAAATTCGAGTACAGGATAAGGCGGAATAGCTGGAATGGCCACTGATTTGCTTCCATTTGTTAATGAATGAGGAGGTTCCTGGTTAGTGCCGGAATACATGACCGCACTATCAACTGACTTGGACGCTTGCAAGGATACATTTCCAAGGATCTGAAGAAACATATAAACTTCGACAAAGCCAAGCCACTTTTTAGAAGAGAGCCTTACTTGACTTAGCGCCAATTTGTCGTCGATACTTCTCCATTCCACTTCGTCAAAAACGGTACCCCGTCCTTCAAACTCTTCAAAGCTGACTGGTTTTGGCGCAGGGATCGGCGTTTGTGGAGAAGATGTTGTTGCAGGAGGAGCAGCACAAGGTAATAGGAGTTCCTTAAACAATACTTTTTCACCCGGACGATGGAGAAATTGTTATGAAAAGATATCTTTCATGAAGAATCATTCTAAAAGTGGCACATGATTTAAAACGTGCTAACAGAACAAACGAAGAGGTTCGAATTTTCCATATAAAAACAAACTAACGTTCGTGATGGGAGTACTTGCGGAGGATTGCAAATCTGAAGAAGCCACCCCATTTACGGGAGGGTTTTCAAACTTCGGATCCGATTTCACGTTGTTCGCTTCGTCGAACTGTTGACGAGCACGTTTCTCCGCCTCGAATGCATACTGAAAATAACAGCGTAAACATCACCTAGCAGATTTTCAAGCAATTTTCCTCCTTCAATTACATTCACATCAACAAAGTCTAAAAATCTGCCGACTGTTGGACAAGCTTCATATTAACTTTACAGAAACGATCTTCTTGCTTTTACGCTCCGAAATAAGCAGAGCAGCACTTCCGTTGAACCAAAAAGGGAGCTTGGATCTGATTCATGCTCAATGCGGGGAAATATCATATCGGCACAACCCGGCGAGCAGATCCCACTTATCAAGTGTATAACCCTAAAAAACCGGTCGGATTCTCGATACTAGGCAAAGTTCCAGCACTAAATTAATGTCAATATCATCGGGCACAGAAATCCGATGATATTAAGACAACAAGACTTACGAGTAAGAGGAGCAACTGACCGAAAATGAGGTATTTTATTGATCTATTTAGTCCGGCATAGTTGCACCCAATCTAAGAATTCCAACCTAATTGGCATCGCTTTACAAAAACAGCCCTACATACAACTAACAGGAGGTCGTTCATTTTCGATTTTATCATAACAGATATTTCAGTATTATTGATCATCAACGGAGTTTACAATGATGTTGCAGAACACTTCAGCAAAAAAAGAAGTAAATGAAAAGTCTGCGTAAGGTTAACTTACTTGAATACCCTTTGATGGTTCAGGTAGTGTCAGTGTGGGTAAGTTGATTAGTGGTGGCGGATAAAATTTCCGACCTATTTCCATAGGAATATCTCTCAGATAGTCTTGAAAATACACAAAAATAATAAAAATCATACGAAATGCGGGAAAGCAGTAAAGAAAACCGCACCTTGAAATGTGTTCGAATAACTCATTCCACATCACTGGTTTGAATTCACTGAATACATATGAAATTTGTCGTCACCAATGATCTGGAACCGACTATGACTCACACACCAAATTAAGTGTTTTAAACTGAATTCAGACGAAAAGAAAACTTTGTAAGGTGAATTTCGGGTGAAAAAAGAAGGCATGACCAAGAGAACAGTGAAATGACACTAACTTGTAAAACACAACATTCAGTTGTACCTTAAAAGTGATTTCGTAAAAGTTTTTACAAGAGATTGATACCAGACACCAAAGCCTCTTCGAAGGGGATCCGGAATTCAAATCCGTTTGGTCCTGTGACGATATCGAGCTAGACAAGAAAACTCGTCCAACTTATTCTGCCTATTTTTTGACGGTTAAATTGCTTTGAAGGAAATCTTTTTGGCTTTTGTCTGTTGTTGATCTCGTTTATTAGAGCTTATGATAGTAATAAAGAGTCAATAGTAATTTTATGCTTTTGTAAACTATTACTCGGGTTCTATTTTATGCTCGTTTTGTTGAAATCGTTGGGGAGGTCTGGCAAATAGCCATCTTCAAAATAAACTGTTATCTACCTGGGCCTTATTTTTTTGTTTTGAAATAGATTTTCCTGTTCCAACTCAACATCTACAAGTGCTCGAAGTTGTTTATTAGGTTAGAGCTGCTCCTTGAAAAAGATTGCTAGGAGTACCATCTGCGCGTAACCCCTTATTATATGTGGTTAGTTCTTTCCCGGTTTTGATGGTTGCATTTCGTTGGAGTTCACTGTTTATTTACTTTTCACCATGTCTGTTATGCTTCTAGTTCTCTCAAAAGCTTCTAATCGCAATGGAAATACAAACGCAACTTGTCGTTTCCATTATTGAAATTCTGGGATTCAATACAGTATGATGTATTGAAGCTTCCATAACTTGACTGATTTCTTTCTATGCATATTTTTTGACTTGATAAAAATTAGCGCTCATGATCGTATTTTGATTTGGGAAGGAGGCTTTGTGATGGAACTTTGGAACTCTGGAAGTCGACATGCGGAAAGTGATGAACTAATTCAAACGTTTTCTTCGTGTTTGTTACACTTTGCTCTCCTAAAAGTAAGAATAGATTCCACAGAATTTCGTTTGTTCCTTTTTGAGTCGTTGCCTTTTTTCATCGTTATCCTGGATAGATTCGGTTACGTTCACTTTACTATCCCACTTATTTTTTTTAACTTCTCAATCCTTCCCTCGCATCTTGTTAACAGCTGTTAACGGTGATAAGGGAAGACGCTAATTCGGATGAGAGGAATAGGGTCTATGAGTCCCAAGATGAGTTTGTGATTAATAGCAGCTTTCTCTTCTTCAACATCGTAAGTATGCCCACTCCCACTGGTACTTGTATGAAACTATGGAACAAGACAGAAAAATTCCAACTTGAAACGGTATGACACTGTTGTTTCGCACGATTTCAAGTTGAGATTTCTGTGTCAAGAAACTGTACTAGCTCTCTTTTATGAAGTAATCCTCCATCGGTCCACACTTTTGATTTCTGGTTACAGCTAAAAAGCTGTATTGGCTAGAGGAAGGTGATAGAAACTGAAGGCTGTATTATATATTTAATTTTGCTCTAAGGGCAGCAGTCTGAACTGTCATCAAGGGAGTCGAACGAGGCTTCATGATTGAACAATTTTTGTGAGTATGAGGTAGTCTTCAGATCAGATCGAAATTTGTTCAGATTTGCTCCTTTCGTCGTTTTCGTTTGCTGTTTTTAAACTCTTTTGAACCCTTTGCCTGTCTTCAATTGTTTTGAGTCATTTTCGCTGTCATTGCCGTTATTTACTTCTTTCCACAAAGTGTTCGATAGTAAAAGCGTTTTTATAGACTTTAGCAGCACCACGGAAACCACGTAGCCATGATTGACCTCTGCAAGGTCGTCAGTGGGCTAGAGCTGAGTCTCGATGCTGAAGAAGCAATGGCGTCGTACTCAGATGATCTTGTTGATGCGGTTAGTTGCTTCTTCCTTTTCAAGCTGCGCTACTTTGTAGATCAGCAGTCCACTTATTTTCATTTCCCCTCAATTTTATATACAATACTTTTTGAACGAATACAAAAGTTTTCGTTTCTTGTTGTGTTTATATATGGTCGCTTTTCAGTGGTAATTCGACATGGTGATTTATCGAATTATTCCTTTTCTGAGGATATTGAGTGTTCTAGAGTGATATACGTCCTGAAAGCCTCCTTTTTAAGACTTTTCAAAGTTCAAAGCCAAATTTTTCAATATTTCGATGCTTACTACAAAAGTACAGCTTGAAACTATCTCATCGTAGTTATATTTCTGTGACTCGCTAATGTACATAGCTTACGAATCCGGGCAATCTTTCGGTAGCTGAGGGAATATTAGAAGTGATAAGTTGGAATAACTGTACGTGTAACGGCTCATTAGATGTTTTTACATCGTGTTCTCAAATCTTTTATATTACTCGATTGACATTATTCCGTCACCAAGTCGTATTTCCAGATAATCGATGGTATCTGTATGCAAACCAAAATACGGGGTGATCATCGCATAATTGAGAAGGATGTGTTGAATTCGGTGCAGGCTGTGTCGTTTTTCCCGCCCAGAGTGGTCAGTTTTCCCCTGGCTTTGGATTTCTATCAATTTTCCTTTCTTTTGTTACCGTTGCTCTCTTTACGGATGAACCAAATTTCAGGTTCCTCGGGCAACATTGAAGATTTTCTCACCCAGAGCGGAACCAGATGGTGGAGGACGACCAAGTGCTATGCCAGAAGCCGCTATTAGTGCACCGTCTTCACAAAAACCAACTCAACCAGCCCTTCGACCACGTAAGCAAGTAATCGACGAAGCTCAGTTCCTTGAGGACATTCGTAAAATGAAGCCGAAGGACACACGAGAGCCTCAGATCTTCTATTCGCATAAGTTGACGCTTGAAGCGAAAGACTTGCAGCCACGATTGGGAGCCGCAGCTATTGCTGAGGCGACGGCTGCAATGGAACGTCCCGCAAGGCATTTCATTGGGCGACCTCAGCCTCTGATTACTGAGGACCGAGGGTGCGTTCAGCCTGAGCTTACAACCTATAATAGGTATCGAAACTATCTGGGTATCACGGGTCCGATGCCTAATATCAAGCCTAATATAGGTCCTTTGACGAAACTCCCCGCCTACCTACAAGCTTTGCAACAGAGAAATGAAATGCTGGGATTGGCCTCTGTTGTTAATACCGCTAAACAGGTTCCTGCTCAACCTCAATCCGTGAATCGTCCCGCTCAGCCTCGATCCTTGAATCGTCCTGTTCAACCACTTTCAATAAACCGTCCTGCGCAGCTGCCGATACGCGCCGGTCCAATTCAGCATCCATATCAATACTCTCAACAAACGTCAGTGCGGCCTCCACAGAGTTTTCCGATGCCTATAAATGGTCGTCAAGCATACCAACAAAAGCCTCCTCAAGACGCCACTCATGCTGTCCAAAGGTTTCATCAACAACAGCGTCGTGAGAGATGGGTTGATGAGCTGGAGCGCTCCGCCCTCATGTCACCCACACCTCCGCTCAGCGAACGCAGCTTCCCTATACGTGGAGTAGGTGACCGAACGGTTCGGTCAGAAGAAACTCCACGAGAGACGCCTGCCCCCACTCGAGAATTGACGCCACCGGACGATAACGAGTGGGAGCCGGTTGAAGGACCGGTGGATCATGTCGACTGTGCTGAGTACTATATGCGAGTGAATGGCGGCGTCAAAGGAAAAAAGGCTGGTTCTGAACCAATAATGTCTGTTGGGGTCTCACGAGCGGAGGGAAGAGGCCAAGAGCAACCTTTGGTGCAGCCGCGTAGTAGTCAGAGCAGGAAATTTGTCCGGCCTAAGCCACCTGCACATTTTTCGGCCAAAGAGGCAGAAATGTTCGAAAAGTGTGTGAAGATGCTAGAAATGATAGCTCTGGGTGGTAGTCAAGAAGAACCCTAATTAGCTTGTTTGTATATAGCTTGTCAGTATATGAAGTGGTAGAACTGCATCCCTCCACCAACCCCGTGGCGATCGGTGCGTGGTTTTGACTTTGCCTGTAAGGTTTTTAACTACATCGATAACTGTTCGACCGCGACGCAACCGCTCGTGTACCAGTCCCCGCCCAATTTGCATAGCTCGCGATGTGTGTTTTATACTAATTGAAAGGATTGTTAAAAGATTTTTGTTGTTTTTCTGTTGGGTATTATTTGTGTCATAACATTTCTATTTGAGTGATCTTATTTTTGTCCATTACTATAACGAATGTTGTAGTTTCTGGCAGTTGTTGTTTTTCCGGAGGCTTGTGTTTCGAATTGAAAGCTTATTTAGCGGTGATCAATGGAAAGATCGCCGTCATGAACTAATTTGAAATCCATTTTGCGTTGAATTTGATTAGTTTTTAAGAAGTCAAGTGTGTCATATGGTCTGCATTCCATTTGGTCCTAATTGGATGTGACTTGATAAAGTCTTATAGTACTCGTTGTATGAATGGAGTGTTTGCGGCCGGAGCATCTCTATCCCATTCCTGTCTTGTAAAACTATATTTTTGTACAAGCAAGACGTACACATTTCAGTAAATAAAGTTTTCGCTGCTGTATGCACCCCACTCCGTACAAAATACGAAGCCAGTATGCGCGCGGTCGCGAGGTGGCAGCTGGTTAGATTTAGCTGGTAGGTCAAGAATTTTTGACTGAGTGTTCACAGTTTTTTTTTCTGCATGCATACGAAAACCATTCTTTCTTTGATGTTCATGGCTTATTGACGGACAAACCTTGTAGCCTCAACAGTTGGCATGAATTATTTTTATGATGAATTGATTTTCAAGTAGGAAATATTCGAAGGAAGCACCTATCTCTGTATCCGCCCCTTCTTTTTCATTTCTTGAATGGGTTTCATCTCTGAACACGTAGCCTCTATGATGTAATCGATTTTATTTCCGCAAACTATCGTTACCTACAATGGCCTCTCCTCTAGGCCCTTCCATGGGTCAACAACAAAGCAAAAATGCTAGTCGGTAGTTTTCACTTTTCAACTCGGGATTTCATCAATGAATGCAAAACGCACCATCCTAGAATTTCATTCTCGTAGCTAATTCTTTACGATTCCACTTCGAGCCTTACCTTTTGGGACGGCAAATATTATTTGAGCAGCATTTAGACATTTTGATAGACGTTTTTCGGTTTCCCTGTCAACTTGCATTGCCTTTGTTGAAATTTTGAAATTGATTTTCGGAAGAACTCGAGCTCATTAGTGTGCATAAGGAGTGTGCATAGACAGGGAAAACAACTGGATGCTGAATAATTCAATCTTTATTTTTACCCGTGTAATGACATAAGAATGCATATCACAACAATTTATTGAATTCCACTAATAAGGCTTTGAAAGGAATTCATGATGCTTTCGGTGCCTCGTGAGAGCTGATGATAGCTTGTTTCAAGGCCTGTGAGAAACTATCAATGGCCTCAAATCTTATACGAATCTCTACGATGTAATCTCTTATACGAAGGGTTTTGGTAAGGTTGACACGGGAAAGGGAACTTTAGGGTGTTCTTATGCGTGCATTCGTTGGATCCAAGGGTTTATGATTAGGTATCTGTTCTATGGGCAAAATTTGCGTTTCACATGGTTTGTAGTTTGAAATCACTCAAAATCTGTGCCTTTATTCACTTACTCATTTTATATTGAGCGACAGGGGGCTGCTGGCGAGAAAAGCATGGTCGCAATCGGCACTATTATAGTTGCCCCTTTAAGACTTTGCCCTTACTCCCCTCCCACCCCCCACCAAAAAAACGGATCCGTAGTTGTCGAAAGTCGATTGCTATAATTTGTATGAGCACTATTTTGCTGGACTCAGCTCTTTCTACTCTCTGAGTTCTCGTTAGCTATATAACACTGATTTCTTATAGTAAATACATAATATCAATATTAAATGACTAACTACATTTGCTATAGAATTCATGTGTTGAAATTAACCGCCAAAAAGTGGTTGACTCATTAGTGGGCAAATAAAGCGATCTCCAAGCCATTGAACAGCATTACAATGCCATGCATAGACCATATTTCGGCAGTAGATACTCGCATCAAGAGTGGCGATACACTCACAGAAGGTGGCATCGCAGGATAGTTGTGTTTCTGCGCAGGACGAATAGCATTCGTCGTGATGAATGCAGCATACATTGACTGAATAAAAAAAAAGCATCATTTGCAGTAAATGTACGAGACTCTTAGGGCTAGACGCGCGCGGCCGCGAAGCGGGTGTTTCATCTTCGTGCTTTATGTGGCTAGGGCTTAGCGCTGCTAGATATTTTAGGGGGTGGGTGGAATTTCCTGTACAGTACAACATTGGACTAATATAGGCTGACCACATCCCATCTCCACTGGCCCGTGACCTATATTGCGACAATGCGTACAATTTGGGTCGTGAAAACCGAGTTACATAGAGGTAATCCTCTTTGATCGGATCGGGAGTGGCCGACACTTTGTCCAGTATAGTTACTCATAAGGTCCTTGTTTCCGGTTACCGAAAATTAGTATACCAGAAATTGACTATCTATCTTAGTCGTATTCAAAGAGGATTCCTTTCTACAAGGCTAATAAGAGGGTCTTGTAAGGCTATCGGGAAGATTGGGAAAGTAGTTGTTCTGGTCATCCTCGGAGCCATCATATCCTATGAAT
The DNA here is from genome assembly GCA_000469685.2 of Haemonchus contortus. NCBI lineage: Eukaryota > Metazoa > Nematoda > Chromadorea > Rhabditida > Trichostrongylidae > Haemonchus > Haemonchus contortus. The sequence continues at coordinate 9,842,637 of LS997562.1, read as the reverse complement.
GGCGTTGGATCGACGGCAAAAGTCCGGAGGATGAACAGCGCATTGACAGAGGCGCACCATCACCAGAAGTCTATCCACTTTTGTTTCGTCGGCTTACCGAGAATTAAACTGATCCTCAAGGGCGAGCTGCGCTTGAAATGTGCCCTTACTCCGGGAGACTACGCTGTTCTCAACACTGGCAGAGAGTTCTTTCAGAACGCTCAAATGAAGCTCAGATTGGAGCGGCAATGGTCTTATGCTACGAGATTTCGGCTGCAGGGTCATGTTGGCTTAGTGGCTTCCTCACTGTCTGACATATATGGCATGCTGAAAACCGGTTATCCATCTGTCGATTTCTTCTTTCCACTTTGACCAAAAGAAGTTTCTGGAGTATTTGATCGCTGAACATCTGCTAGCGGCTTCTTGGAAAAGGTCCTCCGAAGCAAGCCGAGTCTAACGAGCTCTTCCTCCAGGACGACCTTTCTCCTGAGCTACTGCGATTCGAGCCGATCGTGAGTGATGAAATTCACTGCATCTCGACTGAAATATTCTCATAAAACCTGCGGGACTTATCAAAAAGCTGAAGAGCTAGCAATTGACAGTACCCTTTCCCTTCTTTTCGTCCTGACGCACCTCCCTGATAACCCTATTTTCCATCCTTCCGAGGTATGCAAGGTTTGGTGGTAAAAAGAAACTTTCGCATAGTTTGGAGACGCTAGGCGAGCCGTAGACCCTTTCTGAAACTCCCGTTCTTTTCCGTTTCTGGAAAACAGATCGCTTACATGATCGTGCGATGGAGTCTGCACTGACCGACAATTGTAATTGGTTTTCGCTCCTTTGCATTGCATTGCATCCAATATGTGAGATTTTCATTCTAACATAGTTTTCGTAATAGTGTGGCGTAGAATTGATCGCTTCGCAGCCGCACGCGCTGATTGCACGTAATTTGTACAAACTCTACCATTAAAGGTTGAAATGAAATAGAACGCTAGGATTAATGTAAGGGCAGCCACTGAAAAATAACTCACTTCCAATCTGGTCGCATGATGACGTCATCAAATTCGATAAGAATCGAGTTGTGAGATCGGTACCGCACTGATATTGAGCGAGTGGGATCTGTGCTCGGTATTGATTGATTATCGACACCAGAAAGATCAATAATGCAGATGAAGAGCTAACGGGCATACGAGGTAATGGTCGTGGTGGATAACAAAAAGCTGTACTATATCTCGACGAGAACTGGTTGCGATTAAGTATTACGGCCGCAACAACGATCACAATACCTATCATAATTTGTTTTGCGGGATCAATAGACGATCAATATTTATTCGATAAATTGTAAACCCATAAATATAAATACACAAAAGCAAAGTAAGACATGTACAGCAGGCACCATTGAAACTTATCAGATTTCCCATAATATCATAGAATCCGATGGAAAGAAACTAGTCAATTTAGTGGTGTTAACAGGTGCAAGGTTATCGATTTATCGATCGACAGCACTCTTGCTCTTTGTGGAATCAATAAGACGATGAGCTAGGAAATACCTCATGAAAACCGATAGAAAAGATCAACTTGACTGAACGCGAAGCTTGTTGGAGCTAAGGGCAGCTACAGGGGTAAATCGGCACTATTGAGCATGATGGCCTACTTGGGAAGTCACCCTTATTGGGTTTGTGTACGACATCGTAGTAATATTCTTCCAATATCCTGTGCCGTGACGCAACCGCTCGCGTCTTGGCTGGAGAGTCTCATTTATGGCATTCCTGTCGAGAAGACTGGGTGAAAGTAAATAGTTCAGATAGAGAAAAGTAATTTTGTGAGTTATGAATCCAGAAGTAGTTGGAGATGGCCGTTGGTCTTTTTCGTCATCATTTAGCTTGCCGTCACACTATAGACCTTGCCGGTGTCGAAAATGGTGATAGTCTTCGAGTTGGGGTCGTATTGCACGCTGGATAGGCTTGCCATGCCTGAAAGTGAACGATATTGAACTGAATTTCTGGACAGAACCCAGTTGGTCAAATGGTACAGCAATGATAGAAATGGCTTCCAAGATTTCCCCATATTACAAACCTGCGACCCCCCCCCCCCCCCCCCAAGAATAGCGCGTGGGACATAGCGGAAGCGGAAGGCGATCTCGACAGGTTCCGAGCCTGCTTGGCCGACGGACACTTCCAAAAGTGGCCGTGTTATGACGGACTTGTCCAAGCTGTGCCATTCACAATGAAGCGTCAGAACACCGACGAATAGTAGGCTTATGTGAGATACCCAGACGGTTACAGATACACAATCTCGTGCAAACACCTTTTCTACTAGCCTTACTTTTCTTAGATTCCTTCAATTTTCGCGATCTCTTCGCCATTTTGCACCATTCTGCGCTATACTTACCACTTACCATTATTTCACTTCGGCTAGGTACCCCAAAATTAGCGTGAATTGTGCTCTAACCAATTAACTTTTGGGCTGCTCTAACGTTCGGTAATGGTGAGGTTTCCTACAACGATGCCCATATTCTACTGCACTGATTTGAATTGGGAATTAACGTTCAGTTCACTGCCGTTACTGATATAGTGCACAGGAAACCCTCATCTTGAGAACTCGATCCCTCCCAGATATGTCTGGGACGTCGCCCAAGTCCTTACTACCCACATCATGCACGGCAAAGATGAGACGAGATGTCTTTCAGCGTTGATCGATCCCATTTTAGGATATCTTGAGGGATTTCAGTTCCAATCAAATTATAGAGGTATTTGCATGATTATTAGGTCTAAACAACGGGTTATAGGGGCTAAAGCGATATTCGAGTTAGTGGTTCAATCTCCCCAGAAGAATCTGATGTCAATTATCGTTCCCGAGAGGATGTGTGGGCACGTGACAGTACAGGAATTGCAAAACGATGGGGTAATTGTCTTTTGCTGTGGGTCGCAGGAAACTTTTCGGACCTGAATGTAATCGGATGGTCAAAACCATAAACATCAATCTGTCTTCATGGTCGTTGTTCGTGCTTCTCTAAGTCTTTATGGAGTCAGGTTTGGTGAGGCGGAGGTAGAGGCTAAGGAGTGATGAGCTATCCTCGTCTACCCGAACTTGCCTACACCAGGCCAGCTTTCTATGCCGCCGGGTTATTGAGTTAGAGCAGGTTTCATGTAACACGGTGAATGAGCTGACCTAGGCGATGGCTTATCCATGCCACCTGTTTTACGAATTGAACACGAATAGAGCTATTTCACCAACTTATGAAGGGAGAGGAACACATGGCGTATCCCGAAGTGGCTACGTAACGTCAGATACTACTCTTTTTCTACTGGTTGCTACTCTGGCAGCTTATGGCTGAGATCTATAGACCTAGTACCCCTCCTGTTCAGAATACCTTTTGGTTACTGTAAAGCCGTTTCTGATTGTAGCTTTGTAATAAGGGTAATTTCCTTACCGCTCCATTCGTTCGGTATGCTGCTGACGTACATCTGTTCGTAGAAGTCGTAATCCGCGGACACTGTCACATGCTTGACGCCACACGTTACGGTATACAGTAATCCACAGCGAATAAATGCATTGCAAAGGTATTCAGGTAGAATGGCTTGTAATGGCCAAGTGGATAGAACCTAAGTATTCTCAGAACTTTAAGTAAACCTGCTTCGAGCTAAAATCGTTCGTAATTACACTATTTGCACATGATTTTATGGAATTTCCATAAAAAGCAAGCTGACCTTCAAACTGATGGGTTGTATACGGCTAACCGTCAGGTACTTTTCACCATTTCTTCGATACATAACCCAAAGGCCATGCTCATCAGCTTGTATGTCCATACGTGAGCTGCTGGAGTTGTTATACAAAGGCTCCTAAATCTCCCACTTCACCGCAATGACTGCCCTCCGTCCTTAGCCCACTGGGCACTCACCTTTGAGATATTCAACCGTAAAACTTTCGTGTATTCAGTTCTCATATTGAATGAAATCACATTCATCTCGTAATTGTAGTAAGCAGTTCGATTGTATACGGTATTATCGGTCCCATGGAATGGATACGGTAGCGTAAAAATCGACTTCGGCTCCGAATTATTCAGAGATCGCCCAGATGGAAACTGAAATGGACGAGTTATTCGTGGAAATCGGAGATGCGGTACACAAAAGAATGAGACACCGAAAGGATGCTGTAGCCGATGTTGAACTCCGTGACATAGTAGGAATAACCATCCCGGAGAGCTGCTCCAACGGTGTTTGGTCGAAAGCCGATCAGTTGTGGGTCAGACAACGTAGCTGCACTTGAACATCCTGGAATCGCAAAAGTGAGTTCACTACACGCTACACATCAGTTACGCTCTGGAATGCGCCATGTACAAGACTTTTGGTGCGGTATCTACCCGAATACTTAACCTAAATAAGGACTTACAAAGACAAACCCTCAAGTAAGCTATCAATTCATTTGTCCCAGGCCAGGTTAGCTTAAACGGAGTTCGATCCCGCATCTGACATCCGCAAAATAATACCCGTCGGAACCTCCTGTCCTTCTATTGTAGGGCTCTGCTGGGAATGTTAGGTATCTACTCTGCTCGCTGTGAGTTGTTTGAAGGGGTTCCGATGGGTATTACTATTACGGATGTTTACAATGTGAGAAATGGAATCGAATTCCATTTGGGCTAACCTGGCTTGGGACATTTGATTCAAAAACTTGCTCTAGCGCTAGTCTTTGTGAATCCTTATTAAGGTTAAGTCCGGTTCGGAAGGATGCCGTACCAAATGTCGAGTACATGGCGCATTTCAGAGAGCGATTGATCCAAAGCGAGAGCTTTCGTCAAGACATTATCCTGGAATGAACCCACTTTTGCGATCTGGTGGTTCCCACGACCTTATAGGTTTTCTCCGTTTCATCGGAGTCGTTGAAGAAGTCGAAGTCGTAGTTTCGATGTTCATAGCAGATACGGAGTCCTCTAAAGTGACCAGTCCTCGTCCTCTATATGCCCTATTTAGGCACATCCGTTGCAAGGCTTTTTTCTGTTCAAAAGGAAACCGTTTATTTATGGACGGTACACCAATAAGGACTTACTCAAGGCTTACCGAAAGCTGAGCGAATACCGGCAAAAAGATAACATTTTGTGAAGAATCAACCGAGCGTTTTATCCGATTGCTAACACGGAGCTGCTCCTGAACAGGTTTTTGAGACTTTCATGTGTCATGTTGATTATGCTTATACAAAAATTATATGGTGGTCGCATAGTGGCAAGTGGCGCACTGTCACACAAACACGGGATCAGATACTCACCTAGCTAACCAAACCTTCCCTTCGGGTATCAGGCTCGTCTGGGAGGATTAAAGCGTTCAGTACTACACCGGCTAGTCATTGCAGCCGATGTAGTACTCAGCGCTTTAATCCTCCCAGACGAGTCTGATACCCGAAGGGAAGGTTCTGATAATACAGGCCGCACAAGGATTCACTACGTCACTACGATCCCAAATGAAAGTCGAAAGCGGGACACATTCGTCAGATCAGCGATTGGGATCGATCAATGCTTAGATCCTTTATCCGAGAGCAGTGAAAATTTTTTAGCAAGGTTCCTTCCTCCCACTATTGCGAGTGGAGCAAAATAATGGGGTGTCCAGATAGTTTTGCCAATTTTTAGGTCACCTTTGATTGAAGACTTCTACAAAACCAAGTCCATTCATCAAACTATATCATTCATTCTGTTCAGAAATGGTTCGCCACCTTACTGTAGATCTCATTATTTCACTTTCATAGAAGCTTCTAAACTTAGAATTGAAAAACCCTCTCAGGTGCTTTTTGCCATCCTCTAGTGGATCGAGCAATTTTCCGTTCAAAGAATTCTGCAAAAACCTAAACAAGCGGTAATTTGGTGTGATATGTCCGGACCATATGAGGGGTACGGTAGTACATCTCACCAAAGCTCCAGCAATGTTTCAAAAATACCTGTGGCATGGGGCTATCCTGTTTGATAACAACACCCTACGATTGTCCCTTTCTGGACGCTTCTAGTCTATCGCTGCCTCAAATTGCCTAGCTGTTACAGCACCTTTTAGTAGTCATCGTTTGAGTATGCTGCAACAGCTCATAACAGATGTTCCCTTTCAATCCCATCAGCAACACAGCATAATCATCCGCACCTAGATTTTGGCTTTTGAATGGTTTATGACGGCTCACGGAGTAGGCTCCACGTTGTTGGACACCATCCTTTTTGTCCACCGTTTCCATGCCTTTCAGAAACAGCTCATTTTTGTTTGGTTGGAGACACGAGTCGCACACGGAGGAGCGGTTCATCATATTGCGATCGCTCAGTTCGTGTGGTACGCAAACATAAAGGCGTTTGACAAAATGAAGTTCCAGCAAATGGTCATGGATGGTTGATTTCGTAACACTGGGCCTTTATCCTATTTTACGAGTAGCGATGGTCCGATTCTTTCCGATTAACATTTTGATTTGGTCGTTTTCAACTGATGATAACCTCCCTGAAGGTTGTCGGTCGGGTGAAGTCACTCTGTTTGGATCTCGCAAACCAATCAAGCACTGTTCGTCCCTCTAGAGCATTGTCTACTCGAGCTTCGCAAATCTTTGTCGCGGCTGAAGCCGCGTATCTGCTCTTGCGGTAGAAGAAAAGCATCAGATGCCGAAAATGCAGGCGGTGGTCTTCAATTTTCACAGGAGTTCGATACAGGCCGACTTTGAGGAATGTCAATAAAATCCAAACAGGGATATAAGGGGAGAATTACCTTTTCGGAAAATATATAGCTCTATAAGGTTAGGTGTTGATCTTTGGTACAGCAGTTGATAAACCCATAGTGTTCAGAAACGACGGAAACTTTCTGGGCAACCCAGTAAGATACATTGTTGCTCTTTTAGTAATGGTCTCGCTAACGTTCTCAAGAGGGAAACGGGAGAGGCTTTTCTGACGGTGCTTATTTAAAAAGCGTAAGTTGTCAAATTAAACGGTCACGATCCAAACCAACGGAATTTTTTTGTCACCATTACTTTCTTTCGTTCTAATTCACCTCTCTTACCTGTAGGCTTGTGATAGTAGTCCGCTGAAAGACGATAATGACTGCAAAGATGGTAACAGCCATCCACGGGACGACAGTTTTCCACATTTGTTTCCTTCCGATTGAGCTCTCAATGCATTTGAATCTGCAATCATTAGAGGTACACTTCACGGAAATTCTGATGTACCCCTTTTCATTCGAAAAGCGGGAGTATAGGTTGGGAATAGTTCAGCGGCAGTGAAGAAAGCGAAAGAATTGCCGATTCCGAGAAAACTACGGCTCCTTCAAATTAGGGAAAATAGAGGTTGGACGAGACTATCATAACGGAAATAACATGGAAGGGGTATTTGGACGAGATTTCAGTAGTTGCAATTACGCAAAGAGCTGACAACATCAAGCCAGAACTGTACAGAACTGCCTTTCACTGTTGCTGTGGGTCATGACAAGTTGTTTGAACTTCCTACACGGGTTCCCTTGCGATATGTGCAGCCTCTACAATGCCAGTGAAACTTGTCCGAGGATACACACGGTGCAATCTTTGAGCCTATCTAACTTTCTAACTAGGCCGTCAGAGATGTATACGAAGGGACCTCGAACTCGTCCCAAAGGAAAATCACAGAGACTATTTTTTCGTGAGCTGTGGCTTCAGAAGGCCAAGATTTCATGGGTGAAAAGAGATGTGAATCAGGAACTCGAAAGGACATGGCTGTGCCCAGCTATAATAGTGACCAGAATCTTTGACGTCAAGGCTTTTAAGGCGACTTTAGTGGTCAGGAGGAGAACAAGTGCAGCCCATCGTATTCTTTTTCTTTTAACAATATCCTTGAACTCGATTAAAAGCAATCCACGAAATAAGCTTGGATAAGGCTATTGTGGGAGACGCGCTATTGCAGTTTGCCGGTTCTTAGGACTGGCTTAATAAAGTCTCTCTCCAGTTCTGATGAAGTTGTTGAATTGTTCGAATACCAATCTGAAACAGGCAGAAAAGCGACTCCATAAATTACCGAGCAGCCAAGTTTTGGACATACTGAACCATTGTAACAATGACTGTTGACGCTAATCGAGAAATTCCTACCGATTTCTTGTATCGATTATAAGCCCTTGGGAGTTATTCGATCAGTTTTCTGGGATGCCCCTCCTTCCCTCCTTCCCCTCGACTTCTACTCAGAATCGTATTGTCGTTTTTTGAATGCGTATATGGCCTATATTATGGCTTATGGTGGCCAGCCCTTGAGAGCAAGTCAGTGCTTTTATTCTCCCAGACCAGTTTGGTACCAATTAACCGGTATCCCATGAAGGGATCAAGGTTTGGGTGATGTACCATTCCTGGATTTGATCCACAGACCATGCGAGCGCGATAATGCGACATTTCCACATCGCTCATTCGCCTTCATTGAAGGCACAGTTCATGATAAAATGGCCCGTATGATATCCTGCTAGGATAAGTTTGTGGCCCCCTCGTAAAACATGTCGGGAAATGGCCTAGATAGGGCGCTATAAAGGCTGAAAGCTTGTCTCAATCCTCGGACGAGTTTGCCACCGAAATTGCAGAGGCTACACCATTCACTAGTGAACCCATGTGGGGAGTTCAAATAAAATATGAGGACCCATGGTGACAGTAGAAGGCAGTTCTGGACAATTTTTGCTTCATGTGTTCAGTTCTTTGCGCAATCGCCACAACTGAAATCTTGTCCAAATACCATTTGCATGTTGTTTCCGTCATGGTAATATCGTCCAACCTAAGTTTTCCCCTTCCTTGTCATCTCCCCCGAAATAATCTCGTATCACTATTTTCACTACTTTTTAGAAGCCTTTTTTTCCACGAAATCGACGCATTTTTTCTCGCTTCCTTTACCACCAATGCACTACTCCCAACCAATTCTTCCACTTCTTGACTTCAAAGGATATACTGATAATTATCAGGAACTGTGCCTTTGAGCGGCTCTCTCGTGGGTATAGCAACAATTGTTTTGGGCAGATTTGGAAGGAAGTTTTTGGAAGTTTTGTTTTGTAGGCTGTTACATTTTATAAATTTGTCTTAAATATCGTACCAAATGAAGAATAAAAAGGATTAAGAACCTGATGAGAATTAGTAACGTTTGGCTCTCTTTGATTCCTCCACTCCCTAATCCTTTAACAAAATAACCATCATAGGTAGCCTTGGAATGATGTTTTTAAGTTCTGATTCGAGAAGCTTTCCTTTGTTAAATGGGAGCTTCAAGGAAGGCTGATCGAGAGAGTCCAAACTGGCGCTTAATGATCACTTCAGTGCTTTTGGTATAGCTTTCTTCAAGTTTTCTATGGGAATAGAGCCATTAGGGTATCAATGCCTATGGAAAGAAGTTTGGGAAGCAGATGAGTCTGATTGATACGAGGCATTCGGATTGACGAGGGAAGATATCAGCGCTGCGTCGGATGAAGCCAGATTTGCAAGCCTCAAATGGTCGCTTAATCGAAGAAATACCTGTAATCTAGCAGGTCGCGGTGAAAGGAGATTAGGCCATTTTGGAAAAAGAAAACTTTAAGAAAGGCAGAAATCGAAACTTGGAGCAGGGGTGGGGAACTATTGCTGAGTATTTTTTAATGTCGAAGTCGGTAGCTCCCCTGAGTTGCTCCCCTTTCTGAACTCATGGTCAGCTTCCTTTAGTCACGATAGTGGGAGCTTTCGTAAGTTAGCTCTGTGCTCCCCCGGGTGAGTACGAAACCCTATCCCATACGAATTTTTTCGACTGGTAACCGGACCGCTGTTAACCATTACGTTTTCGCAAAAATAAGTGTGGAATTGATACCCCTACTAATCTAGAAAACTCGAGGAGGGGCTTCTTTCCTCTCCCTCCAATTTTCTACAATACAAGGGCGTGAGCGACCCTACAGCCGATCATGTATCATCCTGAACGCCTCTTCAGCGTTTCATAATATAAGCTTTCCTTGGTGCTTCACCGGATATTTACGTATTTACCTCCATGCGGATAAGCACGATTTTTGCGTTGCCATGCTTCACGAGTTTGAATTAGGCCGCTCTGTAGCCGATGCTACCCGCAATGAAAACCGAGCTCGAGGAGAGGATTCAGCTTCAGGAAGAACCGTACAACATTTCTTGAAGTTGCTTCCGGAGACGAAAGCCTACAAGAGCAACCTGGTCGCGATCCTAACTCGTCGCTGGGCAACGAACACTCTGAAGATTCTGTAGAAGCAAATCCAACAAGGAACACTAGAACGATGAGTGAAGAACTAAAAGTATTTCATGCAACTTGAGCAAGACATTTGAAGCAAATTGATCCACAAATGATTTTGCGACGACCCAGTATTTGAGAACTAGGTTGTCGCAAAATTGGGTTTTTGGGGCTTTTGAAGGCGGAAGACACTTCAGAATTTAATCGACCAAATACCAGTGCTGTGCTATCCATCTACGTGAGAAGATCAATCGATCACTGGTGTTTGGACGAGTGATTCCTGAATTGGTCTTCACCTTCCCAGTTCTAAGAAAGACTAGCTGGCTGAATTGCTAATTGGTTCCTCTGGAAGGAGATTGTCGATAATGAGTCTACAAAAAATCTAAATCTAGGCCCTTTATTATTAAAGGCATAGTTCACGATAAAACTGGTTCCCGAGATGCCCCACAGGATGAATTTGAGACCCCGCGTATACCATATCTGACACTATTAGGTCGGAAAACGGCCAGCTCTTAGGGAGTTATGAAGGCTCAAAGATTGGCCCCTGTATATCCTCGGATGAGTTTCACCGGCATTGTAGAGGCTGCACCGATCACAAGGGAACCCATGTAGGATGTTCAACAACTTGTCATGGCCCATAGCGACAGTGAAAGACAGTTCTGTACCGTTTTGGTTTGATATAGTCAGCTCTTTCTGCAATTGCATTGACTGAAATCTCGTCCGAATACCTTTGCATATTATTTCTGTCATGGCAATCTCATCCAACCTCAATTTTCCCTACTTTTGAGAGGCCACATTTTTCTTGGAATCGACGAATTCTTACGCTTTCTTCACTACCGATTCATTATTCCCAATCTATACTTCCGCTTTTTGAATAAAAAAATGGTACCTCAAAATTATTGTAAACTTTGCCTTTAATGTTCACGGACACTTTGTGATCGATAACGTTCTGAGATGAGTGATTAGACGTTCATAAAAGTGGCCAGAGATAAGGATCTCAGGCGTCAGTTTATGAATGACTGCTGTAATGATTATGGTAGGGTGCTGAAAATGACCAGACAATCAAAAGCTTGTCATCGAGTATAAACGGATGATAGGCTAGGCTGTATAGGCTTACTTGACTTATTACGCGAATGAAATGAAACAGGAGTAGCAGTTCTCGTCTTTCTAATTATGGAATTCGAGAGCTGCTACTCCAGTTTTACTCTCATTTCTCATGTTCTTCTCATATCTCATCAAGGAATTCAAACAAATGGTGTGACTTGACAGGTTCCATGCTAGGTCTCACCTTTTTTTGAATTGTTGACCCTTATTGACAGCTAGAATTCAATTTGCGGTGAAAATGTTTGCAAAAGTAAGCTTAGCGTTGTTCAAAAAGGTTGTATTTTTTAGAAGGCGCTCGTTGTTTTGTCTTTTTTTTCGACATCCGACAGTAAGACAGCGGTAAATACTTGAAGTTTTCATATTCACCAAAATCAAAAAATGGTATTCGAAAGATTTTTCTGTGAGTGATTCCTTCTGGAAAATTGATAGATTTCTATATTAATGAAGGGGACGGAGGTGGTGTAGAGGCAAGTAGCGCATTATCACACATGCATGGTTTGGGGTTCGAATCCCGGATCGTATCCGCTAGGTCAACCGAGACTTTCATCCCTCCAGGTTCGGGTAATTGGTACCAGACTCGTCTGGGAGGGGAAAAGCACTGACTTGCACGTCGACTGGACACCGCAAGTCATCGTATAGGCCGCATACGCATTCAATACGCCAGTACGATCTTGAATGGAAGTCGGATGCGGGTACTGATCTGAACTAACCAACGAATTCATCCCTCGGTGAGTCGGTGGCAAGTTTATCAGTGAGGCGGGTGTTCAGTAGGATGTGAGCCTGGAGTGATCTCCACAGATCATAATAAGGGTCCCTGCGTTATCAATGTCAGTCGAATACAGTGGAGCTTTTTAAAGTGAAATTTATCGTTGAGTTGACAAAAACGTCACCTTCCCCAACTTCCATATGTTTTGGAATGAATAGGAATGAATATCGTCCAGTCAGAGTTCAGATATGAAAGGGTTGTGAACAAGAGAATGTGGAAAAACGACAGAACCGTGTTTGCTCGCGTTTTGTCAATAGATGAATATGAGTAATTTTAAACAAGGCTGAAAATGCTTATATATTTCATAGCCAAACACATTTATTTATTTATTTATTTAGTCATTCAGTTACTCACTCATTCATGGGTCTTGTGACGCACTAACAGGGGTCTCTGAGTTATGCGGGAGGCTGATCACTGATGTAGGAATTGAATAAGTGAGCAAGATGAACAGTAAGGTGGTACAATGAATAATAAGTCAAGAGTAAGCTGTGAGTAGACAAAGTTCCCTACAAATAGAAGGGAGTTGTGAAGACAGGAAGCAGAGTGGGAAAGAACAGTAGAACTAGGTGGTTAGCAGAACGACTTCTCCAAAAAGATAGATTCGTTCATAAGCTATCGCATCTAGAGGCAAAAGAGCTGTCGGTTCACAGCATTATCGCCCATTCTCAATGGCACGGCAACACACAGCCCTTGACCACTTCTATGGGATGAATGCGCCAAAGTCGTCGCCATGATATGATGATATAATCGATTAGATTGAAGAGCGGGATGTTTGAGGAGGCCGAAAAGGACCATATGCAATGCTGCTGCTCAAAGGTTGATCCATAGCAGTGCTGTTATGATAGTGTGGTGCTGCAGAGTGGGTCGAAATCGACCTCCTCGGCGAGGATCCTGATTAGTTTGGCATAGAACATAAGAGAGAGAAAGCCTGCCAAGGCTTTTCAGTGGTTTATGTTCCGTTTTTTGATCTGATTTTTCATCACCATTACCTGAATTCAATTAGACTTAATACTCACTATTCATTCAAACTGTATCTTCAGATAGGTTCTTCTTTACCAGGCGGTCGACCAGACCGTCCCTCATGGCTAGAGCCCCTAGCCATGAGGGACGAAGCCATATGAGCTGATTTTCTTTATAGACCTTTATCGGATTTATAAGTTTCCGCTCAAACCCCGCCAATCGGGGGTGATTCTCCCCAGTTCGACCTAACTTACCGATGCACACCTCTAACCACCTTTAAACCCCAGTTTTGAGGCCGTCTCGTGATTAAATTTGAAATCATGGTCCTCAGTACAGCTCGTTTCGATGCACGCCACGCCCACTGTGGGCGGGGTCCCGCCAAGCTGATGTGTGCTGTATACTTCTCAGGACATGGCCCACCCATCCCACGCTTGACCCGGTCTCATCAGGCAGATCCAAAGTAGCTAAGAAATTTCGTAACAGACATACAGTCAGAACGACGGACGAAGCGCTTTATAGTAAGTAGGATAACTGGTCGCTCATTGGTCCTAGCACCGTGGGTCACACTGCTATTGTTATCTGAGCAGCCGCACTTTTCGTCATCTCAGGCGTGAGGAGCCAGTAAAATGCTGAAGTCATTGAGGTGAACCACCCTGATTGATTCAACGGCTCGTCTCCCCGGTCATGATGACGGAATAATTCTTGGGATGAAGATGGTCCGCCAAACGGGTCAGGTTATGAGCGCCGGAATGTAAATGGTTAGGTTATCTGGTGCTGAACGATTTTTTCTTGGTCGACGCCACCTGCTCGATTTCTATTAGGATCCTATCTTTGTGAAAAACTGTAATTCTAAGGAATTCTGAAGGTCCAAATTGTCACGCTTGCAGCCGTAGGGAGGTTTAACAAACTTGATAGAAGCTTTATAAAGTTGTGTCAGAAGGTTTCACACTGCAGCGAGTGTGCACATATAGGTGTAAAAAAGCAGCTAACGGAGGGACGATATAACCTTAAGCCACTCCTTATCTTCTGCACTTCATAAGTACCGAATCCTTCCCTGTTAGGTAGAGCTGACATCACTCTAGAACTAAGTATTGATTGAAATGAACATGGCCACTCTTAGCAACCCTCTCCCGCTCCCCTTTCTCCCGTAAGTTTTCCCCGATTTTGACCCAATTCCAGTTTCGAAAGTGGGAAGTAGCTGTGCAGGTAATAGGCATTTTATAGCTTCAATCTTTTTTTGCTATTAATGGAATAAATAGTTAGTTCCATCTCCAAGATCTTTGTTCATTCTTTCCCCTTCCCCACCACCCCTTTCCCCGCTTCTTGTTTCCGAGTGAAGACAAGAATGCTTCCAATTGTGGAAACGTTTTTCGTGTTCATATTGCCAGTCTAGTGGCTCTCTAGCTATTTTCAGCAAAGAAATCTAGTTAGAGGACCGCTGAGTCTCAAGAAACTAATGAACTATTGTGTTTTGCCGAAGGGGGGGGGGCATACGGTAATTCAATTGTTAAAATGTCTTATCATTGCCCCCCCCCCCCTTGCAATTGTTCTGAAGATGTAATCTATGGAGATGAACCGAGTGCTATTCCTTTCTGATAAGTAATAGCCTTATAAAGTCTGTGGGCTTTAATTAATTCCGTCTAAGGGATGCGCCCCGCATTGGTCTCCATTCAGGATCGAAGTGGCCTATTGAATGCGTGCGTGGCCTATACAATGTATCGCGGTGGCTAGCCGATGCACAAGTCAGTGCTTTTATCCTCCCGAACGGGTTTGGTATTAACAATTAACAACCTCGGAGGAATGAAAGGCTTAGTCTGCCTAAGCGGTATAGATCAGGGATTCGAACCACTGACCGTGCGCATGTGATAGTGCGCCACTTGCCACTATGCCAGGTCGGTGGTAGGAATTCTTTGCTCGTAGGGACTCTTTGGCTGCAGTCACGCAACGAAAATCCTGAGGCTCGAAATGTCTGCCCCGCATATGCCTGCAACCGTAGGAATTCGGGTAGGAAGTCCACCACCTTTTCTCCTGTAGGCAGAATGTCTCTATCCCAAACAGGGAATCAGAGAGGATTACTCGATTTATATAAAATTTAAGGATGTATTGAGGAGTAGCTTAAAGTGATAATGAGATGATTACCGAAAATCGCCTTGTATTGATTGATCCCTTCCTGAGATCCGGGATTCTACCTCGAAAACAGTCAAGAAGAAGATTAAGACAAGACTTGGGTTCCGTTATCTGGTTTGGGACTGGGATTCGGTCTTGGGTGTTGTAGAGCCGATAATCTGGTATTGGCTCATCATTATTCCCCTTTGCGAGAAAACAACTACAACTTTCCTCAGTTACAAGTACGCCTGTTGGGACCGATGTTTTTTGATCTAGTTGTCGTTGTTGTTGTATTTAGGATAACAGTGGATTATCGGCCTTATTCTCAGAATTGTCCGAAATAAGTGCTGACTAATTTGATGAGTTGTAAATTGCCTCAGATTCCCAGAAACTTACAACTAGTACTTTGTGTTGGTCATATGTCAGTATATTTCTGAAAAATTATACGAAAAATAGAGTTGTGGTCCACGGAAGACCTGCCGGTCTCTCATTTGGCTTTCTTCAGACATAATTCTGTGAGCTGATTGAGGATACTGTACAAGGCTCTCCTACGACAAATACCCTGAGGTTTAACTTGCCCTTCAGGCTTCTTGGAGGGGTTGAAAGGGTCGGCAGAGGATTCATGTGGTACCTGAAGAATATGCTTATGTATCGTGGTCATATTAGGTTTTCCTGTAGATCGGCAATGCATTCGAATGCTTCTATTGTTTTTCATGGCAGTCAAATGCACGGCGCATTCCACAGGAATGTGTGACCAATATTAAGAGCTCTATCCAAGGATAGAAAGCGAGGATACAGAGGCTATGGTGAGGGAAGAGAGAGAGGGGGTGCACATTGAAATGCTACTGCGTTTCTGTATAAAACACGATCACAGGGCTCATCCCAAAACTGAGTACCCTGGTCGAAACGACTGTTTGTTATGAGATATAGACTGTCGCACGTTTTCCTCAGAATTGATACCTTGAATACCTTGATGTCCCCTCTTCAAGAGTGATTTCGCCAACATTGCAGAACGTATCTATGCCATTCGTTTCGGTTTCTCGCCACTTGTGGCCACCTCTGTCCGAATAGTTTTCTAAAAAGATCACTCCACCTGTCGGGGGGTTTCCTCGCGATCTTTTTGCCTTATAACTTTGATACTGATATCCAAATAATCTTGACTGATTTTTGGAAAGTTCTTTCTTAATTCATGAAGCAAGTAAAAGGCGTGAACGCCATTTCTTATAAGTCGACAGTACTGGGCAGAGGATTTACTAGAATTTCGCACGCAATGGGAAGTTTCGCGTGTCTTGTGAAGGGGGAACATCGTCTGCCAGATTTTTGCATGCAAAAGGAAATTCTGCATGCCCCACAAAAAGAAGTGACTAGTATTAATAAACTTAAAGGCACAGTTCGTAATAATTTCTAGGTACCCGTTTTTATTCGAAAAGCGGAAGAATAGATTGGAAGTAGCTCATCGGTAGGGAAGAGAGCGAGAGAATTTGCCGATTTCGAGAAAAATATGGCTCCTTAAAAGTAGAGAAAATAGAGGTTGGAGGGGATTGCCATGGCGGAAACAGTATGGAAGGAGTATTCGGACGCAACAAAACTGTCTTTCCCTGTCGATATTGGTCATGGCAAGTTGTTTGAACCCTCTACTGGGTTCCCTTGTGATCGATGTGCAGCCTTTACATGCCGGTGAAACTCGTCCGAGGATACACATGGGCTAATCTTTGAGCCTTTATAACTCCCTAACTAGGCCGTTTTCCGACCTAATAGCGCCAGATATGGTATATGAGGGGGTCTCAAATTCATCCTATGGAAATCTTACTTACCATTTCTATCGTGAACTGTACCTTTAAGCTTCCTTGGAATTGATGTATGGTCACGAGTATTCCTATAAGCTTGATGCGCATAAAGAGATGAGGATTTATTGTACGGCTCATTTGTTGGTCCTCAAGCTTTAGATCTTGAGAGCTTTAAATCTTTAGAGCTTTGAGTGTCCACCTGATTAGGTAGACTCACAATAAAAATGACTTTTGAGATATCCCGCTTGAATGTAGGACCCAAGTATGCCATATGTAGCGCTGTCATACCTGAGAACGATTTAGATGGATCGTTATGGGTCGTTATAAAGGCTCCAAGATTGTGCCGTAAGTATCGTTAGACGAGTTTCACCGGCATTGTAGAGACTGCACCAATCGCAAGGAAGCCAATGTAGGCAGATCAAACAACTTGTCATGACCAATATCGACAGTGAAAGGCAGTTCTGTACAGTTCTTGCTCAATGTGGTTAGCTCTTTGTGCAATTGCAACAATTGAAATCTCGTCCGAATACCCCTTCCACGTTATTTCCGTAGTCGTAATCTCGTCCAACCTCGATTTTCCCTACCTTTGAAGAGACTTATTTTCCCGGGATCGACGAATTTTCTCGCTTTCTCCACTGCCGATGAACTATTCCCATCCTACAATTCCGCTCTTCGACTAGAAATGGCTGCCCGAAGTTATCGTGCACTGTGCTATCAAGTCGGTTGCGCTTTAGGTGTTTCTTGATCAGAACCTCTGACTACTATCAGTTTAAATGAGATTAGCAGATGCTCAGAATTCATTCATCAAAATGGTCACGTCTGTTGGGAAAAACTTCCCGTCCTTTGTGGTTTGCTGAGATCTGGTATTCCGTTTCAAAACAGGAAGGGCAAGTTCATTACGGCACTCGGCTCTTACAGTAATCGGACACCTGTTAATACGCAAATTTACACCCGCAACATATACGAGGCGTCAAAAAAGGGTCTTGGGTAGGGACACGGGGGTGGGTGTTGGGCAAGCTAGGAGGTCCATGTAAAAGCGGAATGCCCGTACTGAATCTTTGTTTCAGTGCAAAGGACACAATGACGGACTCTGCATTGAATCTAGGTTGCAGCCCTTGTCAACTTAGGATGCTTAGGATGAGTGACCACAATCTTTCTTGCTTTACAGCCAACTCTGACATTTCGTCTGGTACTAACATTATTTCTCCGTGAGAGCGCTTATTTTTATTTTTGCCTTCTTATTTTGCAGTTTTTCATATTCATTTCCGCGAAAAAAGAAAAAAATTGAAAAACTTGAAAATGCACAGGGGAACAAAGGCGAATGCCCATAGTAGTGAATTTATTATTTCATTTAATACTGACAAAGCGACAGAGCCAATCCGACGAGAAAAAACTATCTTTTTGAGTAGTTTGGGCTGCTCTGCGCAATGACCTAGTTTTACGCGGTGGTCGCGATGGCACCTAATGACCCAAATCTTGGCGAGACACTATTATACCACATGTTGAATTGCCACAATTGTGTTTAGATCTAGGAACACGGACTGATAAATCTAGTTTGAGATCTTACCCATAGTTGCAATGTTTCTGTAATCTGTTGATGCATGGGCATTCATTAAATCGATTATATCTCAGCTTCATCAGCCCTACAAAGGCTAGTTCAGGGTCATAGTAATGTCCACTTACGTGACTGTTGTTATACCATCTGACTAGAGTCTTCCCCTTTCATCTCCCCAACTGTTTTCGAGAGTGGGAATATGCTGTGTTGCTCTGCCAGCCAAACTAACCTTAAGGAATAGGTATTTACCCGCACTGGTTATTTGCCTATTGTGGAAGTTTTCAAAAAAAAGAATTGACTTGTACATCGGCTGGCCATCGCAAATCATTGCATAGGCCTGATACCCATTCAATAGGCCACTGCCAATCTGAATGGAAGTCGAATGCGTGGCCACATCCCTCAGATGGGATTGATTAACGTTCCAAAACTTTTTAGACTTTTATTGTGTAGAAAAGTTTCTCTTCTGTTTGTACGGAACCAAGTTGATCGCGATATTTATCAATTGGAAAATCATAATATATGATAATAAGATATGGTGATAATGATGAAAGCCACGGAACGATAGAGCTTGCTGCAATCAGATACAAATCGATTAGAAAAATGGACAAAAAATCGATATAATTAAATAGCGCTTATGATTGATTATCAGTAGCGAGATCACAATATGAGAATAATGCCAAATGAATAATATTGATTAGATGAGATCAATTAGTAATCGAAAAAATACGCTTTAACAACATCAAATATACATATAAGTTACCCAAATATGGATGTGCGTTATGCATGTTGAAGAGGAATTCAAAAAAATCAATAATCGATCTACCCGTACTATCACTAGTCTCATTAAGACACAGCGTAACTAGTAACGTATTAGAGAAGTGCTTAGAAGTGAGGTACGTGTGACCGTATCACCACCGTCTACCGTCCGCTTCTCACCGGGTAGAGACGCAGTGTAAACATGTTGAACCTTAAAGTTCTCTGACTGTCTGCCTTCTGTCTTTATCGATTGACTGAGCAATCGATAATTGATTAATGGTGTCATCAGTTAGTCATCATCCTCAGCGTTATCTCCTGTTTCTGCTACGTGTACTGGTGGTGCTGAGTGGGGTGGTTTCAAATGGTGCGTGCCCTGAAATGATTGTATGAAATATAGTACCTGCACAGCAATCAATAATCGATTGGACTTACTTTGTATTCTTTTCCCATATGTTCGACAGTGTTTTTCCATTGTTCGATTTCAGATTTGTCATGCGCTAGCAATCCCAGATATGCACATCCGATCACATCGTCACCAGTACATGTTCTGAAGAAAATCAATTCAAAAATCGATATCGATCAATACCGCGATGTTCATCAGCACCGTAAGTTAACTTTGTCCATTTTGTGAAGTAGAAAAGTAGATGAATAAGTTGAAAACTATTGCATGTGGTAATATAACAAGCAGTAAGTTAGCTACGGTACATCAGGTATGATCGAGTGAATATTGAATAACAAGGCGTTTTTAGTCAAGTTGATTTTTTTGCCTCAAAATTCGGAACTTCCGAGAATAGCTCTATTTGTGTGCGTGTTATGAAATAGGTATTGATTTTGCGCGACCGTAATCGATACATATTGTGAGCTAATAGGCGACTGGATAAAGCATCTTTTGCATTCTGGACCTGGGTTTTTAGTGGTGAACGTTTTTGCTGTTCTGTTGTTTTGTTTACAATCACTTTTTTTTTTGATAATAGCGTTGGAAGGCTAATTTTCGGTAATTCTAGTAAGTTAGTTTTTTCAAAGCAGCTCATTACAGCGAAAAGTCTGATTTAGTTAAATTTTAACTTTGCTATTTTTTTGGGTGTATCCTTCGGAATATGGGTCTTTTTGTCGATTACACGCAACAAAGTTGAAGAACTTCCGATTGAAGGCAGACACGGATATCGTGGTGTTCGTGTGATGTCTCATGGGACAAATCGGTGACGGATCTGCTGAAGTAATCATCATGGCGTATCGGACTCACCTGGTCTTTGGCCATTCGGGCGAACTTTGCAGAGGCAGCGATCATTGAACTCCTTGAAAGACCTTCTTGTCCTTGTGCGAAACTCCAGGCTTATTCTTTTGCCACAGCGAGATTACCTTTACCATATGGTCTACGCAGAACCTGGGTTTCTCAAGCACAAATGCTGAATGGGGACGAGGGACCCAAAGATGGCTGTTCCCCGTCCTATTGCTGCCGATTTCAACTTCATTACTTCCTCGATGTTTCAGAGCGATCCCATTCCACTTTTTCCTTTCAGTGATCCTAAAAATTGGTTCCCCCACTCAGAACCTACACGCAGATGAAGCATCCTGACACGATCGCCCTACCAACCCTTGACTTGGGCAGTGGTAACCTCCTGAAGAAATTCCTATGGACTTTATCACACGCATCAGCCAGACAACCACCCAATACAATGAAGTCGCCTGCTCCAAAGCAATTAGCTATTCACAGCCAAGGCGACAATATGGAATCATTGAATTGCTACTTCCACGCCCTGGGTGGTCCCTCGACTCCTGCGAACCCTGCATAAGATAGGACGATTTCTGATGATCACACTACTCCCCTGGGAACATCAAACATCAGTTGTTCCCAATGGGAGTTTCCTCCATAATTAAACGTCGACGATTAGCCTTCGGGGTGCGAACAGATCAAATAAAAAGGTTCACTTAGTTAGATTGCATTACTGGAAATCGGATAATCTTCGAACTTACGCGTCTCCCAAAGAAAGGAAGGTCCTTTCAGACTTGGGAGTTTTTGATTTCGAAGTTTGCCTCACCCAAATGGATTTACTGTAGGTTCGGGAAGAGCGGCATTTGAAAAATTAAACTCTATGAAAAAAATTCTCGAAATTCTGTGGGGCTTGGAAGGAGCAAATTCTTCAGAATGTCCCCTTGCCCTGACCCCTACCCGTTCTCCAAGCCTATTTTCCTTTTTCCTAAAA
Organism: Haemonchus contortus; assembly: GCA_000469685.2. Classification (NCBI taxonomy): domain Eukaryota; kingdom Metazoa; phylum Nematoda; class Chromadorea; order Rhabditida; family Trichostrongylidae; genus Haemonchus; species Haemonchus contortus. Next base: position 9,821,261 of record LS997562.1, on the reverse strand, counting down.
ATAGAAATGTTTTCCCTATACGTTCGAAACTAGGGAAAATTAAATTTGCCAAGTCGAGACAATCAGGCGCTAATCAGAGAGAATACAGTGCATCGCAAAGTTCATCTTAAATCGTGTCAGGACCCACCGCATGTAATCATGTCAGGATCCACCGACGTTTGTGTCGTTACCTCGTTAGCTGTCGGGATTGTTGTTGCTTATGTGGCAATGAGGTTACTGGACATATGTAAAGATTTCACTGCACTTTAACCTAACAAGCCAAAATTACCGTTTCGCCGCAAAGAAAACGACATGCTATAGAAAGGGCAACTACCGTAATCTTGTACCGTATCCCTTTCTGGGGCAGTTGACCTCGAGCAGCAAGTTCAACCAGAACACTATTATACTAGCCGATAAGGGCAATTTTCGGAGAAAGCTCACCAGCAGCACAGCACTGCTACTAATTGGTATGAAAATTAATGAATCGATTGATGATCAAATCGATTTATCGATTTTTTCCGGCAGATTTCCCGGGTTGGAAAAGTCAGTAGGCATGGGAAAATTTTTTTTTTCCTATATTTGTCCTAGAGTTCCCTTGGAATGTAGTCTATCAGTTGATTGTTTAACTAAAAGCACTTTGTGACATCCGCAGCGATGTTGTCATGTCATTTCTTAGGCGATCATGCATAAAGTTGTCAGTCACATTCTCGATGAGATATACGTTCCTGTCATTTTTCCGGCCATCTTCTATTTAGAGTACAAAGAATCAAAGATTCAACTGACATGCCGTACTTCCTCTTTCAACGAGGATGATGGAGGTAATTTTCGGGGTACACATCTTCAGATACCCGAAAATGGCATGAGTATAAGCCCCTTTCAGGACTTTAAAGGCCATTGCTTCATTGGTTGGTACAATGAGCTGAAGTTCAGGGTGAATAGGCCCGAGCACAATGGTTCCATCTATTAAAATTAGAGCTGAACGTGCAAGTAATCTACCTTCAATAAGTATCAAGCCTTCACTAACTCTCACTTCCCTTCACCGAAATCCTTAAGTTCATTGCCTGATAAAATTTCACGATACTTGGAGATACTCAGGAATAATGCAATATACCTAGCTATAATAACTTTTCATCATAGCACTCAGACACTTAGAGTTAGTTAGAGATACTTCAACATGGTAACTTATTATTATTATTACTAGTTACTATTATTATTATGATACTTACTATTATTACTGTACTTACTACTATTACTATTATTACTTGGTAGTATTTCGAGATACTTGGAAATATTTCAGTATACCTTATAATGCTTACTTTACTGCTAATCTTTCTGCGATAAAAAGTGCACATCAACTATAACACTCTTTATAATCATCTTGCTATACTATACCATTTATACATCATGATAATTTGTGATACTTTACAATCTTTTTTCAACCGATTTGACTATATCCATTAGAACGTTGGTGGAGGTGACATTATATGGCCCACTTTAGCTTAAGGAGCTCAATACGCCATCCATGGACATTTTACCCTCGACCCATCCCTCCTAACCTTATCCCGTGCTCAGCTTTTTCGTGAATTACCGATATCCCTTTGTTGTTGTTGAATCGAAACTGAGAATTTTCGCCATAGTTGACAAAGGAACATAGTGTATGAGTGTGTCGTAATTAGAGATTAGCATTCAAGCGGAGAAAGACTCAGATTTTTTTTTGCCAAAACAGGTGACATCATCGGTGCAGAACATAGGCCCTGGAGCTACCTCAACGAGAAAATATTTCACGCCTTTGAAATGGTAAACTTTCGCTCAATGATCTCTTTCTTTTATTAAGATTTATAAGTGATTCGCACGCAAAAAGAATCCAGAATTATGGATTATAATCTTATAAGCTAGGCGAGGATTCGATCCCATGGACAATTCGACGGCGTCGCATTGCTTAGCGGTTGTTCAATTATGGCCACGAAAAATCTGGACCATTAACAGTCAGATTTTTGGGCTCAACCACCACCCGTATACGTCCAGAATAGGTTCCGAAAACTGCTTCTAATGGCCAAATTTGGTCAAAGGTATTTGTCCAAGAACCGCCTAGAGCTCAGAGAACGTTCCCGTCATGTCAAAGAAAAAACCGGCGATCACCTTCCCCGTCGTCCTCCTCCGGCTCATATCTCCCTAGTTCGCATGAGCCGTATAATTAGCTTACTAATTACGAAATGACGTCATTGGCATTGAACCGGGCTTAAAAAGGCTAATTAAATATATGTCGCCCAAACGGGACCAAAACTTCAATGGCGTCATCTTTGTTTATCCCACCCCGCCAACAACTGCCAATGTTATCAACATTCTGGAATGGTAACGAATAATAATGAGTTGTTATTGGTGATGATTGTTGGTTCATAGGTTGTTTAAGAAGCCACGCCCTATTCGGTAGATAAATAGATGATTTTTGATCAACGAGGTGCATTCTATGTATAACCTATAACTCGTATAGGAACGCCGAGTCAATAGCCTGAGGGCCAATTCCGTGCGAGACCCACATATGTGGCTAATTGGATTCATTAGATGAAGTGATTTTCTCTGAGCGGGACAGAATTGATCTAGAATTGAGGCAAACCGGTTTTTGGAGTCTTATTTGAGTTTTAGGGCTCTGTTAGCCGTCGCCAAACTGTTTTGAAATAAATGATAAATTTTGATAAACGATGATAATTTGATGTAGTATGTGATACTTAGTGATATTGTTCGAAAATTAAGTTGATTAAAGTCAATAACGACGAGCTTACCGTTGCATATCGTGTACGGAGATGGTGATTTTTGTCGATTCGATTTCCTTCTTCGACGGATTGAACAGGAACATTACGGCCTCGTTGTAGACGGCAGTGGTAGTTGATTTCAGAACTCGACTTGATTTGGTTTGTTGCTTTTCGCCTTGGGCCATCGTAATTTTGATGCAGACATCTGTAATTGATCAGATATCAATTCGATCGTCACTCCGGGAATGAATACCACCCCCACTCAACTTTTTATAGCACTTGGGTAGACCTTAAGTTGTCCGAAAGGGGGCTCGAAAAGCTAAAGGGCAATTTTCATGCGCAGATTCCGGAAGTGTTTACTCTTAAGTAAGCGACCATTGAGACAAGAATGGCTAATTGCTCTAGTCCATATAATAACTTAGCCCTGAGTTGAGTACATAGTTAGATACGGTAATTATTACTATTATTTTCTTCCAGTAATTTATAGTTGCTGCCAGAGCATTCATTCTTCCCGTTCACTTATACTGGGTTCCAACTATGGCTTCGGGAATAAGCCTCTCTTCACCGCCGCAACCACCACAGTCTTCATTTGCTATGTAGTGGCCATTGAAGGCTTTGGCAAATGGTCATCTGGAGTCAATCGATTCATATCCTTTCTACAGAACGGGGACCTCGCTTTTCTTTCAAAGGCTTTAACTTTGAAGTGCACAAAAGCTATATATTCTGTAACTAGAAGTGCCTGAATTCTTAGGCCGAGTGGCTAGTGACGTTGTTACTGTACGTATGACCGCAAGATCACGTTCCGATGCGGGTAAGGGCCAGGCAAACCAAGATCGTCATCATCAAGGGATGATAATCCTTACTAGGTGCTCCTTGAAGGGCTAAAGTCCTGCCTTGCGCAGCATCTTCCCTTTAATACAGTGGTATAGGTCTGGAACCCCTTCAAATAACATCCAGGTTCTGAATCGGAGTCAAAAGCATGGCGTAGTCGCGCTCTGTATTTCTTCCGCTTAGTTTTTGGGCAAACTAGTCATAGAATGTCCCCTCCCTTTAGAATGTCTCCCCCCTTTTTCAAGTCAATAAAACCCCCTACCCCCCCCCCCTTCTCCCACCCCTTTTTCCATTCAAAAACTTCTTCGTCTTTCTTGGAGAACGGTAGGGTGTAGGGCATTGATGTGTAACCGAAAATGAGGCGAAATCGTACTTTGTGGAGGACATGCTGACATATATGGCCGTTGATCGACTATGGCTCCTTATTGGCCCCATACTTTCCTAACGTCATGCCTTTCCTTCAGTGAATACCCTATATCGGACTCTAGTTTCAAAGAACTGGAGTTGTAATTGAGAAAAAGTGCAACGACATGGGTGGCGTAGGCATGTGTGGCTGCCGATATTTTCAGGATCTCATTTACGTCAGCAAAATTTTGCATGAGGAACTTTGGTAAATAATTGAAATTCCACGGATTACTTCGCAGGTGAATGTGAAATGGCCTGCAAAGGTTTTGTAGCCGCCTGATGCAAACGTCAGCTGGCGCCGTTTTCTTCCGCATGCTGTCGTGTTGCTGCCGTCTGCATACCAAGTTTTTCAGTAGAACAGATATAGCCGAGCTGGCATGGCTTTTTGTCACAGTAGAGAGCTCACGGGAAGGAGGCCCTGAGTTGGACGGAATGGCGAGGAAGGAAAGGATTGAAGCCATCGGTTTGGCTAAGAAGCTGCTGAAGGTCTGTTCCAGGAGAATTTGGTTTCCGGGTCTGGCTAAATATAGCCAGATGGATAGAGTAGCCCTACAGCTGCCGTTCGTTGAAGGGCTAACTCATTGACGAGTGTCACTCTCCCTTATTGTAACTGCCCGAATGGGCCAGATTTTTCCGTGGGTAACTGGTCGATTACAGAAGGGTTCAAGGTAGGTCGGCGAGGCAGCCAAGCTACGGTATAATTCTCGGCTAGAAAAGGAGAGGTCCCAAATTGGAGCCTATGCCCCGGACTCCCCTGCCCCCCGTAGGATATTGGCTATTGGCGAGTATTCCACAGTATTGCAGTCGCAGTACATTTTTCCCATGCATTTGCCCTATTGCTCAATATCTCACGATTATAATTACTCCAACTCTCCCACATACCGTATTTAGCCTCTACAGTAACCGGAGAGTACAAAAAAGAATTGGGATACCACTAAATGAATTAAATTAGAGGCTTGAAACAATTTTCAGAACCGAAGGGAGATATTTCGAAACCTAATTACCACTGCCAATGGTTTCCTCCAAAGATGGACACGAATGGGAATCCTTCAAGACCCTAGGAGGCGCCAGTCCCTCGTGTAGACCCCTTTGAGCGAATCTTAGTACAATTCAAGGTATCTGTGTGCAAAGAATGTGATGCCTAGCAAAAAGTAATCAACTTGCTTACGAAATGGTTATTTACTCTTGTGCCACTTGTTTACTTTGCTCTCATGGCATCTTTAGCGGCTTAGGAAGATCTATTATCTCGACTCAGTCGTACGCTAAAGAAATTCGTACCCGAAACCAGTTCATCTGCCATCTGTCACTGAATAAATATTAAAGCTTTGAAGCTTTGATGAGCAAAAGTACAAGGGTTTTCAGATTACGCCACGCATTTGCCTTTTTTATTAGACTTCGGAATAGATTGGATGGTACTGGGATCTTGACGGACCGTGTAGACTTGCAATACCGATCTGACATGGCCGCTACCACTCAGAGAAGGATTTACCCTTGGCTTTTCCCAGACAGACATCAAAAGGCCCATTCCTGCTTCTCCTCATCTGCAGATAATTGAAAATTTTGAGAGCACTCAGTCGCAATTGCTCTATTGAGATACGTGGGCTGGTTGGTACTCTCCGATTGAACCACTAAATAAACAATTCCAACTCCCAACTTCTTCTGAATAAACTCAACTTTCGAAAGAATTTCGTAGAAATGCCGCCGTCGATCGGGATCGGGTCGGGATTAGAAGCTCAATCTCAAGAGATTCTCAACCGTCATATATCAATGTCGAAGTGAGTGCAAACATGAGCGCTTCGGGATTACGCGGCCCTAAACTGACATGCGGCCAAGGCAGGCCAATGGACATTCGGCCGAAGACCGGAAATTAAAACTGGCGAAACATTGTTGTGAAGTGACAAGTGAGAGTGATGTCTGATCTACCATCGCCCAGTGAATGTCTGGGAATCATTCAGGAAACTGGCCTGGGAGTGGGAGTTCAGGAACCTTTATTGGGCAGCGATCCCAGTCATCAACAGAATGGCTCCCATATGAAATGGCCGCTGCTGCGCTTCCCAATTGAGAAATCATTCTTTTAGGTAGTCATTCCCCACTCCTTCTCTCCTTTTCCCCATTAGAAAGACTTTTTTGAGTTTTTTTGCAAATATTTACTGAATAATTAGGAAATTGTGCAGTATTTATAATTAGCTCGGCCGATTGCAATCACAACATGCTAATGGATTGCGTGTGTTCCATCCAAATGGAAGGAAACCGATCTCACGCTATCGCTTTCGAATTTCCGCTAGATTGGCAGTAAACAAAAACAAATATTATATATGTCCGAAAAAGCCAAAGTCCCGAAGTAAGCGAGCCCCCCTGTATTCATTCTAAGCCGGCATTTGACTGAGAAAACAACCCGGATTTTGCGACGATCCACTAACACAATTTTGGCAAAGTTTCACGGATGGCCGTATGGCGAAACAACATCGTAAACACGATTACATTGTTTATTGTTCGACGCTGTGAACGTGTCGGACACAATAGACGGCTACCGTAATTCGAAAATCTTGCTAAACAACGTTTGAAAAAGTCGAAATCGTTTTCTCACTGACTTCACTGAAAGAGGGAATTCACATGAGTTTTCGTCGAATGTGGGGGATTGAACTGATGGGAAGTTTCCCTTGGTTCTCTTGTAGCTAGTTATGGCCCGGGTGACTAGGTTTTTGGCTCAGTTTGCTCAAAATACTCGGGAGAAGGTTCGAGCTGGAGATGAATGGCATCTGTGAAGGCCCTGAGGGCCAGGTAGGTGGCTGCTTCTTGGAAAACTACCTTTCTCCCATCAACATGATACTTTCCGAAGTGGGACTCCGGGGGGGGGGGCAGGTAGGAAAAGTAGGTATTTTTCGTAAAAGCGAAGATGCTTTTTCTGTTTCCCGTAGCTCCAAGATTGCGCATAGGGAGGGTCGGAGTGCGCCAAGCACTCGTTCACTCACTTTTCCGGTTGTTTTGTTCTATGGAATAGACTTTGATCGCTTATCATTTCATGCCATCTTAGAGTCCACATCGTTCAGCGCTTCATCTACTTGTATACCCTCAATTACCATGTCCAATGCCCATGCTGTTAACGTCTTTATGTGTGCCCCTCGTGTCGGCATGATTCTTGACCTGATTAACACGCCTCCGTAAAATGTGATCTGCACATCCGTTCTGCATTTACGGACCCCCTCTTGATTTTTGACCGCATTTTTGCAGCTCCTCCTACCAAATATAATCGACTGGCATGCGAATTCGAAAAGAAAAAGAAAAGTCGGGAGAAAAAAGATTCGAAATCCAAGTGTAGGTTCCAAATAGGTAATACGCCTTACCTGGAGCACCAAGAAAACTCCATCGTGGCAAATCGTCGGCTTTCTTTAGATTGATTGTTAGCCGTCGGGCATCCTTTTCAATACAAGACGAAATGTATAGTTTACCGAGTTTCTGAAAAGATCGATATGTTGATTAGTAGTCTCATAAGTTCGATATATTGATTGGTTCATCCGTTAGGCGGTTGAAGGTCTTTTGCAGAAAACGTTCCCTATCCAGTTTTTATAATCCTTTATAAAACAATGAGATCGTTTTGCAGATTAGTCATAAAATGAATTTTCTGGCCTCGATCGATATATCGATCTGAATTTCCCTGTTAGTGCCACTGATCGATATATCGATTTAGGACATACTGAAACGGGTATTTAGCTACAGTAACCGCCTTTGGTGGCTTGGCTAGTAATTTGCATAGGGAATATTGTTGAACTGAAAAATTTATCAGAAAATTACTGGATAACCGTTCAAGAAAGGCAATTAGCAATTACGTGCTGCAGCCTAATTATCGGTAATTGGAGATGGCGAAAACGACGTTGATGAACTAAGAGCCATGAAAAACATGTTGACGCCGAGGATTAGTGTTTAGTGCTCTTGCAAAAATGGGATTTTTGAAAATTTGTGGAAATTTTTTGATTTTTTTTATGAAAGTACGATAATAGTAAAGATATGCATTTTATAGGATGCTTTGTAGCATTGCTAGGTACTGTAGAAAAAATCGATAGGAACACAAATACTATCCCAATGTTTAGCCCTTTTCGAGGGTTTTTTAGCCCTCCCTCCCTATTTTGCCTTTACCTTAGCAAGTGATAACGTCATAAGTGTCGCCATGGTTTCGTTTGGTTACTCCGCTTTGCTCTGACTTATTTATCCTGTTATTTACTTAATTGTCTATTCCATTTATTAATTATTTACTGTTTACCTACTCATAAGTCACTCATGGATTTATTAATTTTTCATTTTTTTTCGTTTTTGCATCTAAGAAACTTTCAAAATTTTTTGAACCCCAATTCGACCTTCTTCGGGGGTCAGGCGTTTATACTTTGTAGCTTCAGTCTCCTTCTGCTGAAGAGCCCCATAGTTTTTCTTCCAGGAGATTTTTCAAATTTGTATTCATTGGGGTATTCCCCTGAATGTATGCTTCGAAGAATCTTTAGCAGGGAGTTCTGATCTCATGAAAATAATTGAAAAACCCAGCTTTCCCACGGGGCTTTTATTGCTTTCTCTCACCCTTTTATACCCCTAATTTATCACATTTCTTTTTTCTCGCGTGTTTTTCCAAAAGTTTATTTCCGATTATTTTTCAGTGTGAAGTTCCAAGGGTGTAGAGTAATTTACTTACAGGCTCTAATAAAATTTATTTCATGATATATAAATGACTTGATTGAATCCTTTCCTAGTGTTGACTTAGAAAATTAATTTTATAAATGCATTTAGAATAAAAAACTCTAAGTTAATCACAGCGAAAATGAAATTCTATCCTGAGGGTTATTTATCGATCAAATAGAGATAAAATGGAGAAAACAGCTAAATTTCATGACCCAAATTTAAAAAAAAATGGGTGGGTCGATCCAGCTCAAAGACGGGCCAAGTAATCGATTATTGATTGAAATCAGTAATGTCCATAGACAGCCACCCTAGGATGAACCTACTGGTTTTGAGTAACCAGTCGTTTTTAGTTACCGTAGTTACCCAATGGAGAGCTCATTCAGCTCGGAGCGCTGCTGTTTTTGGATTAAGAAACCGTCCATGATCGACCGGTTTTTCAACGTTCCATTGAGATCAGATTAGTTGGCTGTCTGCCAACTTCCCCTATCCTATGCCACACATAGTCCCCCTGTTTACGAGGCATTTTATCGAGGCTGTTTGAAGTGCAGTACTTCGTCACTTCAATTCCTTGGAGTCCCATTGATCCCATCGCACTTCCACTTTCGAGCCGATGGCGCTTATCCCAGCGCTAGGAGGATTCGATATGTAACTCCCTGTTGCTCCCTGTTGCTACTTTTTGATAGATTACAAGTTTCTCCGGTCGGTAGATCTAAAGTGAACAGTAGGGCCCGAATACAGGTTCCTTTTTCCTTGGAGGTACCTAAAATTCGCCCACAAAACTTCCAGGTATTCCTTAAGCTTCTATCTGAGTATCCAACTATGATACACATTATAAATACTATCTTATGCATTGTGACACATCCTATTATACGCAATAATGCACACGACAACACCAACACGTACTGCGCATAGCATCGTTATTACTGACGGGTTCTCTGCTAGGCCTTGGGTTGGGATCCAACCAGGGTCATCCTTGAAGTTATGAAGCCGCTCCGTGGGTGAAGGGGTACAGGGACATTTCAACCTTAGGCTACCCACCGATGGAGTTTATCTTGCCCAATTTGGCCAAAAATGGAGTGGGAGCCTCATTTGGAGAGCACTCGGTCACGGCTGTGTTCATGAAAGGGTCAAAGTGGACGTAGTAGTGGTCTGTCGGCTTGCCCACCCTACTGAGAAATGTCATCTACTCAAGGCCGGCTAGCGGCTGTAGCCAGAATAACTCCCAGAAAAGCCCCCTATCAAGTTCTTTCTCCCTGTTCCTGTCCGATGCTACCTTTTTCGTGGTGCTGGCCATCCATGTTCAGTGATTGATGGGCGATATTACCGCAAAAATTGTTTGGGTCATTGCTGTCATGTCACTCAATTACAATAATTATTGTCCAGAATGGGCAATAAATTCTTGAGCTGGTCCTAGCACGAAAAATGTTTAGGGTATGTCTGTGTCAGCACCAAGGCGATTGGCAGCTACAGCAGTGATTCTAGAGCACTTCAAGGTCTAAGTCTTTTGCCGTCCGATTGAGTTGAAAGGAACGGATCAGAACCCCTCTGAGAGTCCCTTTAGATACGCCCTGCAGTCGTTACCCCTTCAGTTTTGTAAAGCATTTATTTGGCCCCCTCTAATGACTTGTAGGCTAACTCCTCATGGACCTCCACAGGGCGAAAACTCGATGGGTGAGCTTTTCCAGAAACATTCCCCTTTGAAAAAAAGCCGTTCCCTCGTCTACCCACCGAGTATTTTTCTCATCCGAAAGCCGCTCCATCCGCATTAAAATCGCGTAAATTATTCACGAATGCCGCGGGCAGGTGAGAAATGGAAATCGACTGCTTCGGCATCGCCACTCATTTAAGTGTGCTGCTCCGGGAAAAAAAGAAAATTGATGAGCTCAAACTTCCGCTGCATCCGTTCTCATCGCTACAACTCAATGTGTAAGAAAACGACTAGTCCAGTGCTCATGAGGCCTTCAGGGTTGCGCCACGTATTCGATTCAGTTCATAATTGCAGAGACTTTCATACGCATTCTTTACAGTAATTCATCCTGGCCCTTCAATGTTCACATCTTGGGGCCACTCTCAAAATAAAGGCGATAAGTTAGACTCTTTCTCATTTTAATTGAGAAAGTGTTATCACCAAGAAAGAAATGAGGAATTTATTTCTACTCGGAACACGAAAATCCAGCAATGGGCGGAGTTTTGGTGGTGGGCGGGGCATTCATGGATGGGGTCTTGTGGTCCAGTTTTTAAAAAATGATTCAGGTCTTATTGGAGGTTATGGTTTTCGATAATATTGCCTATTGTCTAGAAATCAATATAACGACTAGCCCGGCACTGGGCGGGACTGTCTGGGGCGGAGTTTTCGCAATAACCATTTTGCTTTCGGTTGGACATAAGCCGATATGAATACAATAACACGTCTATATCCAAGGATAATTTTCGAGAGCTCTCATTCTTAGGAAAAATGACCATGACCATGTGAAATGGATTCTTGGCTTACCGTACTAATGACCTATAAGGCATGGGGCAACCAAAACTATCTAGGGCTCACCTTTGGTATTGCCTGCTTGATCTCCTCGATAACTTTGACCTCTTTTTTGGTGTTCAGTTCGCGAATCTCCCGCAGCGGTACGGTAGCTTCACCGATCATCAGATCTTTACCAAGTTTAGCTCCGCCATGATGAAAAGCAGTAATTGAAATGTTCTTTGTGTCGAGATCCTCGATGGTGACATGATCGAAGAAGAATTCCTGAAAAACAAAAATCAATAGGCGATCAATAAATCAATAACAAGAAAATCAGTTTCTACACAGACAAATGGTCATACAAATTCTTGCTGTGAATCCGGAAATGGAATCGAACCCGGGGACTCCTGTGCTCTTGGCTTGCGAAAGGATAAAGGATCATTTGCTCTGGAATGCGCCATGTTTCCGGCATTTGCTCCTTTTACTCAATCTACGATGATAGTAGAAAACTGACAATAGACCGAATGATTTCCCTAGTATACGCCATGCTTTCGACTTCGCGTTGGAATTATTGGAATTTGGAAAACTGCGAGCTAGATCTGTGCAAAAACTACTAGGCTCATTAGTGTTTCGGCCCCGATACCTACTTGTTTGGCTGTAACCAATCTGATATCTCTATCCCCATACCTTGAGGAGATAATTTGGTTGGTCTGAATGAAGTTTGGTCCTTGTACTCTGTGAGTTATTCATGCGCTTCTAACCACTGCACTGCTTTCATTACTTCTGAATAGGCAGTAAATCAACTTGGTTGACAGCTGTGCAGCGGCGGTGTACGCGTTTTTTCGGTTCCGTCGGAAAATTTCCAGCTTACGCGGCTGCGCTGAGCATCTTTCAAAGTCGGCGTTGTTCAGGATTTTCCTGGCCTCCGTTGATCCCTGTTTTCAGTCCCCCCTCCCCCCGGCTTGAAAACCTATTTATCGAAGCTACAAAGACGACATCATGTGAACGTGGACGTTTCCCAAAATGGATATCCTGACGGTTCATTTTAGCTTCGGAGGGTTTTCAACATGCCCAGCCTGGACGAGGAAGTCTTTTTCTTCGTATGCTCGGAGACAATTGAATTCAATTCTCACAACTTCGCGATTGTGCGAAGCGTTTGACCAGATGAACTTCCTGAAGAGGGCTGCCCGATCGAGGCTTTGCCCCCTCTCGGCTACGATAGCTGCTAGCGCTGCCGCAATTTCATTGCCCCAAACCCCCCTTTTCTCCCCTCCCTCTGCTAGAGAAACGACTCGAGAGAGTACCACAAAATGGATGAGGGTCTCGTGGTTGTTGTGTGGTAGCGGAAATGTTCGTTGATGTCGGGGGATGAAAAAAAATCGCTTCGAAGAAATGTTACTTATGTTTAATGCACTTCCTGAATGGTTTTGCCTAGTTTTTTTGTTTCCTTTTTTACCCCCTGGGGTACTCAATCTTCTGAAGTTTGGCTAGATATGGTCGAAACAGTAGGAGAAGAGACAAAAATTTGAAAAAGTAGAAGGGAGTGGTCAGTGTTCTCAGGGTGCGCCACGCACCCGACCACCATTCAAAATTGTAGAGAGAGCTTTTTGAGTGTCTACTTTTTTTTAAATACAATTCTATGAGGATTCTATATCTAACCTATGAATCTATGCAAGGATTTTAACCGCGACCCGTGCTCAAGGTGTTTTTCTTCCCCCCATGAGTTCCCTAATTGACCACGACGGGATGGAACACTTGATAGGTGGGCTTTGATCCTGGGGGACTTGAAGATATCAAGAGATCCTTCTAACCATTGCGCCATTTCCAGAACGACAGAATTTTACGGGATTTTCGCAGCTTTTTCGAAAAATATATTCTTTTTCCGTGCAATTTTTGTGATTTTTGCTTTTTTCGTAACCAACACGAATAATTTTTGCTGATGCTGTTTGTGAAAGATCTTCCCATGAGTCACCCGGGAGATTGCTGATTTTAAGGAGTACCAAAACAAAAAACCATTGACAGTAACAAAATTGTGAACGGTGATTTTTTTTGCCGCGTCAGTTGTTTTTCGCGCGAAATTTTCGCGCGGTCGGCCTGGTCATTAGTTACTGAGTTCGAATCCCGTTCCAAGCTTAGCATTTTGCTCGCTTTTGCAACCATGATAACTTATCCCTGGAACTTCGGCCTCTGACTGGCTTCTACAGCCAAACGGAGAAGCCAATGAGATTAATAGTAATTGATTTGTTCCTGCGCCCTATAGTAAATAATTTGTAGGGAATCGAAAATCTGTTGCAATACCAACAATATAATAATAAGTGATAATAAGTGATATAATAATACAATTTAATACAATATAACTTAATTTGTTATTATTTGATGAGTCATATGACGTGTTGCAATCTATTGTAATATAATTTACTCAGGAAATTGCTTGTTATTGCCCCATTTTTCCATTATTGGATATTTCCGCTTGTGGGCGTCATGGAAGAGGGGATCAGTAGCACTCTTGTAGAGCAAAGACTGATTAGGTCGTGCTCGGAGTAAAAAAAAAACCCAGAATCGTGGAATTGTAATGGAAAACTGAAGATTTTTTCGTTTAAGTCCCCTCTGATGGGAATATTTACTCTTAGGAGCTGAAAGTATAGACGAAATTTATGGAATAGGGTAGGAATAGAGTTGTCGGCATTTGTTGATCCCGTTTCTGGGATGCGCCCCACATTCGACTTCCATTCTCCATCGTGGTGGCATATTGAATGAGGATATGGCCTATACAATGACTTGCGGTGACCAGCCAATGTACAAGTCAGTGCTTTTATCCTCCCAGACGACTCTGGTACCAACTAGTCAATCCCTCGAGGGACAGATGGCTCGGTTGGCCCAGGCGGCTATGGATCCGGATCCGATCCCCAGACCATGCATTTGTGATAATGCCCCACCTGCCCCTCCACTACTTCCGTCTTCATGGATAAGTATTAATTATCTACCAAAAAGGTAACTATTGACACCCATTCCCTTTCGAAACCCGGCCGGCCCTCATTTTCAAAAAGTTGCAGCCATTGACTCGCCACTACCACTTCTTGAACAATGATGCTTAAAGTCTAGGAGTATCATCGTACACAGAAGGGCATTCTGAGTCGTTTCGAGCCTTCTCATGCCAGTGCACAAGTTGTTTTGTCTGAAGTAATGAAAGCTCAAAACATTGTTTGTGAAAATGGAAACAACAGCCAACCCCCCCCCCCCCTTCCCTTCCCCATCATCTGTCACCTACGCATTTCCCCCATAAAGCTTTGCATGAAAGCATTGAAAGCTGCAGGAAATGCTCTAAAGTGGGGTCTCGACACGAATAGCATTCGGCCTTTCCGGAACACTTCAACACTACTTGTTCTTCTGATGCAAAATTAGGCTATGGGACTTGGAACGCGGGCTTGAGTTTGGGGGGAGCTCATCGAGGACAAATTCTAGCCCAGACTGACCATCTTAGGAAGGTTTGAGGTTCTTTGTACGGTAACGTACCTTCCATAGCAGTAGAATGCGGTTTTGTGAAATGAAAACGTCGGCTTGAAAAAGGAAAATGGTTTCGAAGCCGTCACACCGATAGAACTCCTCTTGTGGTACTAGAGGGAAGTCGAGAGCATGGCGTATCCCAAATCTGTCACACCCAGTACTTCTGCGTCATTTTGAATTCTGAGCAGTGGCTTTTTGCAGGTGTAAGGCCATTGCAATCGCCCTTCCCAGACACCACCTGCCACTCGTCGGCTCTGGGCAGAAACGGTCCTAATCAAATAATCTACTCGCCATATGCCTATACTGTGTAGCGCTGATGACGTAAATTTGCACTAATAAGCTTCAAGATCTGCAAAGACTGAGGGAACTCGTCCACTGCAAAACCACTGTGAAGAGGGATTTCGTCATGAATGTACTTATCATCCACTTGGGTTGAAATAACACATTCACTAGAACTTTGAAGCTTTCAAATGCCCGAATGTCACGAATGCCAAACATCCACTCCACTGATGGTTGAGAAAGAAAACATTGAACTTTTGAATAATGTTCGAGTGCCTAGACGAAAAAGAAGGCCTCATGGAATCGATGAAAAGCAGAGTTTTGGTCTGAAATTTCAAAAGAAAGGTAGGAGGCTAGGATACGCCGTGCAGTTAACATCCATTCAAAATCGTGGTGGTACGTGATTGCTCGGCTACTACGCTTTTTCGGTCGATTTGATCGTCAAAACATGGGCGTTCGATCAATACCTATCAAAATCATTGTTGCGAAAAGACCCACTTCAGACTGGATGGTTGAATCCTCTCCAGGGAGGAGAAGGTTTCTGCCTCCCCCAGTCTTCCTGTGTCTACAACTGGCCAGGTTGAATCCTAAACGTGCTATTCACTATCCCTGACGGGTGCCACGTGAATATAATTAGGACGTATTCATCCCCCATGAATGCCCCATCGAATAGGGACAGAAGAGCTACGAAATAACTTCGTTGTGAAACCCATTGCTCCTATTTTGGTCACCCGAAGACAACTTCTAGGGGCTGTGTTCCCCGGGAAAATCTCCCCATGACGACGACGTTGCATCCTTTTGACCCTCGAGGACCACTTTAAGCCGCCGACCCTGGCCCTTCACTCTTCTTCGAGAATCCTTTGAAAAGATGGATGATGCCGACGGGCCTGCGGCATCGATTAAGTTTGTTGGGTGCATTAGCACAAGTGAAAGAAGAGGGCTTGTCGAACTTTTGGCATCGTTTGATTGATAAGGCTGATAAGACTGGCCGACGTTTCCTCGATTTCTTTTGGCGTTCCCAGTCAGATCCTTTTATGTCGTGTGCTATCGTCGACAGCCCTCATAGCAACGCCCTGGATATCCGTTGCAATATGGGGGCCCCGGATGATGTGCGATCCTTAAAAGGGTTAGGTGACCAGAGATCATCGCCTATTCATTGTCGGTCGGATGCCGGCATCGCCAGCTGTGCGCTGCCCATTTGAAATGCAATCTATCGGCGATTTCCCCCAAACTTGGATGAATTGCTGAGATTTGTTTTTTCCCCATGACAACTGCGTGGGGTATGGAGTGAACAGTAAATGGGAGTGATGTTTTCTGTGAGCAGTGCACCCTGTTCCCATTTTAAAATGCACAGGCTTTGTGAGCGTATTCAGCATACACAATAGCTTGCACAGGCCGATAGACGGGTTGGTCACTGATCCTGCCCTTTTGGGTAAACCCGGAAGTAGGTAAGCAGCCTAAGGGATATTTAGGATCTAATTGATCCAATTGAGTTCCATTCACGGGTGGCACAAGTTAAGAAGGACGCCTTTGGCAACCCATATCCCGGGCGATTGAAGTGTCTCACTTTCCAGAAATAGCTGGGATCGAGGGATTATACTCGGCGAAGAAGAGCGCGCTGAAAGGAGATAGTGTGTAACTGGAAGAAACGGAGAATGGAAAAGAAATGGTAGAGATTGAGCAGTTATCCTGGCTCTCGCTGTTCGTCGAGTTTGTTCACAGCCTGAAAGCGTCCCCCCAGGAACTACTGGGACGATTCCCCAAGTAAATGCAGGAACCCTGCGAGTGAATTGAAATTCACGCTAGCAGAGATCAAACAACGACCATTAGGG
Source organism: Haemonchus contortus (assembly GCA_000469685.2). Taxonomy (NCBI): domain Eukaryota; kingdom Metazoa; phylum Nematoda; class Chromadorea; order Rhabditida; family Trichostrongylidae; genus Haemonchus; species Haemonchus contortus. Next base: position 9,804,561 of record LS997562.1, on the reverse strand, counting down.
GAAGCGAGAATGCCAAAGAAATGACCTTTTCAGAAATTCCTCATCAAGTCTATGGCGCTTTCATTTGACTGTTGCCATTTTCAAAGACCCAGCATCTCATAATCATCCTGGGTTATAATTGCAAATAGAGTTTTTTGAAAGGTCGGCAGCCATTCACTTTTGGGTTATTTTCTCAGTTAAACGCTGTTCAGAGCTTGTGAGCATGAAATGTATGGTGGAGTGGAGAAGCTCTTTCCATCCGGGACCCATAGATGCTCTACCGCAATGGGACGAGTTTTTCGTGTGCAGTGTTAATCGAGGGGTGGGAACGATCTTCGTTTCCCAGCAGATTACTACTCACACACTCGCGGTTGACTACTATGTGCTGCATCAAAGCAAAACAAGTCTTCAGGCGTGATTTAGTCCATTAAGCCGTTGTGCCGCCGTTCAAAGAAGCGACTCTTCTCCCTTGTTGTGTACACGTAGATGCTTTTCTCAGTAGGGGGCTTAAGCAATCTTCACGTGACAATATTATGAGATGGGAAAATTCATCACCTTGACAACGTCGTCGTCAGAACAAGCAAGGAACATCATCGTTGGAGCGAAGAAATCCCAAGTGCCATGAATCATCGGAGGTAAGAGTTCATTCTGTGTGCCAGCCAAAGAGACGTGGCCGAGGTGGGGATCCTGGAATCTCCCTGAGGACGTCAGGCCATGTTCATGCATGACTGGACGTTCCCAACGATCTTGCTTGAGCCCGGTGCAGTGTAGAGTTGTTAGTGAGGTAATCGTTGAAGCAGATCCCACATCCGTGGCCCAATTCGGGATCGAATTCTTCCCACATCAAGGAACCCTGTGCCCTGTGTCCGGCAGACTTAACTGGGAGGGCGAAAGCCTTGATTCGTACTTCGACCAGCCCCCTAAAAGTCGTTGTATGGGGCCAATACGGCTCTCATCTACACCTCTAGGGGTCAAAAGATAGTGATACTGAAAGGTTTTCCCCAGATGATGTGGAGGGTCACCCAGATGGTTTCCTACACGTTCCGCTAATTGGCTCACCTTACTTAGGCTCCATTCAGGCCCTTCTAGGCACAACCTAATCAGCTGCTCATACTTAGATATCTGTATCCCTTTTTGGTGGGATCGTATATCAGTTTTGGAGGAGAGAATCATCCTAACGCATTTGTGTGTGCCATTAGGTCCCGAAAGACCCCACCTTTTCACTCGGTCTGCATCAAACGGAACCCATCCAGGAAGGAATTTGAATCAACGACTTTGGCCATGCTGACGTCACACATAAAAGTGACATTTCCGGGACGAATTTGGCCAGTTTGTTGCTGGTGCGCTTCGTCGGGGATTGCAGCAGAAAAAACCTCCCCGTAATGATGCGAATTTACTCTGCGGCTGTCATTTGCCGTCATGCAAAAGCAATCCCCATTTTGGCATCCGGCCAAGTAACACAAGCACTCAAGTAGTGGCCTATTGAAGAGTACACATGTACTAGTAAGCGTCGTATTGTGTGTGGGTCTACACGTCAGTATCGAATTCTAATAATAAAATTCTGAAGACATAATTTTTATGAAATGACGTCATCAGTGAATTTTAATCAGAAGCATGTTCGGAAAGGGCGAAGCGGGGAACTAATAAAAAGCACGTCATGTTCCAAAGCAATGATTCAATTCTATACCCGATTTCCCTCAATTTTTTTTTCGAAGGACACCTTTTTAGGTATTTTCGTGGATGCAATAAGTTCTTTCGGATAGGAGAATAACAGTCGATAGAAAAGTTGAGGGATCAGTACTCAGGGCTAAAGGTCGCACGACTGCGTCGCGAACGCACACATTGGTGCCATGATATTCGGCGTCAAATGAGCTTCGGAGCTGAGGTTTTGAAAATCAACACTATTAAAAAATAAGATTAGTAAAATGAAAGAAGAAGGAAAGAGGATTGAGATGAAACCAAAGAATTGAAATAGAAGTAGACGCGTCGCAACCGCCCGCATCTGTACTTCGTAGGACGTAAAGCAAAGGAGGTAATATGAAAGAGTAGCATTAAAGGTGTAGAAGAACTATAAAAGATCTTAAACTCCACTTGAAGTCAAGTAATGGCGTTCCAAAGGTTTTACGTACAAAAGATAGTAAATAAAAGTAAACAAAGGTTGAGCGCAACCAAAGAGCGAATCCACATATTTGGCGAACGTTGCCTACCTTCGGAAAAAATCGTTCTTCAAACTCTCATTGTGGTGCTAATCACTGCTTTTGGAGGGTTTTGCGCTTTTTTCACTCATTTTGGAATATTGTGTTCTGAGCAGAAGTCGAATGCATGGCGCATACTCAAGAGACTGATCATTGTTGTTTCTCAGTGCTTTGCCCACTACCGCTCCCTAAGCACCTTGTATCAAGACAAGAAGTTTTTTGTGGAAGCTCCGCCTACTTCCGTGCACGCACCGCCCATCATTTTTACGCGTTTGTGGCCTATTGAATGCTCTTAGCGATTACGGTCAATGCATTGAATGTTTTCGAAAAAAAAAGACCTGCCCACTTTAAGACTACTTTCAGGTTAAGCCTACCTTTTTGGTAGATAAACACAAATAGTTACTTAATTGTAGTGAAGTCTCGTGGGTCATACTTTTCCTGAACCTTACCAAATCAAACTCCCTGATCCCATAAGAACTACCGTAATCCGATTCGTTCCCTCCATTTTTTACAGTTAAACAATTTTTACAAATCTGCTTAGGATTTAAATACCCTACCCTAACCCTCTGCAAATTAATGTAGAAAGCTGCTGGCAGCAAACCGGAACTGGTCTTTTTTTCATCCACCCAAATTCCTGCACTTTTCTTGTGGGCGAAACGTCATCCACTGTTTCCGGGCTGACTCGTCATTGGGAAATACCACCCACTCTTTTGCTAATCGTCAATTCGACATGATTGCAATGCAGCAGCAAAAGGACGTTCATTAGGCTAACTTCCAGGGCATATTTACTGTGCTCAGCGGATCCTTCGTTGTTCCCTGACGTAATCATGAATCCCCTGGCTCCGGGAGCAGTCAATTCCACGTTTTTCGATTCCCTTATCTCCGAGTAATTACTAGTTTTTGAAAAACAAGTAGCTTGAGAGACACAGCGACACAGTGAGGCTCCCACCCTTCCCCTCCCACTTCACTTTCTCCATGAAAGCGCATATGTGACGCAAATCTAATTACCAGTATTGAAATCAGATGTTCACGCTTTAAACCGTACATTCACGGTAGCAATTAAATGCACACGATTACGGTAGTGAAGTTTTCATGTAATTACAGACTACATCATAAAATTCTACGGAATACCACCAATTAAATGGAATCAAACACATCGTACCTGATTAAAAATAGGATCCCGTCCTCGTTTAATCTCTGATATTTGCTCTTTGCCACTTTTCAATCCCGGTATCGATACCTTACAAATAGCCATCATTTCCAGATCGGGTTTCAGTGGGCCCGCTAGACCTGAAAAATCGGAATTATTCATTTTTGGTCAAAAACACCCCTCTGTCTTCCGGGTGTTAAAGAGAGGAGGTTGTTTTGCTGTTGCACATTCAATGAGCGAACATAGACCACATCCTTGAGTGCAGCCGTGGGCGACGGCGGAACACCCGGCTATTCTTCCATGCATATCACGTCATGTTTTTCGTGGTGAGACCTTCTTTGAAAAATCAGGGACATGAAACACTAAGGTAGGCTGTTAGTTATGTATGGAAGTCAGGTTAATCGATAGCAACCGTCATGAGAGTTTCAAGCTATCTTTTGGTATTGCCCCTGGAGCCCTAATGACCCTTGGCAATTCGCCAAATCCCTGTCTGCCATGGTGTTGCATCCATCACCGTCCCCGGGGATCACTTTGAGACGTGGTGTGAATTATGTCAGACTCGGGCGCCGACTTGTCTTGGCACTTTACTATCTTAACGATCTGCTGCTGGCCAACACTTATTTACCGTAAGAACATTTTTCTGCACCGGACTCACGTCATACCATAGCCGACGTTTCCATTATACATGGTGTGGGAGTTGATGTGCTAAACGAAGATAACAGCTTGGCTCTTCGTAATGAGATCAATCACGCTGCAAGGAGGTTTTATAGCGCCGACTGGTACGTCATTGCTTGCAATCGCCGGAGATGATTCCCTGAGTCAGATAGGCGCTACAGCAACACCTTGGGATGCTGCATTGCGATTGTACAACTTGTGGGATCGAATCCTCCCATGGACTGTGAGATCTCTACAGTGCGAGGTTAGATTGATGGTAAAGAGTAACGCGGGCAGGTACCACTAGTAGAAGCCTTAAGAGCCGCGTCCAACAGCGGTTACTTCCTTCCCCCTTCACTTCTTCTCTGAGGTTCACTTGGGTAGTCCCTGAATGTGCCTCAGGTAGCTCCTTCAAAATTGTCCTCTTGAAAATTGAAGTGGTCGGCTGTATTTGGCCATAAGTTGGCAATAAAATTGCCTTCTCAAATGATCCATAAAAATGGATGACAGCCGTGGCCACATATTAAGCCTTGATTGATGGGGTCGAAGGAAAATTGGTCCAGAATACTTGGGAGAACTCAAATGGCGTCAAATATCTATGCGACCAGATCTGTCTTTGGTTGACGTGCCAGGAGCCTCTTACACAGTTGTGGTTACCCAGCCGCTCTTTTAAGGATATGTCCAAAGCCCAGGGAATGAATTGAGTGGCTAACTCTGATCTATCCACTTAGAATACGCCATGCACCAGCCCTATTGTTAAGGTATTCAAATATTTATTTGGCTCATGAGTTATTTACGAGAAAAGCCACTGTGAAGAGGGTTTTTATGGCTTCAGACAGGTCTGGTGGCTGTTTGGGTAATCAAGACGAACCGGTCTTATCAGTTCCGGCCAGATTGACGGATTGTACTTTCGGTATACTGACCCTCACTCCCCACTTTACCCAACCTCACGAACCTCCAAACCTTAAAAACCCAAAAGTGTTCTCGAAGGGTTAAGTAGCCTGCCCATAGGTGGCTGAATTCGAGCTGTAGGACTTCTGTCAGGGAAGGTTGCAGCGATACTGAAATTCAAAGTGGGTAATCTGAGGGCAACGGCTGGGTTCCGCTCTATGAGAACTGTTTATTCTATGAAATCAGGTGGCAGATGGTGTTCTGAGGAATGTGAAGAGACCGAGTGACGAAGAAAGGTCAGGGGCAACTGATGACCACCACTTCACTGAATTCTCCTCCCCATCGGGGATGCGCTGTGTAGGCTCCCTTCACTCGCCCAGGTTCTCGTATTCCTGATGAAACACTGGGACCTAACTCTATTCTTTGGGAAGCAATTTAATCAAATATTCTGCCACTACTCGTATTGCATATACTACCAACTGCAAGCGGATCCAGCGGACCCACTACCGGAAACACGGCTATTATTGGCTCACGCCCATCGACTAATCTCCACCGCCCAGGCGTTGTTTACTCTGTCTATCAAGCGAAAAAGTAGTTCTAAGTAGGCGATATGTAGCTTTTCAATTGAAACCATCCCAGATAAACGAGAATGTCGTCAAAGTTCATGTATACTTTCCGCTTGGGGAGCTGGGCCTCAAGTACAAGTGAAGCTGAAGGAAATTTGAAAGGCTAAGGAGGGGAATGTACGGTTGAATGCTTATGAGTAGTCTTGAGTAAGATTGTAATGCACTTTCTCCGTCAGTTTTACTGGGATTGATCCCATGGGCAGTAAAAGGGCGACACGGGGTATTTCACCATGACCCCTATCCCCATGAGGGATCAAACGTCTTCAAAAGTTCTCCCAGTCCAATAGGGTCCATCATCGGGTAGTACCCTTCTCACCCTCCCACCCCTGAGTTCGTAAACACAATTACCTCAGAGAATCAAGCATTTGAATAGCCCATACACCCTCACGGAGGGGTCTACTTTGTGAATGAGCTGAATCCCGAGTGCGACAGCGGGAATGACCAATAAACGCTCCTATGCTTCTATTCATTCGGTAGAATTCCTTCCAAGAAAGTCTCCAAGTCTTCCTGAAGTCACGCATGCCCGAGGAAGCAACTAAGGGCAATTAACCGAGGAATACAAAGAAATCCCTGGCAGGCTCAATTGCCGTCCCGAGTATGCCCCCATACTAAAACAAAGATCACTTTCAGACGGGGGTTCAACGGATTGCCGCATGGCTGAACTCCCGAATACGTAGCCCTGACCAGGGGCTTTGATTCGTTCACTAGGCTCTAATTTAATCGCAAAGTACGTCGACATCGACGTCGGCCGGCTGTGTGTGAAGCACCGATGGGACGACGTCGACGACAACTGGGAGGCCCTTTTGCGCTCTTCACAAACAAATCCATTCAATCGCCTGCTCTTCTCCCTCTCTTTCAGTCTGAGGAGCCGAAAATAAGGCGGCGGCACTCGATAGGCTGGCTAGTAGTCAGGCTCAACGCACTTGAGCGGCAACCATCGTTGTACTTCAACTCATGAAGTTTCTTTGCCTCTATGGGAACTGCATATGGGAAAGTCATGGGGAAAAACTAGTTTTGAATACCAAATATGGTGATGTAACTGGAGAAGGACTACCTCAGAGAGGTTTTTGTTGCTGGGGTGCCCAAACTGAATTCATCACAAGGCCACTCCCCATACATGGAACATCAGCTCTATTAGTACGACTTCTACCGTAATCCGGAATGAACAGGTTCCCCATTTTCAGTCAGACAGATGATAGCCCTATCCCAAAGAATCGCCTCATCACCCGAGATTGACATCGATTACATCCCATTATCATAAATTTTCGGTAGCTGTAAGAGGGTATGAGGTGCGATCCATGAGTCTACCTCGACCCAGCCGTCAATGGAGCTCCGCTGGGTGAAATATAGTGACAGTAGCTCATTCATGGCGCATTCCAAAGAGATTAATCGGCCTCATTTTCCCCTACTTTATATCTACTTGCGTAATGTTGGCTTTTTATGTTAGCTAATGTATCTTCAGGTTATCTGCCCACTCCTATGCTACCCTTCCTGAATCATTCCTAAACCGGAAATTAAACACTTCCCTTGATAGATGATACGGGATCGATGGGATTCCCAAATGGAATGACTTCTGGGAGGTCTTTGGAGAGGCAAAAATACGCAATGAAACGTTTATTCTCGGGCCTACAATCACTTGAACACCAGTGGGGACGTCTGCTCACAAAGAGGTTGGCGTGGGAGTGAGCCATGCACATGTAATTTGTCAGTACTGTTCTCGCAGATTGAGCTTGGATATTGCCACTGGAAGCGGTAAAAGTTGACCCCCACAAGCCCATCGGGCTCCTATCTGTGAGGAAGAACCTCAAAATTGAGTAGAGGGTGGAGCAAATTTCCAAAGCTCCCAATGAAAGTTTGAGAAAGTGATGGTGTGCAGTTGGGCGGTCGTTGAACAGATGGATAGATAATGCAATCTCAGAGACATTGCAGCTAAAGAAGCCTCTAGGTCTTCCAACTACGGTCAAAACCGGGTATGACCTGAACGTTCTGTTGTTTAGCTCAACTCAAGGCTTCCTCAAGGATTTCCTCCCGTCATAACAAATACTTTACCCTGTCCTTCAATGAAGCCTTCAAACGAAAGATTAGTGCTAAGCAGCCTTGCTACATCAGAAAACAAAAATTTGTTGTTGATAAGAGGTCCTAGAAGGATCACGTGCTGCGACTAACTATACCATATGGTAATACGATAAGCCCTATAGACAAAAGAGATTATGAGAGTCTAGAGGGTTAGCTTGAACTGTCTAGACGAACAATTTGGAGGCAGGAATCAACAGGAAAAGGTTGTGATTTGAAAAAAAATGAGAAAAAACAGATCAGTTCGCAAATTACAGGCTGGCAGCACCATAGAGCTGTTTAGATTCAACAAAGGATTCTGTTTGCCCACATGTCCTTCTGAATCGGATGTGTGCAGATACTGTATCTTAATTACGGTACTGTTACTGGGGATAGCTCTGTTCACTGGATGGTTGGACCTAACTGGATGGGCTTGTCTATTTGATGGTTGGCCCCCTAGTTGACAGCTTTGCCCACTTGATTGTTGGCTAAGGTAATTCGCTCTTTTAAAGGCGAGATTACCCAATATTTGGCTAAGGCTACTTCTAACCCTAAAAGGCCTTTCATATGCAATATTAAGGGCAGTGGATGGCTGGCACTGCTTGACTATTGAGCATGCTGTACCGCTCAAGCCAACAGCTCTACCCCTTCAGAACTCGGGCTAGGATGCCTATGAATTGCCAAACGCATGGCGCATTCCTAATGTTTCAAAAACGCTATTCTCCGAATGCTCTACCCTCTGTATGAACCTCAAGACTACCCCTCCTTGCTTCATCTTGATTCCTGCTCAGGTCGTATAATATGTGAGCTTTAACCTCACTTGGATCCTAATCGGGTTCTCATTACCCATTCAATCGGCAATGATTCATCATGGACGCCCACACTTAGACATAATTATCGTCCTCAATGACTATTTAAGTATGCACCTTGACGTGAGCCACGTAGAAGCTTGCCTTTCTCTTAGCTTTGGCCAAAGTTTACACCTACTGACTGAAGAACATGTAAATAAAACAGCGGAGGATGGTGAAGAAGACAGAGCGGGACCACAAATTTATCAAAACATCGAAAATATCAAATAGAAATTTTAAAAAAATCGGTTCAGTGGCTTACCTTCGATTTTCAGGATTGATACACGAAGTCGTTTTCTGACAGGGAAATGTTGTAATAAACAATGTAGCAAGCCTAACCCTGTTGGTCGAGGTTCCGAGCCACTAAATAGGCATGTAAAAAAAACGATTTTTGGATTTTTTTAAAATTTTTTTTAAAAAGATTGTTTGGAGATTTCTGGGTCGTCACCCTTTGCTGCAATTGCCGACTTCTGCTTCCCCCCCCCCCCCCTCTTTGTAATTTTTTTTTGAAAAATTCCTAAATTTCCCCACTTTGTAGAGGATTTTTTCGAAAAATTCTGGAACTTTCCAAAACATTCTTACGTAGTAGAGACTGGTAGATACAATTTTTGAGCCTACAACTTATTGTGGCTACAAATCTGTCGTCTCTACGGCTACAAAAACAATTTTGTTTTTTGTTTTGTTTTTTAAAAACTGAATCACGTATTTTCACGGATTTAGACGCTTTTTATGATTTTTTTCTATTTTTTAAAATATTTTCAATTTCTTCCAGTTGAAGTGCTTTGAATACTTTTTCACATGGTAATTCAATATCGGTTGTAAAAAATGGCTCCAATGCCCTTTTACTAGGTAATTCAAGCTCCCATGAGTAAAAAATTGATTTTTTAAAAAGAAAATCCTTTTCAATTTGGTTTTGGTTCTTGAGTGGTCCTGTTCCACATATTTTCCATAGTAATCCTAATGGAGACTGTATCGATCATAAAATCAATCGATATATCGATCGATCGAGTTTTTCGTATGGCTTTTTAACCGGCGAAAAATTAGAGTCATGAATTTTTCATGACGTCCAGTTTTTTCGGGCAGTTGGTGGGGATGAATCGTAAATGAGGTCCTCTCGTTTGGAAATTAAAGCCGATATTTTGATATGGAATGAGCAAATGAGCTTCTGGAAGCGTCTGGAAGCTTTTTTCGGAATATCCCAGGGAGATGCCCCTGGAGAAGAAAAAGTTCCCGTTCCAGCTATAGCGTCCCACAGCTGTGCCACTCACATAGGCTGAAGTGCACGTGTTAGCCCTTGGGAAGTCCCAATACACATAGTACATAAGACCTTTTTTAAATAGAATCATGGGCTATATAAGGGAATAAAGGAATGTGAGGGAAGCATTCGGATGTCCCTAAGGAGGTTTTAGATGCCAACTATAAATGAAATCATAAAATTGCCCTAGATCTAGTTAAATAAAAAAATTGTATCCCTTTCAAAATCGATCTTTCAGCTGGAACTCGTTCATACTTACTCTCATGCTCTATGGTTCCTGATTCCCAGGTTCACTGGAAAGCTACATAGGTGAGTATAAATTTCAAAGAAGTACTCCTCCCGATTTATCAGAGAGTTTTTCTGGGAATTAATTTCCCTAGATCGCGTGTTAGGGCTGGCTACAAATTCTGGGAGTTCTCCGAAGGCCCTCAGGTTTTACTACGAAGAACGATCATTCGGGATGAATTCATCGTCCTGCCCACCCTGCTAATGCAGCCGTCCAGCCGTCCAGAGACTAAACTGGGACGTCCGTTCCCACAAACAAATATAGATGCCCAATTACAGCCGTTCAATGCCAAAGATGTCGTGGGTGGTCGTGATTGAGCAAGCAACCCCTGCCTTCAGGCTATTCAATCGGGTGAATGACGACAGAGTTCCTGGAATCCTCAGACCGGGAGATCCCTTTGCACTGGTGTTGGCTTAAGAGCTCAAGAATAGCATTTATACGGAGTAGAGATAGCCCGGAAGCCTATACAGAACATGGGAGCTCACCTGAATGATGATGATGACGGGACAGCTCCAGGATCACTGGTACAAGGGGAAGCACAGGTGACAGGTGCATTGGGACCGTAAAGAGCTGGATCGAGACCATGTGCCAACGGATCTTCACCATCACTGCTTGACTTGCTTGCGATCTGAAAAAAATTTGAAATACCGTATCCGTGTGAGTACTGGATCTCTAGCGATCAGAACTTTTTCTCATTTATTTTGGGACACAGAAATCTGGCGCTTTAGTCTCAACAATAACCCAATTATTATATCGCACTCGCCGTTCCCCGTGGGCGCCATCCGCTGCCGCCCCCGTGAATCTCATCTATCCGAGTCGTGTGATATTTGATCGCCGGCAATATAATGATTTTAATTGTCATAGCTACTAGTTAGTAGGCGAAGAGCGCCCCCTTGGGCCCCCACGTCGTAGGCTTGGCCTCCGATCCTTGTACTCTAACAAAATAACAACCCTAATAGGTTGTTTTCTGGCATGGCGGATTAAAAAAAACTCGGGCGAAGTCGATAAAGTCGCTTGAAAAGTCTGTGTCTGCTGGCTACCGACTTCTCGAGCGATTTCTGCTTCACGGGAGCTTTTTCCGGGTTCTCGGAAGGTAAAGAGGTTTTCTGATGAGGTATGGACCCTATGGGGTATGGATTATGTCACATCGAGGGGAAAGATTGGGTTATCGTTGATAACTCCCTCAGACTGAAAGACGGGTGAGAAACTCCTACATGGGAAGTTTTGAGGTGCTTAGAGATCTATTTTTAGAAGTTCTGGGACAATCCGCAAAGCCTCGTTTGTTCGTACTTTGATAGACGGAATGTTTTTCGGAACTGATGAGCCCCAAAGCTGTCAGGCGACCCGTCCAGGCTGTCCATTAGCCTTCAGACAAACGAAAATTGTATCTTTTGTTCAGGGGAACAATAACTACTGGGTGATGACGTCGTCCAGGCTAACACAATTCGATGATATTTCCGGTGGATACACATTTCTGACGACGACGATGTTGATGACATCAAAACATAGGCGGCTGTAAAGTAACTAGGTGAAATCCCCACGTCAGTTATTTTTGCTTGAGAACGAAGGTTGACGGACATCTGCTGAGCTCCTTGGGAAACCTCTGGGAAGCTTTCCAACAAAGGGCTTTAAAATAATCAAAGTCAGACTTGGAAAGCCGGCCAACTAGTTGAGTTACCCCCCTGTTCACCGTTTCATGTTGGAATCGGCTTGAAAGAGAGAAAACTTGCTTGTGATGAGATCCCGAGGGAAAATGGGCATTCACAGATGTTTCCACACACTTGAAAAGTATGGTCCATAGATCAAAACAAGTCTCACGCTCTTCTCCCAGAGAGCCCGAGTCCGTGGTCGAACTCATAGAAGAGGGTAGGGTAGGTAGGTTGGCGAGGGAGTGGGCAATTTCCCCAAGACATTCTTGTTTTGTGGGTCTGAACGTGCAACATGTAACATGCAGAATGTCACGTACATAATTGGACCTTAGCTAGGAAAAAAGCCCGCATGTTTCTACCCATAACCCATACCCACCCATACCCATTCCCCGAACGTGGTCGGATGATTCAGAACATTCGTAATGAGGGGAATTCGCGTGGTTCAACTCAAATTAATAGCGGAAGAATCAAAACACAAGGCGAGATCGACACAGTGTAACCCATAACCCCGTTCCCAGATGGAGAGTGGGAGGAAGGAGAAAAAGGGTATATTGAAAACCTGATGGGATGACTGAGACTTCCTGACCAATTCCAGAAGATGGAGCAGGTCAGGATGATAGAGGGGATCGTTCCCGGAGAGGCTTACCTGTATAAGTGTTTCTGAGGAGCAGCTAAGGCGGTCCACGGGTTTCAGGACCATGATTTCCCTCTTCCTGGACAGGGTTCTGATAACTTTCGTCCACAGGCTAATCTCACAGCAGAACAATCCCCGTTTCGAGGACGATGACGTAATTGAAGCTAACTTAATCCATGCCGCTATCGATCTCAACCATCGAGCCAAGCGCTTTTAAGGCGAATTGTTTCGAGCAGCAACGAGATGTTGGGGTGCTGCCGTTGTCGTCGTCGTCGGAAGGATGGACGAAAATGAGACCGACGGACAGAGAGAGAGTTTGCTGCTGCTTGAATGTAATTAATTGGTAGGGAGGGAATGGAGGAGGTGGACGGGGGGGGGGGGGGGTAATGTTTTTGGCGACCCAACTGAAACCAATTATGGCAATAAATTGATTCGCCTTCATAGAGAGAAAGCAGGGCGATATGTCGCCACACAATTGTCGTACACCACGACCACTTCCGGGGGGTGTTCTTGACAGATTGCTCATGTATTATTGCCTTCATTACCCCTTGCAAGAGGGTTAGTTTGACGTCAATAGAGCAATGCCATAGACATCATGCAAAGGTATTCAAAAGTAAAAGATTGTTCATTGCTTCAAATATATCCTCAAGGGGTTTTGATGGGAATCTGAGTCAGTGATTACCTGGGAAGAACCTCTATCTTTGGAGTGGGAGCTGTTTTGGATAGGATCTGCACGGGAGTTGAACAAGCTCTTCAAAGGCCACTGAACTATTGAAGTATTGCTCTAAAGTGGGCCTCGATGGGAGTAAATTGGTGATAGAAATGAAGGATTCCCCGAATACTGCTCCATATGGGCTTGATATAACTCCTAGTCCACTTTCGGTTCCAGACATCTCCCACTGAGGAAGTTCAGTTAGTGAAGAGGCCTCTGACTTGCTATGCGCTGTGGCATCGCCCATGGCCAAGGTTCGCTCATCAGAATGCCCCACCATGATCAGAGAATGTAGGAATACCGTAATTTTTTAAGTACTACTGTATTTTCCTACGGTATGATCCACAACCGAAAGTTAATATTCTCAATTGTTGGAATCATAGAGTTGTTGAAAAGGTATAGCCGACCTACTGTATCGACTAAGTTGACTGAAGGGCTCTGAGCCCGACTAAGTAGCAGCTCATAGGGGAAGGTTCTGACGGGAAGGTAAAGAGGGTAAAACTTGGAGAAAGGATATTCACGATGAGGGTAGATTCTGAAGTCCAGAAAGAGCTTTCGACCCAAAGCTTACCAGCACCCACATTGAGTCATCTTGACGCTAAACCTTGAACCAGATTCCATCAACGGACTTTTTTTCAGCCCATTACATAGGGGCACCCTTGAACGACAGTTTTTCCATGAACAGCAGTTTCTCTGCCTCTGCTGCTGATGATGATTCTCGCCCGCGGCGGTGATTTTACACAACAACGGGCTAGCGATCAACTGACGGAGTATAGCGGAAGCTTCGTCAAATTTACTTAGAACTACTGATGAGTCAACTCAAAGTTCGATTAGTTGGAACAGGAGCATCTGGGAAAACCCATGAGCCATCTGGGTGAATACGATAGCATTTATGGGTAGCTATTTTGATATGTTCTTTTGGTAAATTAAGATTGGCTCAAAAAAAAAGGTTTCTAGGAGAGTTCTGTTTAGATTTTCCCATACTTCACAGAGTAACCCTATTGTTAAGCTGCCGTTTTAGTCCTCGAAATCACACGTGACAAGCCGTTGCCCTTTGGAAATCGAGGCAATTACTACCTCGACGGGGATAATCTGCGCTCTCACTATTCAAGGAGCCTACACTTCAGCTGGATTAAATCTTAAGTGAAATGCGAAATCAACCGAGAAGGACATCATGGGAATTCACACTTTGACGACGATACTGAAAAAGGACTTTACTTGAACTATGGGATTATATGTCAGGGACACCTGAAAATCAAATCTTCCGAAAGCTCAGAGAGCCAAACGGACTTGGGGCTGGGTTATGGGCTATACAAAACTGTAAAATTCGTTTCTGATCGTTTCTTTTTTCGAAGTAAAGTTCAAACAGCGATTCGCAAAGCCCTCTAGGGCCCAGACTCTGGAATTCCCAAGACTTTTGGGCAATGGGGTCGAAGCTAGGGGCTCGGGCCAAGATTTAGACCCGTTTCATCAGGGTACTGGCTCAGTAAGCCTGCCCTGGACAACTGAATTTGCCCCACAAAGAGAAATGCCTTCGAAAAAACGCTGACTACGTAACGCAGAGATAAACAGTAGTAATTAGTAAAGAGTAAGAAATCGGACACCGAACAAGAATGTTCAATTCAAAAAGGACAACAGCCATTAAACTCAGTCTGGGATTTATTCCCATGCCCTTACTAGAAACGCTTAACCATAGTATTTTATGGCTATGCACTCCAAATGTCCCTAGTACGAGAGCAGTCCCTTCCCAGTTGGAGTGATTTCCCCTTAGAGGATAGAGCTCCCACGCTTGTGCTGCTTCTTTATACTCTCAAGTACTTCCTGGACTTGTTTTGGAAGCCATAGGAAGGAAAGAAGCCATTGCTTCGTGGGTGTGTGTGTGTGGTTGAAAATCACAAGCTTACTAAGTAGCGCGTCAAGTGGAAAATCGCCTATGGCACACCGCCAAAACATGATTATCCGAGCTCGGAATTTGGGAATTCTCTTGTTTGGGAAGTATATGGACAACGAAGAAACACCCATGAGAATTCCATATTTCGCCTAATTGGTCTGATTAGTTGACTGAAAAAAACGGCCCCAGAATGAACATCATCAAGTGAAAGGGCAGGAATTACCGGACGAAGCGCTTTGGTGGAGGAAATTAAATGAGCAACAGAAGGTTTTTGAAGCTTTGACTACCACTCGACTTGCTTAACTAAGAAACCTTATGAAAGAAACCCTAGAAGTCGAAAAGAAGCCCGACATTGCCTCCTACTTCCGCCCTCTCAGGGTTTCATAGGGAAGTTTCCTGTCAACTAATTAGGCATGGGAAATAGATGTTTAGTTGTGGTATTGTGTTCCGTGAAAGCCTAGTTCTAAGAAATTGGAAGGCTTCTGTGGGAATAGTGCTTACTTCCCCATCTACTCCAGAAGGCTTAAAGCGTCAGAATTCGTTAAGGCTAACGTCTACAAATGAATAATTAAGAAGTTATGAGTAAATTGTGTTGCTATAGCACGCGGGGCAAACCCGGCATGATGATCATATTTCCTAAGCCGGCTAAGCTAACGGATAAGCCTGGATTGGGCCGTAAAGAACATGGCGGATCAAGGAAAATCAAGGGAAATCTTCTAAGGAAGAATTCTTGGGGCTAAGTACAATCGGCTTCCCGAAGGAGCCCTTTGCCCCCTTTGCCGTGGGCAGAGTGAAGAAATCAAAAAATAAAAATGACGATTACGAGAATCAGCGTACAGCAGAAACACCTCTGCACTGCTGACTTTACACGATTTCCACCCATGTACTACATGGATTGGTCCCCATGGTCCAGCTGTAACAACTTTTCGCCCCCTGCAGTAGCACTACACGCTCTGTGATGAAAGAAGAAGAGAACAGTTGTTGTGCGGGAGCTTTTCGCTCGTTGCCACTTGGCCTTACCCTCGAGATGATCATGATATCGGCTTCGGCTGACTAAGCATGCGCCTATACATACCTGCTCAATAGATGGAGAAAGTGACGAGGATTGAGATCGGGTACCATCAGGTGTGTCGTGGTCAAGTGATGCAAAATCACCAAATCGTTGAATCAGTGGTGAATCAGGTGCATCAGCCTCAATAGGTAGTTCAGGAATCGGTTCCGGAGTGACAATTGGGGAAGGTGAAGTCTGTACAGGAGACTGTTGACTGGGCTGTATGTCGACCATAGGTGGTCGAGGTAGTATACGTCCAGAAGCCCGTCGCTCCAGAAGCGCTGCTGATGGACATCGGCTGACGTCGATGGGTGAAATTGGTGGTGGTGTAGGCAGAATACGTGGACTACTGGATCGTCGTAATGACGTTACAGGAGTCGGCGGTAACTGCCGTCGACGACAGACAGGCTCCAGAAGAGCGGGATACGTGGACATGCTGCGTCGTTGATGCATGGAGAATTCAGTCTTCCTTGTATGGACATATGGGCGTGGCCGACGGCTTAGACGGCTGGGCGAGAGCGCAGAGAGGGCAGGGTGCGCGGAGCAGAAGTCGGCCAGTCAGGGACGCAGAGGCATCTTGGCGATCTCTTTTTTCCGAGTGGGATGCGCTCGGCACACAGTGTATGTGTGGGGGGAGGAAACGCAAAGCGCACAGGAGATATTTCGGGATTCGAGCTTTACAGCGAGGTACGGCCGTGAATCGTCACCCGCTCAGTAGCCCCAGCCCCAGTCGCAGCCAGCCAGCCAGCCAGCAGCAGCCAACCAGGCAGCCGTCGTGTGTCAGTTGCAGCAGCCACAGCCAGCCGGGTGTGCATAGAGCGAGCTCTTCTATCTAGACACCTTCGAATTCCAACAACTACTCAACTGCGATCACATCTATAGCGATGTCAGCCAACTTATACAGGTCGCCTTCACAGGCAGCAGTCTACAAGTCACCATCCATGAGCGCCTTTGGTGCCCCATTTGGCAGTATGTCCGTCGCCGATCTTGGCTCCCTTACTCGTCTCGAGGTAAGCACTTAATTCCATCTCAGTGGATTTATACCCTAATCCCCTTTAGTATTAGCGAAATCTCACCTATGGGAGCCTATGGGTGTGCTAGCCGATTCCCTAGGAAGTTTGTGTGGGGATCATTTGTGGGCTATGACGATAGAACTATTTGATGCTGACTGTTTTTAGGACAAAATCCGACTCCTCCAGGAGGATCTCGAATCTGAGCGCGAGCTCCGCAACAGAGTAAGTGCCTGTTTCTAATAGAAATCATAAGTATTGATCCATGATCTCTTCTCGTTTTGAAGGTTTTCAGGGTAGGAACCTTGAAAAATGTAAAAAGATTCGTTTTGGTTTTCTTGTCCTTTGATAAGGTTACTCTATGTACCTATACATCTATCATAGTGCTCTTAATTAGCATTATTTATTAGATTTACTTGTTTTACTTTACCTAGGTAATTGTAGATGACATCTATATGCAAGTTCAATTAGCATGGGAAAAAAGGGAGAAACCCTCGCTGTTTCAGATCGAACGTGAACGTGCTGATCTTAGCGTCCAACTGATCGCCCTCACTGATCGTCTCGAAGATGCTGAAGGAACAACCGACAGCCAGGTAATCAATAACGATCAATATTCCCGCTTGTCTTCGAAATTTACGCCAAGAAACTATTTTGTTGCGTAGGAAATTTGTTGGAAATTTTTGTTTGGGGCTTACCGGACCGGGCGGAAAATTGATGTGATTTCTTTGGAATGCGCCAAAAGATCGTCAATCAGTCAGATTTGCAAATTCGATTGATAGGGTCTTATTGGGATTAGGGCGATATTGAGACCTTCTTGAGGCAAAACGATTTAACGAATGATTACATTTTCTTGCACGAATCCGTATACGGTAACACCGATCAATATATCGATTTTTCCAGATCGAATCAAACCGCAAACGCGAGGGTGAACTGATCAAGCTGCGTAAGCTGCTCGAAGAATCGCAGCTCGAATCCGAAGATGCTATGAATGTGCTGCGTAAGAAGCATCAGGATGCCTGCCTTGACTATCAGGATCAGGTCGAACAACTGCAGAAGAAAAACGCCAAGTGAGCCAACCGCTGTGACGTTTCAAGCCCTCGGGGAGATCTTTACTGACAGGAATAGCGTGAGGAAGGTCCCATCGCTTCCGGGCTGATCTTTTTCGAATAGGTCTGAACTTGGGGAAATTTTGTGGGTAAAGGGGAGACCCAGCTTCTTCACTGCTCTATTTTTTGCGATTTTGTTTGATTCATGTTCGATATCGATGATCCGTCTTCAAAATATCGTGGCGCTTGACTTACGAAGCATTTTCCGAGCCTATAGCCAACTTCCCTCGCGCTTGCCGATGTCGGCTGCCACGGCTCTTTACACAGTCATCGCGCTCTGACTGATAACTCTGCCACATCCCTAGCACCATCGAAATACTGGGTCAATGGTGGAGAGTGCCAGAAGGGTGTTCTCTTCGGTGGAGTGATGGCAACAGAGAAATCCCGGAGAGGCAGTGAGAAATCCACCTTCCGACGGGGAATTTGCCATTCGGGTGTTGTAATGATGATCTTCTCTCGGACGGGTAACAACACATAATGTTTCAAGCACACGAAAGCAATAGTCATGGGTTGTAGATTGACGAGCCCTCGTTGTCTCTGGGGATCTCCAGGAATCGGCCCAGTCATGCACATGGGATATCACGAGGCTTTTTCTTTGATAGAATGGCTTTTCCCCTTAACGATGGACTTTCTATTAGCTCAAACCATGTCATTGGAGTACCCAAATATAAATCATTCTGGAAATAAGAGATATTCGAGCAATCGGGTGACCGAATGTGCCCATAAGGTCGTCAAGGAGATGAATTACCCACTAAGACAACCGAGCTTGGGCAGTAGTTCAGGCAGAAGAGGCAAGAAGGGTAAAAGACTCGGCACCCTGCATTCGAGCCCTGTTGGTCCTACGGTACCAATATTACCCGAAAATCCATTTACTGGTTAAATGATAAGTGATATCGTATAGGATCGATCGCGAACGTCAACGCCTCCAGCATGAAGTGATCGAACTTACTGCTACAATCGATCAGGTTCAGAAGGATAAGGTAATTTCACAATTTTCCGTTATCATATCATATCACATCTTATCATCTGCTACTGCTCCCGTTCAATCGTCTCCCACAGCATTTTCTCCTGTTTCCTCTTTGATTGCTACATTCCTCATTGTTTCGAAAGAATACACCCAAAAGCTAAATGGCCCAAGTCTGACGAAGAGTCTGCCAAGAGCGCCGCAGTAAAGAGTTATTGAGCCCTGAGGATTAGCCGTCTCCACGGCATAGGAGCCCCCTAATGATGGCGAAGCTATTTGTCATTGAGCTGCCATTCAGGGTTCATAGAAGGTGTTCCCTAACAAAGGTGTATCCCCGAAAAAATTAATCCCATACGGGAAGTCTGTCCCCAGAGCCATCATAGTATTTGTAAGCGGCTGTCTTGAGAAAAAGGATGATTGAAGGCGTGATTTTTCGAACGCTGTAAAACATGAAATCCCGAGGAGATTTTTACGATTCGCCCACAGAGGGCTGCTAGCTGGTGGTAGGCGAGGTGGACAGCTGTTCCAGCTTAACGGAATGTTTTCTTTCTTTTCTGAGCACAGTTCACGTTTTACTGGACCCCTCTTGATGGACATCCTAATTTTTTCGTCCGTAGAGTGCATACTTTACAACACAACCTAGAAAAACTAAAATCTATTTTGAAAAGCCCACACCACATTACTGGGGGTACGGTAGGTTGAGTACCCTCTAAGACTACTGGAAAAGGTGGTTCACGAGGTTATCCCTCTCGCTTTCGGGTAATCGTACACATGGGAAAGGATAGTGGAAGGGGAGACCTATAGTCAATAGAGGGAGGATGGTGAATTCTCTAGGATGCGCCACATATTCGACAACAATCCAAAAATGTATTTGAAGGAGCATCCAATTGTCGCAATGGGTGGGGTAGCCGAGTTGGAGGTCCAGGAAATTCTAATGCAAATCATCTATTAATGGTCTGGGGATTCTGCTGACCCGAATGGGAATCGTTCCTATGGACTATGGGAATACGAAAGAGCATTACAATCATTGTACTTCACAATCTATTTGCCTGTGTAGATTGTTAAATTCCTCGGCCAGTCCGGATCCCCACTCTATACTTATTCTCTTAGACCTACCTGGGATCGTTTATGTGCTCCCCGAATCCCAATTCAGAGCCTCTGTAGAATTGCTCGAGGGTTTAACGGTTGCCTCCTGGAAGAAGTACCCCGGGAGATCTGCTAACCTCGTCACTGGGTTGTAAAATACTTTGTCGCCTACAATTGCACCTGAACCGAACAAATGTGCCACCAGCAGGGTTTGCAGAAGTGGCTTTTAGCCGCCTCCGTGCGCTACCCTATACGAGCCAAATATCTTTGACAAATGACCTTCCAAAACGACGTCATTTGTTCTCTGTCGTGGCGGAAAGTCAGAAAAATGTCTGTGCCCTGAAAGCCACTGCTGTTGCACGAAATACCTCAGCTAGCAGTTGCATTCCAGAAAAATTCGCTCGAGTTTACTGTAAGAAAAAACTGCAGATACCGTATTCTCAAAGGGTTCCGACACTTCACAAAGGGATCATCAGTTTGTTGAATTAGAACCGAGACAGAGATAAGATTGTTCTGTAAGTGGCTGTAAACATTGAGAAAGAACTAACTCGTCCAAAAACGTTTCATTTACCGATTATTGATTGATCCAATTTTTGAAAAAAATCCAATGAATCGATACGATGATTTCGTCGACTTTGTCGAGAGTTTCATTTTTCGCGACACTCCAGGCGGGTAAACAATCGCGCCGATGGCTGATGATGGCTTGAGTGAGCACAGCCGAGTGTCGTCGATTCACCGGTTTAGCTTTGGATGAGTGGATTGACGAAAGGTCGCAGAGGTTACTGCTTGAGTTAGGAATCACAGTTACTTAAAGGTTAGGGCAAGCCAGGGGATTCAGGAAGTTCGGATGGGCTCCAGCACGTTTGCTTCTGAACGCTCTTGACAGATGGGAGATACCTCTAGTGCTTCATAATGGTCGGGAACGGGATGCAGGGCCTCTATAAAAAATTGGACGATGTCTTACCCCGCTCTAGGAAATTCTGCAACACGTTTATCCTTTGATGCGATCCCTAAGCTATAATCCCAGAGATGTAAGGGGGTCTTCCCGGAAACGATTGCATTTTCGGGATCGTAAGAAGCTTAGGGATTAATCGCAGGGCTCGGTGGAGCTTAACAACACTACTCATACCCTACCGACTCTACCTGCCTTCTTAGGCCGACTGGGCCATATTCAGGGACCACAAAGTTTTCAGGATTCCTGGGCTGCCTTAGTTGAGCGGTGATTCAGGTTCAAACTTTTGGAATGTGTCGGGGAGTTGCTACATTCGTGGAGTAGATGGTGGCCAAGACCCTTCACATTTGAGAAGGTTCGGATCCATCAGCCCCACCGAACATTCCTTCTCTTCATTTTTGATCGCTCGGCTCCAAACTTGTCCGGAGACCGAGAGCAACAATGTTGACCCAGGCCGACTCGGACAGCATTCCCTGAACAAGCCTACCCGGTCGGATAGTACTGGAATTCTCTCTGAAATGTAGGTGCATGGCGCATCTCAAAAGAAGTAATCGTCACCTGATCGGTCTAACCTTCACACCTTTACTTTTTCCCTCAACTTTTCGCTCTTCACCAGACGACTCTTCACACAGGAACGTCAGCAAACACATCGCACGCACTTTTCGGATCAACTAATCCTTGGCCTACAAACCCATCACGAACACCCTTGACGAACTCCTGGCGGCTTCACAACCCCGACAGTCGGCCTCGTAGAGAAATCCGGCCCTGTACGTGACATACCTCTCCCAACCGTTTCTCATAAACACATGAAGCACGTGGGAATATAAAGGCAGTTATTACAGTCACTTCAACGTTAAGACCTCCACCATTTCTTTAATGGCCTGGCAATAACCGGGAGAAGTGCTTGGAAACGCTGCGAACTAGTCACCATTGCACTTCGGAAGTGCAGTATCGCATTCAAGACACCTCCCATGGGAACTCGTTCGAAGAAAACATCAGCTTTAGATTTAGCTGAGAAGGCTATTATCACTTGCGTCGCGGGAAATCCGTTGCTTGGGATTGATTGGGTTGCGGTAGAGGGATTAGACGAGTCATCCAGGGAAGGGGAATACTTGAAGTTTTCTTTCGGTCAAAACTACAAACACGATCTGGTTGGTGATGGTTCCCTTCTGGGAGATCTAACTCTTCCCTGCTCGCCTATAGGTCCAGTTGGCCTATGGCCTAATTGCCCAGTTGGAATGGGTTATGAAGGAGGGCTTTTCGAAGTGGTAATCACCCTTTGAATCGATACAATCCAGTCCCAGGCTCGCACAATACGCCCTCTTACCAGTCCAGATCCAGATCTGCTCCTTTGACGATCGCCCAAGCCCATGCCGACGCGGGTGACGCTTACTCGATCAAGTGGTTGGTGGCAAGAGCTAGTCGGCCATGGATCGGCAGATTGATGAAGCTCAATCCAGATGTTCATCCGAGCCCTCCACCCCCGCTCACACCTCTTCACCCACCCGCCAAGAAGCACCTACTTCAGACATCGAAAGTTCATTTCTAAAATAAATAGAAAGGTTCCAGATCTGAACTTTGGGGCCCCACTCGGGACAGCAGGGAGTTTTGAGAGGGAACTTAGCTTTTTCTGTTTGCACCAGTGGTCGCCCCTTCACACGTCAGACGGTAATTTGATACCCATACAGTACACCCATGAATATATTCAGTTTCATAGAAAAATGGCAATATTGCATGTCCATGTGGGGATTTTTTCCCAGAACTTTCACGGGCTGAAATTCTAGGATATGGCGTGACATATAGTGCATATTCTGAAGGAAACACCTAATTTACAGAAGGCGTGTGAAGGCGTCCTTCTCAGCTCGCATGTGTGGGTAGTCTGACTTCTGACTGGCAATTTCTTGGTATAGATGTGGGCTGGAGATCGTTGAGCTGGCTGGCTGGCTGGCTGGCATTGCAGCCGACGACGGCCACGCAACGACGGCGGTGTAAAGCGCAGGCGGCAATCTTACACTCAACATACACATACGCTTGGTCTCAAAAACAGTCTTCTTATACATACACCCCTCTCATTCCATCAACCCACCGAACCAACCGTTGAAATACTAGCCATACAGCGGAAATACCTCACATAATGACCGGGACATTCCAAGGACACTTCACCATGCAAAATGGCTGAAAGTAACAAAACGACAAGAAAAAGTCGTCCAGATGTTTGAAATAAACGACAGCTGGACAGCTGGGAGGTATGTGTGAAGTGATGGCGACACTGTTGGGACTAAAAACCCTTTATGGACTGGGATAATGGGATATCCGGGTAGGTTTGTGCCAGACCTGTCCGGGAAGGTGAAGCATTGACCCACAAATCGATAGATCCCCTGTGTACATCGGAAACCCATCCAAAGACTATAACGATCCTGAGTGGAAGTGAAGGGTATGGCGCATACCGAGAAAGGCGTCTGACCGTCAGTCGGCGCACAATTCTCTTCTATTGAAAAAACAACATGGTAATGTAGAAGAACAAGGCGTGAAGCTCTCGAAATTTGAGCTCCGGTCAGTTCCTGTGCTGTGCGCCATGCATTCAACTTCTAAGCTGGATTGTGGAGATTGACAAATCCATCATCCACCACTCGAATAGCTGTAGAGGCCCATTTTCCAGACGAGAACTGTACAGAATGACCAATACAAGTTGGACCGAAATCACTACGAGAAAGCTGCTCCTTCGAACTTCCTACTTAGGGTCGAGTACGGTATTTTCGGCGTACAGTATTCTGCGCCAATTGACTTCTCCCTTCTGAGCCCCTTCCTTCCTATCCTTCTTGCCACGCAATCAATTACTTGTCCCATCTGACTCCCGATCTCTACTTCCATTTCCTCCCACACCCTTCCTTTACCCAAATGATCTGATTCTTTTTCAGCATGTTGCCGAGAAGGCTGCTGAGCGATTTGAGGCACAGACGATCGAACTTTCCAATAAGGTACGCGGTCATCTTTAAAGTGGTACGGTATTCATCTACCGTAATGGTCTTTTTCAGGTGGAGGACCTCAACAGACACGTAAATGACCTCGCCCAGCAACGTCAACGCCTTCAGGCTGAAAACAACGATCTCCTCAAGGTAACCATTGGATTTTCTTCTTCCTGCTTATTTTTTTAATTGGGGCCTACTCCTGCCCAATGCGGCGCCACGAATTGTATCCATAGTGCTTTTCAGAGCGGTAATTGTAAGGTATCAGTTTAAGGACGTGACCTCCTTTTTCTTCTGAAGGTTGGATTCGCAGTAGGAATAGGTCAGACTAAACCCAAAAGTGTTTTTGTCCTGGATGACGTCTTGGCAGCCACTTGACACCATCCCCACAAAACAAACAAATCCGATTTTCGATTGATTCCGCTCTGGAATTCCTTTCAATATTTACGCATTCCCAAAATTTTCGTGTGCATTTTTACGTCCACACCAATCAGTTTACTTCTCACACCGTCGCTGATGCACTAAAAACATTACGGTCGTAGTTACGACAGATACACCAAAATGGCGTCATTTTCATCGTTACGTACCGGTTTTTCAAGCTTATCTACTGCGGAGGATGACATGACATCAGCGACACGCCAGAATAAACATCGCACGCGAGCATACCCAACACTTCAAGAATTGCCTGCCACACCATGGGGCATGCATTTCCTCCGTACATACAGACAATGGTTATTGATCAATGGGAATTGATTGATATTGATTAACGAAATGGGCTTTTTCAGGAGGTTCACGATCAGAAGGTACAGCTCGACAACCTGCAACACGTAAAATACACTCTTGCCCAACAGCTTGAGGAGGCCAGACGTCGTTTGGAAGATGCCGAGCGGGTGAGTTCGTTCGGGCTTACAGTTCTGGCTATGGATCTGAGGCTTTATTTGGGAAATAGCCTGCTCCCTCCAGTTTTCCCGTAGAGTTTTGGGAAATCAGAATTCGAATTCGATTCGGGAATTCGCTAGAGAAAAGCATGGCATTGAACTCAGGCAGGCTCGAGTAGCTGGGCGCTACCAGTATCCCGTACATGGATGAACCGAATGGGCTCGAATTTTTTGAAACTGAACATTTTTGTGGGAGAAAGGGCTCATTCGGTTTCCAGTTCGCTCAAGTATTCCTGAAAGTTTCTTCGGGGAAGTTGTCTATTTATGGCGGTAGAAATCTGAGCTCAACCATTCTCCGCCGACTTTACTGGGTGTCAATTTTCACACGGCATGGACATAAATCGTTTCTTAATTGATGCCTGAAATCCGAGATGGCCAATATCGTGATGAAACTAAACTTATACGTAACTTGGACCAAGGCAAAAATCCCACTAGGGACTTCCAACTTTGGGAGAAGGCGAAACTACCGTACCTATAGGTGGAGAAGTTACTGTAGTTGTAGCAATCAGCCGTTGACCACCAATCCGTCAGCTGAAACAGTTGGTGGTTCTGTCCACGGAAAAGTGGTGATGGGAGTCCTGCAGGGTTTCCATCCGAGGTATGCCACTACATCCAAACGGATTGCCCTGGTCCCCTTATTTAGTGGTTCTGACGGGGGTTGATGACCTAAGCTTGGTGACTCAGCTGGGTGGAAGATGTTTATGATAAAGTCGTGGCTCCCGGATGTTTTCGCCTGTGATCGTCTTGTTATATTTAAATTCGTGCGTCATAACCCGGGGTAAATACGTCGCAAACCGAAATCACCTGACCAAATGACGATGTGGAATTTTTTACGTCAATTTGTTAGAAACACCCAAATGGTGGGCGCTTGGGCATTGAAAGATTGCTGCTGGCAATGTATTTTTATTTGATGACGAGATCTGGAAGGCCTTTTTCCATTGTAATCTGACAGTCGGAAAACGATTAGGTAGCCGGGCTAAATTAGCTGAATCCATAATAGAGTAGGAAAGAATTTCCGTAAAGCAAACGATAGCCTCCGAGGTAGGGGGATTGCTTGATGGATCGGCCCTGGGCCGATTGCTGGATGATGAATTTGGTAGGATTAGCCAATGACGGCTACTTTTAGCAATTCACCCAACAATTCGCCCAAGCCTGCTGGTGTACATATAAGAACCTGAAAGAGAGGAAGTTTTTGGGGAAGTTCGGGAAAGTCCTTGCTTCCCTACAGAGGCCCAGCACCTGCTACAGAGGTTGGAGGGCATTCCTGCCCAGGAAATGGCCCCTGAGAGTTGATACCGACAAATCAATCAGAAAATTTGAGTGAAACTGACCGATTCCTCTGACATGGCTCCACAATCGGCCTTGAAGTAGTTCAGGGCAGTTTCAAAGGGATCCTAGATGATGATATGAATAGAAGGTAGGTAGCTGCTGCCAAACTGCTTCTGAAGACGCAGATTGCTGAATGGCGCTGAGCTCCTCTCCCTCTATGGGCCGGAGTCAATGATGAACGGGCCGGCCGTACCGGGGATTTACTTTGGCGGCACTTTACAGCTACATAATCCGGGCCATCATTTCAGGAACGCTCCCAGCTCCAGTCTCAATTGCATCAAGTACAGCTTGAACTCGACTCTGTACGCCAAGCTCTTGATGAAGAATCCGTGGCTCGTTCTGATGCTGAGCATAAGCTGAACTTGGCTAACACAGAAATCACCCAGTGGAAGAGCAAATTCGATGCAGAGGTATGGCTCTTAGGGCTCGGGAGGTTCTGTCAAGCTGAAGTAATTCCATTTTAGGTTGCTCTCCACCACGAAGAAGTTGAAGACCTGCGCAAGAAGATGCTCCAGAAGCAGGCCGAATATGAAGAACAGATTGAGATTATGCTCCAGAAGATCAGCCAGCTCGAGAAGGCTAAGAGTCGTCTCCAATCCGAGGTTGAGGTACTCATCGTAGACCTCGAGAAGGCCCAGAACACTATCGCCATCCTCGAAAGAGCCAAGGAGCAACTTGAGAAGCAATGCGCCGAACTGAAGGTACGTCACCTTACCCTATAGGGGTTTCCGTAGCAATACCAATCCCATACCCTTTTAGGTCCGCATCGATGAATTGACCGTGGAGCTCGAAGCTGTGCAACGTGAACTTCGCGCTGCTAATGCCGAACTACAGAAGATGAAGCATCTCTACGAAAAGGCCGTTGAACAGAAAGAAGCTCTCGCCAGAGAAAACAAGAAGCTCCACGGTTAGTAGTTGGCCCTAGGCTAAATTGCCATAGATGGCTAGCGTGATACCCGGGTGACTGAACCCGTTTTCAGATGAGCTCCATGAGGCTAAAGAGGCTCTTGCCGATGCTAACCGCAAACTGCACGAGCTGGATCTGGAAAATGCCCGTCTCGCTGGCGAAATTCGCGAACTTCAGACTGCCCTCAAGGTGAGAATAGTCCTCAGTGGGTGCTGCCGTAAAAGGTGGTACCCTAGATGACCATCTCATTGATACCTTCAACGATATCCCTTCTAGGAAGCCGATGCTCAACGCCGCGATGCCGAAAACCGTGCTCAGCGTGCTCTTGCCGAACTCCAGGCCCTGCGCATCGAAATGGAACGCAGACTTCAAGAGAAGGTCCGTATACGGCCATATATGGTCCCCTAGCTCCCATTAAGGAAAGTTTTACAGGAGGAAGAAATGGAAGCTCTTCGCAAAAACATGCAATTCGAGATCGACCGCTTGACCGCCGCTTTGGCTGATGCTGAGGCCCGCATGAAGGTACCGTAATCGCTTTACCGTAACTTGATATAAACGACACATCCAAATGACCCATTTAGGCGGAGATCTCCCGACTGAAGAAGAAGTACCAAGCCGAAATTGCCGAGCTCGAAATGACCGTCGATAACCTGAACCGTGCTAACATTGAAGCCCAGAAGACGATCAAGAAACAATCTGAACAGCTCAAGATCCTCCAGGCTACCCTCGAGGATACTCAACGCCAACTCCAGCAAGTGCTCGACCAATACGCTTTGGCTCAGCGAAAGGTAGTTGCTAGCTGGCTTTGTCGGATCCGTTGCTTCATAGCATTTTTCTTGGCTTTCGCGCCGAATTACACTCTCCCAAGTGTAACATGTTGTGTTACGGTACCTTACGGACGTCAAACTGCGGATAAGTAGGTGAACAGCTGTGGTGCCGACGTTTTTTCCCCGTAGCTGACTCGTGGGGCTGAGCTGAGCTATGAAACTTGAGCGAAACTTGGGAATTGTTGCGGGGGGAACGCTGGAGCGTGGGTGTACCTGAGTCATTGGTTTACTTTCAGGTCGCTGCCCTTTCGGCTGAACTTGAAGAGGCTAAGACCGCTCTTGACAACGCTATCCGTGCTCGTAAGCAGGCCGAGATTGATCTCGAAGAGGCTAATGGACGTATTGCTGACCTGTCTGCTATCAACAACAACCTTACTTCGATCAAGAACAAACTCGAAACCGAACTCTCAACCGCCCAGGCCGATCTTGATGAGGTTAGTTACCGGATGTGCCCGCCCGGTTACCCAGTTGTAGCCAACTTAGTTACTGCCATCCCCTCCCTCATCGACTTCAAGTAATTCTTGGTGTTTAGGTCACAAAGGAACTGCACGCTGCTGATGAGCGTGCCAACCGCGCACTTGCCGATGCTGCTCGCGCCGTCGAACAATTGCACGAGGAACAGGAACACTCCATGAAGATCGATGCCCTCCGCAAGTCTCTCGAGGAACAAGTACGGTTTTGATTCCTGAAACGATATGGCAGCATTACGGTAGCGTCATGTTGACCCAATTGTTCCTTCCAGGTCAAGCAACTCCAAGTCCAGATCCAGGAAGCCGAAGCCGCCGCTCTCCTCGGTGGAAAGCGTGTCATCGCCAAGCTCGAAACCCGTATTCGAGACCTCGAGACCGCTCTCGATGAGGAAACCCGCAGGTACGGTAGCTGATACAGTAGTAGGCAGATTATCAACCGACGGCAGTGATCTGATGTATCTGTGATGTTCCAGACACAAGGAGACCCAGAACGCCCTTCGCAAGAAGGACCGCCGTATCAAGGAAATCCAGCAGTTGGTGGACGAGGAGCACAAGAACTTCGTTATGGCTCAGGATACTGCCGACCGTCTACAGGAGAAGTTGAACATCCAAAAGAGGCAACTTGCCGAGGCCGTAAGTATCTACTCCTTGACTACGGTAACCTTTCTCTGGTCGGACAACCCTGATCTAAACCGTTTTGCAGGAATCCGTTACAATGGCCAACCTGCAGAGAGTAAGACGATACCAGCACGAGCTCGAAGATGCCGAAGGACGTGCCGATCAGGCTGAATCCAGTCTGCACCTGATCCGCGCCAAGCACCGTTCATCTGTTGTTACCGGAAAAGCCGGAGCTAGCAAGGTTACCTAGACTTTGAATAGGGTCCTTTAAAGCGCTGAATAAGGAGCTCCAACCTGAACAAGACCCTCCAACCGCTATGACCTTTTTCGGCCAGGTCTGGAATCCTCACCCTTTACACATGGGAAGCGGCAAGATTCAGGGCAACTTTCTTGACACTACTAAGATGCTTAAGGATAGAATATCGATTGACGCTGAACGCTTGACTTTCTTTCGCCCTCGCCATCTTTCCATACATGGGCTGAGCGAATTTTCAAATTTTTCTCTCGAGTAGCCACAAAAGTGAAGAGTAAATTGAGGTACCCCGCCACATTAGGACTGCAGTAGGAGTCTTCTTGGGGAAACCTATACCTACCCCTACCCAAACCTTGACTTTACCTCCCTCAAGCCCTCCTGAACCGATCTGAGATGGCATTTTCAGGTTTACGTGATGGAAGACGACTTCTAAGCGTTCTACTTTCAACAATCACGATAACAATTCCCTTTTCCGACCATCATCATCAATCACACATCGACGCGCAATCAGCCCAAGAACCATGATGTGCTCAGTGTTCAGCTAGTGAACGGCCATCATCGTCATCATGTCTTTGCTCTTGTATATTGTTGGATGTTGTAGTGCAATAGTGTGTGCATGTGCGCGTGGCTTGCTGCCTTCATTTTCATCATTCATTTATGAAAAAACCAAAAAAAACCAGCTGGAGGAATTTTTCATTGATCGTTCATCGCTCTGTCTCTTTTTCTTTGCCTTTTTTTCAGCCCCTCGATCGACCCCCCGCTATTGTATCACAGCGATTGACACCACCTTTTGTGGTGATACGAGAGTTCACACCCAAATTCTCATACATACCGTACACTCTCGTTCTGTCGCTCTCTGATCATGTTTTTCCTACCGTAATGCCGCTGTTTATGGTCAATGAGAGGTGTTTTTCTTTTTTTGTCTGTTTTCTCCTCCACATAACAACTGTGTGTTCTTCTCGTTCTCAGCCAACACTCACCAAGCATCCACCCCCCCCCCCCAACCCCCATCTTCGCCCAGCGTCGATGTCATGTGTATTTCGCGCAGATTATCATTATTATATGAAAGGAAAGGGAATTCACATTGATTCTTCATGAAAATTGCCTTATACCCCCGTTTAGCTACAATTCTTTCTTTCTCACTCTGCCTTATGAAGTGTTGAACGAGTAAATGAAAATTATGTGAAATTCGCTGTGTATCGACAGTAGTACTATGGTGAAAACACACCAAAACAGTATTGTACCTGCCCGTCGACACCATTAGTAGAAATTGGGCGTGCGGTCGCGAAGCGGTCAGTTGTCTGAGGACATGCTTTGTGAGTGCAAACGATATACTGTCATCCGAATCATGTACTGCAACATATGGTTCAAAGATCTGGAACTCTACCTATTACTCTACCCCTTGCCGGATTGTCATCGAGCTATGACCAACAATAGGATATCGATTGACGCTCAACGTTCATTGACTTCCACTAGCTCAGAATGCGGGCATAAGAGGGGAGAGCTAAGAAAAGAAAGAATGGAGGACAAGGCCGGGTCTTCGAGTTACCTGAAGTGCAAGCGGGAGATGAGTGATCTTACTAGGATACGCCATGCACCCGTCTGCTAGTTGAAAAGCTGATGCGGTTGGTTGGGTATTGGTCCCGAAATAATCGGTTTCTGGCCCATAAAAGTATAAAGTTGGTTGGGTTAATTGAGTTCAATTAATCCAATCTGAGGAATGTCCTGCGCGTTTGACTTTCATTCAGAATAGCAGTTGCGCATTGAATGCGTATGGAGCCTATACAATGACTTGCGGTAGCCAGCCGATGTACAAGTCAGTGCTTTTATCCTCTCAGACGAGTCTGGTACTAATTTGCCGACCCCAGAGAGGTGGAAGAATTGGATGTTTCAGACGGATATAGATCCGGGACTCGATGTTACTTGGGTATATGATAGTGCGCCACTGGCCACTACACCACCTCCGCCCTACTGCTGAAAAAGGCTACATTGAACTGAACGACTTGATGTCTTGGTCGGACCCTAGTGGACGCATATCACAAGGTTACTTACTCCCTATCATGACTATTGTAATTCAATAATGCCGTCCGAAATTCGAATGGTAAGCGAACGGTAGGAACAACGTGTGCCATTCATTCAAGGCGAGGCGGAGCTATCATCCGTGGGCGGGGCTTACCCCCTAGGTTCGCTACGCAGTATTGAGCTTGTGGTTACACTGAAAAATGATTATTGGAGGCAACTTATCGTGCATGATAGGCCTGTTTATAAAAGGGGTTGACCGAGTGATTCGGCACTCATTTCTACCCTTACTCGCGTACTAACAGCTACTACAGCATGAGATATTCGCCTCGCGTGCTTGTGGCTAAAACCCCAGGCCGATTACGACATTCACGTATACGTGTGGAAACCAGCAGTCGACAGTGAGTTTCCCGAAAGAACATTGATTTGAAGGAGTCCTGAACAGCGAGAAATAAAATCAAAAAATCGATTTTTCCTCGAACCATAAATATCAGGCACGAGGTGTGTCCGTAGGTGCAACCACTAGTGCTTCATAGTGGGTGCCCTATGATAGCCCTGCTTTTTGCTTTTGACTGTTGAACTGTCAAGCTTTACCTTTGCATGGACCTTGTACGCTTCCAATAATTTCAGCAGACATTGGCATGAGTCGAAGACAAGGCGCGACCTGATGACAAATCAATTGTTTCAGGGTTTCGCCCGTTGAACGACGTCTACATGAAAAACGGTTACTCGCTAAAATAATTGAAACAAGAAAACGAAGACTAAAGCTAGAAGTATGTTAATGTTAACCAGCTCAAAGAAAAGTTCAAATTGGTCAATTTTCAGCAGATTTACAAGATTTACTTAAAATTCATAAAAGCCTTGGAAAATGAACTGCGTATACAAGAGAGGGAAGTGCAAAATGTGAGTCGGCTAGAATAAAATCAACTGGTTTAGCTCTATGAACCACCACAAAGACAGCCCATCCAGACTTATGGCAGCGGTCGGAGCCGCTACGCGGCCGCGCGCGCCGGTGGGGTACATATTGAAAAAGAGTAGCATGTACCTGGAACCTTGAACGATCGTTTATTTTGCAAATGAGACCTGAATACCAAGATGGGAAAGCCCAGGAAATCTAATGGAAGCAAAAAAGACGTTGGAATCTATGAAACAGCTCTTTGCATGTAGGTGGCACAACTGACGTCTATGGACGAGTTGTCTGGAGTATACGAGTTTCGCAGAAGATACCACTGATAGGCTAGACCTAGACCGCCATAGTATGGTAACCGATATGATCATCACTGCCCAACAGGCCCATCTACATGGGTTACTGAAAATGGGTATTGATTACACGCCATCCCCGGATCGATATCCATATTTCCTGTGACTCCATTTTCATCTCCTCATTCGAGAACAGCCATTACCGTAATCTACTGGTCGTCAGTCGGTCCTGGTCAGCAAGTTCTCTTTATTTTCGATCCTTTTTAGGCTCTCGACAAATTGATGCAGATTTTAGCAAGTGAAGAAACTTCTGAAGGATCGAAACACTATGGGATTCTCCTAGAAGCGGTATATTACTGTTCATGTAGAGTGGGAAGTCACTAGTAAAGTTATTTGACGATTTTAGGGAGATACAGTAACTGATATGAATAGATCACACTCACTGGATGAGGAGGAACTGTAC
The DNA here is from genome assembly GCA_000469685.2 of Haemonchus contortus. NCBI lineage: Eukaryota > Metazoa > Nematoda > Chromadorea > Rhabditida > Trichostrongylidae > Haemonchus > Haemonchus contortus. The sequence goes on along the minus strand of LS997562.1, from coordinate 9,771,580 downwards.
CCTTTACCAGATTTTACCGTATCCCCTCGGATCCTATCCTATAGCAACCACTTGAATTCAACTCCTACTCCCCTTTAATGGAGGCAGTCGTAGATTTTCACCTATATAAAAAGACTTCACCTCCATTTACTTGTAATTTGTGTACTTGTTGACAAAATAAATATTTTTTCATCAGTCTTAAACAGCGAAAAGTCTGAACCCGCCATCTGGTGTTAGAAGCACTCGTCCAATTGGGGGAGTAGAATAAACATTTAGGATCAGTATTTTTAGATGATAGTTATGATAGCCCTTCGATTCATTTTGGGCGGTGGGACGACCAGTAGTGGGATGAGCCCCAACCAACGGTAATGCTCAATGGGGGCGACAGTTTTCGCGCTCCATTCGTAATCCATGTTCCATCGTGACATTTCTAGATTTCAATCGCTAAGTGTTGTTTGCTTTGTCAAGTTTTTCGGTTAGATTTCGTATTGTCTCTGAAGTATGAAGTTATTGCTTTTATTTGTTTAGTGATAGTCATTCATTCCCTTCAGGACACGTCACCATTACGGTATCATTGCGGTTTAGCATAGCTAACCATTAGTCTGATCCTTTATTGCTATTGATTCACTATTTCTCTTCTTTACAGCAAACTGTATTTCCCGTTTTGACTTTGTTTTCCTCTTCAAAGTCCTGAGTTGATCTGAATCTCCGATAGCGCCTACATACTTTGGAAGTTCACTTTAAAAGTCATAGAGAACCACTTAAGGGAAAAGAATTTGCGGACTCCAGAACAGACACTTCAGAATGTGGCCATATTCCGGCGTTCATACTATGTCTATTGATTTAACATATTGAAAATTCAGGTTTATGAATATCTTCCATGAATATGCAAATTTGTAGGAAAATTTGGAATGGGCTGATTTCCGTATTGTTTAAATTTGACTGTTTCATTCTCGTGCACCCTTTGACGGCACTTTGTTTCCACCGTTTTTGCTTCCCTTTGCTTTTAAAATGGCCTTGTTCCATGTACTGAATAATCTCAGCCCAGCAGTTTTGTTTAGCATCGGTTTTTCTCTGGAAAATGGAGAACAACGGGATTGTGGAAGATTTTTTTCCATTGCTTTCTTTTCTTTGAAGTTTATGAATTGGGAAATTCGTCGCATTTCCTCCCGTTAAGTGTTTGATGCGGCCTCTGTACTACTTTCAAGCCTCCTCATTTCACAGTTTGTACGTTTTTGACACTTGTTTAGCCCTAAACATCTGTATGTTTAATTGTTTGTTTCTCTGAGGGCTGAACTTGTTTATGAAGTTGATAACCACTCCAGAAAAAGCCTGGTGGGTATGTGCCCTGAAATGTGGTGTTAGTAATAATGCAGTCATTTATCGTGCATTGTGCCTATCGATAATCGTGCTAGTTGTAAAGCGGTGATAAGCTTCAAAAAGATGAATCATATGTTGGCACTGTTCTTCCTGGCAATATTCTCCTGTGTCTTTATTCTTATGAATTTTTAGAATTCACTGTAGCAAAGAATAACTTTTCTGAATTTTTTTCGCTCAGTTTCTCATTATATGTAAAACCGTTTCACTTTTTTGTTTAAAAACCCACTGTAAGTGGATTCCTTTTTCAAAAACCGTTCCAGTATGCCATTCGATAGTGTGGCCGAGTATTTCACTACGTTGAATCGGCTCATCGAGACAGCAACATGGACAAGTGCGACGAATGCTGCAAAACTGCTTGCGATTAATGGTGAACACAGCAGTCTCCCTTTTCTACATGTAGGTAAATGTGCTCTTCCTATATTTGGCTATCTGATGAAAATTTTTGTTATATGAACTTTCTATCCTAACTAACTATCCTTCAAATACTTTCCTACTCTCGAGCACCTGCCCAGCAGTTGATATCGGGAAGTCATAATCATCATCGGTGCTCCTGGATCATGTCGTTACTTCTGCCAAAGCCCATGATTTTCTGACCCCAAGCTTCTTACGGGGATATGGTTGAAATCAGCTACCGAAAAAATTCGGTACTATTCTACTATTACACCCCCAAAACCTCAAAATTTTAATTTTCGATGAAACTTCGCCTATAGGGGTAATCCGATGCCCTGATAACGAATATGACCTTCACTTTTGGCGTTGGCACCATTTGGAGCCAATTGGCGCCAATTTGGCGCCAAGGTTGTTTTCACCAAACTTGCTGAAAACTTGCGTTTAGGGGTTATTTGAGGTCCTGATAACGAATATAACATTCATTTTTGGCGCTGGCGCCATTTGACTCCAATTGGCGCCAATTGGAGCCAAATGGCGCCAACGCCAAAAATGGAGGTCATATTCGTTTCCAGGGCATCGGGTTACCCCTATTGGCGAAGTTTCATCGAAAATTAAAATTTTGAGTTTTTGGGGGTGTAAGAGTAGAATAGTTCTGGGGGTGTAATAGTAGAATAGCACCAAAAATTCCTTAGGGTTTTATTGGACCATTTTGCGGTGTCTTTTCACATGGCAGGTCTCAGATGTCAATGTATGGATTAGTGATGATAAAGAATTTCATTACCTTCTCGTCCCTGCTACGATATTTTTTTCTTCTTCAGAAGGGAGAGTAGAAGGGATGAAGTACAGGAACTGCTTCTATTTTCTCGCCGGTGTTTGGAGGAGAGGTCATATGCCTGCTTTATAACGTTCGAGATTAGAACATTTTTCCGGTGTTCGGAGGAGAGGTCATATGCCTGCTTTGTAACGTTCGAAATTAGACATTTTTTTTCTCTCCACCTTTCATTAGCAGTTAATCCTCGCATACTCAACTCTCATTAACAGTTGTATTGTGATTTTCATCGTATTCCGTGTTTTGTAAGCGATTTTTACAACTCATTTCTCCTTTAAACGCGTACGTTTCCCGTACATACGCTAAACAGGGCATTTCGAAAGGTCATCTCTGGCTATACTCACACTACCGTTCCCTACGTGGTCTATGGGAGATCGAATTCGAATCAAGGGTGTCGGGTCCTAACAACTTGCTCTACGTGGTTGGTGATTACAAGATTTTAGTGATTTGTTATGGAAGCTACCCGTTACTTAGGATATTTTGGCATCTCACAACAAAAGCGTATCAGATATGATGACCAAAAGACATTCTCAGATTCGCAGATAGTCGTCACATGCTCACATTTCTGCTCATTAGAGGCTTTGCGTCTGCCCTTGATTCGTTCCCCTTATTCGTGTGCAGCCACTCAAATGAGTTGGACTTCAGCAAATGTTAGGCTATTTCTGACTTCAACGACCCAAAGACGGCCACATTGTGAAAATACTGGACAGATTGTGTTTACCAAGCCAGGGCTGTCCACACATGGTCAGCGAGCGCCGTCGGTTAGTCGGTCGGTCGGTCGTTGAAGTCTAAAGCAGCCCTACGGCAACCGAAGGCACGTCTTGTACTTCACTGAGTCCTCGATAAGAAGGATCTCAAGCTTTTTATGATCCTCCAAATAATTGTATACCGACAAGCGCCGGTTTTTTGTGACCTACAAATACGTGGCCACGTATTTGTAATTTTATTTAAGGCTAATTTTATTGTTAATAACTCAACGATTCCTTTTCTTGGATACTATTTTAGATAGAAGCATACGGCTCCAGGAAAAGTCGTTCGTACATTGATGATGAAGCCTTTGATCAAGTTACGTGTTTACACCTCCAGGTTATATACCACATCAATGTTTCTCACAACTACGAGGCTGCTTATACAACTCATACACAGGTAATTCAATTAGTTACCCATAGAATTTTCAATGATGTTATTCTCTGGGGAGGTCGTTTCTATTTTGTCTTGTCGGATACAACCCCTTTTTATTTTTCATATCTTTCTTTTTGAAGCTTGGGTTGTGCGGCATTGAAAACAACTTTCAGATAATGCAAACGTTCAATAAGGAAGTACTTCAAAAGAAAAAAGAAGTGAACTGGTTCATGCCAATTTTTCATCAATTGTGCCGCGATCTGTTGAATGTGGCTAGAATGGTAGGTGACTAAATAATTCACATTCTTCTCTCAACTTCAGTTCTCCTGATAGTTTTGGTTTTTTAGGCTGATGAATTGACTGAAAAGGACGATGAAGTCGAGAATATTTCCTCTTATTATGAGCAATCCGCCAACTATATTATGGAGGCGTACAGAACGTGTACTTCTGATGTGTGAGCATCTCTCTTATCTTAATATTCCGGGGGTTTTTCTCCTTACAGTTCAATCCTATTACACGCTGTAAAGATTTATTGGGGAAAAAAGTCTTTGTCGTGATAAGGTTAACTTGAGGAGGAGAAACGAGGCCATCCTCTTTCTCTGAACTCTGCTTCATTATTCTAATTGAATTCCTTATTTATTGCTCGGCTTCTGTCGCCCACTCGTCATTTTGCGACAGGCAGTTTGAGGGGCGTAAAAGTTGGTTAACGAATTAGTGCAGCTGTCTCAGATTTTAATTTTTGACGACCTTTTTTGCTACTCTTTCAGTTCATGATGGCAAGGTCAGGATGATTGACCATGGAGTCTCGGTTTTTTTTGTGAAATCCTGATGTAAATTTCTTGTGAAATTCCAGTTTGTTGCTGATTAATGGAATTAGTTTTGTAGAAATCTTTACCTTTTTAGTTAGTGTTAGGCCGTTATCAGGATGTTTCCCTTTCTTCCGAGCGCATATATGTATCTCAAGGGGAAGTTGTAGTGTCCGGAATGCCCTTCCCGCCTTTGCCTACTCTATCTCAGTTTCAAATTTACCTTCATCTGGTGGCGGCGGATGATCTCTCCTCATACTCCTCTCCCGAAACCTGATGGACATAAAATATGGACCATTTTGTGAACTTTGAATGCCTCCTCACTGTTTTTGAGCTTAGCGCCATACTAGACTTCGATTAACAATATGAAACGAAACATACCAGTTCTTCCAGCCCCCGTATTTAAGCACACTACCTTTCTGTCATAATGCTGTAAATTTTTCAGTAGGGCAGATCCATCAACGACAAAAAAGATTGCTATTCTCAACATGACAAACCAGTTGTTTCGAATTTACTTCAAGGTTGGTGCTTTGTATAATCCTCAGCTTTCCTTCGACTTTCGCCCCACTAATTTAAATTTTGCTATGATGTTGCAGATTAACAAATTGAACTTGCTGAAACCATTAATCCGTGCTATAGACAACTCTGGCTCTCTATATCAATCATTCTCCATGGCTGACAAAGTCACATACAACTATTTTCTTGGTCGAAAAGCTATGTTTGATGCAGATCTGCCTTTGGGTTTGTTGATTATTTGTTTTGTCAAATTTTGTTTTGTTTACGTGTTATGTTGGAAGGAAGATCTTTCGTGACTAGGTTTTTGATGGAAATTCTAGTTGTGCAATGTCTTGGATAAGATTTCAAGACTTCTTACTTTTTAGCCGAAAAATCGTTATCCTATGCATTTCGCAATTGCCCTGCTGAATGTCTTTCGAACAAAAGACTAGTGCTCATATATCTCATTCCCGTTAAGATGTTTCTGGGTCATATGCCTACTGCCCAGTTATTGCATAAATATCAACTGGATGAGTTTGTTGACGTGAGTTTCGTTTGAGAATTGCTCTAGGTGTTTCATAATTATTCCAACAGATGGTATCGATTGCTTAAGGTTGTGGAGGCGGTCAAGGAGGGCAATCTAGCAAAATTGGATCAAGCACTCGAGACAAATGAGCACTTTTTCATACAATGTGGTATATTTTTGATGTTGGAAAAGTTGCGTGCAATCACCTTCCGAACACTTTTCAAGAGAATGTAAGTCGTTTGGCGTTTTAATGGGTTTTCACTTCAATTTTGTTTTCTATGCTGACTACTTTGCTTTGTGTCGTAGGCTCATATGAAGAACTCACTTCACTCAAACTGTTTCTTAGCGGAGCTTGGAATTCCAAAGCGTAGAAATCCTATTAGAGCTCGGGAAGAAGTTCACCAAAACAGCCTTCGCGTCATCGCGGGCACTCTTCTAGCATGAGTGAAGGAAGTGTTTGAATTGAATTCTCACGTGGCTGACTAGTGACTGGTGTCCCTTTCTTTTAAAAATACTTTTTCCCACCGCGTTTTCCCTTTCCTTTTTTCCATTCTAGGTGGTTTATAACAGTACAGTTATCCACATCGATTTAGTGGTTTACAACTGTATAGTTATCCTCATCCATTTGAATCATTAAAATTTCTAAAACTGAGCTCTATTGAAGTAAGCTGCGAAGGTTTGCATAGTATACTGTAGACAGAACATGCAGTTCATTCAGCGCCTGTGCAGTGTTTCCCTTGTTGCCTGTATCGCACTGTTCCCTTTCTCGATCTCTCGTTGAGATAACCATGGGAGGGACATTTCTCTCTTGTACTTTCGTCGCACTGAAGCTGCAAATGCTGTTCTTTCTCGCCTATAAGTTCCGCTTGGCAATTGAAGAGATGAGAGAAGCCCTTCAAGGGTGCCCCGCAAAAGCGTGACTATGCACAGAACCAATTTTGCTTAGCTGGGCCTAGTTGGATTTCTCTCTCTTTTTGGTTATATACTTTAGAAAGTAATCTTTAATTTTTCTAATATTAACAGATTTTCCATGTGTTCATTTCGATATTGCGCTTGGCCGCTTCATTCAGAATCTGGCTTGACTCATGAAAACATTAGTGTTGTCTGCCTTTGCCTTTCCCCCATCAACAGCGTCAACAAAGAATTCCATGGGGATTGGAAAAACTCTTGAGAGGCTGAAGTGAATCTCTTCTGCCTCTCAGACAAATAGCTTCTTTTGGTAGTAGTCATTTTCACTTCGAGCTTGGCTTTATCACCTCCAAGGGATGTGGAAATGCTCTCCAATTCAGACGCGGTGCATCTCAGAGTGGGGCTACCCTTTCTAATAGGAAATAATGTTCTTTACGTCTACACATTTATGAAGCAGCTATAAATAAGTCACTGATCTGTGAGTTTCTGATTATTTTACCTTTTAAGATCTACTATTGTTGGAGGAAATCAAATTCCGCTCAAAGCGTTCTACACTATAATCCAGTATCTTGGCGTGACTGACGTTGATGAAGACGAGCTGGAGTGTATTGTTGCAAATCTTATTGCGGAGGTAATGAGGAATTTCTGTTTTCTACCGCTTATACCTTCAGGTGCAGACGTAATTTTCCGTGCCGTGTTTATTACTAAACAAGTAATTCATTAATTTTCCACTTTCCAAACATTTTTTTTATAACTCTGAGTGCCATGAGAGAGGTTTTGTATGTTCACCTTCACAATTGAAAGTGAACGAGTCGATGTTGCCTATTAAGTTCTCTCCCATTGCTCTAGAGGCAACATTTCATCGCCTGTGTGAAAATTGAGTCTCTACAATTGAGAGAGTCTTTGTCTTTGCTTTGAAGTAATTGTCATGCTGTCTAGTACCTTAAGGGATTATTCAGTGGCGTCACTTCGAATAGACTGGATCTTAAGTACCAAATCCCTTTTTAACTCTTCTCCTTTGCTTGGCCAGCTTTCACTGAATCTACTTACGTCGCTGCGTTTATGTGTATGCGTGCAGAGATGGGCGTGTACGTCTCGGCTATTTCTTGTAGAACTGCCGTAGCAGCTTTTTCGAACTTCTGAGAAGTGTGGAATGTGTAAAAGTTTTTACGAACGCTCAGGTTTCACCACCACTTTCTCGATTCCTTGAGAGAATCGTTTTCTCGCTCTGAAAAAGACAGAACTTTCGAGTACTTCAATTTTTTATTCCGGTCACGTTTGAAACCAAACTAACACTGGCTGTTTTCAGAAGAAAATCAAAGGATACATATCGCATCAACATCAAAAGTTGGTCGTGAGCAAAAAGGATCCATTCCCTCCACTATCATCGGTTTAGTTCCTTATTACGGCTTCAGTGTCGGTGCAGACACATTGTATGATTTTCACGTTTTTTATGCTGCTATGCGAAGTTTTGCACGTGAAAATGCTCTCATATACATATCTTCAATTCTGTTACGCTAAATGTTTCTATTACGGGTATTTGCTTAGGAATGTTGTTGAGGCGCGAAAACCATCTACTTGGTCGGTGGTAAAGCCAAATAGTATTGGTTAGGTGCAGGGTAAACAACTATTGCTATCATCCAAATGATCTCAGGTATTTGTGAGATTGGAGATTTTTTGGTCGTAATCGTTATCCGCCATTATGGTAGATAGCTTGCACTCAGGAAATGGTTATAAGAGGGAAAACCTGCTTAGAGTATTGGTTGGTGTATTATCCCTCCGCACTCTGTTCCCATTCATGGTCGTGGTGTAATTGGGCCAAGAGGAAAGCTTGTCGTGGTTTTGTTATTCCAGAGATTCTACATGGAGCGATCACGCAAGAAACTTGTTTTGCTTAGGACTATGGCGAAAAATCATTTTTGCTATCGTAGGAGGCATGGGGTTACCTTGCACTAGGGTCCAGTACCTGGAACGAAGACGAATCTTCTGCTGGTTTGTGCTACCTGTGCCCTAGTCGGTCAGACTTCTTCATTGATCCTATGCCTCTGCGCCTCATTAGGCGAAGACCTTTACGATCACGTCGCTAAAAAGAACGAGCAGTTTTACGAATAGTCCTAGGAGTAACTTGATATCGTATGCCTAACGTCATGGCGCTTTTTGTCGCCTTGAGGAATCCCGTCGGCGTTCGTGTTCGCTCGGTTCAGAGAATATCACCCATAGCAATTCTTGTTGGGATCATTGAATAGTCGATATCGATGCTATTACAGCTAGTTTTTATTTATTTCTCTTGTTAATAAGTTCAAAGAGAGTTCTCAAGAGATATCGGGAGAAACCGAGACTTTGCATTTTGGAAACGCGGTTAGGGGGACATTGTGATAACCTGATATGGTACTCTCTAGAAGTTGAAGAAAAGCCAGCGGATCGGGAGTTTTCTGGTTCTGAAGTTGTAGTATTTGATGTTAGCGGCCTATTCCATAATAAATTCATCGCGTTATTTCGGAATTTGAATTACATTCAACAAGTGCTTGAAATTCCACATCGGAATGTGACGTTAGACCTTCATTACGGTTTTTTTTTTGCGATGAATTAGCATTTCCTGACATTTATCTGTAAAGAATTTCATTGATCATTTTTGTTCGTCATTTTTGTTGTTGTTGTTGTGAAAGCTCCGTTGTTATTTACTGTTCTGAAACCAATAAATAATTCTAATTTCGGCGTTGTTGTGTTTAATGAATCGATGTTGAGCAACTCATCTTTATATCGAAACATCTGGAGGATATGTGAACATTACTTTGATGCCCTCTTTCTTAGCTGAAACCTTTGTAAATGTTGCTTTTTTTTGATAGTAAACGTGGTAGAAGCCTATTAAAATGGAAATTCCCGACGTAGTTATTCCCGGCGTGCACATATGGCACACAGATTGTTGCTTTTGGCGAATGATTTTAGCCGCTAGCTTTTAGTCGGCCACACTGGTACAGCTTTACGTCATCGTTTCTTATTCTGGAAGACTTCTAGGGCTTTGTTGTTACTCGAGGTTACTGTGCAGTAATAATCATCCCATTGGGAATAGTACTTACTTAATTATTTCGGTTTGATTTCAATTTTATTATTTATTTGGTTTTTTTTTGAGTTTGAAGAATCCTCATTATCATTTAGTTATATGGAGTTTTCAAAGATATCTTTTGAAAATCACAGGTGCATTGATGTGTTTGCTCAAAGTTCAGTTGGCCCTATTTGCTTAAATTTGAGTTGTTACTTTTTTCTTTTGAAGTTTATTCTTTCATTCGATTATAGTACAAGCACCATCTCTGCAATGCTATTTCATGGAATTTCGCAATCCTTTTCCCAGTTTGCATTTAATGACGTTTTTACCTTTTTGAATAAGTTATGATTTCCGTTGGGTCTTGTAGTTTCGATGCCAAATTGGACATACTAATACATCTTTCCCGTCTGAAACGCTCAATTTTGATCGGTTCTTTTTGTTGATGTTTGATTTTTGGTCTCTCAGAATGACTTTTGAAGGAACTATTAGTTAAATGTTGAACTTGTGTTTTTTTCTCGAAAAACCCAGACTCCCAATTGAGAATGGGAAGCTTAGGGAGCCAATTTTTACTCAGTTGGTAAGAGGAGGGTTTGGATCGAAGTCTTACTTTGCACTTATGCCGGTCCAGCGATCACTGAAAACTGATAGAATTCAAAGTATAAGCCGGCTACCAATACGGGCATATTTAGTACAATCATATGATTTGAAAAGTTTTTGCCTCACATTTTACATATGTCCTTTGTTTCAAATTAAATTCCACCTTAAAGTTTACGAAAAATTAAACCAGTTTTCGGAATATTTGACCTTTTGTGTAATTTTCGGAGCGCTGTTTCATGTGCTGGCTGCGGCGGCACGGTTTTCGAAAGGATGCCGTATCTATAGGCGTATTATTTTATTATTTATATATTTTTTTATATTTTGCCCGATAGTGGGAGGCAAAATTTACTTGAGCAAATATTTGGCTGTTGATCACTCCCTTCTCAATTGATTCTCTGTCCAGCAGTGCATAGCCATTAATATTGTTTATTTTCAAGTAAACATACGAAATATGAATGTACGTGGTCGTTCGATTTTCATAGGGAATCGCCATAGGAATTGTGTTACAGATATAAGGTGTATGGACCAGAAGTGGAGGTATGATCTGGCCAGTTTACTACGAGCACATAAACCTCATCAAGTTACGGTGACATGTAAGTTGTTTGCCGTCTAATCAATAGCTTTAAGATTTCCAATACTACTTTGCCTTTTCGTTTGAATATCGTTTATTTTAGGTAAAGGCAGTGATAATGGTTTCATTGCATATCAAAATGCGATTACGGCTCGCTTTTTGCAACAGCCAGTTGTATGGAAAAGGTTAGTGAGCTTCGATCAAGCTTACTCTTAGTATCACTGTTTTTTTTTATATCCCATGTCTTCAATATGAATAATGAATAATTTTGTGTATTGTTTGTTTTCTCGTTCCATTATTATTTATCTGCCGTAAGTTTCTTTCATATTTGCATTAGGCAGTGAAAGGCTATGGTGCTTATAGGGCACATGACATCATGGTACTGATGTGAATGGTAGTCAAATAAATTTCATGAGGAAATGTAATTGAAAATCAAATAAAATATTTTTTATTTCTCTTTCTCTTTTTTATTTCTTCTCCTAAAAATGAAAAAAAACTTAAGATCCCTCAAATTGTTTCTGATTCACGTCGACGTAAGCTCGTAAGTGCTTGGGAAATCTCTTCATTGTGGAGATGGGGTAACGATTTCGAAAAAGCCTGATGTGCGTTTGCGTTGTCTTGATCTCGATTTCCAGGATATCTGTGGAACTTAAGTCTGGACAGCAGTCTGTACACAAGCTACCATTTTATAGTGTACTTCATTACCATTTCGTTTCCCACTTAGCTGAACCCTAATGCACTTGTCAGAAATACTTTTCTCGAGGCCGAGAAAAGTGTTGATCGTTCTTCTGATTCAGAAGATGGAAGGGTGATTAAGCTGTGCTAGAATTGTGACTCAATCAGACAAAAGACAAAACATCTTTACCATTTGGATGTGCTACAATCATAGCTGAACGAGCATAAAAAGCAATTTTTTAATGTTGAGTTGATCAGTTATCGAGGTTTCTGAACCACAAACCCGTTACAATTGTTTTCCCGTCTTCTACATACTTTTGTCTAAAAGTTCATTCTGATTATGGTTTTGACTATCTGTACTGCAACTATACCCAAATGATAATGACGAGGAGCTTAATGTTGGTCCTGAAATACCCAGAGCTTTAGGTTCCTGTTTGTAATCAAAGATGTTTTGATGATTGTTTACAATGACTTTCGATGGGCAATCGGTGTCAGTCAGTGTCCCTGCCTAGGCGAGACTAATTTCATTTCATTACCTTTAAAATATGGAAAATACGAAAAGCGTAACTGACTCGGGCCCATTTGTTAGAGCCGGGTTCGATAAGGACCAATCCGAATTTGTTATGATTTGCCTTCTCTGGAGTGTTTCGCCCTGGTATAATTTCAGTAGGAATTGGTGAATCAGCTCTTTTTACATCACTCAATCCGTTTAATCGTCTTTTTTTGCTAGATTTCTACAACAATTCCTTTCCCACTTCTAGAAATCTAACTTTTGTTTTAGGCAAGGAAAGCCTTTCCCGCATCCTTTGACGTTTTCATTGAAATTTTGTGCGTTCGATGAAAGCCTATGTTTCGGGCCACATATGACATATTCGGATCTGCCGAACATTGCGTATCTTCATGTATTTGTGATAGATTCAGCGGTATGTCATAGTCCATATAAAGAATGCTGTTTCAAATCCATGATTTTTCAGTCGGTGGATGAATATCGAACTTCTGTCCGTTATAATGTTTCCGAATGGTTCGCCAAGGTTGGTGGCACTTTTGAACTTTACTTCCAAGGATTTTCCTTTTGACCTATTATAAGACAGCAGTTGTTTCATTTCATTTTTGCATCTTACTTAGCTTTAGGTAAGCACTAAAAGTGATGTGCAATGGTTAATCATCATTGATTCGACCAGAGCAAAAGAGAAGAAGAATAGACCAGCTTTGATAGAGAGATTGAAACATGATTTCAGTAAGCATACCTCGAGGTTTGTGCCGTTTATAGATTTTTGGTTTTTTTTTTCGAAGTCACTTCCATATTTTTCTATAAAGATATGGTAACAGATTGCGTAGAATTTCTGTTAATTCAACCAATCCCTCGATTTGTTTTTTTTTTGTGCATTGTGATCTCTTCGTGGAGAGGCTTGCAGTAATCTAGGGAATCTGAGCAAAATCATAAATTTTAAGGCTGATCGAAGTGTCTGAATCAGTAGAACATGGCTCGTTTATGGGTCTGGTGCAAGCGGTACAAACTGCTTTGCTTGCCCACCTCGACATTCTCAGTGACACCTGGGAAGCATCTCTCATCACTGCTAGGGAGAAATATATCGAAATGAATTGGAGTCTGTCAACGTTTTGTTCATCAACAGTGAGTAACAAGTGGTTTCCTATTTGTATTTTTGAAAACTGTAGTTTACTTGTTCAGCGATGTGCTGCGGATAGATTTATGCTTTTTGTAGTACGTCCTAAGTCAGTTAATGCTGATATTAGCCATGTTTAGATGGAGTTTGCTCGATTATATTGGAGTCTCGGAGCGTATGAACATGCGATGCAAATGTATGATGATCTTGACGTTCATCTTTTCGATGTCATCAACAAAATGGCTGAAGAAGACGGTAAGTACTGAGCTGTTCTCTAGTTGTAATTGTTTTTGACTTGCGTTCCCTTCTCCACGGTTAGCTAACTCTGCACTTTTGAAATTTTTCGTCACTCGAGGCTTTATCCAAGATATGGAGATTTTTAGGAAGGACAGGTGCAGAGAGGTGGCTTTTAGGCTACTCAAGGCTACATTATTTCTTATTTTTGATTGTTTTGATGGTTTTATAGTAAGAGTGAAATTAGGTGCCTTATTTCTAGCAGGACGGGAACCGCGTTGGCTTGTTGCTCTTCGAGCAGCTAGTCTTCCGTTTCGGTCACTTTATTCATCATTCGAGCAGCCAAAACTTGATTGCAAGAAAGATCACAGTCTTGTTGGTGAGGATTGCGATTATTGTATCTTTTGCTTATTGGTTTTTCTTTCTATATCATCTTTTTTTGGTTTGAGATATATCAAAATAAATTGTATGAGCTTTTGAATAGCGAAAGTCGTTTCCCCAAAGTGCTGATGCGCTTGACTCAAAATGGCTCGTCTCGTTTTAGCCATTCGACATTTTCTTCTGGCACAACAGATTCTGTTGAGTCTCTCTCAGTACAACGCAAAACATCGTTCACGTGGTGCCCCACCGTCGCTCAGGGTTGATTTCGCTGCTCTTGTATTGCGATATACGCATCGAGTGATGAATATCGTTTTGGAACAGTCACGAACTGCTTTGGTGAGTTTTCAGTAGACTGTGTCTGTCTGTTTTCTTTCAAGATTTCCTTCATGCTTCACTGATAAGAACTTCTTGATTAATCATTTCCGCAATCATCTAACTGGCATTTGTTAGTCGTTTCCGGAGAAGTTTGAAGTATAAAAGGAGATATCAGTCACTTTCAATGCTCTCAATTTCAGCTGTTTTTTGTGGCTGGGTAATATTTCAATTTTTGCAGATGAATGTATCCATTGCTCGCCTAGCATGTTGGTGTCTTGTTGTTTCGAGCGAAGCGTTACATATTGCTGGTTTGCTCGCCGATCCGTCAACCGTCGAAGGAGCTGCCGCAGCTTTATGTGGTATTCAAACGCAAAGATTCTACTCCGTGAGTGTTATAAGGATTATGCTTAAGCGTGTGTTCCACTGAATGTTTTTTTTTTCAAATTCAGAGAGGATGCGCGGAGGTTTTTTACATTTTAGTGAAGAAGTATTCCTCTGGGAGGGCTCATTTTCGCTTCATAATTTCATTATTATTGTTTTTGATCACATCTTTATGCTAAATATTGATCCACGTGTTGACTTTCCGATGTTTAGATGTTGGATTTGGCAGAATTGCCGGAAAGTGGTCCGTCAGAAACACGGTCATCGCTTTGTGAATGGCTTTCTGCCTCTGACGATTCAAGTGGAAGTGGAGAGTATCTTCGAGAAGTTCTTCAGTCACCCAACAATTTCGCTTCGCAGTTTTTCAAGGCACACGAATTAGCTTCGGCTACCCTAATGCAGTGTGGGAGAACTAGACAGGCTGCATACATCGGTTGGAAGATGGCTGAGTGGATGAGGTTCGTTGTTCGGTAGAGAAAGATTTCGGATTTTCTCCCTTATTATGAGATAGTATTCCTAAATCGAGTTTGAATTCGCAAGGGTGGCGACTCATCTGAAATCTTTGGACTTCTTTGTTTATCTGTTCATGCTAATTTTTAACCTAGCCCGTTTAGATTATTTTCCTCGGGATGGCTTGGTATGTCCTACATCTGTTGAGTATGTTAGGCTATTAAGGCTCGAATATTTCACCTAGAAAAGCCCATCTTGAGGCAGTTGTAAGGAAAAGCTGTGAGAGGATTTTGTTAGCTTGGATTAGGTTGAGGCCGCGCTAAGACCAAAGGTCATTTGGCTTCCGGATGTAGTCACAACGGTGCATTAACTGTTCTGGTGATTCTTTTACCTTATCTTCATCTGAAGATCGTCTTATTACTTACGAAATTCAGTATCTTCCTGAATGAAGGAGTTGAAGGTGTTCCTGAAGGAAGTGACGCAGCCACTGCTTACTCCGGAAGCTGACTAAATCCTGGCGAAAGCTCCTTAGGTAGTGAGATGATGTGAAGTTGATTAGCTGGTATTAGGGATAAGATTAGGCGGAACTACTCAGGATATCCTTCTCAAGTAATCGATAGCTGACTTTGTTTGGTAGGTGTACGTCCCGAGATATAAGCATAGGGATCTATCACCCGGAACGATTTATTTTCTCCTGTAGGACGGCTCGGGGAAGAAACGAAGTATTAGATTACATTAAGAGGTTAATTAGGGGATGAAGAACGTACCGTAACGGTTACTCTATCAATCAATGTGTGCGTCGGCCAGTAGTAATCGTGCATTAGAGAAGTAATGAATGAACAAGGCTTCTTGACATCATTGGTCCTGTTTTGGGACGCGCTCGCGCATGTGGCAAACAAGAACTATAGCACGATGAACTCCATCTCCTGCCCCACCCCCCTACCCCATTCTCCCTCCCTTCTCACCTCCGTCTTGGAGAGCCACAGTGCTTTTTTGAATGTTGCTTTGAGCTTCAGAAGGAATGATCGAGACGCTGGAGCACTGCCATTGGAGCTGCGATTTGTATCTTCATTGCTGGAAAGTGGTGCGAAATCTCAGCCAGTTGTTGATGTGATGAAACGAATTGTGCCACATCTGAAGGACGACATTGACTTTGAA
Source organism: Haemonchus contortus (assembly GCA_000469685.2). NCBI lineage: Eukaryota > Metazoa > Nematoda > Chromadorea > Rhabditida > Trichostrongylidae > Haemonchus > Haemonchus contortus. The sequence continues at coordinate 9,755,714 of LS997562.1, read as the reverse complement.
CGGTATTAATTGTACGCAAAATTTGGGCTCAGTTGGTCCTCTGTACAGTCCTAAATGTTGTACGGTATTTCTTCCAGGTCACTGTCATATAGATTATATGTAGCATTGCATGACTCCGATGAAGATGAGCGGAAGAAATTTGCCGAAGAGTTTATAGAACAACTTTCTAACGGAGACAGGACCAAGAAATTAAGGTTCTTTATTTTATACTTTTTTGGAGAGTATTTTTTATGAGCCTGTGAATAACTGTAGTCACTTTTTTCTCTATACTTCCTTTTTCAATTTCTTCTTTTCTCTCTTAAATTTTCCGAATTCTGAAGTCTAGGTTGTCTTTTTCCTTCTTCTATCTGACTATCAAATTTTTTGGAGACTTTTTTCCCGGTGCCGTTCTAGGTCAGATTGTCACGAACGTAATTGCAGCCTTGCTGAACCGCCAGGAATCCCGAAGGATCTGTTTCGTGCCACTGTCAGAGGTTTCACACCGATCGTACAAGTGCCCAATGGCCGTGTATCGATTGATTTCGAAGTTATTTCAAAGTTTCCATTTTCAATTCCAAATTTCTGCCTACGTTTAAAACTTCGAGAAGTCGATGAGCATGTACTGTCAAGGCGAAAAGGGAATGTGTACGATGTGCACTTCAGTGTGAGTATTGTACTGCGTTGATAGTTAATAGTCCATACCTAAACATCGTATCCATGTTTTCTATTCAGGAACGAGAGCAAGTTGCGCGTGTGATAACATTAAGTAAATCAAAACACCGTAGGAAATCTCTTTCTCGCTCGAAGTCACCGGTGGCCTCGCATCGATCAGGCGAAGAACTCCTGCTCACCTGCTCCAGTCAAGATCTAGACCCTGGGAGCAATGAAATAGTGAATGATTTAACTCCATATTTATAACTTTCCTAGTAATTTGTGATTTCAGATAGTATCAGGGCTGGTGCAGTCCCGTGGTTGCTTCATATTGGATAGCGTTCAGGCAACGTTATTTGATGATATGGTATCGATAGGTATTGACGATGTGAAGACGAAGCGGATGGTTACGATTTTCGTGCAGAGCACTCCGAATAAGTTGTGGATTGACCAAAGCAGAGGTTAGCAAACTTCGTTGACATTGGATCTTTTTTTACTATCTTTTTTTCTTTCCGTTTTATTTCCACCAGCCTTACCCATCATACTTTTCTGTCTCACCCCCTCCTCTTTGAATTAGTGTTTCTTCGTTTTCCATGCTTACTCGATAGCCCTCCATTTCTCTGAACTTTCTTAGCTCATGACGCCTTTAGGGCAAATCAAACTCTCTTGACTTATGGAAAGAAAGAGTCTTCCTTTCTCGTCATAACTGAACTCAGTGTATAATATTATACTTGATAGTTGTCAGCTCCATCACTCTTTTTGAAATCATGCAGAGTTTCGTTTCTGCAGGAGGCTCCGGGTGCTTGAATAGTAATAAGACAAAATCCTAGTTGCTCATCAGTTTAAATTTCACTTCGCGATGCATTTGGTTAGCATGTTGATTGTTTATATAATGAACCAGGCGGCTACGCACGCTCTCGCGCGCTAGGGGCTCTAGCAATGAGAGACGGGGCCACATGAGCTGATTTTCATTATAGACCTTCATCGGATTTATGAGTTTCCTGTGCTTGTGTTTCCAAACCTCGCCTCCTGTGGGCGGAGTCTGGTCACCATAAGTGTTCCCATCCTGTCGCCTGTATTCCTACCAAGTTTGAGCTTTCGAGGTCCATGGGGACAGGAAATGTGAATTTTCGCCCAAACCCCGCCCCTTGTAGGCGAAGTCTGGTTCTGCCACCCACCATACGTTTTCCCATCATGGCGCCTGTACCCCTACCAAGTTTGAGTGTTCTAGGATCACGGGGACAGGAGTTGGGAATTTTTGCACGAACCCAGCCCGTTGTAGGCGGAGTCTGATCCTGCTACCTGCCATTAGTGTTTCCACCCTGTTCCCATATTTCCTACCAAGTTTGAGTACCCTAGGATCACGGGCACATGAGTTCTGAATTTTCGCTCGAACATTTATTCCTCACAAATCCCGCCCCCTTTGGGCGGAAATCCGAACCTGCCACCCACTAAAAGTGTTCCCGTTACGCCGTCTGTACTCCTACCAAATTTGAACGCTTTCGGTCCACGGGAACAGGAGTTATGAATTTCCGGTCAGACACACACACATACACACACACACACAAACACACGAACAGACACACTTAGCCGATTATATAAGTAGGATAGCGAATCTGCTGCTTATGGTCTTTTTCGCCTGTGGTTAATAATTCGCCTATATTACTAATCTTTCTGTTCAATATTGGCTTCACTACTCTGGCCATATCATCGTCTTCTGTACATACCGTTTCGAACTCGGTCCTTGGCTATGCTTCTGAGCAAACTAAATACAGTGCATGCATACTTATATCGAATTCTTCACTCCCTAAATAGCAGAAAACCTTTTCGGCATTGCTGATCATTTCTGACCTTGGATAACTAGCCTTTCTGTATACATTTTTTGGTTTCTGTGTTGTTCGCCATAACAAGATCAAGACCACTCTTAGGTAGTTAAGGGATACAATGGAGCTAACGGCACTTGGTAGGCCTTTGCAGGTCTTTTGTAGATATTTTCTAGGCCTGAATAACGATTGTTCGCCTACTCGTTTTCTACGGTAATATCCCGAAGCTCAGTGGTCTCACCATTTTGCACTGGATATTTTAGCAAAAGGCGGAGGTGGTGTAGTGGCAAGTGGTGCATTATATCACACGCACGGTTAGGGGTTCGAGTTCCGGATTGATGCCCGCCAAGGCCAACCAAGCCTGTCATTCCTCCGGGGTCGGTGAATTGGTACCAGGCTCGTCTGGGAGGAAAAGAGCACTGACGTGTACATCGGCTGGCCACCGCAAGTCATTGTATAGGCCACATACGCACTCATTACGCCACTACGACTCTGAATGGAAGTCGAGTGCGGGGACACATTTCTCAGACGGGATTTATTAACGCCAAAAGCTTTATCCTTTATTTTATTTTAGCAAGACTTGCACGGCAGTGCTTGGCATTGCTGAATCTCAATCTGCTTGTGATACTGAAAAATCCTAATTAGCTGATTGTTCTTCTAATTGCGAATGCAACCACGTAGATTATGAAACCCATTATAAGCCCTAGTAATCAGGGCAACATTTATTCTCTTAAGTCAAATTTCTTACTATTAGGTTGAGTAAAAAGTTTTGATCGACTTTTCGTCCCTTTCTAGATTTTTTCGTAGGACCGCTCGGAAGGACTTCGTAATGGGTTATGGTAGACCGATCCCTAACCTGTATCTTCAGGGGATTTATAAGCGTTCCCTCGTATGTGCTTCGCAAAAATGACTTCAACCTTCAACTCTCGTCCGATCCTGTCTGAGAGTTATCGTCTATCACGAATTACTGTAAGGGCATAATCCACCGACGGCTGTCGCAAATATCTGTGGTGCATCCAGAAGGGTTATCGTATCCCAGCCTACGGGTGCCTCATGACGAAACATCTTCGAGGCAGGCAGAGAAGTGGACCATGTCCGAGGAAGGTCTTACTGTGTCGTCGGTGGACGTTCTCAGGGAATGCTCTACTTTGGATAACTTGCTGAGGGTTCCACCGTGACCACTGGGAATCACGCTTCTCACCAGGGAAGGATCCCAAGTCGAAGTGGCCATTTGAAATGAGACCTACACTGCTAGACGTGTTTTTGGATGCTGAGTTCAGATCTGCTCTCCAAATTTGCCGAGCGTTTCTCTGAACGGAGTTATGGGGGTGGTTTCAGGAAGCTTAACATGAGAAAACTTAAATTACATGGATGTTCCGTTCCTCTCAACGGCGGCTTGGTGTAGTGGTAAGCGTGACGCTTTATAGGCGAGAGGCTAGGGCTCAAATTTTTGGGGGACGTGATTTTTGCATTATATAGAATTTTTCCTTTAAGGACTAGAAAACACTCTTACGGTGAGATTATCACGTTTTATGACCTTTTAATGCCTTTGCTGATACCTTCTCCTACCTACCTACCTGTTACCGTGTGGGAGATTCCTCAGTGCGCAAAATTTGGAGATCCGGGAGGGAAAATGCATATGATGAGCAATGATGATGCTAGAGTGGGTGTTGATGCTAGATTGGGTGCGATGGTGCATAGCAGCTCCGGACTTACCAACACCGGCGCCGGTGATAGTGGACTCGAAGACCAGAAAGCTATTCAGTGCACCTTAAATCTACAAACGCAGGTGAAGGGATTGACACCCTGCTCGAGGCTACTACTAGGCTAATGCAGACCGATAAAAGCTTATTTATTATTTCCTTTTAAAAATATGGTTAAACGCACCACCTCATATGAAATAGCTCATAATCTCAACTTTTGCGTGTACACACGAGACCCCATTCCTTGCTCACGATCGCTTGTCCACTTTCAGTTCTGTCCAGCTAGATTTAGGAAATTTCTCATATATTCATGGTATGCCGCCGGCTACTTAAGCACTCACTCGGATGATTTTGCGACGCCTACACAATTCTGTTATCCATCTGATTTGGGGTTAGTAAGTGGGAAGCAATGGACGAGTTCTTTTTCATCCGTTGCTCCCATTGTGAGAAGCTTCTTTGTTTTAAGTGTTGCGTACTAGAGTATCACATTTGTCATTCAGTGCAGACAAAAGTTATCCTACTGTGAATATAGAGTGCATGGGCATGCGAGTAAAACTGAGGTATTACTTTATGTGGATAAATATCAGTAAAAGCATTGAAAGGTCATAAAACGTGATAAACTCACCATAAGAGTATTTTCTAGTCCTTATAGGAAGAATTCTATATAGTGCAAAAATCACGTCCCCCAAAAAATTCCAACCCCAGCCTCTCGCCTAGAAAGCGTCACGCTTACCACTACACCAAGCCGCCGTTGAGAGGAACGGAACATCTATTTAATTTAAGTTTTCTCATGTTAAGCTCCCTGAAACCACCCTCATAACTCCGTTCAGAGAAACGCTCGACAAATTTGGAATGCAGATTTGAATTCAGCGCCCAAAAACACGTCTAGCAGTGTAGGTCTCATTTCAAATGGCCACTTCGACTTGGGATCCTTCCCTGGTCAGCTACAGAGTTCGGCCGACGTTGTTCGAAAGAAGCGTCCGCAGCGTGAAAATGCTTGCCTTTTTCACGAGCGCTCAACCCCAAGTTGCGAAATTGTTTTGTCAGTAAATTGCCGAACTTGGATGGGCAGTGCTGCCCCATTCCACTTATTCGTCAGGTCTCGCTCCACCTTACTACCATTTGTTTCTTGCTCTGAAACATCACCTTCGCGATAGGAATTTTGGATGATTGCTCGGAACTCAAAAATGAGATCTCCAGCTTTTCTGAATCACGGCCGCCACCGTTCTGGGCTTCAGGAGTCAAGAAACTGCCTGATCGCTAGATGTATGTTGAGGACAGCGATGGAGACTATATTACCAGTTGAGATTCTCTTTCCATTGAAATAAGAATTTTTGAAGCGAAAATTGAAAAGCCGATCAAAACTTTTTACTCAACCTAATAAATTATCATCCTTTCTATGGATCCCTTACATGCTCTCATCCCATTTGTTGACACATCGACCCAGGAGCATACCATTTCATTTTTCACTTTTACACTGAATGATTGTACCTAAAGACACTTTGTTACATTTTATTTCTTTGGAAAAAAAGCCTGTTTAAGATCTATTGGCGGGAGTTGTGCAACGAGTGAATGTTACTGTTGAAGCCGGTTCGATGCTGGACTCTTCGAAGGTTGAAGTTCGTTCCGATCCCAATGATGGGATTGAATTTATGGTAAGGCTGTGTACCCTCTTTCTATTACGATAGCGAAATACAATTAAGTAGTTTGCGGCTGAGGTATAAATTGACATCTATATATAGGGAGCATTAATGCGTTTACAATATTTCGGTGTAGTCAAAAACATTAGATAGGGAATGGAGGAACGAAGGGAGGGAAGAGAGGGAGTAGTCAGAAACTCTTCAATGGAAAGTTTATACGCTTTTGTAAAAAAAAAAGGTGCGATTTGAGATCTCCACCTTTTCAGCTGATTCTGGGGTTTGACGAATTCTTCACGGCATTTCAGCAATGTTCTAAGCGGATCAACTGATATAACAGCGAAAGTCATTTCTTCCCACAAGACGTATCCCAATCTTAGCACAAATGCAACTGCTGCACCCACCTTTCCGCTTCCTATATCATTCATGGGAGGTGGAGCTCAGGCGAACCCATCCGACAGCCGTCCTTTGCTTGGAACCGTTGCAACTTGTCTAGTCGAGCATCCAAGCCATCCTATACCCACCTTTACCATATACAAGGCAGAAAAGGATGGGCAAGAGTCTGACTGGGATTCCTATTTTCAACCAACATTTAACGTAAGCAATGATTGACGCATGTGGGCAGCAAATGAACATAATGTCGTGACGTATCGTAAAACAGTTCACGCATTTATCTGCTTGCACCCCAAGCTGCCCCATGTGTCCAACGCTTCTCGTCCTAGGTCTTCAGTACAACACTGCATTAATACTAGAGTAAACGAAGGGCGCGAAATAAGAAGTGTTCCGTTGCGTTTCCTTGCTGAGAGAGGTGCAAGACCTGTATCGAGGAATCTGAGGTATCAAAGTGAAATGTTATGTGACTGAGACTGGGTTTTCACGTAGAGCTGTGGTCTAGTGGAAGGAGTTGGGCTATTGAGTAATGTAGGACGGTGAGAAGGTTATGAAAGAAGTGGTCAAGCGAAAAGTTCTGTTGGTAACAGGTGCGTGATCCATGTATCTATCTCAAGGTAAATCTTTCTCAGACCGATCGGGTCTTCCATCTCAAGGGTTGATTAATTGGTCCTTGATTCATCTAGGAGGATAGACATGGACTGACTGACAAAAAAGTCGGTGGCCTTCATAACTTATTCCGCAAGTCTTAGTTTCCAATGATATCGCAATCACCAGTACGCTTGGAATAATGAATAGGGGTTGGTTAAAGTCATTTTTTTACTCCATGTTTTTAATGTATTTCGACGGGACTGTTTTGTGAGATTTTGAAAATCCTTAAAAATCCTGAAATTCCTGATTTCTTCAGTGTCACATTGATTTTTGGTTTGATAAATCGCAAATGCCCCTTAAAATCATAACCGTAACGGCTGTACTAATTACTGATTTTTCTTGTAAGCTTTTCTGCCTTTCTACTCACTTTTTGCACTTTCCTAATGTTTTTTTTTCATACGATTCACATCAGACTTCTTTATTTCCACGTCCTTGGGTTGCATAGATTGCGCTGTTGACAAACACATTTGCGCCTGTCATGTGAAAAACTGTAGTGACCCAGTTTCGAGATTCTTCTTCCAACTATTTAGCTTAGCTCTGAGGAATTATTCAGTGTTCCGATTTTTCCAAGCAGGTTCAGAGATTTGTAGGAATTTTTTCCCTAATGTTGTTTATTTACTGTTTTATCAGTAATACTGAAAGCTGCTGTATGACTTAAGGGAGCTGATCGGACGTGGTCATCAAATGTCAGCGTTGAAATTCCACAACTTGGTCCAGGAGGAAAACACACTTTCGAGTTGACGTTATGTCTCTTTATGGATTCTGCCTTCACGGCATCACCGGCTGTGCGGAAAGCTAAGGTTCGTTTCGAGCTTTAGTAATTCAGTCCTCCTCCTGATACAGTGGCCATATCTGCCATATCAAAGTTGAGAATAGCTGAAAAGCGTTGTTCTAGAGTTCGGATGTCTTCTATACGGGTTTCTTGGTTGGGTACTCTTAGAGCAAACACTTTGTTTTTCTCTGACATTGTACACTTAGTTCTTAGATCTCATCCTGCCTTTAACTCTGTGAATCTTAAGATCAGTTGCGAGTGGTTTGGAAGGGTGTGGTCCTTGGAATTGCCGTTCGTCGCGCTCCTAATCATGACGTCCAGGACCTCTATGTTGGAGAACAAGTAAGCTTCTTTTCTTGTTCGTGCTTGATGTGGGAGTAGAATTCCGAATAAACTGCTTAATTTCCTATGGATATCGTTCACTGTTTCGCGATTTTTTATTGAGTACTAGTGATATGGTACCATCCCAATTTTTTCCATCTCCTCACCTTGTCATTAAAATAGCAAGCTAAGTCAATTTCATAGAACACTATTGGAATTGGAAATAGCGCGAGCAGTTGGTCATGCCGAGCAGTGGACTGTTGTGCTCGAGAATGCCGTAATTGAAGCGATAGATTCGTCAGTGACAAAGGAAACGCCTAATCAGCTTGGCAAACTGCTCAACAGGGACCTTGGTGTAAGATTTTATGCCGTCTTAGGCTTTCAAATCCATATGTAGAGTTAGACGCAGTGTGCTGGGCCAGACAAGCAGCTTTCTGCTTTTTCTTAGCGCTAACCTCCGTCCACATCTTGCATTCAGTACATTCAAAGCATCTAATACAGTTCACAGTTGATGTATGGTCTGTTTGTTTTAGGAATTGATGCCAAATGTGGTCTCTAGCTTGGTCTGGGTGTTGCCCTTAGCTGGTGAATTGCCTATTTCACATCGGCTGTCAATAGATTATCGAGTAAAACCGACAAAGGTAATCCAACAGTCACTTTTTCTTATTTTCTTCATTTAACTATTACCTCTGCTTTGACAATCCTATTTCAACACCCGTCAGCGATGTTCCAGCCTTCATTCTACAAGGCTCAGAGCCATGGGTGGCAAAATTGTGGAATTTAGCCTTTCTGCTACCTGTATGCTATTTATTTGAAAGTGATATTTCGTAGGTTCTTGCAGGAAACTGAATTGGAATCTGACGATAGAATGTTTCTCGACAGACTGTATTCGTACCACGATACGTTTGATCTCCACGTGCCTAAGGTTGGTTTACTTACTTTGTTCTAATTTCCCTTCTGAGTGCTCAGTTTCTCTCGATTTTGAGTTTACACATAGTCAACTCTTTCGTTCAACTCGTGCTGGTTGCATCCATTGCACCGACGCCCACGCTGGCGTCTGCGTCGGTACTATAAACGCAACCATTTCTAATGTCCGTCGTCCTTATAGACTGTCGACCATGTCTCATTCCCTTCTATTTTTAGGTTGCAGTTAGTCAAGTAGCAATTCTGCGGAATTGGTTTATGTTCGCTTTTCTTCCTGCGTACCCCATAGTTTTCTTTTCCAACCCGTAGCGTTTGGGTTAGGGAATGTCTTCCTGCAGAAAAGATTAGCATCCTTTTTTAGACAATGACGAAGAGCCACTTTTTCAAAACTTGGTCTCAACATTTACCTAACTTGTGAGTAACCTGTTGAGTAGCGGTTTTCCTCACTCAAAAGGCGAACAATTTTACTTCTACTGTAACGGTCAAGTATTTGATCCCCATATTTCAGGTAGGCTATGAGCTATGTGCACAAATGTTGTCACAACAGCCAGGTGCACAACTTTGTCGTGCTGGTACAGCGTGTGATCTCGTGATTTCCTTAAGGTACTTATCTTATCATCTGTTCACTTCTTGATTTAATCAAGTTTTTTTTTTATATTTATTGGGCGGAGGTGGTGTAACGGCAAGTGGCACACTTTACACACGCACGGTCTCGGGTTCGAATCCCCTATCGATGTCCGCCTAGGCCATCCGAGCCTTTCAACCTTCCAGATTAATTGGTACCAGACTCGCCTGGGAGGATAACAACACTGACTTGTACATCGGCTGGCCACTGCAAATCATTCTATAGGCCACATGCGCATTCACTCTACCACGATTCCGAATGGAAGTCGAATGCTTGGACACCTCCGTCAGACGGGATTGATTAACGCCCCAAGACTTTATCCTTTTATCCTTTATCTTTTATTATATTTATTAGCTTAGCTATTAACTTTTTTCTTTTTTATTTTTTGCATTATTTTTGAATTTGCTTCAAATTTTCTGTCATTCTGCGCACGAATTTCGGTTTTCTTGTCAACTCATTCGATAGGTCGAAGAAAATATTTTGCTAGTCTTGATTCCTTTTTGCTTTGTACACCTCACCATCAACATACCCATTCTACTCTTAGGTCTATGGTGCCGTGCGTGGAAATTCTCTATATTGTTCTTGATGCCGACGAAAAGCTATGGAAAGTGACGGAGAGAGCAAAAGGTAGTTATTCATGCGAAGTTGTGGCTTTGGAATTACTTCTTCCTTTTATATCTCCGAAAAATTCAAGAGATAAATCGAATAAAATCAAATGTTGCTTCAAGATGTAGTAGATGGATATTTTGTAGGGCTAGTGGAGGAGAGGAATGTTCCAGGAAAAGGCGAAGTTTAAAAAAAAGATTGTAAAAAGGAACAGTTGCTCACTTTAAGGTCGAGGTTCATTGAATATCGAGTTGCACCGAAATTGCTACTTTTTTTCAGTGATTCAAGTGAAAGAATCTGGCCTTGGTCAAATTGCCTTCAGTATCGTGCCATGCGCAGCCGGTTTTCTGCCGTACCCATCAGTATCGGTGTACAGTTGTAATTCGATTGGGGTGAGTCAGATACAGAATTCTAGGCCTGATTTCGTGAAGATTCTTATTCATTTGGTTATTTTGCTAATTTTCTCATTTTCTTAACAACCAGAAAAGCATACTTGTGACATTTCCAGGGCAATATGTACAGGGTGTCCCAAAATTATTTGCGCCGATTTATAGCAATATATTTGAAACTTCTCAACTGCGAAAGAGGATGGAATTTCTATGCACACTAACTAACAGTATGTTCTACAACATGCTAAAGTCGCATTCCAAAATATCCCCCGTGAGCGCGAATAGAAGTCAAAGTTTGCTTTCGACTTGATCGCATGTGGCACGCAGGTATCCTTCTCCATTTCTTCCCAGCCGTCCTCCAGCTTTTGCATTCTAGGACTCCAAACTGGGACTGCAAACTCGACAGGTCCTCTTCTAGTCAGGGACCATTCGTGGGATTCAAATGAGTCGTATTCTGGGAAATGGGATGACCGTTCCGCTTCACCAATGAAGTCGGGCAGCTGTCGTCGGCACCACTCGCGGGCAAGCTTGGCTCTGTAGGCTAGAGTAGCGTCCTGCTGGAAGGACTACGAGATGTTTCAAGAATTGTAGTTGAATCAACTCTTCATCACACCCATCAGTACGCTGTTCGAGTACTGGTCTTGGTCAATTTTCACGCCTGCACCGAAGAAACCACGAGCGGCTTACCCACGCCAGTGATTTCCTCGGAGAAGATTATTTTACTATTCTGATAGCAACCATTTTGTGAGATATTACACGCTAGGCGTTTCTTTCCAGAACGCGAACGCTTTGGTTTTTGAGAAATGGCTTTATCTTAAAAAATTTCCTGACAAGAAAAAACGACGAAGGGGTTCGTGCCATCACTTTCGACTTTCTGCATTTTTGGCCCTGCAGTATCTGTTGAGATCGACATTGAAGCGAAATTTCTGCATACGATAGGAATGGTAGTGAGGCTTCTGCATGACATTCTTCCATCGCGATAACTCCTGTAGGCCGTGCCCGTTGACTTCCTCTTGATGGTTCACCCAGGATCCCGACCGATTGGCAGACGGACCATTTTAATAGTCCTATCTTTAGAAACATTCTACCTTTCTATCTTTCCTGGTTTGTCTCTGATTCAATCTTCTTTTCTATATCGTTTAATAGCCCTTATACGGTTATTAGAAAAATCCCAAAGAATTTCATAACGCCCTTCCACTTCTCGCGCGTCAATGACTGCAAGTGGCATTGAATGAGCCTCCTCCATCTGAAAGATATTCGGAGTTTCACATCAGTAGCCATGCATATTGCAAGGAAACCTTCTTATGCAACTAATTAATCACAGGTTATGCGAATTTGATATGTTATTTGTACCTTAAAAGTTTCTGAACTTTGGCGCAAATAATTTTGGGACACCCTGTATAAGCTTCCATTGATAATTCGGTTTATACTTTTAAACCGGTTTCATTTGATCAGAATTGAAGGGCGCAGTTGTGTTAGGAATGTTGTTCTGTGGAGTTAGAAAAATAATTCAATCAATGCTTTCTTCGGGGCTTGATTGAACCCCCTCTGTAGATGGTACTCAGAAATCTGATTTGAAAGGGTTCAATCCAGACTTCCTGATAATCACCTTATTGACTTTCGGATACATGGGACATTGAATTCGGGTCTGTTATTGTGCTAATAGAATGGGCACTTTGGCAGTACAGATACAGTAGCGCTCAAAAGTCTTCGGTGAAATGGTTCTTCAGCCGCACTTTCCAGTCGTAACTTCTTTCCTATTGGATCTAATCAAGCGAAATTGCTATATTCGGAGCGTGGATGTATTGTGAATATTTACCACTATTAACCTGCAGTCTGATCATGTTCCAGATATTCCAAAGAGCATGAACTCAAAACCGACTGAAGATACAGATGGTGGTCCTTCTAGAATCTCTTTCCTTTTTGTCATGTCTAAAGTGTACGATCGGTAATGCCGAACACAGTAGATGAGAAAAACGCACATTAGGTGGGAATAGGTGCAGACGTTAACTACTTTACATTTGGCAAAATCTGCTACCGCAACAAACACCTTGCTCCATTTGTGGATACTGCAGCTTCGCAGTCAACTACTGTTGGGTAGGGTGAAATATGCTCTAGTTAAACATATCCAAATTTCGCGCGATTTGGTCTGCTAAGAAAAAAATTATGAACGAAAAAGCGTGAAAGCATCTCACCGAAGACTTTTGAGCGCTACTGTAAATAGATAGACTGGAGATAATGGGATTCGAAATGGAGTCTATTTTCACAGCGCTCCTTCGAGTTGAGCGGTAACGAGCTTTATAGAACTTATTCTGTTTTGATTCTATGTTGAAAGAGTTTTTTTAGTTTCATGTAGGATTGCGTTAAGCTAGATGTATGTGTAGTCTAAGCATGCCTGAAACTTAGTTTCGTCTAATGGTAAGCTAATCACACAATTCATCTTATGACGTCGGTATGCCGTATCCGAAATTATAAAAACACTTTCTATCGGATACACTGGGTCATTGGGTTCGAAAATTCTAAGATCTGCTTCCCGCCGAATCTATTGCGTATCTCAAGAAACAGGTTTAGCAGTGCGTAGTGCTATATTAGTATTATTTAGTTTACAAACTTTTTTGGAAAATGGATGGCTAGGAATGGGTGGCTAGGCTAGGTGTAATGCCGTGCCACCGTTGACTGGCATCTGGCAGGTGATAGAAGAATGTCGTTCAAAAAGAGCAGCGTTTTTTGACGTCTGGCCGCACCGAAGGTTGTGATTCAACGTTTACGGAACATAAATCTTGTTCCCATTAAGTGTTTCGGCAAGAAAAAAAAACCAATCGCTCTCATCATCGGTCTCTTCGGCTGTGATATGTTCCTCAGAGAATATCATTGGTGTGGTCTTAGTTTTCCAATTTAATCGAATTGTGTTATCGGGAAGCGGAGGTGGTGCAGTAACACTTGGCTCATTCTCACACACGCATGGTCACACATTCGAATCCTGGATTTTCTCGCCCAGACCATCCAAGTCTTCCATCCCTCTGAGGTTCAGGTGGCACCAGGGCCATCCGTGAGAAATAAGGCACTGCCTTATTCATCGGCTGGTCATCGCAAACCATTGAATAGGCCCCATGCGCTTCCAAGACGCCTTCACAATTCTGATGCGGGAATTTCCCACACAAAACTGATCAGCCAACTTTTATCTCTATTTCTTGACTAAGGTTTTATTTTTGAAATTTAGCCACGACTCGGCGAGACATGGACAGAAGGTGTGGACATTCTACCCGGAAATCTGTTACCGTCTTTTCTACGCACGGGTGGGAAACAAATCAGAGTGCTGGGCGCATGCCAAACCGAACAAGAACCAGTGGAGCAAAAGAAAGGACTCAAGCACAAACTAGGCAAACTGTTCGACTGAGAGCTCACAGATGTGAAGCTTGAGAATGCCGTCGAAGGTGGTGACATCAGGTTTGTGAGGAATCAATCTGTGCTCGGTGAGTGCTGTAATTCTAAATCTAATGCTTCAATGAAGTACGTTATTTCCTTACTCTGTACTCTCTTTTTTATTCATCTCGAGCTCTTCCTTTTTTTGCGAGTGTTTTCATTGTCATTGTATGTGTTACGGGTCCTTTCGTATTGCTAGCCCAAGCTGGCACAGTGCCAGCTCTTACGTGAATTAATTCTTGCCCCGCCTCTTTCGTACTTGTTTGTTTACAAATTCATAGGATGTAGCACTTGATGACTTCTTGAAGAGCAATGGTATAGCGCTAGTTGTGCGTTAGATTGTTTTCTGCTCCTGCTTGCTATCTGAAATTTTCATCGGTGAACGTACCGAACGTTTTCCCTTCCTTCTGCTCGTAGAGACTATCTGTTAATATTTGCCGATTGAGAGCAGGTATGCTATGTTGCCACAATGTATTAATCCTCGTGTAATTTTGCTTTTAAAGTGACGTCGCTCTACTTATTTACTTTTTCATCGGTAACCTGGGCCCACCCAGAGTTTTCGTACAATGCCACAGCACCAAATTTGTAGCCCTTCCGTGTGCCGGTGGGAAACATTTTTTTCATTGAGCTGTCGCTGTTATAGCTGTACCAAAGCGTTATCAGTTTGAATTTCTGCAAATGAGCGCGAAAATTGTTCACTGAGACGCGAGCGGGTGCGTAGCGGCGGAATGACGCTGAACGCCTGCATACTCCCACCGCCAGTATGTCGCTTGCCTCAAGTAGTAAACTCGCGATATGATCTTGCGATTTTTTACTAATAAATGCGTGAATCATAACAATCGTTGTATTAGTTCGTTTCTCTTGTTAATACTTAGCGATAAGAGTTGTGTTCTCCACTTTTTGTCGCGCCTCGACAGTGCCATGAAGCATTGACGTCGAGAGTAGGCATACTCTTGGCGTCTATACTTCGCGACACAAAGCGGCAAGTAGTAGCAAGGGAGAAGCGGCTAATTTAGTGTTCAAATTCAATGTTTTGTTTTTGTGACTATGAAGAGTAAGTGGACGATTACGGTTAAAAAAAATACAGCCAAATAGAGAAATATAGTCAGTTCCTATGCTGTTCTCTAAGTAATTGCAGAGAATTCTCATTGTTGTTGAGTATCGATTGATTTCTGTGTATATGCTTTTCGTACTTTTTGCAGTAAATGATGATGTGACTCGTAATTTATCAAAAGATTTCCTCTCGATTGTACTAATAGCTAAATTTTTTTATTATAGTCGCTGGTCCCTCCTAAACGTTCGTTATCTGACGTAGATCTGTTTGATTTGGGCCACCGGTGCGTTCGCCCTTGATTATGCTGTGATTCCATGCAATCGAGTGCATTATGATGATGTATTGTCATAATAATGATAAATGCTATTATTACGGTAGTTTTATTTTGTTAAACGTTCACTCGTCTGGTCGCATTATCTATCTGTTTTGTTGTATTTTCAATGGAAGTCGTTAATGTCTTTGTATTTCTTTGAATATTTGCATTGACAGGTGACCAACAAGTGTCGAGGAGTACGTATGCTCTCCTCGAGCAGATATCATGGAATACGACGGGTGTCATGGGTGTTTGCAATCAGCTGTATACTGGTGTTTATAGTTTTCTCGCTACGACAGGATGATATAGCAGATAGTGCAGTGACGCCTCGAAAAAAAGTTGGCGGTCCTTTCGATCCACAACCGTTTGCGCAGGTAAGTACAGTAAATAGATTTCTATTTGTGGTTCTGGCCGCACAATAGAACCCTGGATAAATCCCTGGGCTTCACGCGTCGCATCTGCCCGCGTGCTATGCTTACAAATACTTGGGAGTTTTTTCGTTAACTCATTTGCTAGCTTCTGAGGCAGTCTCTTATGGAAGTATTGTAAACTAGTGTTACGGTGTGGGTGGTGTTAGAAATAATTTGACTTCTTTCTAGCATCCTTAAGGTAGTGTGAGAGATGGATGAAGGTGTTTTGTTGCCCTCTAGCGGTATACTTTGTTCCATTGGGGCTTTTCCCCAGATTGTGCCGAAACAAACAATGGCCCCGAAAATTCTGAGGGGCTGGCCATGATCAAGCAACATCGAAAATGCGCCACTCATGCCCACTGGTTCACTGTTTTCAATTTTCTATGTTTTCTTGCTTTTATTTTAGGAGAAGATTTTTTACAGGCCATAGTTCATCTTGACCTTAAAGGTGCTCCACCTTTGATGAGTGTATATGAATGGTTTTTCCCGCTTTTGAGAAGTCTCGGAGTTCATGGAGTGTTAATGGAATACGAGGATATGTTTCCATATTCAGGGGAGCTGGAGAAGGTGATAATTTTCAAGAAAACATTGAAAGAAAGCTCTCCTTTGTTTCTACAAAGTATAGATTGTTCAGGTGAAGAGGGTACAACACTATAGCGAAGCGAATGTTAGAGATATCAACAGGGTAGGCTTCTTTCTTTTTTCCTTTTTCACCTTTTTCTTTAATTTTGTTTTTTTTTTTCTACGCAGTGTATGGTTGATGGAGGATAGCATTCGATAGAAAGAAATAGTGATAAGGGAATTGGAAGGCGTAGTTACATGGCTAGTTGTGCAGTGACTTCAGTGGCCATTCAAGTGTTCACTACCCCGTTTGTGTAGTATCCTATAGTAGTATCCTAGAAACGGGTGGTGGTGATGTTGTGGCGAATGGGCGGGGAGTCGATCCCGATCGACATCCGTCTACACCACTAAGCCCTCCGTTGTCAGGGGTCGATTAATCGGTACTAGACGGAGGATAAAAGCGTAGGATTGTACATAGTCACGGCGAGCCATTTTATCGGCTGAATATGCACTCAAGACTTTACTACGCCTTCAAATGGAAATATGCTGGCCCACTTCAAAACGGCATCGATTAACGCCAAGAACTTCATTCTTTCATCCTGGAAACGATGGTGGCATCAAACTCTGACGTCGAATGGTTTTCAGCTAGCTGCCGCCAATAATTTGGAAATCATACCACTAGTGCAAACATTTGGTCACATGGAATTCATTTTGAAACACTCACGATTCTCTCATTTGAGAGAAACTCCGTTGGCGGTACGTTTTGACTTTGATTTTGATTTTTTGGATTTTTTAAAGGGTTTTTCACATATTTTAGACCGCAGATTTCGTTGTTCTGGTTTGATTAGTCCATATTTGGTCCGCAAAGTTTAATTTTGTATTTCACTGAGTTTTGAGATTTCAGTTTCTTGTAGCTTCTCTTCGACCCACCACTTTTTTGAAACTGGCTCGAAGTGTTTTATTGTTGTAAACTCTGTACAGTAGTTACTTCTCTCAAGCTCTGCTTCTTCACTTTTTTCAAACACACAATAATCAGTCGTGTTCTTGGTTGCTATGATTTTCTCCGAGTCATTTTCTTCGCCTTCGTCCTCTTCTTCTTCTCAATCTTCGTTTTCTTATTTTCCTTCTTGATTTTCTTCTTTTTCTTCCTTTTCTAGGAGGGATTATGACTGTTTTACAAGAGTTTATCTGTTCCCTTCTGTTAAGTTCGGCCTTTGATTACCACTTGCGTATTAGTTTGTCGGAGTTGCTCCTAGGATTGATGAGAAAACTTATAATGGAGCAGTATAGATGACTGAAAGCGAGCAGATTTCCTTAGAATAAGTCTGAGGTTCACCTTCCTTCACCATTTTATCCTAATCAGTTTCCGACTAATTATTTTCCACTAGCGGCAAGGACGAATCACCCACTTTTACTTTTGGTTTTGAACTTTGATCATGCAGTCCGTTTGAGCTCTCTTTTTCCAGACCTAATTTCGGAGTAAAATCTTCATATATTTTTCTTAAAACAACCCACAAAACTGTCTCGCTTTTGTTTTGTTGACCGCATTTGCTTGCCAAGAGCACAGGTGTGAATTCAACTTTTGAAAGGTTGACTTCACTCCTTACTTCAAGCGTTCCGCCGCCCATAACTCAGCACCTTGTGTTGGCAGCCCGTAATAACTAGCTTTGAACTAATATCGTCTATATTTTGTTGTTATGTTCTAATTGACCTTTTGAATTCTAACGTCTAACAGTCGACCTTAAATCACACTGCACGTAGTCACAGAACGAGCACCCGCATGGTAAATGCCATCGTCATGTTTCAGGTGAATCAGAAGACTCATCGAAGAATTCATACGGATGAAGTCCAGCGGTAGTTATCACAGTGTTGTTCACAAGTGTTGTAGCATGTCTCGCTTATTGTTATTGATGTCGTGAAGAGAGCAAGGTTTGAAATCGCGTTGGCTTCAATTTTTTACCTTCCTCGATCGCCTTTGCATGCACGTGTGGATGTTTGTGTGTTGGTTTCATAATGCTTCCATGCAGTTTTTTCTAGCAGCGTTTCAATTTTCCCTTACTTGTCCTTTACTTCCATTTTCAGCCGCTCTTTATCCACTTTTCTCTCTTTTCTTCTTGTTTTTCTCAAAGATTGGTGAATGCAAACCATCATTATTCAAAAAAGGTTCCCATTGATAGGTAAGAAACACTTATTTTGGTCATGTAACTGGTAATCTCCGACGGGCCCATTCATAGCCTTCGGGCCGGAGTTATGTCGATTCAAGGTTCGCGGACCATTGCACATTGGAATACTATCTAACAGCCGGTGATCGATGTGCTTTCACCTCCTCGGGGCATCGAAATCGAGCATTGGGGTCCCGTGTGGCTTATATATATTACGTTTTTCCATATTTTTCGTACCATGTGTTGTCATCACTTAGTATCATACTTTACCTCCCTATACAATTCCTTCTTTTATAACTTCCATCGGTGCCTCGTTGTGCGAGCTTGGGGCTGTTTCTCTCGACTCCTTTTTCATGACAGTACTTATTTCCAAGCACCTTTTCGTAGGAAGGGCGACGACGTGATTAACTTATAGCGGTGATGAAACAGAAATCGTCAATGTGCTCTGAAGACTCGTCCCTTCAGCGCTGTAGAGGAGATCAAGTGATTGTCAATGGAGGAACTGATGTTGCTAGGCTCATTCTACCGCATTCTCTTTCTACCAGTCGTTGCCGGTAATTCCTTTCCAGAAGAAAGACTAGGACTTAGAATCTTACAGCGAAAACCGCCTTATTATTAAAAGGAAAGTTTTGAAGATGAATCTTGAAAACAAAATTCTCTAACCTTACTGATTTGCCCCAAAGTTCGGAGGAATGCTGCTGAGGCCATTCTATGGTTCTCACACGAACGTTGAATGTGGGTCGAGTTGGGTGGTACCGAAGACAGAACTAATGGAACTTCACTCCGCTGGAGCGAGCGTGATGATGACAGGGCCTGATTGAAAAGAGTAGGAGCGAGCGCGGTAAAATAACTCTGATTGCTATCCTCTCCAATCGAAGGTAATAGAGCAGTGTCTGTGACGTCTTGACATGCTCAATCTTCGGAAGGTTCACCTGAAAGGGGTCTATTCGAGAAAAGAAAAAGACGAAGAACTCGTCTTCTTCCTCATTCAGAGGTAGTAGCTCAATCGAAACCTTTCTTTCAACGACTCTTTTACCGTAGAGAAGTTTCAGTTTCCTAGCAAAAATTGTGTTCACAACATCCGGCCTTGGGATTTGGCATTGACCAGCAGAGCTTTATTTACCTCGTGACTATTACTCGCAATTGCGTCTCTATGGTTCCATTTAGGCTTAGATGCTATTAGAAAATTGGCCGGCTACTGCTTTTCGTGTAGCACTTTCATGGGATGCTTGCCGTATGTTCCTCCTCCCTTCTGGTCTTTGCTAGGCTCTCCAGGCTTTTTTTTGCTGCAAGTGGCGCACGCATCTAAATTTTCTGGGCTCGGATTTAATTTGAACAGTGAATGCTTCTGTGAAGGTTTCTATGGGAGTGTATAGTCGTTGATGCTTTGAGTAGGGATTTATATGCTCGAATTCATTGCATCTATGCCACAGTTGATGTTTCAGGATGATACCATTTGTCCATCGGATGAGCGTTCGATTGAAGTGATAGAAACTATGATCAATCAGGTTTGTGGAGGGGTCCCTTCACTAGTTTTCTTTGAATAATCGATTCGTCTAAGGTGTTCAACCCAATCAATATTGCCATCCTTTTATGAAATCTCTTTGTAGATCCGTACACTTCACCCACATTCAAAACGAATACACGTTGGTGCCGATGAAGCGTATCATATCGCTGAAGACGACAGGTGCCGCACTCGTCTGACCCGAATGGATTTGGGCGACCCGAGTAGAGCTATCGAAAAGTTGAAGCTTACTCATATAGCCAAGTAAATTCTGACGTTTCCAGCCTTTCTCCCGAGAAGCCTCAATTACAATGGTTTCCAGGGTCGCCCGTCTTGCAAAGAGTGCCGGTTTCAAGGAGGTTTTTGCTTGGAACGATATGTTCGATAAATCACTGGTGGAAGATATGCGTTCAGCTGGATTGGGAGATTTGATCACTCCAGTTGTATGGGGTTATAAAATTGATGTCACGGAAGAAGGCTATTTCCCACCAGGACTGTTTGAAAGATTGTCACAGGTGATCAACAACAATTTGTCGAGAAAAGAAGCTCAGGACATCAAGATTTATGGCAAAAGTCGACGATATTCCCTTTTTTTAAACCACTTTGTTTCTGAGAGCTACCAGTTTGAATTTCTTGCAATTTACCTAAATCATTAGATAGTTTTTTAGGTCTTCCCTGCCATCTACTTTGCGAGTGCCTTCAAAGGAGCCCGCTCCAAAGGCGAAAACTTCATCGACCTCGATCGGTATTTGCGAAATCATATGTCCTATGTGAAGCTATACAGGGATCATAAAGATGTAGGTATTTATCTCTGTTTTTGATTTGTTTTATCTTCACGCTGCGCGACTGCTCGCGTCCGTTCATGGATCAAGGCTCCATTGCCTATAATCGAAAACTATGAAGAGCGTTTTTTCTTAATCGCATTTTCTGTAGAGTATCAGTGGACGTGTTGGAGGCATAATTCTTACTGGATGGCAACGTTACATGCATCATGCACCATTATGTGAACTGTTGGCAATCTCAACTCCATCGTTAGTCACTGATCTCGTATATATTCAAGATGTTACACGTGATCGCAATGAGATGTGGAGTTATGTCAGGGTTTGTTTTTTGTTTTGATGTTTTATTTTGTCGAATTTTGGTTTGGTTTTTTGTTGTTCCACCTTGAAGCCTTGGTATACTTCGTTTTTCCTTCCCATTCTTCTTTGATTTTTTTTCCGGTCGTAGGTCAGAGAAGTGCGCACTCATCAGCCTTGCTCCTTTTTTCCCTTAATTTGGGTTTATGTCAGCAATGAGCGGAGATATTCTGAGCTTGAAAAAACCATAATCACGATGGCGTCCCTTGCAGTTGGTGCTCTTACTGAGCTCGGGCTATTGGTTCAAGCTCAGTAAGAGCACCAACCTCTTTGGTCGGCAGGGTTGACCTCAAGTCCAATAGCTCAGGCTGGTCTAGCAAGAGCACCAACCTCTTTTTATTGCTTCTCGCCAATAAATTTTTTTATTTTTGTTTTTGATTTTCTTATTTCTTTGCAAGGCGGCATTTTAGGATATATTGCACTGCCCAGATAAAATGGATCAGCTAGTATCTGCGTCGACAAGAATAGAAAATATGACATACATTCCTCATAGAGATGCCTTTTTGAAGGTGTGCGATTTCAAGGGCAAAGAGCTCTTCAAATTGGTAAGTCAGACGATGTTAGCTTAATTTTGAATTGTGCTATGTTTTCGGAGGCTCTCATAGGCACTCACGCTCACGAAATCAGTGAAGAGTGCAGCCGGCTGCTACCGCAGACTATGGCTGAAGTTCAAGCGATTGGGACGTATCATTAATAAGAACTGCTTTAGATAATGGACGATCTGCATAGGTTGGAATGGAAGGTGGAACGGTTCTGGGGTTGGTCAAATATGACAGCAACTCTCAATCAGGAAGTGGAAGACTTGTCTAACAACGTATAAAATGGCCTATATTCGAATACTGCTTCCAAATGTATCAAAGAAGGCTTGTTGTGTTTTCAGATTGCCGCGGAACTGAAGAAATTCTACTTCAGTCACGATGTCAATGAATTTCTCAGTACGAAACTATTCAGCCTCAAGGAAAAGCTCTTACGACGGGTAGATGACGAACGAGACAGTACACCGATTTCATTGCGCCAGTAATTTTTTTCATTTCGACAGAATTTCCACGGATGCATAGGTCTTATTTTTTACAACAGTTTTAGGTTTCTTCGCATAGCTATGCATGTATAATTTGGAAGGTTAGTAGATCTAGTTACTGCATCATTAGATCTGTCCGATCCTCAAGATCATCGAGCACATGGACTGTTTACACAACTTTTGCAATGATGAAAAGGTTTTGGCGACTTATACCAAGCGCCTTTCATTATTTTCACTCCGTTTTACAGCCCTACATATACAGGATGCTCCAAAATTACGGGCGTCGATTCATGGCAATATATTTGAGCTTCTCAGCTGAGAATGACAATGAAATACATATACACGTTTCCTAACATGTGCTACAACATGCCACAATCACATTTCAAAATATCCCCCATGAGCGCGGATAGAGGCTCAAAGTTTGCTCTCAAACTCCTTGCGTGTTGCCCGCAGGCATCCTCCATTTCTTTCCTGCCCATCTTGAGTCTTGTTTTTTAGAATCCCAAACTGGGGCTGCAAATCCGACAGGCCCTCTTCTAATCAGGGATCATATGAACGAGTCAAGTGACTTAAGATCTGTGAAGCGGAATGGCCATTCCTCTTGCTAGTGAAGTCGGGCAGCTCGAGTCGGCACCGCTAGCGAGCGAGCTTGCAACTGTGGGCTGTAGTGCCGTCCTGTTGAGGAAACTACGAGCTGTTTCCGAAGATGGTATCGAATCAGTGCTCCAGTACATCCATCAGAACACCAACACCCTTTGAGCGCAGATCTTGTTGTTCTGACAGCAACTTTTTTGTGGGAGATTGCACGTTCTATGTTCGCAGAAGCTGATCGTTTTATTTGTTGAGGAATAGTTTTTTCATAAAAAATTTTTAATTAGAGAGAACGATGAAGGGTTGCGTGTCTCCACTTGAGTGAGCTACCAATTTCTGCATTTTTTGGCCCTTCACCGTTTGTTGAGATCGGAATTGAAGCGGCACATCTGCATACGATAAAAACGGTGATCAAGCTTTTGCTTGAAAACCGCCTCACTGACAGCCTCGATGGGTCACCACAAATCAAGGCCGATCCGCAGACAGACCATTTTAATGGTCCTATCTTTGGAAACACTATCCTTTCCTCTTCCTGGTTTGTCTTTCTTTAAATTTTCTTCTCCGTATCGTTTAAAAGCCTTCTGTATGAATGCTATATAAATCACGAGAAATCTCGTTTTCATGCCTCTTAGAATCAATACATATACACAGTTTTTTTGAAGTAGCGGGGGTAGCATGTATTAGTGTTCCATTTTCTACAGAGTGTCCCAAAATTAATGGCACCGATTTATTGCAATATATTTCAAAATTCTCAGCTGCGAAAGACTATGGAATCTCTATGCACGTTAGCCAACACTATGTGCTACAAGATGCCACAGTCGCCTTCAAAAATATCCCCCATGAGCGCTAATAGAAGTCAAAGTTTGCTCTCGACTTCATCGCATGTGGCACGCAGGCATCCTCCTCCATTTCTTCCCAGCCATTCTTCAGCCTTTGCATTCTAGGACTCCAAACTGGGACTGCAAACTCGACAAGTCCTCTTCTAACCAGGGACCAGTCGTGGGGTCAAGTGAGTCAAGTTCTGGAAAATAGGATGACCATCCCTCTTCATCAATGAAGTCGGGCAGCTGTCATCGAAGAAACCACGAGCGGCTTACCCTTGCCAGCGATTTTCTCGGAAAACATCATTTTACTATTCTGATAGCAACCATTTTGTGAGATATTACACGCTAGGCGTTTCTTTCCAGAACGCGAACGTTTTGGATGTTGAGGAATGGCTTGATCTCAAAAAATTTCTTGACCAGAGAAAACGACGAAGTGTTGCGTGTCATCACTTTCGACTTTCTGCATTTTTGACCCGGCAGTATCTGTTGAGATCGGAATTGAAGCGGAATTTCTGCATACGATAGGAGCGGCAGTAGAGCTCCTGCATGACATTCTTCCATCGCGATAACTCCATCGCGATAACTCCTGTAAGCCGTACCCGTTGACTTCCTTTTGATGGGTCACCCAGAATCCCGACCGATCGGCAGACAGACCATTTTAAAGGCACTGTTCACGAAAAAATGGTTTCGGAGATTTGCACATGGTTTGAATTCGACGCCCCCTCTGATACCATTTGTGCAGGAATGAGGTCGGAAAACGGCTGGGTGGGGCACAATAAGCGCAGTAACAGTGGGGGACGGGAGGCCTCCGCCCCTCCCTAGGTTGACTACGAGTTCTAATTGTCCTTCACCACTTCCGCATTGGAGCGAACTTGGTGAAAAGTCGATTAGCTGGTTGGCAAATTCCAGAGACGCAATGTGTTGTCTGCTATTGCAGACAACACATTGCGTCGCCTTCGCCGAACACTCCCTAACCGCCGTTATTTCAATGTGAAACTCGTCCAACCCCCTCTCCAGCTCTTTTTTTTTGACCCTTTGCAACTCTTTTTGTTCATCGTTTTTTTGCGCTTTTTTCGTTGTTATCGCTTTATTCTAGAGTAGTTCTATCAATTCCAGTCAAAAAAGGGTTCCCCTAAATTTATTGCTAACGGTGCCTTTAATAGTCCTATCTTCAGAAACGTTCTACCTTTCTACCTTTCCTGGTTTGTCTCTGATTCAAGCTTTTTTTCAGTATCGCTTAATAGCCTCTTATACGGTTATTACAAAAATCCCAAGGAATTTCATAATGCCTTTCCACCTCTCGCGTGTCAATGATTGCAAGTGGCATTGAATGAGCCTCCTCCATCTGAAAGATATTGGGAGTTCCACATCAGTAGCCATGCATATTGCAAGGAAACCTTCTTATGCAGCTAATTAATAACAGGTTATGTAAGTTTGATATATTATTTCTACCTTAAAAATTCCTGAATTTCGGCGCCAATAGGTTTGGGACACCCTGTAGTTCGCTTGTTTTTGAATGTTCATCACTCGTTTGTTTAATCAGCTTCAGATTCATTCTAGTCGAATAATTGCTACGACATGAGAGCTTGAACAGCTGCTCATGCAGGATCCTCCAGCTCTAAAGTTTTCCGTTCATAAGCAGCGAGTTATCGTCTCCTATGTACGTGTTCTACCCGGGTGGCATGACTTCTCCCCGGATTCCCGGGGCCAGCGGCAGTGGTTCCGCGGCGACTGTTCTATCCTTCCATCGGGAATTCAAATTTTTCCCGTTATAGCGCGGGATCGCGTGCGGCGAGCGCGACACGCCGTTCGGGAAGGAGGTACCAGACCCGTTCTACACACCTTGATATACTCTCCTCATCCTAGCTACATTTTAGATAATTATATAAGATTATAAGTAATTTTCATCCATTTAATAATAAGCCAAGCTTATTATTAAATATTAATTGATCAAGTAACACAACTACAGGTCTGCATATTTAAGCTGATCCTTATCGCGTCGTAGTTGCAGTGAAGCTCGTGTTAGATGCGAATCTTTAATGCGCTATCGATCATAAACAGGTTCCTAGACCACACCAAGATGATAGATCTTTCCAAGACTATAATTATGCTGGCATCCCAGCACTGGGCTCGATTGGTAGAAGATCTTCAATGATGCAGTTATCACTCCTAAGCTTGATGGGATTCAGTAGTTTAGTAGTTGTCTCCCGACATCATATTGTATATTTTCTGTTTCATTGCATGTCGGGTGTTCCGTAACTGTGCCGTTATTCATGAATGATAGAATTAATAGGGCAAAGATTCATATTACAAAGGCATTTCACCAAGTTGTTGTTCCACTTTTTTGTGTCATACAATTGCGTTTTTTTTTCGAACTGGATATTTTGTTGCAGCGAATTTTGTTGTTTGT
The DNA here is from genome assembly GCA_000469685.2 of Haemonchus contortus. NCBI lineage: Eukaryota > Metazoa > Nematoda > Chromadorea > Rhabditida > Trichostrongylidae > Haemonchus > Haemonchus contortus. The sequence goes on along the minus strand of LS997562.1, from coordinate 9,729,837 downwards.
ATTGTGCCTCACGTTTTGAAACATTTCAGATAAATTGTATACTGCCTGTAAGAATTTGCATAAAAATTTTGACTAATTTTATGCGAGAAAATGCTTGTTTATAGATTGGTTCAAATCCAACAGTGGATATCACGGTTGTGCACAGAATGCATTTATAGATATCATGAATACTTTGGATACATAGCAACGTCTAGGCAAGCTCATCCGAGAACTGTGGTTTCGATGCCCATAGCAACGCATCCGTTTATGGTACCCCTTCGCGATCGTTTTAGAGGTGCTCAATGTTATCCGACTCCACACCTCGCTAGCGTCACCAGAGAGAGAATTTATTCCCGAGTTGCTGCGGGCGGGTGCATACACGCAGTATGTCTTTGATAGTAGTCTCACTCCATCAAAGTGCACTGACCGTAATCAACGACTAGGACTGCACCTCAGTCGTCCGAATCTGGCCCATATATTGGGTGCTCCAATCACCCATTGAATTGTTGCGATGGATACCTGCTACCCCTTGGGACATGAATTATACACCTCTCAGGACCAACATGCAATTGGCTACGCTGGCCATGTGGCGTCCAAGCTACCGTTATTGATCCGCCATTAGCGGGCTTGGCCAACGCCAACTCTAAACACGGCGAGTTGACGACTGAGCCTTTTGCTGCGTTTTCTCTTAAAGTAAAAGTTCAGATGTCTTTTCCTCTGTTTTGTGGGGTCTCATAGCGAGATTGAAACGTTTGATTAAGACCAGCGTCGAAATTGCACTATTAGAACTGGTAGGAAGGAATTCACGACTACCGTAATAGTAGCTGAAGTGTTTTCACGATCTTGCCAACCTCCAGCCAATGAGAGAACAAGTTGAAGGCAGTCATTTGATCCAGTAGAAGTCCAGGTTTTTCATTATCTGTGTACTACATATAGACAGTGGGACAGAGAATGCAGGCATAAATATTCTGCGTAATTTGGAACTGATATGTTTAGAAATCCAAAGTTCTCCTGAATTAATGGTATTTTCACTCCGCCCACTCGATGTGCTCCCATAACGGTTCTTTTAGCTGCTGGTGTTCCTCGAAACACACCTTGATCATTTAGAAATTCTAACGAAGGTGAATCGATTTTGGCAGAACGTTGTCGTTTACAAACATGACTATTCATGAGCGTCACCTTGGCTCAGAATGTAATCGCTGCGCCACCAAAACAAACAAGGGCGGCGGGAAGGGATGGTTTCATAGCCTACTGACTTGTTGCAACCACCCACTCATCGACCGTCTGCGCCCCTGAGCTCCCAATTATGTTTCGAATGGACTAAACAAGAGACCCTTCACCTCATGTTTCTACATTTGGAAGAGTAATATTTACAAACAACTTTATAGTCGAGTGGACTACTTTAAAGGATTTTTCAATGATCAAATTGTTTTTAGATCGGGATTCATGAAAAAACGTTCAGATGACACTGATCTTCTGATACATTCTCGACATTCTACTCAATACAGTATTGGTAAGTTACCAGTTAAGTTCGTGTATCACTGAATTTTGATAGTAAAAATATATACTTTATTGAATTCATTGATAATGTAGGGCAGTTTCAATTTTCCTTCATTTTCTAATGGTGCAAAACAGAAATTTGCACGAAGAGCGTATTGGTCATAGCTACAGGGAGTTGATTTCATCATTCAACCGTCAAGCCTACGTGCTCACCCCTTCCCTAGCTTCGATAGGACCCCTCTTGTAACAAATAAGCTAGTGATCTAATACGACATGACCTTTTTTTAGTGAACTCAGATCAATTTCAATAAAACAGCTATTAGCACCTTTTTGTTACGAATTCCGACGAGTTATTACCAGGCACGGAGGCAGCGACGCTAAATAGCGTGGGTGAACTAAAATTTTCACAAATACCTGTGAGCCAACACCCAACCATGTGTCTTTTCGGTGAATAACGTTACACGAAGAATGGCCTTCGGCGTGTGCAAATATGTGGCGCTTTTGCTCGTTATCATTAAGCTATGACGTTTCGCGTATTCACAAGCTCCTTGATTCATTCATTCGTCGCTTCCGAGGTGGTTCGGTCATTCGTGATTCATATCAACACTAAAACTCTGAAATATTTTGTGTAATGGACATCGAATCGGAGTCTGGAGAATTGCTTGAAGAGGACGAAACCGGTAACTTTTGCCTTTATGGAAGTGGAAGACAGAGTTTAAATTAAATTAAATTATTTCGAGATTTAAAAGCATTTTGGTTTATCGCCTGATAACTGGCGAAACTGAAAGGATGGAGGGGATAGAGAGGAGGCAATCAAACTTCTCTTTTGTTGTAGTGACTGAAAGGTATTCTCCGAGTTGCAGTCAAGGCGTGTTCCAAGAACCTGTTTGTTATCCCTCATAATCTTTCGATCTACATTTCAATGTCGCGCAAGATTATTTCTGTTCAAGAAAGGCTTAGTAGTTGCTATATCAGTATCAGTTATGACTTGATAATAATTCTACGATACATCTTTAGACGTCGACGCTTAATTTTTCTAATATTCGTTTACCCCTCCTAAGTCTTGGGAAAATTCTTCTTTGTTAGAGCGTCTTCATGTCCAAAAGGTCAGATGTGTATTTTGGCGTGTTTTGTATGTTTACGTGCTGTTTCTGTGGGTTTGATGCTTTATTTGTGTGTTTTCCTTTATAGATCAAGACCCGTCTGATGCCGAACGTGGTTATGACGAGATGAAGTTACGTTCACCATTTACTCCATGGCCACATGTATTCAATCTTGCGAATTGTATCGTCGGGGTATCAGTGTTGGCGATGCCTTTCGTGTTTCAGCAGGTGATTCTATCTTCGATGAACCCTTCTTTTTTGTTCAGTTTTTTTCAGTCTGTTTTTTGCCCTGTTTTTTTTTATTAACGGTCGTGTGTAGCGTTGACATTCTGTGTATGTTATTGAAAATTCATTTGCATACAGATGTCTGATGAGTAATCCGTCCCTCTATTGATCAATTAGGCTACTATTGAGCGGGCCAGAATGATTATTCCTGCTTGGTTTTCATGCAAACTAGGGATTGTTTTCTTGTTCCGTTCTGAATCCTGCTAGTGGTTAACGGTTTCAAAAGTTTCTACTCCGAGCAAGTGAGGTGTACGTTGTTTTCGAGCCGCGGCAAGTATATTTTTTCTCACGGGAGAGGTAGAAAATGTAACCTTTTGTCGAATTCATTTGGATGCCGGTGATTTAAGCCCTTTCTAATTTTTTATTTCGTATTGGAATTGTTTTATAAAGACATGAGAACGAAATCCCAGTAAAAGGCTTTCACAACGAGTCTTTCTGACCCCTCCCTCATGTATGAACGTTGGATCACGTTGAGCCTACGGCCTTGAATTGAAACCAATCAAGGCTAGAGTTCGCATGAGCTTTGCAAAAAGCAATGGTAACTTCATCTGAGTATGGTCACGATGTTGAGCGTTCTTCAACCTTTTAGCGGTAACCTATCCAAACACCAGAGCCTGGCTTGTCTTGAAGTAATTCAGGTTCCTGAACAGCTTTGTTTTTTCTGCTCCGGATGGTCTGAGTTCTGTCTGATCGGTCTTTTTACCTATTATTTCAATATCTAGCTATGCCATGCTAATGACCTATTAAGATAGAACCGAATTTTAATTGGATTTCAGTGTGGTATTCTCCTGGCTGTGATAATGATTGGAGCGTGTGCAGTGTTAACGAAATATACTTGTCATTTTCTATGTAAAGCAGCGTTTTTGTCCAGGTATGTTTGCAGCTTCTTTGCCGTGGTATTCATAACTTGACTCATTTGAAATACTGCTGTGATTTCCCAATTAAACCTCATTTAATAATTTTTTCTCAATACAGAATTATATTGTTTTCTTGCCCATAACTTTCTATTTCAGTAAGCACAGTTATGAAACGTTGGCTCTTACGGCTCTTGGGCCAAAAGGTCGACGATTTGTCGAATTGTCGTTGTTGTCGTTTCTTGTTTCGTCCATTGTGGCATTCTTAGTTGTAATAGGTATCGTTCGATTTTTTTTCAATTTTTTCTTTTGTTTTTTTTTCGATTATTTATCTTCTCCAAATTTCTGATAATAGTTTCCCATGATGTCGATGTATGTTCAGGTGATATTGGTCCTCATCTTGTGGCGGATTATTTAGAGTTAGAAGCACCTACTCAACGGTTGCGAACGCTTGTGATGGTAGGTGTTCAGGTTACGTTATCGAGCCTCAGACTGAGCGTTTAGGGTTGGACTCAGAATTGCTCATAACCATCTCTTAGAATCGTTCGGTGCTCTTTTTTTTGCTAGTTTTATCACCATTGCCTCGATTCGTGTGCCCAGTATTGTGAGCCCAACGTCGTGGTATATGCGATCTAATCTGACTAATATATTCGCATGTGAAGTTCCGCGAATTTTCCAAATCCCACTTTGACGATGTCTGAACGCTAGAAAAAGGAGAGATTACAGAGTTCAAAGCGTGGGGTTGAAAAATAGGGCATCAGTAAAGTGCTCTGACCTTGGTGAGCAGCAGTCGAGACGAAGCGGTCAAAGAATAGTCTATCAATAGCCTCAGAAAGGCCAAACCGAGTCATAGGATTTTGCTCGACAATGTTCCTTTGATTATCAGGGTGGCAATGCTCGATATGGCCTTTCTGAGGTTATTGATGGGCTATTTTTTCAACTTTTAAGAAGTGTCATACGGTGATGGTAATGGATTGTTGAGAATATTAATTTGACATTGGGTGCTGTAGATCTTACGTGAGGTAACAATGCGCGGTAACAGCAAATACGACGAGCGAGTTTCAATGGCAAGATCAAACCTTACGCTTCCTTCGCTTCTGCCTTTTAGCCATTTTTTGGCGCAGTTTTATATGAGCTGTAATTTTTTCATTGAATTTTTTTATTGACTCTTTTTTTAGGTTGTGGTCCTACTGCTTGTCATTTTCCCGCTATGCCTCATCAAGGATCTCGAAAAGTTTTCTGTTATAAGTTCATTTGCTGTATTATTTTATGCGATTTTTGTTGTTCGAATGGTTAGTTCATATTTTCTTATGTGTTCATAGATTACATAATAATTACTTCACACGGAAGTTCGAAGTTAATGTTTCATGCAGGTACTAGAAGCCCTGCCAGCTTTATGGGATGGAGCATGGAGTATGAATGTCGTTTGGTGGCGTCCGAGCGGATTTCTTACATGGTACATTGATATTTGCATTCTTTTGTTTTGTGCTTCTTCCTCTTACAGTAAAGCCCGAACCTTTTTTGAGTAGTTCCAATCATTTCAGCCTTCCCATCGTATGCATGGCTTTGTCGTGTCAAACGCAACTTTTCTGTGTTATTGACTGCATTCGTGACGCAACCGTGTCTCGGGTTGATGCGGTCGTCTCAGGAGCCGTAAACTTTTGTTCAGCAATGTGAGTCTACCTACATGTTCCGTTCTTGGATGATAGCGTGCTAATCAGGTGCCATAAGGCTTTTGATAGGTATTGAGCATAGTTGGAAAGGAGGATAGGATTTTCCTACATGTAGCTTGTTCCAAATGAGACGCTGTGTCGAAAGTACCACTTGTCGTTTTTCATGCGAATGGATCTACCTACAAAGTCTTTATTCAATATTAAACTTGCTGAAGGTACAGTTTCCTTTTAGGTATGCCGGAGTGGGAACATTCGGTTACGTGGCCTTCTCTGCTCGGTCCCTTCATGGTGACGTGCTTGTCGAATTGGAGTCGTCCTTCCTGACCCAGCTCTTGAAGCTGGCGTTCATGTTATCGATAGCGATTTCTATACCGCTGATGTTGTTTCCGGCACGGATTGCTCTTTTCAACTTAGTGCTGCGGCCGGTGAGTACTGTAAAAGATTGTTTCCATTTCTTTTCCAACTCAAAAATTCAATGGATTTCCTCTATTCAATAAGTGGAATTCATTTAAGACATTTGAAGGAGTTGAAGATGTACCTTATGTGGTGTTTGGTTCACAAAAGGTGAGCGGAACTGGATGATTTCAAAAATTGAAAAGATTGAACCGGTCTTTAACTGATTACAACTAACTAAATTACATTTTGAAACCGATTTGTTGTAACCTTGCTTTTAATCTTGCGTGAATTTAGCTTGTTTTAATAAGTATTTTCATATTTTTGTTTTCAGACTAACTGCGAGCTGCCAGTGTCGCATGCCATGCGTTTTTCAACATTTCACGTGCTTACCTTTGTCATTTTATTGTTCAACCTGACTGTCGCTCTACTAATTCCTAATGGTGAGTTGTATCCCATTCTTCGATTTGTTTCCGGTATATTTTGTGTTTATGTGGGATTCCCTGTACAGTGATCAGCGACTAGATGAATTTGAAAAAAATTGTAATCTTTTTGATCATGGACTTGGCCTTTATTTTTTCTCGCTAAGCCTTGTATAAAACCTTCACCAGAGCTGTCTATAACCTTTTGAGTTGACTTAGCCCTTTTTCTCTTCTCATACCAAAGGCCTTTTGGCATGGCCTCTTTGTGATGATCAATACACGCGTTAGAATGTAGATTTTACAGCCCGAACTTGGAATAGGGCTCTCGAAAATTTGGAACTTCTTGCAGAAATTCTTCAACAAAAGTTAATAAAATAGGGAAAGAATAATTTCCCACCACGACAATCCTAGACTGCACTTCGCCTAGGGGGGGAGGCGCTGCTAAATTCATAGCAATTGCAACGGATCCTTCAGCGCTTGCCCTATTCTTCAGTTACTTCATCTAATGGAAATTAGTTCTTTTTTCTTACAAAAATGGAGTAGCATTGCTTGCAGACCTCTTGAGTTCAATGATAGTGGTATTTGTTAAGAATAACGGAAGTTGAGAAGTGTCGTTGAAGATTCTATTACTATATATAACGCGTTAAATGTTTCTGTTAGTTTGTCTGTGTATATCTGTGTGTCTGACCGGAAATTGATAACTTCGGTTGCCATGGACCTAGGGAGTTCAAATTGAGTAAGAGTACAGCCGATAGAATGGGAACACTTATGGTGGGTGGCAGGACCGCAGCCCGCCCACAGTGGCCGAGTGGGAGGGGTTTGAGCGGAAAATCATAGCTCCGGTTCCTGTGAACCTAGAGCGCTCAAATTTGATGGGTATGTAGGCGGCAGGATAGAACCACTTATGGCGGGTTGCAAGACCGGGGACTCCATCCACATGAGGCGGGGTTTGTGCGAAAAAATTAAGCCTGGACCTAGAGCTACCATATTCGATAGAAATACAGGCGGCAGGATGGGAGCACCTATGCAGGACTTGAATCTGCTCACAGGAGGCGAGGCATGGGCAAAAAAAATGTGGTATTTTCGAATTGAAGCGCAACTTTTGGTCGGGAATGAATAACTCTTTCCCGTCTACCGAAGCCTCCGAATTTGAAAAGGGTGCAGGCGGGGAGGCCTTTATAATACGCGAATGAGGGGAGTCCGGCGTCAGTTGAGCAATCCGACTGGTAATCTCTTTACTGAGCTCTTCCCACTTCTGCAGTTTCTGTTCGTAATTTTGTTGACTTCATATGATGTGGCGGTTGTGTTGTTGCGGTAGGTGAATGACAGCTCATATTCGCTAAAAAATGTGATAGAACTGAGAGATCAGCTCGCATGGGAGACGTAAAATGAAAATTTTCCCGAAATGTTATTCTTTTCAGTGGAATTTATACTGGGGCTGACTGGATCACTGATTGGCTCGATGGTGAGCATAATTATACCATCGCTTCTTTACTTGGCTGTAGTGAAGAACAGAGAACACTACAGCGTGTCATACGCGAAGGTATCCTTCCTTGTCATCTTCTTTATATATGATTATTGCTGTTAAAGTTACTCTCTGACAGATATGCTTGGTAGCCGGTTTCTTCATATTGTTAGCAAGCACATGGGCTACTCTGCAAGTTGAACAAACATCGCATGTTGTTGAAAAAGTGAGTTTTCTGAGATGTATTCATTGCTCAAGGCTCAGTGACTATGAGAAAGGCAGTGATGTAGGACACGTATGGTTCCCGAACACCGCAGAAGGTAAGTATAGTCTCAAAAGTCAGAGTGGCATCTTAAAATTCAAATTTTACTGGTTTTCGCTTTTTTTCTGATGCTTTGTAAGAAAGTATTACGAATCCATGTGATGGAATTTGATGGACCAGTCCACTAGTCGGGACATTTATTTTCGATCAATGTTATGAGGGTCTCCACCTAAGTTTTGGTTAAAACTTCTACATTTACCTGAGCTGATTTACCGGTTTTCCTTCCAATTGTCTAGTTTGGCAATGGACACCAGCAGGGCGCAACGGTGAAACGGAGCCAGCTGAATTTTTCCGCTGATAAACAACACTCTAGAAAAGCAGAGTGTTTGTGCTTCCATTTATTGTTTATACGAAACACCGTACTGTTGCCTGCGATTACACGCACCAACAATCAGCGGCCCTTTCAATAGAATGATTGTTTACTGCATATTCAGCCGATGCCGAAAGATACTGGGATTGACAAGCCGGCATTAAAATCGCTGCAGAAACTCGAAGAGAAGGTGTTGAATACGAATTTGAACATTTCTGCGGTAAGTAGTTTCGTTTACAATTTCTTTTGCTTTGGTACTTGTTAAGCCATCGCATTTTTCAGAAACTTGATAACATTGCTGACTTAGCTGCAAAAGGAAAGGATAAAGAAGCGGCTCATTTGCTGGTGGAAATGAAGAAAGAAAGAAAAGAGCAAGAAGCTCTGCTAAAGAAACAAGAGGAGATTGTGCAAGAGTTGCACAAGCATGTTGAAGAGCAGGTAAAAGGTAGGTGTGAAGGTTACTTGGAGAACGGTCTTGGAAAGTTGATTCCCATGTTTCCCATGTTTCCCCTGTTGTGAGTTTAACGTGTGGGAGAAATCACATTGATCCAAGCACTGAAAGGGGTGTTGGGAGTAGGCAAGCTGCATTTTAGGATGATACCGAGAAATAGTGAAAGGGGTTATGACCTGATCAGAGGGAGCCTTGTGATGGAAGACAAGCTGGCGGCGTAGGAAACAAAATCCTCCTCTTGATCCCTCAACTTTTTTCTTTTTTTTTTCCTTAAGAGCCTTCACAGATTTGCCATTGTCAATTATTTCAGCGAAAGAGTCTGGAGAGAAAGAAGTGTCGAAGGCGAAGCCACGGCAAGCAGAGAAGAAGCCAAAAGAATCGGTGAAATCGGTAGAACTAGAGAAGAAAGCAGAACCCGTCAGTGCTATCCTGAACGTTACCCAGAAGGTCGAAGCCATTGTACAGGAGAAGGAACTCACCTCGGAATCAATTGTTGGACCAGGGAACGTGAATGGCTCTCTTGATGCGGGAATTGGAACGAAAAAAGTCGTTGAACATCGGGAAGCCTAAGAGGGGTTGTAGTAATTGCAATAGTGGGTTTTTCTGGGTACACTCGAAAAGGCAGAAAATAATATTGACCCCAAAATTAAAGCGGGAATTGGCTCATTTTCGCCGAGTGGCAAGGTGTCCTGCCCGTGTGGGACGCGTTCGGTCGCGATGTGTTCGAATTCATTCCATCGGTCAGACCTTTGCTACATGCGTCTCAGAAGCATCATTTTGGAAATCACGCGGCTTAAACCCAACCCCCCCCCCCTCTCTATAATTCCCGTATGGAGCGATAATCGAACAATCCGTAACCCACAACTTTCAGACGTACCAGCCACTAGGGCTCGCTAACTATCTTTTTCTCAAGGCGCACTTAATTTGGCAATCTTAATGGCTTAACTAGAGGTACCCTTCAAGTACAGGTTATGAGCATCAGTAATTAGTACAAATGTACAACAACAATTGAACTGTTATGCCCAGTTCACATTATTCACTTGTGTCGTGATGCTTTTTTTGTATTTTTATTATTATGGGTTAGGTAGATAAAGGATAAAGTGTTTCGGAGGTGGACTAGGTCAATCAAAGCCTTCCGTCCCTCCTGGATGGGTTAGGTTGTACCAGACTCGTCTGGGAGGAAGAAAAACTGCCGTGCATGGGCCGACCTCCGCAAGACATTGTATAGGCCACATGCGTACTCAATACGCCACTACGATTCTGAATGGATGTCGAATGCAGGGCACATTCCTCAGACGAGGTCGGACAACGCCCAAAAACTTTATCCCTTATCTTTTGTCCTTTATGGGTTGAGTGTTGGTGTATTTATCACTATATTTATCACTATAAGCTTCTGTAAAACTTCGTTGAGCTGATTTTTTTCATTGAATCCCTTGCACGGGTTTTTTGTTTGTATGTGATTTTGTCCCTGAAAGAAATTGCAAAGCGTTGGAAATGGAAGTGTATGGCCAAGTGGTAAGAGGTCAGGATGGCCTAAAGTCATGTGTGATCATTCCTAATTAGTCACGTCGAACCTCCATGGATCAGTCAGCGTTCTAAGAAACAGTAGTAAAAAGTCATTTTTTAACACTACAGAAAAGTGTAATATTTGACGAAAGTTCTCGAGTTTGATGGTTGTTTTACAGTGAATTCAATGAATAAAGTATTGAATGTTGGCTTTCTTCAGTTATGACAGATCTGTTCGAGGCGGCTTACAGTCCAGTTCTTGAGTTATACAAATATGTGAAGTAATAAGTTTTTCAAAATTTGTTACAGTTTATGCACTGCATCATACTTGCTTGAGGTAGCCGCGTTCCAACGGTCGCACGTACGCGAGCGGCAATGGTTTCGCGGCCATTACCGTAATCATCCACTGAGAATTCGGATCTATGCTTGCACTGGCCGCTAAGACGTGCGGCGGATGTGGCCAGTACTGCACGACGTTTGGGAACAAGGTCACATCCCTTGCATGGGTACTGATCATGGTAAGTCGTTGTGAAAGGTGCCATTCATTGAGGGTTCATTGATGTTAGTAGTATCTCATGGTTTTCAAGTGTTGGTTACGGTAGTACCCGGAAATAATGGGCTCCGACGTACTGGTGCTTGTAAAATAATCTGTGAAAAAATGGCGACTATAATAGATGCCTTCCAAAAGACTGTTTGGGTGGGCAAGATTTGTTGCACAGAAACCTGTTAAGTAGTATCTGCTCCTAAGGTCGAAGAAAGTAAACAATGTGTGCCAGAGGTTCCGTTCGAAGTTATTGCGCCGAAACCGATGGGAACCTTGGTGTCGCGACCCCGGTCCCTATGGCTGAACTGCATCGGCGGCGGGACCCAAGGTCACGCCAGAATGTGGGTATTGTAAGGGCCCACACTCCCTCTGGAGGGGTAAGTCGCACCTGAATGCCTTACTGCCTGCCACTGGGACACTTACGGGGCCCTAATCCCCTCCCGGCTCTGCTGAGGACTAATAGGATACATGATGCAACTTATGACCAAAATATTCCGCGTTAAAACGCGTGATTGAGAACTACACTATTGTAAGTATACGGTTTATGAGAATAAACATATTATAGAAACTGTTATACACTACATGGAAATTATATACGAAAAGGATGATGCAATAGAAATGAAATGGAAAGAGAAATAAAAGGATGGTCAGCAACTAAAGTCAAAACATAGCCAGAAAAGGGGTACCGCTGAATTGACGTGTCGAAGTTGTTGGCTTCAGCTGATGATGATGTTGTTCTTCGCATCGACTGAGACTGACACGGGACGGCTGAAGATCCGGGCACCGCTGATGGCAATAAGAACCGGTGCAGAAGTGGCGACGGCTGAAGATGACGAGCGCACCACGTGCGGAGACGGCAGCAGCGACGACTCACATACTGACACAGACGACACTGACTGATGATGAAATATTGCCAACGTGGCTAACGTTCCCGCGCTTCCGGAAGCTTCTGCCATTTGAACGTACTGCGACGCGGTTCCGCATTGGAGCACGATATTTTCCAGCGGGGGCTCACGGTCGCACGTAAGTCGCGACACTCCGGGGCCAGACAAATTGCGACTGCTGGAGCGGCGATGGAACGGCTGACGACGTGCGACAATGCGTGTGACGACTGATGACGATTGGCTTCTGCCTGACTGAGTGCTGACCAGAGAGGAGAAAAAGAGAAAAACAAATACAAATTACATATACACACAAATATATGATGAGGTAATGGAGTAAATATAGGTAGATATATGTGAGCTTCACGAGTAAAGCATGGGGAGGTAAATGACCGGTAGGAACTGAGATATAAAAAGGAGATTACATAGTAAATGAGCTAAATAAGAAAAGTAAATACAATAAAAACGAATATGCATGTATCACAACTGACTGCATGAACTGCACTGGTGTCGGGTGGAATTGGACACGACTGAGGATAACGACGTTGACTGACGTTGCACAATTGTGGCTCGACTGACGATTGGCGGCAATGACTGATATAAACTTTGACGGATTAACGACTTGAAGGAGATTTCCTACGAGGCGTCCTTCACGCCAAGGGTCATTACAAGTGCGAGGGAGAGATACTAAACCTCGCTTGGCCAATTCGGCAGGGGGGGGTGATGTTATTCCCAACGAAGTGCAATGCTCAGAATGGCGATCTCTCAACGCCGGGGTATGATCTTAACCCAAATCCCACTAAGGGTCAATGCAGAAAGTTGCGCTGATGTTGATGGCGGCAAGTACTGAAGTCGACAGATCTGACGTCAGGACGTTGGGGGCGATGACCAGCATCGGCAAGAACTGATGGTACGGCAACAGCTTACTGACGACAGGAACTGAGGACAACAGGAACTGAGGGTAACTTCGACTAGTCGCGGGTATTCCGGCGGTAGTAGTCCAAATACAGGTCGTACATGTCCTTGAAGAAGGTGTTGTAGTCCATGTCGAAATCTCGTTCCACATAGAGACTTCTGGGGCAGACTGCGGGATGGTGTTTCTTAGATCCACAGAAACGGCACTCGGCGTCGCGACGGCAAAATCCTGGAGAATGGAGGTACAGGCAGATGAGACATCTTCCTTCGTTGACGGCTCTCAATGCTCGGTCAGTAAGTTGCGTAACGACGTTACAGTCCGCTGAGTAGTGGTTCTGACGACAGAAGCAACATCTGATGTGGGAACGATCAACGGGCACAGACTGACGGGTTCCAGAGGGACTGGGGGGAGGCTGACGTCGGCGTGCAAGCACAGACCGGCGACTGCCAGAAGAACTGGGAGACGGGGAACGGCGATGTTGTGGCACGTACTGACGACTCTCAGAAAAACTGGGCGACGGCTGACGGTGATGTTCCGGCACGTACTGACGACTTCCAGAAGGTTCTGGAGACAGCTGACGGTGGTGTTCTTCCAATCGAACTGGAGCGCGATGGTGGTGTGGGCTTCTTCGCGGACTACTCGATCGTGCAGAATACTCCGGTGATGGTGTCCGGGCACTAGTCGACGGTACCGGTGTGGGTGACGCTGAAGTTCTCCAAATCTGCGATAAGGTCCTGGCGAGGCGAGGTTTCCTCGAAGTTTCACCAGTTTGGGTGGACGCGGCTGAAGACTTGAACGTGGTCTGGGTAGATGTTGTCACAGACGATGACAAGTCCACTGGTGATGAGGCGGTGTCACGAACGGTGGCGATTTCCTCAATTTCAGGGGCCTGAACTGACGACTGCGAGATGTCGATTCCATGAAGACGGGCAATAGCTGAATTGATCCTCTTCAAGTTAAGAGCGGTCGTAGCGGTAACTGCGGAGGCGGTGGTACAAAGCAGTTTAATGTCGGCCAAGGTGATGGAATAGTAACTGAGGATATCGACGAATCTTCTGGTGTCCTCGATGGGGTTGAGGACTTGCGGTACAATAAGGTCCATGAGCGTGTTCCGATGGTTCTGAACATTGTAGTACAGCGTAAGGTATTCATCGAAAAGCTGCGTGAGCTTATCGGCTGCTCTCCAATATTCCGGGTGTTTAGCGAGGTCATTCGTAAGCAACTGAAGTTTCTTATTAGCGGCATGCAATCCCTTGAATGCTTGTATGAGGAGGTAGATGGGGTATTGCTCTCCACGTGGGTAATCAAGGTCGGCTTCAGTCAACATTGCGGTTTCCTCGACGATGGCGTCACGAATGATGTTGTAGAACGAGTGACGCAAAAATGCATCTACCATGACGAGATCTCGGGTGGCCAACTGGTCGATGCTGAAGGTACGATCGGCGTTCGCTGCGATGGTAAGCGACTGAGCAATTCTCAAAGACATCCGTTCCGCGGGTGGCAAACTGCGGTCCTGCGAGGCATCATCGTAGGCAGAAGAAATGTCGCGGATCTCGAAGTTTCCTCTCGAGTATTCCAGAATGAGTTCTTGCGGAGTCGGACGGCGACTAGGACGGCGTGCAATATCCGGTTGTGATGGATCCATGTCCTGAGGATGAAACATCTGACGATATCCGACTTGGCTGGAAGACTCTCTGAGGGACATTCCTTGCACCTCGGCGATGGCCAATGACAGCAACGAGTCGTGATCCTGGGCTGGCGCTGATGACGAAGGGCCAGCAACTGAAGACGAACGACCAGGAACTGATGACGAAGAGGCAACAGCTGAGGACGAACGACCAGGAACTGATGGCAACTGACCCGAAGCTGACGGGGGATGACCAGGAACTAACGATGGCGGAGGACCAAAAGCTGAAGAAGACGAAACGGAAGGTCTTACGTGTCTCTGCGTTGTCGAAGCGGTTGTCGGACGAGGAGCTTTCGATGTCGTTGGCAAGCTCGAACGGTCCATAATAGCGTAAGCGAGGGTGTTTCAGATACACCGCTTATCTGAAGTGGAAACTTGATTGACTGAACAACGCGAACACACGAAAATACGATCGTGGAATCGGCAAACGGCGAGGAAACAACTTCAATCGCGATTGAACGACACGTGGAACACGTCAGCAACATGATGGGCCTCAATCCAAGGTACACAAGAATGGCGCAAAGGCATGGATGGTATAGAAAGGCATCGTGTACCGATGATGGTAAATCTGCTGTGAAGGATGGAATTAAAATGGATCAACAGCAATGGAAAAGAGGCTATCTGAGGAATTGATAGAAAGGTCATAGTGTCAGTTATTGGACTGTACAATATCTCGTGGTTTGATATAACGGTGAGCGGACTTAGCTGTTCTCGTCGGTTGGATACGCGGAGGCGGTGACTTCTTGATGACAGTATCCGACGGCGATTCTGCAGCGCTGAGTTCCAGAGGGTGGAGATGGTTGATCGACCTCTTGACGTGATTGCCGTTGGGCAGACGAATGGTAGCGCTTCTGGGTACGCGGTCATGGTTGTAGTTGATGTAGGTAATGACCGCTGGAGTCCACTGTCCACGAGGTAATTGCTTGTCGGCTAACAGGACGACTTCTCCAACGCAGGGCTCACGTGTAGTTGATCTTCCTTGACGAACGCGAGACGTATGACGTTGGGCGATGGCATTGAGGTAATCCTGGGACCAGATGTTCCAGAAATGATCCAAAACTGACAGCGTAGACTGGTACCATTCGACGAGCTGATGATGGGATTGCTCGTAGTGGGTCATATCCTTGAGTTCCAACTGAAGATGGGCTTGTGGTGAGATGAAGTCGATGGGACGCAAGATGGTAGGGGACGATGTTGTGTCCGAAATGGATGCGATTGGTCTTGAGTTGATGATGGCTTCAATCTCACATATAATGGTTTGGAACTGCGGCAATGGGAGTAAAGAGCGTCCGATGGACTTGCGAAATGACGATTTAACAAGTCCAACTAGGCGCTCATAGAATCCTCCTTTCCATGGAGATAGTGGTGTTATAAACTTCCATTGAATGTGACGGCTGGACGAGTAGTTGGAGATGAGTTCCTGTAGGGTGTTATCTGCTGCACAAAAGGTGGTAGCGTTGTCGCTGAGGATGAGAGTTGGGACTCCTCTTCGAGCGATGAAACGTCGTAGTGCGCACAAAAACTCTTGGGTGGAGTTATCCATCACGGTCTCCAAGTGGATTGCTCTGGTTGCCATGCAGGTGAACAGGGAAATCCATACTTTGGACGAGGTGGTAGTAGTATCCTTATAGCGTAAAGGTCCAAAGTAGTCCAAACCGATGTTCTGGAAGGGTCTTGATCGTCGAACTCTCTCCGGTGGAAGACTCGGCATATCTGGGTAACGGTAGGGTAATCCATTGATCTTCTTACAGATGATGCAGAGTCGGAGGACTTTCGAAACGGTACTCCTGATGGCTGGAATGAGGTAGGAGTGTCGAAGGGTAGCGATAGTGGCGTGTGTCCCGGAGTGGAATTGGGACAAATGGGTATGTCGGATAATAAGCGTCGTTAGGGGATGAGATGGAACGAGGAGAATCGCTGACGATGCTGAACTGCATGCGTGTTCCATGCGATGCGGGCAACGAATGAGTCCATCCGCTGAACGATGGGCATTGAAACGAGATAGAGGCATACGACTGAGGATGTTTTCGCACTCACGGTAATGTTCCTTGATGAGGAGTGCTTCAGCAACGGCGAATTCCGACGCAGAGATATCCTTGGTCAAGTTGAACGGAGTGACTTCGAAGCTGGAGAGGGTAGCCTTGATCTTGGTGGCTAGATGAGCGATGAACTTCAAAGCGTAGACTGTAGATCGAACTAGTCTAATGTATCGACTGACGCTCCGAAATCGAAATGGCGACGTATACTGTGGGATGTTAGACAGTGCGAGTGTTTGGTATTCATCCTGAACTTCGTTGTCATTCGCTGGTGGTGTTGCGAAGTCTTGACTTCCAGGCCAACGTGAAGATGGTGAACGGAGGAATGAAGGTCCTGACCACCAAATGTGGTGTCGAGCATGGCTAGTAGGAATTCCTCGAGACGCACAGTCGGCTGGATTGTGTTGTGATTGGACATAGTAGAATCGAAGTGGAATATGGGCGTCGCGAAATTTGTCCACGATAGCTCGGATCTCCATTATCCTATTCCTGACAAACGTGCGTAGTGAGCGCGTCGAATGTATCCAGTGAAGAACTATCTGCGAATCCGAGAACACATGTACCGCTGAGATGTTGATGCGGAGTTGCGTGTGGACAAAATGGACAAGTCGCAGACTGATAAGGGTGGCAAGTAGTTCCATCCGTGGCATGGTGATCGGATTACGTGGTCCAAGTAGGGACTTAGCCATAAGAAGATGGGTGGTCGTAGACGAAAGACTACGGCAACAGAGGTAGACACAAGAAGCGTAGAGACGTTTCGAGGCATCTCCAAAGACGCAGAGTTCGTAGTCGACTGGCGAATCGGCTGATGGAATGAGGCAACGAGGGACCGATGGAATGGGATGAACGAGGTCTTCGGCCAGTTTCTTCCAACGAGCGATGTCGGCATCCTCAAACGGGTCGTCCCATTGGTAAGATTTTATCCACATATCTTGCAGAAAGATCTTAAACGGTGCGAGGAAT
Organism: Haemonchus contortus; assembly: GCA_000469685.2. Classification (NCBI taxonomy): domain Eukaryota; kingdom Metazoa; phylum Nematoda; class Chromadorea; order Rhabditida; family Trichostrongylidae; genus Haemonchus; species Haemonchus contortus. Next base: position 9,712,547 of record LS997562.1, on the reverse strand, counting down.
GGTGATAAAATGCCTAATGGATCAAACGTAGAAGCGTATGCCTTGAGCGCTGTGCGCTTTGAAATAACTTTCTTACGAAGAGTCCGAATTGGGATACGAATGAGATCTTTAGAAACGTCCCACTGAAGTCCTAACAAGGAAACTGATGTCGAAAATGGCATACGATCTTGTATATTGATTGCATCGTTAACGTAGGAAGAATTAGATAGAAACTGTCGTAAGTTCATATTCATAGAAGTGAATAAGGCTTTAGAATCCTGATACTTACGAATCGCTTCTTCCTTGGTGGATGCTCCCAATAGTATGTTGTCGACATAGGTGTTCTCTTCAATCTCCTTGTTGAGCTGCGAATCTGGATCTCTCCGTAGATAGTATAGGATGGAGGCTGCGAGTAGAAATGGTGATGCCGTAATTCCGAACGGGACTCGGGTGAAACGGAATATCCTGATGTTAGTCTCTGATGGTGGTGACGTCGGGTCCAGTAACCATAGGAATCGCGTGGCATCTCTTTGGTTGAGTTGAAGACGGATTTGGAGAAAGGCTTTTTCTACATCGGCTACGAGGAGGATGGGTTTTAGGCGGGATCGAAGAAGGATTCCGACAAGGTCTGGGAGAATGGATGGACCGGGATGGAGGCAATCGTTGAGACTAGGGGCTCCTTTGTAGTGGGATGATGCATCGAAGACAACTCTCAGCTTGGTGGTGGTAGAGGACTCCTTAATCACTGCCTGATGGGGGATGTAATAGACTCTATGGTTGTCGAAGTGATGTTCGTCGACTTCCTCGATGATTCCTTTATCCAAGTAATCGTCGATGGTTGAAGCGTAGAGTTTCCAAAGGTCTGGCTTGGTGACGAAGGATCTGTACTGGCTTTCGAGTCGCTTGAGTGCGAGGAGCTTGTTGTCAGCTAGTCTGGGGTGCGATGACTTCCATGGGAATTGTACGTATAAGTGTCCATCGATCTCTACCGCAGTATCCTGGAATTGACGTAGGATACGGGAATCTTCTTCTTGGTCGAAAGATGGATGAGGATCATCTGCGATACCAATGACGTCTAGGTGGTCGAAGCGGGAGACGGGATCGGCTTCGTCGGATGATGGGGAAATGGAGTTAATGGAAAACTGTTGCAGGTAAGCCACGAAAAAATTTGGATCCGGAGATGGTCGGACCGAAACGTGTATCGCAGAGGACTAGACCTGATGGAAGGGTCTGAGGACAATCCGATGTAACGATATCCCAAAAGTAGTCGATTCCAACAAGGATGTCTGGTGTAACGGCTCGGCTGATGGTAAGAGATTCCAAGCGAATATTACATGACTGAAGGAACTGGCGATCTTCTGCTGTGAAGTTGATGGGCGGACATGGGACAGTAAGATGCTCCTTAGTGCGAAGAATGAGTCGGATCTTTCGGCCTTGATTGTCGACAAGGTCCACATCTACCATACCCGATGGCTCTGTGGTACGTACTGCTCCGAATGTGACGGTGGTAAGCGGAGTGATGTGAGAAACCTTGATGTTGAGGCGGGCAACTGCATCCTGCGAAATGAAGCTTCTTTGTGCACCTGTGTCCAACAGAAGAATCACCGAAGTTGAAGTCTTGGACTGATAACCGACAGCTAGTGCTTCCACTGTCATGAGACTGGACAAGGTGGAATGGTCCAAAGTGGTGCAGACTTGCGTGTCGGATGGGTCCTTGAGATGTCGAATGAGATCGTCGTATTCTTCGCCTGAGTTGGCTGCAACGTAGACCGGCGAATCTCGACCCTGATGTCGTTCTCTTTCAGCGCTGTCCTCGCGAGAAGGGATGGTGTCACGTACTGGAGACCTGAAGCGAACCGTATGGTGTTGTGCACGTTCTCTCCTATAAGATCCTCTATGACGCGGAGATGGACTTCTATCATAGGATCGCCTGGGCGAATAGGAACTGGAACGGGACGGTGGTCGTGAGTATCTCCTATCATAAGATGGACTTCTTTCGTGGCTACGTGACGAACTTCTTGAGACAGAGCGCGATCGATGGGAATGGTAACGACTCCCTGGCGAGGATGATCGGTAATGTCGTCGGGCTGAACGTGAGCAGAGCATATGATGGTGATTGCCTCTGCAAGAGGGGCAATTAGGGTAGTCACAGAAGGAGCTGGTATGTCCGTGACGAAGACATTTCCAACAAAGACGAAAGACATTAGCAATAATACGACGACTTGCTACAGGCATGTAATGATGGCAGCGAGTGGAACGATGGTTAGGCGAGTAACAGAAACAACACGTCCGTGGATCGTAACGTGGCTCCGGTGTTGGAGACCTGGAGTGGGGAGTGGAAACAGGAGCGATGTTAAACTCCGAAGCAGACTTGGTTGGAAGGTAGTCGTCCAACTTCTCGTATTCCTCAATAACTTCGTTTAATCCGTCCAGAAGTTCCGGTAGGGTCCATGTCTTATTCGATCGATGTTCCATCTTATTCACTTCCAACTGGGTTTCCTTCGGAAACTTCTTACGAATCAACTTCATGAGAGCTAACGACGTAGATGTATCCTCATATCGATTGAGTTGGAGGATGAACGACTGAATCTGGCATAGGGTGTCTCGTTGACTCGAAGCTGACGACGACGACGATTGAAGCTGCTCCAACTTATGATGGAATAGATGGTGAGTATACTGAGGACGATCGTATCTCCTCCGAAGAGCTTCAATGGCTAGACGATAATTATCCGGCTGAGATGGATCATAGCCTTGGATCATCAACGCTGCACTTCCTTTAAGCGAGTTCGTCAAGTAGATGAACTTGGTAGCTGGCGAAAAGGCGTCGTTGTCGTGAACTGCTGTTCGAAACCTACTCCAGAAGTCGTGGTACTGAGTGATATCTCCGTCGAAGGTGGGTACTCAACACGTCGAAGTTGAATCGGCTGCGACAACTGAGGAACGATCCCCTGTGATGGAGTTAGGGGGCTTGTCTGATGAGGAGAATCCTGATTCCCTTGGGATGGTACATCGCTGACGGAACGTGGTGAATCCGTTACAGCCAAAGAACTTATTGCTGTAGTCGAGTCCTTCTGAAGTTGTGACAGGAGAGAAGTCTGAGTGTTAAGGGCCGCGATGAGCTGAGCGTCAAGTTCCATGATGGTATCCTGAGCTTGATCAAGGAGTTGCTCTCCTTGCTGGTCGATCCAAAATTGATCGGCATCGCGGACGACTTCCTCCTGATCCTGAGTACGAACAAACAACAACAAGGCTTGATAACGCGATCTAAGAGTTCCCGAGGCCTTCTCGACTCCATTCCTTGCCATAGTGATGGCTTCCTTGCGACGTCCGATGGCTCGAAGTTGGATATCCGGAGACGCATCCGTGTCGACCGGCGGCAAATAGCTAGAGTCCAACGTGGAAATCATCTTAGAAAGCATGCTGATGGCCGTAGTTATCTTCACCTTGTGCGTTTGTAAAATAGACATGATAGCAGGATGAATAATAGTTAGCAATATTGCAACCTACAAGGTAAAATATGGTGAAGGTGCCTTTAAAAGGTAAACTGGGTTGCAACGTAGCGATTATAGCGTAAAATACGAAAAAGATCGTAAAATGGTAAACGGCATGATAAGAATGAAGCTGACCATTAAAAAGGAAAAAGGGAAGACAAGGAAGAGAATGAATTAGAGAAGATACCGATGGAGAAGAAGGAAAATGAGAAGAGGATACAAGGAAAGGGGAAAAGCCGGAGGAGGAATAGGGGGAAACGAACCAAAGGGCGAGCATTTTAGCACGACACGACTGAAAAACTAAAAAGGGGCGCAAAAGGGTGTGAATGCAACATGCGGATAATAAGCAAGGGCTAATGGTAGGAACGAGCACGGTAAGGTCAACCACGGTCTAGCGCTTACGACTACGCGGCTTGAGTCTACACGGAGACTATCCCAGCTCTTAGTGTTGTTGGCTTAGCTCACTGCGCCGCAATTGGCTCTCCCGGGAGCTCACGTCGCTCTACCGTCCCAATATTATTGGCGGGATCGCACTCCACCAACCAACACCCATGCAACCCAATGCTGCGATAGTCGCAGGGCGCGTAAGGATCCTGCACTGACTTGCTCACGACCGGTTACCCTGCCAGTGCGACCGGTTAAGGTACTGAGGGGACCCCTGCCACTGATCCCGACAGTAACACTGGACAGGCGTGAGTAGCGATGCTTTAGACCCAGTTGTGGGCAGCATGGCCCGTCCCTCACACAAGACACCTACTTAAGATACGCATGTGGGTCCACAAGTTAACTAAAAAGCAGTTAACGGCGCACGAAAGCGCTTACGTTTTGGAAAGGACTGAAGACGTGGGGGTACCCTGACAAACTAAAGGGTGCGACGGAAGGCTCGATCGCAACAGCCAAGGCCGTCTTTCGACGACGTTGACTGCGGCCCGATGCACCAATTCTGTCGCGACCCCGGTCCCTATGGCTGAACTGCATCGGCGGCGGGACCCAAGGTCACGCCAGAATGTGGGTATTGTAAGGGCCCACACTCCCTCTGGAGGGGTAAGTCGCACCTGAATGCCTTACTGCCTGCCACTGGGACACTTACGGGGCCCTAATCCCCTCCCGGCTCTGCTGAGGACTAATAGGATACATGATGCAACTTATGACCAAAATATTCCGCGTTAAAACGCGTGATTGAGAACTACACTATTGTAAGTATACGGTTTATGAGAATAAACATATTATAGAAACTGTTATACACTACATGGAAATTATATACGAAAAGGATGATGCAATAGAAATGAAATGGAAAGAGAAATAAAAGGATGGTCAGCAACTAAAGTCAAAACATAGCCAGAAAAGGGGTACCGCTGAATTGACGTGTCGAAGTTGTTGGCTTCAGCTGATGATGATGTTGTTCTTCGCATCGACTGAGACTGACACGGGACGGCTGAAGATCCGGGCACCGCTGATGGCAATAAGAACCGGTGCAGAAGTGGCGACGGCTGAAGATGACGAGCGCACCACGTGCGGAGACGGCAGCAGCGACGACTCACATACTGACACAGACGACACTGACTGATGATGAAATATTGCCAACGTGGCTAACGTTCCCGCGCTTCCGGAAGCTTCTGCCATTTGAACGTACTGCGACGCGGTTCCGCATTGGAGCACGATATTTTCCAGCGGGGGCTCACGGTCGCACGTAAGTCGCGACACTTGGGCTCGGTTTCGGCTCGACGACTTCGAGGGGGCGAGCAGTTGGGAGTTCCTTTCGGGCTTGTCGTGACCAGTTTACGTGCCCCACGTGCAAGTAGTTCTCGAGATCAAAAAATCGTTTTCGGTCGCCCATTTCGCCATTCCATCTTTCAAGTATGAACTCGATAGTACCGCACATCTCTTGTGACTGCTTCAATGACGGTTATGCCACTTCTCAACTTCTGAAGGTGTTCAGCCGTAATCGCTCCGTGTGTAGCACGTACATGATGTCAAACACCTCTGCCAAACCACGGAAGCTTTTATAACCACTGCTTCACCTGGGAAAGTAAGAACTAGGTTGATAAAAGTTGTAGGCAAAACAAGTAAACCTTGTACTTTAACTTGAAGTCCGCAATTTCGCGCAATATGCGATGTGTGAGCTCGGCGCGAAAGTTCTAAAGGTTTGAAAAATTTACCGCGTTAGGTTGCACTTTGCCTTAATTGTCCTTTGTGTTGGTAGGTCTTTTTCTGTTTGCTGTTTCGTTTCAGGATATTCCCTATATTTTTGAATTCCTTACTATACTCATGCTTTTGAATTATCAACAATTGGAATCCAAGATGTGCCTTTTCATCCAAACTAATAACCTAATGGTATTCGAGTTCACCAACTTAATAAACGGCTACTTTCGTTCTGGCTGGTATACAACTGTCCCACATGTTTAAAGAAGTATAGAAAGCTAAAAATGGTGTTGAATTCATCGCCGTCCAGAATGCGTACTTTACCTGAAGATAGTTTCGACGGCAGTTTGTTCAATAAGTAATGCGCTGGTAGGATGTTCAGAGTTCTCGGTTCCGAGTTTGTAGCCTGCCCCATATTCTTAGCAACCTAGCCCTTTTAAAGGCCGATAAGCTTGAAATGCAAAAAGCATACTGCGATTGCGGTTGACTTTCGTTTTCCCTCAGCTTTTCGATGTATTCTATCTTGGAACTTGCATTTCCTGCTGATTTCGAGTTGTAGCTTTAGATGATGCAAGAACTAAGCATTAAATCGGAAGGTTATAAAAAATGGGGTGATAAGAATACTGGTTGCAATGAATTTTAACTCCGTGACGGGTATCCATTGTATGGATTCGTTGTGACTTCGATCTTTGCCTGATTCGCGATTTTGCACTTTGCTTTTCCAGGGGTTCCATCCTTCTAACGGATTCAACGAGCTTAATAATGAAGGACATCAATCCCTTGGAGAAAGAATGGAAGAAGAAAGGTGAAGCTTTGAAATGGTATTTCTCCGTGATTAGTCGTTAAAAATGGCTGTGATTAGGTCTATCCCTTCGTGAATATCAGCAAGAAGGTGTAAGCATCATGGAATCCTGGTATCGCACTGGTCATGGCGGCATCAACGGCGATGAAATGGGCTTAGGAAAAACTTGTCAGGTATTCTAGAAGGTTTTTAACAGAGGTTGTGCCGAAAGTACATCATCTCTATCAAGCTTCTCCTATTATTTTATGCATATATCCTTTGGTTATGATTCGCCCATCATTTACATTGCACCAAGTAGTGCTCAGTCATTTCATCAGTTTCATTTTCGCCTGGATACAGGCGCAGTCAAATTAAATAAGGCCGACACTTCAAATATTGGTCGACGAACTAATCGAGTTTTGTCGACGTCTATAGTTAATTGTTATCAGTAAGAATATTCATACAATAGTAATAAAGACGGAAACCCTCTAATCCGGTCATAGGTTGTTTTGTTTCGCGTGACCACTATCCATATCAAATCTAACCTTCATTTGGAGCAGGTGATCCTATAAAATATCATTCCCCTCCGAACTTCAAAAAAAAAACACTTCTCCTCTCCAAGGGTGCTATATTACCAATATTTCGTTTGAATTTTAAAGATTTTTTTCCATGCGCTTGGAAGATGCTTGATCTGACTAACTCTCTTCCCAATACTTTTTTTTTGTATCAGTTCCAGTGAAGAGGTGTATTCCATTGCAACAAGCGCTCGCACGTGGGGAAAGCCTTCTCCTCACGACTTCATGCAAGTAGTAATACTGTATTCTTACTTAGACTTACTATGCAATCCGTCACAGTAGAAGAGTTACTTGTGGAAAGATCGCAAATTGTACAACGTAGAGGCATCTGTAGATAGTTCTTTCATGGGAAACTAGATTTTGTAACTTTGCTGCATAAGAATCTTTTAGGCCATTGTCCTAATGCTCCGCCTAAGAAAACAAGGTGATGGTCCTTTTCTCGTAGTGTGTCCGCTCTCCGTGTGTGATCACTGGATTTCAGAAGTCACTAGGTAAGTTGTTCGGTGATCATTATCGTTAACCCCTTCTGCCATCTCATTACTTTGCGTTTACTTTAGATTCTCATGTGGAACCTTGAATCCTATTGGTTACTACGGGGTCGAAAGAGAGAGGAAAGCTCTGCTCAAGGAAATCAAGAAACTTCACCGGAATTCTGTGTTTATTGTGCCCTATCATGTGAATTGTCTTTTTACATTTCGATTATAATATTACCATAAATGGAAGGGTATTTATTCAGGTTTTTCGTCAAGATTCGGAGATAATCGCTAAATTCGAGAAAAATTCAAAACTTACCTTCGATGTTGTGATCGTGGATGAAGCTCAAGCCATTAAAAATTCTGAAACTCAGCTCGCCATTAAATTGAAGCCAGTAAGTCTGAATTGCATTGTGACTTCTTTGAGGGGTTTCGTGCTTCCAAACCATTTTTTGGATCTTTTCTAGTTCGCGTTCCGATTTTTACGGAAAAGGTGAGAGACCTTCTAGACCAGAACACAGGCCCGCAAGATTGTTGGCCATAAATCTGTGTTGCGGTCATTCGGAAAAAGAATATGGAAAAACAGATTCTTCACAAATTGGTTTGAAAGAGATGTGATTAGCAGTCATTGGCTGCTTTCATAGTCCGCCGGCCGGCGCGCCGGCTGACGTAAAACGAATTAATTCGTATGTAAAGAGTCTACGTCTGTTGCATTTTATTCCACGGTCAAAACCCAGCTGTAAAGTATCTGACCGTGAAATAAAACGCACCAGACGTAGATTTTTCACATACCAGCTAATTCGTTTCACGTGCCAGCGCGCTCCCGCACTCGCCAGCCGGTCGGCGGACTATGAAAGCAGCCATTTGTCGCCACAATGTTAGTAACTGTGCTTCTTATTAGCTTTCTTACTGTTCGCTAGTTGCTAGTCTTACAAATAAACAAAGTGTAGTGCTCGCATTTTCCAGTATCGAAGTTATGCTTGGTTTCTGCTCATGACTGGAACTCCAATACAAAATCACTTGGGTGAACTATACTCTTTGCTCACCTTCGTGGATCCAGTAGGTTTTTTTTGTTTTGTCTTCAGGCTTTTTTTTATGCTCTCCATTTTAGAAACGTTTTAAAGACAGAATCACTGCTAAAGAAGAATTTATGGAATTGTATAGTAAGGACGAGAAATTGTCCGAGTTAAGAAAAATTCTCTCCCGTTATATGATTCGGCGTACAAAAGATGTCGTGTGCAAGGAGCTGCCATCATGCGAGCAAGTAAGTTACAAGGTTCAGCTATTTGTGATATTGCCATGGACGAAGGAGGTAGCGTATTTGATGGTGAAATGCATATGAAATGCGAGCTCTTCTTAGGATATAAGGATGTAGTTATATCGAAAGTGATGTTGAATCTAATATTTCTTGTTTATCAGCGCTAACTAAACACACTGATGTAACGGAGGGTAGCGAAGATCTTCGCGGTCATGTCTATGACAGACTGGCATCTTTCATAGTCCACGACCGGTCGCGCGACCGATCGCGCGACTGGTCGCTCGACTGATCGCGCGGGACCGTCCACGGCGGCACCCATAACTAGCGCGGCCTCCTCGACCGATCGAGCGACCAGTGGCGCGATCACTCGTACGACCAGTCGCTAGCGACCGGTCGAGGGACCGGTCGTGGACTATGAAAGATGCCACTCTCTGGGAGTAGATTTCTAGAAAAAGTTAACAAGTAGATTCTGAGGGCTGATTTTGCACTACCATACGGTTGTAGAACCTTGTTCTCTACTACGTAGTAGCTTTCAACTTCACGTATTTTTTCAGGTCATCATTTACCACAACATGACCGAACTGCAGAAAAAAATCTATTTGGATCTAATATCTGAGCACTATAGTAAGTTTGGATTCATTTTCCATTTTCATCGCCTCATTTTTTTCCATCGAATTGATGCATTTCGTAGTCAACATTTCTTCTATACTTTCAAATAATGCCAAGAACCGATCCCCTTGGAATCACAGGCTTGATGAAAAAGCTAATCTCATCACAACTTTCTAGTTGCTTCGCCAATTCGACATAAGAACTTTGGGGATTTCTTATCTGTGCCCGAGAACTCAGTGATTCACTAGAATATAACTTCAGGACAGCTAACTTGCCAGCTGTCAGTGTGTGTCGGTAGCTGAACAGCCCGCACTCAAGGAGTATCGAGGTTATAGGCAAGCTGGGGCGTCCCCAGTGAGCTAAGCCTACCAACCCGTCCTATTTCATCTACACCCAGTGGAGTTTGGCATCATCCCGACGTGGGGGCATCTCGCCTCTAGGGAATGAAATTCTATTTAGTACCTCAACCGTCATTTGGGGAAGGAATACCTCACTTGGATGCAGGTTAGGCTTCGTGAACAGTTCTAGTTCCTCATTTCGGTCCATCCACTATGTCTCCTCACAGGCTTTCGTTCATGACCTAGCTCTCATCTCCAGTGAAGAGCGTACTGAGAAAGTCGAGCCTTCTGTGTAGAAAGAGAAGAGAGAGACTCACGGTGGTCTTTCTCTCGAGATCGGAAGGAGACGGGTAATAAGGTTGCCCTCGTCCGGAGTTTGTGGCCCTTCCCTGCCTTCAGTCCAAACGGCTGCTATTTTACTTCACCTATGTATTTTGTGGATGGTACCCCAACCATCCTTGCTCCATTTTGTGAGGCGCTTCTCTGCGCCCTCCGATACAATCGACGTGGCTCTTATTCTGGAATCTGCCTAATTTCTCATTCAGTTCCGGACGTGAACAGGAGCAGATTACCCAATTTGGCAAATTTATTAGACAATTAAGTTACGTGTTGGAAATGATTTATTCCCGCGAGCTGAGAGCGATGGGTGGTTGAAACGGTCCTGAATGGAGCCGTTCATCGCTTTTGATTCATATTATCCTAGTATATCACCATCCTGCCTTCTGTTTTCTTCGTTTTTCCTCTCTCCATCCATTGGTAAATAGAGTAAATGTCTTGGTAAATACTAAGTTTACTAGTAAAACGACCGATAGCGAATTATAGCTATAGAATAAACTTCACAAAGTTTTTTTTTTGTTTCACTCAGTGATTTTCAGCTGATTTACTTCAATTAACCAACTACAAACATCAAACAACAATTCTCAATTTGCTTGTTCAACTAAGAAAAAGCGTCGCTCACCCTTATCTTTTCCGAGGTTAGTCGTCTGTTTCATTTCATTTTCTCGAGTTTCTGTTCCAAGAACTCTTCATTGTGATGGAAAACATCAGGCTTTTTCTAGGTGTTGAACCAGAACCGTTCAGTGAAGGTGAGCATTTGATTGAAGCCAGCGGAAAACTGCAGGTGAGTATTCTGCTGAATTCTTGAACCGTAAACCTGATTAATCATACGTCTTTCAAAGCAGCCCTGCCGGGCTCATCTCTCAGTTTAACCTTCCTTATTACATAGTTCATGCAATATGCACGATTACTGACGGCACTAACTAGTTGTGAAGAAACGAAAATGAACTCAAACCCCTTCGGATAACTGCTTCTAACTCTCCTTCTTATATATTCGTCATTATGAAAGTTCTCCATCTTTCCAGGTCTTGGATATTCTACTGCGTTATCTAAAGAAACACAAACATCGTTGTTTGATTTTTAGTCAATTTGTTATGTTCTTGGACATTGTGGATGATTTTATGAACTTGAGAGGTGAGTTGTCCATATTAATGTAGCAAAGCTCTCAAATAATTATGTTTTAGGCTATAAATTCGAGCGCATTGATGGCAAAGTCATAGCTAATGATCGCTACGCAGCGGTCAATAATTTTCAAAACTGGGGAAAAAATAGAACCAGGGATAATGGGCGCTATAATGATAAAGATGGTAATTTTTACCCATTTGCAGGCTATTCTTTCCCTTTAACCGGTTTTGAAGACGGTTGTGTGGACAGTTTTGTTCAGATCCATGGTGTTTTCTTATGACTACGAAAACTGGTGGAGTTGGTTTAAATCTCACAGGAGCGGACACTGTGATATTTTTGGATGCAGACTGGAACCCACAAAATGACATACAAGCAATGGCTCGTTGCCATCGGATAGGGCAGGACAAGTGAGTTTGTTTGCCGTTGACGAAGTCATCAATCTGAAATGATTTTTCAAATTTTCCAAATATTTTTCAAAACAACCATTTACTGATCATTTCGGTTTGTAGGTAGTAGTGATTTGCATTAATGTAGTTTTTGAAAGTTACAGTATGATTATTGGCAGTGTTCCATATTTACCTTGTTTAGGCCAGTACGTGTAATACAGCTAATTGGTCGGTATACTGTTGAGCAACACATGAATGCCCGTATTCGAAATAAACTCAAGTTCACTGATAAAGTTATGGGTAACGAAGGTAGGACCTTATCTGCAAATGATATGTCAGTGATTTGTTTTCATATGGTTACTCACTTATAAATACTTGTAGAAAAGAAGCTATCTGCATATCATGTGATGGCGACAGTGAAGCGGAATTTGGGTGCGCTCAAGGAGCAGGACAGCGAGAATATAGAAATGGTTAGTAAATCGTTTTACAGTGTCACATTTGTCGTCTATGCACGCATGCAAGATTCTGCCTTTTGAAATTCAAATATAGGATTAACTTTACGTTCACATTGCAGACAGATCAGGATTTGGAGAGCATCATTGGAGAAACCAATGCTAAAGGTGAATGGCTCCCATTGAAAGGAGAAAAAGAGAACGAGGTTCGAAGCAGTTGCAGATCTTTAGGTGATGGAAAAAGCTCCAAGAAAGCAGATGATTTAGATTCCGATAGCAGCACGAATTAATCCAGATGAGGTGGACACGCGCGACACTGACTTCAATGACTATCGAGTATTTGAAGGCCATCATTACCGTATTTCTGCCAAGGATGAGGCTGAATCTGAGAAACAACGTTTATTGAGCTTGGCTGGTACTGCACGCACTAAACAGAGCTGGCGTTCCACATTGAAAGGTTGGCCTTGCCGGAATCTTTTATCCATTTCACTGCTGATTTCGATGTCGTTCCAGAGCTATCTGATTACGAAGAGGAGGACGATATGGAAACTCCAGAAGAAATAAAAGTAAGATCTCACTTGATTTTGAAATCACTTCGATCAGTTTCGTTATTCTTCTATCTCAGGAAACAAAGAAAGACCGTGCTTCATCCACAAGTCCTGTGAAAGTGGATAACAATGAAAACGGCCGTGTGGATGGTGAGTCACGCCTTCCGATACCTCATTCCTTCTCCTTCTACCAACAGTAAAATGAGTTCCATTTGGATGATCAGTGTGGCTCCTTCCATTCATTTTTTTCCGGCGGAAGTCCCTGAAATGCACCTGGAGTTCGAAACATAGGGATATGAGAATTTTATGAGAAATGGCTGTGATGTGGATAGAAGGTGCCTCATGCTTATAAACCCCCGAAAATTCCGACTGTGTTTCAACTGGTGCAAGCGTCTGGCGTAGTAAACATGTGACATATAGTTAAAGGGGCAAGGGATGGCTCTGCAAATTAATTTCCGGGACGAAACTCGAAATCGATCAAAGCGACTGACCTTGCAAGGTGAATGGACGCGTTGTTCGAGATCGCCGTCTGTAAGTCTGGGTGTCCTCCACACTATTCGTCGCCTCCTAACGCTTCATTGTGAATAGTGCAGACTCAGCAAGGCCGGCATGGGGGCCACAGATTCCTCCTAAGGGGGGGGGGGGGATCTCAACAACCATTTTATCGTGCACTGTGTCTCTAACTTCATTGTCAATTCTTTCATACATTCAACCACCCTCCGTTTCGATTATGAGGTAAATATGGAGTGAATCTACGGTAGATGATTCAATTCTTATATAGCCACACTTCGTAGACTATCCTCTCAACGAGCATCGTTAATGACAACCTATGTGATATTACCCAGACCCACATTGTGTCCGACTTCGAAGACCATCATTTTGTGATATATTGCTGCACAATTTAATACTCATTCAACATTATCCATTCCAGAAGTAGAATCTGACAAAAAGTTCACACCGAAGTTGGGTTCGAAACGAGAAGATAAAAATTCGAAGAGTCCGAAGGTGGAAAAATCGAACCGAAAAAGAGAACTCGTCATTGATGAAAACGATGACACTCAAAAGGCAGCTATTAAGAGGAAGAGAAGCAATGGAGTGGTTCTGTTGCAACGGAACTGAGTGCTTTTTTCATGTCAAAATCAATCAGGCTTTGAAAGCTGAGATACTGTCCGCAGTGTTGTCTGACTGTGGTTTTTTCGATAAGGTGAGAAGCTCGGTGTCATATCGTAATTAAAATAGGTATGCAATTTCTATCACGCCTGGGATGCCTGGTCTGAGACGCGTACTGTCGCTGCGCGTGTCGAGTTGCAACCCTTTCGCGTACTAGGACCTAATTTAAGGGTATAAAAAGGGATGATGCTAGGAATCAACTTCAATTACTCGTTTTAACTATCCTTTAGTTATAATACCGTTAGCGACCTTATAACTGATGGCCTTCGGTCGATACAATACGCTCAACGCGCTGCGTCAGACCGTTTCCTTGAACCAGGCGTCCTTCCACGATTACTACTCTAAGAAACAAGTAAAGAACTGGCTATGACTATTTTGTCTTTCATGAAATTCCACCTGATTTTGAAATTGTTGAGATTATTCTGTAAATAAGTAACGTAACAAGCATCATCGGCACTTTTTGTAATTAGGTAGTATTGCTGTGTCCCCAGTGAATTACGGTACAACTTTTTGAAAAGGGTTAGGAGCCAGTGTGCTTAGTGGGGCTTCTATGAATATTCACTTGATTCCAGATTTATTTATTGCTAACACTGTGAATTCTCATGACTCCACTCATGAGTTTGTTGTTTATTTATTTACGTATTTGTGTATGTGCATGTTTTTCTTCTTTGCAGTCTTGTCATTGCTGTACTTTAGGGAAGGCTGCGTTGCTCTGAGATCACATTTATGACAACTGGGAAGGGCTTAGGATAGAGTTGAAGTGAACCCGAGAAATGGAAAGCTAGGGGCGATTTGAGGCGAGGTTGAAGTTGCCCAAGAGTTACCGAGGGTACGGGGCCTGACGATCATCCAAACAGCTTCCTACCGTTCCCATGGCCGACCACATGAGTTCTGTTCCGAAAGTCTCCCCAAACCGCCGCCAGCATTCAGGAGCTGATGGGTCAAATTACAGTAAGCAATGTGTTTGTTGGTCTATCGGGCATTCATTTTTGTATCAAATTAAACACATCACTTTACTGTCTTGTACTTTAGTGATAACAAAAAAGGAACCGTTTATACTTGTGGTCTCTGACTCCAGCCTTACCCTTTGCCATTTACCATTTTTCTTACTGTTTGCCATTTTCGTTCTTTCTACAAGTTATCATTTCTGCAAAATTGTTTTTATGTGTGAATCTACTAGGTCCATATTGCGCGATTCTAAAATTGCTATCCTTTCTCATAAACAATTAAAATTGCGCTCTAAGTGAGCAATGTGCTAGGTTGTTGAAAGTTTCGTTGTAAGTTAAATGAATGAATAAATTATCAAATGTGCGTAATATCTGAGTAAGAGACTGGAACGCTTTTTGAGCGGTAAGCGTACTTGCACCAAATATCAGCTCAAGCTTGGCATTTGTCTCGATTTTGCGAGCGGACCCTTCTTTCATTAAGAGCGGCGTCAAGCGACGAGAAGCATCAATCAATGGGCAGAGCCTACTTCAAATTTAAAAGAGGGATGTTATAGGGGCAAGGGGATAGGATACGACCTTTTTGAGATAATTTCTAGACGTTAATATTCAGTACCGCCAATTTCTGCTTAGTATTATTGAGTGTTATTACTTTTTCAAGGTGACTTCAGTCCTACATGATCTATCTCTAACGAAGCCACACCAGATGTAATCAGGCCCTGTTGAACAAAGTAGTGATGAAAGGGTGCTGGCGAGTGAAAAGGAGGGCAAATCGAGAGCTCCTCCCCGTTCTCACCACAAAGACTCATTAGAAAGAATGGGCCTTTGAAATTGGCGACCTCGAAAGTAGTCTTATATGAGACAGGCCTGTAGTTCCCCTTGTACGTCAGGGACCTCAAACTCACCCCTTGTGGACCAGTACCGGATTTCTAAATGGCTCGATGTCATGGATATGAACCACAAATAGCTTCAGTTCCTGGAGGTTTCTGTCGCTCAGGTGGTCAAACAAGTAGCGTACGACAGTAGCAGGTGTATACACCCTGTCCGTGTACCTTTTCTGAAAACAAATGTATTGAAATTCAGAAAATGGTCTTTGTTGGGAACCAGTTCCGACGAACTCCACTCCCAAGAGGTTCAACGATTGAGCCTGTCTCTATGCCGCGCGAATTTTCCGCAACTCCAAACGCGGTGAAAAATATTCGATGGTGCCCACTTCTGTTAACTTATGGGAATGTAACTTTCCTTCCTCTTCTACTTGCCAATCATTATTTCACGGTGTGGAATCTTTCCTGTAAGGTTCTCATTCGGGGTATGCAGAGGCGGACCTTTCGTCACACACTCGCAGCTAAATCTACACCCCGAAAAATTGGCGGACGAGTTGCGCGCGACATTTGTCAACTTTTTGCGACAACTGCCTAGCTGAAAATCAGGCAATTCGTTGCGGGACCAAGAACAGTTACCTCTCAGTGCTGATCAATGCAATCTCCCCTCTTATTTCCCTGTTCCCTGCACTATTCTGCTATAATTTTGGCCTGATGATTCTTCTATCCTGCTAAATTCTGTGCTGAACACTATTCTGCTGCTATTCTACTGGATAACGCGCGTTAACCGAGGCTGAACATTGTCGGTATCTTATTTGCATGTCTTTATTCTGCTGATACTCTATTCTACTTGTTATCTATTCCAACTCTGGCATTTGACACTCGTATCCTCCCAGGGCGCCGATCGATCCTGCACATTTCATTCCGCTCTTCCATGGTAAGTGATTTTTTTTTGTTACTTGTCGTATTTAAGGCTATGTGCATGCTTTATATTGCATCTCGCTTGTTGACTAGTTCTTTAAGTGCTTCACATGTTGACTTTCTTCTACTTAACCCTTGGATTCTCTCCTAGTTACCTTTAATGGCATATGACTGAATTGTGGGAGAACTTATATGATTCTACCCCTTTTCATGTTTATGCTGCTTTGGAGGTGAATTCACAGTTTTTTCGCCAATCTACATCATTCTGCCTCTCAACCAAGCAATGAACAGTTTTCGCCGCGTCTATTCAGTTTAAGTCTAACTATTTTCTTCACTCGAATTCTTCGCACAATTTCATCCAGTAATTGTTTACAATTACAAAAACTTCGGTACTATTCTACTATTACACCCCCAAAAACTCAAGATTTTAATTTTCGATGAAACTTCGCCTATAGGGTAATCCGATGCCCTGTTAACGAATATTACCTTCATTTTTGGCTTTGGCGCTATTTGGCGCCAATTGGCGCCATTTTGGCGCCAAGGGTGTTTTCACCAAATTTGCTGAAAACTTGCGTTTAGGGGTTATTTGAGGTCTTGATAACGAATATAACATTCATTTTTGGCGCTGGTGCCATTTGGCTCCAATTGGCGCCCATTTGGCGCCAAATTGGCGCCAATTGGAGCCAAATGGCGCCAACACCAGAAATGAAGGTCATATTCGTTATCAGGGCATCGGATTACCCCTTTAGGCAAAGTTTCATCGAAAATTAAAATTTTGAGTTTTTGGGGGTGTAACAGTAGAACAGTTCTGGGGGTGTAATAGTAGAATAGTACCAAAACTTCAGTAATTCTAGAATGTGCAAGTATTTAGCGATGATTTTTCATATCCTATCGTATCAGAAAAAAACTTCTTCGGGATCCACTCTTATACCCTTCACGGATTGCGTTTTTCTCCTCATTTCTTTTTGAACTGGAGCTCTCTTTAATTATGTGATATGAAGCATATATTTAACCTAGACTTGGGCCTCAGATTAGGTTATGTGAAGTAACTTTAGAGGCAAAAGAATGAATGTGAAGAGGTGAAGGAGCATGCAAAAACATTACCGAAAATTAACGAGAAAAGACCTGTTGAGATGAACTCTTGCTCATACCGGCAACAAATTGAAAAGGGGTAGAACCACACGCGTTCTAACACATTTCAACCCTATGTTGGTCTACTGGGACGTGAAATGGAGTATTTCAAGCGATTGGCACTTCTAGAATTCGATAACCAGTGAAGCAAATGTGAACTCGAAGCATATGCAGCCGGCGCCATGAGAAATGAAAATTTATCGCCATAATATCCCATATTATTGAATTAATATGTTAAGATTAATTGTTAATGGTCAGTGGATTTAACGGTTGAAGCGGAAGAATTCGAGAAGGCAATTCATTATAAATGGCGAAAACTGTTCATTGCTTGGTTGAGAGGCAGAATGATGTAGATTGGCGAAAAGACTGTGAATTCACCTCCAAAGCAGCATAAACATGAAAAGGGGTAGAATCATATAAGTTCTCCCACAATTCAGTCATATGCCATTAAAGGTAACTAGGAGAGAATCCAAGGGTTAAGTAGAAGAAAGTCAACATGTGAAGCACTTAAAGAAATAGTCAACAAGCGAGATGCAATATAAAGCATGCACATAGCCTTAAATACGACAAGTAACAAAAAAAAAACCACTTACCAAGGAAGAGCGGAATGAAATGTGCAGGATCGATCGGCGCCCTGGGAGGATACGAGTGTCAAATGCCAGAGTTGGAATAGATAACAAGTAGAATAGAGTATCAGCAGAATAAAGACATGCAAATAAGATACCGACAATGTTCAGCCTCGGTTAACGCGCGTTATCCAGTAGAATAGCAGCAGAATAGTGTTCAGCACAGAATTTAGCAGAATAGAAGAATCATCAGGCCAAAATTATAGCAGGATAGTGCAGGGAACAGGAAAATAAGAGGGGAGATTGCATTGATCAGCACTGAGAGGTAACTGTTCTTGGTCCCGCAACGAATTGCCTGATTTTCAGCTAGACAGTTGTCGCAAAAAGTTGACAAATGTCGCGCGCAACTCGTCCGCCAATTTTTCGGGGTGTAGATTTAGCTGCGAGTTCGTCACACGTCCTCACCCCACCCCCTTCTTGATTCTCATCTGATCGAGTATTTTCGTTCTTTCTGAAAAGGTCATATATGTTTCGCAACGTAAGCGTTGAGGAGAAACGACTCGAATAACAAACATGATGGACTTTGAACTCTCCCGAAGGATGTTGCGTGAAGACAAAACGTAGGGTTCGTCGTAGAGTATCGAAGATAAAAGTGAGTTTATCAAAACAGTACACATGGGTAGTATAATGGGCATTTGCTGGTAAGCAAGCAATGAAAATCGAAGCTCGTAAATCTGAAGCTTGTCAAATAGGTACCGAATGCTATTTTGTAAATAAGTCCGCAAAATTACGTCATTCCAGGTGAAAATGAACGGCGCGAAAATTTACGTCACACAAAGGATTTTCCCTGTTTTGACATGTTTTGGGAAAGATGTCGAAATTTTTTGTCCTTACGGAATGGCTGTGTTTTTGTGTCTGGGTCCCTGTTTTCCGATAGTGATCATCGACCATTCAGTTCCGTTAGGAGTGTCGTGATGAGCTCCTTCCTCCTTTTCTTCCCTTAGGCCACCTGGAATTTGGGCTTATAGATTGGGCGGAATCATAGTAGGTGCGGTTTTACGCCTTCCTTTTTCCCATCGTGATCGTAGCTCCTTTATTTCCGTTAGATGTGTTGTGGTGAGCTCCTTACTACTATATTCCTATGAGGTCTATCGAAATATAGATTTGTATAGAAGGCACCGTTGTAGTTTGTGCGTTTTTCGCACATATCGACGTAGAAATGTGCTAGTCTGTTCAGAAACGCTTCTACTATGAATTTGCTCATTATAGCCATGTCTGCGCTGAAAATAATCCTTTGTTTCAACCTTTGCTTCACTTCTTACACCTTGCAGCTGTTTATTTCTTACACCTTGCGGCTGTTTATTTCTTATTTCTTACATCTGGGGCCAGAGGAGGTGAAAATGTAGTCGGGGCCGCCATCGAGGGCTACAGCGTCGAGGATTGTTTATTTGACTTTCTGATCTCACAATGGTTCTAACGAACGCTTCTTAGCCGAAATAGCTTTCCACTTCAGCCTTAAAAGAGATAGAGCATCGGGAATAGGGGAATCAGTTGACCAGTCACGTCCCCATCCCAGCTGTTTGCACAATGTAATCATTTCATCTGTCCTGGTGCTCTTCCCTCCTGAGGTTTAGCAATAACTATTTTCCTTTAGGCCTTTGGTGAGGAACCGTCTTGAAGCTGCACAGTATGGTTGCCTACCACAACTCCAAGCGTTTCATGGCGGATGTGACAGTTCCCCTTCCCCCCCCCCCCCTCCCCGTCCCCCCTACATTTTCAATGCTCTGGGTTTACTTGATAAGCAGCCTTTCCTTCGTTTTACTGAAGATTAGAACTCGTAGCTCCATTGATCCTTCTGTTGGTGAGATGATCAGATGTGCTGTTTTCCTGGTCTAATCCGGCTCATAGCCGGTAGTTTTTCTCCAAGCAGTTGCGTTGCGCTCCCTCACTGGAACTTTGGAATAGGGTTAATTACCAATTCCCGTGATATATTCGCTCTCTACTATTGCTCTATTGTATGTGAATGGTTGATCTGCATTTCTTCAGTTCAACAACCTTACGCACAAGAAAATATCCTCATCTACTATGGCGGACATTAATCCCTTGGCAGAGGAATGGGAACAACAAGGTACAAGAAACTAGTCAGCGGTGTTTTTTCAGTTGTTCAAATTATATAGTCCTTAACAGGTCTGACCCTTCGTGATTACCAGAGAGAGGGTGTAAGTACGATGGACTCCTGGTACCGCGCTGGTCATGGCGGCATAAATGGCGATGAAATGGGTCTGGGAAAGACATGCCAGGTACGTTTCTCGTTTCTAAACTCATCATATCTTTCTACTTTTGAGAATTTTTTTATAAGCAATCTTGAGGTAACACAGATGTCAAGCTCTGGATTCCGGTACATTAGTTCCTTTTCATGCAGAAGCTCGTTCATTTGAAAATTTTCGGGTACTATCTCGAAATTCCTGCTAATCATTTTAAGCCAAGTATATCGTAGAACTAAGTTTTCTAATAGGCCCAAGCAAGTTCTCAAAGCTCTTCTGTTAAAGTAGTTAAGGGAAGATGGCGAGAGAGCTCGAATTTTTGGCGAAATCTCAAAATCAAACGTCTAAGGGTGTGGTTTGGGGCCGGAAGCAGCCGGAGTCATTCCAAAATCCATCACATTCCTTGTTTTATTTATTTCTTTCTGTTTGGGATATTGCAACCCTAGTTATTGCTCATAGAATCGGGAGGGAATAGCGTTTTCTCAAATAGATGGCTTTCAGGCTGTTGTTCAAATGGTCCGACTTAATAAAGAAGGGAAAGGCCCATTTCTTGTTGTCTGTCCGCTCTCGGTGTGCGATCATTGGGTTTCAGAAGTCAATAAGTACGTTTTTGACTCCCATTGCGCTTTATGCTTGCTACTGATCGTTTTCATGCATTGTGCTTTAGGTTTTCATGTGGAACATTGCAACCTGTTGGTTATTTTGGATACGAAGCGGATAGGGCCAATGTGCTAAAGAAATTGAAGAAGCTTCAGCGGGACATTGTGTTTATCACGCCGTATCATGTAATTTTTATTGCACATCGTTGTCCTCTCGTTTCCATTTTGCGGTCGATTGACAGAGTTATACAGGGGTGGACCTATTCAGATTTTGCGAGGCGATTCTACGGTAATCTTCGATCTTCAAGAGAAATCTAAGCTAAAGTTCGAAGTCGTCATTGTAGATGAAGCTCAGGCGATCAAGAACTCGGAATGCCAGCTCGCTGAAAGCTTGAAGCCTGTAGGTCCAAGTATATCAAGCTTATTCTTGATAGATTAGTATGAGATTGAGATTCCTTTATGAGATTTTCTGGAGCAGTAGAAAGTTCTCGAAATCTACATGGATTTGGATGTGGTGGGATACCCAGAGCACACTGGTATTCTTTACCCAAATTTTCCGACCCTTTTGCCTAGTACCACTCAGCCATCGAACGATCGCGAAAAAAGATGTTGTATGGTTGCTCGCACAAATTTTTTTAAGAGGTTGACCTAGCCTGAAGTTTGATGCTGCTGGAACCACTTGCCGCCGCAGAGAATTGACAAGTGGTCGGCCGCTACATTAGTATTCGAAGGACCCCTTCACCATATTGGTCCAATCCGAAACCTGGCCAATTGCTCAAATTTATCCTATCTATTAGAATTAGCGAAACGATGTTATCGATGCGTTTTCAGTATAGAGACGAAGCGTGGTTTCTACTTATGACTGGTACACCAATACAAAACCATCTGGGCGAATTGTACTCGCTGTTCACTTTTGTCGATCCTGTAAGTTTCCTTCAAGTGTTTTTGTACTTCTTTTCGAAATTTTCTTCTTAGAAACGGTTTGCTGACGATATCACAGCAAAGAAGAGTTTCATGGATCTTTATAAGAAAGATGTGAAGCTGCCCGAGTTGAGAAAGATCCTATCCCAGTATCTCATTCGACGTACGAAAGATCTCGTATGCAAAGAAATACCTTCCTGTGAACAGGTGAGTTCTCAAATCAAGCTTCTACGTGGAGTGATGGAAGTGGCAGAGAGGATGAGGAATTTGGTAGTTCGCCTTCTAATGATACATAAAGAATACCACCTTCACACAGTTGTCACAGTACTCTGGTACCGTTTTACCCTCCTAGAAAGGTGGATGACATGATCAGTTTTGGTGGATGAAATCTGTTTGTTGGGGTCCACGTAGCGGTGCCACTTGTAGCTATTCCAGAACGTCCTCAATATGTCTGAGTATAATCATCTGAAGATCTAGTCCCCCCCCCCCCTCCGGTTCCAACCATGCTTTCTTTAGGTGAGACTTTAGCGTACTCAGTAGAGTGCTGGTATCCGACGTAGTTTTTCTTGATTGATTTGAACTGTTCATTTATCGTGCTTTTTCTAGGTCATACTTTATCACAACATCACTGAAATTCAAAAGAAGTTATACTTGGACATTATAGCAAGGGATTATGGTGAGTTCTGTCTGAGGTTTCGTATATTACTGTAACAGATGGGATAGCTGACTTATTTCACATTTGATTTCTAAAATCGTTCAATTCTAGATGCTTTTGTCACAACAACCGGCAATAATCAGCAATCCTTGAACAACATACAAATGCAGCTGCGTAAATGTGTTGTTCATCCCTACCTCTTTAAAGGTAGCTTCTTACATTTAATTCCTTTTATCCTTATCTAATCGTTTAGGGTTTTCCTGAACATTTCGATTTATGAGATGAAATTTTATTTTGGTGATTTTGTGCTCAATTGAATGTTGGAATGCTGAATATTTCACGAGCAGTTAAACTTCTTTTCCAGGTGTTGAGCCTGAACCGTTCAAGGAAGGTGAGCACATAGTGGAGGCCAGTGGAAAGCTTCAGGTGAATAATTTCTAAAATTTGGCCGTCATTAATGCATATTGTATGTCTACTGAGTACTTTTCATGATATTGCTAAACTATAATATTAATCGTATACGATGTCCATTCACTTGGTTCTTTCAGTAAGTTTTAATTGAAATAAATAGACGATCAGAGAATGTTTCAGTAAGTTTCAGATTCTGGATCGTCTGCTGCGCTACTTGAAGGCCCGCAAACATCGTTGTCTGATATTCAGCCAATTTTCTATTGTTCTAGACATTGTGCAGGATTTTATGGCTTTACGAAGTAAGTTCGTTGTTTTGTTGAAATGAAAGCTTTCATAGAGTTGCCTTTTCAGACTACAATTATGAACGTATCGATGGCAGTGTTCGTGCTGAGGAACGCTATGCTGCGATCAGTGAGTTCCAAAAAGCAGCAAAGGATAGAAATGGAAGACTCCGAACAAAAAGCTACGATGACGATAGTAAGTTACTTAATTTTCTCTACTAGAGCCATTTTCATGTTGTTTTATGAACCTTGCCTTCTGTACTGAACATTAGTTCCCAACAGTCCCATTAACAAGGTTTCCTTAGGTCCTTGGTGTTTTCTCTTGACGACTCGAAGTGGTGGAGTTGGCCTGAACCTTACCGGTGCGGATACTGTAATATTTTTGGATGCTGATTGGAATCCGCAAAACGATATACAGGCAATGGCTCGTTGTCATCGAATCGGACAGGACAGGTGCGTTTTGACTTTGTTGTGAAGTAGTCTTTAAGTCGTATCGACTTGGGCTGGATAAATAATGTACTTAGGAGTAACCCGCGTACAGTAGAGTTGTGGTTTTGAGAAAGATTTGCTTGGTGTAGATAGGCCTTCATAATTTGGTTCAGGCCAGTTCGTGTAATACGCCTAATCGGACGTTATACTGTCGAACAGTACATGAATGCCCGTATTCGGGACAAGCTAAAGTTCACTGATAGGGTTATGGGTAATGAAGGTGAGTTCATTTTCTGTTAATAGTTGTTCATAAACTGGAGTTTCTCAATCGGAGTGTTGAGTATTACAGAGACTAAGTTGTCTGCATTCGACATGATGACGATGATCAAGCAATGCTTGGGCACACTGAAGGAGCAAAAGAGTGAAAGCTTCAAATTGGTGAGTGGATTATTCGTGGTTTGAAAAGAAGGTTATCTGTTGGAGATCGTGTTAGTGGGAAGTTACTGTCAGATGGGCTTAAGGGGAATTTGTTTGTTTTTCTTTTGCAGACAGATCAAGATCTAGAGAGTGTTATCGGAGAAACAAACGCGGTTGGCGAGTGGCTGCCAATGAAGGGAAACAAAGAAAATCAGGTCTGTAATGTCTTTTCTTCAAGGATTTCCATATTTTTCAATAACTTGTAGGTGGTATGCATTGAAGGCATTCAGAATTGAACGTTTTGTTTCGATGCAGATTCCGGCAGCGCTACAACTGGATCCAGACGAAGTTGACAAGAATGATACAGATTATAACGACTATCGAGTGTTCGAGGGACGTCAATTTCGAGTTTCG
Source organism: Haemonchus contortus (assembly GCA_000469685.2). Taxonomy (NCBI): domain Eukaryota; kingdom Metazoa; phylum Nematoda; class Chromadorea; order Rhabditida; family Trichostrongylidae; genus Haemonchus; species Haemonchus contortus. The sequence continues at coordinate 9,688,110 of LS997562.1, read as the reverse complement.
GCTAAAGATGAGGCTGCTTTTGAAGAACTTCGCCTTTTGAGTTTGGCCAACACTACTAGGCGTACCAAACGGAGTCGTGTTGCCTGTGGTAAGCATCTTTAGTATATGTTATTTATAGATTTCCTTGATATCGCTATTGCTGTTCCAGAACGATATGGTATAAGTGAAGAGGAAAGTGGCCTATCTCCGGAGAAAATGAAAGTAAGGCTTTCTTAACTGTGGATGTTTAATTTAGTATGCGCGTGTCTTCATCGTGATTCCAGAAAGCAGAGCAAGATCGTGCTGTAGCAGCTGAAAAACGTAGAAAAACAGCGGAAGAGAAGAAAAAGGCAATGTGGGCCGCGAATGGTGAGACTACGAACTCGCTTATTGCTAACAGTCATGCTCGTACTTGGAATTTTCCTTTTGGTTCAGCGACCGAACCAATGAAATACATTGGAATAGTCGAAATGGACCCTTCAATATACAGTGACCTGGCTCAATGTCCCTTCTATATTTTCTGGCCCCCTCATATGGAAAATAAATGTGAGAATGACGATGAAATTGAAGTACTGTCTGTATCTGGTCCCGCTTTCACCCAAAAGGACTGCCTTAACCCTTCTCCGACACCTTCGCAGCCGTTTTTTCCCAATTCAAGAAAGAAAGGCGAACAGCCGGAGGTGATAACTCTGGACTAATAGGCTCCCTTTTTTCAAGTTTGTTTGTGCACCAAGTGCATGTTGTTGCATGAAGTACATTGTCAAGTAGGGTATTGTAGGGAGCGTTTAATAGGCCCAGTCCACGTCTTCTAAGTCTGTGTGCAACATCCAGCACGAAATGCGCGCTGTTACAGCGCGGTTTTCCGAAACGGATCGATAGGTATTGTTATTATTTTATCTCGTTCTATCTTTCAGACTTTGTGCTGGTTGCTGCAGACTTCTGGAAGACAAAAACCATAATTATAAATGATTTACTTCAAACAGTGAATTGATGGCTGACCCCTTACTTGTCAGTCATTTTTTGTATGTATAGTTGATCTTCGTTGCAGTATTCACTTTATACGGTGGCGATTTTATCCCGGTACTCTTTATAATTTCTAGATTTCTAAAGGCAATGCTCACGTTTGATAGGGTATGGTGGGATACCTCTCCCTTTTCCCTTTCTATGGGTAAAACCTCTCTATCAGCTGTAATCTTCACTTCGCGACACTCTCTAGGATAAGTCTGCATGGTCCTGGCCTCATCGGTTGAGGCCTTTGGGTGTGCGACGACGTTTTATCGGCCCCATATCCACCGACCCTTACTTGGCCCTACTTTGAGTGAGTGGAGCTGGTTTATAGGTGGATGAATGCGCAGATTCTGGTGCTTTGTTCCTGTTTCCATGGGAAAAACGTTGAGTATCACCGTTAACATTGCCTTAGTATTGAAAAGTTCGCATAATGTCATATCTTCACGGTGTCATGCCTTCCTTTACCCTCCTGTGTATTATGATCTCCTATAAAGTTAATTCTATGATTCCCATAGGTTATAGAATTAACTTTTATTTGTTTGACGTTGTGTAGTTTTGATTAGAAGTCATGCATGAGCTTCCACACGAGTTTCAAGACGTTTCATTTGTGGGACGTATTCGAACGGATTCCTTGTACCATCTCAGTTTTTTGTTATTTTTGAATGGAATGAAGATGCGTGACTATTACTGTCAGCTGCTTGCAGGCACATCCCATTGATAGAAGTTAGCATGGAAAATCTGAAGTTTCGTGGATTTCATGAGTGCGGGTTCACGACCCGTTCGAAACTGAGCATTAGCTTGTGGCTTGGTATTCTTGTGAGGTATTGCGGTGAAAGTAGATGGTTGGATTGACTGTGAGATTCAGTATTTGCTTGAACCATAGCGATCGTAAAGGAGTGAAATATATTCTCATCGTTGTACTGACGTCCTCTGCATGCCGTATTCCCTCTCGCTCCTTTGCTGTAAACGGTCTAACCAGTGCCCAAGTTGATTTCCATTAATCAAAACGGACGGAGTATTTCACGGCTTGTGTACCGACTAAGATCTTAAACATTCAACACAATATTCATACCAGGTCTTTATGTCTACGGCAGCATTAAACATAAGAAGAAATAGTGGTGATACAATATATAAAGGAAAACAATCAAGTACAACAATAATAACCAAATATCTTATTCGTGACAATGGTCGAACCAATAGCGCTACGACTTATGGGAGTACTAGGCTTGGAACTGTTGACGGGTTTCCAAACCCGAGTCGATCACTACTTCGCTGATCTTATTGCGTCATCTCCACGACTTTGAACGAGCTCCGACGGCGGGAATGCGTGGCAGTGCCGGCCAGATTCGACGGCGCCAGACGCAGGCACTGACGTACATATATGCCAGAGCACGCGTCCACTTTAGCTGAGCGATGGACGTCGATATGCTTCGCGCTGGGACCCGCGCACGCCCTGTTAGCCGTGGTCCTTCGAGGAGGCGGACGGAAGTCGATTCATGTGTCTGAATTTTTTAAGCGGAAGGAAAGCCTGGTCACTATGGCACGACTACAGGCAAAACGGCAAACAAAAATCTGGATGAATGGGGGTAGAGCTCCACGTGTGATAGACATGATTGGGTCAATAGTTGACGACTGAATCCAGCTGCGCAGATTTTTTTTTACCGAAAAAGGTGTTTCGAATGAATGTGGTGCTTCGTCAGAGGGCAGAAGCTTGCTGGTAGGGAGGCTCTTTTTAGGAGTTGACGGTGTGGATGATCTACAACTTGGTTTTCAAGTCACGGATGCATACAGTTCAGCTATCATCCTTCGCTCGACATAGGGTGTGGCTGCATTCAAAGTTTGAGCCTGCCATGGCGGTGGATCGATACTTGTGAAAAGCGAAATGATTCGTCTGATTCAGAGGCGAAACGAATCGCTTACATTTAATTAATAAACAAGTACTCACAAAGACTTTTTAATTTTTTCTTTTTATTGTGAATTGGTTGTGATGATGGCAGGGTGTTGCCAGCGCTAACACGTGCCGGCATTGTACCAACATCAAGTCGGCAACCTCCTGCAATATATTGGGGCACGATTTCTTTCTTCGCAGCCGCGTACCATAAACTCCCTGTCCCCGCCCTCCCCTTCCCACCTTTTTCACTCAATGTTGTCATAGTTTTTATTCTTCAACCATTTTTAGTTGGCGGTCTACTTTAGTAGTCGATCTATTTTAATCTGCTTTCAGGTTATGAATCAAATAAGTTACCTTTCCCTTCTGTTGGGGACCAAAACTCGGAATATGGCGATGAAGTTGAGGTAGGAATTACTCGTGGATGTTGACCACTTTGTTCGTTCTAACTTCAATTGTTGTTACATTACTTTCTGCGGTTTATTATAACACCATGTATTTTTTCGATCTGCTAGTATCCTTTTAAAGTTGAGGATAATCTGCCGCTGTTTTAGGAAGGTTCTGTTCTCTTCTATGTTCATGGGGATGTTACGAAGCCACAAAGAAGCGACGAGGACAAAACTACACTGTGCCTTATTCTGCATTGTGTAGACAACAGCGGTAAGTTGTTGTTTAACCTGAGAGTGAGCTGTATGGTAGGGCGCCACTGATTACGCGCAATTTTTTATTTTTTCAATCCTTTCATGGATGGGAAAACACTTTTTTATAGGCAAGTTTGGCAATGGAGGTGTTTTTTCGGCTTTACGAGCTAAGGATCCCACGGTTGCAGAACGATACGAGCTCATATCCCGTATGGGAGATATGAAATTGGGCGACTGCCATTTAGTAGAGGACGTGAAAGAAAACAGAGGTAATTCTTGAGGGCGCTAGATTGTTTACATATGTACTGATCGAATCGATAACTAGCCATGCTTTAGGAACTGCTGGTGATGGCGATAATCAGCAGTCTCCGATATCCTCAGGATGGAAAGAGGATGTAGTACTCTTTGTTGCATTAAGTAGTAAGCACAGAGGTAAGGTTTTTATTTGTTGTCATCTTTATTTACTTATTTATTTTTATTACTCATTGCCATGAAGCAGTATGATTACGTGCAGTCACGTTTCATTGGTGGATTCTTCCAAGTCAATTGGCATTTCCTTCAGATGATCTTCGGCCGGCTCTCTTGGAGCAATGTTTTATGCGGATTGGTGAATATGCACGTCATAATAATGCTAGTGTGCACATGGCCCGGATAGGTTACGGTAAGTCTACAAGGTGGGCCAAAATTATGATTACACAGAAATCACATCGCAAAAAACGAATAGAAAGCCAACAGAGCAAACCAATTTCATTGAAGGGTTTATCACAAATTTCTTACCAAAACTGTACATTGATACTGGGATCTGTTGCTTTCTGCTTTCACCCAACCCCAAAGACGACGATGGACGGCATAGACGGTGGCACGCAGCTAGGGTCATCGAAATGGTCCCGGCTTTTTGCTAAGCATTTTCGAGATTATTTCTTCTCTTGTTTGGACTAAAGGATGCTTTCATCTCAGAGGCCGACCACATTGAGACATTCATGGGATTTAGGTCAGGGCTCGAGAGTTGTCACTGATCGAAGGTTATGAAGTCAAAGAACCTCTTTCACGAAATTTCTCGACAACTTCTGTTCTGCGGTCAGGAGCTTCATGTTGGCAATATGACCTGTTCGCATCACCAAAGTGTCCTATTGCGCACGAAGAGATCAAACAGGCCCCCAAACCAACTTTCACTCCATAATTTACAAGAATAATCGGTGTCTTTGCCTCGACGGTGATGCTGGCACAGGTCATCACAGAAAGTTAGTGAGCCAGGCGCTGTATCACTTTCATTTCTTTAAGCTTCATATAAATGTTATCGCTCTACTTATTGAGCACCTATTTCACTGTGAATCTCTTTTCGTCAGTGAACAGGAATTCCGTAGGACAATTTTTTCGGATGCGACAGGCAGCTTTTGTTAGCCAATCCTTCTCTTCTCTTTGACCTGCTCTCTGGGGAAATCACTTTCTGATCGTATAAGGGTCTCATTGTACAAGTGATGCTTCACGATTTCACGCAGAAAATTTCGTGACATATCCATTCATTTAGCCTTTTTGGACTCAGAATGAATTTTGCTCCTACGTAGATCATTGCCCTGCTTCCTTAACACTTCCCCTAAATATAATCACAGCTCTCCTAGGTTCACCACTCCTATCTGCAATTGTTCCCAGCTCTCGAGAGCGTCTTATGGGTGAATGCAACACCTGCCTTGTTTTGCTAGTTCGTCTGTAGATGCACCGTGCCAAAAGTGCATGTAAATGCAAAGCTACGTTTAATTCACGGATTAGATACGCTTATATTATGTTGAAAATCTACCAAAAGTTTAGTATCATTAGAAAGGTAGTAACGCAAACTACTTTGTGAAATGGAAGAAATTCAATGATTGTTATGAACATGGAAAAAATTTGCAATGAACGTCAGCGCGCGCTGTAATCATAATTTTGGCCCACCGTGTATATCGTGTGCTAATCGGTGTGGAGCCCAATTGCTATACGGTCACGGTTTTAGGCACAACTTTAAGTTGGTATACGGTAGAGAGGATGCTTAAAAAGTGTATAACGAACCATGGCGTACCAACGTATGTTTACTACTTTGCCCGTCATCAGCGATCACCACGAGCTTTGTCTCCACAACCGGATGCAGCCGGGCCCAGTCAGTATTTTCCCATTGTTGGGCAAAATATGAATGGTTTGAGTTTATATGATTAAGGTTTTTGTGAATTTAAGGCAATCGTCCCAATACATCTCCGCTGAAGCCCAACAAGAGGGCTAGGATTACTCTGCAGAATGAAAGTGGCTCAGAGGCTGACGAGGTTGAGAAAGTAGACGAACCACCACGTCGATCTCCACAACTAGCTGATGCTGGGCCTAGTTAGTGGTTTTACCATTACCGTGCAAAATAATCAAGGTTGAGTTTTTATTATTAAGATTTTTGTGAACTTAAGGCAAGCGTCCCAAAAGATCGCCGCGAAAGCCCAACAAGAAGGCTGAGATTGTTCAGCAGAATGGAAGTGGCTCAGAGGGAGGAGAAGAAGACGAAGACAGTACGAGCGCTTCTAGCAGTGCTTCTGAGCATGACTGGAGTGAAGGCGATGAAGGTAGTGTTTTCCAGAGTTTGGCGATGTACGACTCTTAGATGTATTGGCTTAGAGTTGCGGTAGATTGACCACAGTTGCTTTTTAATCAATTTGTCGTTATGTAAACATTGCCGGTCATACCAGTATTAGACGGCGGCGGGATGGTTTGGAATAACTTTTGGATTAATATTGATAGGAAATCGTCAAGGAGAGCTTGATTCATGTCGTGCACTGTGCATATTTGCTGTTGTATGCGCTTTTACATTGCCCTCTTTATACCATAGCGCGAATGTGTTGCACCCGACAGATGGGTATGGGCCAGAAGCCTCCTTGACGCCTCCCGTCGGCACTAGGCTATCGCGCGCGGCGATTGTAGGGTAGAGGGAAGGGAAACTCAAGACACTCTGGAATCACCGTTCGTGGTAAGCTAACTTCCACACCGATCTTCAGATGATTTGAGATGTTATTGACGTACACTGAACTCAGATGACATGATCCGAAAATTCCGCCATACCCGCAGTATCATCCGGCTTAGCTTGATTTTATCTACTAATGACTTTTTTTGGTGACGCTCGTTCATTCAACAGCATATTAAGAGACCAGCGATGATGAACTCATCAGTTCATCCGAAGAGGAAATTGAAGATGAGGAATTGAGCGAGTTGAAGACCAGGCGAGACCCTAGACTTCGGAGAGTTCCTCGCAAGCGCGAAAAATTCAGCCCGGAGCCCAGGTAGGATCACGAGGTATACTGATGATTTTATCGGTATAACGTGGAAAGCTTGCTCATGGGAGCAGCATTTGAGGCCGAACCCCTTCTGGCTGAATTCAACCCTTTGTTTCAGCACCTCAGCCGATAGACCAGCAGTTTCTAAAAAAGACACTATTGGAAGTGACTCGGATGGGGACGGTTACCACACTCCAGAGCATTCGTCTTTGTTTACAGATCTCGTTGTGTCTGTTTATGGTTTTGAACGAGACTCCGTTGAAAAGCTTGTGTAAGTCTTCATGCCGTTCATTTGTGGGAGTCACAAGTAGTCATCGGTAATGGGACCCTTTCCTCAAGTTATGAGCTCGAATCTTGCATTAGCTGTTGCTAAGGTGCGCCAGTCGGAATTGTTAATAGGAGTCTATCCAAATACCGTACCGTTGTCGCCTCTTGTTTACCTTTTGAATCTCTTCTTTTCATGTATTGGTCGCCTTTTTCAGAGATTTGATCGTGGAACACGGAGGCTACGTAGTGGAAAAAGAAGCGGAATTGAACGACGCCACTCATGCAATAGTTCCGCCTAATATCATTGGAAATTCGAATCAATTCTCGAAGTTCCGCAAGCTTTTCCCCGAAGACTGCGTATTTGTCAAAGAAAACTGGTTTGCCGACTGTATAAAAGCTGGAAAACGGCTGGATCCTGTAGCATACTCTGTCTGTAAGTAGTTGTTTGCATGTATTCTTACTTTAAGTCGTTCCTTCCTACTTTTTTTTATATAGGATAAACAATATTTATTAGTATGTCTGTACAAAGGAACATCGTGACGGACAGAGGAACGATTCCCATAAGACTACTATGCGATAAAATGTTAGTGTATACGGTAGCGTACAGTAATGTGACCAACTGTTTTACCCTATGATGAGATTCTACGTAAAATTTCTGCTGCTTGTGATTTTTGTGCAGATGCTAGATGGCTTTTCATTCCAAATTTCCATCCTATTGGTTTGTAGTCCATTTCCTGTTCACTTGTTTCGTCTATGGTCGTGGCAGTTGTTACCGTATTGCTAGAGTCTTCATCCTGTAAAAGAAACTCTTAGGCTAAAGGGGTTCCTTTCATAAGTTTCCAGAAACTGAGTCCAAGTTTTGATGCGTTGCTGCGGGCTTTGATCATTGCTATTAGAAATACGCCATGCACCTGACCTTCACTCAGAATCCCTATGGAGTCCTACCTGGCTGCTCTGCCGGCGGTTCCGGTTGTAGTACATCGGCGATCGCCCACCCTCCTAGAAAGGATCAGATTCACCCGTTCTTTAGAAACCATTCAAAAATGATTGAAAGGTCGTACCATTCTATCAGCATAAGGAGGAGCACCCGCACCACCACCTGCATCTGGAGGTGGTGCACCTTCAGGAGGAGGAGCACCACCTGCATCCGGAGGTGGAACACCACCAGGAGCTTCGGGAGTTGCATCAGGAGGAGGAGCTCCGTCGGCAGGCGGGTTAGATGCTTGATCTGTAGCACCTTGCGTCGATTTTTCCTCTTCTTCCTTTTTACCCTTCTTGCTCTTCTTGCTTTTCTTGCTCTTCTTGCTCTTCCCCTTCTTGCCCTTCTTCTTTTTCTTGTTCATCGATTCCGCCAATTTCTTTTTCTCTTGATGTTGCTTTCGTTGAGTAATCATCACGCACAAAACGATAAGTATGGCGATTAGCACGATTCCAACACCACTAGCCACGATTATCGTTGACATATAGTCTCCTTCTTCTTCTTCTTTTTCTTCTCTGCAAATTGAGGCCTCATTGAGGTGTAACACGCATTTAACTACCAAATGACTCGGGTGTCTAGCTTATTTTGTGATTTTGCGAACAGGAAATGTCCCCCAAGTCGATGATTCATCCCTGAAGTTAGTCTGCTACCAGTTAAGAGCCTGAAAGGCGCAGCTCGCGGTGAAATGGTTTCTAAGGTCTTCTTGTTGGATTAACCTATGGCCCCAAGATTAGTACCTGGAACGTTGTCGAGCTGAAAAACAGCCCAGATAGGGTGAAGGGCTCCAAAACCAGTTTGGCCGATGTTCTCACCCAAAGTGGCGTGGTAGAATGGGCTTGTTAATACTGCACTCTTCACAGGACATGACGAATGGTACGCTAATGTACGAGACCCAGACATTTGAACACAGCGCTATCCTACAACCCTCTTTTGAAGTTTTTTTTTCGAAAGAATGCTAATTTTTGTGCTCTCTCCGCCATCGTAGCAGAGTTCTGCACCATGGCTGCCATTACATCACTTAATTGCAAAAATTATTGGATGAAATGACAAGGCTTGGTTGAACCGAACTTTGATCCATATTCTATGCGCTTACGATTAGTTCTTCCCGATTTTAAGTGAGGATTCTGAAATGCGATCGGTCCACGATAACGCTGAAGATGAACGGAAATGGTGAAGTCTCCATCCCCAAACGGGAATGGCGGCGATGTGCTTGAAGTGCTGTAAGATCGCCCTCTCAACTGTTGTAGGAGAGGGAGCACAGGCTTCGCTCTTCGTTCAACATAACCTCTATCAATTACACATCTGGAATGCCTTTTAAAAGAACTCACGTTGTTGCGGATGTTGCTGCTGCTGGAAAAAGAGATTTCATTTCAAACAGATACTTTCATGTGGAAACAATACTGATTGCATATTACAATCGTTAACAAAAATAGGTTCACTCCGAGGGGTCGACCTTCCTCCCGGGTTCTCGCGATCACGGGCGGGCACACGCGCGTAGAGGTTTCGCGGGGTTTTGTTTCATTACCGTATCATCCACCGGAGATTCAAATCTCACCCTAAACTTGTGCGCTCTAATGCGCTGCCAGTGCAGGCAGCCCCTCCCCTCCCATTTCCCCTTCTTGAAAATTTGTTGTTTGCAACCTTGTTGTTAGGAATGCCCCTTGGCATGAATCAGTGTCTGGATCAAGTCATTATCCACTTGGAAAAGCGATTATCGACAATTTCTACACTCACCGAAAGGTTTTAGGGTAACAGTTAGCACTTGTGTCAACCCGCCAAAAGAGATCCTGCACCTGCAGCTAGCGGTACCCGACAAGCGTCAAAACCCTTCAGCTTGAACCCTGGGCTTATGGTTTCGCCAAGGGATTGCTGTAAGCGCAGCCACCCGGTTCTGCGAAGTTACGCAACGACGCTATCTTGCTCCCTATTTAGGGCGTCGTTATCCCCGCTATGCGTGGAAGCCCAGGTGTCATACTTTTCAATATTACATAATACAGGCGTAGGTGTAGCTCTCGGATGGAACTACATTTGTACTTGGTGAGTGGAGTTATAGCAACCTCACTCGGCTGGTGCTTCAATACTTCGGCTTCAAGTCAGCCCGGTTGCCCATGTGGGTCTTACTTTAGGCTATTTGAAACTACTACTTTCAAACATGAATGTAGCGATTTTAATCAAATCCCTATGTTCAGTTATGTATTCCTCTAGTGCGCCTTTGTTCATGGTCGCAGAATTAATCGATTCGTAAAGTCGATACTGTTCTCCGGAACCGCGCTCTTCTATTAGAGCAGGTAGTGTGGCTATGGCCTGAAATGATTCTGAACACTCACTTGTTATATCCGCGATCGTAGTTGCTATGGTGGTCATGGCATCACCTCCTGTCGCTAAAAATGAGATGATTACCCATAAATTGAAGCAGCTTCACTCGGAAGCTTCGCTGATAATCGGTGGACAGGGTCAGTAATTGTAAGTATTCAGCACAGCTCTGTGCGGAGTACGATCAGCCTCACCTAAGCGGATTACTCCCCTGGAGAAGTCCTAGTGTTACCGAGCTGAGAGTACGCCACAATTGTACATATGCGAACAAATGGTCTGACCATATCAATCGAATATCAATTGGACGGTTGAGACGACATGGCTCATTCCCAGCTCTGTCAGTCGTTGCTACCTCTACTACGCCACTTGAGGAATACGGCGGGACGAGGGCGGGTGAGGAGGAGAAGTTCCACGGTGACCAAAGTCTTCAGAATAACCGTTGGCCGCTCGTTGTTGGCGACTTGCAGCAAGCTTGACTCCGGAACAGTGGACATCAGTGGTCTTACAATCTAGATTGATCGTCTAAGTCTTGTATTGTATGTATTGTAAGTCCAGGAGCCCAGATATCCGCTGTTCTTGAGTCAAGTGGTGCTTGCAGGGTGAGAATGGTGGGAGACAATCAGGAATCCCCATGTTGGTAAACACCATTTATAGTATCCCCAGTTCCAGGGGCCCCGTTATCGACGATGGACGTGAAAAACACTGGCTGCTTTTATAGTTCACGAGCGAGCGCGCGAGCCAGCCGAGGGACTACTCGTCCAGCCGTGTCGACCAAGATTCAGTTGTAAACAAGGGGCAAGCGCTTCCCCAATCGCCCGCTCGCGCGCTCGCGGGCTAAATCGTGGACTGTGAAGGCAGCCACTCAGTTGACAGTCTCTAATACGATTGATCTTAACACCCTTCAATCGGTATTCATCTGACCAGTGAGAGTATGGAGGTATTGTTTGAAGTTCCTTATAGTAAATATCCTTCCCGACACATTAATTACCCATTTCGATGCCCAAGGGCTCTTTAGAAGTAGCGATCGAATGTAAACTTAATATTGGTTTCCAAGTGCCCGCACATGGTGCAGATATGGTAGCAGCAGAAACCTGTTTTCTGTCGAAATGAACCAACCTGCAGCATCACCTGTAGCTGCATCTCCACCGCCTCCCTGGGTCGCTGCCTCTAGAAATGAATTTGGTTACCGATGGCGGAAATTAGTTTGAGTGGTACAAGTATTAAATAGCTGATGAAACTGGTCAGAAATAGGCGTGGTCGAACTTGGGAAGGTCTCGAATCAGGTCAGGGTAGGGCTAGTTTGTCAGCACGGGTAGCTTCGCCATAATAATCGTTGCGACGTCGACAATCACTCCCCAGCTACAGAAAGTCTTCCTTTCAGTGTTTCCTCTACAACGGTCTAGGTTTCCAGTGTCAGTCTTGTAGTTGAAACACCGGGTAATCTTCACGTCCAGCCCGAGCATCTTCTCCCCTGCTACTGCTTTCCTGCATTTGCATCCTTTGAGCTCACCCCTGCTCTCCGGCAACGTGCAGAGTGATCAAGACGCGTGCATTCCGCATATTAAAACCGTCATAAATGGTCCCCTTCAGAGAGAACAGATGTTGTGGAAGGTTTCATTGTGTAAGCACTTTTCAGAGGACCGGTGGTGGGAGAGACCTAGTGATTCCATAGGATCATGGGTAAATACGCTATTTATTGATCATTATCATCAGTATCAGATCATTAATCATTCGATCGTCTTTCACCACCGGTGCTTTGGATATTGGTCGGCTCTCCTGGTGGTACTATAACATTACCTGCATGACTGGGGATGTTAGGGACCTCCCGGATATAAAGCCGAATATCCGAATATCATCTGTTCGATTTTGCGCAGTCAACTTGGTCCCGCAATAGTCACAGCACTACATTGCACGCCCTATCTCCTTGAAGAGGGACACTGTAACTGTGCTTGTCTGAACATTGGCATCTTTCCCAGTGTGGAAAAGGTGCTCAGGAATTGAATGAGCAACTTCATCTCGGTCTCCAAGGACCTTCCACCTGTCCGCCTTTTCGACTTCCATTGCTTCCACTTCTTGACGAAGTTTGCTGTTCTGCAGGAAACAGGCAAACAAGCCATCATTACGATTGGAAGGACACTCGTTCAGGAGCCTCGTAATGTCCCCGTCGCATGGCTTCCTTGCAATGACATAGTTACTGTTCCTATAGCTTTCACGACCCTAATCCTGGAGTTAGTTGTTAGTCTGCCGGACTAGGAAGTTCTTCAGCACTTCACATCGTGATTCTGTGCAAGATATCCACGTCCACGTTACTTGACTTGCTTACAGCTTTATTTACGAGCCTCTAGCTACTTCGTGAGACCAATTTTTCAGAAGTTTTCTTCTTTTTCCGGAGTTCCCATGAATCCCTCAACTGTTTCACTATGCTATAGACCCTCTGTCAGGATGCGCTGATTTGAAGGGTCACCAACCCTGCTTTTTTCCAGAGTTCTAGGACCGGTCCTCGATGATCCGATAGATGTGCCCTCAGTGCCCGTCGTCTGATGCGATCCTTGCTCTCAATACCGATATGTCCGTTGAATCCTTCTGTTATGGATACGAGTAGCCTGTGCTTGCGACCATTTTCACTCCTGCTCTCAATGTCCTTAGCGATTTCGCGGAACGATTCCATGGTTGCACTGCTATAGACACCTTCTGCGTCTCCCTTTATACAGAAAAACCACCTGTTAAGTCGTGAGCTTTATGGATACTCCGCTCCGGAGACTGGAGACTTTCTCCGCTCAGCCTGACTACAACCCTCGACTTTCTCCTGGATTGCATTCTCCATCCCCATTGCTCTACAACGAGGCACCTTCTTTAGGCCCTTGCTCTCTCTGCCGACCTGGCGATTGAAATCACCAACTGCCCAATAAGTGGAGATGATAACCTTGTATCAACCGATGGGGTTGAAACCTGCTTTTGTAGCATGGATACTTGACATTATATTGTGACTGATACTTCATTATCAGAGCTGTGATAGGATCGTACTACGTCTTCCATTTCATGCCTTCACCGTTGTCGGTGATTGCACTCTTCTACGAATTCCACATACTAGCGTCTCTCGACCTCTCGGAGATCGAGGTTGACGCTCCTGCCTTCAGATTTACACTTCTTGAGACTTGACAGTCAGCGATCTGTTGAGTCCTGTGTCGAACAAGCCTCTTCGAACAAGTTCCCTTCACGATGCCTTCGCATCAAGACCACAGAAGTCGCCACCGGGCGAGGTCCGAGCTCTATCTCCCGTGACTGATGAGCTACTGCAGTTCTGCAGGACAGCCAGATTGTATGTTCCTCATGGAAGGGAATAAATGGAGCCCTATACCTGACCAATTAGACTTCATGTCGGGTGCCTCCGGCCTGAGGCGATATTGAGTACAAACCTGATGCGGCTTCAGTTGCCGCCTCGGTTGCCGCTTCGGATGCTGCCTCGGACGCTGCCTCAGTCGCTGCCTCGCTCGCTGCTTCGGATGCTGCCTCGCTCGCTGCTTCGGATGCTGCCTCGGACGCTGCTTCGGATGCTGCCTCGGACGCTGCTTCGGATGCTGCCTCGGACGCTGCATCGCTTGCAGCCTCGGGTGGTGCATCGCTTGCTGCCTCTGTAAAAAGTAGCAATCACCGTTAGCTCAGATCCAATCGGATAGGTAAGTAAGTGGAGAGTCACCACTGGGTCCAGCCTCAGGGGAAGATTCGGCCATAGTTCTGAAGGATGATTGACGAACAGGCGATGAGTTGATGAAGTTGAAGGATCAGAAAGAGCGGCCAACCGTCTCCGAAATGTATACGAGCCGAATTAAGGCGAAATGTGGAGGAGAAGCCTTTTAAAGTGGCTATCTCGACTGATATTAGAGATACTACTGAGGGTTAACAGTTCCGAGTAGTATGCCGGACTAGAAATAAGCGAGTGGTTGAAAGGCAAAAAGACCGCCTGATGTGTTATGTGAACCCTTTTTTAGCATCAATTTGACTTTTGATCTTTCTTTTGCTGCTATATTTTGATAGCCAGTGGATTTTCTTGAAATAACTGATGGGAAGCGAGCCCTCTCGCGATCGGATGCGTCGTTGCGCGCGTCCGTCGAAACTAGGTCACGCCGCAGCCGTCGCACGCGGCGGGTCAGCACGCGATCTTTGACAAATGTCGCAGTTGACAGCGGGGCATACGAATTGCGCTTGGTCCACGGCATTCAGCCAATAGAGAAGATAACACGAACAGATGCAAATCATTCGCTCCACTGACATTCGATGTACTGTAATGTCATCTCGAGACCTCAGTGGAGTGCGCCGCGCGCGAAGTGGGCGGGGTGACCTATTTCGACGGACGCGCGCAGCGGACATTTTCCCTCTCGATCAGCTCCCTTGGCAGCATCCCCTTTGGAAGTTCTCTTGGAACAATCGGGTCAGAGCTTCTCTGTAGATTGAAGCTGTAACGAAACTTGGGCTAATGAGCGTGAAGGGAGGGTGAAGTGCTTCAGCTTCAGTCGATCTCGTTTACGGGATGCGCCGTCACATCCACCTTTCATCGAATTCCTGGAGGCGTTTGAAGGCGTGTGTGGCTTACACAATGACCTACGGCGGCCAGTTGATATATAAGTCAGTGCTTTTATCTCCCCAGAAGAGTATGGTACCGTCCAACTGACCCAGAAGCTATGGATGGTTGGCTTGGGCGAGTATCGATCCGTGATTCAATACCCGAACTATGCATATGTGATAGCGCATCAAGATAACTATGCAAAGCCATTAAGAAGGCGAGGGCAAGCGGGGTTTCGGTAGTACAAGGGATAGAGCACGGCGCCCCGACAGCACAAGTACGGGTTCGAGTCCCGTCCGAGACTGAAATTTCGACCATAGATCGCAAACCTTATGAGACTATACAAAGCATTTATTCATTCACATTTAATAATCACCTACAAATCACTTGATGCGTGGAAACTAATAAGTATAAACGCGCGTTCTTCCACATTGTTCAACAACATCTCTGAGCAATATACGCTGCATTGCGTGGAATGGGAAAGCTCTGCATGTCAACGACGACGTGTACAATGAGATCAATTCTAAGGGATGTGATCATGATTGAGTGCTATAAGCCTAGATAGAAACAATCAAAGTAGCAAAGTTCTCAAAGCATTATTTGAGCAAAATAAAATCCTCTATGGGAACAGATATGAAGGTAATTCAATGCAGAGCAACACTTGTTGAGAGAGTGAACGGTCAGCGAAGAATCGATGCCTGACTCTGATCTTACCGTTTCATTGAATTAGTCGAAAATGATCCATATGGTTACGGCAGCCGACCGGTCAGACTGGGCCCACCTAAAGCGTTGCGTGGGAATGAGCGCTAAAAAAGTTTGAGGTCCGGGGTAAGCTGGGGAAGGGGCTTCCTCCGAGCACTCTTTTTCGTCCTTACGGAGTTTTCATTTGAGCCCACACGAAAAGGATAGGTAGAGCAGGGGAATCAACCTCGAAAGCTGAGATTGATCTTATCGAGTTCCTAATGAAGCTCATAGCTCCTCCCTTAGATACCGAATCGGGTCCAGAAATGAGCACAGCCTACTTACTGGTCATCCTGCTTCGGAATTCGAAATTAGGTTTGATGAAAATCGATTTCGGCACCTTCTTTGGGCTCACTTCCCTATGCTCAATCAACCTAGATTACTGTAGGAAGGTAAGTTGTACTGGTTGAATACAATCATCGTTTTTGGCCAGTCTGATGCAGCCGTTTGTGCACCTATCAAAACCAGGAATTCGTTCGGGGCTCCTTCCCATCTACTGGTTGTCATGTTTGGCTGCCGTCGGCGCGCCAAAACCTTCGGTCATTCGTTTCAGGACCTTTCATCTCCAATAGGGCTCCTGAGAGGACTGTCTGAGGTTTTTGCGCACTTCACGATTTAGTAGTGATGTCCGGCTATGATAGAACCCTACCTACCACCCACACCATATGACACCCAGACACTGTCTTCATGCTCGTAGTCGCAGAGACGAGTTTTGGCCCAGTTCCAAACAACGCTTCAGGCAGCATTACTGATTTGACTAACTCATTTTCGAATTAAAAGTACTGCTGATCTCTAGTGTCGAACTGCATTGAAACAGAACCTAACGAGAAGTACGTGTGAGTGTAAACGCCGAGGGATTGAAAATGAAAAAATCGATAACATATCCTAAGGCACAGGAATTCAAACGCGTTCCAGAGCGAGCCTTGACCGCGGTAACTCACATAATAATTTCCTTTCGTCAAAATAGTTTCTCAGTGGCTAGTAGATTCATTCCCCGAATTCTAATCGATTATTGATTTTATTGGGCACTACATTTGGCAGTATTTTGGAGCATCCTACGAAACCCTTGTCAGCTGTATCCCGAAAGCCACTTCAGTATCTCACGGTCAAAGTTCGCTCTCTAATTGTCACCGAGGAGGCGGTCGCGGTGGTGGACCGCGGTTATATCGTGGTAAAGCAACGTCGTTCTCGTTGCAAAGCACCGGGAATCGTGACGGTGTCGCAGCGACCGCAGCAGAGATGTCGTCACGGTTGAATCCGCTGATGTCGTGATTCAGATGGACGTCGTGTCTGTATCCACGCTGGGTCTTCCCATTGGCGATGGCACGTCGCTCACGTAGCATTTTGCGTAGACGACGTCGTTTACGCCATTGATCGCAGCACACACAGATGAAGATGATTGCCATCAGAGCGATGAAACCACCCACTGAGCCAGCGATGATCTCACGTGAGTAACCTGAAACGAAGAAAAGATTTGGTTCACTATTTTCATGGACTGGTATTTTTTAGTGTCTAGGCTAGAACACTGTCAAGAAATTAGGGCGTTTATAGTTTTCTTTACGACTTTCTCTGAAATCCTGGGCCTAACATAATTTCAGCTAGTTGTCCCACAGCGAACATCTACTCTTAGATAATTGTCTCGCTACCCACCATATTTTATCTTAAACTGCTTATCCCGCCCTGCTTCTCGTCGTTCGAGACTACTAGATCGTAGAGGGTTCTCCTCATTATAACGTTAGACCGCTACCTTGTATCGGTCGATCGCTGTATGGGGTGAGTAGTGAGCAAGAAGCGCTGCTCCCATACGTATGGCAAGTACTAGATTTTGGATCTGATATTGCTTACTGAAGGTAAAACACTTATTTTTTGGGTGAGCTCCGAAGGGGGTAAGACTTTGTACCCGAATTCTCACGGTCGCACGCTTGCACGCGACAATATCCTCCGAGCTACCATAATCATCCAGTAGAAATGTCTTTCTTCAGGGAGACTAAATTGTCGGCACCATTGCATGGTCCTCTACCAGTATGGACTCAGTTAGGATCACTTCAAGTTGATCAAAAAGGGAATAACTTTATAATGGTCGTGAACCGCTGGGAGGATACTTTTTGATAAGCAAAGCTCATTACTCACAATGTTGTTCGTCGCTGTCATCACCTTCGACGCAATTTTGCACTCCATTACATACAAGAGACGAATGAATGCACAATTGTGGTCGCATAGCACATACACCTTGATCCTACAAATCAATTTTTAAAAGAGATTGAGCTGGTCCAGAAAGTTTCGCTCGTGCAGTAAAGGTCTGACCTGTTCAACGCAGATCTGGCCTCCTTGGCAGGTGAATTGCGTGCATGTGTTGTACTGATTGGCTCGGCGATGCTGATCAGATGATGTGAGACCGGATGAAGGTTGATGGAGCTCGTCGAACAGACCTTCGACAGCCGTCCAAATTAGCTGCAAGGCAACGAATAGGGATAATAACTGGGAAGCTTTGATGAGAAAGTCGTACCTTGAATCCAACTCGTTGGCCACTCACTGATGACGATGGTCGGTCTTTGGTGTTGAGCCTGAAATTGGCATGAATTGAGGCGGCGATTAAGATCACATCCCCTCCCAAAAAATGTATTTTTAGCCACTATGACCAGATTTGGTAGCATTTGTCAACTATTTCCTTTTTTCTTTTCAAAAATTCTCATTCCGGAGGTGGTGTAGTGGTAAGAGGCGCACTATCACACCCGCATGATTACGAGTTCAAATCCCAGACCGACATCCGCCTAGAAAAGCCAAACCTTCCATCCCTCCGGTGTCGGTCAAATGGTACCAAATTCGCCGAGAGGATAAAAGCACTGACTTGACTTGACTATCGGCTGGCCACCAAAGTTACTGTATAGGCCACATACTCATTCAATACGCCACTACAATTCTGAATGGAAGTCAAATTGGGGTGCACATCCCCCAAATGGGGAGGTTTAATGCCCGAAGACCTCAAAGATTTTTGAAACCCTTCCCATTTCTGTTTTTGAAGTGAAAGAGGTTTTACAGGAGATGGCTAATCCATCATTTTTATGGACATTCAGTAAGCTGCCAATGGCACGCTGGATTTGGACGAAGCTACTCGTGCTTCAGCCCCGATCCATCATCGTTGCGACGCTTCTAGAGCCTGTAATGAATGGAACTGGTATTTTGAAGAGAAAAAATCCTTTTCGTCCGGATTTAGGTCTTGTAAAAAAAATTGACGCGTTGGATGTTGTACTACATTACGGACGGATTAGTCAGGATGTTTTCCATCTTGCAGGGTCAAAAAAGGAAGCATGTCGCGCTCATCAATCACCCTTGGAATGAGCCACGTGTTGGCTTCCGTTCATCGTTCCATTCTGATTGAGTGCGTAATTACCTCTTATATTGACTTGGGACTTCTGGCGATAAAGGTCGGTCCATTTGAAGGTGTAGTTTAATGGTTTATCGAGATATCCCCTAGGATGGGCGGAGGTGGTGTAGTGGCAAGTGGCACACTATGTCACGCGCGCGGTCAGGAGTTCGAATTCCGGATCGATGCCCGCCTAGGCCAACCAAGCCTTCCATCCCTCCGGGGTCGGTGAATTGGTACCAGACTCGTCTGGGAAGATAAAAGCACTGACTTGTACATCGGCTGGCCACCGCAATTCATTGTATAGGCCACATACGCACTCATTACGCCACTACGATTCTGAATGGAAGTCGAGTGCGGGGGCGCATCCCTCAGACGGGATTGATTAACGCCAAAAACTTTATCCTTTATCCTTTATCCCCTAGGATGGATCTGTGACCTCCTGCTATGCCCTTGGACTTAATTTTCCGATAGGGCCTCGTCCTGATCTCGTATACTGGGCAATATTCTTCAGAATAGGATAAATTGAAAAAGGCAAAATGGTGACACTCCCATACGGATGATCCCTTGGTGTAATCACGGATCTCGTTCCGTTTTGGCCTACACCAGGGCCTTCACCTCGGCTTATTTTGGAAATGCTCATTCAGCTCAGTCCAAGCAGGGATGAAAAAACCCCCCAGTTTGCAATAGTTTGGCTCCGCGAGCCATTGTTTGGATTAGCCAAGCCGTGCTGCAATGTATTGGGGGTACCGTTGACCAATCCAAGTGGGTTGGTGGTACCAGTTTTTTTTTTCCAAATATAAGTTTAATGCACGGCATATCTCAAAGATGTTAAATGAAGCGGTGCCTTCCTGATATACTCGAACATCGTTGCTTGAGAGTCAGATCATTTTTATGGAACCGATCCCAAGGTCGACCCTGGCAGCTTTCAGTTTATCCTATCCCGGGCCCAGATGTCCAGTCAGTGACCGCATGCTGAGCCGTTTTATAGGGCAGTACTTTTCAACTAGTGAGCGCTATTATTATATGCGGTCTTTGGTCGATCCCCCACCCTCATCCATTTCAGCTCATCCACCGCCCATCTGGGACCAGCCCGATTAGGCAGCTCTCAATAGGAACTTGGCGCAGTCTAATTTGCCCCAAATGCCTCCTCTTATAAGAGAGTTGAAGGCCGACGGGAAAGGATGAAATCGAGTTGCTTGTTCGTTTCAGGTAAATTTCAGGTGCAAGTAGTTCACTATATATGTCGTAATCTGTGTTAAAGAACCGGAGCTCTCGACATAAACGGTCTGCCTCGGATTGCGCCATGCACATGTGATTTCCACTTAGGATCATATCAGTGATGGAATGTATATGTTGCCTATACTTGGTGAAGCCAATTTATGTACAAATCAGTGTTTTGTTCTTCTTGGCAAGTCCTGTACCAGTTGACTGCCCTGGGAAAATGGAAGCCTCGGGTTGTTTGGGAATGACCACCTTCGACATCTTGATCTATCGACGATTTTTGAAGCAGCGCCCTATCGATCCCACTTTCCTACGTGGTCCTTCTGCTGATGTCGTCAATCATTTTGTACTGCTTTCATCAATTTCACGTCCATTTTCTACTTATTTAAACTCCGTTCGTATTTCCTCCTCCAATCCACTGATGTTTGCTGCTTACTATCACTCGATACCGTTCTTTACCGATTAACGTCAGCTACTATCGTTTATTCCGTCAAAGTAAATTTCTATGATTCTAATTGATTTCATTCTGTTCCTTTTAATGGTCCTGAAGTGCTAATCTATCTGATTCTGAAGATGGATCCACCAAGATGACAAATATTGAAGTAAAAAGGATATGAGTTGATGGTAGCAAACTGAGAGGAATGGTATGGTGGACTCTCAGTGCTGCTGCTGTTCTATCTCCTGAGCAATTATTGACTGATCGATTAATAGTGATTACCTCACTAAAAGTCGATTTCCTGATGATAGATAGCTTTTCATGCCTTCTTCGGTGTAATACAATTGGCTTCCACAAAATCGTGCTTCCGACGTATCCGACGAGATGTCCTTAATGAACAAAATTTTTTAATAATGAGCCCCTCATTATATACGGAAATCAAATAACTGTTGTAGTTTAGCATGTTGTGCCTGTGCCTAGACGAAAATCGAACCCATGAATATTCCCTGTGTGTCATCAGGTCCAAAGATGTGAACATGATTACATAAAAGAGTAGCAGAAAAGCTCATCAGTGTGCGTACGCGGCGCGTGAGATGATTTCTGTAGTTTGTTTCAGTGACTTGTGGTCAGCACTTGTATTGATACTACGCTTCGAGGGCTGGAATCTCTTGCCTTTGTCAACTGAGACCCTGCCCATGCTGATCACTTAGCGCGTTTACACTCCGCGATAGATTCTGGGCGGGGTGGGCGATCGGCAATGCCGTTGAATTCGATCGATATCTTATGATCTTCATGTATTCCATGCTCTTATTTTCATGCTTTGGGGCCCTTGATGAACGATCGGTACTCCTTTTTTCAGTAGTCTTAACATGATCCGCTTTTTTTCGCAAGATTAGAATCGAATCTATTTCCCCCAGCCCCTCACCTTTATAAAGGGACCCCCCTAGATATGGAAACGGAAAGGAACTTTTGCGCAAAGCAATTCCTCTACTATATTCTATGAGAGAGCACTAACCTTCCTAATAGTAATGCTGTCGTGCTTGAACCCGTCGATGATGGAAAGTGACGCACGCTCGCATTCAGCTGAAACATAAACTTGAGACACAAACTCGGAGAGACAGAAAAAGGCAAAAAGCCGAAGTAAAAGTTCTGAAATTGATAAGGCGATGGTAGTCGGACGTCAGCTAGAATCGCTCCCTTAGATATAGCTTATATAAAATGGATTGACTTGAAAGAGGAACCCCTCGAGCTTAGCTAACGCTTCGATAGCTGGATAGGACCTGATGGTGGCTCTAGCGTTTCGGGATCTTCAGTGTCGAACCAGTTTAAAAAGGGGTAACTCCTGACCCCCTCTGATCAGTTCTACGACAGCTTAGTTTTTGGCACTTTAGAAGATTCCTAAAGCTTCACATTAAGCTTGTGATCCCCGTTACAGTCTGGGGGCGAAGTATTTGACGGAAAAAACCTTATGGGCGGAAATATACGGTATCCGATTGTCGTTTTAGAACCCACCGATTGTTGCAGATAGATGTAGATGTGCTAGGCGTATATAGACACGTTGCCGTGGTTCTACTCGGATCAACCAGTAACATGTCGCATTTCGCGGATAAGTTACTGGATAGCCAGGCGAGACGATTTCTCCTGAAAGTAGTCACTCTTTAGAGGAATCGCGTTGCATTTTGCAATCAGTCGCGACAGATGCACATTTAGGAAGTGCTTCTTTTAAAATACTCTCTCTTCAAAAAAAACGATGAATTTATTTGCTAGCTAGGGGGGAATGGACGTTCCCGAAGTTACTAGGTAAAGCACGCCAAGGTCTTTTAGTAACTGGCACGAGGACTTCAGTGCATTCCTAGAGCCTCTATTGCCTAAGCGTTTTAGTTTTTTCTTATACCAAAACTGTACTGCTTTGATACTTAGCATCTAAGACTCCTTCCCCAACTTTCACCACTTTTTCAGTTGATTTATATTTTCTTCTTCTTGTATAATGCTGAAAAATTGTTTGCCTCTCTTCGAGGCCTCTTATGATTAAATGCGATAAAGGTTGAGTCCAGTGAGGCATTGTGAACAATTTTTTAGTCTCATAGTCGTCATTTTAAAGCGGGGTTGGCCACTGGATGCATTATACATATTAACGGTAGAAGGCTCACTTACCGGTCAATTGCCCAGGTTTCGTTGCACCACCGCACTCGCGTGAAAACTCTCTTTCATCATCTGGGAGATACGACGGTGGCTCCTTGATGAGACCTATAATATTTGTAATCTATATAATCAAACAAAGGAAAAATTCAAAATGAAATTCTCAGAAAATAAGAAAGAAGGTGTAGGTGAGCAATAGTGGGATACACCACCCAGACAGTCAATGAATGCATAGTGGAATGAGCGTTCATGCAGTAGCACAAGTTTTTCTTGGCCGTGACGATACCGTAAATGTGGCAGATGTAGTTCAGACCGAAGTGGTGCAGTGACACACGTGTGATGCACAGGTCCAACCTTGGATGAATAACTGCCCAAGCCAACCAAGCCGAACAATCCGGGGTCGGTTGACGAGTAGGAAGTTACTAGCAGTGAGTAGTACATCGGTTAGCCACCGCAATTTGTTCGCTATATACCACATAAGCATTCAAAACGTCGCTATGGTCCTGAATGGAAGTCGAATGCATTTTCCCTGTTCATCACCCGGACGGTGCATGGAGTGAAGATTGTTCGAAAGGGTCCTAATCGATCCTATCGGCAGAATGTTAGAACTTTGGACTCCTATTTGACTCTCTTTGATTAGGCTATACGAGATGACTTGTATTTCTTCTCCCACAGCCTACCTGTGTATCAATCTAGGAGGTTCGTAAGAAATTCGAGTGGCAGTCAGTTTAAGTTTGAGGCGTCACGAATTTTTAGGTGGATTATTAGGTACAGGGCTTGTCCATGGAAATAATCCAGTGAGTTTTACATCGGCGGTAATGAATTGGTCGTTGTATAGCTTTGAAGTTCGTCGAACTCTTGTCATAGTGCCACACTCGCCCGAGAAGAAGAAGTTCTACTCGGAGATGGATTGGCCCCGAGACGTATTTTTTTGGCTGGTTACGCGCGCTAGCACGAGATGGAATGAAACCAAAATAGGCTCATTCTCAAGATGGCTGATAAAGGCAGGACTTAGTGAAGAATTTCAATTCCTGGGAACAACTATCGAATGAAAACGGAACAGTGAAAGATTCTAGGCAAATGGAAATGGATGGTAGGTAACTGCTGATAAGGCCACTAAGAATCAAAACATTCAACCTTCATAGATGATATCATAGCGGAGACGAAATCCACGATGATGACGTCCTGGTGCAGTGGTGACAAACTGTACATAGACAGTTGGCTGCATCGTCTCGATCTTCGACGGCAAGCTTGTTCCGCATAGACGATTGCCGATGTGCTCTTTTCCTACAATTGAGAGCGATTAGAATTCTTGATTTTTGAAAAAAACGTCCGAGGAACGGAAATCGGAAAGACGAATCGGAAGGCAGCATATCTAAAGGAGCAACAACGTTGAAGCATCAATTCTTTGTCTATTATGAAATAACGTATGCTACCCTTATCCCTTCGTTCCTACAAGACTAGGCCATGCACGGGCCTCATTGGGAGATGTGTGTTAAGGGGGAAGGGAGTCTTCCACGTCTCCGAATCCATGTTTTAAAGATCGTAACTGGTTCTGACCTCATTAGTTGTAAAGGCATTAAGATGGCAGGGGTACGCCACGTCTTTCCAAATTCTTCAAAGCAGAAAACATGATTGAGAGAATCATATGCTCTGTGTAGTATTCTTTGAGGCCGAAAAAAAGGCGCCAGGATTCACTTTATGGTACTCACAACTTGATGTTATTATTTATCTATTTGTTTACTTATTTATTACGAGCATTTAGGAAAAATAATATGGTACGGCTTTGTAGTATGGGCATACGCCGACTGGCGTAAAGATAGCGTTGAAATGGATACTACTTGGCATTCGGAGGAAGCCACAGGGGACCCATGGGAAGACTTTTGACATACGGATCATTTTAATGGATAACCCGAGGGCAACATGCTCTTCGGGGACTGCAACAGCCTCGTCAACTACGATGCTGAGGCAAGTCTGAGTTGTCTTTTCCCGCAGTACGACAGAAGAGAAATGGCTGGTTTGACTCGACTATATTCGGCCCTTAACTCATTTGGAGTGAAAAAAAATACGTCGAAGTTTTCCTCATTCGGGACGTTTTTGGAATTCTCTTCGCGTTTCGTCGAATAGTCAAGTGAAAAATAGTCATAGATTACTCGTGTTGCAAGTATGGCGGTGAACCGGACCAATAGTCCCTTTTGAGGCCGTACCTACTCAACCGCAGAGATAGTATGAACTGAGTCGTATTTTCGGATTTTTCTGCTTTCTTTTGTTTTCCTCCATCGACACGCTATCCAACATCCACGTCGTTCTCGCTGGCTGGTCGCGCCTGCCGTTTTCGCTAGGGAGGGGCGTGAATAATAGAGTGGGCGGGACTTGTGGGGTAAATTTGGCCTTGAGAAACTCTTTATTTTTTTTTGCTAGTTTGTCATAGATAAAAAAAGAGTCGGAGATCTTTAAAGCCGCTTATAGAAATTTCTTGGAGACATAGGAAGATATAGAAACGGAATAAAGCGGAACTCGAAAGTCGGAGCGGGGAATTGCCGGAACTCAGGTGTTGGAGAACTAGCTGCTTCCTATATTCCTACGTCCAGGTTCTTAGCGCAATTGCCTATCATTGAAATGAGAAAATCCTTCTGACCATGAGATTCCTCACCTAGACGATCGACGACGATCACCAATACGTAGGCTTCGAGGCACTGTCCACTGTTTCTGAATAGAAAGTCGATAGAATCAATTTTACGCGTTCGATTGATCGATCGGTCGATCGTTGGACGAACCTGTTGTTTTCGGCTAGATCAAATGATAAAAATGTGAGGTGTATAACATTGGAGGACACGGTTGATATGTTATAGAGACATGAAAGATCCGATCGATATGGTGTCGGAAACGCCGGTGATTCGAGCGTTCCTGAACGAGAACCGATCGATAATTGATTGACCAGTGGATTTATTAAGCAACCGATCTCACTCTAGCGATTCAAATGACAAAGTTCTATAGTCAATAGTGCACTGTACATCACCGTCTATGATTTTCCTTATTCCGGTTAGTGATGCAGAAAGGAGAACTCTATTTCTCTGCTTCTGACATTCGCGTAAGAATTCAATTGAAGCGTAGTTCCGTTCATGTTTATATGGTAATAAGTCGGAAAAACGCATGTCATTAAGGTTTGCAACTTTTTTTGGAGAAAAAGGATTCAGAGATTGAGGTAGTCAGCTTGTTTTGCTTCTTTGACTATAGTCTTTTTGTTTCGCGGTTGTAGTCTATTAAAAATAGATTTTTGAACAATTTTAGACGTAATCTAGAAGTTGGCTTTAGACGTAACGGTGAAGATTAAGTCAAATTTTGAGGATAACTACTTTGTCAAATGGCAGAGAGATAGATCTTGGTCTCTCCTTTGCTTCTCTGGCATCCACTCCAGAATCTATTTCTCTGGCTCACTAACCCATTGGCTCGTTCAATATGGAATGAGATACCGTAAACAATTACAACCCAATTACGTTGTTAGAGACGCAGACACTGTCTTCTACTTCTCTGCCTGAGTTCTGACCTGTACTTGGTCGGTCCGAGAATATGTGCCGATCGGGACATTCGGCCGTCGCCGTTCGTATGGCTGAGAACGCGAGCAGCCACACCGTCAACTGCCGCATCGAACATCGACCTATTCAGCGTTCGTCACCGTGCGGCATAGAAAGTAACCTGGAACAACGGCGATCACGTCAATACTAGTGGCAAATCGGAAATCGAAACACGGAAATCGGAATCGCGGCTCCCACAGAAAATCAAATGCTGAAGGCTAGGTTGCCAAGCAAATTATTCCATTAAGACAGAATATTAAAAAAGCAATTGCAACAATAGCCTCACAACAGCAGCTGGAACATTGGTAAGAAAGAATAATCACAGAAGTCTTCAGTGTTAATCATTTTCGTCTGAGGGATACGCCCCCGCACGCGACTTCCATACAGAATCGTAGAGGTGTTTGTTTGCGTATGCGGCCTATACAATGACTTGAGATGGCCAACCGATGTACAAGTCAGAGCTTTTATCCTCACAGACCAGTCTGCTACCAATTAACTGACCCCGGAGGGATAGACGGCTTGACTGGTTTGGGCGGACATCGAGTCGGAGTTCGATGCCGGGACCAGGTGAGCGTTATAGTGCGCCACTTGCCTCATACCATTTTCGTCGCCATGTCTTCCAACGGATTAAGTGATGTTATACTCGATCCAATCGATGTGCAAGAGAGCTGTTCTTTAATAACAGACATCGTGCTGAAAGAACGATATTCTAGATGGCAGCTAAGGAAAAGGACAGTGGCAAGTGATCAACGAGTGAGTGCTCATGGATCGAGATCGAAATCTATTCTCTTACTTTCAACCGAGCTCAGGAATCTCTAAGGTGAGTCGTTCGGTAACCATTATAAAGGAGCGAAAATGGCCACTATCTTGGACATCAGAATGGCTGCTTTCATAGTCCACCGGCGTGCCACGAGGCAGTGCTAGGGAGGAGGAGGGCGGCAGACGGTCGCTCAGCCCCTCGAAGGGCTGTAAACAAGGAGAGACAAGATCAAAAACCATTTGTACGGGCCCCTGGTTGTTTGGTTTTTGGTCTTGTTCTTCTTTGTTTTCAGCCCTTCGACTGACCATCTGCCGCCCTCCTCCCCCTAGCACTGCCTCGTGGCACGCCGACCGGCCGGCGGACTATGAAAGCAGCCAATGCGCTGTCAAACTTCATACTAAATCCAATCGAAATCCTAAACGGTCATTGCACTGTACGGAAATAGATGATCTTAGGATCTGTCGCAACGATTTAGGTATTACTATTTCTACTATCCTATCGATATGTAATGACCAAGAGTTGTGGAAACATGAATTCGTTGAGGTAAAGGACATCAGTAGGAATCGTGAATGGAGTTCCCAGTAGGAACTTTTTGTATAATGCTCTAAGAACGTGGATGACGAATCTTTTGTCCTTTCATCCTTTCACTTACGGCTATTAACTAGAAATGCATGGTTTTTCGGGACTAGTGGAAACCGCTCTCCTTTCCGAAGCCACATAAACTTTCCACACAGTAGCAACGCATTACCTATACAGGCTTTTTAAAGGCAGAACAGAAATTTTAAAATTAGCACGCAAAAATATTTAAGTGGCGGTAGAGCAAGTCCGACGCCCACAGAATCGAGTAGTTGGTTGATAGCCCTCAAGGGCGATGTAGTGACTCGTTCAAACGAGAGTTCACCATGGGCTTCCTCTTGATTTCCTCGCATTCCTCGTCACTGAACTACTCTTCATCAACACTTTCACCCTTTAACCCAATAAGGGTTAGCGGGTGAAAGTGTGGTTAGAAAATAGTTTAGTTGTTGTACTATTATTGGGTTAAAGGGTGAAAGTGTTGATGAGGAGTGTAGTTCAACGGTAACGAGGAAAGAGAGGAAATCGACAGGAAGCCCGGAATAGAAGGATTTGTTCAGCCGGGTTTTTTCTGATTAGACGAGCTTTATGTTCTAACTATCAGCGTTTATCAGCTGACTGTATTGTATTGTAACGAATGGTACCAGTCTTTACAAGGCTCTATACTCGTCGTTTATGGGGAGTCTCGGGTGGCATTGGGAATGGTGAGCTTTTTGAGCCTTTTTAGCGCTTCACATAGGTCGGCTTCTGGACACATGGGGCCACGGCAGTGCCCTATTTGGCCAGAAGCCGTAGATTCCTACCACTCAAAAATCTGTGAAACCATTTTACTTGCGAATTCTACCTTTGAGTAATGCTCAGAGCTGGAAGTTTGTAGAATCACAGGATATTCGTTCCAGGGGCTTAAAGAGGTCTCGTCTCGATCCAGAGAATAGCAGATTTGTGGATGTGTGGAATATTTGAAGTGGAGAGTATGGGGAGTAAGTTACCTTAGGCTCTTGGAAGTTTGTTGTTCTGCGGTTTTCCTTCGTACGGCAGATTTGTAACCAATACGTTCCGGACCTGTTAGGTTACGTTTTCCAATGCTTCAAACATAAAAGGCAGATTCAAGGGTGATTATTCGGCTCTATAAGAAGGCTTTGTTTCAGAACGGGAGTCATTGGCTCACGTTCGATCCCATCCCTCTCCCCCCCCCCCCCCCCTTCCACATTCAATTTCCATTCGGATTCGTAGGATCGTATTGAATGCGTGTGTGGCCCATACAATGGCTTGCCATGGCCAGCCAATGTACAAGCCAGTGCTTTCATGCTCCCAGACGAGTCCGGTACCAATTAACCGACCCTGAACGGATCGAAGGCTTCGTTGACCTAGGCGGATATCGATCTAGGATTCGAACTTCGAACCCGTGACCACGTGTGTTTGATGTAGTGCGCCACTTGTCAACACCACCTCTGCCCTTAATTTTCCAAATAAATAATCGAAATCTTTAAAGAAAAAAGTGTGAATAGGAAATGGAAGGTTCTTTTTCATGGGCAATTTGTTCGAGAAATTTTCGATCGGTTAAGGGATTGAAGGACGTCGAAGCAAAGCATGAACAGTCGTTGCGCTGATAAGTATAAAAAGGGCCATTATCATCATTTCTGAGACGTTTTCCCGAAGAAATTTAAGGATGGCCTGGACAGAAGTCAATCCTTGAATCATGCATCATCTCACGGCTTTATTTTTATTCCATCATTCATCCCCGAATTGAATCCAGCCGGCTCACTATGTAGATTGGTACGAATTCCTATATCCTCATGTTCTGGCCGAGGCGATTTGAAGTATTCATCAGGGAAAAGTTATTGAGTTGTGAAGTCTAAATAAATAATCATCTCCGCGAGATGGAGTGGTCATTTTCGGGATGAAGAGAAGAGAGATGAGGAGAGAATCAGAGAAAGTCTCCTTCTAAAAGGCTGGAATGGAAGTACAAAAGGCCAAGGATGCGGATATCAAATGTATTATATGAGATTTTGAATGGCAGGCATCACAATGATGACTAAAGTACGTAATTACATGCACTTTACGACGACAACCATAATTGATCGGACGACGGCACGCAAGGGGGGCTGCAACGATGAAATTCAATCAACGCCACGTGAATTTGCCATTCAAGAAGGGCTACACTCGCAACGAAGATCCACATAAGTACTATCTTCAGAAGACATAACATATAAGAGGCTGAAAATTGAAGATAGTAATGAGATGGGTACTTATCCCAGTTTTTCAGGTCTCCATGAGGCCAGTGACATTATACCCTGAAGATGTCACCTTCCCACGTGGGAGGAGACCTGAATCCCAGTCAGAATCCTCGGCGTTTGTAATGACGTCGTGCGTAAAACTATTTGAATGGCTCTATGCATCTCCTAGGCTTCTATTAGGCGGTGTTGTATGTCACGGCGATGTACCTGGATGATAATTGACAGAACTGCCATATAAGCTTGTTGAGAAGAGACCTATGGTTGAGATAGGTGCTGGGTTCCTGACAGTAAAAGCGGGAACGCGCTTAGTTTTGTATGAAGGACGTTATGCAATCCCAAGTTGTACGTAGGTCGAACTATAATGTATGTCACGACGATGTAAACTCGTGGAAGAGATTAGAGCGTTTCGTCGCGTTGGAGTGGGCACGACACCGCTGAAATGAGTATAAAAGGGGCAAAGCATCCGCGAGTGCAAGAAGCTCCCTTAGCGAACGAAATGTAGAATGCAGCGCTACTTCAGAGGTATCACAATCGAATAAACTCTGACCACTTCGGGTAGATAACGTGAAGTTGGCTTGAGTCAGCTCCCTGGTTGCGCACACTCACCCAAGGTTTCCTGGTTTGGAACCGATTTGCTTTTTTTACTTTTTGTTTTCAAATAGTGTATGTAAAGGTTCGACAGGATTTTGTCGTCATCTCTATATTATTCCATAACATACTCATTATAAAGGTGTGTGGTGTAGCAGCAAGTGGTGCCTTATCAGACACGCAGTGTTCTGGGTTCGACTTCGGGTCGATATAGGTCTGAACCAACCAAGCCTTCCATCCCTTCTCCTCATTTCCCCACCACCGCTAGTAAATGTTTGGGCCATGTGCGCATTCAGGTCGCCACTACGATTCTGAATGGAAATCGAATGCGGGGCGCACTCCAACTGAGGGCTGGCTAACCTCGGAGATTTCATCACGATGTAGCCCTAGGGTGAAGCGCTTCGAGTCGAAAATCGCCGCTGGCTCGCTTCCGATTCGGAATTCAGGTAAAACTTAAAAGGTTGTCGATTTACTTTTGATTTGTTTATTCTCCTGGCTACTTAGTCAATTATTTCTCTTTTGTTTGTTTATTTACCCATCTGTGCACCGTCTCGAGTGCTCCGCGAGTGATACACTTCGCCCTTGAATTTTTTCCGGATTTAATCAACGACCAGAGCTCTGTATACATATTCTGAAACGAACCCCATCAAGATGGGGGACGGACAGTGGGAACGGTTTTATGTAATCGATCTGCCGCGCGCGGGTCGCGGACCATTTGCCTCGTTATAGCAGTTCTAGCGTTCTTCACACAGCTCAATCGCTATGCGATTATTACTTATGGCATGATTCTACTGTTAGTTCTTTTGTTCCTAACTTTCTTATTTGCTGATGCATTCTGCTATATTCCTTCGCGCACGGCGTCTCTTTCGCCGCGACGCGACAATTTCGTTCATACCGCACCACACCCTTATGGAGTTTAGAGAAGGGCTAGTTAGATTGGTTCAATCGGGGATTGATCCACTGATCATGTTCTTGGTATCGAAGACATATTTATCTACGTATGTCTAGTTACATTATAGCTAGAGGTTACCGTGCATTTTATTTGCTTTCAGCTAATTTTGTGGAAGCAATCAAGTAGAGCAATTTGTGAAAATGACGCTCAGACTAATTGTCAGAAGCGCTCAGAATAACTCTCGTTCCAATTAGTAATCTCGTGACATTCTGAGCTTTGTCTCAATGTTTACCCTCAATCAAACCTTAATAAGCAGTCCAATTAAAAAGCGCGTCGAGGTTTAGAAATGTGCGGAGATACACAATATAATAGTAGAGGAAGTTCGAAGAAATGATGGGGTATAGTGCAAAGGTCGAAGAAAAGCTCGAAAGTGGCTTATTCTGAGAAGTACATACATATAAGGCAGCTAAAGCTTCATCAGAAGGCTGTACGAGATTACGGTGACAGAAGTGACATGTGAAGGGTGTTTGGACGAGTTGTCAGTCTGTGCGATTGCTTCGGAAGCTGACTGCTAAAAGTCAAAATGTCACCAGTAGCCTTCCAATTCATTATGGGTCACGAAGAGTAGTTTAAGTTGTCAAAATGTGTGCTCCATTGTGAACGATGCAGCCTGTACAAGGCCGTTGCGACACGGAACCTTCAGGGCGTGTACATCAGCTCAGCCGGTTTGGAGCCCTTATCACCTCTGTCTAGTACGTTTTCCGACTCGATAGCGCTTCAAGTGCCATTTTTAAGGGCTGTAGCTTCATTCTGAGGGATATTTTGGAAATTGAAAGAATACTCTGTGGCCGTCGAACCAGAGTGACACCCAGAGTCTAACTATTTTGAGATAGGTCTCGATCATAGGTATCAAAACTAACTACAAAGATGTTTTACCAAATTCATTGGGCATTTTCTTATGATATCGCTGTTTAACCCTCATAAAATTTAAGGTTCTTTTTTGAGATACCAAAAATTTTATTCGCAGTAAATTCTTTTCAAATCAAAATGAAGGGATAATCTCTAGCATGGATGAATTCCGTTTTTGGGGTAGGGTGTATTCGACTTCGGTACGCCATCGAAGTGTCGTGTTGAATGTGTGCTTGGCTTATACAGTGATTGCGATGACCGGGCGATGTACAAGTTAACGCTTTTATCCTCCCAGACGAGTCTGGTATCAACTAACCGACCCCGAAAGGAGACAAGGCTCGATATCGCCGATACCCGAAGTATGCGTGGATGCTAGTGTACCACTTGCCACTGCATTATCTCTGCCCACAAACAATAAATAATCAATTTTTCAAATATAAAAGCTAATCGTTATCAATAAATAAAGAAAACTGAATTGCCCTAGATTTGGAGATGCAGATTATCAGTGCAGGTGAACAATTCCTTCTAAAGTGAATTCTAAAGAGAAGAGAAGAGAGACAGAGAGAATTCCTTCTAATGGCGGATATGAAAGCAGCCATTGCTTTTGTCTCAGTCTGCCCCACAACCAGTGTGTACTTTAATTTGGGTAGATTCGTTGAAAAAAGGTTCCCTCCCTGAAGCCAGTGAAAATTTGAAACGCCTGTCGAATTAAGGTGTTTTCCGATACAGAACACTTCAAACCTCCAAATTTTTTTTTGAAAATTCTTCTTCGTGGAACTTAGTGGACCCTCATTTTTCTAATTTTCAAGTAATGCTGTCATTGTATATAAACTCAGAACGGTAGCTCAACCTTATCACCGACATAGTAACTCAATCGCTTTAGTGGAACTGAAATCGAAATGAAAAGAAATAAAATCCTGAAAAATGAAAGATATGCCAACAACAATATGTAAAAAGTGAAAAAAGGAAGTTTATCAATTGTTTTGAAAATTCATATTTATTTTTATATCGAAAAATAATTGAACAAATAAGGATCAAACAGGACCTTTGTTCATAATTTCTACATGACGGATTTAATCGTCCCGTGAATGTGTGACACAGTAACCCGAAAACACGCTGAACCGCCTTCAAACATCCGTACGTATACGACGCCAAGCAAAGATCCCCGGGTGAAGCACACGGGGTTTGTGGAGGGGCGCGAGGGGGTTACGTCGTCACACGTTCACGGGACGATAAATCCCTCTAATATAGTCCCCTGTGAGTACGCCATATTGTATCGATCACTAATGCCCTGGATTCGATTGTAAACCTAAGCCTAACACATAATATGCGAGGGCAAGCATTTCAGGTCTCTTGATTCACTTCCTCAACGATACTCACTATAATACAGTCGTCTATTTGTAGACCTTTCCCGAAATTCGATGTTACCATGAAACCTGGAAGTGTCGGGTCAAGTTTGAGGTGGGTGAAGCCCAAGGTGAGATCAACAGAGCAGTTATGAGCTCAGGAGAACCCTGCTCACAGCTAGCGGAACATGTACCAAAAACGTGCGATGTAATTTGAAAACTTCATAGTTTTGTCTCAGAAAAGCCCCGACAACGGAAAAAAATTGGCAAGGGTTAGAAGTGGGCTAGCAAACTAGAGGAAGGACACACATCCGCGGTGGGCGAAACGTCCCAATGTGGGCGGTATTTCCTACAGGAACTTATAACCCATTACAACCTATAACCTGGTGCTTGAAAAGTGGAGTTAGGATTGGTATTCTCACTGTGTTCGTGCGTTCTTCATTTTGAAGCACGCAGTGATTTACAGATATTTTCACCTGGCCTGAAAAGACGGCCTGATCTCCGTACGTCTCATTTATTGTATTGAGGTGCATATGTATGGATATGGTATATCCGCTACAGAATTCCCTCTACAAAAGTTCCAGTAGTTTATGGACGTGGATAAAAATGTTCTGGTCAAGGAATCTGGGATGATGCAGTGGAAAGTTAGTAAACGGTTAGTCCGTAGGTTGTATCCTTAATCTCACCCTTCCAAAACCACTTCAACCTCACCGGCTCGAACGACAAAATCCATTCAGAAGGGAAATAGCATGAGCATTGATTTATAGGTTGGCCAGCTTTTTCCTCATTGAGCTGAGCAGGTACGCTTTCAAATGTCACATCACTTTGATTTCTTGGACATTCAGGTGGAACAATAACAATAACAACAACAACAACAACTGTTGATCTCGGTAAAAGTTGATTTTGTTTTCTGCCCCTTCCTCCAATCGTTATTACTTCAGAGTAATCGATTTTCCTTAAATTTTGCAACTGAAATTGGAGCATTATGGAGAGTAGAAGTAGAAGTTGTAGGAATGACAAGCTGCGCTGAGCAGATGGTTATGTCAGGCATCCTCTCCTGAAAAATCAAAATTCCAACTTCCCATTGGGAAGGTTTCTAATCGTTAGCAGTTACAAGTAGCTTTCAGCCCAATTTAGTACTTCCCCCCGTTAAAAATGTCGTCGTCATGTTGAAACGAATGTCAATCATATGACGGCAAGCTTGAAACGAGCAGAAATGGGTAAAAACGCCCGAGCTCATAGAACAAACATCCAGCCGGCTAGTTGAATCAGGAGAATTCCGGAAATGTAAAGTAACTTGGGATAGAACGACCGGAACTGAGCATTTCCTTCCAGAAACGGCTTTTCAGGGAGGAATGGCATAGGGAGTGGAGGAAGTGGGGAGGGGGGGGGGGGATTCTTGAGCTCAGCCAGTAATTAAGCGATGCTCTAGTAGTTAATTAGCCTGTGGGTGAAAGATGCTGACGTTGTCAAATTGATTGGTGACGACTGAAACTCGTCCACTAAGAAATGACATATGAAAATGTTTCCTCGTGTTTGAGAGTGTGGAAATTACCTTATTTATCAGTTATTTTTGTTTATTTGTTTGTTTATTCGAGCGCCTGAGCCCTCCGGCAATTATCCCTCAAAGCATTCAAGTGAATCTATGATTGAACTTTATTGTAGAGTTTGATATGATTGAAATTATTTATTTGTTTTTTTTATTATTATCATTATTATTATAAATTATTATTATTATAACTTTGATGAGAGTTGTTATTCCTCAAATAAATCGGGCCGAATTCTTTATTGAATTTAATTGTAGGGTTTTGAAAATTTTAATTATTTATTTTCTTGTTTATTATTATTGTAAATTATTACAACTTTGATGAGAATTTTGAGTATTTACAACATTTTAGCTACTTATACTAAATTTGGCAGTGTTGTGGGAACCTAAGATGAATGGGGGCGATGGCAAAAGGTACTACTATTGGGAACATAAGCCCTGATTGAATCCGGGCCCATTCAAGCGACCAAAACAATCCATAAGTGCCGAATTGGCCAATTATTCAGTACTGAAGTAGGTAGCAGTTGTCTGGTCGTAGCTATAAAGTAGGAAATTCAGCTGAATAAAGTTCTCACGAGGATTTCCCCAGAAAGTTCAAAAGGGTTTCAGTACACAAAGACCTAGGACCTTTTTGATACCTCGCAGAGAGATGTGGATTGAGCCATGCTTTTGACTGTATACAGATTTCCCTGACGTGATTGGATAAGTAGCTTTTTTACACAGCAGTTGTAGAAGTATCGTTCAGTTTAGCCATCTGAACTTGCCATCAGATAACAAATGATTGGGCTGGGTGTATGGCCCTATGGCTCAAACGTAGAACAGAATTCGTACTTTTGAGCTCCGCTATAAATCAACATCGCTTACTTCTATCCTCTTTGCTCTTTTGCCAAAGATAGGGAGGTTCATACTCCTACGGTATGACTTTTGAAAGGTTAAGAGGTGTCCAGGGATGAAGTAGTAGAAGAAGAATAGTAATTACAAGTATAGATCGAATCCCAGTTAACCAAAAAGAAAGAAAATGCAGAAATTCCAACATCTGATAGTTCCAAAGTTCAGATTCTTGAAAGCCATAGAGTTTTGGCAAAAAAAAACCAAGCAACAAGTTGTGAATGGAACTGATTCTGAAGATTTTGAAGAGTCTCTTAGAGAGAAGTTCCGGCAGCAGAGTGGGTAACATCCGCCGGAGGCTGTCGAAAACAACCGCGCACATCCCGAGGGCGGGACCAATCGAAAAGTGGTTTTCCTCGTGAAGGTAGATGAGGGCAGATGGATGGAAGAGAGGCCGACGGACGGCCAGCAAAGTTAGTCAGCCTGCTGTCGGCTTTCGGCTATGGCCACACCTCCGCCTCCTCTATCATCGGACGTGTCTTCCAGCCTACCCACATACACGACGGATGCTCATCTTCCTCAATAATCGATGAGCAAGTGGGGATGGGACACGAAGACGACGACGATGACGATGAACGACAGAGAGGCGACGGCCCGCGTTCACCACCACATAATTTCGCGAGATGGGCCATTTGCTAAAGGAGCTCATTCGAGCATCCAGCCGCAGTTGGGTGCAGCCGGCCGCGGCGCACTGGCCGGAGATCGGAGCTATTCAGGTGTGAGGGATTAGGTGTTTCGAGGGACCAGAAGGTAGTCGAAGTGCTGAGAAAAGACATTTCTCAAGTTGCCATCGTAGAGTTTGACTTTGCGTCGTGGCGCACAGGATGTGGCAACGGAATTTATGCAAATCTCGTTACGGCAACTTTTTTCAACGGTGGCTGTGCGTGCCAACTTCGGCGGCCAAGCAGGCTCCCACTTTAATATAGCCAAGAATTCTGCACCAGCAACGACAAACATACACAACTACGGGACTGACGTTCACTCAAACCCTCGGGTAAAGTGCAAAAAACGAGGAGCTCGGTGTTGACGATCCCATTCCGGGACGCGCCACGCACTTTACTTTCGCTCATCGTCGTAGTGGTTTCGAGTACTTGATTAGTCCAAGCAATGAATGGGAAGGTGTAGGCCATGCAAGTACAATTCGATAATAGGATTTTGTTCACTATTGACAGGGGTTAATATCATACCATCAAATTGATGAGTTGCACCATGTGTATGGCCTCCATTCTGGATCGTAGTACCAATTATATTTACTCCTCAAATGAATGGCTGAGAGCAGCGATGTTAAATGGTGACTGATCTTTCAAAACTTTCTGGGATATTAAACTGGATGAATGGGAGGTTTGGCTGGTAGAACTTCATCTTCGACCTATCTACATACTGGCTCAGCCACCACCAAATGTTCCTTCTCCTTCCGTAATGGGGGTTAAAAAGAGAGCGAGTGTGATATAACTAGCCATGTAGGAGAGCGAAGAAATTAGAAATTCTCGACGATTTTTTGTTTCCCCGGAATCGATGCGCCACTTATTCGACAACTGGCTTAATTTGCAAAGTAATTCGATGAGTTGTAATTTGTTGGTTGGATCAACGCTTTTGCTTCCCTCCACAAGCTAAATTCGAGCTGGTCCTGCAGCGAAAGATACTTCATGCGTAAGCTCAATTCTAGGTGGTCCTGCATGGAAACATTGGAATCTGGTCATCGCCTTCCAGGTAGGGTACAGTAAATATGTATGTGAGTCTGGTACCAACTACGGTAACCCGCAAAAATGAACTATCAGCTCGGACTGCGATCCCCGGAATGCGATCCACGCGTGTGAGACTGCGAGAGTGCATCACCTGCATTACACCATCTCCGACCCATCCAATACTGATTTCGATTATTGTTTAACCACGATTACTATAGGTTTTCTGGAGTGATGTTTCTATTCTTCTCTCTAATTTGGTTACTATGTATTATTATTATTATTATTACTATTATTATTATTATTACTATTATTATTATTATTATTATTATTATTATTATTATTATTATTATTATTATTATTATTATTATTGTTATTGTTATTAATATTATTGTTGTTACTGATAACTTATTATTATTATTATTATTTTTATTTTTATTATTATTGTTATTATTATTATTGTTGTTACTGATAATTTGTATACAAAAAAACGTGGCTACGGCTGATCGTCCTTGTTTGTATCCATGATTTGCTTTAAAAAACCCTTTCTATGTAGAGAAAGTCAGCTTAAGGTGATAGTTGTCTCGAAACTGATCGAACACTACTCGCATCGGCCGAATAATGGTTGTTGAAATGGCTAACATTGGTAGGTTCACGAAGAGTTTCATCTTTGATGTTGCTGACAACTAAAGGCACAGTCAATCTCTTCTCGTTGAGTTGAGGTTTTCATATCAGAAGTTGTAAAGGACCAATTTGCCCGAAGCGGACGGGTTCGTTTCGGAGTGCTACGTTCTCATCCGTTTTTATGGTATTACACGGCGGTTCCATTTTGACGACTGCGGACAAGAGTTTTTTGGAGCCCTACATCCATATGGATCGCATCGCTGGAGTAGAAACATTTGGTGGGACGTCGAGAGGTCTAATGGAGGCTGATGACGTCAAGCGTTTTTCCACGACGACATCACGTCCACAGAAGCTATTTGCCACATTAGAATTTACCCCAAAAAAGACGATCAATCGATATCCATCAGCTGTACATATAGGACCACGGTTCATGAACATATGTTCCCTATCACGTGAAGATTTGGAGACTACTGAAACTGAAGAAGAGAAGTATTGTGAGTACCATAGACCATCTGATTAGAGTTAATTGAATCTTCTGTGGAGTGAGCCGCAAACTTAAATTACTTCCGAAACTGACTGACTTCTGTACTGTACGTGGTTTGCTGTTCTCCAGCACAGATAGTAGGGAAGAGACTCAGGGATGGAAGTCCCCGGTATGGGCCAGTACAGAAATTTACAATCTACAATTTTCTTACAAAGGATAAAAGGATAAAGTTTTGGCGTTAATCAATCCCGTCTGAGGGATGCGCCCCCGCACTCGACTTCCATTCAGAATCGTAGTGGCGTAAGAGTGCGTATGTGGCCTATACAATGACTTGCGGTGGCCAGCCCATGTACAAGTCAATGCTTTAATCTTCCCAGACGAGTATGGTACCAATTCACCGACCCCGGAGGGATGGACGGCTTGGTTGGCCTAGGCGAGCATCGATCCGGGATTCGAACCCCTGACCGTGTGTGTGATGTAGGGCGCCACTTGCCACTACACCACTTCCACCCTCATTTTCTTACAAACAAAACAATAACTTGATTCAATTTGCACTGTTGGTTTGTCGGCTTATCGGTCTACTTGTTCTCCCGTCCCTTTTCCATGATTATGATAAAAGTAGCGATGTGGAGAACTCAGCGGAAACTGAGGTTGTGAGAGTTAGAATAAAGCTGGAAGGGTGGCTGATGTTCGGTGAAAATGTAGTTGGAGAGGGTTTGCGCCTGGGGGGCCGGTTTCAAGGGGCTGCAGTAGTGGGATAGAGTTTTTGGCCTGGGCCTAAAGAATAAGTTGGCCCCGGGGTGAGAGAAATGCTGACTCTTTGCCAAAAATTGTAAATGAAAAGAATTGCCCGGTATTATAGTGTCCCAAGAAGGGACTCAGACATACGCACGAAAAAACTGGCCCCTCCATCTAAATTTCCATCCTGATGTTCTGATAGCTGTTATTTTGCACGGATTATAAGAAATATATGCTTTGCCCTATCATTTCCAATCAATCAATAACGACTGATATCGATTAGTGACGTTATTGAACAAGAAGTCATCTCTAAGCTCTTCTTTGCAGTAAAGCAGCTACATGAGTTGTTTACGGATTTCATGGAATGAGAACTTGGAAGGGGGTCAGTATGGGTACTGAAGGGACTCATTTCGGCGTCATGGCATGTCGATACTAATATTAACTAAAACGTTCTACCGTTCATATAGTGCTGCGAGCTGCGAATTGTAAGCATAATTACGTGGTGCTCTATATGGGATGTGCATAGGGAGATATTAGACAGCGTTATCCGCTTTGGAAAGGAGTCGTGTTGTGGCAAAGTCCTGATCGCACACTCGTCTGGAAATCGAATATCGAATCCGAATCGATACCCGCCCTGGACGACCAAGCCTTCCATTACCCCATAATCGATTAGCTCTATTCAGAAGGGTAAGAGCAGTGATTGTACTTCGACTGGCCACTACAAGTCATTGTATAGTCCACATAAACATTCAAATGTCTCTACAGTTCTGAGTGGGAGTTGAATGCATGGGGGATTCGTCTGGATTCGAGATTGCAAGGGGAAACGGGATAACGTCTAAAGGCTATACCTTTATTCTCCAATCGCTCGTCTGAGCTCAAGCCCGTGTTTGCAAGCGGAGTTTTTCTCATCCGTGCTAATGTAGTGCCGTTCCAAGAAGGGTCGGAGTGCTCGTAGTGCCACAGCTAGTCACCTGTAAAGTTCCTGAGGTATGTAAGTTAGAGGCACAGTTAGGGACTCCTGAAGATGATCAATTGAAGGATGGATTGGAAGAATGAAAATAATCTGTCCGTGTTTGGCACTAGAGTTCTGGCTCGTGTTTATCTTTCTGGGGTGAACTGTTCCGTTCTTTCTCCTGATATGGAGCACGGAAGCTGGTTACAACCATGAGAAGGCTTGGCTGTGGCAACCCTGCGGGGCAGTCGTGTATTCAGAGCGATTTAGGAACGACCTGACGAGGCAATTCTGCGGGAAAGTCATGTCACAGAGAAGTTTTAATCAGCTTAATTTATTTTTCAGAGTAAATCCATCCATTTTCTTTGGGATAGTCACTCCTTTGAAGTGGCTCCTACAAGTAGCGTCATCAGCCTCTGACGTCCCGTACGCTTCGTGCAATTCGTGTTCATTGAAGCGAGAACTCTCTGATGGATCTGAGGACTAGAACGTAGAAGGGAGTGGTAAAATGTCTAAGCTGAAGAGCGAATAGAACACGGAAAAAGGGTTTATAAAGGGAAAAGTTGTGATTCCCTTACACGATTTGATCCATTACGGGCCCTCTGGAGGTTGATGAAAGCGTTGGCTTCAAAAAGCGATAACAGTTGGTAATCAGAGATTAGCAGCCAACTGTAAACACTGCTGAGTTCTTGCAATCTAAATATGACACCAGTGGTCGTTGTTTGTATGAGTCTTAAGATACTAGTCGGGTTGAAAGCCGCGACGCAACCGTACGCTGCTTGGGGGCGTTGAACACTAGGTCATCAACCGTTTCAGATGTGAACACAATTTTTGATTTATTTCAGTTTGCTCCATGTCAACTCCTCAAAGACAATCCGAAAGCTGGAGAAAGTTCTTCCAAATAAGTCACAGCCTTTCGAGTAACCTTTTTTTGTATAAAAAGGTCCTGTTAATACGATGATCGCTGTTTATGCTTCTAAGTTGTACTTTGCTAAGTTTTCAGTAGGATTTCTTTGCGTTTTGTTGGGATAGTTTGAGATAATTACTTGACAGTTTTGATTACCACGGTTCTCAGCGAACCTATACGTTCTCAACTGAAAAGACCTCGTATATACTCGATATCACTTTGTATGGTCAGCTTTAAGAAATTAAAAATATTCATTAAAGTTTTGTCTTATTGCATTTCTACCGCATATTCATCGATACTATCGATTTTTACTTTTCTTTGTTGTGTGTTTTTGTTTTTGCATTGATCGATTCGGACCTTTTACCTCTTGAGTGATTCCAACGGCGATGTTGATTAGTGTTTTTGGCAGTAAGTACCATAATAATATATGGAAGGGACCTATATTTTCGTGGGTGATATTCGGGGAAG
Source organism: Haemonchus contortus (assembly GCA_000469685.2). Lineage (NCBI taxonomy): Eukaryota > Metazoa > Nematoda > Chromadorea > Rhabditida > Trichostrongylidae > Haemonchus > Haemonchus contortus. Next base: position 9,646,120 of record LS997562.1, on the reverse strand, counting down.
TGTGTCGGTTTCAGTGAATACTAGGTATGATACTTGTAATCCCTCACTGTAACCTTCATTTGTGTTGCCATGTTCGACTCTCAATGAACCTCGGCATAGTTCCAATACAGCTTTATTCTATTTAACAGAACACGAGGTTAGGTAATACAGATAAGTCGGCTGACGTTTCGGCGACTTTCGCCTTCTTCGGAGCCTAAAAAAGGTGGAAACCAAATTATGATTTATTCGACCAAATGTCTCACCCCCCACGGGACCTTCGAGATCAGTTAAGTCATCACGTAACTAATAGTGAGAATAAAACCGTACCTTCTAGATCAGTAGAGCCAGCCCACCCGGACGACGATAGTAGCGTGAACCAGGCTGATCAGAGTCTACGGTTCCGGCTGGAAGGCCAACCTTATATAGGGGGTAAGTTCCCGCGTTATTGAGACACATTCTCCCCTCCGGTTCATTTTTGGTTGCCTGACCCGTATCCAGAACGCCTCCAGGGTTTTGCGCGCGGCTGTCTGGGTTTCGCGCGCCACGACCTCGACGATGACTTCAAAATCGTCCCCGTTATGAGATTCCAGCCTGTGGCAACCTAAGGCAGTAGATGTCCGCGATCTCGCCTTCCCCTCTAAATGCTCCCTAACGCGAACGTAAAGCGGCCTAGACGTCTCCCCTATATATTCGTCTCCACAATTTCGGCAAATGATTCTGTAAACCACCCCTGCGATGGCACAGTCTCCCTCACTGCCATTGGGACAGACCACACAATTCTCAGTCGCGCATGTGCGGTAATAAAGGCGGTTTCGAACGAGACGATTTTTTAGGGTATTGGGAGGAATGTCCACGAGGCCAACAGTGTCTTCTAGACCCGATCTCTTCAGACACCTCCTTATGGAAGCGCTCACCTCATCAGAGATGAAGGGTATCATGAAAGGAATTTTCCCGTTCAGAACACCTCTTCTAGGTCTACTGAAGTCACCGCCTGCCGTAGACCGATGAGAATGCGGGGGGCGCTTGTAACCGTTGAGCTCAGCGATTTTCTGTGCCATTCCCACTGACTCTCTCCTTTCATCCTCGCCGGTGGAGACATTTATTGCGGTACGGAACATGCTTTTGATCACCGCACGTTTGGTCTGCCGAGGATGCGCTGACCGCCAGTAGAGAATTATATTTTTGTTGCTGGGCTTCCTGTACCATTTTGTGACAAAGCTGCACCCCATAAGTTTGACCTGCACGTTAAGGAAAGGGAGCCAGCTTTCTGATGGCTTCTCACGGGTTAGCCTGATATGCTCGGACTGCCTATTGATGAGGTCGAAGCATTTGTCCATTTCCTCCTGTGTCGAGCAGACTACGAAGCAGTCGTCGATGTATCTGCAGTACATCATGGGAAGACGCTCCAGAACGGGTGTTTCTATTTTAGCCATAAAGGCAATGGCCAGGCAAGGCGCCAGGCGTTGCCCCATGGCTAAACCTCTAGTCTGCGCGAAGTACCTCCCCGACCACTTGAAAACGTTGCAGTTGAGGCACTCCTTGAGAAGCCCCATTACTTGTCTAACGGAAAACCCTTTCATGTTGAGAACGTGGCAGTGCTGGGTGAGAAGCTCTGAAACGGCTTCCATAGCAGATGAATTACTTACGTTGGTGTACAGAGATTCCACGTCGAATGATTCCATGACACAGGAGCTATTGGGACGCACCCTTTTAAGGTAACTCAGGAACATTTGAGTGTTGGCAAGGTGCGATGGTATAAATTGAAGCAACTGGGTCAGAATGGTGCTTAGGAACCACGCGATTCCTGTCAGTGGGACCCCCCACGCTGCTAACAATAGGTCTAACCTTGACAGAGTGAGCACTTACTGAGGTCAAATCGTCCGTTGGTGAGAACTTATGGGTCTTGATGAGAAGATAAAGCACAGGGCAGCTTGGTGACTCTAATTTGAGACGTTTGATAGTATTAGAGTCAAGGCCCGCCGATTTCGCTATCGCCACCCATTCTCGATTCAGCCTTCGGAACTGCGACTGAAACTCTCTCTCTGAGGATGGTCGGTAGAGGGAGTGATCTTCGAGGTGCCGTTCCGTTATTTCGTGATCAAGTTGACGAGGGATCACTACGAACTCCCCTCCCTTGTCACTGACCGACAGCCTTATGGTACGGGATTTGACCAGTTCTTGAAGCTGCCTAATTCCATGAATTTGCTCGCGAGAAAGATTGGAAGGCAAGTGACGTTTCTGGTACCTACTAAACACCTTAAATACTTCATCAGCAAAAATCCGAAAGGTGGTATCTGAAGCGAGATCAGGTTCCTGCTGTTTAAAGTAGGTTTGAGGGAAGGGAATGCAGATGTTGACAAGTTGGTAGGTGAGCCACTACTGCCTGCCTTAGCCTTATAACGGAGACGATCCTGAAGCTCGTGTAGGCTGCAGATTACCTTACGCATGGTGTTACTGGAAATATGTTGCAAAGGTGAGAAGCTAGGACCCAACTCCAGAACAGACCGCGCGCAGTCAGGCAGGGGGAAATTTCCCAACACGGTTACCCTAGATTCGGATTGGCCTGATGCTCCCTCAATGTCGTCAGCTGGACCCACGGAAACCTGGTTGGTAACGGTGCGACTGAATCTCCCTATTGAATTACGTGATGAACTCAAAAGGTCATCGAATTTCCTCTGCAAAGTGGTTTTAACATTAGATCGAACAGAATCACAAATTGATTTCGACCCACCCACTATTCTCCTCCAGAGGCGGTCGTCCAAAAGTCGGCCACAACATTGTTCTTTTTCCAAGCACTTCTTCAGCATAGAATACATGTGATCACGTCTGCTGCGTAGTGCGAGACGAAGAAGCTGCAGCTCGACTTGCAGTAGATTCTTATTTTCCTCTGGGCCACCAAACAGATCTCGAAGTCCTTTTTTGGCGATAAACTTCGGAATGAGACGGTGACGTAGGCAGCGTTTTAGAAAGTGGATCGATTGTCGAGCCAAGACTATTTTCTGTCTTAGCGATAGGACTTCACTTGCGAGTCGGTAACACTGTGTTGGCACGTTGCGTACCAAATGTCTCACCCCCCACAGGACCTTCGAGATCAGTTAAGTCATCACGTAACTAATAGTGAGAATAAAACCGTACCTTCTAGATCAGTAGAGCCAGCCCACCCGGACGACGATAGTAGCGTGAACCAGGCTGATCAGAGTCTACGGTTCCGGCTGGAAGGCCAACCTTATATAGGGGGTAAGTTCCCGCGTTATTGAGACACATTCTCCCCTCCGGTTCATTTTTGGTTGCCTGACCCGTATCCAGAACGCCTCCATTTGTGTAGTACGTCGAGTAAAACTAATGTTTATTGAGCGGTAATTCCATAGTTCAGTGAGAAAGAAGCTACCGAAGCTAGCTGCGGATCCCGTAGATAGCTCGCGACTGGACTTGGACGACCCAAAGGAACCACGCGACAACGCCAACTGACTTCATATGTTCTTAGGCGGTGGTCGTGAAACTCGTCCAGTACGAGGAACTTTCTAGCCAACCCTTTTAGAAAGGTTTTGACTTGACGCACGACTTGTAACAGGGCCGACGAAGTAGGTTTAAACATACATCATTATAAGCACTAGCACTTAGCGTGACTGTGCATGGATGTCTTCCTGGCATCGGCTGGCAGCCAAGACAATGCACTGACAAAGATAGTTGAAGCATCGTTCCCGATAGCTGCAATGACTATGTACATCCTCTTCCTTGGTCGATTACTGTACAATGAGGCGAGGTAATGTGTCCACTTGCACGAAATTGGTTGTGGATCGGTATTCGATAGTAAAGTCGTTCTCCACAATCTGTACCCAGTCCTGAAGTCGATTGGCCGTGTACTGGCACTCAGAAGTAATTCTGAGGCTAGTACATCCTTGGCGCTCTGGCGCTATTGGCAGGATCAGATAGGCGTCCAAAGAGGTCGATTGTATTTCCGAGATAACGGGGTTGAGCCATAAGGGAATTACACTTATCCAGCCATAGTCAGATATCCTCTCGAACAGGGCTTCCAGATTGGTAACGTGCTCCTCCATGTTGCGGCCTGTGACGATAACGTCGTCAAGGTAAGCAGCGCAGCCATCGTGGGCAAAATATAATAGAATCTATTGTTCGTTGCGAGATGCCCGACGCAAATTTGACGCCAAACGATAGGCGATTGTAGCGGAGTAGTCCTCTGTGCGTAACAATAGTTAATCATTATCCTTCACCTCGTCATCGGCTTCGACTTGAAGATAAGCGCCGGCGAATTTGATTTGCGTAAATGTTGTTCCACCATTTAGTTCCGTAAAGCCATCATCCGGAGTTGGCAGCTGATAATGATATAGCATCAGCGCGTCGTTCAATCCAGTAGAAAAATCAGCCCAGAATAGTAGTGTTTCATCTGATTTTTGACGACGATGACCGCGGCTGCCCAGGAATAGTAGTCGATCGGAGAAAGCACTTGTTCTGCAAGTAAACGGTCAATGTCTTCATGGAGGGCGACGACGTAAGCGAATTGCACGGGGTGCTTCTTTTTGAAGATAGGATGTGCATCGGGTTCCAGCTAAAGTTTCGCCTTACAATTAGTCTTTGTGCACCGTCCAAGTCCTGTGTGAATACGTCGGCATGATTGACCTTCAACTTGGCGACAATGGCTGCTTTCATAGTCCGCCGGCGTGCGTGCTGGCGGAGGCAGTGCTAGGGGGGAGGAGGGAGGCAGACAGTGTAAGGCAAACAGTCCACGCCCCTTCGAAGGTTGTTTGTTTTGAACCCCTCGAAGGGGCGTGGACTGTTTGCCTATCTGTCTGCCTCCCTCCTCCCCGCTAGCACTGCCTCCGCCGGCTCGCACGCCGGCCGGCCGGCACGCGCGCCGGCACGCCGGACGGCGGACTATGAAAGCAGCCAATCTCTTCTCGGCACGAAACCGTAAGATCAGCAACAATTGTCACTTTACTGATGTATTTTTTAGTGTGTTGATGACAATAACAGAAAGATGTCAAAGTCTCTTGGTAATGTGGTGGACCCAGAAACGGTAGGTTATAGTTGGGTGAAAACCATTGTAGACATCGGTTATAACGAACATTATACCGAATACGTCAGACTTGGTCAAAAAAAAAAAGAAGTGAGCATGTGCGGCGCGTGCAGGCAGAACTTGTAGCTAGTGTAGGGCTAGTTTTAGCAGTAGCCTGAGGTCGCCCATTTTGCATCTGACATCCGTTGGCCGCGCCTCTTCTCCGTTATGCCAATACCGAGTAACTCATGGAGAATATACAGTACCGGTCAGTGAAGTATGCGTTTTCAATTTTTTAAACATAACTTCCGTAAATTTCAATCTTTCGGTGGGAAACTTAAACAGCATGTAAATTCAACACTTAGTAACATTATACTTGTGCAGCAGCCTAGCAGCACACTTCCAACCAAAATTTGCGCTTAATTTTCAAACAGCCCCCCTACGCACATTTTTGCCTTCGATAACTCGTGGGTTTTTACGTTAAGAAATTCGAGGTAATTTTCGCTACTTTGTGTCACGTCATGCACCTAGTACATCAATAAGAGTTTTCCAATGCACTCGGGAATCTGTAAGTCACGGCAAAATCAATTTGACGCCGTAATTCGAGGCTTCCAGGAAGCCTTAACATCCAGGCGAGTTTCTGAAGTACAAGGCGTGCCAGTTATGTGCGTACAAGCGATTCGGAAGGATCACAAGGTCACAAGGTCAGCTGAAGCCAGCTGAAAATTCACCCAGAGGCAGCGAGATTGACCCTATGTCTTGTCGATAGGTAAATTGTGCAGCGTGCAACAAATGGCTCGCGTCAAAATTTTTCGCGAAATCTCGCCGCCCGAAAGACCAATCCTTTCGTAAATACTGTTCTACGTCCTCTGGAAGAGGTCGGTCTGTTTGGACATCGTCCAGCAAAGAAGCTGCTGATTACTGCCAAGAATCGCAAAGTGCTTCTCGATTGGGCTCATACCCACAAAAACTGGGTAGTCCAGCAGTGGCATAAGGCCATCAAAAGCGACAAACCCAAGTTTTCGCTGTCCAGCAAGGACGAAATCATGTTTGTGTGACGTCCAATCGGTACCAGATGCCATGCAAGTTACCAGCTGCTAACCGTGAAATATGGCGGGGGTACAGTGATGTTTTACGGTAGCTTCTGTGGCAAAGGAGTGTGCCCCCTCTGAAGTATCGAGGGTAAGATGGATTCCAAAATGTGCACCAACATTACGAAAGCTATTATCTATCCGTTCATTCGCAGTATTGGCCCAGGTCACTTAATTTTCCAGCAAGACTATGACCCGGAGCACAAATCGAAGCTGCTCACCAAATGATTCCGTTCCTCTGCTACCGTGGCCGTTGCAATCCCCTGATCTGAGTCCTATTGAACATCTGTAGGATTGTCTTTAGTGTCAAGTTAAAAACCTTCGAGCCCACAGCGAGCACGAAAAGCTCCTCAACTTAAGACCATATTGGAGAACACCCCTCAGGAGGGGATCGACAAACTCAACAAGTCCATGCCACGCCGATTTAAGCCATCATTGACTCTTAAGGTTATGCTACGAAGCATTCATGTCTTACTTGTTATATTTGCTCTTATGCAAGTTGCTGCGCTGAGAAATGGAAAATTAAGGTAGATCGAAGTTTCACTGGAATTATGGGGCTTGACCCTTTCTTTGACTAAAATCATTCAAAATATTCCACAATTAACTTACAAGGGAAGGATACTAGGTCGCAGTGGCCATCTGAGATGAGATGTATACTGCCGAATGTGTCTCCAGGTGAGTATCTCAAATCCGCTTTCCAAATCTGCTAAACGATTCTGGGGTCAGAGTTATGGGACCATTTCCTCTCCTGTGTTAAACGCCCCGAGATGCCTATATAAGCCAACCGAAAACAAGACGGAATGTGCGGCGATGGAGCAGTTGGTACGATGGCGGACTCTCAGGATGGTCATGGAGGTTCGTGTCCTTGATGCTTCTGCTCGTTTTGCATTTTGAAAAAACATCTCCCAAACGCTTGCAAAATGCTTTTACGCTTCATATCCACCATCTATAGGGTTCCCTTACGTTTGACAAATGCTGTAAAGGATAATATAATGGAAGTTTTCCTTTACCCCCATTTACCCCCCACCCACCGAATAGAGATGCAGTCCTAGCCCAATCACTCGATGGGGTAGCGAAATTTATGGCAGCACCGTGCAGTTTCGACAGAGGGGAGAGCGGGAGGGGGGTCGGATGACTCATCTGACCGTAATACTCGCTGTTAGAGCAATGCCCTCTGCTCGGCCAGAAATGAACCATTGTGGGTACTATTCTACTATTACACCCCCAAAACCTCAAAATCTTGATTTTCGATGAAACTTCGCCTATAGGGGTAATCCGATGCCCTGATAACGAATATGACCTTCATTTTTGGCGTTGGCGCCATTTGACTCCAATTGGCGCCAATTTGGCGCCAAATTGGCGCTAATTGGAGTCAAATGGCGCCAGCGCCAAAAATGAATGTTATATTCGTCATCAGGACCTCAAATAACCTCTAAACGCATGTTTTCAGCAATTTTGGTGAAAACACCCTTGGCGCCAAATTGGCGCCAATTGGCTCCAAATGGTGCCAACGCCAAAAATACAGGTCATATTCATTATCAGGGCATCGGATTACCCCTATAGGCGAAGTTTCATCGAAAATCAAGATTTTGAGGTTTTGGGGGTGTAATAGTAGAATAGTACCCACAATGGTTCATTTCTGGCCGGGCAGAGGGCATTGCTCTAACAGCGAGTATTACGGTCAGATGAGTCATCCGACCCCCCGCTCTCCCGCTCTCCCCTCTGTCGAAACTGCACGGTGCTGCCATAAATTTCGCTACCCCATCGAGTGATTGGGCTAGGACTGCATCTCTATTCGGTGGGTGGGGGTAAATGAGGGTAAAGGAAAACTTCCATTATATTATCCTTTACAGCATTTGTCAAACGTAAGGGAACCCTATAGATGGTGGATATGAAGCGTAAAAGCATTATGCAAGCGTTTGGGAGATGTTTTTTCAAAATGCAAAACGAGCAGAAGCATCAAGGATCCGAACCTCCGTGACCATCCTGAGAGTCCGCCATCGTACCAACTGCTCCATCGCCGCACATTCGGTCTTGTTTTCGGTTGGCTTATATAGGCATCTCGGGGCGTTTATCACAGGAGAGGAAATGGTCCCATAACTCTGACCCCAGAATCGTTTAGCAGATTTGGAAAGCGGATTTGAGATACTCACCTGGAGACACATTCGGCAGTATACATCTCATCTCAGATGGCCACTGCGACCTAGTATCCTTCCCTTGTTAGGCTACTGAAAACGCGCTCTCTGTTCACATGCAGTGATAGGAACTCACAGTGGAGAAACCAGATGTAAAGATGCTGTTTTAAAGAAGCTACGTTTGAAAAAGTGAAAACGCATACTTCACTGACCGGTACTGTAGTAAGTCGAGGCAAATTTGGAGCACGGCCACTGTCATGTTATAGGGACAGAATCTTTGTTTATTGCAGCTTTTTTTTCCGTTTTCGTGGGCAGTTATATGATTCCATCAGTACAGAACGTGATAGCAACAGCGATGCGAACCTTCTGTCGCTGTATGGTTTAGAATAGGCTAGCTAGAAATGGCAAAGTTTCGGGAGTTTATCGTTACTGACTTCTGACCAACATGACGTACTCTCGCGGTGCTCGTATACGCGAAGATTTGGATTCTCTCAGGGCCGTATCTTTTTCTGTGATGACCGTTTTTACCCAATCCAGATGGGTTCACTTCGGCAGAAAGCCTCGGGTGCAGATGGCTTGAGGTTATGGGTAGCGCTGTCTGCTGGTGAATCTGTCAGCGACTCAAAGGTTGGTGACAAAGTTTTGGCTGATGTCGAGTTGAAGGCGAGTTTACGACGTTCGAATTTTTTTATTTGTAAAAGGCTTCTCATCGCATTTCGCGGTAGACACACTGAACATTCGTGCTATATATGCTGTTGACGCGGGGTTATTTCAGTCTTTTTGGTACACAATAATTTAAAAGCGGATTTTAACATGAATCTGGTGGTTGTTATGGTTATGATGGCAGTCGTCCACAGTCACCGCTTCCTCTTCTTGATCAGGTAGTTCTTTTGATAGCAAGTTTGAGCTGGAATGTATCCATTAGATATTGTCACGCGTAATTGGATCACCGTACTGGCAAGTCGTGCAAAAGCGTGATGTGGTCAATTCAATACTGGGACACGTGTTATCTCCATAGTTCCTGTTATTTCATTTTCTTTCCTTTTTTTCTTTTGTTATAGACCTTTGAAATTTCAAATTTATTTGACATTTTTTATCAATGGTCATGAAACTCTGATTTTAGTGGATCTTACGCCAAGCTCATCAATTTGGTGTACGATGTATACAAAACTACGACAACTATCGGTTTCGTTCTGTAGCACTCGAAATTCTCCATTTTGCTCAACGTACTCTGAGCGCACATTATATTGTAAGTGTACCTTTTCGGTTCACTACCAAGATTTTGAAGGCGTTTTTCAGAGTCTTGTCCGGGAACGTCTTTACTGCTCAAGTATCGGCTCTAATGATCATATGTCTGTACAGTTTACACTGCACAGGTACGTAAGCCTCTTGTCTTCATAGTTATAGTAGTTTCTTTTGCTTGGCTGATCGTTCAATGTGCCATAATCCATCAAATTCTGAAAGCATCAATGAGGTGTGTACAAGGATTTTTCATCTCTTCGGCGGGTAAACATAGGTCAGCCTGAAGGTCTGCCGTTGAGTCTACTTCTTGATATCTCACCATTATGAAACCTTCTGTGAAATAATTTCAAAACAAATAGTGTGTTTTGTGATGCGCAAACTCGCAGATTTTTTGTCCAAAAAGAAAACTATATATGACTCACAATTAGTTGAAGATTCCTTTTGGGCTTCAGCTACGTTACCTTGAAGACAAAGGTCCGACATACTGACACTTCGTGATTGACAGTTTTAACTTCTTTTATTTGCGTGTATACAGACAGCTAGCTTTTTTCTCAATCCATTACATCATCTCTGACTCCTTTTTGTAATTCTCGAATGTATTTATTACATGCTAAACAAATGTGGTTGTGTGATAGCTGTAATAACTTTCCGGTTTGAATTTTTTTTCCCAAGGCCTAATACGAACTATAGATTTTCAAGCTTCCTCCGTGCATTATCTTGTTCGGAGGCTCTTTTTTTCCTGAAATCGGAGCTGATCTTTTTTCCTAAAAGCGTTCACTTGGACCGCATTGACAGCTCGTGGCAAATTTTCTTTATCACACTTGTTATTGGGCATAGATGTTTCGTGTGAAACAATTTGCAATAACACTGTTTGTGATCATTATGATGAGCTCCGTATTTACTGGAGAAGGTGGGGATGATTATTTCCCACCCCCTTTTTCAATTCGGTCAACACAATTTGTCATAATTATGGATCCCTTTGTTGGGTTGGTTGCCAAGAATCACATTTGAGTTGATCGTTGAAGTACTTCATGCCACGTGAAAGTATGGTAAAGGCACCGTGATGATAGGTAATATGGGAGTTCCAGGAAGATGGGCGTTTATCAGGGAACATTGTCAAGCAAAGCTCTAGCACTTTGCATGGTTATCTTCTCAAACCGTGCTTCCTTGTGCAGGGAGCCTTGACAGAAGATGCATCCATAATTTAATAGAATACATTACATATGGAATATCGTGCACGGTTCATGAGGCTCATCTCTTTAGAGGCGTCAACGGCCCAATCCATGATCAATATGCTATTGCGGCCCCCTCCAAATTGATCCATATATTGGAATGTTGAAATTCCTCTGTGGCATTTCTTCCCTCTATCTTTGTGATAACATTTGGAAATAATGGAACTCGCGTTATGAATTTCGAATAGGCGGCAGCAATTTCTAATCACCAATTTTCTCTTCTTCAGAGTTGGTACCACTATGGCAAAATGTATGGCACCACTGCTTCCACACCTTGCTGCGCAATTCTTTCAACATCAGCCAAATTGCAGTGAAAAACTGGTAACTTTTTCGGGTATTTCGGTTTCCGCCTGACATTTTTGTAGAACTAATTCCTCTCTGCAATGTTGATTTTTCCTAAAAATTTATTTTAGATTTTGCGGGATGTGCTGAACTTTGACGGGAACAACGATATACCAATGCATCCTGAACTTGATCGAGCAATGGAAAAGATAATGCTCCTCAGATGAGAACTCGCTGCTTTGGCTGGTCCATCGTGCGATCTCTTCAAAAAGGTACCTATTCATTTATTATTTTTTTTTTCAACTTTCGTGCCTTATATGAGTTATTTGCAAATGGGACCATCCGGCATAGCAGTTCGATTCCCCTTTTCAGAGTTTGAACCGGAGGGTGATAGCCCTGATTGATAGCTGTAGGATCCATGGGAGTGAAACATCTAAGCTCTTCAGTCATAAACTGTGTGATTGATGTAATTGCTGCTCTCGTGTTCACGGAAAAGCCAAGCATTCCTGCCCATTGGCTAGTGGGTCTAAATGCGTAGAATTTTAACGCCACTAGTTCAACCTATATCTTTACCTTTCACTTGAATTCACTGGCTGTCGAGTACCCATTTTTTTGCATGAAGAGATTTGTTGATGCGAATCGTTGTTTCAAACTTCTAAATTGTAGTTGCCACATCTTTGCTTTTTTCTGCTCTTTTTGTTGTGGTATTTTTGCGATAAATTATTAACGATTTTGATTAGCTTGGTTTCTACCAAACAGATCAAACAAGCAGACATAAATACTTGTTTTAGTTGAAGTCCCTTCGATCATCGATTTTCTAGAGCGGGCGCCGTACTGTCTCGATCCGTGCCTGTCGCGAGCCAGAATGGTCCAGTGGACCATTCTCGCTTGAAGGACACAGCATTCCTTTCGTGTTCGTTCAAAGCGTTCGTAAGGAAGGTTTGAGGGAGTTTAAGTCAGTAAGATAAGCTTATTCTACTAACCTACACTAGTTCAAGTTTGTGTCCCAGTGATAGGCGCCAGAGTCGTCCGAATCGAGAGAATTTCGCCCGCAAGCGCCTCTGAAAGTGTGAATGTACTCATATCCCATTATTATTTCGAAATAAACACGGTTGTCAGTAAAGGGAATTGGTGCAGGCTAGAGCATCTGTAGGTAGCAACTTCCAAGACCATGCAGAGAAGCCGTCTGGTCCTCCTCATTCTGTTTATTAGCGAGTAAACTTATCTAGTTTGCCCTGTCTGTCAATAACAAAATGTACGTACCAGTAAGAGGCATGTTGGCACCAGCCAGTAACCTCCCTAGGTTAACAAACATTTCTCCTCTATTCCTGTTCATAGATCTTCCTCAATAGATCCGAGATTCTGGTCACCAATGAAATAGTCGCACGGTGATGGTCTTGGCAAGAGCTATTACCTCTCCACCCATGAGGAGGGGAAAGGTATGAGTTCCTGAGGAGGGAAATGTGCGATTTTCTTCTTCAGTGTAGGGTCTGTGAGCCTGCCCAATTGGTGCGTCGTTCCGTCGCGTGTCGCAAAAATTCATGAGGAAGTGGGAGCCCACAACGTATATGTCCTATCTGAATAATTCTAAATGGCATGGTCTCAATGAGTGATTACGGTAGTAGTAATATGAAACCGCTGGAACACAATGGAAGATTTGCCGCCTGGATGCGCGTTAGCGTGGGAATTTGAGCTCGATTCAAACCCTGAAAAGCTTGGCAAAAGAGTTGATAGGGATCTTTTTCGACGTTGAGGTTTCCTCAGTAATGTCTTATTGAGCCTTAATTCATAGAGAAACAGAATGACAGCTTACCTCTTGAAGGCCTATAAAAGAACTGTGTACGACTGGTACTGCAACGAATAAAACCAAGCTAGCAAGGCAAATAGGAGACACTGTTGGATTAATGGGATATCAAACATGTGTCTCTGCCAGATTTTACTCGTACATCAGAAGAGCAGAGTCCAACCCAGTGATTTTTGAAACTTCTTTGGGTTTTTTTCTTCAATGGACCGGCCTTACGCTCTTTCATTTCTCCTCTGCACTGATATCCTTTCAAATTCCTCCTACGATGGTGTAATTGTTACAACTTAGGCATATTCACGCTCTTGAAGCTTGTTAGGAGAAGTATAAATAGAAATAATGTGCAACCACTTCCTCTGAATAACTCCTGGCGCGCTCCAACTCAGCGGTTGGCAATTAAAGGTGCGATGGCGGGACCTGTGCGGAATGGAAACCGTGACAGTCGCCTGCAGTGTCCCTTGTTTTTGCATTTCCTAAAATGGTGTTTTGTCTTCCCGCAAGTACCGCCATTGGGCGGGTCCCGTTCAGAACGGGACGGCGACGCGGTGGCGTCGCGGCCAAGCGGCTTGGCTGGGCGGGGTTAACCCGCCTCATTCCGGTTTTCGTTTACGTAGTGACAGTTCGTGTTGCTAAGTTTTAATTTCAAGATTTGTTCGCGCTTCCGCGCAAATTGTGGAACCAGGAGTTATTCGCGTAAGACGAAAGTGTACTTGTGTACTACAGTTGGTAACAGGCCAGTAACAGGTGCAATATGAAGATCGCGTATGGTTTTTCCTTAAGCTAGTTCTCAACTCTCTCTCAGGATTCGTCTGCATCCGTGCATGTGGATTTAATATTCTTCATGTTATTTCGACGCTTTTGATAATCTTACAGCCAATGGCAAATCAAGCATTGCATAGGCTGCCAGTGGCTTTTCGGGTCTTCTTAGTGAAAATGGTCGGTTAAGTGCGCTTAATTTGCAGCTACTCGCCCGCATTTACTTTGGCGTATAATCTGCCATACTCCTTGTTGTTGGGAAAGTTTTGCCTTATATTAGTCAGTTCATGAATTCGTAACTGCCTTATGAGGATACTACCGTGCTCCATCAAGGGCTATGGACAAAATAACGTCGTTATGTAGCGCAATTGTTGCCATTAATTGTGTAAAGCAACATACATCCATTTCTTGTCCGTATGATATTCATGTTCACTTTGCTGGTTATCGGTCGAAACAGTTTTCGTGTATGATATTGCCAAAGCTTCGATATGGAGCGTGTGGGGCACAAGGTAGTAAATTCCTGTATGTTTTACAGGCTTATAGAAGTGTACTCAGAGGGACGAGGCATCCGTCACTGATAAGCTTTTGTAAAGCTCTATCCTATATATTGCTGGGCAGGCTGGCGATAGCTGCGAAGTTAGTTTACAGCTGTCAATGTCGCCTAAACTAACGGACTCGTTTTTCATAGTTACGGTAGCATACCATGTGATCACCATTGCAGCTAATAAGAGAGCTAGCACAGTGCATTCTCTGTTTAGCTTCCGTACGCTTAATCGTTTCGGTCGAGGTTCAGTGTTGATTAATATATTGCGTGGTGAATTTATTCACAAAAGATGGTCATTTGAATTTCAGTTTTAGCAGAATAGTCTAGGTGGGTCGTATTCGACAGAGGCTATTGCGCAATACCAGCCTATTTCGCAACTCGTTCGTTGCAGGCTGCGATCTCATTCCGTTACGGTATTTTATCTATCTGACATTTCGTTCACGGCTTTGTTATTGTACATCAAGCGTATCAAGATAATTTTCATTTCTGGCATTCACTAGCCCATAAAACTCTGAGTGAGTGGTTTCATTTCGTCAAGGTGCGCAGGCAATGATATGAACCATAGTAAAGAGATTTGCTCTATTCATGGTGGAGCCGTGGACTGCTGCAAATTTATTTGGTCCATCTCAACAGGAAGGTACTGAAACGATGCTGCGTGCGCGATGACCTCATTGTATTGGCGCGTGAATCGCGCGCCCCCCCCCCCCTGTCTCGATCCGTCCCTGTCGCAAGCCAGAGTGATCCAGTGGACCATTCTCGCTTGAAGACACAGCACCCCTTTCGTTCAAGCATTTGTAAGGAAGGTTTGAATTAGTAAAAGTCAGTAAGATAAGCTTATTCTACTAACTTACTCTACTTCAAGTTTGTGCCCCAATTACAGGCGCCAGAGTCGTCAGAATCGCCTCGAATTTCGCCGCGCGATTTGTCGTGTGCGCTTCCAAAAGGGCAAATGTACCTAAATCCCTTGTTTGGTTCGAATTAAAATCACGGTTGTCACTCAAGGGGATGGTACAGGCTATGTCACATGTAGGTGGAAACTGCCCGGACTAGGCAGAGAAGCCGTCTGGTCCTCCTCATTTTGTTTATTAGCGAGTCTACTTATCTAGTTTGCCCTGCCTGTCGATAACAAACGTACGCACCAGTAAGAGGCATGTCGGCACCGAGCCAATAACTTCCCTAGGTCAACGAAGCATTTCCTTTCTATACCTGTTCATAGATCTTCCACAGTAGGTCTAAGATTCTAGTCACCAATGAAATAGTCGCAGAGTAACGTTCATGGCAAGAGCGTTACCTCTCCACCCTTGAAGAGGGAAAAGGTACGATTTCCTGAGGAAGAGAACCGTGGTACGATTTTCTTCTTTATGGTGAGGTCTGCAAGGCCTGTGCCCAATTGGTGCTTCATTCCGTCGTGTGCCGCAAGGATCCATTAGAGAGTGGGGGCGCGGGAATTCGAGCTCGATTCAGGCCACCCTGAAAAGAGGTGATAGAGATTGTTTGCGACATTAAAGTTTCCCTAGTAATGTTTTAGTGAGCCTTAGTACCTAGCGGAATTGAATGACAGCTCACCTCTCGAAGGCCTATGGAGGAATTTTGTACGAGTTGTACTGCAACGAATAAACCAAGCTAGCACGGCAAACAGGAGACATTTTTGGATCGATGGGATATCATACGTGTGTTTCTGCCGAATTTTACTCGTACTTCAGAAGAGCTGAGTCCAACTCAGTGATTTGTGAGATTTCTTGTGTTTTTTCTTCACTGGACCGGCCCTACGCTCTTTCATTTCTCCTCTGCAGTAGTATATCCTTTCGAATCCCTCCTACGATGGTGCAGTTATTACAGTTTGGTTATACTCGCGTTCTTGAAGCTTGTTAGGAGAATTATAAATAGAAATGATGGGCAACCGTTTTCCTCTAAATAACGCCTGGCGCGCTCCAACTCAGCGGTTGGCAATTAAAGGCCCGATGGCGGGACCTGTGCGGAATGGAAACCGTGACAGTCGCTCTGCAGTGTCACTTTTCTTTACATTCCCTAAATTACATTTTGAATTGATTACTGGATTGGTTTAAATTAGTTTCTACATCCTCCTACATCTATCAGACTTTGAGAAGATTTCATCAAGCTGGATTTGAGTCACATACCTTTGATGCCTAACTTTGGCAGAAATTCTCCATGAATGACAGAGATGCCGTTGTGTATTGTTGAATTTGATAATATCGCAGAATAAAAATGCTTTTTTTCAGAAGATGAATGCCAAAATCACATAAAAGAAGTCTGGTGCAAATGAAGTCTGGATATGATATATTACATCCTTCGTATCGGTGATGCAGACACCTCTTGACAGTTGAAGGAGTCAGTTGTCCCATTCGAACCGAGATGGATAGTTGCATGGGATAGTGAGCCAGGTAAAATATGAACTTCCTCAACTTCGCTTTTCTCCTTACTCTTGGTCGACTTTAACTAGTAGGGTTATTGGTCGGAAATATCAGTACATAAACATGCACCCTAAGCGTAATAGGCGACCTTGCGGTGCAGCATCCTAGATTGTGAATTACTCGTTGTGAGACCAAATTTCAATCCTACGTTACTATGGCCTTGTGGTAAAGGGAAGCTAGTCCCCTGAACAAAACAACGGAACAACTTACGGATGAGAAAAAGCTGAAGTGTAGCCGCCCACCTCGAGTACAGATACCGACCTTAAGGGAAATAACTGCAGTTATGAACAGCTGACTGTAACTTGTCATCACTTTTTTTCTAGATTATAATCTTTGAGGAACGTTAACTTTTTGTTCTGCAGAATTCTCTTGGCGTAAGAAGGAAGCATCAGGTTTTGATTTCAATGCTCCTGAAAAAGATGAAAATAGTTGTTTCTGTGAGCGTAATTGCAAGGGGCATCTGATTTTTAGGACAGAGGATACCCGTTGGTTACCATTACACTTCTTTTGTACTGTGGTAACTCATTCGTGCTACCAAATCACAAACTATATCGGCTATGCATTTAACGGTCACCTGCTTTCTGGATTCGATACAGATTGCTTGGTCAGAATTCGATTATGGTTGTCACTTTGTAGCTTGGCCATTTTACTGCCACGAATATTTGAAGATTACTGATCTACTAATATTGATCTGGACTCACGAAAGAAGCATTTTGTCCAGGAGACTGTTTGTGTACTGAAAATTATCTCTTCCTTCACATCAATTTTGCCAATAAAGCGGTATGCCGAACAAAATATTTTGCTAAGATATGCTTGAAACTAGCGATATCCCATTTAGCACCTTAAAATGATCCACTCATAACGAAATTGTGGAAAGTGGCAGCATCAAAATGCATCAAAATCGAGATAGGATGAACGAAAAATCAACGGTTAACAGACAAGTAGCAGATGATTAACAGACAAGTAGCGGTGCAAGTTCAGAGTTCAAGCGCGAGTTGTACATCACTTGTCTTAGTGCACATAGAAACCAAGGTTGTTAAGTTGACAGTAAGGTACACACCAGGGAGAATAGTTCTTTATCGTGTTCCAAGACCTTGTACCAGATGTAACTTATGTATTACTCCAGAACTCCGCTTCCTTATACTTCCTATCACGCTATATATCTTTTGAGGAAGCAGAGAACGAATTAGTTGAGCAAGTGGGGTTTATGTACATAGTTTACCATCTTCTATGTACACGCAACCAGTACGATGTTCTTTATACTTTATGCTGGTTACCTTCGTTATCTTCGTAGCAGAAGATGTTACTACTGTAGGGGACATTGTCGCGTGGCCGCGTGAGGGACCTCAAGTCCAAAACGGGGATAAACAAGAGTTGCCCGAATGGGCTCGTGATTATCTCACGTCCTAGATACAATGTGTTCGCTGTTTTCCGAGCCACTTTTGAGCCGGTGAACCAGTTAAGCTTAACTGGTTTTAGGTACTCCCATTTCAATAACTTCGTAGTACTAAGTTCGTTATTTGCTTCATGATTTGATTGGTTTTCAGATTCTTGCTGCCGATCTGACCACGTCAAGCCTTACAACTCCTATGACTCTGAGCTGAACCGGTCAAAACCTTGAATCTGGAGAAGTGAAGTTTTCAAGGACTTAATCATTAAATAAGGACTCACCTGATCTTCGATTCTTGAGCAAGTGCAAGCATTTTTCACTACCGAACATTAACTTAAGGTTCCAAGCATCCTTTCCGCGAGGCTTAATGTCACCCTTTTTGACTGACGACATAATTTTTTCGAGATCGTATTTCATAATATTAACACGAAGCCTTGCGGTTGGATGCTTGATCTTTGGGACTGGATTGCCGATTAATTCTACCGCCGGTGATGATTTCTTTGTCTTTCTTTTCTCTTATTTTCTTTTCTTTCTTTTCCCGTTGGTGAAGAGATTATTCATCAAGATTGGGATACTTGAAGGCGTCCCACAGGCACTGCCATAAAATCACTCGGAACACCATGTTCGCTAAAAGCTGGGGTAATGGGTAGTTCCTACTGCGCGCGAATGTCTCACCAGCTCTGTCTGAAACATCCTATCATGCATTCAAGGCGCTTGGCAGTGTTCATAGCCTACCCACATCCTTTTATTACATGTACCCGGTTGCCAAATTTGAGTTTCAGGGGTCAAACGAAAGGATTAGGCGAGATTTTGGTAATAATGTTTCTTGGGGGAAAATTTCCATAACGTTCCAGCCAAACTTTGAGAACGGGTTGTGAATGGGCGTATTCTTCTGACTGCATGCTCCTCCCTGCTACCTTTCCCGCTATATCTGGATGCCGCATCAGAGCTCTGTTGGTTGAGCAAAGGGGATAGATGAGGTTCAGCAGTGCTTTTCTTACAGGCAAACCCTAGAAGGTTCCTGCCCATTTCCGAGAAGTAGAATAGTAAAGGATGAATGGGTCAAATAGTCAATGAATGCGCGAATTTTCACTGACAGTATGTTCCACCCTGCCTCCTCCCCCACTATATGGTAATGCCACCCTCGGAGTTTTGTGGGCGAAGCAATCCCGAAATGAGTTCTCAGCAATCTTGTTTACCATGGGCAAAATCATGGGAAATTTCGAAAAGCAGAGTTTCATAGGGTAGGTGGTGGCTCTTTCCTGATGTGATATCTAAAATAATACTGCAGAATGCCTCTCTCCTGCCTGCTCTACACCATCCACTCCTTCGACTTAGCTTATATTTCGGGGTCCCTTTTTGAAGCAGAATGCTAGCAGAATGCTCAGTTGAATCGAAGAGAAGGATATCGATTGATTTGTGAATTGTACATGCTTGTTTGTACTGATTTATGTTTGTTGTTCATAAAGCATTCTTATGGTGGAACATCTTGGAGACGAAGTCCGCTCAACATATGTTGATTTGAAAACTTGACCGGATTTCGTCTCTAAGACCACTATTTTTCTCTGTTACGATGTAATTTAAGTAACTGCATTCTAAGGTTGGAGAGGGCGGATGTATGGCTGTGAAAATGGTGTGTGTGTACTCCTTTCTCTTATGCAGGGTCAAATGTGCAGGGTGAAAAAGGTGGGTTGTAAGGGGAGGGTTTTGACCTTAAAATTCGGGTTGTTCCGCCTAGCTATTTCTCCCGATGCTCACCTCGACATAGGATGGGGTGCGTTGTTTCTTGCAGGAATAGCCCGGGCATCATGCATAGGAAGCTGTGGTGTATGGGTAAAAGTTGAAAGGAATCTCGATTTCAGTCACTATACTGGGGGAGAGAGTCGTATTTATTTTGAAGAATGATTACGGAATTGATCACTATAAAGAGATCATCGGCTTGAATTCGAGGTGAGTTGGCCTTTGGGAATTTAGTTTTCCAATAGTAGAGGACGATGGGTAGAAATGGGAGGTGTAGGTAAAAGGGGGGGGGGGGGGGAGGTGGGTGGTTGAGACTTTGAGGAAAGTAAAGCGAAATGCATTGCGGTTTCTTTTTACAGAGAATTATCCAGTGGGTGATCCAGGAAGGTCCAAAAGAGCACTGTCACGCTTGATCCTGCACTCGGAAAGGTTTGGTTGAGAATTGAGTCATGTGTCGTGAAAACTGTGTGTGGAAGGAGGGCTTAGGGTGAGCTGTGCGGCGTACGAAATTAATCTCTGCAAGAGGTAACGTTCGTAGGGGACGAAAATAGGGCGGGATGAAGAGATTATCTACAGGCAAAGCTCACCCTGAGGTCGTAGCACGAGAAGGATTGCGCGTGCCTGCGCTTTCCTGTGCTATATGTGAGAGTTCGAGAGTAGTGTACGAAGGGAAAAGTCATGTACTGAGTAGAGTCTACGGGATTTCCCTTCCCACTAAAGAAGCAGGTGGGGTGAGAGTAGGAGGGTGTGAGGGGTCGGGTAAGGTGGCATGTTGTTTGTAAGAATGATCTTGGGGTAAGGAAAGGGCTGATTAGATTATAATCCAAAGTATCGGTGGGGATTATGTGTTACTCATCAATACTTGGAAAAGATCCTGTTGGTGGGGAATCATAAGGGAGCTTGGATATTAGGTAGAGTTCCAGGGAAGGATGGGGTCATGAGAGAAGGGCTGGGGTATTTTTGGAATAAAGATCTGAGCGGCTTTGTTCTGACCCTTTTTGTTGGGCGGGGTAGGAGTTCAAAATTGTCATTAACCCCCCGTAGACTCTAGCTCAGTCATCCAGGTAAGTTTGGGAGAGAGCGGTTGATTGGATCTAGGAGATAGACCATAGATGTGTGCTGCTGAGCGTGTCATGTGATGAGGAGTTCATTCTCGTTATTTGCCCAGGTTTACACATACGGAATGGGAGGCCGACACTTGCTCCGCAGGCGGTCGGGGACTTTTTGAAGTGGATTGAGGAGGGAGATGGCTTTCGAATGAACTCCTCATCATCATGATTACCTCTTGCTTGTCGGTACTGAACAGAGTCTATGGGACCGTTACTTCCTGGAACTGGGAAGGGAATGGTGAAAGGGCGGGTAATTTAGCACGTTGTATAAAGAAAGGGCGTTAGAATATCGCTGATTACGATGTTGTTCGAAGTAATGTAGTAAGTAGCAGTAGCAAAAGGAATTATCATTTGTAGTAAGTTTAGCGGTGGTGAATTCAGAGGGAATTTTGGCATAAGATGAAGTTTAAAACATAAAAACGCTATAACTATGAGGGTAAGGGTCTCTCTACTTAGAAAAAAGGTAGGGACTTTGTACTGTTTTGACTGAAGAGGGGTAGAGGGTGACGTCCATAACGGTCCCTAGGCTCGAGTTCAGTCGCGAGAGGAAGTGTGGAAGAGTGGGTAAAAGGGTTATGTGAGACAGGTAATGAGGGCTTGTCATTTGTCAAACTGTTATTCCAAAAAGAGATCGTGATTTCCTCCGCGACATTTGATACTCCTCATCACCTACGAGTTGAAATAGTGCAGAGGTGTGTGGTGGAGAACGAGCACCCACGAAGTGTGTGTTGTTTGCGATGTGTTACGAGTTGTGATGTGTGCTGTGTGTTTACAAGTTGATTTAGTACTATGTTTATTATGTTGTTATGTTTACAACGCAAAAGCATAATAAAAAGTACAATCTCAACGATTCTTATGTGTGTACCCACCCTAAGTCCTACCCGTTCCCCTCCCCCCACGTCCGCGCACGCGCGTTTTCTCTGGTTTTCTGCCGAAGGACTCGACCAGTCCGGGTCTCTTCGAGGTCCACGGAAGGATGTGCCTTGGAATGTGGAAGTTTCGTTCTGTGTCGCCCGCCTATCCAACACACTGAAACGGCTCATCAACCACCGACACCTGCAACAGTTGTAACCATAGATCACCTGACTTCAGGAAGAAACGGTCCGCAAGACGAGACATGCATGCCGGACCCGTGAACAAGAGTGAATAGGGTGTTTGTGCTCATTTGACCACACTATCGCTTTCCATCAATTCTTCGTGACATTGGCAATCACCACAAACACTCGATATCGATCTTTCCATGCAAGGCGGAAGGTAGATCGGAGCGTTCGATCTACAACTCGAGCACAGCAATTGCACAGCATCCAGCGAGATTTCTGGCAAAGTATTCTACCATTGCCTGTCTAAAGATTAGCGATGAAATAACGATGGAGACAGTTTCTCTCATAGTTTGTAGAGATTGTTGCATACTCCAATTTCAATAGTTTTTTGAAAGCGATTAGTAGTGGGATAGCCCGGGAATGGGAATTTGTTCTATAGGGATGATGACAAATTGTGACCAAAGAACAATGAACAAAGTGTTGCGCTTCGAGCAAGCGATGTCAAAACATGGCCCGATTGACTTGGAAAACCTATGGACACATTAGAACAGTTCAAGATCCCCGAAAACGAGCCATTCTCCCAGAAATGTCGCTTGCAATACTTTGGGCAATTTCGCAGGAAGTAAGAAGCTTGTTCAGCTTTGCTTCCTCATGATGAGATAATCTCTTATCCAAAGTTCAAATCGCTGACTTCACATTACTTGCAAGGGGAATTACAGGAGAATCACAGTTTGGATCTTTGAAAAAGACGTTAAGAAACCGCGCAAAGACCGTTACATGGCACCTCAGAACGTCCTGAAATTTGTGCCGACTGTCTGCCTCCACTCTGCACTCCCAGTACATTGGTTCCTACAGACCTCACCGAAGGTATCATGGCATCACAATAATCAGACTTTTCGGCTACTGATAGAAGTTTCCAGAGCAGTAGTTTTTTTTAAGAAATCAGAAAAATCCACGAAATTTGTGACACTCTCACATTGCCTCAGATTTCGAGATGAACAGCATAGAAGTATTTCCATCGCAAAACACTTTTGTATATTTTACTAATTGGGTATTCGAGGACTCGGCGATCATAAAAAGATGGTTCAAAGATAAGTTAGGGCTACGCTGCTCTCACCATGCTCACGTTCGTTAAAACGGTAGGAGCAACCGATTGAAATCGATTGTTACATTCTGAGAACCGTCACCGCGCTGTTTTTAGAACTGCTCGTTTGACAAAGCGAGATATCACCTCCTCAAGGGCCAAAGCTCTTTTGCACCGTACAATTTCAAGAATCACTACGATTGGGCCTTGTTTTTCAGCGCCAAATACGTCGGCTGGTACAAAAGAATGCTACGAAGGGCCGGTCGATTCAGTGGAGCCAACCTTCAACCCTCTGCGATCTAATATATGTACTTTAGAGTAACGGAGACCAGTATATTGAAACCTCACGTTACTAATGCATCGTAAGCACCACGACGGATGTCAGTAAAGCCATGGGTGAAATCAACAAGACGGTCATCGTGATTCTAAGCTTTTAAGACGATGTTAGAATAAAGAAAGAAACCACGTGGACGCTCGCTTAATGACAGCCAGAACGCACAAGAACAGAAACTGCTAGCACAGTTCGAATGTCCGGTTGGAGTTCGATGAACTCCGAAAAAGTGAAGGGCGGAAACCAAAGGCTTGACTTCCGTCTCTTCAACAAAGGATATCATCAGACCATGTGAAGAAAGCATATGAAAGAAGAAAATCAAGTTTCCTACTCAGTTAAAACCGGGCTAATGAACAGCAAATAAAAGATATATTAGACCGGATGACTGGATTTCATGAGAAGTGAAGCGACCACCGAGTTCGTGTCCCTCCAACACAATTTGCCAGACAGTGACCCTTGGAGCTGTAGATAGTGCTCGAATGAACTCGATCTATTCGGCTGCCCAGACCTCAGAGCACGCCACATTCCGGAGTAAAGAGGAGCCCAATGTTTCCACTCTCACAATACGGACTTACATATATCCCTTCTCCACGCGCAGTATCCTTTCTCCTCTCTCAGTCGAATGTAGTTTGAACGAATTCATCTACAATACAACTTTGCATATCCTTTAGGAGTTTTCAATCAGTGCAAGACGCCTTTCCTTTCTAGAGACGAGAATATTTCTGTGACGAACTCTATCCTTCAAGAATTGGCGTCAACCAAGTGTTCGATCGATGTTCAATGTAGTTCAGAGGATGAAAAACATCACGTTAGTCCAACAATGGACCTCAGCAAGGCTATGAAGGTGAGAAGGTGAGAAAGCAGACTTGCAGCCGTGTTTCGCGAAGATAGGGAGCACTCCTAGAAGAGCCCAGAAATTCTGTGAATGCTCAGCAAAATTCAAGATCACTGGGTATGTACGAACTCTTCAAACAAACACCGGAAGAAAACGAAACTTATTGATAATTACATCTCCGTTCACATCCGAAGATACTTCGTTTATGACCCCTGGTGGAACAGCAGACGATACAAGGATATCGAGAAGTCGCCGAACGATAATCGCGGTACAACAAGTAAGCCTTGTGTCGACTGACATTGAAGGGAGACAGCTGAATACAACGCTGACGGTAAGATAAAGTCGAATAAATCGACTGAAGCGGCGGTCGAAATAATTGATCTCCATACTGTGAAAGTCCTACCGAAAATGATAGCCATGAAACTGAGGAAAGCGGTCTAAGGTGTGGATGAGCACCAGAAGCCAGAAGTCGATCGGTTACTTACAGTGACTTTTGCATAGTAAGACGTACGGTTCATTTGAATTCATTCTCCAACCGACCGATCGTATCTTCCCTGGGCACTTGATTAAACTCACGGATTTGTATGACAGCTTGTCAAACTTCCTGGAGAGTTTTGACGCATACGAGAAGTTGAAGGAATCAATTCCGCTGTCCTACCCGATTCCACGGAGAACCGCGAATCGCACGAACTCAGATTGCAGGAGATAAATAGATTACTAGGCGTTTTGAGGCTTTGAACAAATTCAAAGTAGTCGACTATCAAAAAACTATAGCCTTCAAGAGTTTTGGCTTCGAACACCAACGACGATACTCAAGGATTACTCCTACCGTTGTAACTCAGGATCAGGTGAGAGCGAGAAGGAGCGTGGTATTCGCCCCGGAAATGAAATGCTGCTTTCTTTTTGTTCCCCTTCATTTACAAATGAAGTGTGGTGTCAACAATGACACCGGGCCTCTACTCAAATATAGGAATAAATAATTATATTCCACTCAGTAACAAAGAGAGAGCTCCATAACACTTACACCCCTGTTCTTTACTTTGCCTCTTCACTACTTCATCTTTATTCAAAATAAAGAATTTTCTTCAACTTTGTTCAACATCATCTGTTCCGCCATCTTTTGTGAGAAAGAAAATCCCACTCAGAAAATTGATTATTGGTCCCAATATCAGTTTGTTCGATGGCTAAGTCAACTCTTATGCCCGCAGTTCCCTCCCTTACACTCTGATCCTTCTCTACAATACCGTACCTAGGCTCAACTTCCATTAAATCTTTGACCTAACTGGTAATCTCTCGACCCTTTGACTCACAAACCCAGCCCCTCCTCCTTGTTTACAAATACCTTGACCAACACTTTTAATTATATCGGCTCGGTTTATTTCCACCGCACTGGGAGTGATCAAGCGCATTGTAGTCACCCAATCACTTCCAGCTGGGTGAAGAATGAACCGAACGGATCCAACAAAAGGTCTTATCACCCCCAGTGAAATGGGTGTCAAAATACTTTCCACACAGATATAATATACATTATATTAGAAAACTGAAGTATCAAACCATATTTTCCTTCTTTAGTTTCATCTTTTACCATCAGCATAGACACCTTATCTAACGCCTTCAACTCAGTGGTCCAACTAACTTTCTCCCACCCAGCCTACTGAGGCATATCATCCGATCCCACTTAACCTTTCTTTCTATAACTACCTTTGCGTCTTTACCATGTAGACGCTGACCCTTCATGCCCTACTCGGTGCAGATTTTAATAATTTGTAACATTTCGTAGGGGATGAACTCAGGGGCGAGACCTCTAGAGTGGGCTAAGAAGTAAGTAAGCAGGATGACCGAGAATCCCAGTTTCAAGAGCTCTCCCCTTCTCTACAGAAACTCTTTTGCGATGGTCAGCTTCTTCTGAGAAACATCCAGAGGGGGAAATTTTTCTGCCCTGCTTCTGCCCCTTCTTTTCTATGTAGGTTCAACCTATCTTGAGCCATCATTAATATGTTCACCAAGCGCCCCTCAAATTTTATCACAAAAATCGAAAAAAGAAATTTTTTGCTATAGAAACATCTAAGCTGATCACCACGATGAATTGGTGCGGAAACACATTATCTTTTAAAAAATTGAACTCTATTCAGAGGCAATTTGAGAGTTTGTCGCAAATTTCAGATAGATTCACCTGAATTCTCAAAAAAAAACTTACCGCTCTGGAAGCAACTATAAGTAGCCGAACGGCCAATTAATCGTGATGTCATGATTGCCTCGGCAAAGCATCGAACGAACCAAATGCTGAGAGTGCTGACTGAAGTCAGGCAGCCGACATAAACTTCAACACCTTCAGAGCAACTGTCATGAAAGGATTTTTGCATGACTTCCAAACGCTTTTCAAAAGAGGACAAACCATGAAACTCCCACAACTCTCCTTGTAAGGAAATATGAAGCGGGCGATCCGAACATTAGGTAAGAGGATGATCTCTCATGAAGAAGAAAAGTTGAACAAAATCCCCATCCCTTACAAAATCGCCCAAAGTACAACAAGCAACAGATCCGAGAAAAGACTTGTTTTTGGAACCATGAACTTGCTCAAAATGTGTCAAAAGGTTTGTCAAATCAATCTGCCATTCTGCTAGACTTTCTCAGCTCGTAGCGCTATGACCGCTCATTGCACTTGTATCACAATTTTTCCCGATCCCTTCGAAGGCACAGCCCACGATAATAATGGTTTTTAAATTTTCCTACATGGACGAAACAATGGTCCCGTTGTTCGGTAGAGGTTGAATAGGCGATGGTCCATGTCGACAGTGGAAACTGCCTTTCGACATTCATCGCTTACTGCTAGCCAGCCTTTCAAGCAATCGCTGAAATCTCCAACCCCGCCCCTCACCCCCTCCCCCATAACACCCCCTGCTTCGAGTTACTAGTATACCTACTTCGAGTTTAGGAACCCTTAGATTTCGTGATTTAGCAGGTCTTCCCGACCTAGTTCTATACTACACCTATACCCATTCCTTAATTTGGGAAGAAGACCCCAACCTCATCGTAGACTGTGCCTCCAAGAACAGCTCCCATTTCACGAACATCACACCACTGACTGTTCTCAAAAATATATAAAATGGATCAGAATATGCAACAAAGCTTAGTGCTGTCACTACAGAGTCAGAGATCAACTATCTCCACCGATACTTCATCGCTTACCTTCAGTCAACCAGTAGAACACTTTGCCAGAAGTCTCGCCGAACACTGTGCAGTTTCTGTGCTTGAGTTGCAGGTTGGGGCTCCAATCCACTTTTCATCTTGCATGTGGGATGATCGATGTCGAGTTTTGGGGTGATTGCCAATGTCACGAAAAATTGATGGCAAACGATAGTGTGGTCAGGTGAGCACAAACACCCTATTCGTCCTTGTTCACGGTACCGGATGCATGTCTGGCCTTGCGGGCTGTTTCTTCCTGAAGTAGGTGATCCATGGGTACAGCTGTTGCAAGTGTCGGCGGCCAGTGAACCGTTCCAGTGCGTTAGATGGACGGGCGACAACTAACGGAACCTCCAACATTCCAAGGCACATCCAACCGTAGACCTCGCGAGTCGAGTCCGACGGCGGGAAACAATGCGTGGGATTCATTGCGGAAGGGACAAATTCGTCAGAAGGGACACGCCCTCTGTGAGGGAAAACTTAGTGTGGGTACACTGAGGCGGCTGATAGGCGTGGGCGCATAAAATTTCCTTTGAATGACTCCCTAAACTTGCGCGTATTCCTAGGTCATCATTTCCTAACCGAGTTTCAATAACTCAATATTCTATCGTAATCACCGAAAATCACATCAAAAAGGGACATAACCGTACTTCGCAAGAAGCGAAACAAAAGTCATTACTAACCATACGTAGTTTCAAATAAAGGATTTTGATAAAGAAAAATAACGAAATCTCTCGATTACTTTGACTACATGGTAAAGAAACGTCTTTGGAACAAATAGCGCGAACGAATTAGGCCCCTTATTAATACGAAAAACCAAAACATTCAAATGATGGTAGCCAAAATAAAGAACACTAGGTAGATTTTGTAGCTGTTATAAATCTCTACCAAAACACCTTTTGCAAGGAAGGCACAAACCTTCGATCGATTATTAGTTCCCATAGAACACATAAGAGACTGAAATTCAAAAAAAAAATCACCAAAAGTAGAGGAAATGAGGAAGACCCAGATATTCCACACCCCTCCTCCCACCCCCTCCCCTCCTTCGCCCTCCGTTGAGAAAATTTTCATGGTCAAGTTATTGATATTGATGCCCCACTACACACAAAAACATAACAAATCCCGATCAGCCCACAGAGTGAAGTAACCAAGCGTAAGATTCCAAGCAAAATAGTTGAAATGATGAATTTGGCTGAATACATTTGTGTAATTTTATAAAGCTTCGTAAATTTGTTAGGCAAAATGTTTAGTTGCCAAAATGCCAATATACCCCTTCTTAAATGTGAGCATTCGATGGTTACGATAGTTCCGCGTTATCAAACTCGGATAAGTAAATGATAACAAGGAATTTTAAACTAGTAAAATACTACTATCCAAAAAGCCCTAATTAATTTGATGCGCAGTTAGACGCTGGGGATACTACCAAAAGAAAAATTTAAAAAAAAAGTAAACTTAAAATTAACAACAAAAACTAGCCTAAGAAGCTACTAACAATCAAAAGAGTAAGAACAACAATAATTAAGCCTAACAGGGTATTACTCGCCGAAAGAATAAGAATGACTTAGAAGAAAACAAAAAGTTTTTCTCAGAGCGCCCAAGCCTACCAGCTACCTCAACACTAAAAAAATCCGATGGCGTCGTCCTTGACTGGATCAACTTCTTTTGAAGAGAGGCACCTGCAAAATTTGTATGGATTATCTAAAGGGTTCTGTGTAAATCAAAAAGTCAGATAAGCTTGCTTTTTCCTTAGGCCGAACCGCTGACGAAATTGAATTGGCCGCCGCTGGTCAGCCGCCCAAAACCATCTCCCTCGCTGTCGACGATGTTTTTGGTGTTGAGTTGAATGAGTCACATTAATGACCATTTCGCAAAGATAAGGTTCACTGAAAAGGTAAAATTGGAAGTCAGAGCCAGGAAAAGCTGGTATGCAGTTATGATGCTATGTACGTTCCAAAAAAGATCAGGGCGAGTCATTTCGATGTAGAGCGTTCAAACAATTGAAACATGAGAAACATTTTCTTCTGGTAGTGCAATACTAAGGAATATATATGGCTTACTAAGGATTACAATGGACTTGCAGCGGACCACTTCAGTAGTCCTACCTCTGGAACACTGGCCTTTCCACTCCCTCCGGATTGTCTTTTTATCCGGAGTGATTAGGCTTCTCTGCATAGTTTAGAGGCATACTGTATGGTCACTATTAGAATCACAAAACGCTTCGCGACTTTCTATAGCAAGCGGCATTGAGTGAGCCTTCACTACCTCAAAGATATTAGGTTTCGGTAACAATGCAGCTGACAAAACTCTTAAATCTTCATATTAATGAAAAATGGGAGCCCATGAGTTGTCTTAGAACCTCTCGATTTTGGCGCACATAATTCTGGGAAACCCTGAATAACGCACCAAGTGTGTCAGTAAGTTTGCCAGCCGGCTTGAGTTTCATGTGTTTTGTGCATGAGGTTGCGTGTCGATGTGTATGAGTGTTAAGGTGTGCGTGTGTTGATGTGTACGCGTGTATCGATGTGTGTTTGAGTGTCGATGTGTATGTGCTGATGAGTGTGTGTGTGTGTTGATGTCTGTATCGATGAGCCTGTGAGTCGAAGTGTGTGTATTGACAAGTGTGTGTCGTGTATGTGTGTCAATGCGTGTGTGCCCATGTGGGGGTGTCAATGTGTGTATCGATATGTACGCGTGTACCCATGTGTGAGAGTGTGCCGTTGTGTGTGTGTGTGTGTGTGTGTGTGTGTGTGTGTGTGTGTGTGTGTGTTGTGTTCTGTTTTGTGTGTGTCGTGTGTTGTGCATGTGTGCCGACGTATGTAAAAAACGGAAACAACGGTTGAAGTAGGGTTTTGGGGAGGGAACACAACCGGAAAGTGAAATCCTCAATATTTTTGTTTTATGAGGTTACTGCTCAGAGTCATTTTTCGCGCGCCAGCAAGTATGTGATTGTCGAGAATAGAGAATTTTTAGGCCCACCACAATTTCGATACTACGAGAGAAATTTCCAAAGTAGGTATTCACCAGGAAAGGAAGAACAATTGCAGAATAGCAAAAAACAGAGAGATGGATAGGATAGAAAAGCGAAGAAATTGATAGCGAAGTGGGCCGAAATGAATTTAAAAAGAACAGTTTGTAAAACAACACAAAAATTAAATACCAACACTTGATAGCGAAGAAAATTTCCTATTGAAACCCGAAAGATGTAGAAAAAAAACGAAGAAAGTGAGACGAAAAGGAAACGTTAGCAACGGTGAACATCAAAAAGGAAAAGCTAGTAAAACTCTAATTATTTGAAACATTGAAAATGGAGAAATTTTCGATGAAAAACTTTTAGTTCAATCAAAATAAGTAAGAAGAACGTTACCTTAGGTTTCGGGCGACTGACACAGAGTTGCATCGAATACGATGAAGCCTATTGAAACTGCTTCGTAGACGATGAAGCCTATCTGAAACTGCTATCATGAGTAATGGGCACTACACAGAAGATGAATGTGTATATGCATGAGTACACTTACCTTGATCCCTGATTGGATCGCCTACTAACTGGATAGGCGACTGTAGACTCTGTCGGCTGTAGAGGATGTCACTAAACCGACAGGTCGATGGCCTAAAGTAGCACTGAGCATTTATCCGAGTAAAAAGCAACAAACAGTTCACTATAATCGAAGCAGGTAAAGTGGGCCTCACCTCGCTATTGAGCGATTTTTTCCATGGTATTTATTTGTACATGTTACGTGTAATCATTGTATATGAGCTGGATGGATATGAATGTCACTTTGGTTAGGTGAATGTGATTAGAAGTCGAACGCATGCAACTTGGACAGTGAAGCCTATCTGAATACATTGACATAAGCAAATAAATTAAGAAAAGATGCGTGATAGCACATGAGCAGTAAACTCACCCCTGATCCCTGATCGGATCGTGCAACGATGGATAGGTGAAACCATGTCCCTGAACCGATGGGAAGGTAATCTGAAACGTGTTCTCTAACTCATGTACAAGCTTCATACGAGAAAAAAAAAGACTTCCATTCATTACAGTAAGTGAATTTGACCCTACCTCAGCTGGTGAGCGATTGCTCCTGGGTCAGTGCAGTCAGTTGGGTTGGTAATCTTCACATGCCTCATGCAAAGTGCAGTCAGTTGGCTACAGAAGCCGTATTCGTTGGAAGAGGTTGATTTAACGATGACGGGTTGACGTGGACGACGAGTCCTATCTAAATTTGCTACCATAAGTAAATGGGCCCAACAGAGGACGACATGTGATAAGCACACCCACCCTTGATCCCCGATTGGACCGCGGATTAACTAGATAGGTGACGCCACGTCACACCCGGTAGGACGGTGACCTGAATTGGGTTCGTTCATCAAGTAATAATGATAAAGCAGATCCAACCCCTTCTTGGGTAGGTTCATTAAAACGACTAAAGCGGTCAAGCGGGCTAGGAGGATTAACCTGATGTTTTTTTTTTCATAAAACTAGCTTATAACTTCGTCCGCAAACAACTGTATAGAACTCTCAAACGGATAGGAATGTTTGAATTTATAGCGGGCGATGAATTTTGTCAAAACATTTCTCCTGAACCCTCGGCGAGCGAGTTTACCTGAGTACAATCGTACGCTGAGACGAAGAGCACATCGAACTTCTTCAACCCCTCTACTCTTTGGCCGCTTCAACTTCTCGCACAAGGTTTCCTTCGTAATAGTTCGGTCACTAGTTAAGTGATTTATGCCTTATGGTTAAATAAGACTGCTCGGGAAACCCACATTACTTATGAAGTAGCGAAATTTCCAAACATAGTGGTTTGTTCGATTACTATTTCTAGCTACCTATCCTAACCATAAAAATGCCTCAGGTGACTGTTTCGACATGTCTTACTGGTTAGATGTTATTATAAAGCCTGGGCCAAGATATTGCAACTTTTAGTATAACGTTTCGGTCTTGCTGCCTTTGCCAAAGCCTGGAATCCAAAGGTAACTGAGAGCCCACATACGGTTCACCAGTCGATATCGTAATAGAAGCCCTGATAAAACCTCAAACATCTCACCATTCTCATTTAGCGGCGATCCGGGGAGGTCCCGTCATTTGCTTGAACTCCTCCAAACTACTGTGACTTTGGGGATGCAAAGCTATTTTTGAGGCAAGAATGTAGTGGATAATCCGGAAATCCAATCCTACTGAAACGAAGCACAGCATCAACCTGAATAGATATGAATGAGAAAATCAGTGCCGTGAAATGCACTGAATGGTAACTAACCTTCGCGAGAGACCGTGTTAGGATACTTTCAGGAAAATCGACCGTTGCACCCCGGAAAAGTTGATGGCTAGTTGAACTGTGCCGTATGATTTCTTGATCTTTTTGAAAGCACTGTAAATGTGGCTAGTGGTATTGGGCGTTATTGGCAAGAATAAGTTTCGAGAGCTCACCAGCCGATATAGTGATAGAAGTTGGGCGAAAATCAATAGCTACTTCTCCCAATGTGTTCAAAATAGTGAGAGTCTTACCTTATAATCCCTTCTTCTTTTACAGCCCACATCTGTACTCTGGACGCATCGATAAACGGCCCAGAGTTTCCCATCTGGAAGGAATGAAAGCCATTAGAATGTCTGAGAACGACTTTCTTGACTTACAAAACTTCCTTTTAAAGAAGCTCTTATCTCAACTCGAACTCTCATCTTACTCACATGGCACAGATGGCTGTGCCACCCTAGACGCTTCTGTGTAGGCTACGCGCAGATGGTTCCAAAAACATTCCATCCCGTGAGCTGATGGGAGCGTCGGGCGAAAAATCGAGAGTTGTTTTGTGTGGAAAACGGTACGTACGTACGAAACATCACTGAAAACTTGAGTCCGGTTGGTGTATATGAAGTGGGCGGCTAATCATGGCAAGACTCAGCACACTTCGTGAAGGTGTAGCTCACGATTAAAATGGTTAGTGGGATTTCTCCCTAGAATGAACCTGTGACACTCAGGACTGCAAAAGGGACGCTGCTTCTTTGATTTTTTATTACATGCCAAGCAAGCGTGAAGCTGGCAAGCCACATTGATTAGAAACTGTCATGTCCGAAAACAGCTCGAGTAGGGCACAATAAGGCCTCCACAATCGGTTCACCTGGCATCCAGACCCAAAGGCGGACGAGTTTTCACGGCGTAGTAGGGCACGTAGAGTTATTATTATCATTGGCACAGGAAAACACATGTTGCACGCAGGCAGCTTATTAAAGCCAGCTGAGTGCAGTAGCGTACACATTTGGACAGGTGTCCGGATGGTCCTTTTATGCAAACTTGTCGTCACATTCTCGTCCAATCTCTGATTTTATTACTTTTTTGAAGCTTTATATTTCTCTAAATAGTCGATTTTCGCGTTTTCTCGCCTTTGTTGATTTGTCGACCTATTCTGGACTATCACTTCTATTGATGTATCACCTGTCGTCCGATTGATCATCAAGGGTGTCAGTACCGTCTCCATTCGTCCCTTTCGCGAGCCAAATTGGTCCAGCCAATCATCCTCGACGGACATCACACATAACGGTATCCTGTATTCTCGATATACTTCAATGAGTTTCGCCAGTACTGTTGAGGGTGACGCGTGCGAGAAGCTTATAGATTACAAGCAGCAGGTATATTAGGCGATAGCTGCCGATATCGTCAGGATCTCCTTTTCTGCACAGCAACACAGTCTTGCTAGTTTTCCACGACGTGAGCACTTGCATCTCGAAGGTGAAAAGCCTAGTTTTGTTCCGAAAAGCTCTGAAGACAAGTGGTGGAATACTATCCAGATATTCTGGTGCGATCCTATTAGGAACGGGCGGCGTACGATTTTTCATTGACGTGGTGGCATATCGAATTTGGGGAGGGAAAACTGAGGGAGCGATATGTTCGTTTTGCCTCAGATGGTAGGTAGGCGTATAGACGTAGCTGTCGAAAAGTTCCGAATACAAGTCGTGGACGGACTTCTTCATCGCCCTTCGAGGCGCAGTAATCCCTATAAAATTGAATATCTTAATGTTATCGTGAACTATGCCTTTGAGATGAATCGTTCGTCTATTTGCGGACTGAGACAGAGTAGGATGGCGCTAGGACTCGCCAAGATTCGCTTCCAACCCATTTCATTTGAATAAGAAAAATCTATACAAAGTGTCCAGGCTGCGTTCATATTTCTTCCCGCACGTTTACTAGAAATTCATCAAATACGGTAAAGCATTGGTCCCAAATCTTCAGATTTATCCAAAATTCAATGGAGTTGCCTAACGAGCGGGTCGAACTATGAAAGCGCAAAAAATTGTAAATATGGCTCAGCCAAAGATCCTCGTCTTGTTCTTTGACACAGCTCCATTTGCTTATTGTTGGTCCCCGATCCAGCGAATAAGTCGACTCGAGACCTGCAGAGGGTTGTTATCGTGGGGCACTCACCTTTACGAGAAATTAGTGAGGAATCAAATAATCGAAGAAAAAATATCATGGAAGTTTCATTGACTAATGAGAGGATAATAAACAATCAATTGATAACCCCCGTAAATGCAGTATTATATGTAATAGCCCGATGCAAATCTACTCTGCTAGATGAGCAGTAAACAACAGGATTGACATAAATCAAGAATTTGCGATTAGCAAGGTTTGGAGTTATAGAACAAAGACTAAAGGGACGGGAACGAAGTCCACGCTCCCAGTCGACAGTCGATCGTACGTACTCCGTACCTCGCTCGATTCATCCATTGTGCGCAGGGGTTGCCAATATTCCACTACCAATGAGCGGTTAAAGGAATGTCACCGAATTAAACGAAGCCACATGGGTTAACTGGAATACCATTCTCTTCCTCTTCCGAACCTGAGTATAAAAAGGGAGCATCCTCGACTGGCAGCAGTAATGACCACCGAAGTCAAACTTCAGCGGTGTATTCCACTACAGCTGGTCACACACCTGTCACTATGCAAATGACAAGTCAATTTACGGAAGAAGGTATGAGGTCGTATCATCCATTGAAGTGGCGGTTTGTTAATTTTTTAATATTTCACATACACTCCATTTTGAATAATCCCTATCCCACTCCCTATCAGGACGCACTTTCTTAGTCGGACAGGTGCGCGTGAAGGTATCACGTAGAAGTATTCGGGGGGGCGTGGAATCGTGAATCATTTCCGACACAAATGCTCAATTTTCATTCAAGCCAACCTTGCTTCAAGTTCACTACTCTTGATTTCTGCATCAGAAGTCTTACAAAACTAAATCATTTTAGAAGACTGGAGTTTCTAATACCGTACACTACAACAAGCAAAGGAAAAGCTGGGCTAGGCTTCGAATCAATCCCGCAATACACGGCCAGTGTTCAACTGTTGTTTCCTATACTATGAAGTTCGCTCATTAGCGAAAATTAAAGAAATACAAGGGCTATTCCTATATATACGCTCTCAGCTAGTTTGTGGAGAAGTTGTTTTTCAGAAAACGGGATTATCATGTTGTTATCGTTGGTCTAGACAATGTCGGTCAACCGGTAAGGTTTTTAACTTTCGTCAAATTTCTTTTTTCTCCAATTACTCAAAAGAATCTCATGATATATATACGAGATTTCAGAAGTTTCTTGAACAAACTAGAGCTCATGCTGTGAAAGGTTATGGTGCACTCAATACTGCAAGAAGAACAAGTACAGTGGGCTTGAATAGTCAATAAAGTATACTCAGACTCAAAAAACAAGGCTTTCTTTCGTTTTTACATTTCTTCACTTCATTTGTTTGCTTCTACTTATAACTAAATAAGTCATCTACCGTTTTTCATTGATTAAATTGCTTCATCCGTTAAATGGTCATTTATATCATTACCTTTTATTTTGCATTTTTTCGCTTTTTCTGTTTATATCTACTAAAAGCTCGAACCTTTTGCGATCTCAAACATTTAGTCGGTAAAGTCGAAATCAACAGCACCTGTCTCGATTTCTGAAATCTCAGTGGGCAAAAAGATTCGCGCTTCTTTGGGTTAACCATTGTGATGAAGCCATCTCGCCATTGGCCATTTCTAAGGGAAACATAGTCTGGGGGTTCCTCCTACGTTTGAAATTAGAGCAGATAGGAATTTTAATGGTAAACTGCTTTAACCGATAATATCAATGCATCACCTTTTCTACATACAATGAAAACCACGAACAATCGTACGTAAGTAAAAAAGAAATAAAGTAAAAAGTGAATAAAAATCCACCTCGAGCATTTCCGGGAAGAGCGTAACAGCAATTCAACATAGAATGAGGAAAACCGCTACATTTCGAGAACCACACCGCTTGTACATGAGTTGTGATACTGGAAAAATACGAGTTAGTTGACAGATGATCTGCAGACAAGTTAGTACTTAAAGAAAAGTCAAAACTAAAAGAAACATATTAGTGAATCAATAACGGGTAAAGAAGAAGCATGGTAAAACAATGTCAAAGAGGACCAACAAACAAATACAAACAAATAACATAGAATGCCGGCATAGGAGCGCTAAAGAGCATTGAGGTTTCTCAACAGATCACGCAATGCTCTCAAACAACACACAATTTATAAGCTGCGAGTTTAAGATCAACTTACTTTAAGAATTAACAGTAAAAAATACAGTAGAATTTAGCCGTAAAAAAGAAAAAGTAGGAAAGTGGGCCTATACGGACATTCTGCAATAGTTCGTCATTGCGCAGAACTCTCTCACTTGAGCGTTCTATTTTCCAATCATCACTCCCCTGGGGTTACGGTAGTGGCTCACAGTAAGAAGCTTGCGACTTGGCTTGAAGTACATAACGTTGCACCGCTTAAGCCATGAAAAATCGTCAGTTTCATAATAACTGCGAATCTAAACAATCACTTGCATCTTACTGTTCTTCGTACTGCTAGTACGCGTTCCACGATCATTGAAAATAGAGGGGTTACGGTTTGATCATTAAGGTTTCCTGACTTTTTTTAAATCAAATTGTACTGTCGTTGAATCCTTTCCTAGCTACCTGCGTACTCACAAATATTTGTTACCATTCATACCCAAATATATTAACGAAGCTGTAAATAATGAGGTACACATGTTCTCCTTATAAGGATTAGTGTCTATGATCACTGGATTTCGTTCCCGATGAAAGCAAACAAGTACATGGAGTAAATCATCACACAGTGCGGCAGAGGTGATGTAGTGGCAAGAGGCGCTGTCACACACGTGTAGTCACGGGTTCGAATCTCGGATTGATATTCACGTAGGCCAACCAAGCTGAAGCCCATCGGGGTCGGTCAAGTGATATGAAACCCGTCTGGGGGCATGGGAGCACTGACTTGTACATCGGCTGGCCACTGCAACTCATTGTATAGACCACATACGCATTCAATACATCACTACGATGCTGCATGGAAGTTGAATACGGAGGCACATCTCCCAGAAGGGATTGATCAACGCCCGAAACCTTCATCGTTTATCCGTTCACCACATGTTGAGTGTTTTTGCGTTGTGCAATAAAGGGAACGGCGAAGCATGGGCATAAGCAAAGTGTGTGGCAATCGGTTCTCAGAACTAATAGAGCTATATCGAGAATGAAGTGGTTACTGTAGAATGTCGAGCCTTGCTTACTTGTTT
Organism: Haemonchus contortus; assembly: GCA_000469685.2. Classification (NCBI taxonomy): domain Eukaryota; kingdom Metazoa; phylum Nematoda; class Chromadorea; order Rhabditida; family Trichostrongylidae; genus Haemonchus; species Haemonchus contortus. The sequence continues at coordinate 9,608,319 of LS997562.1, read as the reverse complement.
ATCGATTGAGAGTAAGGTGCAGTTGAATGGAAATGGACGCTCCGCGGCGAGAACCACGCCGCGCGTGAAGGACTGTAGCAAAATGCGACAGCAAGTAAGAAATACAGGAACAAAGGAACTAACAGTAGGGTCATGAATAAAACAATGATAGCATCTAGAGTAAACTGTATGAAGTACGCTAGAGCTGTAATAACGGCGAAGAGAATGGTCCACGACAGCCGTGTGCGACTAATCGACTACACGAAATCGATCCTACTGTCCGTCTCCCACTGCAACTCACCCCTAACAATGTAATAAGCCCTTTGTTCCTATTCATAAACTCTTACTTACTTCATAAAACCTTGATTGAGTGCTCGAATTTCAATACAGAAAAAAAAATAGCAGCGAGTGGTTTCGATCCACCGACCTCTGGGTTATGGGCCCAGCACGCTTCCACTGCGCCACGCTGCTGCACACCGCAAAGAAGAGTCTACCAGTTGAAGGCCTCCATAAATGGCTAGCATATGGACACTACGATTTCGTATGGAAGTCAAATACAGGGACCGATCAACGCCGAGACCTTGCCCTTTGTTATCCTAGGCTGCGCCACTCTCATGCTACAGCAATGAAATCGGATCCGAAGTTGATAGAAGGCAAGGTTCACGTGACTGATGCTCTTTTCATCAGTATGATCAATTGTGGTAAGGTGCAACCTTTCAGCTGAAGCTGCCCATAATGGTTTTTTATGACTCTCTCCGATTCCCGAATGCGATTATATTCCCCACTGTAACAGCTCAACCTCTTCTTTCCCGAAGGGCCATGTGGACAGACGACAAGCAGTGGTAGTTTCACACTGGTCACTCACCCCTGCTCAACATCGAGTTTTTTCGCTCCCGTTTAGCCTTCAGAGATACCTTCAGTGGTTTATAGCACTTATCAACGAATATCACGATTTCATCTATCAGTGTTACCTATCAGCCAGCTGTCACCTGTCGGCGTCACCTCCGCTTTGCAGACCTTTAACAGATTGCTCTTCCATAAGGTTGAAAGTCGAGCAAAAAGATCAGATCCTAACAGTCGTGGAACTTTGTTACCATGACTACGTGATTATTCCATCCATTCTTTAGCGTTCCTGCGATCTTCACCATCCATTCCTAGTATGAAATCCATATGTCTAGACGGTGATTCTACTTCTTCGAGAAAGTTTATAATGAAGCCCATCCAACGTTCCCGATGTAACATGTGAAGGACCCCAATGAATCATCGCGAAGTGTCCCTGAGAATTACTCGATTGCTCTACGAAGTTTGCCGCTAATAGCACTTAGGCGAGTGTATAAATAGACAAAAAACAACTAGACCAAATACCATTTTCGAAGGCTTGTTTCGTAAAATCATCGGCTACGGGTTACTCATATACAATTTCTCCAGAGGATAACCAGAAATTGACGTCATTTTGGAAATGATGCATGACTTCAGTGTTACTATACAGGTGGTGGCTGCCGGTTCTGTTGCCCATTAGCGTGTCCCCCGCCATTGCACTTTTGCTCTCCACTTGAGGACTGGGAGAAGCGAAAAAGAAAGGGGCTAGTCGTCTTTTGAAGGTGATCCCTAACTAGCTTTTCCCGGGTATACTCTACTCAGGGATTAGCATGATGAATAGAAAATAATGGGAAAAGGGAAGGTCTCACTGTCTTCAAACGGATTATTTGTGCGTTGCAAACTTGAATTTCGCCACTTCTAGTCCCATTTAAATCCTATGATCTTCCCTGGTGATATTTGAGTAAATACTGACGTACTTCTGACGACACCAAGGAACGCGCCATACACTTCCTACACTCCCTCGACTTTCTTAACAACTGATTGCGTCAATTAACTTAGCTTCAGCACCTTTCAATGATATCCAAAGTATACGCTGTTAAGTCTCGCTTTATGCTTAATCGAAGCATGAGGTATTGTAATGTCAGCCACCGAAACTGGTATTTATATCATCAGCTTCGCTGGGCTTTCCTCTTCTGTGATCCACCGACCTCTGGGTTATCGGCCAAAAGGTCGATGGATCGAAAACATTCGTTGCTGAGTACCTCGACAAAGTGAAGTGCCGAATTTCTTAGCGGTTGTCACTCATTTCTCAAATCAAAGTAGCTCTCGGGTGACGCTACCGAGCTAGCACTTCGAAAATTGCGGGACCTCTTCGGGATTTGAACTATCTACCACCAAGACTGATTTCAGAAGACGCGAACTTGAGGCTCTGATGATATCAACCAGGATTTCAGTCGAAGCGATTGTTGCGATACGTCATTTTGATTATGTTTTGCAGCGTTTCGAAAAATAATCCGATCCGGGTCAAAATTCTGACTAGTTTTCGAATACAGTTAGATAAGCCTAAGTCACGAATCATCGGCAACTCGGCATCACCTTTTTCCCACGCAAATCGGCTTATTCTAAAAAACTGGGAGCCTTTGTTGCATTTCAGCTCATAGCTCATGCCTACGTGATTATTCGTCAACTCAGTTTTTATTACCGCAATATCTGCCCGGTAATTTGGGCTTCATACTTTCATGGTCGAAACGCCATGTAGGTACATAATTACCTGGTCCGGTATTGAATATGTCGATCACCGGGTTACGTCGCGTACTCGACACATTTCAATAGCATGGTGGAAATTTAATGCGCTTTTTTGTCCAGTGCGACGATTGCCCCTCCACGACCCACAACTAAATGGAGGGTGTAGGTAAGGGTAGGAATGGTATTAGACCGGTAAAAGGGCACATACATACATCCACCAAGGTTAACCAGCTCAGTGCGCTTCAGCCTTTTTCTTGTCTTGCTGTAGCTATTAGGCTGTGCAGATAGTATCAAACGAAAATTCGACGACAATCCAGATTTCCTGTGGGATCTTCGAAAGCTTCCATAAGATTACTATGAAAGGACACTACCTACTCGTATCCTTGCTTACTTAACCATGTAATGAACCAGCTGTGAACCCATATTCAACACGTACTTCTTTTAAAGTTCAAATCTGTCCACTTCGTTACTGAAACTCATTGAAATGTATGTCAGTTTCTTCTAAGCGGATCTACGTACACCCTGCTCCAACGCCTCACAACCGAGAGCAAAAAGAACGGAGACGTTCTAGGTCTGGTTAACCGATTTTACGACATTAAATCCCACTGATATATGACATGCATACAAATGAGTTGTGCCCTTTTACAGTGTTTCTGAGGATCTTTTTAAATCTATTCATTTTTTGGACCAAGAATATTTATTCTAGTATTTGCAAACTGGCTAGGGAAGGAATAGAAAGAACATATTTATTTTATTTATTTTTTATCTACCGGACATGTTGTAAACATGTGCAATGAGGGAAATAACATGACCATGGAAAAGGGAAATAAAACAAACAACAAGGTCTTATAATAAACTCAACTAAGTGAAATCAACTTGTCAGATCCATCAGATCTGTCAGATGTATCTACAAGCATTGACTAGACATCAGGCTTCCGAGAGTACAATCTTAGATAAAGTTTCAGAATTCATCGAGAGCAAAAGATATAACAATATGAGCACATCATCAACTATTAGGAATGATCTAATAGGAGTGAATGAGTTAAGCGACTGAGATTAGCGTGCCCCAAATGGCAAAACCGAGCACAAGGACTAGAATCGTATCACATGAAAAATGGAGAAACTGAGAAACCCACCACAAAAACAGAGCACAAGGACTAGAATCATATCACATGAAAAATGGAGAAACTGTGAAACCCATCAAACTCAGAAGGGAGACTTGTAAAAAAGGTTCTTCAAACGTTATTCGACAAAAAAATTTAATAGTCGTGAACTTTCAATTTGATTTTTTGTGACCAGCCGCGGCGAAGCTGAATACACATAGCACTGCGTAACAAATTTGGTCAGCCATTTGAGAGTAGTACCGTCGTTGCACAAGCTCATTTCGTTTACGATCAAACTCTTCCAGAAGAAAGACGCTGCCGCCAAACGTATTGCATTTTTTTATATTTGCCAGATCAATGAAATGCTGGCTATTTGCAAACAGAAGCGAAATCCCATCGCATCGAACTTGAAGGAGACCTCCCTGATTTGTTTCAGTATCATGTATCGGGAATTCACCTCCAATACCATGGTTCTCAACTGAAATCTGTCCACGAGCAGCGGCGCGTTCCATTGCCTTCTTCATGCATTGGTATAGCTCGCGGCACTTTTTGGTGTAGTACTTATGCATGTAGACTTTGTCTTCGTGTCTTCGCCATAAACAAAGTACCTTCGTTTTGGGAGAATAAGTCATGTTGACTAATCGCTCGTACCACCACCGTTCAGTGACCATCCCTGTTACAGATCGCAGGACTACTGCATCGTCACATACTTCCATGAACATTATGTCATCTTGCGAACTTGATCCCTCATGTACAGCAAAGGAATACTTCTGAACCAAGCGACTCCCTAGTGGCTTGAGAGGAATGGAATTGCCCTGCGTTTGCGGCAGCTTATCCAAGAGTTTGTTGATCTCCATGGAGCAAACCAATCCGATGTGTGCTTTCCCCAGCAAGCGACGGATTTTTTGTTGTATAGCCTTCTGACCCGTTCCACACATAATCATATAGGCAGTCATATTGTGCAACAGCGTGGATAACAAGCGATCCTCTTCTAGTTCCAACCGCTTCTTTTCGATATCACTGAGGGCAGCGTATCTCTCTATCATTTCTGATGGCTCTTGATCCATTCCCACAATATCTCGTTCTTGGGCTACCACGTCTACGAAGGCATTTTCCCAAAACATTAGATTTTGCCATAAAGGATTCTGGACGGGCAGTATTAGATCCTGATAGATGAAATGTCGAGCTGATTCTGGAGGTGCAGCAAGGATTTTCTGAGGCTCCCACATCCGTACCGGCAACGCACTTGGTGGCACCCTGAACGCAGCACTTTGCTCGCCTGAAGATCCTTCTTCGAGGTAAGAATCACCAGGCATATTCGGTCTTGGAGGCACTGGTGGCGGTACTCTTCCTGGTGGAGGCACTGGTGGCGGTGCTCTTCCTGGTGGAGGGCATTTTGGTGGACCGTTCAATGTAGCTGGAAGTGACAACGATGATGACGGTGCACACGGAGCCACTCCTGATTGAGACGGTCGTCGTGGAATGTTTGTGGAGGAATCACGTGGCGGTAATGGCGGAGGTGTAAGAGAAGCCACTGCTGATAGGGCACGTGACGGTTCAGACTTCTGCGATTGCGCACCAACTTCAACAGGTGCTGTTATACGCTTTGCTTCACCAGAACGCTCAAGTAAATCGCTCGAGTCTTCGGATGGCCAAGACGGTGTTTCGCTCGCACTAGGTGTAGAACTTGAAGGGGATGAGATATCATTCCCTTTACACCAGAAATGTGTGTGAGCTATTTCCAGCACATGGAAGACACTTGCTAAGCCGCAACATCCAGGCGAATTGAAGGATACCTCAATTCCTGCAATGCATGCCTGAAGAACTCGCACATAGCCCTTGTACTGAGCTCTTGTTAACGCAACTTCCTTTACATAATCTCCATCAGTGAGGCGTTGTTCTAGTCCTAAATTGAGCTTCGAGCATACCAGTTCGCGCAAGCTTTCGTCTTCCATCAGCCGTTTCAACTTCGGATACGTGAACACGCCAACACCCTGCCCAGATATAACTTGGTCACAGATATCGCGAACGGTCTGCTGATTTCTGCACTGTTGAGATGCGGTCCGAGAACTGGTCACGTTTCCTACAGTTTTGCTTTTAACCAAATGTTGACTTTGCTCCATTGTAGTTGCAGCCGCGGCAGCGAGAGGTATCATGGTTCGTTCACGCAACGCTTGCGCCTTTGGAGCCGTCTTGCTGAAAACTTGACTGAAAATCCCTTGACTCCTTTCAGCATATCCGTTTATGGTATTCATGAATGCAGGTCTAAGAGCCTTCTCACCAGAGTCGCTTGTCGATGATATACCTTTAACACGCGTTCCTTTGAGCGGAGCTGTTTTGTAGGAAGTTGGAGTGCTCACGTCAAAAGCACCCTGGCAATGTTTCTGGAACACAGGGGTCTTCTCGATACCATTCCGTTCTTCGTGTACAAATGAAAAATCGCCCTTGGAATCCGATTGCAAAGCAAGGTTTTCGGCAAGTTTCGCAAAATCGGCCTCACTGTCAACAGCAGAAGCTGACACTGATGATGTTGGACTTGACCTGCCGCTGCTGAAGGAACTTTCAACAGAAGTCACGCTCTCGCTAGGCGGAAGTTCCAGAGTTAGCGGTTCCTTGTACACATCATTCACCTGGGCTAGAGGTTTGATGACGATGTCACGCTGAGCACCTTCTCCTGGATCGTCAAATACCAAGTCATCGATGCTAGAAGAACTGTCAACTGATCTCGTATCATTCTCATCACTGTCAGAATCAATCGACTCATCGTGACGAACGAGCGCAAAATAAGCATCAGAGAGCGAAGAACCACTTGGGTAGACAGTAAAGTGCACAGGCATGAGCGATTCATTGTACCACTTAGCCTTGTCACCAATTTGAGCTGGACTTTCAATTCCTGCTTGAACACGAACATATGCTTCATTTTTGGGACAGAGGCAACATTCGGCAAAGTATTCTACAGCCTGGGTTCTGCATAGATCAGTAATGAATTGAGTGCAATGAGGACGACTTCTCAGGAATGAATCCGACTGTAAAGTCACAACTGGTCGAGGATATAGTCGTAAAGTGCGAGTATGCTCCGAAAAGTCACCGAATACATTGGGAGAATTGAAGAATTTTATCATTGCCACTCGGCACAATATGTCCACCATATCAGCATCAACGTCAAAGTATCCGTCTACGTGTTCCTCCAGTGGAGTCGTGCCCATTTTGTTAATTGCCATGTTCAGACTATTCTTCAATATCGTAGCATCGGGCTCGGGCAAGTTGGGAATAGAGACGTCCTCCGGTATTATTACGTGAGTAGAATCCAGATCAACCAGAATAACGTCACTTGGCAGTTCCTTTATCCTTTTATGGACAAAAAAGGAAGCTGGAACTCCAATAAGGAACGGAGTAGGAGCAAGCAATAGCTGTTCCGCAGATGGCATATAAGCAGGCAATAAAGGTATGACAGGGAACATATACTCGAGAGGATACAAGAGTTGGACCAATGAGAGCACACACATACTGACAGCATTGTAGTTTCGGGATTGAATGACGACCTTGAATTCAAGCATTACGGCCGCCAAAATACGGATTGCTGTATCGACTCCGAGCAACTCAAAAGGCAAGTGAAGGGGAAAATCTACAAGACAGAACCGGGTGTGGTCGGGTAATGCGAATTCGAAGACAGAAGACACCTCTGGAGGCATCACTTCTAACTCCACTTTGGTCTTGCCTGGCACAGGTACGGGTGAACTGAGTAGCATAAGAATCCAAGTTTCGATTTCCTTAATCTCTTGCATTGCATCGGAAGGAATTGTATTATGCCAGCGACCGCTTAGTACCGACCATACAAGATTCTTGTTGGCATTCCTTTGCGCCGCTCTATAACTGCAGCCATCGATGATTTGTTTAAGTAAAACCAGTAAGTCATGGAAGGTTGAAACAAACGGATGGTGCGAGATCAAACATAGGCTCGTCAACGATGAAGTACGCTGTCTGACTTTTTCGGAGGGCACGGTTGTCCCACTTGATCGACGTGTGTTCGTTGATCTCTTCTCTAAGCGTTGAAAAAAATTGAGGCATACACCATATCGCACTTTTGCTGAGTCCTTTTCTGTCAGCATGAAAACGAAAAATTGGGGATCACGACCTTGGCCGCATCCTGCGTGAGTGCCTAGTGTTAGACATCCCTCAGGCTGACAAAACACCGTCACATCAGTTGGTAGTAAAAAATCAGCGTGATCATCTGTTGGATACCTTCTGAGTATTTCTGGATATGTAATCGATGTGTGCGTGTGCTCCTTGCCGTTTCTGATTCTGTTCCGTTTCCCAACTACAACGAGATAATCAATCAAGCGTGGACACAGCTCCCTTTCCTTGTCAGACATTATGTTGGAGCATCAAACAAGGCAGAGTGTTACAATATGTCCACCGCGCAGAAACCGCAGCAGTGAATCTGAATCAAAGTCGAAATGTAGTTTACGGAATTAAAACTGAAAAATTCATAATAAGGATATACAAGTTAAGAGGTGCGTAGTTGGGCAAGCGTGGAGCAGAGCAATGGACGCTATTGACTGTGTTGTCCGTTGCGGGCTCGCCGACGTCGAAGACAACTGCATGCGAACGAGTGGAGCTCCGACATGCCAAGGAAACTATGCCTCAAACTTGGGTAATTGAACCTTTATTTATTTATGATGAAAGGTGTGGTTGATTTACTTTCGAATGATCCCTGGAAGTTGGTACAGTCACCCAGTGAAAATGTAGTTGGGGGTGCCAGCGCTCTTCTGTCTCGTTGCTGTGCGTGTGCAAAGACAAGAGATAGTTGCGATAAAGTAGAAAAGAGTGGAATGGGTTAAACTTGAGAGTTTGACTGCAATAAGTCAATTACGCACCGTGGACGCACCGCACGCGACCACTAAAGTTGATATAACGAGCTATTCTAAATCCTTTCAATTTTTTGCATAACGTTAACTTCTCACCCACCCCGGAGCTCCTCTCCTTGTTGAGGAATACATTCCCCATCACTATTAAGAGGCGATATCCGCGCTCCAGTGCGATCACTGGGTACTCCGCTACCTGATTCAGACTCAGAGCAACGAGACCGGAAGGGCGCTGGCACCCCCCCCCCCCCCAACCACATTTCCACCCCTATTCCAATTCCTCCTTCAATTCCGTTGAAGAGAGGACTTTAACCTACCATTAACCACATCAGATCTCCACCATCCCCGCAGCCGCAAATCCAAATCGATAAGCTGGCTGCACGTTGGACTGTTTCGCAAGGATGAACTGACTGGAAGAATTATTAAGGAAAAGAGGCCTTCGGTAAAGTAACCAAATCTGACGATCAGGGGACATATCTAGGCATGAAACTTTGATACATTGCTTGAATAAAATTGGTTGATTGTTCGTGACTTGAGCGAAACACGACGGCAACTATCCCGTGATGTTATGGATAGCTATCGATATATGTACATCGAACGATGGAACTACGGAATGTCGTTCGTTTTTGACAATTTAGACGTAGTCAGACAAACATAGACCAAAAATAAGTAGAAAAGGTGCGAATCACAGTTCAGCCGATACACTTGAATCCCGGTCTCCTAATCAGAGTACAGGCCTAGATTGTGGGATATCACATCGAAACTGTTTTATCTTACAATACTGGTATTCGTTCTTGAGACCTTCCATGTAATCATGGCCCTCATCTCTGGGAAACCCATTTTCATTCTGTCGGTAATGTCCAATATAATATCTGCAATACTATTAATGTCTGGCAATCCATCTCCCGAGCACTGGTTATTAGTGACCGATTTTGAAGGAACAAAGTCAAATGAGCGGAATGGTTTCATTAGTTAAGCGAATTTAAGGTATTTCACGAAACAATTAGTTTAGGTGTATTAGCCATCGCCGAGAATTGCCATCGATTGACTATTTGTAAACAGTAACAGTACACTCTATCATATTCTGCGTGAAGAACGAACGTTTCTTTACCATGATACTCGCTAGTTTCTGATAATAGTACGCCTTCAAAGATATCAATAAACTGTCCGGGTCGGTTGAGGTACGCGATATCATCAGGTGGAATAAGCAGTTGATTCATTTCGCCATCATGGATCTCGTGGAAGAGGATCGAATTCATTTTCTCGATGAGAGCCAAGTAAAACGGTGACACCTCGATTCCCCGTCTTTGCGGGACGAAAAGCGACAAAGTAATTCGACAACAACGTGGAAATTATTCCTAATCGAAAAAAGAGCCTTTTTTAAAAAACTGACCTAGGAAATGTAAAAGAAATGAAGCGCTGCAACGCTGTTGTCACGGTTTTCATTGCCGCCATCGCACCGAACGTAGTTAAATCTCGCCGCCGGCTGCCTTTGGATTCCAATCTAAGGAGGTTAGCCGGCTAGTATCGAAGGGTCTCTTACCGGTGCGTACATTTTGTTATTGACAGACAGGTCGAAACCTAGATAAGTAGACTCTCTAACGAACAGAATAAGAAAGACCAGACGACTTTTCTGCATGGTTCGGGCAGTTGTTACCTCCAGATAACATAGGTGTTAATAAGCACAGAGGATTACGCCGCTACAATCGCCTCTCGTTAGGCATCAAATCTGCGCCAGGCATCTTCCAGCAAACCATAAATTTTGTTTGTGCACCCGAAGGCTGCGCTACATACCTTGACGACGTTATCGTCAAACACCGCAACATCTAGGAGCACCTTGCCATTCAGGAAGCCCTGTTCAAGAGGATGTCCGACTATGTCTGCCGCGTCTGAGTGGACAAGTTTAGTTTACTTATGGCTCAACCACAATATCTCGTAAATACTGGGCGGGCCAAAATTATGATTACAGCGCGCGCTGACGCTCATAGCAAATTTTTCTGAATTCATAACAATTCGTTCGCTTTCTTCCATTTCACAAGGTAGATTACATTATTACCTTCGTAATGATACTGAACTTTTGGTAGATTTTGAAAATAATATAAGCGTCACAACTCCGTGAATCAATCGTCGCTTTGCATTTACGAGCACTTTTGGCATCCACAGAGGAATTAACGTAACAAGGCAGGTGGTGCATTCGATCATAAGACGCTTTCGAGAGTTGGGAACAATTTCAGATAGAAGTGGTAAAGCCAAGGGGACTGAAGGTATATTTAGGGGGAGTGTTAAGGAAGCGGGGCGAAGGTCTGCGTAGCAGCGAAGTTTATTCTAAGCCCAAAATAGCTAAACGAATGGATATGTAATGAAGTTTTCTGCGCGAAATCGTGAGGCATCATCTGCACAACAACGCTTCAATACGATCAGAAAGTGATCCCCCCCAGTGAGCAGGCTAACGAGGAGAGAAAGGTTGGCTCACAAAAGTTGCCCCAACGCATCCGAAAAAAATTATCGTACAGAATTCCTGTTCACCGACGAAAAGATATCTACGGTAGGAAAGGTGCTCAATAAGCAGAGCGACAAGATTTGTAATGGAGCTGAAAGAAATGGAAGTGGTACAGCTAAGGCTCACTGACTTTCTGGGATGGCCTCTGCGAACGTCACCGCCGAGGTAAAATCACCGATTATTTTTGTAAATTCAGGAGTGGGAGTTGATTAGGAGGCCTGTTCGATCTCTTTGTGCGCAATAGGACGCATTGGCGATTCTAACAGGACATATTACCAGGATGAAGCTCTTGACCACAGACCAGAAATTGTTTAGAAATTCGTAAAAAGGGTTCCCTGACTTCATAACCTTCGATCAGTGACCACTATGGAGCCCTGACCTGAATCCCAAAGATGTCTCAGTGTGGTCAGCCTTCGAGATGTAAGCATCCGTCAGCCCGAACAAGAAATGAAATAATCTCGAAACTGCCTTGCAAAAAGCCGGGATCAGTTCGATGACTTTAGCTGCGTGCCACCGACAGTGCCGTCCATCGTCGTCTCTGAGGTTGGGTGAAAGAAGAAAGCAACAGATCCCAGTTTCACTGTACTATTTTGATAAGAAATTAGTGTTAAACACTTTTCTGAAATTAATTTGCTTTATTAGCTTCTTATTCGTTTTCAGGGATGTGATGTCTGTGTAATTATAATTTTGGCCCAACCTGTACAACCGACTCCTTTTGGACCAATATCGCCAAAGCACCAACAATATGCTGGCCTCGGACTTTTCAGCACCAGTATATACACGGCCGAACGACTTCAGCGCTGGGTACAGATTGTGAAGAACTACGACTTTACTATCGAATACCGATCCACGACCAATTTCGGACAAGTGGACGCATTACCTCGCCCTCACTATACAGCAATCGACCAAGGACGAGGATAGAGTCTTGCAGTCTCACATTCCCCGAATACCATCCGGAAAAATATAGGTCCATGGTCGGCGCAATGTCACGTCAACAAGCCCAGAGAGTTTCCTGCCCTATTATGGTACCTAAGCACTGCATATCAACACAGCCAATAGCACCACTCAAAGGACTGAAGCTATCAAAGCAAAAGCAAAAATGCACAACAAAAAAAAAATGTAGGATCCGATAGTACCGATGAGTATGCGGAAAACATTCAACTAGACACCGAACTCTAATAAATATTCATACACGTCATCAAGCTGACCATACAAAGTGATATCAGGTCCTTATCGTACATAAGCAGGCTATTTATAAACATATATGATGTCCTTTCATTTGAGCATGTATCAGTTCGCTAAAACCGTGTTAATCGAAACCGTTAATAAATTATATAAAACTATCCTAACAAAATGCGAAGAAAGCTCACGCAAGACGTGGCAACGTACAACTTAGAAGCGTAAAACAACGATCATCGTATTAACAGATCATTTCATACAAAAAATGAGTTACTTGATAGGCAGTGAGTTCATTGGTAGAACTTCTTTCCAGTTTTGGCATGATCCTTGAGGAGTTGACACGGAGCGAACTGAAGACAATCAAAAAAAATTAACATCCCGAAAAGTAAGTAAACTAGATTGTTTTTTTTTTGACAACTGATCACTAAACAGCGTTATCTACCTCCTACATTCTCGACAACCCCAGATGTCTCGCAATGAAGGAATTGTAAAGCGCAATTCGAAGTCATCTGCTATCAAAACTTTCTTCCATGCTCTCCCGTTCGAAGTTAGCAAGCCGGTTCCCCCAGTTGGCCGCGCTCCAGCTTTCCGAGAAAGCACAATGGGAGTTAAACATGGGAAGTCGAGCGAGAATTAACAACTTGTAGATGAATCCACTCTGCCGAAGCAATGATGAGAGACCTCCATTAACTGTTCTCAACACAACAAAGCACACGGAAAACACACATACTCACCTGCTCTGCAGAATAGGCGGCGCCAAACCTCTCCATAGCTGTTACCAACTTCTGAGCTCCATATAAATCGACGAAACGGAATGGTCCACCCCAGAATGGTGGGAAACCAACGCCAAACACTGACGCAATGTCACCATCACTCTGAAACCAAGCCAACAGTTAAACTTTCTATGCATCAATAACAAAACGTCTGCACCACATCTAAATTCTCTACAGAAACAGAAAAAGATACCGGACTGGCGATGACTCCTTCTTCTAAGCAGAGTAGAGCTTCGTTGACAAAGCGTGACGCTAGACGTAGTTGTCGGTCTTCTACCGAGGAGCTGAAATTGAAATCAATAAGCATACTTTGTCTGGGAGCATTATGAAAAAGCAAGTTACCAATTCTCCGGTGCTTTCAAATGATATTTTTGCAGGATTTTCGTCGACTCTTCATTCACCTTCTTCTTACCTTTGTCTTGGTAAACATAAATACCTGAAAATATCGAATAAGTGGGAGCATACCTCAAAATTATTCGGCAAAACAAATTACAATAAGGGAAAACGTGTGTACAATGCACACCTGGGATGCGTGCGGTTGCGTGGCGGCTATAAGGAAAATGTTGCTGGAACTCTCAAATTGATTCGTAGGACTTCTTTACTAGCACACATAATGATCACCTCACTACTAGTCAAAATGCTTCACTAGTAGTAGTCAATGCAGCTGGCAGAAACGGGCGCTTCGTAACCGCGCGCGTCTGGTTCAGTTAAACACTCAATCGTCTAGTTGCATGCAATCCCCGGAAAGATGTTAGCGCTAATGTCATCATACCAACCTTTGTTCGTTTTTCTGCCCTTGAATCCGGCGTTGATCATGTCAGACAGCAAATCGGCTGAGCCGCCGCGAACTCGTGGCCCCAATGCCTGACCCAAGAATTGAGCTACGTGAGCAGATACATCCAAGCCGACCTAAATTAACGACTACAATCAACAGCCAACTGCGGATTCGGCCAAAGCCCTAACCTCATCCGCCAGTGTTGCTGCTCCTACTGGGAAACCAAACTGTTTTGTGAGTTTGTCCAATTCTGGTGGTGAAACGCCCTCTTGCAGCAAACGAATCACCTCTGACATCATTGGGCCAAGGCAGCGTACAACAAAGAATCCAGGACAGTCCTGTTAACTATTTCTGTTAGAATTATTCAAAAAACACTACATCTAAAACAAGTCATTACCTTTACAACAACCACCAGTTTGCCCTGCTTCAAACCTAGTTGGGCAGCTGTGGCCAAGGTTTCTTTTGCTGTTCCGTCATGCACGATAATCTCCAGCAATTGCATCTTGTCCACGGGTGAAAAATAGTGCATACCAATTATCTTAAACATTACCGATAAATAAAAAATTGTGGAAACATTTCATATTACCATAGCTCAACTCGATAACCTTGACGGCTAGTAATTTCGATTTAGGGCCCTTTGAGACTTGACAATTCATGCATAAGTTAAAGAGAGCAGTATGTGGCAGCGAAATAGATGAAACGCTGTAGGAAATAGCCTTGAGAACAGTACATTCAGAAAAAGATTAGCAGAGAATTGGATTAAAAGTGAGTGACAATCGTCATATGGTCAAAAAGAGAGAGATAAAGGTTTAGAGGGAGTTAAATGAAAACCCTTGAGGGATAGTTTCCGACATTATATAAGGAGATCAGTTCAACTGAAGTCGATTGAGGAGGAACGCTAGTGACCACACAAAGTTCCTTAGAAGAAATACCTCGTGACCGATAAGATAGTTAAACGGGTTCAGGAGGATCAGATCCGCCGGTATTAAGGAGATATATACTTTGAAGGTAATCACTGTATACCTCCAAACCCTTATAGTGGGAATCATGACCAAAACGTTAAGAAATAATGTGGAATTCTGCAGTTGCTTCAATAAACCATCGAACGACCCGTCATCGGTTTGCGACACCCATTTGCCCTTATAAAAGATTCGGGAAAAGGTTTCTTGAAAAGATCGGAATCTCACAAAAAACTACAAAGCATTAAAACTTATTACAAAACTAAACCATATATCTCGTAAACCATAAATTTACCTTTTCAGGGCGAGAAGACGCCTTCGCAATATCCTTTATGGGAAGAGCTGACGTATTCGAGGCAATAATTGTGTTCTAAAACGCCCTGGTCAGGTTTCACTCACACTCAGAAATCAGATCTTTAGAATGAAATCTTAACATGGATCAGTACAGTGCTATCAAACTTACAGGGCCAACTATTCCTTCTATTTGTTTGACCACTTTGTGCTTCAAAGCTAAGTCCTCAAATACTGCTTCAATCACAATATCCGAGTTCTTCATTGCCGAATGATCGCATGATGCTACCAAATTCGATATCATTCTACAAATAAATATAATAATACCAATAATACCAATCAGGTTATTATTTATGAAACTCACCGTTCCTTATCTAATTTATTGATCTTCTTTCTCTTCACTTGACCATTCAACTGAGTTATTATCTGGTTTTCACCACGCTCAAGACCCTGTGCGTATCATATTGCATTAATTGGAGCACTCGAATGAACTAGCCTGCCATTGTGAACAAGGCAATGAAAAATAAAATGCAAATAGCAGTAAATGGAAATACCTGCTCGTTCATGTCCAACAAGACACACCTGAGTCCTTTGTCTATTGTGACATTTGCAATACCAGCTCCCATAAGGCCTGCTCCAACAACCGCCACTTCCCTGAAATACAGCACCCGCTTTTGATGTCTAGTCAAACTTTTGTAGCCTTCAGGAAGCACAAAAACGTACTACCATACAGGAAAACCATCGGATTGAAAAAAAAAACTGAAAAACATCGCTTCGCCTTTCATATAATTTGCTGTTCTCACTCTCTTTTCCTCTGATGATAAGCGTAGGATACTCCAGGTATACTAGTGCTTCTGATTAGTTATACTTCATTCATTAGTGTGAAAAAAAATTAGCAACTGCTGGGTATTCAGAAACTCCCCTTATTCCCTAAATTATTCTAAGGCTGAAGAATAAACGTTCAGATAGCTTACTTTACAGGTCTGCCTTCACCAAATTTGTTCTTCTTGCACTCCGTAGATCCATTGAAGAGTCCAATCAGAGCTTTCGACTGGTAAGTTTGAGTGAGTTCGCCGAAGCACTGTTAATGATATAACATTCACTACTTCACCATAAATAGTATGCAAATGAAACCTTGGTTATCTAGAAGCCAATTCAAAAAAACACGTCGCCAAAAATCCGAAAGCTCAATCTATTCTGTCACTGGATCTCGAAACTCAAACGGAAAAATGTAATATTGCCGTCATGGCAACTTTCCAAACAACTACAGCAATTCAGCTAGGAATGGATTGAATTACTGTGGCTAACTTTTGACAGTGTTCCTCTCGAAAAGCTTTACAAGTAAAAAATTCAATAGAATGAGCTAATAGTTACCTGAGACTCATAACTGTATCCTGCAGCAGGCCCCTCAACTAATCCTTTACGAACAGTTTCAAGAATCCTCAATGGGGCAGGATAATTCCCTGCCGTCTCTTTCATCACCTGAACACCGCCTCATCAAACGACTATATTTAGCACATGAAAGTCGAGACAACATCATAAAGCAGCAGTACATAAATAAAAATTTATGAAAAGGTACTGAAAAATCTAGTTTACCTTGTCTTTAGCCATTTTCATCACCACATTATCGAGTACAAAGGAATTTGTCAAGGCCTGGAAAGTAGATGGTCTTTTTGAACAGAGAAGGTTCCCCGTCTCTTATATAGCAACCAAATTTCACAACTTAATCTCATTCGAGTGCCAATTTAGTCCATTTCCCTTACAAAATCACGAGGACTATTTAGAGCTCGACATAACTTCAAAGCAGCAACTCGTATAGACGAATACCACCTACTGCAGTACAAAACTCCCATACCTTATGCATCACCTTTTCCATCAGAGGTTTTTCCCTGTTCACCTTTAGTGATCCATCGGCTATTTGACGAGCCGTATCAACTGCAATTCTTTCTAGATACCTAAATAACAACGTAACAAGTTCCTATCAAGGGCGTAAACTACTCATACTCACTTATGCGTGTTGATCGCAGCAGGTTCCAGACCATCGCCAAGAGGTTGGACCACTGAATCTACCAAACCCATCTTCTTCGCCTGGAAATACACGATATTGTGAAATTGCGAGGAAATAAGAAAGCACGGAAAGCATAGCAGAAACGCATGCCTGCGAATCAAAACCTCCCAAGAAATCACCTTATCGGCTTTGACACGTTTTCCTGTTAACATCATATCGAGAGCATTTTGAATTGAGACGAGCCTCGGGAGTCGTTGGGTTCCACCAGCTCCAGGAAGAAGACCCAACATTACCTACAAAGATTTCTCAGGAGCTAACCTCATCATGTCACAAGAATCATCGAAAAAATACCAAACTTATTACTCACTTCAGGTAATGCAAGTTGAGTTTTGCTGTCGTTTACGGCGATACGGTAATGACATGACATCGCTAATTCTAGACCACCACCCATGCAGCTTCCCATTATCGCTGCCACTATTGGTTTTCCTGATTTTTCCAATTTCTCGAACTGTTCCTGTCCTTGTCTAGAACCATATTATCATCAAATGAAGAACTTTCATGAAGAGCTATTCAAATCAAAGCTACCTGGAGATGTTCGTCCCATCTGCAGGAGTCTTTGCCTTCTTCAGCATCGTGACATCGGCTCCAGCAACAAAACTATTTGGTTTGCCGGACATTAGAACAATTGACTTCACCGACTCATCGCGTCCCACCTAGAACTCAAGAGGAGAATACGATTTGCATGGATACATTGAATAGTTCAAAAAGAAAGAAACCTTCTCGAAAGCGTCCTGAAGCTCCTTGGTCAATGTCTCATTGAGTATGTTCTCCTGAAAAAGCATTTATTGTACTTGAAAATGAAAAAAATAACAAAGTTCAAACGTAAACACTGGCACACCTTTGTATTTGGGATGTCCATCTTGATAACGGCGACATCGCCTTTATGTTCTAGCTTCACACTCCCTAGAAATCGAAGGTAGCATTAATGCCGAAAGGTAGATATCGAGACCGAACCTTATGACTCATTTGCTTCTCATACTCAAATTATGGCTGATTTAGAGTCCTCAAGATATTATTCACACAGAGTGAAACATTTAGGTGATACGATTACGATAGGAGAATTCGGGGGCAGAAAAGACTTGAGAGGCAACATATCTTACCTTATCATTTGAACAGTACACCCCGAGACCTACTTATATCCTCTTCTCTCCCCTTTCATTTGCATTAAATGTTTACGGCCCGAAATGCCCAATCAAAACAAAAGACGATAAATGCCTCACAAGAGAAGTATTTCAAAGCAGCAAGCTTCATATAAGTTTAAATGTATATGTGTAGAAACTAGAAATTCAACGAACCTTGGCTGAGCGACATGGTGACCGAAAATCGTCGCACGAAAGGGGCTGAAAGCAACGAATCAAAGTGATCTTAAAATTGAGTATGCGAATGAGAAGACATCAATAACATGAAAGAAACATCTGCTATTGCCCTTTCTCTGAGAAAAAAATGTTACAACATTCATCAAAACATATTCTAGTAGGTTTGAGGTAAGAGGTCAGTTTAAATTATTTGCAGCTTAGTGCACTACTGTGTAAATTGTAAGTATGCATGGGTAGATACTTAGTAGCGGATAGCATTACTTATTATACAACTAAACCACAATCACACCGATACCCATAGCTACTATTACCGACAGTGTTATAACTTTCCTTAGGTAGTCTAGTTGTGGTCAAGAGAACGAGCTGAACACTCGATAGTGGCAGAACATAAAAAGGCTATTTTTCTCCTAGAAATCTGCACACCGGTACGTCCAGCAGTATGGAACTCTTAACGATTTGTAATTGCAGGTATCATTGGTCAAAGTTGCTCACCGACGAGTCTGGTTCCATGAGTGAGACGCGACAGCATTCTGGTGACCTTGACCCAACAGCTGCTATAAGAAAACAATTTATACTATCACAAATAGTTATGGAATATACGTCAGCTCGTATGAGAGATGAGCATAAGGAAGTGTGGGAAGTAAAAGTGAGCAACGAACTTAACTGCCAGGTCCTACCCTCGAATGAATGAATGGAAATTTTAAATTCTATTTTTAAAGGCAAGAACTAAAGCTGACTCAATCAGAAAACAAAAAAAGAGGTTGAAACAGTCCCATAATGTGCAGATGTCATGTAACAGCATTGATAAGACTATAAGAAATAATTGGAACACTATGCACCATGCAGAACATTGATTGGGTAGTTGGAACTGACTGTTGGGTCATTCCTGAAGTAATGGGCCTAAGATACTCTGGACAACTGCGGAAAAGGAAGGAGCCAGTCCTGCAATCTATCGGCTCCGTAGCAAGGTTTGGGAAGTACACATCTTTTCGAACGCAAACTCTTAAAGGGAAACCTCATAACGACAATCCATCAACATTTCCATTCAGTAGCATCAAAGTTGAGGTGAAAAGGAACTCCTAAGATAGTAAAATGAGAGCAACACTTCAGCCCCGAACGAGATTCAAACCTATCCTGTACTTTCCGCCGGGACTGCGCTTGCAGACGTTTCTTAATGGCTTCTAAGTCCCAGAGTCTTATCAGCCCTCCCACTCATTTTCAAGTAAGGAGCATAATTGTGAAACTATTCCTTACAAATACAAAAAACTTGTAGTACTAGTGAAGTGAAACCGTCAGAAACAGACAAATCGCATGTAGGGCGCACTAGCGCAAATCAATGCAGTTAATGGTCTCATAAACTCCACCCTGGTAATCGCAGCCCGAAAGATGAACTTCATTTTAGAAGGCCTCATGTCCTTGAGATTACATTCTGCGATTAGTAGCTGAAGAGTAGACAGATGTAGTCTTTAAAAATCTAACGAATACCCCAGCCCGTCTAGGACGAAACTCCCACGAACATCTCGCGCTCCTTACAACAGTCCAATTCATTTCCAGCGGAACAACGCTCGGCTGCTTCCGATAATCAGGTCTACATGGATCAGTGAGGAATGTCGTACCCTTATTCTCAGTGGATTCTAAAACTGAAAAATAATCCAAAAAGGAAATTGATAGATTCTGTGTACAAATCCCAAACAATGGTGGAAGCAATATGCAAATGGAAAAGGGGATATTTTGGAAAAAGCCCGTCAACCATGAATGTGACAATCAAGAAGATGACGCCGAATATATGGTAGGCTAATATTGTTACTAAATGATTAAGAAGAAATTGCGGCATCACTTAAAGAAAACGCAATGTAAGGGAAGGGGAGGGATGTAGATGAATCCAGGAAAGATGAAGCTGTATGACCTTATCATTATGCTTCTACACTACTTAGTTCTTTGACAGTCTATTCTGCCCAGAAATGAGCTTTTGGAAAAGTCTCGAGAATTACCAAACAGATTTTCTGATACAAGTAGATTTCGATAATAACCGAGTTTGGGTGAAAGTTCGATTGGTTAGAGGATGGAAACAAAGTACATTAAACCATTTGTTCACTCAGCCATCAAAATTGCAAACATCTCCGTATTATAACCAGTTCGTTGAGGCACGGAACAGTGAATTCCACATTCCTAATTGCCTATTCATTTACAAGTGCATACTTCTTGATATCGTGTTCCTCCAATATCGGTTCCTCTTAAGTCCTTGATAGTTCTGGTCTAAGAACCGCTTTAATAAACAGCTTATAGGCTACATTTATTCAGAAGGGACAGTCAAGCACGTGCTTGCCACGACATGCAGATAAACAGGAAGTGATTTGAACTTTAACTTGATCAGAAAGCAAAATATCTAGGCCAAATAAAACTCGTAACCGTTCGTGTGATATCACTTGTATTGATTGCAAACTTCAAAAAAGCTGTTGCATCCAATCATTCCTGGCTTTCTGTGTACTCTCTTCCCCATTTGCATTTTCAAGACCAAAATTTGAAGGTTTTTTTTTCCAACATTTTCACTATATTGTAAAAGAATACGGGTAATCAGCAAAGCCAAGCCATAGTGATCCCAAATCTCATCGTCCACAATATCCACTGATAGAGCCAACAGTAAAGATTGTGGTGAAGATCGACTGAAAGGGGTCGATGGCATTACTAACTGAAAAGCTGAAACAAAGAAAAGGAAGGAGAACCTAAAAGTGAAAGATCACAGAAAGAGTTTTGAAATGGTATAGACTTGACCCTTTCAGCTTGAAAATAAACCGAAGGAAAAACTAGTCGGTAACTACCCATTCACGAAATCAATGACGAATATGAAAAAGCCCCTTACTAGTGAGTTATCAATACTAGTGTGGACCCGCCGCAGTCTACGCGGGACAAAGTACGAAGTACACTGGGAGCGGGAACGACCCTTGATCGGCATCTACCGATAAGGAGTTCTTGAAGGACTGCTGGATCGCAGTACCTCTTAAAACGAGTAATCTTATCGCCATTATCCTCTAATGCTTTATTTATCAGAAAATTAGCTCACTGAAGTATGAACTACAAAAAAAAATTTATGAGAGAACACTACTACTTGTCTAGTACATCTGTGTAGGAGAGCACTGATCTCTGCCAGGAGATAAATGATAGTTCAAGAAACCTTAGCACATGAAAGTCTAGCACTACAGCAAGGAGTAAGCAAGTCAACAATGATTGCAAGTGAAAACAACGGCTGCAGAACTAGGCGTGACGTTAAAAGCGGCCGTGGATACAGAAGTGGCCATAACTAGACGTGGCTGGTCGGTCGTGGCCGGGTACTCAGTGTTTCTTTGGCTTGTTGATTTATTCGAGGAAGAACGTCATGGGTGATGTATGCGCTTAGACCGAGCACCCGGCCACGTGAATAAGGAACAGGACATACTTCACTTTACTACAGCAATCTGCTTGGCTTGGGCCGAGGGCTAAGAGAAAACTGGAACGTCTCCCAGAGAGTACGGGCTTCAGTACAAGAAAGAGATGTTTGTAAAAGGGAACGGTAATAACTTGGATTGTAAAAAGCATAAGAATGTTCTAGTAAACCACATTCCCACCTTTTTCATATGTTTATACGTACACTTTGCTTAAGCCGAAGAGGTCAACTTGGACCGATCCATCTCCCACAGCTTTCCCTTACCGAAAAATAGATTCAGAAACTACTAGCCTAAATAGTGACAATACTCGATTGAAAATTGTGGCAAGAAATGGAAACTGAAGTGGTCAAAACCCCTTCCCACGGAAAGACCCACAATGACCAGCACACCTTCGCTATCCTTTAGTGACTACCTATCGGAGGTCATCGACCAGTAACTTTTAGACGCCCTCAGTTTTTCGAAACAGAGAGCAAGAGGCTCTGTCATTTAGGCCCATGCACTGAAAATCAGAAATAACGGATACAACCAGTTTTCCGTTACAGCGACCCTTTAATGTACAGACCTTAGTCAAAGACGTCACCAGATGGGTGGACAGAAAGGCCCAGTCGGTTCCTTATTTTAATGGCTCAACAACACCCAGAACAAAAATAAGCATGCAGCAGCATCAACACTAGAAATACTCCCAATCTCAGTAGACCTACCTCAGAAGCCTATTTACCCCCAACACTCATTAAAGGACCGCCCCCAGAAAGTGGAGAAAGTCAATCAAATGGCAAATACCAAAGCGCATTCTTAAACTCTCACCAGCGCACAAAACCAGGTCAAACAGCTGCACCTAAAGTACAACTCTTCTGTCAAGGACAACCCCATAGGAGGTGCTCACCTGTGTAAGAATTATGACGCCCATTCCACTTGAAATGTCCCAACCTCATCATGGGTAGGGACGCACCACTCATCTTCGGAACTACCCTAAATGAACTTTACGATCTTGAGATAAGAGGAATGACCTTAGGCATCGAGTGCCTCCAGACTTGATAATTAGAGACTGTACAAAACTTCTTTATTGGTTTACTGATAAAAACAATTTGTGACAGAGGACCTACAATGATGATCTGTAAATTTCAAATCATGAAGATCGACTTCTGATATCCAGAAACATACGCAATAACAAATTGAAATACAAAGCAGAACAACTGACAGCACGCAAACAGATGTTTGAATCGTTCCGTTGAGGTTTAGACCCGATGGTGAGCCACGCAGTTCCTTCTAACGAAATTTACTCTTTAATCCGACAATATTCGAAGCTCTCCATGAGATCCAACCTCTTACACCAACACAAGTACCACTGTGTTATTCTACGACATGTTAGTCTTCGCAAACACTCACTAGTGAAAATGGAGCAAATACACTTCGTAAGAAAGAAGCAACCTATAACAATGTAAATTTGCAAAAATGGTCTACTCAAGTAACCAGTAAAAGTAAAAAGGAATGCGCTGAATCTTGAATCGTTCATGAAATAGCTTGAGGTAACGACTCCACGAAAAAGCCAATTTGCGAGGATGACATTATAACAGGTACGAAAAAGTCGACATTTGCGAGCACAACCAAACATGCTTCTTCTTTGGATCATGTGGTTCGCCTAAAAGAAAAATGTTGGCTTAAGTCTGATTATCGAGGAAAAAATCCGCGATATATTCTCCACATTTCTAACACACTAATCATGAATTAGTCTCGAGTGAAAGTCTGACTACTTCGCGTGCGGTCGCACAGCGACGTGCATCAACATGTTGGTGAACGCCCACTGCCGTGACAAACACACACACACAATTTGACTTTTGGTCATAAGCTCACTAGCCATTCAGCCTGCTCGAAGCAAACGAGTCAGCTTTTTTAGAGCATCACCGTAGACAATCATTTACTATAGCGACAATAAGCGTGACACTGACATTACATACCTACCTTCCTAATCCTGACTTCACTGATTATTCGGAGTAGTTGAGCGGCAGAAACCTTGACTTCTGCGCTTCAGCGGGCAGAAGTTGTCAGTGTGAGCGTACTGCTTTGTTGCTCCACAGTGAGAACACGTAACCGCCCAGAGATGGGGACATCTGCAATGGGTCCTCTGTAGCAAATTTCCCCAACTATTTCAAAGAATATAGATTCTTTCAAACGATTGTTTGCCCTTCAGAAGTTACGGGACCTGTTGAATCCGTATTCCCCTGGCCACATATACGCGCAGTGCGGAGTTACGGTATTTGCCACAAACCAGTGCACCGCGCTTGCTTGCGAAATTTTGAGCCCAAGTCCTGCGGCTGTAGAGCACTCTATGTTGTAATAAATTACCGACTTCAAAAAGCAGCCTTTCCAGCCTAGCCTCAAGCGTACGGAAGGGAAACCATGCACTGATGAGGAGTTAAAGTGTGCTAAAAAGCAGTAACGATTGAAAATTCTGCAAAAAAAGCTCAATCTTTTACAAACGCCCTGTCTCACTATCCGATAGAGTCACAACTACAGGCCGGACAAGTTCCTACACCAGACTATAGAATTGAGGGACTAAATAACGTGATGAAGTTTTCTATGCCACTCGGGTGGTAGAATTTCTCCCCGATCAATTGGAAAGAACAAGCTACTGCTATGGGGCGTGAACTCATTGCGTCGTCCTCTGGGTCAGTATTGTCGGGATCCTTCGCCAGGGTATGAAATATATAGCTTCTTGGCAGTAATCGTGAGTAGAGCGGCCTAGTTTCAACAAGTACAGTCTCGCTTCAACCCGGACTCAAAAAAAAAAGCAACTCACGTCACCATTCCACGCTCTTTCATATTGTGCCCATGCCACATTCCACGATCGAAAGTAGCCGGAACTGGCTGACGAGAATCAAGGCACATATGCACATATCTTTCATAGCAGAAACGACACATCTGATTGCGACGTCTCTGAAAAAACCATCAAATACACACGAGGATAACTCTACTTTTGCCAATCAAAACCATACCCCCTAATATTAATATTGACCCAGACGCGTGCGGTCGCGGTGCGGCGCGTCGATTAAGTAGGCGGGGAGCCGTTTCGCGACCGCACGTGGCTGTGGTCAACATGACTATATGGGCACATTTAATCGCACTCTGAAACTCCACCATCTAACCGTTTGTAATACGCGACACCAATACTGAAAACGCCGAACCGCACGCGGAGGATTAGCCGAAGAATCGGTGGCAGCTGAATCGTCGTTGGTATTTGCCACCGGCGGTTCCGTCACAGTGAAGCTGCCGCATCCTGATGCCAAATTCAAATGATTCCCTTCGTTGCTGCTAAGCAATGGTGCCGGAGGAGACGACGATAGCTCAACGACCCCGACAAAGTTTGTACTGCCATTGCTAAACACGTTGTTGGACAACGCTGGTGGTAAAGGATCGCCAAGAGAATTCAGGAGCGGTGCAGCGAATGTTTTTGGGAAGCTGTCAGTAGAAGCCGATGAATCGCTGGAGATAGACGTGATTCCAATAGAATTCTCGTTCGGGACATCCGATGAACTAGAAGTCGATGCTGGCGTCAGAGGCGGAGTATATGTAGCCAGGGAGGCGAACTCCTGAAAATGGACTAATTTCGGCACAAACTTAAAAATTTAATGGACGAAAAATCCCCATTAGTATGAAATATAGAAGGATGGAGATGTTTGCTTACTACCAGAAGGACAGGACAAGCGCAACTACATCCACCTGCGCATACTGGCTCGCGCTCGCAAAGAGTGCTCCAAAGAATGGCGGCTGTCGGGAATCAAGTCGCACCCCAAAACGGGACCATTCGGGGACGAAAACTTTACTTTTTCCCCGTATTGTAGCATGTCCATTCCGCTGATTTTTCATATTTGAAATGAACCATTCTTTCGTTTTGTATTTAATTCCTTCCGAAAACTCTGATCTAACAATATAGTACTGGCTAGGAAAATGACCCTATATTCACCCCATAGTCGGTGAACCGTGATCGAGCCCGATAATAACAAAAGATTGATGTCTAGAAGTCGTGCACTGCGGAATAGACGGAGGGCTAAGTCAGCTGGTTGACATATCAAATCATTGTGGAGCCCGCTACCACGATCTGGTACCTATCGGTCCCTCGATTCGTTCCTTATTGCAAGAATCTTATTTCTCCTCGGGACGAGATAACCAGGGCTTATAGCAGGCAGGACCCAACGGTGAGCGGAACCTTAATATTGATTTTTGGAAAATGTCCCCTTTGCCGCGCATGGATGTCCGAGCTTACACCTGCGAAATAGAATATGTGTTAAGTCGTGCGTCCGAGGATACGCGCGGCAAATTTCGCGTCGAAGTTCGTAATGATTTGAACGATTTTAGCGCCTAACATTGGGGCCCAAACTTGAAGTGGAGTAGATCAGAAGGATAATTAGACCCTGCTGAACTAGTCTACTTCGAGCTTGTGCCACGAAAATTGGGTCTTGGGGTCATTCAAATCGTCACGAACTTCGCCGCAAAATTTGCCGCGCGCGTCTTCGGACGCACGACTTGACCTTCCCCCTGGGAAAAAATATGATCCGGCCTTGTAGTAGCCATTCTGCAATGCTTATGGGTTATGCATGACACTTTTCATGCATTCAACGACAGTAGATCCCTACCTAGGGTACTTCCTCAAATTTTATTACCTTTATCAAGCAATTTCAAGTCAGTCAAGCAACTTTTCATATAACTTCTTTAAAAAATGAAAACTGACATCCACTAGCTCTCCAATACCAAAATCCGGTCTGCCGTTCGACAGATCACCAAGGCGCATAAGGGTTGAAGCTGTGCTGAGCAGATCATTCTGGAAAAGATGCAGTTATAGAAGAAGATAAACTAATTTGTGCGATTCAAGAGTTGACCGTGGTTGATAGTGATAGTAAGGAATAGTGAAACCATGACTACGCACAAATAAGCCGAATAGAATGTAAGTGCAACAATTCTGTGTGGACCAGAATTCCTACCGTAATACGGCTATTTTTCCATACAAATATTACGCAACAAATACGCGCTATTTTACGACAATTCGTGAACGGAGGTAGAATGAAGCATGTTAGGAGGGTAAGAATTTGGATCCGTGCCAAATCTTCCGAATTAGCAACCACTCAGCAGTAAAGGTAGATTCAAACTAATTGAACACCTACCACTGGCAGAAGCCATGGGGCGTTTCTACCATGTTTATCACTTTCGTACCGTGGAAATTACAAGTACAACAGGTTATTACGTGATGAAACTGGTATAGACATGGCACAATAGAAAACTGACTTGTCGCTGCAACTTATTCTCACGTTTGACGCGCTGCTGAAAGCGGGCAGTCGTAAGGACGCTGTCCAGACTTGGGAGTTCGCGAAACGATCAATAAGTACTCGATGGTTGCTTTCAGACTTCAACGACGCAACCGACGACCGACCGACCGACCGCGCGTATGTCCGTCCGTCCGGCCGACCAACCGGCGGTGTTGCTGGCTATGTGTTGACAACACGGAACGCTGATGGATGACGTGTCAGTGATGTCAACAACTGGCAGGCGCCGCCGTCGGGCGGACGCACGCACGTACAGGCGGTCGTCAGTTGCGTCGTTGAAGTCTGAAAGCAGCCATTCGTCAATACTTCCTGATTAATGCCAAAAAGATGAACTGCTCTCGTTGAAACTCCGGTTGTGGTGTTCAACCAAGTCCAAGTGCCATTCACAAAGACATTCAATTTTGAGGTCCACGCTGGACGACGTAGTTGAGAGAACTTCTGCCGTCCTTTGGCTTTCCCACTGCGATAGCTTCACTTCTACTGCTTATCATCATAGTTCCAAATCTGAGCTCAGAAAGGGCCGGGGGTGGGTGGCAGGATGTGCACTATGGCTTCTTTTTCCAGGACATCCTTCCCTATCTTGCTAAAGAACTCGGAGGGTCAGGTTGAGAAGCTGCAAGGTTGGCAGAGGGAGTCCCTCACAGAAGAACTTAAACAACAAAATTAGACAGACACTACTTGCGGCGGTTGCGTCGCGGCTTTCGCACTGGAGCATGTTATTTTAGAGTGTCTAGCACTGCGGGAAGGCTTGATGACAGGAGGGTTCCTCTTTCGTAACTCTGCTTATTGGCGGTTACGTAGCGCGCTCGAACACGTTATTTTAAGTTATTACTAGCTGTAAGAAATAATTTTCTACGACCAATGGGCTGTTTAACTATAGTTTATTAATGTATGTCTCTTTCCTGCATGTTTCCTCGTTCATGTTTCTTCCAAGACCATTGATAGGTATTTACCCACCCCTAGTGAATGGCTAGTGAACACTATTATGTGTTTCTATTTCTATTGCATGCTTCTTGGTTTGTGTTTCTTCTGAGACAACTGCTGAGTAATGACCTTGATTGATAGAATGCTGAACCCTGATATAGGGATATACCAACTTCTATACAATTGATTCACCAAATCGAAAGAGGCTACGGATGACCATGTTACGCCAGCGACTGTGCAGAAAGAAAACAGAAAAGCTGATTAGCTGGGGAGTGAAACAAAGGCAAGGCATGAGGGCGCGAGGCGATCTTAATTAGGTTGGAAACTCCATGATCATTGTGCAGCTCGCATATCGATATGCAGCAAGTTAAAGTTGTTGAATGAAGAGAATAACAGCAATGAAAAACCAAAGCTCCAATAAAAATAATTAAGTTTCTCAGCAGTTTATTGGCAGAAAACTTCCCATTATAATTGGCTAAGCGTGTTGATTTTGTGCAAAATAAAAACAACACTTAAGTCGCCGTTCATAGCTCTATAGAATTTCCGCTTCGTTTCGCATTTCACATTTCACCTGTGCACAAAAACAAAGTTTCTGCCCAGCATTATTAAAACTTTTCCAGTTCATAATTTTTCTCAAGATGCTTTACCTTCTTATTGTTGCCATTCTCTTTAGTTTTCAATTTTTTACTCGCCATGCTAAAGATATGCAGACGCACGGTGAAAATGTAGTCCTCACACTTGATTAAGCTGCCTCGCACCGAGAATGCGAAATGTACTCAAGTGTACAGCATAGGCATACCCTACTCACCGCTCAACCACTATCAGTGAAGGTCTCAGAAGGAACACAAACCAGTAAGCATGCAACAGAAATAGAAACACCGAACCAAACAGTGTTCAGTAGTCACTAGGGGAGGATAACTACCCATCAGTGGTCTTGGAAGGAACATGAACGAGAAAACATGCAGGAAAAGAAACATACATTACAAAACTATAGTTTAACAGCCCGTTGATCATAGAGACTTACATCTTACTACTGGTAATCAACTTAAAATAACATGTTCGAGCGTGCTACGTAACCGCCAATAAGCTGAGTTACGAAGGAGAAACACTACTGCCATCAAGGCCTTCCCGCAGTGCCCAGACACACCAAAATAACGTGCTCCAGTGCGAAGGCCGCGACGCAACCGCTGCAAGTAGTCTTTGTCTGGTTTTGTTGTTTAAGTTCTTCTGTCCCTCACCGGTGAGAAAGGAAAAGAAAACTTTGCCTGGTAGGGTATTTCATATTTTTGACCATAAATAAAGAAGGGATACAGTTTAAAACTACTAAAAAAAAAAACTAAGGGTCTTCACCTCTACAAAGTCGCAATATTTGATGGTGCCAGCCATGCTCTTATCCTGAACACTACGTAGGCACTGTAAGCAACATTGAAATCGAACGAACAGGGCTGTACTCATTAGGACACTGATCGGCGTGCGTACGCGGTGCGTGCGAAAGATGTTACAGCTGCATTGTGTGACAGCGCGGTCGTGACGCAGTCAATATTTCAAAGGTAAAGTAATGATGACAAACTATCCATCTTGTTCATTATTGTTCTACAAGCCTAGAAAATTACCAGTCCCCTACTCGCAATCATGGAAAAGTGCAGTGAGAATGATCCGAAATAACCATGTCATACCAGACCGGCTAAAGACCCCCTGTAAACGCCTTTCATTAAATGCATTGTGACTGCGGTCTGTTCTGAGTGCCCTTTCCAAATATGGCCTTGGGCCGTGTTTTGGTAAGGACATTGAGGAAAGGTCGTAGACACTAGTGGAACCTCCGCTTCACCGAGCCTTCTTGTTAGAGATGGTTAACACCAGGCAATTCTATTCACCATCAGCAATTAGCTCTCAGTCTTCCTGGTTGAGCTGACTCCCTTTTCCACAACCACTTCTCATATGAACTAGTACCACTTCATCACCAGAAACACCGACCTCTGCTCGCCGGGTAGGAGGGATGTGTGGCAACAACACCAGCCACTCGCACGGAGCTGCAATCAGCTATTTTTTCACGGCGTCATGGCACCAGCTTGTTTGTTGTCTCGTCGCGCGGCATGCCGTCCGGGACTTCTAGCAATCAAGAGGCGGAGCTGCATCACTGGACCATAGAGCATAGTACGTTGGGCATAAGCTCTAAGAACACTTTCACCTCTAGGCATTGCCTATGCGGAGCCGAAATTCTTCAAACCTTTTTTTACTTGGCACAATGTTGATTGAGACATCAGTACCCATGCTGTCTTCCCTATTCAAAAAGGGTAGTGTTCCGTTTGAAATTAGAGGAAGATGCTCTTGAAAGTTCTACATACAGTACGTTTGCGGAACAGGAAGCATCTAGGAAGAGCGAGATTGTCGCTACAGTGTCGGGTCAATCACTACACGAAGAAAAAATCAGTTACCAGCACAAATTGCAGGCTCGGGGAGAAAAAGGGCAGTACACGAGCCCCGATCTCGAGCTTCTAAACTCCTCTCACCCTTACCTCTTGGTAGCGCTAAAACTTGAAACCAAGATGGCTTACCTGAGTATTTATGGAGATGCTTTCCATGGTGGGAAATCCAAGCGGACGATTTGGTCGCTGTCGATCGCACTTCTCAATGAACTGCAAGTTGATCTTCTCCCGAACGAGACCTCGCTGCTGGTTGCAATACGCCTTCGGGCCCACGGGATTGAACGGAGGAGCAGCAGGATTCCCGTCCGCTTTGTGCATGCTGCCAGACATGTCCAGGAGCAAGGAATAAATGACTGTATTCATTTTTAGCCGTTCCCAGACATATTTCCGTCACGCCCCTTCATTCACATCCCGTAGCATGAGAATTGGACCTCCACACAGGCAATGGCAAAGGAAGCGCGCCGGTTGTGATTGGTCGATACTGGCCACGCCCCCTTTTTCCCATGACTGCCTGGGAAAGTACGGCTGGTTCTCGGTCTACACACGTCCAACACGTCTGGCAACACGGTAATGTCATTTCCGATGTTAGGAACTGTGGGAAAGCTATGGTGAGGAAAATTTGAGGATTTCTAGGGATTTGTCCTCACACAAAGAGTGAGGCACTGGGGCAATCATAAGGAATCTCAAAAAGGGACCGGAAACCCTAGAAGGTTGAGGTGTGGGTTGGGGGGGGGGGGCACGCGGCGCCCTCTCCAGCGAGATAGTAGACAAGGAAGGATAGGCGAGCCCGTAATGGCGTTTAGGGACGTTTCACAGCTCTTTTATGTTGTGACTGCGTATTTTTCACCTAATTTTAGGAAGGGGAGGGGCTCCGGGGTGGGTGAGCCAATTTGACGTTCAGCTTTTTTTCTCATCTCAGCTTTTTGCACGAGATAACCATCTCACCCACCCAGGAGCCCCTCCCCTTCTTGAAAATAGGGTTTTATCGGCTCAGAAGAAGAGTATCTAATATGCAAGCATATAACAAGTGCCAAGAGGTAATTCGTTTTGAATCACGAAACACTTCAGTACAACCTCACCATCCCTTAACAGACTCAGGGTCAGTACTACTATCTCGCTGGAGAGGGCGCAGACATGAAAAGACGCCGCGCCGCCGCGTGGCCCCTCCCAACCCACTTAGCACCGTGGGTTCAACCAATTGCCCCTAATAGTTATAACAACTCCAACTCAGGCTTTACCAACTTAATTTCCATCTGTCAGGTTGTTATTGACCCACTGTAGAAAAAGCTGAACCACCATGGGCTTCATAGGTCGGTCCCCTTAGGGATACGCCGTGCATTCGCTTTCATACCAACATTTCGGTAGCTCGGGTAAAGCCCACTTAACCTATACGTCTCTTAGGAGGTTCCGGAGAACTCCAAATCACTTCAACGATCGATGGTGGAGCAAAAAGGATTCCGGGCCACCATGGAAAGGTACCTGGTTGCAGTTACTTATTAAGGAATATTTTTTGTTAGAAATCGACTTGATCTGAGCTTCCACTTCATGTCGTCGAGGGCCCGATCTCAAGCGTATGGAGAACAGTCAGTTTTGAACGGGGTGCAGAAAGGGAGGTCGCATAAACGGAACTTCAACTCGTGCACGAATTCCTGGCATAACATTGGTTGTATGATCGTTATTGAGGTAATTGCTTCTCAGAATGGGATGTGCTGCTTGAGTGTATGCTGCGGCCGATACTTATTAATTTACGACTAGTAATAGCGTGAAACAGTAATAGTAAGAGGACGGATCTGAACACAGAACGGCTCTGCATTCCTGTGAAGCAATACGTAGACTACAAATGTTGGGCTAGGATGGGCCTCATGGAATCCGCCCTACGAAGGTCGTTTCCGCAGAAAGTCGTACTTCGGACGCGCTACTCTCCCTTTCTTAGATTGATGAGGTGGAAAGCCGGCATGGGACTAAAAGATTCTACGTTATTAGGTATGTCATGTATGGGCCACAAACGCATTCAAACGCCACTGCGATTCCGATTAGAAATCGAATGGGAGGGCGCATCCCTAATACGGCAATGATCAACGTCAAAAGACTCTATTCTTGGACGAGGTAGGTAAATGCGTCAAACGAGCGATGTCGCGAGCCAAGACGAAGGCAAAGTTGAACCGCAGGCTGTGGCCTGCTGGGTGACCGGGATGGGTGAGACATAAGGCCCAATCGCGAGCCGCGAGAACTTTCTTGCAGCCGGGGAGGCAGGCCTAGGTTGTGGCCATGAAGAACGTGTACATATTGTACTAAATATTGTCGTTTGAAGAGCTCTGATACAAGGACACTCTCAGTTGACGTAGAGGCCTTATGAGCGACGGGAGTATGTGTGACATAAGGTCAGAGCCTTGGAATTGCTCGTAACTGGGAATGTACATGTACTGTGAGACAACGAAGGAAGGCGATACATACTGCAAAACTTCCATCGTTTGTAGGACAGTGGGTAATGACCCGATTGAAGCAGAATATGGTCATGGAAAGAGGGTCATTAGGTCCGCTTCGATTGTGACTGCTTCTACTTGCCTCATGACGCTTTTTATCGGTATTTTACTCATACAATTTTCCCTGAAAGAGGCCATTCGTTGGCACGGAAAGTAAAGGCCCATTTCGCAGTGTCGTCGTTGGGCATTACTGCGATGTGAAAAGCGGACCTAATGTCACATCTCCATAAGTGTATGTCCTCCAAGCCTGGGCGATCATTACCCTACTGATTGGGTTCTTACTAGTTATACTAGTTCTCTCGACAGCGATTACTTCTTCAGCTGTGATTGTATGATACTTACATAACGACCCAGACGAGTTGCGACGATGATCATCAGTGATCATCTCCATCACCCCCCCCCCCCCATCACAAAGGAAAAACCCGGAGAAGCAATCGATCATCCCCGATTGATGCCTTCCTGCATATGACTTTTCTCAAACAATGTGATCAATGCGATTATCCTTCGCCCATGGTGATTTCGATGATAACGGGATGACGCAGTGATGGTGGTGGGGGAACAATGCGGATCGGATGTTGGTCAATGCCCACTCCTGCGTACTTGGTCCCGCACTCGTCCAACCCCACCCCGAGGGGTGGGGTTGAAAGTCGGGAGACTTGCTACGACGAAAGCGAAATCTCGTCTATCCGCGCTATTGATCTTGACCGCTTTCTCTCGTATCACTTTCGACTTCGTTTTCTACAAATATGTGTGTGTTTGATTCGCGGAACACCTATTAACCCCATTTGAAGTTGCTCTGTCGGAAGTACGGTACAATACTGTAGGAATTTTGGGTTGTTGCCTTTATGGCACGGTACGGTAGTCGTACCACTGTGCGGCGAATTACTTTTTTTTCCGTTTCTTTGTCGTCTCTCCCTTTTTCATTGTCTATTTGATGACATTTTTTTACCATTTGATTTAGTATATTCTGAACGAATGTATACTTGGCCGCTTTCCATGAACGCCTACATTACCAACAATCGAAAGATATCGATTTCCCCAGATCAGAACTAGTTTGATTTCGTCTTGTACATATTGTGGAATATCTGCTCAATGGATCGTCGAAATATCGACTCCAACTACAAATATCTGAAAAAAATTCAAAAAAAATAATACTAAGGGGGTAAATGAAGATTATTGTCTGAAATTATTAGGATATTTTTGTCCAACATCAGGGCTACATTGGAGGATAAAAGATTGAGTTTTTCGGGGTTGGTCAATCCCATCCGAGAGCTGCGCCCACGCGTTCGACACCCATTCAGAATCGTACTGGCGTATTTGAATGCGTATGTGGCTTATACAATGACCTGCCATGACCAACCGATGTAGAAGTCAGAGCTTTTATCCTCCCAGACAAGTTTGATAGCAATCGTCCGACCCCAGAGGATATAAAGCTTGGTTGGCTGGGCGGATATCGAGCCAGGACTCGAAGCACTGAGTTTGCGCGTGTGATAGTGCGCCACTTGTCATTACACCACATCGGCCCAAGGCTTATATTATAGGTTTATGTTGACTAATATTAATTTCCATTCGATTGTTAATATCGTTAATATCATATTTGTTTATTATTGCTATTTTTATTATCATTCTTATTAGTTAGCAAGGATGTAGCTGATATTCATCAAAGTAGTTATCAAGCAAAGGGCGGGAAAGGTGTAACGGAAAGTGAAGCACTGTCCCACACGCATGGTCATGAGTTTGAATCCCGCATCGGTATCCGCCTAGGACAACCAACCAAGGCCCCTCCAGGATCGGTTAATTGGTTTTAGACTCGTCTGAGAGGATAAAAACATTAACTGGTACATCACCGCAAGTCATCGCGTATAGGCACATATGCATTCAGTAGGCTACTACGATTCTGAGAAGAAGTCGAATGCGCGGCGCATCCCTCAGATGGAATGATTAATGCCCCAAAATCATCATTTTCTAATTTATTTACCAGCCGAATTATCAAATAATATCAATCATACATTGTAAGCAGTTTCAAGAAGTTCAAGAAATGCAGCACTCTTTTATCCCACTAAATTTAACGGCCGCTCATGAAGCAAATTGTAAAAGTGCTATCGAGGTGAAAGGGGCATTAACATGAACTCAATGGCTCTCACATAGCACCTGAAGATTACTGGAAAGGCTGGTTCCATAAAACTTAATCATTCAGGAAATTTTACCGTAACCCCTCACCCATCACGTTATTCGTAGTCTACCGCAATATGGTGCTTGCCCCAAAAGGTTATGTGCATTCCTGAGATTAGCAGCTTTATTGTGAGAACGTTCCTTTAGATATTCAGTGGACAATATACTTCAATTTACGGCATAATTTAATCAATATGCACAAATTTTCACCCGTCCCATATACGACGCATCGAAAAGGGGCTTGGGCGAGGACACGGGACGGGTGTTTAGGTAGCTAGGGTTTGTGTGTTGGATATTTAAAAACGGCGCTCAAACTATGCTGCGCCTCAATGCAGGAAAGGCTGCTTTCAGACTTCAATGACCGACCGACGCCCATGTGGTGACAACACTGGGCAGATTTCGTTCACCTGCCCATTATTGTCCCCTCGTGGCCAGCGAGCACCGTCGATCGGTTGGTCGGTTGGTCGATCGTTGAAGTCTGGAAGCAGCCAAAGGCACATAACTAAAAGCGCTGCGCAGCCGCACGCAGGTGGCGAAAGATGCTCCTTGATGCCATGCGCTCTGTGGCACTCGTCTTTTTTTCCTTAACGGAAGCTCTGGATGAGCTGGGTCTCCAAGTTGTAGTGAACCTGGATAGTCAGAAGGTTCCCATATGATACAGAATGAACTAAAGTAGGTAATTGTTATAGGTTGTATCGTGTCCATCTTACCTTCACCACCCATGGATCGAATCCCGTTTATGTTAATTGGTTCTGACATCCCTTTAGAAAAACGTTGAACTGACCTAGGATCTAAGTAGTAGTGGAGAGCCCCCACTCAATGGTCGCCCGGTTTCTGTAAGTGTTTGAAGTAGGCGGGCAGGCATAACAATAACACTCTGTTCCAAAAAATGAGATGGAAATGGGGTAACCGACGATGACGTTTCTCTTATGCATGATCCTAGAGGGTGTCGACCCGCGACTCAAATCCCAGATTGATATCCACTTAATTCGTCTGGGATGATGCAAATACTAATT
Source organism: Haemonchus contortus (assembly GCA_000469685.2). Classification (NCBI taxonomy): domain Eukaryota; kingdom Metazoa; phylum Nematoda; class Chromadorea; order Rhabditida; family Trichostrongylidae; genus Haemonchus; species Haemonchus contortus. The sequence continues at coordinate 9,572,188 of LS997562.1, read as the reverse complement.
TGTACTTGGGAGAGACTTGTACAGGAAGTTGTTGCAACGGAAAAGTACACATTCAATACTACCACAACTCTGAATGGAGGTCGACCGCATGGGTGTAGACCCAATGACCATGAGGCTGTCTGACACCCAGAACTCGGTTTTCTACTATTCTACCCTGTAAGTGGGAGCCTCAACGAAAGTCGTATATCAAAATAAGATCGAGGTCGAGTGCTGTATCTTCTCGAAAACGCCGAAGTCTTTTAGAGTTTTCCGGATCTTTCGAAATCACTAAGTGAATCACTCAATATTGTTTATGGAACAGGAACACCCATCAGGGAACAGAAAGTCGGCCCAGGACTTTGAGGTCAGGCCAAAAGAAGCATTCGCAGCCTCATGAGAAGGCAAACTTCCGTAAATCCAGAAGAAAAAAAAAGTATGGAGAGGAATGCCGCCCACGCTTACCGCTGATGCCCTTTTTCACTTGGCTTAGGAGGTATGGGGCGCTCAGGACAGAGATACCTGAAGAACTTAGCCGGGAATATTGCAATTGAATTCAAATATTCTGGAGGGGGGGGGGGTCTGAAGCTCTCGTCAGTTTCTACCAACTACCTTTCCCTAGGGGACAGGAACTCTGACTCCGGCTAGAACCAATCCCTGGGCCTTGAGAGCGTTAGTCGAGTCGATTAGTCCAATTTCGTCCATATTGCTACAAACTACTACTAAATTTACGATGCCTCTGTATCCTGCACTGGTCACTTTTTTCGTTGCGAGCATTTATGACATTGTGAAAGACATCTACGTGAACGTGAACTGAACACGCTCCGAGTTTCTCTTTCTTTAGCGTTGCTGATTCGAATCGATTTCCCTTTCTTCCAGGGGACACTGTGTGGCTGACATCATATCAGAACTACCAGGAAGTTCTGTTCATGGGTGAAATGGGAAAAAAGAATATTAAATGGTCGAAGGTAGAGTAGTGGCAAGTAGCGCACTATCACACATGCATGGCTGGGGGATCAAATCCCGATCATATCGCTCGGACCAACCGAGCCTTCCATCCCTCCATGGTCGGTTTATAAATATCGAACTGGTCTGGAATGATAAAAACATATGTACACCGCCTGACAACCACAAGATCTTTGGGATTTTTCTAATAACCGTATAGGAAGCTATTAAACGATATAGAGAAGAAGATTGATTCAGAGACAAACCAGGAAAGATAGGAAGGTAGAATGTTTCTGAAGATAAAGGATAAAGGATAAAGTTTTCGGCGTTGATCAATCCCGTCTGAGGGATGCGCCCCGCACTCGACTTCCATTCAGAATCGTAGTGGCGTAATGAGTGCGTATGTGGCCTATACAATGACTTGCGGTGGCCAGCCGATGTACAAGTCAGTGCTTTTATCCTCCCAGACGAGTCTGGTACCAATTCACCGACCCCGGAGGAATGGAAGGCTTGGTTGGCCTGGGCGGGCATCGATCCGGGATTCGAACCCCTGACCGTGCGTGTGATATAGTGCGCCACTTGCCACTACACCACCTCCGCCATTTCTGAAGATAGGACTATTAAAATGGTCCGTCTGCCAATTGGTCGGGATCCTGGGTGAGCCATCAAAAGGAAGTCAACGGGCACGGTTTACAGGAGCTAACGCGATGGAAGAATGTCATGCAGAAGCCTCACTACCATTCCTATCGTATGCTCCAATCCCGATCTCAACAGACTCTGCAGGGCCAAAAAATGCTGAAAGTCGCAGACCCACTTAATGACAAGCAACCCTTCGTCCTTTTCTCTGGCCAGAAATTTTTTTAAAATAAAACCATCCCTCAACAACCAAAACGTTCGCGTTCCGGAAAGAAACATCCAGCATGTAATATCTCACAAAAAGGTCGCTATCAAAACAGTAAGATGATGTTTTTCGAGGAAATCACTGGCAAGGGTAAGCCGCTCGTGGTTTCTTCGGTGCAGGCGTGAAAATTGACCAAGACCAGTACTCAATCGGCGTACTAATGGAAGTAAATAAAACATTGATCCGAATACGTTTTCTGAAACACTCATAGTCCTTCCAGCAGGACGCTACTCCAGCCCACAGAACCAAGCTTGCCCGCGAGTGGTGCCGACGACAGCTGCCCGACTTCATTGGTGAAGAGGAATGGTTATCCTATTTTCCAGAACTTGACTCACTTGAATCCCACAAATGGTCCCTGATTAAAAGAGGACCTGTCGAGTTCGCAGTCCCAGTTTGGAGTCCTAGAATGCAAAAGCTGGAGGACGGCTGGGAAGAAATGGAGGAGGATACCTGCGTGCCACATGCGATCAAGTCAAAAGCAAACTTTGACTTCTATTCGCGCTCACGGCGGATATTTTGAAATGCGACTTTAGCATGTTGTAGCACACAGTGTTAGCTAGCGTGCATAGAAATTCCATGGTCTTTCGCAGTTGAGAAGTTTCAAATATATTGCTATAAATCGGCGCAAATAATTTTGGGACACCCTGTATAAGCTGCATACGCATTCAACCACTAAGATTCTGAATGTAAGTCGCATGTGGGGCGCATCCCGAAACTAGATTGATTGGAATGAAAGACTTATATCCATGCCCTGTGGCCTTACAAAAATTAAGGTTCTACCCCTTGGAACAGCAATGGTTGAAAGAATATAGCCAGCAGCACCGCTATAGCTCTTTTTCGATAAAGAGAGTGGATTAGTAGAGAGTTCTAGTTGGATTCTTTCCAAACCGTGCGAGCCTTTTATCCCTTCAAAGCCGAAAATAAAGTAAAGAGCTCATCAATATGGGCAAAAAGACCGATTGTATACCGAGTGTGTTCCTGAGATCGTTGTAATAGTGGATATGATGTGTAGCCTCTACGATTCGGGATGAAGGGTCAATGCATGGCTCATTCTGAGGTATTGGTCAGCACATAGAGCATTATCCGTTATTATTGCGTTATCAGGACATACTTACCGTATTCTATCTGCCCTACAGTATCCTACCCAACGAATCTTACTGATCATTGTTAATATCCCATAGGAGAGGAGAAACAATCACATGAGGGGACACGACACATTGAACGGTTGACTTTCTTCGGATCAAAGGGCTAGAACCACGATTTTCAGACCCTCCCTTTACCTCAATGAGATTCGGAAGGCTGTCAAGTGACTGCAGTAAGGTGATCCGCGCGAACACACTTGAATGGTTTTTTTCCGTACTGTTGAGCTATTTGCGGCGAGTGTTCACTTCAAGTCCCATCGAATTCCACTTTCTGTAAAGCGCACTTGGAAATCAGCTTGTTCGTAATGATGGAATATAGACTATTGACCGATTTTTTCAAGTGCTTACTATCTGAGTCCCTACTTCAGACTTTTCTTCCGTCTAATCTTCCTAATCCTCAATTAACATCTTCATAGGGAAAAAGGTATTCAGTATTGATCACCTGAAAGGTTCACCGTAACACTTTTTCATCGTAGTCGGGATTGAACTGCCTCCGCATTAGCCAAGGATAATGACCTTTCCGTCAAAGGAAGTCTTTTGATATCTTTCTTTGCAGCGAGAGCCAGCACCATAGGAAACCGTTCCAACGTCCAAGCCATTTGCATGCGCACCCTCTAATTAAGTAAGATTTACTGCGATTCAACATCTCGATGTGGCCGAAATATTGCACAGGTATAGTCCGGGGATCCGATCCGGGATTGATACTCACCCAGGCCAACGAAGCATTCCATTCTTTCGAGGTTGATCAGTCGGTATCAGGCTTGGCTGGGAAGCCAAAGCACCGTCCTGTACATCGGCTGGCTCACAGGCTTTTGATAGACTACGTACGCATTCAAACGTTAGTGCGATTCTGAAGGAAAGTCGAATGCAGGGCGCATGCCAGAAACGAGATTGATTAACGCCCAAGACTTTTTCTTTTGAATGTTCTGCAAGGCACATCATAGATACGTAAAAACGAATAGTTTGATCGATCAGCGTCAGTATGTTTTTCGGTGGGGAAGCCCAGTGGATATGGGTGGGATTCGAACCAACCGATCGGACTGGTGGCAGTAGCGCTTCGACTTAAACTATAAGGTGAAAATTAGGACCTTTTGATGGGATAAGGACGCCCTTTCCAACCATTTCACCTTTTCGAGAGGCCGTTTGAACATCTAATCCTGATCTAGGTGGATTTGAGAAGCCTAGTTCATAATCACATACCTAATCAGCGTTAAAAGAACTGCATAGGAATCGGCCTAAGTTGAAATTTTCCGTTTCAAGGGCCTTATAAGTATTCGTCGAGTAGTGTCAAATGGGATATATCAACAACGTCGATTCGGAATCGTACCACGGGAACGGAGTATTGTCAGCTCCAAAAATCATTTATCGTTTGGGCCCTTTTGGGAATCCAAAAAAATCCGATACTAGCTGAAATATCCCTGGTTACAGTTACTGCTTTTTTCTCGACATCGATGATTATTTTGAATACCATCATCGAAGGGACAATTTGTTTGTTCCGTTTACTCCAAATGCCGTCAAGCTTATATTTCTTCAAAAACCCCACCCATTTCGATGGTCACGCCCAGCGGCATTGGACACTATCTACATAAACAAGCTGCAACTAGAATTGGCAAAACTTTAAATAACATCAAGCTTACATCCAACTATCAGCGCGATGAATTAGCATAGGTGATGAAGCGAAAGATAACTCGTCCAAACACCCGGTTCTCTGTGATAATCAGGCATAAAATACTTTAAATCAATCGCCACGAGGGACTTTTTTTATTTCTGCATTTTTTAACTTTTATTTTTGAATGTTATTTGTTTGCTACCATTATTGATTCAGAAAATGGGGTCTGACCCATGTGAATGCAGTGAAAAGGTCGTGGAAAGTAGTGGGAAGTGAAGTCTGCCCATTCCCATGCGTCAAAAACAGGATCCTGGATTTAACCTCGTTCGAGTCGATCGGAATTTCTTCTTCCTTGACGTGGGCCATGAATTTGAAGTACTTAACCATGACTTTTTCCAATGAGCCATCAATTTCCGTCTGTAGATGATTCATTAAGATAAGCCAATAATACGTTCAGGCTTGACCACCCCGCTTTGCAAACGCTCGCATCGCATTCTTTCAATCTCATTTACTTTTCAATTTTGATCAGAAATTTCTGTGGTTCTGGTTCAACTGTTACAAACCTAATCTGAAAGTTCCTGATTTTTTTTGGATTCGAAACTGATACTGTTCTTGAAAAGGGCAATCCACTTGAGGCAGCTGCTGAGTGTGATATGAATTATTTTGATGGCTGTGCAAGGTAAAACATAGGGAAGGATGAAAGAATGACAAAATCATGACGCGGTTCATTGGGATTGGTCAAGCGCTCCATGGTTCGGTTTTCGAGACCGTTTATCTACTTAATTTAGCGGCGGGTTAAGATGACTGAACCGGTTTCCAGTCGGCTGACCACAAGGCGAATTATGGACGAGTGATTGTTTTTGATTTTTGAGCGGGGGACGCTCGTCAAAATAATCAAGGACAAGCTAGAAAGGAAATGAGAAGCCGGCAGAGGAAAGGCAAATAGGGACCTGGTGGAGGGGCAGGTGGATAAAAATATAGCCATTCAAAATAATGAAAATATGACCGATCAGCGGTCGGTCAATGTGTAACCTTGGGTATAATAATATCTCCCACACCCGATGGATTGGGAACAGGAGCATTCCTCCGGGTACAATGTGAACAGATTGCTCGTGTAAAGTGTAAAAACGAATCTAATTAGAACCAGCCATATGACAGTTCTGGGAGGTTGTTTGAGATTACTACGACGGAAGTTGCATAGAAGAGGGATTTGGACGGACGTGGACGTTGTTATTCTTTGTTATGTTATGGTACTGTTGCTCTTTCTGGTCAGCTAAAACAGTTAACAACAAGGCTGCTCCACTGTGAAAGGCGCGATCTCTACGAAGCCTTTAAAACACGGCCACTTTTGGGTGAGACGTACAATAAAAGGCATTTTTGCAATTTTTCAACCTGACAGTGTCACCTATTACATATTGGGTGACATTATTCCTGGAGGAACCACTAAAACCATTACCATCGTGAACTATGCCTTTAAGATTGAGCAATGAAGTATGGCGCCATTGCAATGCGCATTATTTGAACCCTGATTTTAGCTCGAGCCAAAACCCTACAGGGCCTCCTCAGAAAGCAGGAGCAGAAAAGAGTGTCGTACATAAATTATAGCAGCAAGGTCGTATTTGAAAAACACTATCGTTCTTGTTGAGCACTTATCACTTGGCGTTTTTAAAAATGGTCAGTACTGCCAAAATCTTCCATCCTCGTGGAATAAGAATGAGTGAATCAAAGCTGGTTTGGGAGGACGACAATAATGTTATGAGATTCCTTGCCAATTTCTGACCTCACTCTAATACTTCTACGATTTTATTCAAATATTAGATACGTGGCACATCCCAAGTCAGGGCCAATTATCGTCATAGGTTTGCTACAGTAACGGTTTAGCTACGTTACCACAGTGATGGGATGAATATATAACTTGAAACTAGTGCAGCCACTTGAATGACCGCGAAGAATCCATAAAAAGTAGCAATACGGGAGAGTCAGTTTTTACGGAGATTTCACTTTTCGGTATTCATCTGAATTAATGGGTTCCATGTAAAAACAACGTTTTAAACAGCCCGATAAAACACTCCTTACCCGAAAACGGACTTAAACTTGTGGGTATAAGATTGTTGTAAAAGGGGGATAGAGAGCGGGCGAATGCGAATAACAAACCAAGAGTTGATTAACGACCTAAGCGCCAGCGGTATTACTCATCAACAAAGGGTTGAAGCGGATTGGAGCGACTAGGACGACATAAGGTGAAATGTTTGCATTTCCCGTGTCGATAAAGTCATAAAATCTGGGAGCGCTCATCAACCCTGTCCGGGGAATGCGCCTACACATTCGACTTCCATTCAGAATCGTAGGGGGGCATTTAATGCGTATGCGGCCTATAGAATGGCTTGAGTTGGCCAGCCAATATACAGGGTCAGTGCTCTTATCCTCCAAGATGAGTCTGGTACCAATTAAGCGACCCTGAAGCGATGAAAGTTTTGGTTGGCCTAGGCGGGTATCGATTCGACATTCGAACCCGTGACCACACGTGTGAGATAGTGCGCCTTTTACCACCACACCACTCACTACGCGATAACAAGCGAGAGAGGACGTTAGTAAGCGACAGAAAGTGACATGATATGATAAGGACAGCCGCAACAAGCGATGATTTGAAATAACGCGCGATCAATTAAAATCGGAAAATAGTAGGTGATAGATAGTGATACCAAGTAATAACCAGTTGTAGCACGCCTGAGTGTGGAGGACGAAACTGTTAAGGTAAACAGTGAACGACTATGGAAGAGTCTAGATTACTACCTGATATGAACTACGTAAAAAAGGCTACCATGAAGAAAATTGTGTACGAAATCTGATATTAGGTGATAATCAAAGACCATTGGCAATAGTAAGGAACAGTAAGCGGGAATGCCGTCATCTAAAAATGAAAAAAACGGCAACGAGCTAATGTAATGTGCTTCTTGGTATTTCGGTACAGGCTCATCTTGTACAATTGATGGATACTCACAATTTCTCGATGCTTCATCAAAACTACAGCGATATTCTCCTCGTCGGGAAGAACCTCATTGTCACAGAGAAACGATTTATATTCTAGCCTTACGACTTTTTTTAAGTGCCTTCCGACTCAGACAACGCTTCTAGTGTTTTGGGAGGCGTTTTTCCGCTTCCGTCAAGAAGCACCTTCCATTGTGTACGTAATCGACCTGCTTGATGAGCTCTGCCTCATTAGAGTGTCATTACGCTTTGCCTATCGCTACGTATGTACACTACGATCTGCTTATCGTTTTGGCTACCGGCACGAAACCGAACCTCCTCTTTCACTATAGCCGTCTCACAAAAGCTCACTACCGCTCTTATAATCCAGTATTTGAATATTCTGCACACCGTCCTTATATCGTTCTCTATCGTCTTTTATGGGGGTGAGGTGGTGTAATGGCAAGTGGCCACCATCACAAGCATGGTCAGGAAGAATTCCGGATCGGGATCCGCCTAGACCAATCAAGCCTTCCATCCCTCTCGGTCATTTAATTGGTACCAGACGCGTTTTGAAGGGTGCAAGTACTGACATTGAACATTGGATGACCACCGCAGATCTTTGTGTAACTCACATAGGCCGTTACGATTCTGAATGAAAATCGGATACGGAGCGCATCCCAAGAAGGGATTGATCAGCGTCGAAATTTTTATTATCACGTATCATTGTCGCGACATATGGCAGATTAGGCAAATGCAGTATTTCAAGAGGAGAGACAACGACTTTACCATAACGAATCTCAATCACACCATACATCGAACTTGGATTCGTTCAAAAAATCGTAGAGACATTCGAATGTCCTATCTGCGGAGACTAAGGGACAACTTATCAGTGTAAATGGCTATGACCCAATCAATCGATCCAACGACGTCGTTGTAAAGCTGAGCACCTGGCTCAATTCGTAACTATTTCAGAACTTTTTTTTAGGCCTCTGAGATCCCGTGGCCCACTCACTTTGATGGCGTATTGACGCTATTTCTTGATTATTTTTTTACCACACTGAGAGGGTCAAGGCGTGGTATTGGAAAGGAGTTCGATGGAGATATTTTTATAATTTCTGAAACGCACCATGAAATAAATATCAGAACAAATAAACAATCAAATAAGTGCCCCATTTTAGCAATATGGAGTTCGTGAGTTAGACAATATGTATGTATAAAGGTTTTCCTTTTGAAATTCCGAAAAAAAAAGTCTAGAGTCTTAGATGAAGTCTTCTGGCGTTAATTAATCCCGTCTGAGGGATGCGCCCCGCACTCGACTTCCATTCAGAATCTTAGTGGCGTAATGAGTGCGTATGTGGCCTATACAATGACTTGTGGTGACCAGCCTATTTACAAATCAGCGCATTTATCCGCCCAAACGAGTCTGGTACTGACAAGTCTGGTACTGGTACAGTTCGGAGGGATGGAAGGCTTCGTTGGTCCACGCGGAAACCGATCCGAGATTCGAACCCGTGAATAAGCGTGTGAAGCGCGCCACGTGGCACTACACCACCTCCGCCTGTTGAGATACCGATAAGTGATGAAAAATTTGTCAGTTTGGTTATATGCGTAGTCGCTGGACTTTGAAAAAAGCTAAAAGTAGGGGTAAAAGTACTGGCACACGCTGTCACTGAGTTCGAATCTTAGGCGTTTCCTATGAACTTATTATATCATAGCTTTTTGGGTCAGAAACACTTCTTTCAGCACAAACTATTCCTTGAGAAACCACTGGAAATGCTTACCTTGATCCTTTGTATCTCCGTAAAATTTTGAGGAGCTATATGGGTTCTGTGACCACTAGCCAAGTTCATAGAAATGCATGGACACCTCTATTCCAGTCTTCATCAAAAGAACGACAAAATTCAGCTGTCGCTTCTGAAATTGCATTGTAAAAATTTTCAAAGGCTACTTCAAGAGAAATCTGGAACTGGGACTTCTTATTGACGAGTTTATGACTATGAAAAGATAAAGGGTAAAGTTCTTAATGTTTATTAAACCAGCGGCTGGGGTGGGACGCGCCGCGCATTCGGCTTCTATTCGGAAACGTAGCAGCATATTGAATGCGTACAAGGTCTACACAATGACTTGCGGTGGACAGCCGATGTACAAGTCGGAGGTTTTACCCTTCCAGACGAGCCTGATATCAATTAAATTATCCGGAAAGAATAGAAGACTTTGTTGGTATGCAGGAATCAATCCGAAATTTGATCCCCAGACCTAGCACATGTGAAATTGCGCCACTTGCCATTATACCATTCACATTCCTTATGATTGCAATATCTAACGACTTTTTCTCATTTTTTGTCACCTTTATTCTTCTTTTACTCTACAATCCGTGTGGTGAGACCTTCATAAATGATATTACTCTGCCACACATTTGTCTTCTACGACCCCTCCCCGGTATCCAAATTATACGTCAAACTTTGGAAGACTTTTCATCAAATTTCATAGTTTTATGGTTTCCCTCCTTGAGCACCCTACAGTTGATAAGCAAAATATCAAATTAATGGTAATCCGAAAACTTTTGAATAAAAAAAAGTAGATGGCATTACAATAAATAGTCGAAATCTGTTGAAAATGGCAGAAGTTTTAATTTGCTCCAGATTCCCCGTACCTTTCTATCCCGTGCTTTTATACTCCCAGACGAGTCCGGTACCAATCAGCCGGCCCCGGAGGATGGCAGGCTTCGTTGGCCTATGTAGGCCGACATAGAAATCGTTTAGCGTGGATATGACAATGGGCATTATCGTGCGTTATCCAACACCTTTTATGAAAAATGACGAAACAAATCCCACTGAGAAGATACCGGTCGCATCTATTTCATGAGCACAAAACTCACTGAAATTGCTTATTCGGACATTCGTAGAGGAGGAGCGCTTCACTAAGCTCACGCACTCTTCAACCAAAATCGGTGCTATCAACAACACGGTGTCGGTGTCGTTCCCGAGATTTCCCATGCAAGGTGCGGGCCGAATTTTCGTCTTGGATGAGTGGCTTTCCTGTTCGCCGGACCTCATATTGCTATTTCTCTGTACAGAGCATTATCGGGTCTAAGGCATGCACCAAGTCTCACTCCATCACGAATAATTGAAGACAACCATGCAAAAAGTTGGGAACGAGTTGGACATCGACTACCTCCACTCTGCGATCGACGCAGTTCTCGACGGTTTTTGAGTCTGTGTCGAAGCAGGTGGAGATTCATACAAAGCGGGGTAGCGCCTCTTGCTCAATAATTTCTGGAGAGCAAAACTCCACCTCAGTGGTAAAATTATCACTAGCGAGAGGCTTTTTTGGTCACCATTTGTAAGAAGATAAAGGGTAAAGCCTCTAGACGTAAATGAATCCCGTCGAGGGATGTGCCCATGTACAAGCCAGGGCATTTAACCTCCCAGACGAGTCTTGCACCGATTACGCGGTCCCGGAAGGATGGAAAGCTTGATAAGCGGCCGGTTATCCATCTGGAATTCGAACCCGTAACCATGTGTGTGTGTGATAGTGCGTCACTTGCCACTGCACTACTTCCGCCCTATCTATCTATAGTAAATAAATAACCGGCACATACTTTGTTTTTTCTTCCAATCCCAGCAACGTTTACTCGAAACATTTACTTTCTTTTCATAATTTGGCCGTTTTTATATTTGAATGGGAGCCTTTCTTCAGCAAGCACTATGTATAGGAAGTCACTGGCTTCACTCAGTTTGTTATATATAAATTTTAATATGTTATTTACATCTGTGCATGGTCGAATGCTTTGGGATGCCCGCCTAGACCAACCAAGCCTTTCATCCCTCCAGGGTCGGGTAATTGGTACCAGACTCATCTGGGAGGATAAAAGCACTGACTTGTACATCGGCTGGCCACCGCAAGTCATTGTATAGGCCACGAACGCACTCATTACGCCACTACGATTCTGAATGGAAGTCGAGTGCGGGGCGTATCGCTTATACGGTAATATATGATTTATATGATTGATTAAATCGATGATCTAATGTTTCGACGTAGTCGTCATCTTCGGAGGGCACAGTTCCACCGTCAAAGACACAGCTTTGTGAGATCGTGCCCTGGAACGAACCTGCGACAACCAAGGATAGCCAGGGTCCAAAAACCTGCTAAGCCGACGTACACACCAAAGCGGACAACTTACTAACGTCCTTTCCCTTCTCATGGCATTGTAGAGGCTGTAGAGATTACGCCATTCGCTCCTGTACGCACATGTTGTGCGCGAACAGCTTACTGTAGCGGCTAGCGGCTGTACGCAATGGCACACACATTTGGACAGCTCGTCCAAATACCCCTCTCGTGCAACTTTGTCGTTACATTTTCGTCCTACCCCTGATTTTACTATTCTGGATCATTCCGGATTATCACTTCCACTATTCGTCTGAAGTGAGATACCTCGAAATTATCGTGAATCGTGCCCTTAACGGTTATCAGATTGAAGTCGTTCCGATTTGAACGGGACTTTTTCAGAAAGGATTTTTTGCCATTCTACTGCTGTTTAGAAGTCTCTCAAACTTCACAGATTCATATTTCATCCCGTTTCGTGCACATCCAAAGGCTAATACCGTTCACTGAATGTTCTTGAATGATGAGGTGGTGTAGCAGAAAACTGCAAGAATCCGGAATGTTCAAGAAAAACTACCAGCGCACGTCTTAGCAAGCCTGAAGTCATCAACGGTATGTGATTAATGGCCAGACAGATTCCTTTATCCGGAGACGCCTAATAAATCTACTGGGTCTCTTAGATATTCCACGGGTTTTCCCTAGAAATATGAGGACATTGTAGATCGGCAACTGCTTTGAAACTTACTAGACTGGATGGTAGTTAATAATCCCATGGAATGGGAGAAAAGTTAGATAGACATCCATAATTACGAGTAGTCGATCGGTCTGCTATTGAGACTGCTATAAGAGCTCTATTCTCGTTCCCGCCATTGTCTTTCCAACCGTTCATTCCTACCGGCCATACTTTCGCCCTAAGCCTATTCGCTTTGTTTCGAGCCTTCCCACTAATTCAAAAGCACAGTTCACGATAAAAATGGTTCCTGAGATACCCCTATTTAACGAATTTAAAGCCCCCTCGTATACCCTATCTGTCGCTATCAGGTCGGAAAACGGCTTAATTAGGGCGTTATAAAGGCTCAAAGCTTGGCCCGGTGTATCCTCGGACGAATTACACCGGCACTGTAGGGGCTGTACCGATCACAAGGGAACTCATGTAGAAAGTTCAAACAACTTGCCATGACCCATAGCGACAGTGAAAGACAGTTCTGAACAAGTGAAAGACAGTTCTGGACAGTTCTGGCTCGATGTAGTCAGCTCTTTGCGCAAATGCAATAACTGAAATCTCGTCCTAATACCCCTTTTATGTTATTTCCGTCATGGTAATCTCGACCAACCTCTATTTTCCCTACTTTTGCTGGCCATATTTTTCTCGAGATCAAGCAAGTTCTCTCGCTTCCTTCAGTACCGATGAACAACTTCCAGCCTATACTTCCGCTTTTCGAATCGAAACAAGTACCTCAAAACTATCGGGAACTGGGCCTTTAACATTTTTTAGGCGAGCAAATCGTACTAAATTGCGATGTGTATAACTGAAGCATGTTTCCCTTCCTCCGACCCTATTTGACTGCAAAGCTAATATCCACATAACTAAGGGGAAGGTGTGTGTTTGTGTTGACAGTGGACTTCACTGAAAGCAAAGTTAGGGACGTCTGCACTTATTCGCACATTATGTGCGTTTTTCTCTTCTACTATGTCCGCATTAGCGCTCGTACACTTTGGACATGGCAAAAAGGAGGTTCCAGAAGGACTGTCATCCGTATTCTCACTTGGTTTTGAGTTTAAGCTCTTTGGGATATCTGGAACATGATCGGATTGCAGTGACTAGTGGTTAATACTCAAAATATACCCATGCTATAGATATTGTAATTCCGCATGATTAGATCCAGTAGGAAAGGAGTTACGACTGAAAATACGAATGAAAAAGCATTCTGCCGAAGACTTTCGAGCGATACTGTATATGCTTGTGGTACTAGGAACCTCTTGTGCTTTCACTAGCCGAATAGCATCTGGGATCAAACCTGGCCAGCTTGATTGCACATAGTCTCGTCGCCCAAGATACACTAGACCCATTAGGATACTACGATTCTGGAATGAAGAATCATGGAGTGCGCATTGCCTAGCACTAGTAGTTCCCACTTTTTTTAGTAAGCCGGGGGACCAATCTCGTCGACGAAAGCTTGTTGTAGAGACGATCTTGGTCAATAAGCAATCAAGGTGCATAACCGGATGGTCACATAGGTTGTCTTACTCGAGCTCAAGTTAACTTCATACCGTACCTTCCCTAGGTCTACTTACCCCGAATGACGTGAGGGGCTAAGGCGATGTTTGTCGAGCTGTGCACTATTACACGCATGTTCTGTAGATCCAATTTTGAATCATTTCCGCCTGATCTAACCAAATTTTCCATCCTCCACGGTCGGTCAATCGGTACCGGATTCATCTGGGAGGGTGAAAACAGTGCTTGTATATTGATTGGCCTCCGCAAGCCATTGTATAGGTCGCGTAGGCACTAAAATGCCACTCCGATTTTAAGGGGGAGTCGATAGCGGAGCGCATCCCAAATTGGGTTCCATTAACGTCAAAAGACTTCGTTCTTTATCCTCCACCAAGTTACGTACCCCACGCTACTTTTACGCATCCCGACCACATTCACTGCGGAATACCCTACCAGTATGCTAACTAACCCTGTCAGAGAATGCTGGGGAAAAGAGCGCATGGCGGGAAGGCAAAGCGAAATAAAACCTTTTCCGAGATAAACTTCTGATCAAATTTCTTTCGAAGTCCTACAACTTCATAAGTTCTCCTCCTACTACCTCAGTAGAAAAGCGCTGATCTGGAAAAAGTTGCTCTCCATCCTCCTACACCCTCCCTACACTTATCCAGTCCTCAAGGTACTGAAATTCATTCGTCAAATTACTGTTAAAATAAAAATCAATGATAAAGCATGTAACACTGCTGGATAGGCTTGAGAATGCGCCACGCAACAGAGTTCCATCCTAAATATTAGACACATCTGGCCGTGACATTGCGAAGGGTGGACCCCTAGACACTGAGCAACCTCCTACAGCTGCATCAAAACCTATCAAAGCTTATCAAAATATTGAAATTTATAATAAATCTAACCCTCCATAATCTTTTATTTTAATAAATTTTATAGTAATACTCCCATATCATCGCAGAGCCCCATATCTGCGGTCAATCCACCATTGGGTTCAGAACTTTTTCGGCCATCAAACTCTCTTATGTATGTAATAGCCCTAAAAATATCAATGTGCATGGTAAACAACAAATTAATAAATAAAAACAACAACAAATACGAGAACACGACACCGATTCTCCACTTTTTCCCCTGCTTCCCCGTTATCTCCTGGCGACTCCCAATGCTTCTTTCGTTATCTATACATCTCTAGACGTACTATCTAGCCGTACATCTATGAAGCGGCTTCTACACACGCCAGAATTTTTTTTATGGGGATATTGCCTCCTCGCATCATCGATTTGTAGCTATCTATAGCTATAATCGAATCCGTGGCATGGATTAGTGGGCTTATCGTAGCAGAACAAGAACTAAAAGGTTCAATCGTAACCATCTGCAAAAATCTTTGAATGCCAGCGGAACAGGTTGTTTGCAGGTGGCCCTGTGAGGTGGTCTATTCATCACGAATTCCCTAATATCCTTTACGAAAACACTACAAATCGATATCTAAGTATAGGTGTGAGCCTTTCATACATCCAATCAAAAATTGATGATGTACAACGTACATGGCGCAAACCGAGAATCAATCAACATTAGCTGTTCGATCGTGATAGGACTTTCGAATAAGCTATAGAAAAATCATGCAAAGCCTCGTAATCGCGACTAAGGTGGGCGTGGCATGCAGCGGTAGGCGTGGCTCCACTTGACATCATAACATTGCAGTTCTCCATTTATCTCATGACACATCCAATCGTTGAATTAAGTCAATTACATGAGCAAACAAAAATTAATGGATATTTGGAAGTTCGATGATTGTTTAAAATCGACTTGATGCCCTTAGAGAAAATGAATTGCACTAATTCTCGGACCGCATTTGAGATTCGCTGGGCGTGACGTCCCTCATGGGGCGTGACTTCCCACTACGGTATTCATGCCATGCAATCGAATTCGTCTCTTCTACACCAATAATAACAAAAATCGCATAATCAATTAACAGAATAACTCGAAATTCGATATAAGTGTTTAATTGGCAAATCTATAATCCATATTGCCATTTGCTGGCAACTTTAAAGAGCAAGATGTGCAGACTAATCAAACTTGGATAAGCCATGCTTAAGTTTTCCAGCCACAATCGTGAAGTGAACGTAGATGTTTTGCCCTTCCCCGGTATAGTTTTGAATTAAACTTAAGGTTATAATCTGTAACTGTGGAGTACAGAAAAATTAATGACGTTATTTGCTTGTGGGCGGGATCGTCAAGGTGGGCGGGTATTATACAATCACATTGCCCGCTTTATGAGGAATGATGTGATTGTACAGCCAAATCGAGTTTTTCCATTGGTTTGCAGCATTAGGTGTGACTGCAATGATCCATCGTAACGCGCCATGCTTGTACATTTTTCTCCTACATTGGACATGATGGATAGTGGCCAAATGAAAGTTGAAAAGACAATAAGAACTTTGAGAGGAACTAATCTATCAACAAGTCTATTTTCGGTGATCAAATTCACTTTTTTATCAAGAATCTTCCCAAAGAACTTTCAGGCAACAGCCCTTATATCAGCCAAAGGATCTCATTGTTTTCGGTCTCATTACTTGAACATAAAATAAAAAAAAACTGCTAACAGCACTACTGAAACTCATGTCCTTATCATAATTTCTTATTTTTTACTGCATCCAATAGTAATAATTTGTAATAATTAATAGTCAATGTGATATTACATGATAGCTTGATAAATAGCCTTGCTGGTCGGTATGGCTTTGTGCCAAATTCCTTTCCCACCTGTTCATTAGGTGGACTGATAATCGAAACAATTGACATAATCGTTGTGACACTTCCTGCTAGAAATCATCCCCGAACCGGACATTCTCGGGGTACACTTCCAAAAAGGGATCATTTTGCACACCTGGCACACCAGTTTGGTTTAACTGCCCATTCACTCTGTTGGATACCAACGGGATCTGTCGTTTGTCAAACGTTCTGACAACGATGGTTTTGCGTGAATAGGGCTATTAAATCTAATTATGCTTTCCTGAGAAATCCGTCCGCTCCGCATACACCCACTGACTCGGGTTCTTTGATGACTTGCTAGGCAAAACCAGCTACAGATTGGGGATCACCGGTCATCGTCCCAAGTAGCCTTTCAAGCGGCTTTTCTAATTTCTTAAGATGACTGTGATTCCAAATCTTCAGCAAGGGATCGAAAACCAAGAAAATCCAACCGCATTCGAATGATTCCCTCCCACACAAACGGCCTGAGACCCGCGCCAGGGTCATAAAAGCTACTTATCAAAGCTCCCTGTACCGCCTCTGCTCCCTCTGACTATCGAAGATCAAGAAAACTGAACGAGAACAGAAGGATATGCTCCCACAGGGACAGCCTGAGATCTAGGACCAGACTATAAAACTGAATTCTTATTCCTTCTGGGTACTTATCATAGGTGCCAATGCCGCCTCTGGTGTTTTGCCGTGTTTCTTAGGTGGTCAGAGTTTTTGTAGTCGACGTTGTCGATCCCAAAGGGATGCAATCCAGTTTTCAGAGTACCCGCTTGGCGAGTTCGAATCCATGCGTTAGCAGCTGCCGTCTGTAGGTGGGTGTAACGTGTACGCATTACGTGGCCGACATTCACGTACGTAATCCTCCTCACAATGCCTTTGTGGTCATCATCCTTATTCTTTCCTCTCTTCAACTCATTGGCTCTACATATCATATACCGGTTCTATCAGTAAACGAAAGGGCCCAATGGTACGATATTTACTGGGTCCTACCGGTTTCGGTCAATACCGTACCACAGGCTCATGTTGATCTCTTAACAGTGCTATTACTCTCGTACAACAGCGCTATCTCTTCAATTCCACGGTGCGCTGATTATGTCCGTTTGTGGCCAGTATGACCTCCTTAGAATTCCTTTGTGGTCCTTCTCTATACTGGTACTGCATTTACAATTGCTCTATCACAGTTGTTAGTCTGGGACTCGACGTGGGCGGAGTTCCCAAGACGGAGTTATACCCTATGATCACCCAATTTCACCAACGTAAATAACAGCCTGTCGGAAGCGCCTTGGCATCTATATTTCTGCTTCTTCTATGAAGCGAATACTATTTACAGCAGATTTATGCACTACAATACCTTCCTAATGATCGAAGCAGGCCTCAAATCAGGGATGGTTGCTTGCGTCTATCTAGGTTTTATACTGCTGACCTTTATTTTCGGAGAGGATTACGCGAAATTTCATATCTTCTACGCTAATAGATGGATAAAGTCTTCCACCGTTGACCAATCACGTGGGAGAAATGCGCCCCGCACTCGACTTCCATTCAGAATCGTGGTGACGTATTGAATGTGTGTGGCCTATACGATGACTTTTATATTCTCTGACGATTCTGGTACCAATTTACCGACTCCGGAGGCATGGAAGGCTTGGCTGACCTAGACGAATACGCGACTCGAACACGTGACCATCCGTGTGTGATGGTCCGCCACTTGCCACTGCATCACGTTCGCCCTTCTACGCTAGTATAAAACAAAATCTGTACATATCTCTACTGGTTGCAGCTTTGCTTAATATATTTATTTGTGGGTTTGAAAGCCGCGGTGGGAGGGACTCGCGTGTAGGGCGTGGTTCCCCACGCATACCCTAGTTTGTGATTCGATGAACATACTCAAAGATGAGACAACGATTTTTCGCATTACTTACACAGAACGATTTTATAAATTCCGCTCTCATATTCATACTGAGCGCCATGCACTCTTTCTTCTGGAAATTGTAGAGATGAAAGGATTACTGTCCGACCTTTTTATTCGAAGTAGCCTTCCTTAATACCCTCCATGCGCCCATCAATCTCTACGGTAATGGTGTCCACGAAGGAATGGAATTTCCAGCAATACACCGGTATGGTCACGGATCAGACAACGGTGGCGTGCGATGAACGAGTCTCGACGTCGCTTGAAGGCAAAACCATGACGGCTCGTTAACAGGCGCCCCCATGGGTGGGCTTCTCCCATAAGGGGACATTTCATTGTCCGTAACGTCACGTAGAAGCGCTCGTGACTACAGAAAAACATGTCACATTACCTTAGCAAATCTCGTTGAGAATACAATAACTGTGGACACACCCACACAGCTTCTTTCGGCTTTTTACCGCTGTTTCTCACCTCCAAGCCGTAACGGCGATAACAAGACAATAAGCAAACCAGTTTTTCTAGCCACACTTCTGGACAATGTGTCATGAATCATCGAAAAAGTTGACTTTAGGTGAATCGAGGGAGTTTCACGGCTGGTTGTGCGACCACTGGAATTCGAAGCTCAAAAACAATGTGGCCAATAAACTCATTCATGTGAAAATCGCTGGTAATTGGCTTCTGATCAATTCCAGGAATTTCAAGGAAAATACCTATGTAATCTGAACCATGACCTGTAGTAAAGGCCATGACACCTCCTTCACCTTACGCACCACGCCCATTTTCTAGCCACGCGCTTTGATTGAAGTTCACAAAAAAAGCATTGGAATTCTTTCAGCATCCGAGCAACTTGACAGTGTTTTAACAGCCTACCCAACCTCAGGAATTCCGCATTCCGCTAGGAACCTCCAAGAAAGAAGCCCAAAGAAACCCAGACTTCCTTCTGGCCTACCTATCAATCCGAATCTTTTTCTGCAGTTACGGGGTTTCGACGTGACATCGTGGACAATGAGATGTCTTCTTGAGTGGAGAAGCCCACCTGTGGAGACGCCCACCCATTGATGACCCGTCATGGTTTTGCCTTCGGGCGACGACGAGACTCGTTCATCAGACGCTACCATTGTCTAATCCATGATCATACCGTTGTCATGCTGTTGAATTCCATTGCTATGTAGAGGTCCGTGAAGCAGCGAGAAGTAGACTGTCTGGTGTGGTGAATACCTACCGTTCCTATAGGGCTTTTCCGGAAACATCTTTGATTTGGCTTATTTTCATATCGTATTATCAATATTTACAATAAGCCGGGGACGTACGGTAAGGCCAAACAACTCCCTTAACAGGACCCGGGCTTGAGGGCCAAAACCCATGTCTACTTCTACGTCAGACCACATGCTCAATTAGAAGCTCTCCATTCTTCCGGACCGGAATCGATCCGGCCTCTAAATCAATTAATAGAGCTAATTCGCACTCAGATATCGCCAAGTGGACAGAACTCGAATGAGTGGGCGCATCCCAAAACGGGCTTGTTAATCGACGAGAATTTCATTGTCCTTTATCAACCATCCCTTAATTGTCGTCCTACTTATTTCCCCCCCCCCCCCCCCTGAATAATAGAGGTTCAACCCAACTGATTGAATCCAATTAATAATAACAATTAGCAATGAATTAATGATGGAAGAATCACCGAGGTTTTGAAAAATTGGGAATTCCAAACGGTCCAATCATGCTGGTATCCTGAACCAGAGACAAGTACATGGCGCATCCAAGGAATGATGCAAGATATTTTCAATTTTCATGCATCAGTAAAACCACACGTTGCTTTTGATTAAATAATCTATCAAAAGAATGAATTTGAACTTCTTTAAATCAGTCTTTTTTATACACCATGCATTTGAACTTCGCATGGAATCATAGCTGTGATTGATTACGCATTTTGATGTGCATTCATCGATTTGCAACATGATCCTTCCTACTTTCACAGTAGCTCGTTTGTTTATTGTTGCTTGTTGCTTCGAATCGATCAAAATGAGTACGACTCTTTACCGCTGGGATTCAAATGTTTCAAATGCTTCGCTGCTTAATGATAAGATGTGATATCTTGTGATAAGGTGCGATAACACAGAGAGCATTACGCAAAGAAATGGTTTGCGGAAGCCACCTAGGGGGTTATGATGCGCAATAGCAAATCAACCGCGTCCACGATGTCAAACTGAAAAAGAGTGTTTGGCGAATCTCTGTGATAGCTTGATAAGCGGTGGTCGATTTAAGGGCGGCGAATGATTTGGAGAGTACAGGACGCATTTTTTCCATGGCCTGCCTCAGCAGCAGGCTTTGATGATCTCTCAGAAAGTTCTTCCGATGCACCGCTAATTCCATTAGCCTCCGGACGATCTTGATTTGGGGCAAACTCGTTTAGAAAAAATTGCAAAATTCTGGCTGTCATATCGGATTCGAACCGAGTTCTGAGGGGGTTTGGCGATCTTTGCGATAATTAGCGATGTCATAACAAATTGAGCGCTTGGAGCCTCAATGCTGCCTTCGCAGCTGGTTCCATGGAATAGAATAGAAGACAGGTGGAACGTGAATTTAAGGAAGGCGTCCGCTCCTTCCACATCCATTCAGAATCATGGTGGTGTTTTGGAGGCGAATCAGTGTTCAAGACCCTCCCAATCGAATCTGGTAGCGCTTATCTGGCCCGAGAAGTCGGCCTGGTCAGCACCGGCACGGAATTTATCCGCCTGACCGTGCTCGCAGTAACAGATCCTCGGCACTGCACAACCCTTCGCCTCGATCGCGACCTGAAAGGTCTACGAAAGCCGTCCTGCTCCCAGTTGGATTGCAGTTGGTAATCTTCATTCATTCATCAGCCCGTATATCGTCTTTGCTTTCTTAGAAATAAGGGTCTCACCGTCTCTGAAAAGACTTTTGAATAATTTCCCCATCTTTATCCACGTCACTCTGGCTCCAATTCCACAATAATCCAGTCAATGAAATTCACTTTGATTCTTCTTCTCGTTAGCTCAAAATATCTGTATCCCAAGGTTTCCAATTTATCCCATAATGAAACATTATAAAAAAAAATTCCCAAAAGCTCGTCCAGCCAGAACGCTGATTGGACGAGTTGTTCGACACTTCTTTAAGTTTGGTACATCATCCAATTTGGCCACGTCCAAGAATACTGACAGAATGGGCTGGAACAAAGGAAAAACCTTCCCGATAATCAAACTCCACTAAGATCATTCCAGCCCTTCTCTCCTAATCAACCAGAGATGCTAAGCCGGTACCACACCATGGGAAAAAGGCACTAACAAAACCATTCCCGGTCTTCGTGATGCCTAGCGATTGTCTAAGTCGATTAGAGATTCGAACAAGGGCGGGATTATTGATGTAGGACAAGTACATGGCAAATCCTGAAGGTGTTGATTGGCATCCACCAACCACCACTTAGC
This sequence comes from Haemonchus contortus, assembly GCA_000469685.2. NCBI lineage: Eukaryota > Metazoa > Nematoda > Chromadorea > Rhabditida > Trichostrongylidae > Haemonchus > Haemonchus contortus. The sequence goes on along the minus strand of LS997562.1, from coordinate 9,550,214 downwards.
TTTTTGGTACAAAAGAAGACGCACTGCTCTTCTCAGTTAGCCTATTTAAGCATATTCATATACCACTACATGATAAATGATGGAATAATGGTTTGACGCGTTCATTTGTGCCAATGGGCGGGGTTTGTGAAAGGGGTGGTACTAGAATAGTGGGGGCCCTTTTCACAATGCATACAATGAAATCTTTGAACCATGGAAAAACACCATGCAGAAGCAATCCTATGATGGCTTATTGACCAGTTCGCACTGGATTTAGAGAAATTTGAATTCAGAAGAAATTTGAGAAGTTTAGGAAAAGGATTCGCCAAGAAGCACAGTAGGTCGGGGAGGAAGACACTAGGGTATAAGCCATGTAATCACTTAAGCAGAACGTCGCCGTTGTAATGGATTTTCATTTGTTCTGCTTTATGAATAGTCGCCATCACAGCAATCGGTCAGGACATTCTGACAGTTTGATACATCTTCTAGGGTTCCCTTTAAAAACAACAGAGTCTTATGGATACGGCTAGGTAGCCTATTCGCTTACGTCTACGGAAGGTATCAATATGATAGACTAGCGCATAGAAGTCGTTATCTTCCCCAGGAAACCACATGGGAAAGAAACAGATCTAAATGAATCACCGAATCTTGAGTGTCGCAACGTCGCCGACGACATCCGAATGAGATTGAATCGTCATAGAGATTGCGATCTTTTCACACCCTAATCTTTATGCGTAATTTAGCACAATATGACACTTTTTCCATCAACTCTCCCCTCCAGAAAAGGAGCTGTCTTTACCTTCTTAGATTTTATGGACTTCTTATCAACAGTTTACTATCGATACAACCAGTTGTAATGACATTTTGAACTACTCCCGATCGCTATGTATGTATATTGTTTACTAATCTTTTCATTGGTTTATTCCTTACCCTCATTGATAGCCTGTGGAATCAATAGTCGTATTTACGGTTCACGTGACTTTAGGAATACGCCATACACATGTTTGCTGTGCGAAATTGTCAAAAGGTTAGAGATTCACCTCAAAGACCTTGTCTGAGTGCTTTGAAAATGAAGAAAAAAATTCGGCCCTTACTAAGCCATTGGTGTACGCCGTGAATTTGATTGGCCCTTGAATTTGAAGACTTTGAATGGTTCATGGCTACACACGTGAAAAGGCCCACAGAGAAACTCGTCATAGATGAGTTACTCGTAGTGGAAAAGTGACTCCTATACATAAACCGAGTTCGATTTCGTCGACTATATCGGTAGCACTACCGAAGGATAACGCCTAAGACTTTTGCTTTCGGTTCTTTTTCGAACAGCATGCCATTCCTGGCATGCTTTATTTATAACTGCATTTATGAGAACGCTTTTGGACACCACTTATGGCTGAATCAGCCAGTGGGTGAATAGAGCAGAATTCTGCCACTGTGCCGTACATAGGCACTTCACTGTTTTCAAAGCTTACTTTTCCTCTGGTATTTTGACCGTTCTTTTTTCTTCTGAAGGGTTCTTTGAATGAAAGTTCTGTAAAAGTTTTTTCGGAAACTTTGTCTTCAGCGACTTCTAGATTTTGGGCTATTGACAGTTTGCACGTATGACCGGGAAACCGAGTTCCGCCTAGAAGCCCACACAGGATAACTTGGAGTTCCGTTTCGCAATATTCGAGAAATCGATATTAGTATAATCTGGAGGAGCAAAGCTTAGACTTGTGCTCCGGTCGGTCACCCTTAGCCATTGTAAAGGCCACATATGAACAACACTTCCAAAACCTTACTACGATTCTGAATGGAAGACGAAGGCAGGGGCATACCAAAACAGGATTGATACACCCTACAAGACTCTGCTCTTTATTCTCCAGTCGAGAATAGCAACGTTTTTGTCAAATGTTATTTATTGACGTTGAAATGCGGCCTTTGACCGCGTAGAAATTCAAAGGTCATTTCGAAAAAACATGGAGCGAAAGGGAAGAACTGATAGAAGCAGAAAAAATGCAGGAAATGTAATTAATGAATTCGCCCTATTTCGAAGAAAAACTGATTATCCTGAAAGCGAAAGTTCTCGAAACCCCTCAAGATCGTCAAAAGGGTAGGTGATTGGCGTAAAAGTCTTCACTTCAGCTTGATTACAAGATGTTCAAGGTAACGGATCTGGGTTATACCGAATTATATCGAATTTTTACAAACAGGTTGTCAGTTTTCTGCAACAACGCATAATTCTACAAATTATTTTGGAAATAATAATAAAATTAATAATTAAAAAATAAAAAATTATTATTTCTGTTATACATATCACATCATAAAGTTGCGTGAAATCTTCAAAAAAAAAAAAGATGTATATATAAGGAATTGAAGGATAAAAGTTTCTGTTATTGAGCAATCCTGCCAGTTCAGGGATACGCCAATCATTCAATTCCATCCAGAATCGTAGAGACATATCCAATGCGTACGTTGCCGATAAAGTGACTTGCAGTGGCTAGCCGATGTACGAATCAGTGCTTTAATCCTCCCAGACGAGTATGGTACCATTTAACTGTCCTCGGAAGAGTGGAAGGCTCGGTTGGGTCGGGCGGATATCGGTCCGGGATTCGAACCCGTGACCATGCCTTTGTGAAGTCCGCCAGTTGCCACTACACCACCCGAATTCAATAATCTACATCATACTACGGAATATGATTTGTTAACCTATTTGGAGATGGTCTGTGACACACCGATTCACCCTAGCTTAGGGTAAAACCCTCATCAACTAGTTTTTACTGTTTATATAGTGACATAAGGATGAGCTGTCAAATAAACGAATGAGGTCGTAATTACAGAAAAACTTGTAAGTCACCCTATCCAATCCAGAATAATTCTCAGTTCATATATATAAATAAAGCAAAAAGCTGCTATAAAAGTCAACCCATACTGGTTCCAAATGAAATAGGAGGCAAGGTCGTCATAGTCAGCCAGCTATAAGAGCATATTCACTCCTCGTCTTAATTCCCCACTCAAACATCACCTATCCACCTGTTCGGTGTCGGCTGTGCTCTGAAGGTTCTTCTTCTCTCTCACTCCCCCATAGGTAGGGTAGGTCTTGAGCGAACATTCGACTTTCGATTTTGGATTGGTTCACTTTTGTCATCTGATGAAAATGTCCTCTATCATTCAAGCCGATTCGCGTGCGTTGGAGTAAGCCACGCACTTTACTCCCCTCCTGAGTTGCAATGGCAATTTCAACCATACTGGTCCTAAATAAAATAATAGGCTTTTTTGCCCAAGAAACCAAAAAAATCCCACTTCTCGAATCTGATCTTGACTCGCTTTTCTGATACTTTTGGCCTTGTCACTGTTCTCGCGGACTATCTTTCTTTATCGACCCCTCTCACGAATCTTCTAACGCTTTCCCAAAACTTCATAATTTCCCTTCTCTAACATTTTTTCTTTGATGCTTTCCTGCAAGATTTCCGGAGATTCCCGATCTATGGGCATTTTTCTGCTTCGAACTTCAATTTCAGAAATCGGTCCATATAAGCTTCAAGGGCACAGTCCACAGTCTACAAAATAATGCTTCCCAAGATTTCCCCCCCCCCCCCTCCCTTGGGGTGATTTCAAGACCCCTCCCTGCACCATATAGGCCCATGCCAGGTCGAGAAACATTTTGGATAGGGCATAATACGGGGCCATACATTGTATCGTGTCAATGCCACACTCACAGCGGACAAGTTTCAACGACGTTGTAGATGCTGCACTATGTGCTCTTTACGCTATTGCTACAAATGAAATCTCGTAAAAATATCCCTCCCACGTCACTTTCGTCATGGTAATCTCGTACAAACTCTATGTCCTCTAGTTTCAGAAAGCCTTATTTTTCACAAATTGAGCGGATTTTCTCGCTTTCTTCACCATCGATGCACAACTTTACATCAATTCTTCCGCTTTTCAACTCAAAAAGAGCATCTCTAAGTTATCGTAAACTGTGCCTTTAACTTCAACTCCATCACACAACTATGTTGACGTGTATTGGAGCCGACATCATAGAACAGTACTGGCTGTTGTGGATAGTTTACTGTTAGTAAATAGCAACTCCTGTATCTTTGCAGCTACGATTCGTTTCGAAACTCTCAGACCTAGCTGGTATAGGGTAAAACTCGAGTCTGAGAGATTTGTAGTTTTCCACTTTTGCCGAGGATCGTTATTTTGAGGATGTAAAAAGGTCATACTAAATAATGACTCAGCAAATGTCGAGAAAAAAGGATGCACATCCTATCTGCTTCGAATAAGACTCATGTTCGGACCTTTCACAAGAGATTTCGAAGGGAAATGAAAAATTAGAAGAGAGCATTTTGGTTGAGCAGCATCGAATATAAGTTGAGTCGGGAGGACCAGTTGACAGCTGTCGAATAAAGCGCGTATTGCAATGCACTTTATTCGATCGCGATCGAACAGTTCTTAGCTAGTTGCCTCGCCGCGCGCCGCCTTGCCTTAGTTAGTTGTCTTGTAATGCGACAAACCGCTTGAACATAATGCTACCCTTCCAGCAGTAAAACGCCTGACTCGGGTTCGACTCTCAAAATAACCTCGTCATTTATCTTCCAATGCAAGTTCACTTCTCGAACAGTGGTACCCAGGACTACCACTGAATAGCTTTCCGAGTAACTGGGAACTCGTCCAACTGGGCTTCAGAAAAGGCGAAAACGCTGGAGCTAGCCGAATCAAGTGATCTTTAGCTCAGGAAATAAAATTCGCCTAATCCTTCTTACCCGGGTAGAGTTATTAGGTCCCTGTTTACGGTAGGTGATTGAGACCTGGGGGGACTCAATCGAATCAGAATCAGAACCAGTGGTGGGATAGATTTCGTTTTGGAAATTTGCCGGCGAAGAAAAAACTCGTTCTTGGTGGTTCTCGTAGAAGATCGTAAACATAACGAAAACGATAGTTCATACAATCGGATCGTCGTCGAGACGGCCCCGGTTAGTGGCGGGAGAGAGGGGGTAAGCTAGCTGTCTACTTCTTGATTCTATCACAACCCGTATTCCATCTAATCTAGTCGTATCACTCAAAATCAGAGTCGCTGGTTACGTGACAGAATCAGTCTCTCCTGCTTTGGTGAAACGTTTTTCCGACTGTAACTTTTTCCTACCTCATAAAATCATATGAAACTTTAGTATGTTAATCAAAGGCATATCATGAATACTTACCGCTGTTGAGCCGTGATTTGCTATTGTTCATGGTGCGTTAGTGAGACTTAACTCAAATTCAGTGGGAAATACAGATGGCATGGACCTAATAAAAACCCCTTCGTTTCGGAACAGCAACATGTGAGACATCAAAAACATCGATTTGGTAGGAAAGCCTCAACTACAGATGATAGCATCGCAAAGGGAAGACATCGAGCCGATTAGTTTTTGAATGGTAGACACTGGCATGACGTTCCCTCCTTCGCTTGGCAGGCGAGTTTTTCTTCGCTATTTTCACGAAGTTTGCTCGAAAGACACCTTCTGAGCTCTCCCCACATGTGCTCTGTAGGATTCAGATCCAATGACTGGCTTGACCTCTCCAGAAGTATGGTTCGCTGTTTGCTGAAGGCCACCTTTACAACTATTGAGAAGTGTTCCGGATCGTTACCCTGCTTCAGGATCTATCGTGCTGGCATGTGATGCTGTGCGCACGGAAAGACGATGTCGACCGTCACGTCCCTGTACTGCTCCCTGTCATCGCGCCGTCAATTTTCAAAATAAGACCCCATCCGTTCAAGCGGGAGGCACCGTACACCATCACACTTCCTCCACCATGCTTTGTTGTGGGTAAAGGGTTTTTGCATTGAACCCTTCTTCAAATGGACGTCGTCCGCACCGTATACCATCGCTTTCCAACTAATTGAACTTGCTCCGATTTGTAAAAAGTATTGTACTACATTCAGTCGACATCCAGTCGAGGTGACAAGACACAAACTCCACTCTAGCTCTCCTATTTTTTGGAGAGATGAACGGCTTTTTGGTCGGAGCCTCCCATAGATACCAGCACTGTTTCGGGATCTTCCTACAGTGTGCTGGCTAGCAATGGTACCATCGCTCGCTAGCACTGAATTCAGAGGCAATGTCAGCTGCAGTGAGGCGAAGGTCAGCCCTCGATCGAAGCGTGATCCGTCTGTCCTAGGCTGATAAAGTACATAGGAGTCTCCCCGTTTTTTAAGCATTGGAAACAGAGTTTCCGGCCTGCTAGCATGGGATAATCGAAGAAATCTGCTGTGGAATCTGTGCTGTGGAATGTGGTAAAGAATTAAAATTCCTTAAGTGACCCTGACTTCCAAGCCCGATTCCTTCATGTCTGCTGCTATCAGCCGAACTCTCTGAGTGACTACTGTCCTTCTTTGCATGCCTTGAGTGTACAAGTACTAAGGTCGAGCACAAAAGGATGCAAAAAATGCAATTATCGCTAACCTCGCAATCAGGGAAAATCGGATCTGTAGTAGAACTTCTGCGCGTAGTCATCTGGTCCCCCCGTTTCGAAGCCAGAAAGTGTAAACTGGTTTGGTTCGAGGTGAGGTTTGAAATATCAAAATTTTTCTTGAATCCCTTCACTAGGAAAAAAGTTACGACTGGAAAAGCGTCTCAATTTCAAGATTTCGGCCGTTACTGCAGCTACCAACGTATATTTATGTTAGGGTGAGCCACGAACATGATTTTCATTCGGAATCGTAGAAGTCTACGCTTTCACATTTGCCGTTCTGATTAGTAATCCGGAACTGGCCAACCAACGATCGATCGATGTCAGGAAGAAGGCTTATTGCTAGATCCTTTGGACAAACTCCGGTCTCTGATCTGTTTAATGAGTACGGCACCTCTCACCACGACCTTCTACGTACTGAAAACGTACAAATCTTCGAGAGACACAAGACCTCTTGAATACGGTGTGCTCAGTGCTTAATGAAGAATATAGACTCTCAGACATCACTGAGAATTCTCAAGGATCCTCCCATTTGCAGGTAGTTATGAAAGGTATCAGGAGAACGAGAAGACCGGTGGGCCTGCTGATATCACACTGAATTCAGCGTAATCAACAGATTCCCCCGGCAACGTCGCCTGTATTGCTGCAGTATTGCTCTTAGAATATCAAGTCGCAAGTAGGCCCTTCTTTTTGCGCCGATGCAACCAGTTAGACCTCGCCATCGGAGGACGTTTTGCTGCTGAGAATACGGTTAAATCACGACGTTCCTGGGAAACTTTCTGCTGTGATATAACTCTTGTAGCCACTGAGTTACCTCCCAGTAGCTTTAACCGCAAAATCTGACCATAGTGGAATGTGCCTTCCATTCGTAGGTGGGAGAACCGCTCTTGCGCAAACGGAAATTCTGCACTCCGGCGTAAATCAAGTAGATTCACCTAGCCGCATTGAGACGCTCGCTCCCACCTTTCCTAGTAGCTCGTCACAAAACTCGTCCACGTGCTTGACGACGATGAAGCAAAAAGTCATAGATATCTCGTTTATATCTGGATCTCGACCAAGCGGGTCTGCAAATGGCTGGCTAACTGGCCAACCGGCTATCAGCCCGTCCATGTATACGATGAAATGTGACGGCGGCGACGTTTTCGACGTCATTTTGCATCTCATCGCAATAGTCATGACACACCGCTGCAAATCACTTCTTCATTGGCTATTCACTGTACATGTCAGCCATCTGGCCTTCTGCGACTGTCGCCAACAAATCCGCTTTCGGACTCCTGCAATGATTTGCAGCCAGTCTTACGAGGAGAGAAGGGTTTTTCGTTTTCCGTCGAGAGGAGCCCTCTACGCTCTCCTTCACAATATGTATTGGGTTGTAACATAAGTTCGTAGAGTTTTTTCACAGAGATTTATTTTACCAAAAAACAATAATTATCATAATAAATTAATCAATGATGTATCTTACTGTTACTGTTTGCGACCTCCTCCAATCTCTCGTCCAATTTGTTGATGCCGTTTCGCCAAAAATCGGCCGGTCTGGTGTCGAAGAAGTTGTTTTGCCAGCTTTCAAGAACCTCTTCGCCATCGAAGGTAACACTCCTCATTTGGTTTGACAGAGAGCGGAATGGTGGTAGTCGGTAAGTGCAAGATCCGGAGAGTACGGTGGATGCTGAAGAACCTCTCACTCAAGCTTTTGGAGTGCTGTTTTGACGACTTGGGCATTATGGGGCCTGGCGTTGTCGTAGAGCAAGATGACTTCACCTTGTCTATCGGGCCTTTTCAGCAGAATAGCCACGCTAACACGGTTAAGCTGGGCAATGTAGACCTCCTTATTGACAGTAGCATTTCGTTCGAGCATTTTCCAGTGCACCGTTCCTTTCCAGTCTCACCAAACGCAAATCATGACCTATTTTGAGTGAAGGTCTTGCTTGACTCTCGGCTTCAGTGCCTCTCCTGGGGCCACTCAGAGACACACCTAGGACACCTTCCTCGTACACAATGCATATGTACCGAGCGGCTTCGGCTGCTTACTGACCTCGATGAAAAGCAGATGTCGAAAATGCTGATTTTCTCCTCCTGGACATTCCCATTCTGAGCCAGAAAAAAGACGTACAACTAAACTATCCAAAAAACGAATGAGACTATTTTATAGAGGAGAAAGAGCTCTTTCGAATGAATATATACACTTCGCCAAAAAACAAGGCGAATCGTTGTAAAATGACCCTAACACAAAACTCCACGAACTTATGTTACAACCCAATATTTTCCATCAACTAGTGAAGACTAAGGCGCTGAAGCATTTAGTCCGGTAAAGGGACCTGAAATTTTTTTTTTGCACATTTTCTCGTTATCGATCATCCTCATTTCTCATTCATTTCCTTCTCCTACTAATTTGAATACAATTCTTTTTGGGCTCACTGTCTCTGATTGATACTGCCTCTGATTGATATATTATGAGAAAATACAAACTAGCATTGCTAATACAGTTGTGAATGTAGCTCGAACTTAATTACTAATTTACGAATAGATAATTGATAGGTGGCGGTGGTGTAGTGGCAAGCAATGCTTTGCCACACATGCATGGTCACGGGTTGACTTCCAGCTCGATATCCGAGGCCAATCAAGTCATCCCTCCGTAGGGGGTCGGTTAATTGGTTCCAGACTCCTCTGGGAGGATAAAAGCACTGACTTGAACATCGGCTGGCCGGTGTAAGACTCCCTTCAAGACGATTTACCGTTGTCAAATTAGGTTGGTGCAATGTCAGCAATTTAGAAGTTCCCTAACATTGATACAAATGAATTTTTAGCAGTAATTCTCTCGCTCATTCTAACACAGAGTGTAATCACTCAAAATATGTTGGTATTTTGCGTCTTATAAGTTATAAATAGAAAACGGAAAAACATTTTGAAAAAAACCGTCCCTTCAACATAACCAGTATAAATAACCTGGGATAGGAAACCTCCTACAGTCCCCTTATTCCCTTGTACTTGTGCTATGATATCACTCTACCTCATAAATAATTAGGCAAACAGATAAATAAATAAATAAACAAATAAATAAATAAATACGCTATGTATCTGCCCCCGGTTGTGCATAAAGGATTGTGCTTACCGTGGACGGAAGCGGATTTGGCAATAGAATAATTCGAAAAGGGGGTCTAGTGTACCAGTTAATGCCTTAGCCTCCCGTACGAGGTCAATTAGAACGAGAAGTGAAAAGCGCCAAGCCAAGTTGGGCGAGATTCAATCCGGAATTCGAAACCCTGATTATAACGCTCATTTCCAATATGCCATCTTCTCCATCATTGCTCATTCATCTACAATTTCTCCGAACAGTTGGAATGGGGAAAATACCAAGGGGACAGCAATACTGCAAGTGACGGATATGGAACCGATCTTTCCTCCTCCGTTGTATTCGCTTGTCTTTGCTAATAAATTATGCTTCCGTTGATGGAACTGCCTCTTTGGGATGTCAAAGAAATGCTTTATTCATTCATCTGTTTGACGAGAGGAACGTAAAATCATATGGAAACCTCAAACCAGATCCTTCATTTCAAAGCAGGTCACTGCAACTTCTACTTTTTTTCCTTCGCATTTGGTTGAAATGTCTGCTGGTTCCTGGTCTTCTGGTTATAAGAGTCCTATTCCGTACTCAAGCCTCAGCTTCCTCCGCTGTATAGTTGACTTCTTCGAATTTCCTCACAGTCCCGACGCTCCGAGTTCAGTGGCCCCTCTACTTGGATGTTCCAAGGCCATACCCGCATCATCTCAACCTCTGGTATGGTCCCTTTGATCTACACAGAACTGCAGCCAATGCAGCCCCCACATCATATTTTCTCAACCCATCCAATACGGCCCATCAAGGAGTCGGCGGTGTGCTTCCCCTTCCCACGGGTCTCCATCATGAGTCACCAATATGTAGATAATTCCGGAACAGCCGCCCTTCTATCGCTCTTGAAGTGTGGTGCAGCTGTAAGAGTGTCGGGCACCCTGAGCACCCACTGTACCAGGGCTAGTTAAAGCCCCCTTCGATTCAACGATACTGGGCACTCGACCCTAGTCCGAGCCCTACTAGTCTAGCTCAAAACAGGACCTTACTTTCAAGAATAGATTGCTCTCGAAGCATCGGAGAGGTTCGCCCATCCGATGGTCTGATCATCACTATTCTCACAATCATTCCTTTGAGCATGAAAGGGTAGCCCTCTTCACGATGAACTAGAAGCCGTAATTTTATTTATTCAATTGCTTATTTGTTTATTTATTTACTCAGCTATTTTTAATGCTGAAGAATAAAGTGTAGCAATAATCTGTCTGGAATGTCTATTCGATAGAGCAGCCTTACTGTAATAAACCTGTACGGTACAACTTTCAAAACCCTACCGAATTAGTTGTGAGAAAACAGAATGTAATAATCGAAAGCGAAAAGTGAAGGGCGTTAAGACATTCAAACTCTTCAAACCAGATCTTTCCCTCCCCTTCTTCTTCTTCTTCTTTGTCGGGGGTAGCTGGTAACACTCAGTACTGCAATCCGCAGGTATTTTACGGAATCGTTATGAATTACCTACATAAGCTTACGAATCCTCAATTCGAAAACCGGCTTTCATGAGATCCTTAATCCTTTTAGTTTTTTGGGGGACCCTTTGAGATGGTTAACCCAAATGTCTAGCTCGGAAGCCTCCTTATTCGAATGGCTTTCGATTTTCCTTAAGTCCTCCAACACAGTTTCCAACACGTCCAACATAGTAGGTGAATCATTTGTGCACCAGGCATCTCCTCCACATGGGGTCTTCCTCACAAGTCAGCAAGCTACACGAATCGCTACCAAAGAGTAAGTTGCTCTTTCTTCCCGAATTCAGCGTCTTTGAACACCCACGGTAATAGAGAGTACCTGAGGTCTCTCCGAAATCATACAGACTCCTGGATTCGGGCCTGTATCACCTAGCACAATCTTACTTTTGAGGCTGGACCCTTATTGAATCGTCTGCTCTGCCCTAGCGCTTCTGCTATTCTACTAGCCCTTAACATTCTTTCAGGGAACTGGTGTCAGAACTCTGAGAGAAAGGTATAGCAGATGGCTCAAATGTCGAAATACCTCGAAAAACCTCTGAATCGGTCATATAGATCCCAAACAAAAAGGGTAATGACAAACAAAATGAATAGATAGGAAAATATACCACCAAACAATATGGTAAAGAGGAGAAGAGTAAGTTCGGGCATAGGTGAAGAGTAAATCGTCTCAATCCCGTGGTACATCCAGTTTTTTAACAAAAGTCGCTTTTTTGCCTTCTTATTTCTCCAAGTAAATCTCTTCAATTGTGGAGCTCCACTAGGACTTCAAACGATAGTTTTTCAAATGGAAAAATTACTGTTGTGCCATTATGAAAGACTCTGACCTGGTGCTCTCCCGAATCTTGCCCATGCTGTTGCAATTCTCAAAGGTACGGTGTGAGAATAATCACGACTAACGAAATAGGAGAGCTTAGTACCTTCGGAATAGGCCATGTATTCGACTGACCCTGAATAAACCACTCGGTTTTGACTTCTTTTTCAAAAGTATCATATTAAAAACGATCTTCACGCTTTTCTACCTCTCTTTTATAAAGATGAATGCATTGCACAAATCAGATGGTCGGTTGCCCAGCCAACCCCCTACCCCCTCCCCCCCCCCCCCCCTCCCCAACTTTCTCATTTTAAACGACATTTTTCTTATATCACTACAGCATTTTTCTTCACAACTGAAATCTTGCCGAGATACCTCTTCCATGTTAATTCCGTCATGGTAATCTCAACCTTCATTTTCACCTTCAACCAACCTTTGTTTTCATTACTTTTGAGTAGCCTTATTTTTCTCAAAACTGATGCATTTTTCGATTTCTTCACTATCGATGAACTACCCCCAACCTATAATTCGCTGTTTGAATAAAAGAATAAAAAAGGGGGAGGGGGGGGGGAGGGTCCTCAAGATTATCGCGAACAGTGCCTTTGAAGTTACATAAGACTCCGAGGCTTTTGTTACTCAATGCATTCCAACAGTCCAGGAATAGTCATTTAGGGAGAGCCTCTTTGATTGAGACGAAAATACTAATGTTTACGCTCTTAGATCCCCAAAGGTCATAGTGCAGGCCAGAGGAGCTAGTCATATTCTTCTACGACTCTTAAAAGTAGCGTGGTTATGGACAAAACCTCGCCCTTGATGGGAGTTGAACTCGAACCCTGGAGTCTTTTGATTCTGAAATCGAAGTCGAGAGAAGCATCTGCCGGGCGAAGCATTTTCAAATACGTTCCACCCGGCGGCAGACTCAACTTTTCCTACAGAGTCCTAGAATTAATGCTGCCAGATTCAAGTGTAGGTCGGAGAGGGGAGGCACCGTTCCTGTCGAGTCATTTCCCGAGCCGCAATGTTCAACTTGCTATCCTCGTGGATTACAGGCCTATTCTTTACGGGAATCTCGGGGTTCACTCCCACTTCGAACAGTGCCTTCAATAGAAGATCTTGTTTAAAGCGCCAGGATAATCCTCTAATAAGAGAAGCAGCTGGCTTGGAGGCCTTCAAGTTATCCTCGTTACATTCCGTATTGCTTTTATCAGTTTCTTCAACAAAAGTAGAACTAATCAAACTCATCCTGTTGGGGTAGTCTCAATCAGATGCGTCATAGAAATATGTCACTGTGCCTGCTATAGTATAATAATTAGCTATATACTGGATCTGAGGAGTAGAAGACAATCAATGGACGAGATATCCCAAACGTGTACCGCCGGGTCCGGGAACTTCTCCCCTAACACGGCGTCGCACACGCCGCACCCGCCGCCCATCGCAGGATTGCGATGGAAGATTGGAGCGCGCAATTTGTGAGGTAGGGAGTCCTTTAATTATTTGAATTGGCTGGCCGCTCTTTTCAATTCCAATGCGGTCTTGATCGTCGTTTATATAGGAGGAGTCATTTTAATTAATCAAATCTAATAAACATGAAAACTAACAAGAAACAGAAGAAAAAACGATAAAATTCAATGAAAAAGCGAGCCAGTCAAGGGAAAATATCGCGTCCTATCGATTGGCGGGAGGCGGGGTGAGTACGGTAATTGCAGTGACATTTGCCGCATGCCGCAAGGGAGAATGCCGCGATAGGGGAGAAGTTCCGTTACCCGTGTACCGCCAATGGCTGTTGAAACTACCCCACGAACTGCTCCAACATCTTTTTGGTGAGGGAGAGGAGAACACATTCTTACAAGCCCCAAGAACTCCCTATTATTCCCGCGACAATCTTTTCATCGATTGTACACTGTCCCGATGTTAACTGCGCCCACCTCCATGATTTCTTTGGATTCCCTCAAATTTTATCATCAGCACATTTACCTAACTTGTTTACGTTTTGAAAAGTGATGTTCCGATTCTTTCCTCTTCAGATGTATTTCGAGTAATCATAGGCGGTCTGTTCAATTCCCCTTCCATAATAGGCCTTGTGATTCCGCTGGTGAACTTGAATTTTCAGAAATCGGTAACGGGCACACTATGCCTATCTTGTCTCTAAAACTATCTGCCATTATACGTGACCCTATTGGGTTCCTACCCTACCGTAACAAGCAATGGAATGTAGCGAACATATCATGTCGAAGATTCAGATGGGGAAAGCCGCATAACTAGCTTATTCATCAGATTCATTACCTTCTTCCGTTCAAGGCTGAAGTTTAAGGACAAAAAAAAATTGATGAACGACATTGAAAGCGAGATCATCCGTCTCCTGTCATCCTTCTTAATCATTGGATTTTCTGGTAAAAAGTCGGAAACCCACCCAAAGCTGGAAACGTATCCCATATATCAACGGGTATTACCGTCGGAGGTCTCGTTTGTGGGGAAGTACCACTTCTGGAAACTCGTTCAGACTTCCGCAAGATTTTTCGTCCAACCCAGTAATAATCTGTGATGACATTCCCGAAAAACTTGTAATTGAAATTATATGTACGTATTGGAATAGTTTCACTTCGGTTCAAATATTTTATGAATATCGATCCAAGTTGAAAATGATTTTCAGCGACCGGCATTACGGGAAAGATTGAAAATTTCGTTCCAATGGCCTTACCCAACTGAACAATCGCACTAAGAACATGACTTGGCACTGTCAAATAGGAGACGAAGGGTTTCCCGAACTTTCTCGAATGAGGGTAGAAATCAGGTAGGCAAAAAGCGGGTTTGGGCCAAGCATGGCTTCTCAGTAACGGGTACAACTTCCCAGGTTCCTCCTTCTCCTTCTCTCATCTACTCCCCCCGCCTTCCTCCAATCGTCTTCTCCCCCCAACCGAGTGGCGGACTTTGTACCCGATCTCCTATGGTCACAGGAAGGCATGGGACAGCTTCGCAGTAGTTGCATTGCCGTAACCAACCACTAGACTCCCATACACATCGTTCGGGTACAGGATTTCATGAGTTCACCGACATTATGGGAGAGATTGGAATTTCGTTCCAGTTCCCCTACTTTTCACTCTCCTCATAACCCTATGCCATTTTCTTCGAAAGAGTCGGACGGGAAAAAGGACGATTCGGTTCAACGATTTGCAACAACTGGAATCTCGTCCAGTTACCCATTTTCCGCCATTTCTGTCAATGCCATACCTTTAAGTCCTTCAATATTGTTTGTCTTCTGATTAAAGTTGGTACCTTTCACCTCATCCATACACTCGCTTCGTATGAATCTTCGATCTTGTTGTGGTCGTCATTTTTTGATGATTCCGCTCACGATCCGTAAATCCCTTTTTCAGCATCTCCACCCACACATGTCATTCCTTTCTACACGATGACTATGAGCACAACGAGCCCACGGTTATATTGGCCGCTACATGGCGGCACTGGGCTGCTGTTTATAGTCCTGTTTGCCGCTAGCATACTGCAACTCGTCCATGCAGAGAAATATCTACTTTATCATGTTCAACCAAATGATGCTCGTGGAATGCGGGTACTACGGCAGCTACAAATGCTCGACCATAAATATCAGGTTGGTTACGGTAAATTACAGTGTTCATACAGTATCATGGACTTCAATAGACACTATGGACAATAGAGCTTTCACACGAAGCAACAGTTGAAGTTCGGTGGAAAGTAATTTTCTCAAGCCTCCCTGTCGAGTGCTGCGGACGCTACCCTACGTGATCAAGAACAATCCAGCCGTCTAATTAATTCCTCTGTTGGGTGGACTAAGTGTTTTACTATATCAAACATTGCTGTGGGAATTCTTACAGAAGTAAAAAAGAAGCCATTTCCTCTTCAATAGCCATCTGTGGAGTTCCAGTCGGGGAAAAAATCGCCGAAAACACATTCAGAGTAGTCGAATGTCCTCAGTGCAGATACATACGAGTTTTTAGAAATCGAATTTTTCATTATCAATCAATAAAAGGGTTGATCAGAAGTTTAGCATCGAGAAGTTAAGTCATCAGCGACCGCGCCTTCTACATTGTCTTTACATTAACTCTTAATTTCTCTTATAACTGCAGTTGGAAAGGAATGATTCCTGGACCACGATACCTCAAGATTGGTTAGAAGGTTGTGAGCCCAGCTGATACTTGGAAACATTTAAAAAATTATAATATTACTTGATAAATTATATAAATACTACAGGAGCACGATATGGTGTGGTCGGCGGGCTACGCGGTCGTCAATGGGTTAAATTGATGTCATATTTGGGTTCATTACGCTCAATCCTACCTTTATGTACATGTTCAAAAAAACGCATACGTAACGATGACTAACGCCAAAAAAACGCCCAACGCCGAAAGACTCGAGGCTTTTTTCATGAACTAAAATTTTGGGGTTTCAGGTTGATTTCTGGAAAGAGCCAAATCATTTTGGTGATTTTGCTGACATCATGATCTCATCGAAAAATGCTCTCGCCATGGAACATCGCTTTCGTAGAGCAAATATTACGTATGATATTCGTGTACCAGATGTGGAGAAGTAAGTCCTTCCGATAATATCCTTACTTTATATAAAGCGCTCGCGTCTGTCTGTCTGTCTGTTTGTACGGAAATTTATAACTCCTGTCCCCGTGGACCTAGGGCGTTCAAATTTGGTAGGAGCATAGTCGACAGGATGGGAACACATATGGTGGGTGGCAAGACCGGACTCCGCCCACAGGGAGCGGGGTTTGTGCGAACAAAATGTTTCAGAGGAAATTCATAACTCCTGTACCTGTGAACCCAGAAACTTCAAGTTTGGTAGAAGTACCAAAGGCAGGGTGGGAAAATATATGGTGGGTGGCAGGACCGGACTCCGCCCACAGTGGGCGGGGTTTGCGCGAAATAAATGTTTGAGTGTGGACTCCTGTCTCAGTGGACCTAGAAAATTCGAATTTTTTAAGAGTACCCGAGGCAGGGTGGGAGCACTGATGGTGGGTGGCAGGATGGGGCCACAGAGAGCGGGGTTTGCGCCAAAATTGTCAATTTGGCCATAGGGCGTTCAAAGTTGGCAGGAGTATAGGCGGAAGGATGGGAACGCCTATGGTAGGTGGGAGGACCGGACCCCGCCCATAGAAGGCGAGCTGTGCACGAATTGGCTCTAGAGCGCTCAAACTTGGCAGAAAGACAGGCAGCAGTATACGAACACTTATGGTGGGTAGTAGGACCGGACTTCGCCCACTAGAGTGCGGGGTTTGTGCGAAATACAAGTCTGAGCGAAAATCCATAACTCCTGATCCCGCGGACTTGAAGAGCAAAATAAATAGGAGTAGAGGGGGGCAGAATGGAAACACTGACGATAGAGGAGGCCCTAGAGAACAAGATGTAATCACCAGTTGAATCCTAGCGCTTTTGTTATTTACGATTTAGCTTTGATTCTTTGATATGTTTCATTAGACAAGAAGGGTAAGTGCACTGATAGGGACCGATTACGAAACCAATCAGTGCACTATGGCTGCTTTCATAGTCCACGATTTGGCCCGCGACCGCTCGCTCTACCAGTCGCGCGATCTGTCCGAGTCAAATCGTGGACTATGAAAGCAGCCATAGTACACTGATTGGATCTCTTGAGAGGTAGAGGCACAGATCACTACAATTCTGAAACATCCTGGCCCAAGTGAAATAATGGACGTTGGCGTCCTAACTCTTCATTGTGAATGGTGCATTCACTACAAGACCATCACAACACGACCACTTTAGGGTGTGTTCGTCACTCGAGCCAGCTTTGGAGTCCTCTGAACATCCAGTCGTTTTTTGTGCCCGAAAATTTTCCACGTGATATACTTGGGGGCCACAGGTTCATCCCAAGGAGAAATGTCAGATACCATTCTCATCGTAAAATGTGCCTTCAAGACAATACTGCGTGGTACAGTATAATTGTACCATTCCATTTTCTCAATATACTAATTGAAGAAAACACCATGAAACCTCAGCAAGGTTTGTGAAACCATAAATACTGAGAGAGGGCTCATTCAAAAATTCCTGCAGAATCCTTGGATGAAATCCCAGTAGAAATCCAAGAAGCATAATCTGTGATGTTATGTTCGGGGAGTCCCATCCTCATGTCCTCACCAGGGTTACCAAGGCCATGCAAGCAGCTGACTCACCTTCAAGGAATTTATTAACGTTCGTGCTCGAGAGGTCCGGTTGGAAACTGAGTGCGATCAAATTGGAGAGGCTGAGGTCCGACAGAAATGGAAAACTAATCAGGGATGCGCCATGCCACCTGCATGAGAACTTTGAAAGACCAGCCAAAGTTCTTGAAAACTAATTATTGCAAAAGGTAAACACGATAATACTGGGAATCAAATCCATTTGTATCCGGACTATATAGTCGTGGAAGAGATCAATTTCTGTTGCCGAAGACTATCACGAACCTAACCTCCCATCAAAGTCAAACGAACAGTTATTATTTAGGCTAATCATGAGGAACGAACGAACAAATCGGACGTCTTCAAGAGGCTACGGAAGACTACATGATGATCCAATACTCGACAGCGAGCGTAAGTCAATCAACTTGTAGAATTGCCTCCCACTCAACCCTGAATCTCGCAACAAAATTCGAAAAGTTTTTCATATGCCTGCATTTTACTAGGTTGAGTCGTAAATCCTCGGACAATGTGATAGTGATGACTTCTAGAGATCATAACTCGGAAAAGAGGTGACGAAAATAAACGCGCGAGGCATCGCTAAACTGAGTATAAAAAGCTCTTCCAAATACATACTAACGAATACATCTGACCGTTTTCTGCGTTCGAGCGGGAGGAGAGAAAATGACATGTCGGCGCGGCAATTCATGTTATACTGCTTTGAAGCATGAGGCATTCATCGATCGAGCTTTCGCACCTTGCCCATTGACTTCAATCCACGAATTATTGTGGAGTGACTTCCCAAGGGTGACTGCCAGTTCACGAGTAGTTTGATACGGATCGGCTTCCACCTGGCTCCACAGCACGTCCAAATCCAACTCCATTGAGAGTCCCGGACGATCCTCATCTTCGCTGGAATAGTCGTCCAACGTGAACTTCGAGTGCCACTTGTAAATTGAGCATCTAGCAGGAGCAACCTTCTTGCAAACTTCCTTCATACGTCTATCTCCGCGGGTTCTTGGCCAGATAAAAATAGAAATAGGATGGTGTGGGTGAGGTGGAGTTGCGACGGCTTGAAAACATGGGACATGGTTGCACGAAAGGGAACAGTCAGGTGTATTCGTTAGTAAGTATTTTGGAGATCTTTCCTACTCTATCTAACCGTGCCAAGCGCGTCCATTTTTGACTCCTCTTTCCCGAGTTATGATCACTAGAAGACATCACTATTTTTTTGTCCGAGGACTTATAACTCAAACCTAATATAACAACCTTTTTTGTAACACTTTGGGTTGATGAAGTCCGTAAACAAAAAGGACTTTTTCTTATGTTTGAAGACGAAGAAAAGCAGTAGAACTCATTTTGCACCGCTCAAGGAATGTACACAGTGAAATTTTCATTGCACCAAGTTTTCGACTGCCATCCACTTACGAAGGAACTTGGTACAACTTGCCCATCCGTCCTCCAATCCATTAACTTTCTGTTCTCTCTTACTCTGTTCTCATCTTCCCCCTCAAGTCAACCCACTTGTTCATGTCCATTATCTTCTACTTACTTTTGATGGTTCCTCTCTCTCCCCTCTGAGGCTACTGCTTTCAAATCCTTCACTCCTTTCTTCCCTATTACCAGCTCTATTTGTCTGATGCCCTCGCTGTTTCTATTGTTTCGAGGTCCATTCACTATCAGTGCCTAGATACAGTAGCGCTCAAAAGTCTTCGGTGAAATGCTTCGACGCTTTTTCGTTCTTAACTTTTCCTTAGTAGACCGAATGACACGAAATTTGAATACGTCTAACTAGAGCATATTTCACAATACCCAACCCTATTTCAGTGCAAAGCTGCAATATCCACAGGTAGAGTAAGGTGTTTGTTGCGGTAGCACATTTTGCTAAAAGTAAAGTTGTTGACGTCTGCACTTATTCGCACCGAATGAGCGTTTTTCTCATCTATTGTATTCGGCGTTACCGCTCGTACACTTTTGACATGATAAAAAGGAAAGAGATTCTAGAAAGACCATCATCTGTATTTGCAGTCGATTTTATTTTCATGCCCTTTGGAATATCTGGAACATGATCAGATTGCAGGTTAATAGTGGTAAATATTCACAATACATCCACGCTCCGAATATAGAAATTTCGCTTGATTAGATCCAGTAGGAAAGAAGTTACGACAGAAAAGTACGGCTGAAGAACCATTTCACCGAAGACTTTTGAGCGCTACTGTATGTCAATTACCGACAAGAGTCACCTGCAACTTTTTAGCCGATGACGATCTTTCTCGTGTGGGGAAACTCAAGAAAGCCAAATATTCCTTCGGCGACTACGCATCGTACGCGGACATGATGAAATATATGCGAACGATTGAATTCTACTACCCAAACATCACTAAAATTGTCCGCCTGGGTACCACACATGAAGGCAAACCAATCGAAGGCATGAAGGTTGGTCCTACAACGATATTCAGGTAGTCAAGTCAGCTAGTCACGTACAATGCATCATTCTGTTCGCTTCAGATCGGTTATCCAATATCATCCACGGACAAGCGGGCGATCTGGATAGATGGCAACATCCATGCGAGAGAATGGGCAAGCAGTCATACCGCACTCTATTTTATCAATCAGGTTGGTCAACTTTCGTGTCAGGACCCATAGATAAATTGGTTTTGAGCGCATTTGTTTATTTAAAAGTCATCAATTGAGCAGTGTTAACTTAATCATTTCAAAATCCGCGAAAAGTGCCTTCTCGAAGAGGCAGTGCAGATAGTCATCGAATAGATTAGTGTAAGCCCCGCCCATCAAAATTCCAACCATTCAGCTCGTCGCCGGTTACGGTAAGGACGAAATGATCACACACTATGTGAACAGCTTGAACTTCTATGTCCTACCATGTTTGAATCCAGATGGTTACGAATACACGAGATCATCACCGAACCCCAGTGTAAGCGATATTTATTGATCCGAAATAGGGCCCAATCTCCAAAAAAAACGATTTCAGGTTCGCCTATGGCGTAAGAATCGCTCGCCAGAAAAGTGTAATCGCTCCGTATGGGGTGGAGAGAAATGCTGTCAAGGCGTGGATCTCAATCGGAACTTCAAGTTCCACTGGGCTGGTTGGTTTTGATTGCAATCCTACTATTTTTGAAGTGAAAGGAACCATGACCTAAACCCAAACCTTTGCCGGCGCGACAGAGCCCTTTTTGACATCCCCGAACAACGAAGCACCTCCCCAGTAATTCATGGGGAAAGCAAGACATTGTCCCTAGTTGTGCCCGAAAGAATTCCAATCCATCATATAAGCTCTTACCTCTTGAACATGCCAATTCCCAGGTCTCTTCATGGACGTTTACCCTTTTTTTTTGACCTTTTTGGGGAATTTCTCATCGGGTCTCTACTTACCCCTGGTTGAAGGACGACGATGGAATCACAGTGAAACGCATCCAACGAGATTTTTATTCAGAATCCGGCTCGTCGTTTGAACCATGTTCGAACATCTACCATGGTGACCATGTCTTCAGTGAACCAGAATCACGGTAAGCTCCACCCCTTTTGGATCAACATTCTCTCAGACTGGACGAGATTCAGTGCTGTACGCGACTATTTGAATTCGGACGAATTACGTGGGAAGGTGGACGGATTCATCACACTCCATTCATATGCACAGCTATGGATTTATCCATACAGTCACGCCCAACAGAACTACCCAGAGGACATAAGCGAATTGGTAAGTAGTTCATGGGGAACTCCGCCCACCCAAAAGAAGTCAAAGCTATTTATTCAGCGACGAACCGCTCGTCGAGCTATAAACCGCCTACATCGTCAATATGGTACTGAATATCGTATGGGAACAGGAGCCGATACATTGTGTTAGTTGCCTGTTTATTTCGGGGGACAAGTTTTCAACTGCTGATATTTATTTCACAGCACCGGCTTCTGGTGGATCAGACGATTGGGCGAAATCTAATGGTATCAAATATGTCTATCTGGTGGAGCTGAGACCAGAATATGAGCGTACGGGTTTGCATTTTGCGCGCGTTTTACGCGTGCCCTAACCAATCGATAGCACGTACAATTTCAGTATCGAATGGATTCATCCTTCATAAAAAGGAGCTGATTCCGACAGCTGTTGAGACATTCGAAGGTGTTAAGGTAAGTAAACCATTTCTCTTGCTCTACAAGTACATCAGACGCAACTGCTCTGGAAAAAAGGTCGATGAGACACATTCACCAGGTTGAAAACCACGCAGGTTTGCGCCGTGCATTCAGTTTTTCCATCAAATATGAACTGCCGTACTTTCAATGAATTAATGAATCTTTGACGGGGCAGATCCTGAACAAAGAGCGTACGAGGTGTCAAAAAACGCTTGAAAAATTCTCATGGCAAGGAGCGGCTTAAAAATTACGAAATAAAGTGAAATTGACGGATACCTTAAGCGCTAAAAATTACGCTCGTAGGTTTTGTTCAGCTTTGTGGTGATGGCTAAGCGCCTAAACGATGGATTCCTTATGGCGGCACTGGAATCCATCGTTTCGGTGCTTATTCATCACGATAGAACTAACTAAACAATCGGACAATGAGTCAAGGAACGAAATAGAAGGACGGCATAAGCAATGAAAAACTCGTCCAATCATGAGCTCCTACCGATGGGTGTGTGTCCAGTCGTGCGTCCGAGGGTGCGCGCGGCAAATTGCGCGGCGAAGGCCGTGGCGAAATTGGACGACTTCGGCGCCTATCATTGGGGCCCAAATCCGAATTAAGGTAGATTAGTGAGGTCAGCTGATCCTACTATTCTACTGTACTTCGAAATTGGGCCCCAAATAATAGGCGCTAAAGTGTCAGAAGAGATATGGGTTTCGCCGCGCAATTTGCCGCGCGCACCCTCGGACGCACGACTTGTCCGTCCCCCCCCCCTACCGATATTTCCCGTTCATTTCCACCGATTTTTACGAGTTGTCACTTTCACTTCATACAGCAAGCTCCATTGGGTTGTTACACACTGACATACCTTTGGCTTATGCAGATCATCTGACCATTGCAAAGGTCCATGGGTTGATTGGACTTCCTTTTTTACAGGAGGTGATTGAAGCGGTTTTGGAGCACAACAAGATCGTGAAGGATCCTTTATCACGCATCGCACCTCAGCTAAGAAAGAAGCAACTATGTGAGTTTTACGGTCCCAAAAGACAACAGCAGTTGATTGAACACCCATGAGGTATGTATGTTCCGTTACAGATAGAATGCGCCTACTAGGATTGGCAAATGGACCGCCAACAACGACCATAACGGAACCGCCAATGACTCAAACGACTACTCAAGGTACTTCTCTCATGACATCCGGTAATGGGGTCTTTTAAGGGACCCTTTAAAAATTATTCCCATTCCCGATATCATTTAGAGACTATAGCGTTTTGTGTGCATCTCATGACTTCAGCATTAGCCAAGAAGCATAGTAAAGGAGAGTTGGGAGGGACCAACAGAAGCTTCCGAATGAGAAGATGTGCAAGATAATAGAAGGGAACGCCTGGGTCGGGTATTGTTTCAAGAAGGGGGGGGGGGAGCGAACTACTACTGTAGAGGGGCCGAACGAACCTACAGGGGTGCCCAAAAAAAAAGAGACACTTTCACTGCTCGGCTTGTACCACCAATGTAATCAAACTTTATTAAATCCTGACTGAATATTACCACCCGCAAAATCAAGAGCACATTGTACTCGATCACGTAAATCTTCAGTGGCCTTCCACACGGACGAAATCGAAAGTTTTTGCCACGCAAATTTGATGTCGTCTGAGGTCGGCGAGATAGGCTCGTCCCCACGACGTCGTAGACCATTGCGGAGTTGTCGGGGCTACAGGAAGTCAGCGGTCTTCCAGATCCTAAGCGACGATGCCCAGAAATCTGTCCGTGAGCGACTCGGTTGAGAAAGTTGCGCATCTGCTCGTTGCCGACCGATATCCCATAAGTAGTCTTGAGCGCGTCCGTAATGGCAGACGGTTTCATATTTTGATGCCGATATAGGAACCACACGGGTTCCTGCTTCCTTTCATCAAGCAACATTCGTAGTACAATATACTCAATCACATTCCTCTGCTGCTTCAATCGGTGCGACGTATTCCGCCCTGGATTAGGCCCCATGCATGGTGTCTCTTTTTTTTTGGGCACCCCTGTATACGAGAAGACACGATGTCAGAATCTGTTGGAGGTCAGAAAGTTCGGAGCCTCCATAAAAATGAAGGAGGTGCGCACGGCACATTCTGCGTCGGTCACAGACAGTTCTGTCATTCGGAAAAAATTACGGTGGCCGATATCATATTCAAACTCAGGATTTCCATCAATATTGATTGCAGATATTGATTTTTGTGCAAGTGCCTCACAGCCAATAATAAATTGAAGCATTAAGCGGTAAAATATTGAATTTGGAATTTCACGGATCTATAAAATTTTGTTGAAAGGGTTGATCGTTCTTGAGGTGGTAAAACTGGTACAAATCGAGATTGTCAACAACGGGAGGAGCCTCCGAACAGGTAAACAAAAACAAAACAACTAGTTGTTACGTTTTCAGCAACTACAACTACCACTTCTACTACGCGGACTTATCGAACGGAGCCAACACAGACGGCAGTACCAACTAGGTGAGCTCATTTCATTCTCTCCCTAACTAGCCAGTCCAGGAGGGCCGCTCATGCTTTTTGCAAGGAGTAAGGCTCCCACATGTGAGGAACTTAGGTAGACTAGGAACTCACCCGCACGTAGATGCAAAAAGCAATTATTTAATGAAAAAAATTTGTAAGAAAAATGACTCACTTTCTTGGCAACGGAGACCATTCAATTGACGTTTGATAGTGAATTGTAGCTGTCGAGGAAGATGGTAGACTTCTACAACTGGTTTATTGGGAGTGCGCCATGAACTCCATTGCCATCCTAAAATCAATATATTGATTGAAACAGCGAGTATTGCCCATATTTTGATAGGGTAATTAGTTGCTAATACGGTGGAAATCGTATCTTTATAAATGAAGAAAGTAAAAGCTCAGCGACGACCGTATCATTCTCGGGATAGACTATCTATAGCTGGTACTGAAAGGTAATCGCCATGAAACTTCGAGAGCATATTTGGACCGCCGGCGGCCCAGAATTGCTTTTATACTCCCAAATGAGACTTTTACTAATGGTAAGTGACGAATCCATATGTAACTGATCGAACCCAGGGATATGGTAGCCGCCACCTTTGCCACTGTTATATTCTGATTTTACCCCCTTTCCCTCCCTATTCCTTCTCTCTTTCTTCAGAAAAAAATCCCACTTTCGGCCCCTGATTAGTCCTTCTAAACAGCCCCTATTTGGCTTCTGCCTGATTTGTTAAATTATTGTTAAACCTTCCGCTACTGCGGCTACTGACATCTCGTCCATTTCTCGTCGTCTCTGTCGTCACTATCTCTTACAACCACCGTTTTTACTATTTTATTATTATTCGCAATTTTTCTTTGATTTATTCCTGACTTGTTGAAACTGACGTAGGCTTACCGAAACTAACGTAAAACTTCATTATTGAAGGGCACGGCCTTGGCTCACTTATCGACCACGTAGACCATCGATGTCGACAAAATGGCGTAGTGTGCATTTCGACAAATATACTACATCGGTAAGTGGCACATTTGACATAAAACAGCCCTCCGCTATGGGAATTGCGCCATGTCCCTCGCTCACTCTGAGAAAAATGGTGAACCATGTTACTGAGAGAAGGAAGAATTCCAAGCTGTTCTGGAATGAATACCTGGCCTAATTGAAACGTTGCTTTACAAGCGCTAGTTGATTTGCTATCAGAATTCCAATCGTTTGACAAGCGCATCGTTATGTGACGAAAACGAATATCGATTTATCACGCGTAAAATCAATACCTATCCTAAACCTATCCTCAGCTCACAGTCTGGGGATCTACCTCATCATTATCATGTTTGTCAATTCTCTTGCTTGAATAGCAATTCATTTCAGATGCCAATGACAACAACAACCGAAGCCAGCGGTCTCGAGGCTTCAGGGGAGATCGTAACGACGACGCCATTTCCTACTGAGGTGACTGCTGTCGAGACGCCAACGCAAACGACCGCGTCACATCGAACGACTGAAATCGTCTTCTTCACGCACACCCGCCCATCTACGTTCAGGGATCCCGCATGTCGTGATATGCGCTATTCGTGTGCTTTCTGGTTGCAACACAACCCAGCCGTTTGTACGGAACAGGCATCGTTTATGAAAGGCCAATGTGCGTACACCTGCAAGTTCTGCATCTCAGAAATGGACATCGCGGACGCGGCAGCTCTCGCCGCAAACGCGGCTGCGGAAGAATCGCGGCGAAGACGTCATTTATAGTATAGTTGCACAGTATGCTGAGCAAGAAATTATGTCTTTTGCCCACACACATTCCTCATTATCATCACTGATCCACTGACGGGTACCAGTGCGTTTAACAGTATATGTATGTCATCGCCGATGTTTGTGCATAAATATGATGTTAGTGCTAGTTGTCCGTATGTAGTAGAGCGGAGTATATATTTATAAAACTGCATTTGTATTGCATTAAAGACTACTTGCTCAAATCCAGCCCCATCTTTCAATCCTTGTACCCCATCCAGTAAAATCTTAACAATGTTTCTGAATTCAGGTCCATTCCAGCTAATCTTTACTTACCAGCCGCTTTTCGATGTTTTTAATTACTCGCTATTATTTTCTAATAAAATTGTTGTCACTGACTGATCTTTCTATTAAGAATAAATATTTGAAAGCTTGAATAAAATGAATTATTCACATAAAAAACTTGAATGCGCCTAGCCCTTCGCATAGCTGCGGTATCATACAGATGATTAAAGCCACAGTTCACTATAAAAATGGTTACTGAGTTCTTTCCTTAGGAACACCCGGTGGCCCCAATGGGTGATATAGGGGACCCTCTCGCTCCCAAAATCTCGACGGTTAGGGCATAGTGGGAGCCCTGTTGCTGGCTTGAGTGGTTTTATGGCCTCTAGATCGATGTCACGTCAGATGAGTGTCGAGGCAATACAGATGATTCGTTCTAGAACCCACATTCAATCAGCTGATCGCCGAGTGATGAGGCGACGTTTTTCTCCCATTCTTTTTCCCTCTGTCATTCTTTTTGCTGCCGTGATCCCTTTTTCTAATTCCCTACCCCAAGAGGCTGAGAGAGGTGAGCCATTTTTGCTGTAACTAGGTTTTTTGTTTACTTATGCTAATCAGCGGATGAATTTTGGCTTACCGTAGTCAAATATTTGCACCAGGACCCACATGTACGCAATGACGCAGTGTGCGTAGCTCGTCCAAAAGCCTCACTCTTCTCCATTCCTCTGGTCTCATTCTCGTCCAGTCCCCTTTTAAACGGTTTTTCGAAGCATTTTTTCACTTGGGAAAAACCGATCCACGCAGTTCCTTCGCTTCCATCGCTCTATTTTCCATCTTATCTTCCATTTTTCGTCATAATCTGGGTTACCCAAAATTATCGTGAACTGTGCCTTTAACGCTTTCGCAAATAAAACAAACATAGACACCGAAAAAGCAATAGACACCCTTAACGCGTATATTCAGTAGGAAAGACAAATATTCCATGCGGGGGTTATTGAAATAAAACTCAAAATGGGCTACAGTTGTGAATAAAAATCTCGAACATTACCAACAAATTACATACATACCAGTTGGGCTACGCCCGCCAATGCGTGCACCACATGCCCACAACCACTTACCTACGACTTGTTAGAGAACCAATATTAACGGTATTGGTTGACTTCCCATTTACTCTTTTCTTACCGCGCTTAAGTGACATTCACACTCTTCATAGTGCCTACGTTACTTTCGAAAGGACGCACAAAGGAGCATACAAACAGACACACAAAATTGCCGCTTTATACACAGAGAAAGTCGGACCGCACGGCTAACGCCGGGTTTGCCTCCTTCTCTAAATTCTAGTAATCGGTAACCGCCCCCCCTCCTTCCACAATTTTTGGAACACACCCTACACAACTTTGACACAGGACCAAGAAAGAGGGGAGCTGGCATACAGGGCAGCGCCAGTGGTATTTAGGGTGCGCCAATGCTTACGCCTACGATTAAAAAAGTCAATCGGTTGCTCCTCATCTTGAAAATTATGAACCATAAAAATTTTGACTGATGGGCAACCAAAGAATCGAGTAGTACTCACAAATGTTATCGAGTGATAATAACACCATTATCAGATGCTGTTATCACTTACCTTCTTTCCTCCACGGTACATCATTAGTTTAGAGCCACACGTTATTGGCGGTCGGATGAGCTTTGTCGTAAATGATATCAAAACATAAAGTAATCTTGATCTTCCACCGAGTTACAAACCTTGCTGGGTAGCGGTCGTAATCTATATAATAGTCGTAATCATAAATACATCGTAATACCACAGGAGTTAAATTCAGTTGGTAAGAGCTCTTATCAGTCGTTATCAGTTGTTATCAGTTCCTATCATCGATCGTCTACGATCCCGCCATACTCCACATCACATGCCAAACTGTCAAGGCTCCATCATTAATACCATTATTATAGTGGCTCTACGCTTTCCAGGATTTTCAATAGCCCTTATCAGTTTTATCAGCTCCTAGCCTGGCACCGACCGTTCTCGATCCGGTCACCGAGTACCTACGATCCTGTCACATCTTACATAACCTATTAAAATTCCAAGATTTCATTACAAACAGGAAGTGAGTTACAGATTTAGTTGCTCTTGCATGCTATGGTCTCTTATCACTCCCTACCACTTGCTATCATTCCCTGTCACCAATCATTAACGGTTCCATCACATCCTACATCACCTATAAAAGTGCCAAGGATTCATCTCTGATACGAAGGGAGTTACGGACCCTGTGGCTTTTGCCTTGTAAGGCTTCTTATCAGTTTCTATTGATTGTTCTCACTTCCTATTACATACCATCAGTGTTCCCATCCTGATGTCTATCTCTCTTTCAAATTTGAATGCCCTAGGCTCTGTGGGACAGAAGTTATGAATTTCCGGTCAGACAAACTCACACACACATACTGACACACACACACTGACACACAAACACACCAACAGACACACTCTAGCCGATTATATAAGTAGGATATCTAAATTCTTCCTATAACGACTATGATAACGGAAGGCATGTAGAAATCGGAGCCTTTCATTATATCCCTCCATGATAACAAAGACTAGAACCTCGAGGAGGTTTTATTCTTCAGTAACCGGCTCGGCACGGCCGGCTCTGTGGCAGGATGGAAGCTCAGAGAAGCAAAAAATTCGAGAACGTAGGTTTTTCAAAGTATGTATTGCAGAATTTGTCGAGGGCTATTTTGACAAGTGACCATAGATTTGTCGTCAGGTGGATATAGTGTGCCACATTTTGAACTCACCAAGTCGCTCCTCGCGAAACACTACAGGGTGCGGCAAAAGTTCTGGCAAAGACCCGTTTCAGATTCTCTATAAAAAATAAGGCGTTCGATCTCGACAGGATCTGTGCCACTATTTACTGCAAGTTCTCTTCTATACATTCCATAAACTGGCCGTTCTTGAATATGCCATTTTACAGAATAGTGACAAGCAAAGACCAACGACCCTCCATCCTGACCTCTATCTGGCCGAATGCAGGGCAAAGACCATCTTCAAACCGCTCCAGATTCCCATAAGAACCGTGTACAACGACGTTAACAGGAACAAGGCGACAGGAACTATGGAGGACAAGCCTAAAAATGGAAGACCGAAGAGTGCAACGACAAAGGAAATCGTGAAAATCATTCGAGAGAAAATCCGCCGCCACCCTCGTAGGTCCGAAAGATAAACGGCTCTTGAGGTCGGAATTTCTGCTCGATCTAACGGAAGGGTTGTCACCAACCATCTCCGACTTCGCTCTTATGAGATCAGAAAAGCTCACATGCTAACTAAGCGTATGAAGAAAACTAGGCTCAAAAGATTTAGGGAGCACTCAAAGCGATTTTTGCAGGCACGGCACAGCGACATCCTTTTCACTGACGAATGCCTGTTTTCGACAGATCAATCCTGAACACCCAAAACGATAGGATGATAGCGGGAAGCCCTGCAGAAGCCAGCCAACATGGAAGGATTGCTCAGCGATCTGGACACCCTAAGCCGTTGATGGTTTTTGGGGCAATCACATAGGACGGCGAGATGTCCCTGATTTTCTTGGAGAAAGTTGTGAAGGTGGATAGCAAGACCTAAAAGGCATGTTGGAGAAGGGGTTACTCCCTTGGGCTGAATCCCATTTCAGCAACCGGACATGGACTTGTCAACAGGGCTCAGCTCCAGCACACAGGTACAATGTGGTACAGGGCTGGTGCGCAACGCACTTCCCAGACTTCATCTCGTCGGACGATTGGCCCCCAAACAAACCAGGCCTGAATCCATTGGACTATTCTGTGTGGTCAGTTCTTAAGAGGAAAGCCTGCTCTACTAAGCATAGAAGTTTGGATGCTCTACGTGCAACCCTTGTTGAAGCATGGGAGGATTTGGACGAAGACTACCTCCGTGCCGCCGTCGACCCATTTTCTAGGAGATTTTAGCCTGTATTCGCGCAAAAGGAGGCTAGTTCGAGATCAAGATTGTTTTCGTTATCTATATAGCTGTTGATAAATGCTGTTGGAGTTGTATCATGAATCTATCGATTTGACCGTTTTTACGATCATGTTTACCGTTGTTAGAACTTCTGCCGCACCCTGTACAACATGAACGTGGGGGTCGAGTTTTATGAAGGCGTTCAGTACTGAATCGTGTACGAAAACGACTGAGAGCAAAAGAAGCGAGAACTATCATGAGATGTGTTCCAACCTCCGAACTAAGACTACAAAGCTACAAGCTAGCCTTACATGTGCACCCAGATGCAGTTGTACCCTCCGCCAAATTTGAGGTAGAGCTCAGACTCCCAACAACGAAAGGAGTGAGTAACTCAACATCGAAACGTCACAAGTGACAGTTCGAGATTAACGAAGGGTACCTAATACGAGCGGCTCAGGGGTTGATGGATGGGTCACTTATCACTTGTGAATAAGCGAACCACGACGATCCGGTACAGAGCAGTAGACAGTAACAAAAAGTTGGTTCTAGTCTGCTCGCGATTTGCATAACCTGTCGGTCCGTTGATCATTGATTAGTTCAAAAGAACCTTATCAACGTCTCCATTGGTCCCTCCAAACCCTATTTGCTTATAGAAGCACGAAGCAAATCACTCTCATCCATAACTCTCGTGAACATTGATTATCGGGCTGGTGACTGTCCTGGTGTTCGCTTGAAGTTCCGAGAGATCCAGTCAGTAACCACCTGGTCGAATGGTCTACGAATGACTGCGCAAAAGCAAACTGATTGGTTCAACAATGGATCAGGCTCCCTCAACGTGGTGTTACCGCGTGTGCTTCAAGTGTCGAAAAGATAGGCGCGATGCTGGTTGTTCTCTGCCTTCGTACTACTCCCTCGATGCCCTTCACTCAGCGCGTTTCCTTCTCTTTAGGTCCGATGCTAGGTTGTCCATCCTGTTGACACTGGTGCACATGTCCAGAGCACTTGAAGTTGATCGTACCGCTGGATGTGAAAAGAACATCGCGAAAGGCTCTCTAGAGTGGTTAACCCTTTGACGACAATACGGCGCGCCCTTGGGACCACGCTTCTCCTCCTACTTTAGCTTGCGACTGGCATTCACCGGTGGGTGGCACTGTCCCAGGAGAAAATTTTTCTTTACTGTACTGAATTTAGCAACTGGTAATAAACAAGGAACCAAAGTGACACCCAAAATTGGGTGCCAATGTCTCATGCGCCAGTCATAACGACATCCACCCGCGGGTGCCATAGTCGTCAAAGGGTTAATTCTGTTGACGCTGCTGTGGAATTCTTCGTCTACGCAATAGCACGTCAGAATTCGGAGGCGGAGGAACTAGAAGAAGGAAACTTCTCGCTTCAAACGGTAGGGGGTAAGAAGACATAGCTGACAAAATCGGAGGATGGGGTGGGGGTCGAAGTTGATACTATCCACTGTCCTTAAAGATACACCTATTGCTCTATCAGGGTGCCGAGACTGATCTCGGTTTGTCACTGAGAAAGCTCTGTCGTTATTCCCCATGCTACTCACTGGTATCGGGGACGTATTCGAAGCGTATGGAACCAAAAGAGGGTATTCCGAAAAGCTACCAAAGCAATAGGCATTCAGAGGGTGCACAATAAGCACTTGAATTAAACTCAGTTCTGAGGGGTTATGACGAACATAAGAAAAAGTGCATACTATTCATGGGAAAACCCTCAGGAACCTCTTCGGTCTTCGGCTTTTCTTTTAACGCCAGCAATTTTTTCAGAAGGTGGACGCCGACGTGAATTTCAAGCATTTCCAAGACTGGTCGGAAAGGATGATTGAGAAGGTATGATTTACGACTTTTTCTAGAAGTTACAGTTATTGTTACGGTAGTAATCAAGCATGCTGAAAATCAAACTCGAAGAATCAGAAAAACGAACAGCTGTGTACTTCCACTACTGAATGGAAGCAACTGTGTTCATGAAAGTAGTGAGCTTCTTGGGAAAGAATGCTTTTCCAGAGCTGGGTGCGCCTCCAAGCGATGAATTGAGAAAGTCCCAATTCGCATAGGTACTACGAGAGCTTTCGTTATCCAAGATTTCACCATTCACCACAAGGATCCCATTATCAACGTGAAGAGAGGTGTCATACAGGGCGATACCATTCTGCCCAAACTTTTCAGTGCCCACTCGAGAATATCATGCGTCATTTGGAAGGGGAAGTTTTTGGAGTGAGGGTCGACGGCCGCTACCTACATCAACTCCGCTTTGCAGATGACATCGTTCTCGTAACACCGAACATCGAGCAGGCGAAACGAATCCTAACGAAGACGATGTTCATGAAATACGGACTCACACCTGATGCTCCTTTCATGCTGAACCGAGCGAATATCTCTGAATGCTCCAGCTATGTGTATCTAGGTCGAGAAGTCAACATGATGAACGACCTAGCTCCGGAGCTGTGCAGAAGGAAACGCGCCGCGTGGGGAGCATTTAAAAATATCGAGGGAGTAGTGAAGAAGACAAAGAACATCCGGCTCCACGCTCACCTTTTCGACACTGCTGTTCTTCCTGCTTTGACGTACGCCTCAGAGACTTGGACTCTACGAAAGCAGGATGAGCATGCTGTCAGCGTTGCTCAACGCGCTTTGGAAAGGACGGTGCTCGGAATTTTCCTATACACGCAAGTGCAGAAGGGATCCCGGAGTTCCGAGCTCCGTCACCGAACGAAGATCAGGGATGCCGTTGATTACGACAAGAAATCGAAGATCAGGTGGGCCGGACACGTTATGCGATATAGTGATGACCGTTGGACCAGGGCGGTTACTGACTGGATCCCTCGGGACATCAAACGAACTCCAGGAAGGCCGCCAACGAGATGGTCAAACTTCTTCACGAAAGCTCTGAACGGAAGGAATGTTGGACCTCGTGTCCCTGGAGCGAGGACGATCCACTGGAGCACTCTGGCTCATGAAAGGGACGAATGGAGACGTTACTGGCGCCCGCTCGAGGAAATCGATGATCAACGGGACGACAGATAATACAGGTGATCTGGGAGGGCGGGGGAAAGCGGCTCGAACAATAAGAATGGTGACCCTGAATAAGCCGCCAGTGAAACAGAAACCTGAAAAGGCCACTCAAGACACGGAGTGTGCTTTTCCGGCTTCCTATTTAGCACTGTATAAGGAAATATCGAGAGCAATAAGCGTCCAGACGAGTTTTCCGCCATTGTTGCTAATGAAACTAACTCGGGTGATAATCTTAATTCCAATGCTGATCTCGGAGGGTACGGGGGCAGTTTTAAACTTGGAGCTTTCAAAAAGCAGACTTGACCGAGAAGACGCCAGAGGTTGACTTCTTGGACGCTTTACTCTCCTCCCTCGGTGCAATCTGCAGAATCTGTCCATCGCGAGTTATGTCTAAACAATAAAATAGACATTTTTCTAAACGAATAAAGAAGCGGTTCTGAAAATTTGTTGTCTTCAGGTGTTCCGAGACGCTGAGCAAGGTGATGAAATTGAATTGAAAATCTCTATCGATTTCGGAAATGCACCCAAGTAAGATGTTTTTTACAAGCGCGTGTATTCCCAGGGCGCACCAGGGTCGAGGGCGGCGACCTTGCGCCGTATGGCCCTCCTCAAAATCATTCAACTTAACCCATGCATTCCCGGAAGGGGTTGAAGAGCTCACCTACTCCATCACAGAGTTTTTTACTTATTTCACCATTACCCTACACCGTCCACTTCTTACTTGAAATGAGCACGTCTCCCTTCGTAGCGATGTGGCATCTTTCGCTCGCTGTACCCGCCATGACATGGCCTCGAGGGCGAGGGAAGCCTACAGCCCCTAACTGAGGATCTTGCCTGTGGAACGTTTCTCCCACTGTAAGTCATGGAATAGTGATGTGATAGTGTATTATATTTGACTTAATGAGTTAAGGATAAAGGATAAAGCTCGTGGCGTTAATCAATCCCGTCTGAGGGATGCGCCCCCGCACTCGACTTCCATCCAGAATCGTAGTGGCGTAATGAGTGCGTATGTGGCCTATACAATGACTTGCGGTGGCCAGCCGATGTACAAGTCAGTGATTTTATCCTCTCAGACGAGTCTGGTACCAATTCACCGACCCTGGAGGGATGGAAGGCTTGATCGGCCTATGCGGGCATCAATCCGGGATTCGAACCCCTGATCGTGCGTGTGATATAGTGCGCCACTTGCCACTACACCACCTCCATCCACTTAATGAGTCATGTGTAATAAACCTTTGTTCTGTAAAAGTCGAATACATTGGCAACCGAGGTAATTTCTCGTCTTGTGCCGTAGTGTGAGTAACATTCATGAGATGGGTAGGCCAACAGAGGCGGGAGACGTAGGGTAAAATGCGAAGGTCATAGTAGCGGAAAGTGGGGAAGGGTAGAGCAGAGCGGGGCTGATAATATGGCGAATCGGGCACATATCGATGACAAGCTAGGTTTGCAGTACAATAGTTGGTCACGAAATCCAAGAAACAGAAAGAGAAAGATCATCCGAGAAATATTTTGAAAAGGCACGATCGCAGAAACGATAGTACCTTTTCAGGTACAAAAATGAAAAACAGCGACAAGAACTCATACGGAAAATCACTCAACTTGAAGCTAACTATCTACCAAAAGCCCTATACGAAGGATGATTATGTCCGGAAAATAGCGATTTTCATTCACTTGTCACACCATTTACTCACTAGCTATGATTAAAAAATTCTACTGGCCATGGCATCTGTGTATATTTTATGCAATTTTATGGCTTTATAGAGAATGCTCCGAATATTGTCAGCAAAATATGCGAAGTCGTAAATATTTCTCGATTATCTAATACTCCGAAAAGTAAATAAATAGGTGACGTATAGTTCTTAACCCTCTGACGACAATGCGGTTTTCGACGTGACGCGCAGTTAGGACCACGCTCCCCTCCTTTCGCGCGCGACTGGCTTTCACCCGTGGGTGGCACTTTCCCAGGAGAAAATTCTCCCACTGGCTCAGTGAATCCAGCAATTGGTAAGAAACAAGAAAGCATTGTAGCACCCAAAATTGGGTGCCATTTTCCCATGCGCCAATCCTGTGGCACCCACCGATGTTGTGCAAGTGGCACACTATCTCACAGTCACGATCAGGGTTCGAATTCTGGATTGATACCCGCCTGAGTCAACCGAGCCTACCATCCCAGCCTCCAGGTCGGTTAATTGGTATCAGACTCGTCTGGGAGGATAAAAGCACTGACTTGTCCATCGGCTGGTCACCGTAAGTCATTGTTCAAAGCACATACGCACTCATTACGCCACTACGTTTCTAAACGGGAAGTCGAATGCGGGGCGCATTTCTCAGGCGGGATTGGTTGAGACCACCGGAAGAGGCTATCCTTCATTCTTTTACAGTTTTCAAAATGGGTTGGAAAAGTAGAAAAAGGAAACGGTGTAGGGAAGGGGTCAATTCCAACAATTTCTCACTGGAATGTGCGACATTAGCCGGGAATGGGAAAAGCGAACGGAACAGGAACAGCCCTAGCCGTTTTACAGAAAGATGGGCCATGTACATTGTCTATGGTGGTAGAACAAATGGTGCAATTGCATCCAATAGCTGGTTAACTGAAGTTTCTATCGTTGCAAGGAGGAAAACTTCTGTCACTGCCAGAAAAAATATAAGACAGATGCTGTGAATATTAAGGAGAGCGCAGACGATAGAACAAAAGCGCTCCTAGTCACCGACTTGGAAGGGCGAATAGCTTGAAGACTTCCAGATTCTAAGTCCCCTTTGAGACAGAATGTACTTGGCAGACAGTACAAGGTTTAGGTAAGGTGGGACAGAAGCTATTGGTGATTACTACCTAACTCAGGTAATCACCAATACCTTTAGTCTCCCTTTGAGGTTCCTTTAGCAATTTTTGTGATTTCATACTAACCGTAAATGGGTAATCCTTTGACTTAAAAGGAAGGAGAGCCGGACTGCACAATTTGTCTGCTTGTCTGTGCCCTCTCACTCAGGTAGCACTCCATATATTAATTGATTGAGCCTGCTAGCTCAGGTGGATTTGGGACAGTAATTCGAAGTAATAATTGATAGTGATAACCAGTAATACCTAACGATTAACAACGTTCTTCACTGATCTGAAGTAAAATGGGAAGACACTTAATTAGCTCCAATGGAACACCATCCTTTAGAGATAGACTACTCCTCGTGATAGCAACCATGTTGCGCTACTGTACTCGCATGGGAATAGTCACGGTCAGGCTTTGGGCGGACACTGAGAGCCTGGACGTATCACCTAATCCCTTTGTCATGGATGGGTGCATCGATAAGAGGATTAGGGTCCAGATGGGACTTGTACAAGTTTGTCGCGAGCCACGCCCTGATCGAGAGGCTCGAATGTGCTAAACAAGGAAAGCAGTGGTCGGAATGACGGCCACGTGCGCCTCGGTTGCGCCATGTATTCAATTACCGCATCTTCGCGCCGGATATCTGGTCTATCAGGTGACCTCCCTGATGAAATAGCTCACACCATCTTCACGCCACTCTAATTGAGAAAACTACAGGCGCACCTCACTATAGGTCATTCGAGCCATATCAAAACTAGGTCAAAGTTTGAATTCCCGCCATTTTTTAATGGACATTTGTCGCGCGTGGAGTAGTGTGCGAATAAGGACCCCCATTGAGACATCACCAATAAAACAATGGCATTGCCGACGATGACAAGTATAATGGCCTACAAAGCAACGCAGCAACACACCCAAGCCAGCTCTATTAATCACTGATCGTAGACAGGCCACTGCACAATCAAAACGGACAACAGATATACGTGTTTGTTGAAACCCGCTCTTACGCCATCACTGCCTTGTCACTCTACGCCACGTCTACGCTGCGTCTCCGCGCTTTCTCCCCAGAGGCGGTACATGGGAGGTCGTTCGGGCTTCTCCTTTCAGGGTTCCGCCTACACAAAAGCTCACAACTGTCATTGCTTATATCCGGTCAGCTATCGATGATTACCTACTGGCTTCAGCTGATTTGCTACATCGTTGTACAACGACTTGTACACACCATACCTTTACCGAATGGACAGCTCGGTAAGTGAGGGTACCTATGGGGGAGGTTTAGATATGACTGTCCGGTTGGTTCTCAGTAGAACGACTAGCTACAGAAAGGAGTTGTTCCTGTTCGATCTACTCACCTTTTAAGAAGAGTTGCTTACAAAAAACGACTAGTAGCTTTGGGTAACCCAAACTCGCTCTGTCCGTGATGCTATTCCTTTCCAGCTGCTTTGTGGTAAGAGTCACCTTGAGCCTGTACAGAAATGTAAAAATAGCTTCAGTTGGAGATCATGACTTCACGCCATCAGCCATGCCACTGTTGAATATCTGAGCGTTATCTAACACACCTTTATAATCCTCGGATTACCTTTACCTTCTATATCGATTACCCGGGAGACTGCTTCTGAATCTTAGGTCTCCTTCTGACCTATTGATGCTCTTGACAAATGTATGAACCACGTATTCGTCCCCCACTAAAAGTCCCAGTGTAATCACATCCTCCTGTTCCGATCACATTCGCACCGATCGCAAGTTTACCCGAAGCTCTCCAGGGTGGGCCATCAGGTGCCAGAATCACCATCTAGGTCAGAATTTCTGTTCTGGATAACGATTTGGTGTCTGATGACTGGTCCCAGTAGGATTCGTATTAATTTACCTTTGATCACCTCGAACCCAGTCCATCACTCCCTGTCTATGACTCTGGACTGTTTTTCACATAACAGGAACTGATGAGTAGGTCACAAGGTCACCCGAAGTTCTCCAGGGTGGGCCATCAGGTCTAGAATCCGAAAAGTGTATGAACTCTTTGAGATTTTCGGAAGCGACAGTGCTTGAACCTTAAAAACCAATATGTTAGCCCTAATGGGATGACCATAATCAGGCGATTCAACTGGTGACAGATCAAGAAAAAAGAACAACCCCAACCGAGGCAGATCCTCCGGAATTTTTTACCTGCCGCTCCTTTCGCCAGTGCGCCAGATTTTCGTAGATTTTCAGAGCTCGACGATTTTATGACGAGCAAATGTACGCAACTACACAAGAAAATTGGCCGAAATTTTTCGTATTTTCTCTTTTAGAATTATTGAAAAGAGTGAAAAAAGAAAATGGCAAAATAATGAAATTTCAGGGAAACCTGAAGTCGAATGTGGAGATAAAACGATCGAAGTCGTATTTTTAACCGAGGCACTTTTTGAAGGTGAATTTTTGTGCATAATCTGTTGTTAGGTTTAGGAAACCTAGTTTCTTGTGAACCCGCTTGATCATCATTTATTGATTTATCGATTCCAGGACGAATTTTTGTAATCGGCCATTCAAACGACACTAACTGCTTTTCACGAGACGTTGGACGTCTAACTACATCTATATTAATCGATAAAGATAAATGTGGTGTTGTTACAACACGATCGGTACGTCCCTTCAATCTATTATTGATCCCTCCTCTGATCAATTATCGATCCCCGCGTTAGTGATCTATTATCGATCGCCCCACATTAGATCTATCGGTTAACACCATACGTAGTTTGGAACAAAAAAAAAATATACTTGGCCAAAAATGTTTTCAAAGTTCAATGGGAATGTAGACATAAGGATTTTGTGAATAACGAGTTACTGTGACGTCAAATTACAGACAAATCCCGTTGGAATATTCTCGAACGTCAAGATCATGATATCATTCCACAATGACTTCATCACAAAAGTAGATCGAGTGAGTTTTTCTCTTTTCAAATTGATTTCATTGCAACATTTTGTTTTTACCATAATATTCCACTAAAGAAGACCTTTCACCAAATGAAAAAGGGCGTTCCCGCGAACGGGAAGCCACGCGGTAGTCATGAGTATGCACTAAAATATCAGGCGATTTTGGGAATTCTATCGTTTTTACTTTTTAATTCGTAAAATCCTCCCAATAAGTAATCGATAGTAGATCAATGCCTATTGGTGGGTAAGCATAGCAGCCCTTAGCCCTAATCCTCGCTAACGTCAAAGCGAATCGTATCATTTCACTGTTAATGCGGTAACTGGTATGTGGACGTAATTGGCGTGAGATATTCCGTGACAAGTGACCGTAACCAGTTCATAGGGGTTGTCAATTGATCATTGCTAGTTACTTGATAGGACAGGCTCAACATGCAGCAGATATCCTCCGAACTATCGCCGAGGCTGGCTTATTAGCCTAACATGGGAGACAATTTGATAGGCATTTCCCAAACACAGAAAGGATGGTTACGACACGAAACTTTTCAGTCAAATAGAGGAACAAAAGTGCTGAGGTGGTATAGGGGTAAGAAGCACAGCTACCACGAGTGAGTACTGGGATAGGATTTCGAATCGCAACCAATCCAAGTACCACTTATGTTATGGTTGATGCTAGATAAGCGCTATCACTAACATTACCACCTTTTAAGTTCATTCCTAGGTGTTACTGCCACGGCTTGCGTTGGGTTCTCACATTAGCAGTAACTTGGTTTGTCGGTTTGTCCGTAGTCGGTATGTCATTTTGTCGGTCTGTCCCTCGCAAAACTTTATGATTACGATAAAGGGAGTGATCCGGGAAACTCAGCTCCAGTCTACCCTTCTTTCTTATAAATAAGGCTGTAACCTGGTTTTTATCATAATCACGGTAGACATACGGACAGATCGACATATCAACCGACCGCAGACCAACCGACAAACCGATACACCAAGTTACTGCTTTGTATATGAGAAGAGTGGATGCCATACTGTAACATTGAACGAGAGAGAGCGAGAGAGAGCTAAACGAAACTAACATGTCATGCTGTTAAGCGGCGCACTTTCACACACGCATGGTCACGGGTTCGTATCCCGGATCGATATCTACCTGAACCAACCAGGTCTTCCACCAATTCAAGGACGGTTAACTGATAGCTGACTTGTCTGGAAGGATAACAGAACACTCTTGTACATCGGCTGGCCACCGCAAGTCATAGTATAGACCACGCACGCATTCACTACCTCACTACGATACCGAATGAAAGTCAAATGCGGGCGTGTCCCTCAGATGGGATTGATCGACACCCAACGACTTTCCCTTTATGGGCTGCTTCAAATATGAACTGAAATCAAAAACCTCCCCCAAATAAGTCTCAAATGCTTAGATATGATTGTTCTAGAATATCACGCCCTTACGTAATCCGACCAACGCCCCATTTCAATTTCTCTGCGAAGAAATCGTAAGCGCGACCTCGAAAATTCTTGTCGGACACCAGATATCACTGAAAACGAGTTGAACACATTAAGCTGACCGATGCGCGACTAGGATGGCGAAGCTTTCCGTAAAGCTGGTCAGTTCTTTGAGAGCAACGGGCTTTCTTCGCTGACATAGGTTTTGTCAACAGGATAATGTTATGTGGTATTGCGAAATAGTCATGTTCGTGGGAAGGAACGTCTGCCCACATCGCTGTGCACTCCAAAGATTCAATTCCATACCACTGTTTATAAAGTCAGAAGATCTTTGAGCGTTGACGACGCCGATTTTTTTGGGATGCGCCCCACATTCGTCCTCTATTCAAAAATTTAGGGGTATTTTGAATGCGCTTTTTGCTCACACAGCGATTTTCAGTGGGCAGCTGATATAGAATTTGGTGCTTTTATCCACCCTCATGAGTCTAGTACCAATTGATGACCCAAGATGACGGAAGGCCCGTTCACCTGGGCGACGACCCCGAATTCAACCACGTGGAGGAAAAAGTAAGCATGAGCAAGAAAATTAGGCTCCCATTCTACAAGATCCTTTAGCTGGAAGGTTATTTGGTATAGACCTATCGTTTATCCGTGCTCATAAGCAAAAGATGAACGATGTTTTTTGGCGTCAATCCCGCTCGTGGGATGCGCCACACACTCGATTTCCATTCAGAAATGTAGTGGCCATTGAATGCGTACGTGGTCCCCACAATGATACCTCGGTAGACAACGCTAAAACGACTAGTGCTTCTATCCTTTCGACGAGTTTGGTATCAAATAACCGATCCCTGAGGGATGGAACAGTTGACTGGCTTGGAAGGTTCCGATCCAAAAACCATGCCTGTGCCATAGTGCGCCACTTGCCACCACACCACCCACGTCGCAACCTTTTTGATTATTCTTGGACTTATTATTTTCATTGTATTTTCAAATGTTTGCTCTAAGTTGTCGTCAATCTTTATTAATTTTACAATTACCACTTCTTAAAAGTAGTAGTTTTAGGGCTACGAAATCAGTTGCTTCTATATGCAAGCTGATAAGACGGTAACCTATCCAATTACAGTAGCGACTCAGGTAAGTGGATGTTGACATCTCTTAAAAACCCTTGTGATACCGTACACCGCTTACGATTCGATTTTGAAGGACATTGCCGGTATAACAGAGCTAGCCGAAATGCCTAGATGTCGTTATGAAGTGATTGATCCGGAAACGAAGAATGCCGTTGACGTTGTCACAGTCGGTAGCAAACTGCTTCATCGATGGGTATGCGATAGTACATCGCCCGGTGAGTAAATTTTACTTCTTAGGCTTAGTATAGTAAGTTTATTCATCTTTGATCTAGAAAGTAGCTGGGAAAGAAGATATTCACCAACCAATAAGCCTCCCCCGAGTCCTAATTGATGACGGGTTGCTCTGTTCCCTAGTATAATAGGCTGGAAATCAACGTCAGCCTTGCAATATATAGACTGCAACTCCTCAATGTTTCCTATGAGATAGGACTACATCGACAGAGGTTTTTTCTTGAAAACCTCCAAGACCTAAAAACTCTTGAATGATTGCCCTGCGGGCAGCCTCTTGTCAATGAACCACGATTCTTGCCCATCCTGAAACTGGTTGCTGACGTGGTTCACGACTCAAAGCTTTTTTCTCTTTCAAATCTAGAACATTCACCTCGAAACGGTCCTGGTATTATTTATCCCTTTTCTGCCGTACACCTACGTATGCAGCTTCAGATAACGCCTTTCTATGAGAATGTGGCCTATGCAACAAGCTACTGCTGCGGCCAGTGTTGGATCACTTAGGGGCTTTTACCCTCCCAGCCATAACTTACAACATTCACACTCATGTAGAGATGGAACACTTGGTTGGCTTGGATGGGTATAGAGCTCACTGTTAGTCTCTCTATCACAAGGGTTGCAGAAATATTTTTTACTTTTACCCCAACCTTTGCCTCCGTGCTGGAAATACCTACCTTGAACGTAATCGTGCAGCTTCCATGAGACCTTCTTGTTCAATTCTACACCTTACTGGTTGGATTCGTGCTTACCGAAAATCCTATAGATCACTTTCCCATGTCATAAATAAAGGAACGAAATCAAACATGAAAAACTTAAAAGGATAAGTTTTTTCTTCAGATTTCTGGTGCATGACTGTCCACTCATGCCATGTCGAGGACGGCTCCGGAACAACATTCACGATTTTGGATGACAGAGGGTAATAATTGATTGATTACTGAAGAGAATGATTCAATTCATTTTGTTAAATGTAATTACAAAAAATTATATATCATCAAGAAGGTGAGAGACAGGACGGGTCTCGATACTGTAGCAGAGGTGCAGTAACTAGACTGCAAAGATCCGGTCTCAAATCTCGCCGGGGCCAAAAGTTAATCCTTTATCAATAACCCTTTTGACAATTTCACGCAATTCATTCGCACCAAGTTAACGTGACTATAAACGCTGCAGAAGGGTAGAGGGGGCATGCAAAATAAGCTGTGCGCTTCAATCGATACGCACACTTTACACTAAGGTCTTAGAAGTGCGCTGAATGCCCCTTTCCGTTTGTTTTTTTTTTAATAAAAGAGACTGAAGAACTCATTTTTGCCCAGGCATGACTGGGCTGGAAGGGAGAATTAGTGGAGTGGCAGATAATACTCCATCGATGCGCATCAATTACAATACCTAATTCCATCATTTGAGATGCTCTATCGATCGATATCTCCTCGACAATCTGGAATACGGCCCAGGACCATTGCAAGCACAAAAAGAAGCACATGCTTTCAAATTTGCAGATAAGGTAAGTTCCCAAGCTGAAAAGCACCCCCACTCAGAACTTCTACGATGAGGGCACGGGTCAGGAAGTGTCATTGCCAGTGCAGCGATACGCTGAACTAGGTCACACACGCGGAATCTGGGCTAGTCGTATGATCATTCGCGGGCTAAAAGTGAACGGATCGAATGCGACTAGCAGAGATCACTGCGTGACGTGACCGACCTTTGGTGCAGCAATCGCCATGGCGTCTCTTGACCCGGATCCTTTCCTAAATAAAAAGTTAACAAATAAGAATTACTTTTTGA
The DNA here is from genome assembly GCA_000469685.2 of Haemonchus contortus. Classification (NCBI taxonomy): domain Eukaryota; kingdom Metazoa; phylum Nematoda; class Chromadorea; order Rhabditida; family Trichostrongylidae; genus Haemonchus; species Haemonchus contortus. The sequence continues at coordinate 9,506,374 of LS997562.1, read as the reverse complement.
ATAGGTGGTGGTGAACTTCCAATGTAGCGTACGTCTCGATCTACGGGGTGAGAATGCGGAATGTCCAGTGAGTATCGAAAGACTTATTCGAGCTCGATGACGAATTTTTGAAATCGCTCAATTCGCTTTCAGATTCCTGCCTGCGAAGACCCCATAAGATTTGAACGAAGGCGACCACGATCTCCCGGATTTATACACGAGGTGAGTCTTGTACACGTCGTTGATATATTTGAGGGACCGCCCATCTCAATAATCCCGCCCACCTGCTCACAACAAGCACGAATCAACTGCCTTTCACCTTAACCCAACAATGATATAACGTGATTACTTTGGGCACGTTCATTCCGACTAGTTGGGCTGCACCCACTCGCTAAGGGCAAGTCGGGTATGGGACTTTGCACAGTGCAGTAGTTTTTTTGCTGATAATTTGCCTGATATCCACTTCACCAACAACACAGACTACGCCCAAGGGACACACCCTCCTACGAGAGAGTCCCTAGGAAACTTTACCACAATAAAAACATGCCATTTCCCCAGAAACAACTTGTTAAGATGAGTGTTTCTCTTTGGAAAGCCGGTCATAACAGTCAACATTCCAGATCCCTCTCCTGGACGTCAACGGTAGCGTCGAAGTGGACGTACGAGCTCAGCAGATTGATGTTTTGGATCCACAATTCGGTGAGTTTTCAGTAGATCTTCACTATGTGCATGAGTCGATATTTCCTATTCAGACTTCGGTTTCGACGCCGACGACAAACACATCGCGTCGGTCCTGCGGCGATTACGCGGTCATCCAGATTGTATCCCCACACACCATCTGGTTCTTCCCGCAGTCACCACACTTTCCTTGATCATCTCGCTCTTGGGAGTAATCTTTATCCTGCTAAGGCGACCTCACCCCTCAAGCCATGGAGAGTCTTCCTCAAAAAGATCTTCCGAAGAATGACTACGGTCCCAGCGGAGATGAAATACATACTTCACATATTTATGATGTTCACTTTAAATATTAAATATAGCGCTGTCACCTCCAGAGTATGAGATGAGAAACGCCTCAGGGTACTATTGATTACTTAATTATTCGCATAATTATTGTAATTATTTGTATAAATGTATTATTTATCTTTGCATTATGTAATTTCAAAAATACGATATAAATATTTATGGAATAAATGTTATAAGCTGAGATATCATATCCTTAGAATGTTGAAGGAAGGGCGACGTGCTCAGATACAACTCCTACTCCCATGAACTGAAAGCGAAATTCTACCTGGGAAGGCAGTTGTTTGACACCTTCAGAAAAAGTGAGAAAACGGAAGAAGAACGTACAAACGCCATCATCTCAGACAAGGGTTTTCATTTTGTTGTCCGGCGCATATTCGCTCTGTTTGAGTGGATAACCCATCAAGTGTGTCAAAATACTTTCTACCGGTAATCCAGAGGAAGAGACATTCGGGAGAGTCCATCGCCAAGCAGGCAGCTCCAAGAATTCTGCTGTTACGATTTTCTTAAACTTTCATCATAAGAAAAAAGATAGAGTAGTTACAGAAATGATTCCCTCCAGTTGACCTCGACACACTCAAACTGGTGTTTTAGGAAAAACAAATTCGTGAGGCATACATACAGGGGTGCCCAAAAAAAAGAGACACCATGCATGGGGCCTAATCCAGGGCGGAATACATCGCATCGATTGAAGCAGCAGAAGAATGTGATTGAGTAAATTGTACTTAGAATGTTGCTTGATGAAAGGAAGCAGGAACCCGTGTGGTTCCTACATCGACATCAAAATATGAAGCCGTCTGCCATTACGGACGCGCTCAAGACGACTTATGGGATATCGGTCGGCAACAACCAGATACGCAACTTTCTCAATCGAGTCGCTCACGGACAGATTTCAGGGCAGCGTCGCTTAGGATCTGGAAGACCACTGACTTCCTGTAGCGCCGACAACTCCGCAATGCTCACCGACGTCGTGGGGACGAGCCGATCTCGCCGATCTCAGACGACATCAAATTTGCGTGGCAAAAACTTTCGATTTCGTCCGTGCGGAAGGCCACTGAAGAATTACGTGACCGAGTACAATGTGTTCTTGATTTTGCGGGTGGTAATATTCAGACAGGGTTTAATAAAGTTTGATTACATTGGTGGTACAAGCCGAGCAGTGAAAGTGTCTCTTTTTTTTTGGGCACCCCTGTAGACGTCTAGAATGCTCAAGCATGGACACACGAATATTCATGCATGCCCCGTATATCGCTCTGATAGAAAACCTGTATATGGGGTGCAAATAAACTTTCTATTGAACATCATCAACAATCCAATTACAGGCAATTCTAGCTTTCTGACGTCCGAATTCCATCCTTTTTGGGTGGGTGGGGTGGGGGTCCATGAAGAGTTGCTGAATTGCCCATTCGATAGGGTTTTGCATGATTGATACGCTATTCATCGGCAAAAAGAACAAATTTAAAATTAGAGCTCTAAGTGATTCCATTATAGAAACTAAGCCGTGTACATGGATGGCTTCCACTTAGTGGTCCTCGACTGATTAAGAGTAGTCCCTTCGTGCTCTGTACATTGAATGACAAACCCTAGCCAATGAATAAACCTGCCTTCCAAAAGAATCCAGTACAGGCGAGACGACTTCGAAAATCGGAGGAATGAAGGTAAGGAAGGATGGGATTAGCGAAATTCAGTTCTAGACATGATTAATCTACAGCGAACAATGCTTTTTCTGAAATAAACGTTCTAGAAATGCGATCTTCCACCGGAATTGCCCAATTACGGCCCTACAGCGAATTTTACCTTTCTCATAAGACGTCACCTATTCATGTGGCTTTTACTAATGACAGGAATGAATGCTCATATTACAAGACAACTAAAAGACTCACATGATCTGATCTTCTCCAACTCCAAATTTCATAGCTTCCTCCAGGCATATGAGTATAGCGCCTGATTAGATGTAGCTCAGAAGTGGCTAAAATTGGACATGGTGTCAAATGTTAAATCGCAAAGGGTCACTGCAATGAAGTAATTCCAGTATGGATCTAATAAAAATTTCTATATCAAAAGGAGTAACTACGTCCTGCGCAGAGCAGAAATATTTGCCTAGAAAGCATGAAAAAACAATCTATCCATTTTCTGGAAATTTTCCCTCAAATTCCAATTCTCATAAGCTATCCTATTGAAATGGAAAGAGGTGGTGTAGTGGCAATTGGCATACTATCACACATGTGTTACGGAGATCGTATCCCCGATCGATATGCGAGAAGTGGCCCTTCAGCAGTATTCGATGAACGTGAATCGTGCAACTGTTGAACCATGAAAATCACTTCGCACCTATGAATCCTCGCCGCTCGAAGTCAACTAGTATTATTTGTGGGCGATGATATCAGTACTAACAGGTATGCTGGCTCAGCGATTCACTGACCACATACGCATCCGACACCTGCGCTGAACACCTCCACATACGTCTGTGCTTCTGTGAACGTGGGATACGCCATGCCCTTGACCCACTAAATCAACGTCAGAAACATTTACCTTCTAATTTTATTTCGCTGCATCATGTCACAGGCCACAGTACCGTTTCCAGCCATGAATTTCTGTTCAGCCACAGTGGGTTCAATCAGAGGGGGGGGGGGGGGGGGGTGGGGGCAACCATAAAAAAGGAATTCTCGTCACAATGTGGGAAGGAAAGGGTTGGAAAACTTATTCAGCCAGAACTCGTCACTATATTCGATGATTGTCGCTTATATGGCGCATCATGTAGGAGAAAATCGCTTGAAGCTGAGTTCCCATCATTTCAAACTACATAGTTCTTGTCACTTGATTCTGATTTGTGAAAGTATACCTTCTTGGAAACAGTCGCTCTCTGCCAGAGCTAGCCTACTCTTTTTTAATCCAAATATAATCCTTACAATGCCATGGCGAACCGGTTCATAACAGTTGCAAGATGTCGCAAAAGCTAATGAATTAATGAACCAGTCATGTATGGGACAATGGCGGTGTCGATTGCGTATGGAGCCCTTGCGCTGACGCCGAAAAACCAGAAAATCAGGCTTCTTCGCACGAACCCCAACTATCACTCACTGCCGTCTTTCGCCCAATGATATGATGACCCCGATGTCGCTTATCGTAGCGCCTATTACTAAGCGCACGATGAAGCGATGATAATGGGCGATTTGCCGAAAAAGGGTGTATGATAGGAATCCCGATGTGCTTATATGGAGCGGCGATTCCCAGCTCCTTTTTTCGGTCACGGGTCAATTGATTACACTGGCTAGTTGCTTCAGAGCGCAAGAGTCATCCAATGCTGCCCACAGTCACTTTTGAAAAGCGCAACAAGCGCCAGTGACAAATGACAACAGCTCCGGTATAGTAACGAAAGCAAACCAGAGCATTCGAACGTCCGTCAGAGAAGCAGCTACTACTGACCTGTGACGAACTGGGCAGGTGTATAAGCATCGGAGCATCAATTTCTGCAGCTGGCAAACCACGACTATTTCGCATCTCGACCTTTCAGTCATGTTCCTGCCCAATCCCTCACAGAAGATTGCAGCAACACCTTTTTGCGCCTGAGTTATGGGCCCTCAAATTGGCGAACTCTCTCAACGATAGACGAATCCTGAGCAACGCCGCATATCCCAGTCACCGCTTTCAGGTTCAGGTGAACAGACAACCTGATGACTGGTCACAAGAAGTATTGACAGTTACTGAACGACTATCCGAAAACAGTGCTCCGGATCCTTCCAGAGATGGATCGCTTTTCTCCACGACTCCTGTTCTCGCATATAGTGGTGAGTGTTGCGATTTAGGGGACGCGTTTGCTCCCACACATCAGTTCGAATGCATGTACCATCCCGATCAAGCACATCTTCTAGACGTTCTGCTTCTTTGTTACGGACTGCCTGGCTCTGGCTTAAAAACAAGCAAAAGTCCATGAAAAGCTAGTACAGGTCCAGACAAAGTTAATCACTCGAGCAACCCAAAAGGGCCCACTGAAATAAAAAATGGCAGCCTCTTGTCAGTTGGTTCAAAGCCGTCGAGACGACTGCTGTACCTGAATATTAACGACCTTGAAGATGCATTCGACGCAAATCCATCCTGCTACTACCAGAGGGTTGACGACCACCTTCGCGTTGCGTATGAACTGAAGGGTTTTGAGGAAGTTGCCTAAACGTTGGCATCGAGGGAGTGTAAAAAGGGTGGATACCTCATTTGGGTCATTTCGTTTTTTGAAATTATACATTAGGGTCGTGAAAAAACGCGAGATCTTTGCGACAATCCTACACTCCATTTTGATTATGCCGGTATCCCAAGCCTAAACTCTATCCATTACAAAAAGCAATAATGACTTGAGAGACACTTTATAGACAGAACAATGAGAAGTATGGGTCACCGTATCTTTCAGAAGGCCGAATTATGATAGAGTTAAGATGAGAAGTACCGAAAAATACGGACCTTCACGCAAGTCGTCGTCGCAGATTTGAAAAGGTCGACTCCCATCTAAGCCTCGAAGGAGGCATTTGACGCTCTGAATAAACCCATAGAAACAAAAAAGAAATAGCGAAATAAAGAAAAAAGAACAGAAATATCACCAATTACAAAAAGTTTCCATAAAGCAGAAGCCAAAGCAAAGCGGTACCGAAAATTCTACTCAAAAGCCTATGTTAGAGCCAAATCAAGTACCAATGCGGTCAAGATTTTGACGAATACAAGGAGTCCATCGATTCAAAGTTCAAATTTTATTCATTATTACACGATTAGATCCTGGATCCCATATGTACAATACAACTGATCATTTCAACAATCATCGCATTTTACTTCAGAACAATATAAGTGAACAGGTGTGAAATGTGCCCTAGTGACGCGTGCGGTCGCAACGCGGTCAGCTCTCACTGCTGCGCCTTGTCCCACACAATCTGTTCTGTTACATTATTCATAGTTACTTCTATTTATAACTTGTTTCCTCATTTGAACCAATCGCTGACCGCGTTGCGTTTGGCGCACCGCAACTGCACATCAAAATATTATCATATTTCGTAAACGGTTAGCTACGTACACTTATTCAAGCCGAATTTTTTTGGCATGACCTCAAGAGGTTTGAGATTGAATAATGCAACAAATTATGAAGGTATAGTAAGTGATATGATTAGGATATCAGCAACAGTAATGCACCTGATGACAACTTTATAGGAGAATCAAACTGATGAGTAAATCATGGAAAAAGCGAATATTCCGATACCGAATGGTTGGACAGCCGGCACCCTCCAAATTGCCCCTTTGGCTGACTGTAGCGCCGGTACACAGGCTCCAGAACCTGTCTCGTCGGGATTCATGAAAATCTACACCTTGAGGGGGCATGCCAACTTATTCCAAACGACCTAACCCATTGACTGGCGATGGTCGAATGTGATGAGTATCCCTGATAGAACTATCGACACACTTCATCTGGCTTTTCATTACTAAAAGCTGCCACATGGGGGTAAACAGGACAGCGAATAAGGCCTAATACGAAGAAACATGAAGCAAGGATAAAGAATAGTCATGCTTCAATCGATCTCAACTTCCGGCGTGCACCATATACTCGACTTCCGGATTGTCAATACAGAATAAAGGTTTTAAAAACGCATTAACTCATATATCAAGTGATATGAACCAGTAGATGTATTGCGTCGAGTAATAATAGTAATGAGCTGAGTCCCCAATCAGGCTGGTGTCTTACCGTTTAAAGGTCCTCACAGAGATGGAAAGCTCGATTGGCCAAGAGATTAGCGCCGAACTCCGACCTGTGGGTTATGCATTTATGCTAGCGGCGACATTTGTCACTGCCCCAACTCACCCAGTTAGAAAGCTACCTCCCACTCCAGCAATATCACACACACACACACACACACACACACAACCTGTCGGTATTGGAATTTCGCATCTTGCACTAACTTCAGTGAATGAAATTAAAAGTTAACAAGGTGAACAAGGTAACAAATTCACAACTTAGCTCTGAAAACTTTTTCCAACCTGCTTATACAGACTCGTGTAACCCGGAATGTGAAAAAACGACACAAAAAAATTTTTTGAATTGAGGCAGATATCATGCCTCAGCTGGAACGCATTCTAGCTCGAAGAGTTTGATTTTCGTTCCACTATCAAATAAGTTTGCAGTAAGTGAATCAGATATGCAGATATGGGAACTTTCCAAGCGATGCCTCGTGCTATGCCGAACCAGAAAAACTGCAGCCATTCCAGTCGGAAGATCACATCATGCCATTATCCCCCCGTGATCCCAGAGACGTGGAAGTAGGTGCTCCAACTTCATCGATTTTTGGCATGTTTTCGATCCTGAACACGTAAAGCATTGAAAACAAACAAACAAACAAAACACAAATCTTACAGTCGTGTACCTAATCTATAAGGCATAGAACAGAACTCACCTTTACGCAGCGGTCTCAGTGGACATTCGATCACGACAGTACTGTATAAACTCGCCAGCCGCAGGGAAACGTTCCTAAAAATCGTATTCGAACAAAAATTCACCTCAAAAACTCGCAATATTGCAAAGTAGTCTTAAAAATCAAAAATATTGCAAAGGGCACCGGAAATATAATTACTAGAATGGGGACCAAGGCAGATGAGCATTTGAAAGACAGTAAAAATAGTGTAAATAAGCAGACTTTTCTTCTTCTCCCTGCAATAATCAAGCGCTGTTGCAGAGTCCGCTGTTCTTGTCAACCGTCACCACTTGTTTCTATCTACGGCATCTTCTGCTGCCTCTTCAGCTTCATCATGGTCCTTCATATGACGCCCCGCGAACTCTTCTTGGAACTCCTCTTGTACGTCTCACTTAGGCCTTGAATTATCCTTCCCACTTCAGCTGAGTAAAGTTGTCCTTCATGATCCTTATTCAAGGGTCAGCACTCACTGTCGCAGAGGATCGTGAGCCTCCTCACTGTTCAATACTCATTTCCTTTGAGCGAAGCATTATTATGCAGACAACAGAAAGTAATCACAAGGTTTACGATGCCTAGCCAATCCTGGATAAGCAAAACACAAAAAAAAGTTGAGTCAACCCCTACAAAAGCCTTTTGAATCCAGTGGATGACAGTTCATTCTGGGAAACCATCTATCGCAGGGGAACAGTACGGTAAATCGACCAAAAAAGTAATAAGAAAGAAAGTAAAAACATGTTTTCTTTTCATCGAAAACGAGCGGGTGCTGTCGAGCCAAAACTTCTCGCAAATGGAAGCTACGGGAAAGAACTGTTATCATAAAATTCTTAAATGTTCCCTTGCAGTATTCTGCTTGTCCCATTCGATAAAAAAAATGATAACGTCGATATGAAGAAGCAATTCATAATAGATGAATCATTATCCACAAAAAAAACTCACATGAGCAGCTTTATCAAAAATTTCCTCATCAGTAATCAAAGGCAAAAAGAGATTAATGAGATCATCAGAAAATGGCGGAGCGATTATCTCGAGAATCTACAAATATAACTTTCAAAAATTGCACACAGAATACAGAACACAAAGTGAAAAAGCTGCACACACCTCTGTCGCAAAGTACCGCACCAGAGACGCGTCTATTTGTCCATCACGGAACATCTCCCATACCTTTTCCAATACTGGGATCGTTCCGCCCACCGATAACAAATGCACGAGGCGATCGACGACAAGCCGCTGACGTTCCATAATTACCTGAGAAGCTAAAATATTTACGAAAAAGCAAAATATTGAGAAAAGAGGTGTGGTATTTCGATATCTGCGAAACCCGCAACCAGCTGTCAATATTAAGCACAAGTATTATAGGTATACTGCAATGGCTGCTTTCATAGTCCACGATTTCATCCGCGATCGGTCCCTCGCCAAATCGTGGACTATGAAAGCAGCCATTGCAGCTAGTGGATTAGGTTGTACACTCGATGACGGCTGTTAAGAGGCAGGACACTATTTATTTATAAGCAGCAACAAGGGCGGCAAGTTCGCTAAGTATAAAAGCGGCCATGAACTTCAACAAAAACAACAAGCAATACCTCAGCAGCCTCATTTTCTCCAGCTATCTTTTCATACAATTGACAGCATACGTCGAATGCTTTAGCGTGTAGATTTGGATGGAGTGTAGAGATATGGTCCAGCAGACATAAGGCGGCTCCGGGAGGATCTCCTTAAAGACGAGTAGGTCAAAAGATATGAATAGCAGAGCTTGAATACAACGTACCTGTCTTTTCTTCGGATAACAATAACGTCTGTATATAGTAAAGTACTCCAGCAGCTACAACAGGCATTTTGATCGCATGTAGGAGCTCATTTAGCTCCGTTAACAGGTCATCCATATTTTCCAAAAGGCTGACGACATCGTCGAGACATTGACGGCAATTATCAAGTTCCAGGCGTGATTGCTGGAAGATAGGAAGTTGACCAAGCCTCTAGCAAGTATCTAGTTGGAAAGCCGAACACGTAAAAAAAATTTACCAAAATTACCCTTCAAAAGCAGCCTGGTCCACTAGACAATAGAGAAATAAAATAAGAATAAAAATAAAAGTAAAATAAATAGAAATAGTAAGTAAATTTCCATTAGGAAGTGAACGAATTTAAAAACAAATTGAAGAAAGTCCGCCATGTGTATATGGAAATAAGCTTTTGGCTGCCTTCAGGGCTCAGCGACTGAAAGACCTACCGATTGCGGTGATGCTGGCCGCGAGTTGACAACGCAGGACACCAATGGATCACGTGTTATAACGAGTCACGCGACCTTAAACGCAATCTAACCAGCGTTGTCAACACGTGGCCAGCGACGCCGCAATCCGTTGGTCGAGGTCGGTCGGCTTTCTGGTCGAGCTCTGGAAGCAGCCTCCGACTGCTGACTACATCCTTAGAATACTGAATACTACATAACAGTACACTTACCGTCCGCCGCCCATTGCTATTTCTGGTCTCCGACACCGATGCAGCACATGCTAACAAAAAGATGTACTTAAAACGATGTTCCGGAAGAGTCTAGAAAAAACAATTCCAACGACTCAGTTCGATTCAGTCAATAATAACGGATCTGTCATAGAGTAGAAAAATATTACTCACCTTCGGGCCTTCAAAGTGAAACAACGAGTCCAGCAAGAGCTCTATGAATATCGGATCTCGAATAATTGATATTGGAGGCGGTAATGGTAAGATGTATTGCTGAATTCAGAGCACAATGAAAACGAAAGACTAAAAAAAGTCAAGCAATAACATCATTGAAATCAATCTCACCGAAAATGAAACCTTTTCTGGCAAAAATTTGAAAGATTAATTCAAAGGAACTTGACCAACACTTGAGTTTGGCTTTCAGTCTCCGAACGACCGCCCGAACGACCGACGGCGGCGTCGGCCACGTGCTGACAACGCAAGACACCGATGGACGAGTGCCGGTACAGAGCGAACCGCCTTGGAGAGCATCTATCGCCGCCAGCGCGCGGTCGCGTCGCGTTTTTGCCATTGGGGCGCGTGAAAGAACAGGTTAACTGATGATGCCGAGTAATAATAGAGAGGAAACGGATCCCAAAAGCTATAAACGACATATCGATGCATACCGACGGGAACGAGTAATGAATATTGGGAATTTTCTTGATGATATAATGATTCATATCAAAATAAACATCAAAGAACTGTCTGTCCTCCTGCCATCATTATGTGAGTGTTGGTCGCACATCCAAGTGTTACGCTAGAAAATTTGGTTAATAGATTATGATCGGTAGATAGATCGGTCGGAATTGGGCTCTGAGCTCGGTGGGAACACTGATTGAGTAGGCCCAATAAAGCTGAAAAGGACCTTTTTGATGCAAATGAGTAGTAATTGCTAACAGTTGTGGGTACGGGAATATATTTTCGCTCGCACCTAATCAAGCTCGCTTCGCACCTAGGTGCGAGGTGACCTTAACTAAGTGCGAAGACTCAGCGGTAATTATGCTGCCCGCACTCGCTACTAATCGAGCTAAAACTTGTCAGCCAAAGAGGATAATGACAGTTTAAAAAAGTGGGGGTTCTCTTCTTGAAATGAGTTTTTTGGAAGGAAAAACTCCAATATCAATTCCAAGATTTCAAGAGTATTTCCATGTATAATAAATAAGTTCAATATATTTCATTCCAAGTTTCTGGAAAATGGTTGAAACAGTTCGGTTCGCTTCTTTTTTTCGGTATTTTCGCTTGCTTGCGATATCAAACAACCTTTACAGAAGCGATGTAGTTCTCTAGAGTTGTTTAATATTGGACTATTCTTCATTCATAGGTCATTGAACGCCCTAAGGCTCACCATTCAGGCCATTTCACAGTTTTTACGTCATATAGCAAGTCTTCATGCCTGATTTCAACTCCTCTCTCCAACTCATTCATTAAAGAGAGTTCATCGAGAACTATTTAACCAGTGGGTGAGTGCTTTAACTACCGCTGCTTACGCGATAAGACAGTTCCATGTATTCTAAAGATGCACTGAACTGTTTTGATGAACGGGTTTCCTGCAGCTAGGGGTCACGTGGTGCATTTTTGAAAATGGCGCGCAAACAATATCGCGCTCCAATGCCAGAGGGATAGAAGGGAAATAACTGAAACCGCTACGCGACCGCACGCCGGCGGCGATGGATGCTCTCCGAGGCGGTTTGCTCTGTAGCACCACTCCCGATGGACACATGTCCTCACGAGTCACGCGGCCTTCAACTGATCATTCTGTCTAGCGTAGTCAACACGTGGCCAGGTAGTGCCACCATCGGTCGGTCGGTTCGCCGCGCGCTGATGTCTGAGGGAACCTATCAAGGACTGTCAGTGATGGTTGGTTTAAGCGGCCCCTCAGAATGTACTATGCCTTTTATATTCACTCAAAGATAAGAAAGCCTTCTGGATTGGTGTTACGCAAATAGTGGTGCTTAAGTGAGGTCCAGATAAACAAACTCCAGCTCATAAACGTGGAATGGATTGAGCAGGTCCTTCTAATTCACCAGTTTCACCAGTTTCGTTACGTTACGTTCCTATACAATTTCGTTTAAAAAATTTCAAAACACTCACGTCGTAAATGATCGTTACATCGGCTGGGTTCAGTTCACCTTTGCTGACCATATTTAGCAAGGCTTGAGTGAAATGTGAAGCTACCTAAAAGTGCGATTTCATAAGTAATGCCTAACTCTAGACCTCTAATAAATATGTTAAAGTTGTGTTGCCCGAGACCTAATCTTCATCGACATAAAAATTGTTGAAAAGTTTTCGAGATATTTAGGGGAAGTTATCTCCGAAGTGCTCCAAAACTCGTTTTGCTCCGGGTGACATTTTGGTGAGCAGCATCTTCTTTTCACCTGGGAATAAAGAATAGAGGATAAAGTCACGGGGCGTTACCCAATCCTCCGACGCCCTCGCATCCGACTTATATCAGAATCGTGGTGACCTATTGATTTCTTAGATGACCTATACAATGGCTTGCGGTGGCCATCCGATGTACAAACCAGGGCTTTGACCCTCACAGACAAGTCTCTTACCAGATCCTATGCGGGATTCGATCTACGAACTATGCCGCTCCCTCTTCCCCCTCACAAATTGCGTCTTTACCGTATCATTTTTACTAGAAATCAGTACACAATATCCAGTCACATCAGCTATCAGTTTTTTCAAGCCTAAATCAAACTTTTGCAGTATCCCTTCAATGCTCGATGAGTCTCTAGCATTCTTATCTAATTTGCCCAGGCTAAATAACCTTCTTACCTGATCATCGGCCGTTTGCGCAAGTGCAGTACGCAAAGCAGTTGTCTCGTGTTCGCGACCTTCCATTTCGGCTCGTAACGACTCAGCCATCTGCTCACAAGCGGCCAGAATTCGACCACCCTGGGCTGTACCAACCGCCTGCAACAAGGCTAGAATAATGAACTCCAGATATAAAAAAAAAAGACCATCGAACTCATCCATTTGGAAATATCAATCAAATTTTGGAAACTATGGGGATAAAATTGTGTAAGAAAAATTCTGTCGACATGTATTCGAGGCTCCTATCCCGAGGAAATAGTAGAGGAGCCTCTATTGACAAATAGTTTGAGACAACTACCTTATTTTGGTAGCCAAAAACCAAATGAAACTAGGACGAATACCTTCAAAATGCTACAGAAAATGCGTGGGTAAACAAAGAGGGCCATATCATTATCAAGCGTTTTATCTTCTGAAGGGCGGAGGTGGTGTAGTAGCAAGTGGCGCACTGTATCACACGCACCGGGGTTCGAATCCCGGATCGATGCCCGTCTAGGCCAACCAAGCCTTTCATTCCTACGGGGCCGGCTAATTGGTAACGGACTCATTTGGGAGGATAAAAGCACTGACTCTGTATATTGGCTCCCCCGCAAGTCTATTCTACAGGCCGCATACGCATTCAATGCGCCACTACGATTCTGAATGGAAAAACTTTATCTTTATCTTATCTTTTATCTTCTGAATTCAAAAAAAAAAATCGTTGAACGACTCATTTCCCACCTTCAACAAAGCCATTGTGTAGACGTAGGTGTGCTCGGCTTGACAAACAACTCGGGCCTGGAAAAAGAAATAACTCAGTTCCGCATTCCCTTTGTTAATTAAATTTCTTAATTTCTTGCTTAGGCGGAAGTGCTGTAGTGGCAAGTGGCGCACTTTACTAACGCATGGTTACGGGTTCGAATCTCGGATCAATACCCGCCTATGCCCACCACGCTTTCCTTCCATCCGGAATCGGTTTGTTGGTACCAGATTCCTCTGGGAAGATAAAAGCGCTGACTTGTACATCAGCTGGCCAACGTAAGACACTGTATAGGTCAAATACGCATTCAATACGCCACTAGGATTCTGAATGGAAGTCGAATGGGCGCATCCTTCGCCAGGAACTTTATCTCTTATCATTTATTTAATTGTCAATCCCCATTACTACCGCTCACAACCCCCCAAAAGGATCTCATTCATCAACACTGGGATGGCACAAACTGAAAAGGACAAGGGGGACATTGTTATTCCCCATAGAACGCATCAACGAATTTTGCATATATCAAGCCAGCGCCACTCTCAACTGGCAAGCAATCGAAGCAGTGGATGTGAGAAAGAGAAAATCGATTTCCAACTCCTCACCAGTTCCGCAAACGCTTTCTCGTATGCAGCAGTTATACATCCTTTCCGATGTTCTGTTAATACCGTATCAATCGACGTCAACAGGACCCTTGAGAAGATATCAAGCTAAAATTTCTTGAAATTAATTTACTCTATAACATAAACTTGATAAAAACGACTTGAAACCACACAAGAAGTCAAAATGTCAGATAGTGCGAGGAAAATTTTTCCTACCTGCTGCGCAGCTGAGCTTACAGTACTGATTTCCGTTTGAAAACCGGCATCTGATATAAGCTTTACGGCAAAATTAAGCATCAGACAATTCGGATATTGGTCCATCAACTCGTACAGAAGTGTTCGCCATCGCCTGGAAACGTTCTTGAGATACCTCAAACAATTCTCTGGCCTTCTTCCCCTGATAACTCTCAACTCCTGCAAGCCTGACATTTGAATTGCCTCATTTCAAGAAATACCCTGAGAACATCGTGCGTGAGAATACTACATGTATTTGCCCTTAGGCACAAGTAGATCCAATATATAGAGCTGTCTCTGTTGAGCTGGAGCGATTTACACCTTCCGTCCCCGTAGGCGTGTATGGCGCGTTTGTGAGTGTACAGTTCGAGTGAGTGGGTAGTGCATGAGAAGCCGAGGTCAATTCTTATAAATAGGCCCCCGATAAACTCTGGATAGCATAGTATCTGAAGTTGATCCAGCTCTTATTAGGGTTTGGCAAGCTATTCATGAGTATTCGTGGTTAAAAGTCGGAACCTGAAGACGATAGCAGAATTGGAGCAGCACCAAGTGGGGTCCCTCTCACACGCATGCTAAGGGAGCAATCTTTTGCCAATACTCACTTTGAGCGAATCTAGCCTTCTATCTAGGGAGAACGGTTAATTGGCGGCCAGCCAATCTACAAACCAGCACTTTCAATCCTCCATGCAAATTTGGTAGTATTTACTTCTTTTGAAATGGGTGAGGAAATGCTTGGCCCAACCAGGTGCCGACACAAGATTTGATCACCAGATGTTATCAGCGATGGCCACGCAACCCGGTACCATTCTACCTCCGCTTATGCACATAAATGAAGTATCAAATAACAACCAAGGACAAATATCAAATTACCAGCCGAGCTGTTGGACACCCAGACCTGTTGCAAATAAAGTACAAGAACCTACTTGTGATTAATAAGCTCGGGCAACCATTCGATAACTCCACCATCTTCAAAGATTGTGTCGGCGATATCGGGTGAGAAATGTTTTGCTATCAATGTTGCCAAAGTATTCTCCACACTTTTAGCGGCCTCTGAAAAAAACTTGTTAAATCAAAGTCAATTCTGTTTATCTCAAACAAGCTCAAACAGTCTGAAATGCGGAGAAATGGGAAGGATCGGAGACCGAGGGACCCCGCTGGGCAACGCCTGTTCGGTTATCTTTATACTTGGCAAAAGAATGAGGATCGCATGATGCGCTAAAACTCTTCGCCGACAATACAGAAGGCAGAAGTTAGTGGGATATTGCAGGACTGACGAGGAAATAGCTTCCACTGCGGGAAACAGGGAATGGGAGAGACCAGGATAAGCTGCCAATCTGGTTGATTTTCGCAAAAACTATGGCTTTCATTCCCAAAAGGAGCATAGCCTAGGAAAAACAAACAAAACAAAGAGGAAAGCAGTAACGAGAAGAAAAATTCAAGGTAATCAAAAAATGTAAAGAAACCAATAAATTTGAAGGATATCAGAGCGAAAATATAGGAATAAAAGGAGTGAAATATCTGTTCTGGAAATAGTGACGCCAGCTGTAGCGAACTTCTCAAATTCTCTTAAGCACTACTTGAAAATAAATATTTCTAAAACTCACCCATCCTCCCGTAAAACGGCTCCAGTTTCTTATCCGCCTCATGCTTTTTCGATGGACTTTTCGGAGTATCACTTTCTTTTGCTTTTTCTTCTTCTTTCTGCTTGCGTTCTTCTTCTGCTTTCTTTGCTGACTGCTTTGCACCTCGTCGACCGCGCTTCGCCTTCTTGACTGGTGCTGCCGGCTTTGGTTCCTCCGGTTGGGGATCACCTAATGCCACTAACCAGTCCGACATGATATTTACCGACTGAAAATACATGTGGTATCTCATCCAAAACAACATAAAAGCAGAAAAAAGGTTTTAGAAGAGTGGAAGGTTGTTTTTACAACTTCACTACCGTGACTATCACACCGCACTAGTAAGTCTGACACCAGACTTCGAGTTAACAAAACCAAAGGATGACTTTGAAAAATGGAGTAAATGAATGGGAAACGATAACACCAGTAGAGGCTTGAAAATCGAATTCTATAAGGAAAACATATATCCACAGGTCACGTCGACCGGTTTCGCTTCTTTCATTCTTACATAAGGGGAGGGGAAGTGGGGTGGGGAAAGAGGGAAACTCACTAAAGCTATCTTTCATATTAATTTTGAAATCCACTACACATCACGAACCAATCAAGATTACCCCTTGTCGCAGATTCCACTGTAAAGAGTCGTACGCAACTGAGAAATGAGGGGAGATCAGGTCATAAAATGGACTACTCGATTCAATTCATTGAATTCTAGCAACTAAAATTCACATTTCTCATCCCTCCTACCTTCAATCCACTCCCGAAGCTCTTAACATGGCTAATATCGAAGGCCGCAAGTTAATGCGAAAATAAGGAGGTTGTTATGACGGAGCAATTCCCGGGGCTCGAAGATCACGTTGGAGTGAGTTTAATCTATAATTACAATACTTGGCCGATACTCTTTACATCAGTTTTATTTTTTGTAAATAAGATTCTTATTCTCCATACACGACCTCTCTCCCCCTCTTCGCTCTCATTCTTAGAAAGCGTATACGGTACCCTGGTTGGGCTTCTAAGTTAGCCAATCCTTACTATATATAAACCACATCCTTGGTGTGTCTGTTTGTTTGTCTGTCTGTTTGTCTGTTTGTCGTCGCAAATTCCAGGATCATCTGAAGAAACACCTGGAGAAGTCGGGTCAAGTTTGGAATGGGTCGAGCATAGGGCAGGACCACCAGAGCACATGTGAGCCTAGCGGAGCTCCGCCCCCAAGGGGCGGAGCATGCGCCGGAGTTGGGCGGGGTCATGCGCTACTTCTTCTCATTCGGTCTCATAACAGTCCAGATGCCGGGAAAAAAGTGCAAAGGTGAGGGATGGGTCAAAAACTGAAATAAATCAATTTCACCAACGGTGGGCGGAGCAGTCTCGCAGTGGGCGGTACTTTCCACAGAGATTCATAACTCGATTCAACGAAGGCGTCGAGGCCAGGAAAAAAATAAAAAGAGTGGGCAAGGCCTCATGCGTGCTGAGCATGCGTAAGTTTAGCGAAGCCCCGCCCACAATGGGCGGGGCGTGCGTTAAAGTGAGAGCAACTTTTTAAAAATTAGTGTAACTTCGTTCGGAAACGTTCTAGAATGCGGGAAAAAAGTGGTTAGAGGTAATGGGATAAATGTGGTAAAATCCAGAAGTGGGCGGGGCTGGCACAAAAGTGGGCGGGGCTTAGATCAAAAATTTATAACTCTATTCAGAAACGTTTTAGGATGCGGCAAAAAGGTATTAAGGTGTGAAAGAACATATGTGGTCAAAATCCAGATGTGGGCGGGGCTGGCACTAAAATGGGCGGAGCTTAGATCAAAAACTTATAACTCTATTCAGAAACGTTTTGGGATGCGGCAAAAAGGTATTAAGGTGTGAAAGAACATATGTGGTCAAATCCCAGAAGTGGGCGGGGCTGGCACTAAAATGGGCAGAGCTTAGATCAAAAACTTATAACTCTATTCAGAAACATTTTAGGATGCGGCAAAAAGGTATTAAGGTGTGAAAGAACATATGTGGTCAAATCCCAGAAGCGGGCGGGGCTGGCACTTAAGTGGGCGGAGCCTAAATCAAAAGTATATATCTCTGTGTGGTCAAATCCCAGAAGTGGGGGCTAGCACTGAAGTGGGCGGGGCTTAGATCAAAAGTTAATAACTCTATTCAGAAACGTTCTGGGATCCGTACTACACCTGCCCATCAGAAACCGAACAAAAAACCTGATGACGTTGCCAACCGACTCTGACCTGCACATCTGAACATCTGATACAAAACCCTCTGATACCGTGTTCCTACCGTACTCTGACCTGCACATCCGGACATTTGACACAAAACCTCATACTGTGATCTTACCGTACTCTGACAAGCACATCTAAGCATCTGACACTAAACCTTCTGATACCGTGATCCTACCGCATGCAACAGAGCACATGTGAGCCTAGCGGAGCTCCGCCTCCGAGGGGCGGGGCATGCGCCGGAATCGGGCGGGGTCATGGGCTATTTCTTCCCATTTGATCTCATAACGGTCCAGATGCCGGGAAAACAATGTGCAAAGGTGTGGGATGGGTCAAAAACTAAATAAAATAAAGGAAACTCTCCGGCAGAGGGCGGAGCGTTCTCGCAGTGGGCGGTACTTTTCACAGAGATTCATAACACGATTCAACGAAGGCGTCAAGGCCAGGAAAAAAAAGGTGAGCAAGGCCTTATGCGTGCTGGGCATGCGTAAGCTTAGCGAAGCCCCGCCCTCCGCCGGTGGGGCTTCGCTAATGGGCTGGGCGTGCGTTGAGGCGAAAGCTACTTTTTAAAAATGAGTGTAACTTCGTTCGGAAAAGTTCTAGAATGCCGGAAAAAAGTGGTTAGAGGTAATGGAACAAATGCGGTCAAATCCGAGAAGTGGGCGGGGCTGGCACTAAAGTGGGCTGGGCTTAGATCATAAATTTACAAATATACTCCGAAACGTTTTGAGAAGCGGCAAAAAGGTATTAAGGTATGAAAGAACAAATGTGGTCAAATCCCAGAAGTGGGCGGAGTCGACACCAAAGTGGGTGGAGCCTAGATCAAAAATTAGAAACATTCTGGGATGCGGCGAAAAGTTATTAAGGTGTAAAAGAACAAATGTGGTCAAGTCTTAGAGGTGGGCGGGGCTCAGATCCAAAATTTGTAAATCTATTCAGAAACGTTCTGGGACACGGCAAAAAAGTATCAAGGTGCAAAAGAACAAATGTGGCCAAATACTCGAAGTGGGCGGGGTTGACACTGAAGTGGGCGGGGCTTAGACAAAAATTATAACTCTGCTTAGAAACGTTCTGGAATGCGGCAAAAAGGTGTTAGAGTGTAAAAGAAGAAATTTGGTCAAATCCCAGAAGTGGGCGGAGTTGGCACTAAAGTGGACGGGGCTTAAACAAAAATTATAACTCTACTCAGAAGCGTTCTGAGTTGCGGTAAAAGGTATTAAAGTGTAAAAGAACAATATTAGTCAAATCCCAGAAGTAGGCAGAGTTGGCACTAAAGTGGGCGCGGCTTGGATCAAAAATTAGAAACATTTTGGGATGTTAAGTGTTGTGTTAAGTGTTAAGACAAATCTCAGATGTGGGCGGAGTTGGCACTGGAAAGGGCGGGGATTACATCATAATTACATCTGTCCTTCACACTAACCCTCACCACATAGGTGTACAGCTAGGGGATACCACCAAACTCTCTCAAAAATTAGGCTAAAATTTTTTAAAAGTCAGTATCCATGGTTCGACACACAGTAGTCCCTTCTACACAAGAGCAAATGCACTGCATTAATTTCGGACCTCACAAAATAATTTCTACAGTAACCCCGGCCAACAGGTGCATACCCTGTAGAAACGTGTAAATTCCTATATATACCCGGAGGGACTTTTCTTTCAAAAACCGTGTTCATGGCCACACGCAGCCCAAACTACACAGAGTTTCTTCGAATACATGGACTGCAGAGGTATTTGATTTGGATGCATATGAATACCCTCCATGGCCACACACAACCCCATTTCACACCCCAAAAAAATGATGGCCACTACAGAAGTGACCGGGAAGAGGCTCAAATCATAGAGGTCTATAATTCAAATCAGAAGCTCATGTGGCTCCATCCCTCATGGCTAGAGCCCCTAGCGCACGCAATGGCGTGCGTAGCCGCCTGGTACGTTAATAAATTCCAACAATATTCACATCGTAACGAATGTAACGACAGTTATGAAACGGTTATAAACAAAAAAAAATAAGAAAAGAAAAGGAAGAACATATCAGAATGAAAAAATGGGTCAAATTTCGTACCTGAGCATAAGCGTGATAACCGCCAACTAGTGCGGTTATAGCAGTATCCGTGCAACCACAACCTTCTTCCAAATAAATTCGTAACGACTCCAAAACGCCCGGTTCCATGATCGCATCCTGAGCTAAATCGCAGATAAATTAACAGCAGAAGTGTCTATTTCCGTGTGAGAAGTTCTCGCTTCTTAGATACCATTTCGTCTATACACCGAGTAGTTTTGAAAAACCAACAAACACACGTGTTTTTGTCAACAAGAAAGAAAAACTATCAAAGAATGTAAAAAAATATGCGCAAAAATTTTATAGATGCGAGTGGAGAGCTGGGATGGTTTTTTCACCACAGTCAACAAAAAAATAGTGAAGAGGTCCTTAGTAGGAAGAGAATTAACAAGATGGATAAAAAACCATGGTGGTAGCAGAAAAAGCAAACGTTTCAAGATAACTAAACTGGGTTCACCAATGAAGACTGCTACTCCATCAGCTCCGCATAGAACTAAATAAAAATGGGACTTTTCTTTTTGTTTCAATAAGTACCTCATGGTTTTCATTTTACTACGATGTCTCGGAAATCTGACAACTGCTGAACTCCTTTTCTTTTTTGACCAAAAAACTAGAATTCAATTGAAGAAAAATTATAAAAACTAGACTCGAGTAACAAGAAATTTACAAGTCCTGTCTACTGCGCTGTTTATGTCGGGCTCAGAACACCTCCTTCTATGAAGCTTAAACTCTTACAGTTCTAAGGTTTGAAAGTGTATTTGGGTAATGCTGGTTGGCGAGTCCGCGTCGCCCGATGTGCTCTCCAGCACGGGAGGAACTAAGTAAGTAAGTAAGGTTGGCGAGGCACTGAAACTTAAACTAAACCGAAAACTTGTTACTTCCAAGTTCGGTCTTCTTGAAACCTGGGCATGTCACATAATATTTCAGAATGCTTTGCCGTAAGAAGGTTGGTTTCTTGGCAAGGATGTTCCGGTGTATACGTTTCTGGGAGTATTTGCAACTGGCCTAGTGCGTTTGGGCGCTTGGTCAGGTAAGCCACAGACCAAGAGTTCCGAACTACTTTCAGGTCCTTGAAGACGACGAGTTAGTCGAGACGTCGGCCTAATAAACGGTTCTATCATAACAAACCTGTACGGCAAAGCATTCTGAAGTATTACTTGTTACTTCTAAAAAAATTGCCAAATTCTAGTAAATAAGGTGAAACAGTAACAAGGTTGATTCGATAATATCGCAAGGAAAACTTCTTGAATTCCATTCTAATCAAAAGGACTTACTTCTGAGAAGGATAGCTAACCATAAATCTCCCCCACTAGAGGGTCTTTATTGTAAGAAGCGGCACAAACTTTAGGAAATAATCTTTAGTAACTCTAGAGGAAAAAAGACTGAAGGAGTTTCATATCTTGGGGATACTCTGGACCCTGATACAATCGCCAAAAAATTTCTCTGAAAACGAAGATTCTGGGAAAGAGATACTGACGCATTTGAAGCACCCTGCTCTTTGTTCGGCACTATCTACCCTTTACTGCCCCACCTTGTCGAGAATGGGCTGGATTTCTACCGAATTTTTTCAAAGAAGATGAAACCGGCTAGAACTTTGTCTACAGGGGTAATTTGACCCGTAGAACACGAACATTGCATCCATTTGTCATAAAGATGCCTAGCGCTTGCGCTACAGGCGCCTGCGCCAAATCGCTGGGTCATCACTCCTGCTGAAAACTTGCCCCTAACGTTTTCATGACGAGTGGATGCGATATTCGTGTTCTACGGGTCAAATTACCCCTCTAGGCAAGTTTCTAGCAGGTTACATCTTCTTTGAAAAAATTCGGTAGAAATCTAGCCCTTTCTCGACAGAGTGGGGCAGTAAAGGGTAAATAGTGCCCTTTGTTCGTTTAAGTCGGGAAGGCGCTATTTCCCCAGTCATACCTCCCACGATCTCCACTTCTTCGCTTCATTGATAAACTTGGTAGGAATACTTCAAAGCTCACCTTTAATAAACTGTAACGCTTCATCAGGTGTCATTTCCACATTTTCTTCTTCTTCATCCATGTTCAGCTCAAATTAATACATCGACTAAGTGATCCAATGTGTTCCACTTTCCCACTACGTTGCAGTACGTTCAACACAGGTTTCACACCAGCACTATACAACAACCATAGAACATTTAGTAAAAATTTATATTTGTCGATAAATTAGGTACATGTAGTGATTTGTAAAATCGTGCTTATCAACACTCAGAATTCAGATCCACATAATTGTAGTGATGAAATCGGAAAGAACTTCCATGCAAAAAGGCCTTGTTTAAGATGATTGAGACATACAGACAGACGGCAACAAGTTATACGCACTTATAAAAATGAGTTCGATTTTCGAATCTCAAACAGTACTCAAAACCCGGAACAAACCAGCGTCAGAACATTCCCAACGCTCATATTCCAGCGCAACAAACAAATGATTCAATCAACGATTAACAACTGAAACAAATAAACACAATGATGAGATTGAAATGTTGGGAAGAGGTTAACATGATTTTCTTAGGAATGGACCTGGACGAGGGTATCTACAAGATGCCTGACATCGGCTTTCGTCCGGGCCACGATTCTTTGGCATATTTCTTCTTGTGCGGTTCGTCGCTGTCCACCGTCACAACATGTGGATGAACTGAAAAAAATAGGCAAAATAGGCATTCGTCAGGTAATAAAGTTTGGAAGCTACTTCAAATCTGAATTAATTTGAGTAATGAGAAAATCATCTGGACCGCCCAAAAAAAAGGTTAAAAGGGTTGCAAATATGCATTTGAAGGGATTAACGTATCGTAGAAATAGAAGTCCGACTCACTGTTATGCATTCCCGGTTCAGGCAACGTCTTACTGTACAATTCCAGATCGGGAGCCGCGTTCAGAGCCATGCCACCCAGCGTTGAGCACATCGGTGCTGCTAAGGACACATCACGGAACGGTCGAACAATCTGAAAAGGCAGTCCTCAAGGATTAGCGAGTATCGCTACCGTAATCT
The DNA here is from genome assembly GCA_000469685.2 of Haemonchus contortus. NCBI lineage: Eukaryota > Metazoa > Nematoda > Chromadorea > Rhabditida > Trichostrongylidae > Haemonchus > Haemonchus contortus. The sequence goes on along the minus strand of LS997562.1, from coordinate 9,483,165 downwards.
CGAAGAAGAGAAAAAATTATCCAGTAGGAGCAGTCCCGCAAAGTTGTTCACCTTCCGCGGCGGTTCATGTCCTTTTACTTCCGGTGCAGTACGTTTGGCAGGATTGTTCGAGATAATCGCAGTAGCAACGAGATTTCGGAAACGTCCAATGCTCGGGTCAACGTCTTCTTAAAAAATGCAGCTATGAGCAGTAGTAACCATTAACTAGAACAACTACTTATAGGAGTAAGCCTAACAAGTTTGTCGCCTTCGCGAAGATCATTTGGCGGCCATCAAACATGAGCCTGTACACGGTAGCCCATAAACGCCGCCCTGAGCAGATACATCATTCTAGAGGAACCCACGACATTTACTATTTCTACACACGAGACTACTACCATCTATCACAACAGTATAATGTTCACACAATTATCTTGTCTAGCCTCGAATCATTCCCGTATTCTATTCACATTTTTCCACCTATGCGAACCACTACAACTATAACAATGGTTTCTGGTCGATGTAAAAGACCTCCACCCCCTCACGACGAAATATGTAACTATCAAACATACTTCGAACACTAGGCTCGAACTCATCAACAAACCGAACGTTATTTGGCTTCCTTCTAGAGAACCATGAAAAACGGGGAATGTTACTAGGATTAGGCCGGCACTTCGCGTAGCAATCAAAATCAGATGAATGGTAACATTCACTGGGCGAAAGCACTGTTAAGATTATGAATATTCACACTTTTCGCAAGCAAATAATCGGAAAACAAGGAAAACGCAAATATAAATCTACGCTGGGTCCATTAATAATGCTTAGATAAACAAGATGTAAATATATCATTTGAAATCATTCCTTTTATTAAAATTTTTCTCTTCATTGCGGCGAAAAGTATGAACAAAAGCGAAGCGGAAGCGACGACAACGCTCATAGTAGCGCACAAGCATCTTTGTGGTGAGAAACATTGCACACCTCGTGTAACAAAATCGACTCCTGTACAACATTTCTCACCGAAGAAATGACCGCAGCGCTACCGCACGCGTTCTATGAACCTCTACCAAATTCAACTGACCTGGATTAATGATCTCCTCTTGCTCGATGAATGCTACATTCCCACGAGGTCGCTTTTTTCGTCGAGCCTCTTCGACTGATATTGGCAGCTGCGGGATTCGCCGATTTAGCGCAGTATTGTACTCGGTCACATTCTAAGCAAATTATTACTTGAACCGACAACAACATTTGAGTAAGCATTGTTTACAGGCTAGTTGCCCTAGAGATCCCCATGGTCCACGAAAAGGCTAGATACCTGCCGCGAGCGATAAACGAGAACAAATTGATTTTTACCTAAATCCAAAAAAGAGAAATCGCGTTTACCCAGCCCTGCAAACTTCGCGATTTCACACTTCGCTGCTCTCCTACTTTCCCAATCAATACATTTATAATATAATTTGCGGGTTGATGCAGACTGTCAATACTGCCTCCGCATTCCCCATAAAATCCCTAAAAACAAAACGGATACTTTAAACAACCTCCAACTCCTGTTCACTGGGCATTTTCTCCTTTTCTTCGTCTTCGGTCTCCTTATTTTGCACGAGTTTTAATCGAAGTGTGTACCTGAAAGCATCCAGATCAAGTGAAACAATTGGATCCCCTTTTTTAACTAACCCTTGGTACATTCAGCAAAAATAGAAGCAATCCACCAACTGTAATCACGAATTACTCCTCTTCAGTTGTTGTTAAGGTAATACGAATTGCAACAGGACAAAAATAGGTATCACGAGTACCTCAGTTATGGGACGGAGCCGCCCGCACCACTCAAAGCATTCTATATGATCCAAACAAGAGGGAATGCTCATGAGCATTCATATCAATTCTTGATAACACGAAGCGATGATAACCAATAGCATTTTAAACGCGTATCCATCGAGATATGCTTGACTTTTGTTCAATTTTCGAAAATTTCATATTTTTAGTCTTCATGACTATCTTCTAGTTTGCGCGTTCGATTAAAGATATATTGGAAACTAAAAAAGTTATCCTAAAGAACTAAAGGCGGAGTTGACATCGAGAGGAAAAGGAACACTAGTTTAACATCTGGTTCCATGACATGAAAGCGGCCTTAAAAGCAAAACCGTCACGAGAAGCCTTCTATTCCAGTACGCATAACCTCTCGTTATCGTTTTCTGCTCTTGGAAATCCTACCCTAGAAGTTTAAGCTAGAGCTTTGCGTCAAATACTTCAGTTAAGAAAAATGACTTTCAGCATGAAAGAGACTAAATCAAGACTCAGCAACTTTTGAGCTTCTTTGCCCTTGGCAAAACGCTGAATTGAAGTCAGCACATGGTGGATGCTGAGTTATGCGTGCAATGCATTCCCATACAACGGCCCACAGTTGGTTCAAAGAACAAAGTGAGGGAGGGCGAGTGAGGTTCCAGTAGTGTAATGCAGACACGGTGTTCGAAAAGCCTAAGTTTCAGCCGGAATTTAGACCATTAGAATTGGCTTGGTTTTTCTTTTTTGCCATCAAATTCGCCCACGAGTTTTTGGAAAATCCAATTAAACCGAATGCTGATTCTAGGGTTTGCAGCTTAAAGTACAAAAAGCATTCACCCAAGGTTTGGAATTTCGCCAAAACGATACCACACAGGTCTACACGGTCCATTCGCTTCAAAAACCGTGTCCGATTATATTCTAAGCTATCGTCAATTTTGGAATGAAATTGGCAAAATTAAGAATCAAAAGAGAATATTAAAAAGCGTCTAGCTTGACTCAAGAAACGTTCAGATCGAGAATACCAACTGTGAATTGCGAGTGCGCTTCACTTTTTGCGCTTTTTACTCAACAAATGTGCGGAAGTCTGAAATGACCCTTCGAATGACCGTAGACTGGTACTACAGCTGGCACTTAAGCTTCATTTCTGTCCAATTTTAGGCCTACTTTTGGATATATTTTCAGAGTAATATTGAGATCAAATTCATAATGGCACGAACAAACGCAAGCAACATAGAAAAGTCGAAACAATGAAACCCATGCCCTTTCCGTTTACCACCTGCTCAGAATGGTTGCATGAATGACTTCATGACCTTATTTTTTCTAGTGCAAGAACGTGCAAACGGCTAATGAACAAACCTCCTCGTTGACGCTCCAAAATGAAACGGCTGACCGATGTCAACGAATACCACTTTCAGAGGTTCGAGACGAATATTTCCCAGGAAGGTTCCATGACCTGAACAAGTTCATTATTATTTTTGAAAAGAAAACTGCTATTTCGAAAAATATTTGGGATAACTGAAAGATGCAGACAGCCAGACTCTAGTCGGATGCGGTGGGAATGTCCTGCATTTTTTACGCATCGTACGTAGCCAGCTGTCCAATGGTGTTAGCTTTTTTCTCAAGCTTATCTATTTCGTAGCGTTGTAGACTTTGCAAAAAAAATGGAATTTTTGACTTTGCTGCACTTGCCAGCAAATTTTAAGCCTTTCATTTATAAGAATGGTATAAAGTAGCATCGCCTGTGTGCAGGGCCGCCCACGATAAAGTGCACGCTGATGGAATACGTGAATCAAATCCTTGAATGGACTTACTCGATATGCAACAAATCAACATCGCTGCTCGCGCTTCTACTGAGGTTTGAGAGAGTCGCTGTAGGCTGTAGCAACGAATACTCATTCGTGAGAAGGCAAAAGTCCCTCACTGCACTTTAAAGTCTGAAGCCTAAAGTCCTCGGCGTAAATCGATCCCGTTCGGGGATGCGCCTTAGCATTCAACCTCCTTTCAGAGTTGCGGAGGTGTTTTGAATGCGTATGTGGCTCGTACAATGGCCTGTGACTGCACGAGCCACATACACACTGGCTGTGAGTCAAGTGTTTTATCCTTCCAGAAGATTTTGGTAACAGTAAGCCGACCCAGGACAGATCCAGGATTCGACCATCTGACCTCATGTGTATGATATTGCACCACTTGTCACTACTCCAACTCTCCAATCGCGCCTGGGAATCGTCTGCTCCCAATGTCGATGAAATCACCTCATGCCGCACACCTCGCGCAGAGATGAACGCGTTTTTGAACCGTGCAAGGGTTTTGCGAATTATTTTATCACGGGCGGGCACTTGAATGCAACTTAAAACGCGCTATTGAGAAATGAAAGAGAGCTGCTTGAGAAGAAGCAAAGTGAAGCAGAATAAGGCTCAGAGCTTCCATCCATGAGGAAAACAGAGGAATTAGAAAATGAGGCAATTAGGCGGTGAGTTGAAGAAGATCTCTACTAGAAACATGCAGAACCGCTACAGCACCGATGTTGTATTCAAATGTTCGCGTGCGGGAAAAAATTCAAACGTGAGTCCTTACACGTCTACACGTGTTCATCATAAGATTGCGGTGGACCCCGCCGCACGCGACGTTTGCGGCTGTGCGACCTGGTTTCAGCGACGATAGGAACGAGGCGCACCCCACCGCGTCTTACTAGAGGTGGGACATACAGGGTGCGCCATAAATATGGTAACAACTTTTCGGACGTGCGTAACTTCCCTGTTTGGGAAGTTTCTTCAAAGCTGCACCTCTCCTTATGTTCATGGTATACCTTAGCCCACATATCTACTTTGGTACTCTCAGCTCGTCACATTTCGAAAAACGGTGGAGCCTCGCAGACATCCACCAACCGTTTCGTTTTTGCGCGCACTTTGCGAATCCTTTTCCGGGATAGTCCACCGTTTCAACATTTCCCACATGACAGCCTCTTGAATTGCGTAGCGTAGACAGGTCAAAAACAAACCTCTAAATGTACGTCTTAAGTCTTATACGACCCTTTTTCCGAATACAATTTCTTGGGAAGGAGTATGATGCAGAACCTGCAGCAACATGAGAGAAATGACTGCTGATTTGCTTGTATGTTCTACTTAGATGGGAAGAGTCTACCCTGAGTAAATACAATTGTATAGAAGTAGGATTAGAAAGCCTTATAAGCATTTTGACGAGAAGAAGTTGGAAAGAAAGAACGTTCGCTATGCGCTACTTGCGCGCGGCACGCGCTTCCACACACTTTTTACTGACTAAAAGTGTTCAACGTGGAAGAAATGTTGAGAACCCAAAGTATACGTATATTTCACACTTTGAGTGCTGAAGAAGCTGAGAGGGGTCAGATCAACTATCATTGCCATTTTCCCTTTCTGATGGCAGTTTTTGTTAGAATCTCACCATCAGAGCGATACCGCCAATTTTGGTCGAGAAAAGTATAAAACTTAATCCTAACCTCTCAAGAAGGGTTTTTCTGGAAGGATGTAGCTGAGGGTCAAAGATTTTCCGGGGGGTACGACTTGAAAACTGGGACGCACTTGCTCACGAGTGGGAAAAGGTCAAGACTGGTGCTGAGGGAATGTTCGCGCCTTAATTCCAGCTTGCAATCATCCTACGAATATCCAGGATCACAGTGTGATGGGTCACTGGATATAGTCCATGCTATAGAGGAAAGTCTGCGCTTCAAAATGCACTACTGCTGCTGCTCTTAAGAAATCAATGAAATAAGCCCGGGCTGGAATTTTCCAAGAAACTCAGCGTGCCACTGTCGATGAGTAGCCGGAGCGTCTTCGAGCTATAATTAGTACAGGAAATGTTTATATAAGATGACGGTGTGTTCATTTTGTAGATGTGATGCACAGTAAACAATTCACAAAAACTGGTCATGCATCAATATGAACTACGATTTCTGGAGGCCAATATTTTTGTTACCATATTTATGGCGCACCCTGTATAAGCCATTTTGAAAAAATACGAGTTTCCTTGGAAACCCAGCCCTATTCCAATCAAAAAGCTCTTAAAACTGCCAGTGGTGCCTAATTCTACAAAACGATAATTTCGCTTCAAGCGACTCTACTTGATACTTTGTAAGTAATAGTCTTGCGTGTATAATTGATATTCACATTCAAATGTATGCAATGCGTGGGCAATCTAGGAAGACGAGGGTTTTCCATAATGCATAAATGAAAGCTAATTTCATAAGAAGGGCGAATTTTATGCGAGTCTCGATGAAGCCATCAGCTGATGGTCTGAATAACACCCCACAATTACGAAAACAGAATATCAACAAAGAAAAAAGGGTGCTGAAGAGGGTCCAGGGGAACAGAAGTCAATACTCTCAACAAGAACCCCTTATACGAACCAAATCATACGTTCCGACTTCGAAAAATGCCATCATTTTTATATCTCTTCAATTCACCAGCTTTCTATTGAATTTGTCAATGACAGCTGACCATTCATTGCATAAGAATGTTTTTACAAAATAAAACTTTCCCAAATCCCGTTTCCAAGAACGATGAATGGACTTTCAAACGCTTTTAAGGCACAAACACATTCCCATTATTGCACTTTTTTCGGTTCCCATGCATTCACTAGAAATATCCCGTCCGTGCCCTATTTAAGGAGTTTATAGCAAGAAATCAAGCGGATGAAAAGGACGAGGTGGATTAAAACGTAAATAGACATTAGCGAAACCTTTCTCAAATGGCAAGGCTTTTTTGAGCCTCTTATCCTTTCTTAGAAGACCTCTTTGATAAAGCCAAAGTGAGCCTAAGCTTAGATTTACCTCTGATTTGGTTTTTTCTTCGAAACAAAGTCGTTTGCTACTTTGAGTAGGTCGTCTTCAAGCTCGTATGCTTTCTTCAAAGGGAACTATTTCATTTCTTTTTTATTTTACCCAAAAATGAAATGTGATCCAGATGACGTACAGCTGCGTTGAAAGCATGATTAAATGGTTCATTGGGCGAGATACGCAATAAAGTAAAATCGCTATGACTACCAACTGACTGAACCTTGACAAAATTAATTTTGAGAAAAAGCCGCAAAACTTACTGCTCTCCATGTCAACCAAAGCGAATCGATTCAGTACGCCATGATAGAGCAACAAAGCATGTACCCTAGAGCATGATGCATGCTCAACGGCAAAATCGACTTGTTTGGGATTTCGACCAAAGTAATACGCCCGCTTCTCGTCTACCATCAATTTCTGAAATGAGAAGTCTTTAACCACTCGACTCCACAACGAAGCAGGAACCAATTCTGCAAGCCAATAATCGCTTCACAACGAATGAGCGTCAATGGCACATCAAAGGCATCAAAAGGCATTTTTATTATCCCTGTGAAAGCTTGTGAGGGGAGACGTAGCGAAAGCAAGGGGATCGATCGTGATTCGAACAAACCCCAGTACTTCAAAAAAAAAAAACGTAACTCAGTATTAGATACTAGTTCTTTCCGTAAAATAAACTAAATTCCCGTTATTTAAAAAAATGACGGGAAAAGTAATCATGGATGAGAAAACGTACTTCTACTCTAAATGGCAGACCCGATGGGGAACAAAATAATCGCTAGGTAGTTAGGCGCGAACCCCACCAAAATTGATACACCCAATTCTAATCAAGCATCACTTTCAAGTGAGCTCACTACTACTGTACCATTATAGTCAGATTTATTCTAAACAAAAAGCCACATGAAAAAAATAACTTAATGCCTTACCTGTATCAATTGATCTCCTTTGCATACATCCAAATGTGACCCAGGTGGTGGTCGACTAGCCCAATCAGGTACAGCAAACTTCGACTTCTCATCAACAGCTGCTGTGGTAGCTACAGCCTTGACTGCTGGCACTGTCGAAGTCTCACCGGTCATTACCGACCAGTACCTATAACTAGTTTATTTCAATGAATCTTATATTAGAATCCATTACCATACATTTCATCGGCACAACACAGTCTATATCACACAAATATCTACGCGATTAATGATTGCGATAAATAGTAACCGGGAAGGAACAAGTGACAACAAATTTTAAGCATAAGAAGAGGAGATCTGAGGACCTAAAGAGAGCTACGAGGACCGGGACAGACTTGCAACTAATTGGGAGAAATCAATAAAGAGGGAGGATGAGTTCTTCTTTGGCACATACGCACTAATACGCTACACGACATATAACCGATTTCATACAATTTTACGATCATTTAACCTGGAAAACTCAAAATCAGCCTGGATTCATGGATTGCTTGTACCATTGCGACATATTGGAAACTGGCAGGAAGGGAACAGAGCAACATATCAAGTTCTAGAGAAGCCCATGATTTGCTGATTAAACATCAGAAGCAGATTAGGAGCGAAGTCAAAAGAAGCGTAAAAATATGTAAGAAAAAGTGGAACACAATGTAGTTCATAAAGCTGCAAAGGAATGAGTTGAAACCGGGAGAAATCAAGCTCCGTCGCTGGCATCGCTTTTACTTTCCAAAAGGCAAGAAGCCCTTGACTGTCTCGAAAGCTCCTGTGGCAAGCGTTTTTGCCTTCTCCACTTGTTCAGTCAGACCAAGTTGTCCAATAATACTGTCATCTTCAGCGTTCATCGCAGCTGCTAGTTCCTAAATCAAGGGCAATTGGCCAAATCAGTCGAAAACGTTCGCTAAGAAATTGCTAGCCATGTAGTTCTGCCCTAATAACCCTAATCAATGCGCGACCACAACACAAGACAGTAAAAACAACAAAGCCCCACCTCGGGCGTCTTTCTTGGCACACCGATACGACCCTCAGTGAAATCCATTGCTGCGCCTCCTTCTTCCTTCTTATGAATCTTGTATTTATCACGGATGCCTTGGCGCATCTTCTCTCTTTCGGCCTCCATCTTTCTGTGCCTCTCCTTGCGGCGTTCCTGTTCTTCGAGGCGTGCCGCTACGACCTAAAAATCCATTAACTTTGTGTTGGCCACTCAAAACAAACGGATGTAGGGAGCTGCTTATTTCAAAAATTTTGTTAAATAAGCCCTCATTTGCGTTTTCTTAGAAACCCTAGAATTAATGTAAATCTGAATATCCCCATGTGGGAATATCTCTAATGCCAGGTCCGATCTCCTCGAGTCTTCCGGCTATGAAATCTAGAACCTAATAGTGTTTTATTTACACTTACGCCTCCACATTACATTTACGCCCATACACGTCCTCATGTAATTTCGCTGAAACGGCGGATGTCAGTGTGTACTAGCCGCTAAAATACGTCTCAGGAGAATTTAGCCGCATTAGAAGACAGCCTGCGATTGCGTCGCAGCCGTTGGCACAAACAACATCTTAAGCCGAAGTCGATAGGGAAATTCAAATCCTATAGCTGTCTCCTGACTAAAACACCAAGGTCTATTACAAATGTATGAGCCATCTAGCTTAAGTTGGATTATATCCTTTTTCCTGAGGTAACACCTACATATAAACCAAATTTATCCGCAAACTTCATTTATCCGCAACTTCCACATTTCAAACACACCTCTGGGTCTTCGCCTTCAGCCGTTTTCTCAGCATTATCGTCTCCTCCTTTCAGGCCGAGTCCACCAGTCACCTCATTGAGCTGGTTGCCCACCATCTGTTTCATAAGAAATCCTGCCATTTTGTCTAGTTAGAGGGTCGATTGATCTGAATGTAAGAAATTTTGGGCAGTGATCGTGATTTCAATAAAAAGATTCAGGTTTTTGACCATGCAAATGAACCTGTGAAACAGTCAAAAGGTTTTCAAGGAGGAATTCCTAGGTTCTAATGAAGGAAAGGATCAGTAAACTATTCTACAAAGCTCAAAGTACAAGGCAAAACTTTTATGTAAACGAACCAGGCACTATTTTTCAAGAAGTGGCATTCTATAAAGAAAACTGAATACATAAATATTTCTAGAATTGTCAGGAGGAATGAAATTTCAAATCGAAATTTCATAAATTTCAAGTGAAAAATCAATGAAGTCGAAATGTACTGAACAATTCGGATCCGGCGCCTCGAAACCGTCTGCCGGTTGCAAATAAACTTGAAGAAAAGAAGAAATATTACACAATCCGAATTCTACGAGCATATAACTTAGGAATGACGGGAAGGAACTGCAGCGAGCCAATACTCGGAAAACAGATGAATGAGTTAATCGATTCTATGTAAAGACATCCGTCTCAGAAGGGCCTTGTTATGCTTTTTCACGTACCAGACCTTGCCGGCTTAACCTAATGTCAAGAAGCTCACATCGGCAAATAAGGAAATGCTAGAGCAGGAGGGTTCCCTGTCACTGATTTCAAGTTTCAGCCTTGGAGAGCTAGACTCACTTACATAAATTTAGTACAACCTCACTTCGTCAGCGTTTTCCTTCAATCTAATGAACTTTCATCTTTACCAACGACTTCAGACTTGGAAACGATTTAGGTAGAGCTATCCTACGAACTAGGTCTAGAATTCTTTCCCTGGTCAGGAAACAAAGGAGCCCTCGAAATCCAACACCCCACGATCACGGGGCAGAGCGCAGCACCCTTCCTGCCCTAAATGTACTTTCTCCATCGCTGCCCTTTCATCGAGACAACGTTCGAGGGTATTCAAGTGAATTCGGCGAGACTTCCTCCGAGAAAAGTTCGAATGGAGATGAAATTCTCAAAGTGATAGGGATAGTTGTAACACAGAATGATAATAATTCTTAATTATCTCTGAAGTTCTACTGGCTTCGATCAAACACCACTGAATACTACCGAGGTGAGAGCGCAGTCGCAGCGGCACAACTCATTAGAGAGAGCCGAGCGTCGGTGAATCTATAGAATTTCTTTCCCGTAAAAATCAAACAAGAATCCAAATGCGATTGGATTCTGATGAATTTAGATGAGATAAATCCAAAGACAAGCATGATCAGCTGGAGAAAAGTGAAAAGCGAAGTTGAAGCAATCATCAAAATCATCGAAGGCTAAACCTACTCTAAAACATTTAGTAAAATGAGTATAATAGCTACGCAGTCTAACCACAACCTACTTTCTAAGATGTTACCACAGGGATTTGAGAGGAAATCTTGGTATTTGTTTGGCTAACAATTCATGGAAGGGTTTAGAGAAAGAGTAATCTATGAAACAAAGGGCTTCCACATATTTGTTAAGCTAACGCTAGTCTTCGAAGCTCCACTAGCCATGAGCTAATATATCTTAACTCTACCACCTGTCCAGTAATGGAAAGCTTGGGAATCATTTAAAATTCGTATTAAAAACCTGAATAGAAAGATTCCGCAATTCTTTTTCTGTGGTTCTGGAACCAGTGGTGAGTGCTTCAACGACGGTGTGCAAAACTCAAGACTACTTTCACCTCGTACACGCATATGGATTACATGCGCGCTGCTCTAAATCCCCGCTAAACATCCACCATCAGATGTATGGCTTTCATAATCCTACCTATGCTTCATTAATGGCTTACGTCACGGAATCTATTCATATCATTCAATGACTGGATGATTCCCGTAAAACACACCTGCTTGCAGAAGAACCTTCAAGAACAGAATTTTGCAGGCTTCCGAATCCTCGAAGGTAAGTTTGAGAGAAGAAAAAAGGAAAAAAGTGGCTGAGTAGGTCTGAAGAAGAAAAAACGTATAGGGAAGAAATCTCACACATCTTTGGGCGTGATGATTAATCACAGTGCCAGGGTGGAAAACAAGAAACCTCCCGATCGATTACCTAAAAACATGGAGTCATTACGAAAAAAAGGGGAAGTTGGTGGTTTCCACCCCCTCTTGGCGTATACCTTTGTGAGGAATTCATCTGTACAAAACCATAACAAAGAAGTTGAGGGGCCATTGAAGGGGCCATGTTTATTGACCACCAGCCTATAAACCTTCCAGTAACACTTAATGACCTATCAACAAAGAAGTTAATCAAAAGTAAAACGTGCTCCAAAGTCAGCAACATGCTTATCATCTCGTCACCAGAAATCAGTCCAATAGTTTACATTCGCTTTGTAGGTTCGTTATCGCACCACGAGTTCATTACGTCATTTTATGACTTTTGATAAGCCGAAATGATTATTTGGCAACTGTCAATTCAACTTTGCCTTAGCGCAACAACCTACTTCTAGCGTTCCACTTCTTTTCTAAATCTTATGAACGTGAATTTCGTTAGCTCCCTAAAGAAATGGGTTCCGTTAACGTCATGCCGGATGCAATTATGGTTCGCCTCGTACATTTTCGCATTCAAAAACCTCGTTACGTCGGCCTTTCACTACTTTTTCCTGGGAATTCACCTAATTGCACCATGTGAGAAAATCTTAGATCCGACTTGTCATTAATCGGAAGTTACGACGCTCCCCCCAGATACTGCATTGCCTTACGTAGCCTTTAGAATTCTGGCTGTACTCCCCAGGGTGGCATCTTCACTCACCAGTGGCAGTTTCCGAAGCCCTTTCAATGAACTGGCACGCTTTTCTTTGCACTCCCGATTTCTCAGAAAGTCTTTCGGTACTCCTGGGCATTTCGATTCATATGATTGTGGAACCAGTTACAATAACACTCTCAGTGGTGGTTTAGTGGCAAGTGGCGCACTATAACATATGTATGGACTGTAGATCGGATATATGCCCAGCCCAACAGGCCCTAAATACCTTTGGGATCGGATAATTTGTACCAGACTTACTTAGGAGTATGAAAGTAACGATTCGTACATCGGCTGGCCACCGCAAGTCCTCGCATAGGCTAAATACGCATGCAATAGACCACTAAGATTCTGAATGGAAGTTGGATGCGGGGCGTACCTGAAAGAGCCTATTGATGAATTTCAACATCCTTTATCATTCGCTGCTCTCATTCCTCTAGTCTTCCTCCTGTTCCCTGTTCTCAAGGCACGAAAACACTGACTAAAACATTAGGTGAATGTCCAAGCCTTTGTTGGAACACCTCCTGTTCGAATGCTCCCATAAACCTTAATAAGTTTCAATGCGCAATGTGGCGGAAAGCGTTAGTAGAACGGTTGAAGAACCACCTTGGACGATTCAATCCTGGCGTGATACCTCTATCCGAATTTCAATATGGACCTCAACTGCCCCTAAACCTCAGTTCAGACGTACAAATTACATAGATAGATAGGTAAACTGGTAGTCATTCCCTTCCTCCCTATGCCATTAATCAGTTAACGGAATTTGCGAAGAACCAATAGTCGAGCGAAGAGAATGGCTAAAACAGAACGACTTCGCTGTGAATGAGCGTTTCAAGAAGGGATATGATCAATAAAATGACAAAACGCTTGAACTGGCCAAAAAATATTGTGCACGAGACATATACACAATTGTTAGTGCTTCAAAATTCTTAGTCGGCGTCAGAACAAATAGTGGGTTGAATGACTTCGAACCACTGGTCTGAACTGAACGAACAGCTGAAGAGCCCTGATAGGAATGGCGCCCTCCTGACTTTGACTCTTTCAAGAATTCAACGCTAACAAAGTCGCCCTTTCTTGGTATGGTCAGGAAACGAGGTTTAAATAACGAGTTTACGTCGTGACACGAATAAACGGATGGTGAAGAGCATATCTGGCATTCTGACAACTACCCTGATTAGGGAACACGGAGCTACAAATCTTAGAGGCTATAAATCTATTATAACCGCCCTCCTCCACGTAGGATAAAGTGCTTTAAGAGTTTTTTTGGCATAGAGCTCTTGAAAGAATCGTCATCGTTTCATGTTGAACGCGAAGGAAGTAGGTGTCCTTTTCCAAGTATCCCTGGAGCTCAGGGAAAACAATGAAAGAATCCAAGCCTAAAAACCTTCTCATTCGAAGCCAGGGCGCATAGAATCATCCCAGCGCCTAGTGCCACTTTTCGCAAGCACTTATGCGCAACGCTCTCGCACATCGACGAAACGGACTACCCAAAGAACTCTTCAGAATAACACTTCTGAGCAGCTTCTGAGTAAGAAGCGCGGAACGAGCAACCTCTCTGAAGATTCTATGTGGGTGTCGAAAATTAGCAACATTTGGCATACGAATGAATAATTAAAGAGTAATCAAGCGAGCACTCTGAACATCCTTCTGAGAGGCGGTGCAGAAAAAAAACTAAGTGCATCTTAGCACAATTATGCCCTAAAGCGGCTTGTTTAGAACTGAAGGCAAAGATAAAATTGAACTTGAGGAAGGTTGAGGTGGAAATAAGCTGTCACGATCCAGTGATTTCTGGCTCATCACAGGCTGACGCAACAATTTTCAAACAATTGATGAATGTCCTATATAAAGTGCATGTATCGATGACATCGCAGAATCGAAATAACACGGCGAGAGTAAAATGGATGCCGAATAGAAGGCCGAAAGCTAGCGAAGGGAGGAGCGGAGCCGCCCCGGGATCGATGGGTGCCGCTGGCCGCGAGAGCACGACGGCACAGCATCCACTCTGATGCCGTTGCCCATTTTAACAATGCTCTCAGCTCTCCAAGTCTCCTGCGTTGCACTTCGGCAATATGCCCTGATGCATGGGTAAATTTGTTCTCACAAAGGTCTGCCATCGATTAGCCAGCTGAAAAACTTGGCGTCCATAATTGAATAGTTAGTCTCCCTTCCCTGAGGTCGTACCTTCCCTTTACTTCATCCCTAACACATATGTCAAGCTGCTATGGACACAGAGCTTGATGCCGAGGAAAAACGCTCATCAAAACGATCACCCAGTGCCCTACCCATATTGGTCTCAATCAGATACCACTTTTCTCCCGATACTCTTGCGGGAAGCAGTGTTTCAAACAATCTGGCGTCAAACGGAAATAAGACAGAAAGTCTTCCACTCCCTCACTATCTGGCATACGTTCTTTCAATCCGTTAAGGATTCCTTGATATGCTTGAACTAGTATGTATAGTCCCGAGTAAAATTCTCATGCAGCTAATAAATTTTCAACCAGCAGGATCGAGCTGCTCCCAATTCTACTCGTTTAATACTTTCACACTCACGCTGTGGAGAAGAAGCAAAAAGATAAGAATTTTCGGGATCAAAATATTTCATGAGAAAAGTTGCCATTTGGAGGTAGGGTATTATAAGGACCGTACCATCGTACCATCCATTATATTATGTCCATTCCATTATCTTATTCAAAAGGCTCAATGTTGTCTAATGCATTTCCTTCCAGATCTGCCGAACACTCGACTTTCACACGGAACCGCAGCTATTCCTAAGTGCACCTGCCGCCTACACAACTAATTACGGAAAGCAGGGCAGACAATGCTTGAGTCGTCGTCGTTGATATCCCCACCCCCCCCCCCCCTTCGCTTCCAGATCCTAGATGTACTTGATATTTCTCCATACTGGAGGGATTGGGCGTGATTGAAAGCAATATCGGACACCGACACACAGGCGAGAAATTGGAAAACACCAGGATCGGCAACAAAACGCTTACAGAACGACAAAACAGGAAGCAAGTTTGCATGCTTCTGAATTCTCTGAAACTCAATCCTCGATAAGTAAAACGCACTTGGGAAGGGTATTAGACCTGCCCTGTCATCAATTGTAACGTGAACGGACAAAAGTAAAGGAGAAAACAACGTTACTACTTAAAAAAACACGATTTCACAGACAACTCTGGCACTGTGTTGGTGCTCAATAAGATCTTGAAGTTGAAGGACTTCAAGATGATCCCGACCTATCGTAAGATCTTTCTGGAAAAGCAATCGGAAAGAAAACGATCAGAAATGAGAAGAAGAGCATGTGTACTATGCCTGGCAGTATAACAGCATCTGCTCGTCTACAACCGAAAACCATCGAATTTTGTGTTTGCAAAAGCGATTTTAGAAAAAAATCAAGGACACACTATCACAGCAGCAGCAGAATGTAACGAAAAGGCAGTCTTCCTGACGCCGATCAATTTAATTTGGGATGCGTCCACGCATTCAACTTTCACACAGAGCTGTAGAGACCTTTAGATGCAAGTTTATTCTATGCAATGACTTATGGGGCCACTAAATGCACACGGAAACGTTTTTGTCCTCCCGATGAGGAAGTAACCAATTAATCGACCTAGTCAGAATGAGAAGCTTTGTTGGTATAGAGCATATCGACCCGGGACTCGGTTGAAGCACGTGTGTTAACGGTTTCACTTCGTAACGTCTCACCTCTGCCTTACTATCAAAACAATTTGAAATTTTGAACAAACCTTAGAACTACGCCAGGTATCCCCGTGCAATAGATGGGACGGAGGATTAAGTTTTTTTTGAAAACCAAGTAAGGTATAAAAGATATAAAAAGAGTAACGCAAGTTATCGGTGAATAAACTTAAAGTTGGAACAAAAAACACTTGATAATCGAGGATTTCTAAGGTGAAAGGAATTTGAAAGGGCAAAGAGACGCGAAAAGTTGCAATAGGGACACCATTCAAGACAATATTAATGAAAAGAATTAACTTAACTACTTCGAAGAATGTTAAAAAAAGAGATCAACATTAAGATGTTGCTCAAACCTCAGTAAAGATATGAGCTTACCGTTTCATTTTCATGACTTCAAAACAACCAGAAGATTTATGCGACGTTGATGGAAACACCGTGAGAAAAATCATTTTGCAGTCTCCTGAATACTATTAAAATAAATACTATTGACCGTTGAAAAGCAATTAGACTAAGATATTAGAAGGATGTAGTTCTATACAAAACATTGAATGGTTTACAAAATACGTGCACAAGGAAAACAACAAACAATGATTAGCAAAGTTAACAGAGGAACCGTTTGGCCGCTTGTCAATCAATCGATAGCAGCCAAGTGCAAAGATTTTTTTATACCAACGGGAAGTCAAATCGCGCTCTAATGAAGACGCGGTCATTGTATTCTCGGCGCATTGTTAATCGCCACTTTCCCAAATTCATTTACAAACTTTTCTTTAATTTCGAAAGAATTATTGTTTCTCGTAAAACATGTTATCCCCTTTTCACGCCGGTGCACGAACGCCCGTACAAAGTTTTCGAATACGACTTTGAGCAGAGGGAAACAACGATTAGTCGGACTTGCAGTTCACTGATTCAGAAGAACTTAAACAACATAATCAGACAAACCCTACGTGTGGGCGGTTGCGTCGCGGTTTCGCGCTATAGCACGCTATTTCGGGGTGTCTTGGCACTGCGGGAAGGCTTTGAAGGCAGAAGATTTTCTCTTTCATAACTCTGCTTATTGGGGGTTGCGTAACGCATTCCAACAAGTTATTCTAAGGTGATTACTAATTGTAGGAAGTAACTTTCGACAATCAATGAGTTGTTGAACCATCGTTTGGTATGTATGTCTCTTTTCCTGCATGTTTCTTCGTTCATGCTTCTTCCAAGACCATTGATGGGTAGTTACCCTCCCCTAGAGAATGGCTAGTGAACACTGTTATGTGCTCCTATTTTTATTGCATGCATCTTGGTTTGTGTTTCTTCTGAGACAACTGTAGAGTAACGACCTTCACTGAGTGTTGGACCCTGATTTAGGGGTATGTCAACTTCTGTACAATGGAAGACCAATCTTGATTAGGTGTGAAGACTGCATTTTCATTGTGCTGTCTGCATACTTTATCAAGGGAGTGAATGATAAAAAACTGAAGAAAATGGCAACAGTAAGAAGGTAAAGGATCTTGAGGAAAATTATGAACTGGAAAAGTTTTAATAATGCTGGTTAGGAAATCTGTTTTTGTGCACAGGTGAGAGGTAAAATGCGAAACTAAGCGGAGTATTTCATAGAGCTATGAACCGCGACTGTACTGCTTTTTTTTTTATTTGCACAAAATCAACACTCTTGGCCAGTGGGAATGGGAAGTTTTGTGCTGAGAGACCTAACTTTTTTATTGAAGCTTTGTTTTCCACTGCTGTCATTCTATTCATTCAATAACTTTCACTTGCTGCATATCGATATGCGAGTAGCGAAATGATCATGGAGTTTCCACATCCAATTGAGATCGCCTCGCGCCCTCATGCCTTGCCTTCGTTTCATTCTCCATCTAATCAGCTTCCCTATTTTCTGCACAGTCGCTGGCGATTACACACAACGTGTGGCTTTTATTGAGACCTCTCTTTGACTTAAATGTCGTCATCCACAGCCTCTTTCGATTAGATGAGTTGTATCAATCAATCGTACAGACGTTGGCATACCCCTGAATAAGGTTTCAACACTCTACCAGTGAAGGTCACTGCTCGGCAGTTATCTCAGGAGAAACAGAAGCCAAGAAACCTGCACTAGAAATAGAAACACATACCAGTGTTCACTAGCCATTAACTAGGGTGGGATAACTACCCATCAGTGGTCTTGGAAGGAGCATGAACGAGGAAACATGCAGTAAAACATAAGACAGTCCAATGGTTGTAGAAAGTTACTTCCTACAATTAGTAATCACCTTAGAATAACTTGTTGGAATGCGTTACGCAACCCCCAATAAGCAGAGTTATGAAAGAGAAAATCTTCTGCCTTCAAAGCCTTCCCGCAGTGCCAAGACACCCCGAAATAGCGTGCTATAGCGCGAAACCGCGACGCAACCGCCCACACGTAGGGTTTGTCTGATTATGTTGTTTAAGTTCTTCTCACTGATTCTGTAGCACCATACCTACCTACAAAAATTGTTCTGTGATCGAAGACAGGTTAATGTTATAGCATTGTGTACTCCAAATCAGGGATTCCAGCTAAAAAATACAGCCTGAACTGCCAAAGGTCTCCACAGAAAACACTTCCAAATATAAACACATGATTTTTCAGTTCTCGGCTTTAAGGTATGGTAACTCAGGCCGAAGGTTATATTTGAATTGTTGTGCATGTTTTTCTATGAATATACTGAGTAACACAAGTGGTGGGCTACGACGTCTTCTGACAAATCTGTTCAAACGAGTTTATAGTCAGCGACTTGGCGACTTGGCGGCAAGTCGCTGACTATAAACTCACTTTCACTAATTTTGATTAGTTCATCAAATGATTTAGACGACCTATATCGCTGCAGTTATTCATACATTCAAATGTCCGGAGTGAAATTTTACAGTAAGAGGTTCCTTTTTATCGGTGGACTGAGATACGTGCCCGATTTGCATCTGGTTTTCCTTTTGTGGTTGCTACTTCAACTCATAAAATGAAAGTATATTTGTATCTAAATTGTTACAGATTGTTGAGTACTTCATACTGGAAAGGTCCCGTACCAATGGTGGAGAAATCTTTGCCGGAGGGGTTAGTTCGATTTACATTTTTAATTCGTGAAGGTCCTAGTGGTACTGCGTATCCCTTCACGATCAGTATACTGGTTCATTGCACTTGAATTTTTAATTTATTCAAACCATACCAGAACAACCATAGATCGTTATAGCGTAGAGATACACCCAACAGCCATTGTTTGTCGAGAGGCGACACTGGAAGGTTGCGTACGCATAGGAGCTGGTACCGTCGTTCATCCATTCGCTATGGTTAAAGCCACTAATGGACCGATTATTATCGGAGAAAATAACATCATCGAAGACCGATGTCTTATTGAAAATATGTGAGTGCCCTTTTTCACCTTGATTTCATAATGGAGCAATATCAACTGCGTTCATAATATATGACAAGGCCGCCGAGCGGTCGCGTGCGGCTGGCGAAGTTCTATGTTGGTACGTGTGGGAGTTGTTTATAGATGGGAAATTGGGAAGCCGCTATTAGCATGAGATATATCGATCGTGTGGAAATAGTGGACGTCAAGAGGACGGGATTAGACAGCCAGTTAATTTTTACTCTACAAATCTCGAGACTAAAAATCCACAATAAGAGACAATCATGGTCGTGTAACAGGAGCGTTACTCGTACTTACTTAGTTCTTTCCTTCAGTTTCCTTTTTGCAAAAAATTCTCAACTACCCTACTCCGTCAGGAATCACCATTTAAGGAACCCGTATTCCAAGAATACAATAATCTCATTGTTAGTATGTTATTTACAGCTGATTCGACAATGGTGACGCCTATATATCTGGAAAGAACGAAATTTCACATTCACATTGTAAAATGGTTATATTGGAACTGTCATATGGAAATTTTAGCAATTTCTTGCGTTTTTAACATCGCTTTGTCCTGATGTTTCGTAACATAAAGAAGGACAAAATACGATCGAAAAAATGAATTATAAACACGAAACTATGATAAAATCTTCTCATGTTACTGTGCACCGCACTTGGAAACTCTGTGTCAGTTTTACAAACCCGATTGAGATAGGCACGCATAGATTCAAGCCAACTTTAATCGAGTTTGTAAAGTTACCATAAAATCCCACTTATGAAGTAGGAGCTGGAACTTTTGCCTTGAAAACGCTGAAAGACATGGAGGGATCCTTAAACATTTGATACCCACGAAAGCGGAAAAGAAGCCCTAAGAAAATGATTTGCATTCGTTAATAATTCTCATTTATTTACCATTCAAGCACATTTAAGTCCGTGACATTGAATCCGATAACTGTTTTTTGTGTCGAAGTCTAGCAGGGACTCGTGGGTTAGCGTTCACCTGTTATTCACTCTGAAATGGGAATAACTAGGATGATTCGGTGGATTTCGGAACTCACAGATTTTTGTTTTCAGACTGGAAGAAGGCGATAAAGTAATGGAAATCGGAGATCAAAATATTGTGGAAGTCGGAGCAGGTCTGGTTTCATGTCCATGACTTAAAAAAATTGAATTCAGCACTGACTAGCAATGAAGAAAAAATACGAATTCTTCCCTCAATCGCCCACATCTACTTCTATTCCCCCTCGTCTTTATATCCTCGTTTAATGTAAGGCCTCAAAACTTGTCCATTTCAGTAATTCATGCTCCCCGAATCGGTAATAACAATGTGATGCACGTACAATGTGAAGTCGGTCCTGACAGTTGTGTAAGTAATGGTTGTTCTGTTGGTGTACGATGTAAGCTCTTGGCTAAAGAAACTCTACCCGAACGAACCGTCATCTATGGGAAATGGAATGAACGACGAGTTGCTAATGATAATCCGCCGGTATGTCCACTATTATTTCAAAGCTTACTTGGAAAGGGGCCAACCGTTAATTATTTCCTTTGTCAGGTTCCTCAAGGTCAACTTGAAGTATTGCGGAGATTGCTACCATCGTATCACTATCTTCAAAAGTCGAAAGCATAAACACTATGGGTCTAACGTATATTTTCGTTTAATAAATGTTTTGTAATTTGGAAACAGTCATCAACAACAATAACAATCAACAGACAACAACAAAAAGCAAATCATTCTTCCATGTCCTCTTCTACGCCATTTTCGTAATCATCACCATCATCGGAGCCCTGTCCTGAGTCGTCTTCCATGTCGACCATTTGTGATGATGACGGCTGGTCTTTTGATTTTTTGAGGGCTTTGACTTTCCTAAAGAAAATAATAATAAAATTTTCTTGATTTACTGTAAACGGGTACGATCAAGTGAAAACTGTAAAGTATGTTTAAAAAGGCTATGCAAGGGAAGCCGAGCTACCAGAATCATTCGCATCGATCAATGAAAGGGATGACAAAAGTTCATGTGAATTCATGCGATTGTCGCTGGATACGTTCTTTCTCATAGTTGTGGTCATACCTCTCAGACAAACCGTAAACGAACGACATCACTCGCTAGCTGGCTTCCCAATTGGAAGCAAAGAAAGATGTTGAGGAATGCTTTGACTATTAAGTCCAAGCAGAGCGCGTCCTCATATACATTTTTCCTTTTCCGAAGTCTCTAACTTTCCTTTGAAGTACTGAAATTGTGCATCCCTGTTCAGAGGGTAGCCCAGTGAGGACCAATAAGAGCTCTTCCGTTCCCTAAGAGCCCTAAGAATGATTGAAACACTTGCCCCTTTAACAAATATCCGTGTAACTTAATGTGTCTAAACTCAATAAAAGAAGTTTCGGTGACTATGATACAAATGCAACTTGTGAGATGGAAAAAAAAGGATAGAGAGAACAGCATACCTGGTTTGGATTGCGTCGGTATTCTGTTTTCCAATATGAACACGAGCAAGCTGATTACCGAACACATCTTCCGACATGTTCTTTCGACGCTTGGACTGAAAGTTGGACGTTATTCGACAAAAGCTTCATATAGTAACGCCAAAAATGTCGCCAACGAAAAGTTTGAACTTTCAAAAGTACCAATTTGACTCACCATAAGTGCTTTTGGTTTCTTACATGCAGCCTTGTATAGACTGTCACTGGCAAGTTTCGTTCGGTCTACTTTGAAATCTATGGATGGACCCATTTCGAGAAGCTCTATTCTTGGTACATTGGTGGCACTCTTCATCAACAACACTCTGAAAAAAGTAAATCCTCATCTATTCCTATTCCAAGCAACGCTTCAGAAAGATGTGGATCCGAATTTAACCCTTTTTCATAAACTAGCGTTAAACTGGCACAATAGCGGTTCGCAGTGATTTAACCAAAACACCTTATTGGAATTTCTGTTACGAATTCGAGGAGAATGCGAGTAGAAGTAAGGTAAAATTAGACAGTTTTAGAGAAACACTATGCAAAGGACTAACCTGTAAACCCTCATGTAAATCATGTTGTCCTTTGCTGTGAATGAGATGAACGACTCCAGCCCTTCGAGACGAATCTGTATGTATGTTATCATGTTT
This sequence comes from Haemonchus contortus, assembly GCA_000469685.2. Taxonomy (NCBI): domain Eukaryota; kingdom Metazoa; phylum Nematoda; class Chromadorea; order Rhabditida; family Trichostrongylidae; genus Haemonchus; species Haemonchus contortus. The sequence continues at coordinate 9,460,863 of LS997562.1, read as the reverse complement.
AAAAATGAGAATCCAGCAGGAGTCAAATCATTGAGAAAAAACAAATTTGATTCAAATGAAACAGTACCATTTCAACAGTGGGCCCTTTGAAGAAATCGATTAGTAGGTTACCGATCCTTTTCATAGTAGGATCAGATTCGAACTCAGTTCCCTCCAAACATAAACACGGCTTCGTACCTAATGGCACTTTTGGAGTCTAAAAAGCACAATGAGTATCGGTAATGGTAAGCCAAATAATCGGAACGTACCTCGAAATCTCGGGAAGGGATAAATTTTGCAATACTGAGATCAGCCATATCGAGAATGTGTCCGTCATGAGTACGGCCAAAAATTAAGCTACTTGGACGTTTCTTTGTACTGGAGCCAAAGAGGAAAAGGGAGGTGTCGTATTTGTCAACAAACTTCTCGATCGGCGTCTCGTCATCAAAAATATGAAAGGGATTATGCCTGAAATAGAAACTTCGTGAGGTCACAAATTTTGATTACAGTTTTTAACTGTAGTAAATGGAATTGTAAAAGTGATGAATCAATGAGGAACTCGGAAACTGTTATTTCGCCTTTATATTCAGTTTTATTTCAACATATTATTACTTTATTCTTCTTCGTATTTCCTCAGCCGTTTAATGATTAAATAGTCGATTCCTACTGCTTGCTCGACCAGCAGGGGCCAAATGGAAACAATACCTTTGCACTGTCGCCTAAACCTACACCCCGAAGAAACGCCGGGCGAGTTGTCGCGAGACATTTGTCAAGTTTTTGGACATTTGTCAACTATATAGCTTGTGAATCAAGCAATTCGTTGCGGGATCCACGCTATCGACTCTACTTTCGTTTCATTTTGGCTCTACTTAGGAATTGCTGTTCGAAGAAATGATGTTAAGGGTGTCCGCACCCATGAGATATCCGAAATTAAGGGAAAAGATGACAATATACGTTGTTTGAAAGGTAAGCTGTCGTTTTGTTGAGGAATATTGGCTTTTTCACCGAGTAGAAACCTCCTCTAAATCACTGGCACCTGACAACATGAAGAAGTAGGGAGAACCAAGATTTGCATTCTTACTGCTTCCCTCGAAGAAAATGACGTTGTCTTAGGATCAGCATAGTATAATTGGAATAAATGTAGTCCTAGGTCACCACAAAAAGGCGAAAGGCAGGAGTACACCGCTTCGTCTCACAAGACATTGTACTGGCTCAAAATGGCTTTCAAATACACTGCGGTCACGAATGAATGTTCATTACCTGGCATGTTGCTAAACGGTATCCTGCGCTCCACTTCCCTTTTCAACCTAATAACTATACGAGGCTTTCAGAAAATGGCATCAAATCGCATAGAGAAAAGAACTTCCAAAAAGAGTGCCATTTCGCTTCGAACCGCATTGAAACCATACAATTAGATCAAAAGAAAACATGCACGTCATTTTCAATTATTTAAGAGGTCGTTTAAAATGAGTAAGGTTGTAATTGATATCTGTCTTTTAGTCTATTTTTACTGATGAGCCTTTTTCCGTGACGCAGTCTTGATTTCGAACATCACTCCATTTCAATCAAACGTTTTATGGTTGCTTAATCTTACTGGTTGGGTTATTAGTGTTAGTGTAATGCAATCGTAATCAATGTATTGTGGCTATCTACACAGTGAACCGTTGGAAAACCGTTCTAGGTTACAGCTTTTATGACATCTTGGAAAGAGGAGGCACAAAAGCTCACGATAATAGTCCTGCTCTCCAGTAAACGTATCACTACTGTCCAAAGAAAAGAACCACTGAGTGAAATTTGGACTGAAATGGAAATATTTGCCGTTCCGGATACCCGTTTCCACATTCATCGAGAAAGGTTCTTCGTAAAGCTCTCCTCTTTCGACGGTTCGACCCTTCTTTTCGAAAGTTTCCTCCCAAAATGCCATATAACCTCTTTGAACAACGTACATTGCCATCTTTTCCTTTAAATTCGGGTCTTTCATGGGTGCGGGCACGTTTAATATCATTTCTTCCAATAGCAATTCACGCGAAGCGCCAAAATGAAGCCACAGTGAAGAATGATGGCGTGGATCCCGCAACGAACTACATTCAAACCGTGGGCATCTTGCCAAAAAACTCGCCCGGCGTTTCTTCAGGGTGTAGGTTTAGGCGACAGTTACCTTTGCTGCTAACTACGGGTAGCGGCAACTAATACCGAGTATGAAACGTTAGCAAGAACGTGAGGCTATGGTGAATATTGTTCTTGTCGAGGTCCACAAAGCCCAGAAAGAATCGGTGAGTGATATGGTGATATGATAGAAAAACGAAGTACTATTTAAAACTGAAATCTTAAGTATAAAGCGAACCGTTTCAGTTGTCGAACGAGTGGCTTTTTCAGCATGTAAATATCCATCATTGCATCCACTACTGTTTTATTCGTCTTTGAGCCTTTCACGATGAGTGCAGTCTTATCATTTTCCACAACTTTAGGAGCGCGATCATCCAGAACTCGTTTCCCTTTCTTCGTTTTTACCTTATTCACCCGCATGATCTGCAATCAGAAAGTAAGCAGGAGAAAATATCAGAAAGAGCAACTTACAGATATTTTAACGAAGGAGGGAATATGAGCAAGAAACGTTTGAAACAGATTCAAACGCTACAACACGACCTCAAGGCAAAATTATAAAACGAATCACCACTTTGCATATTCCCACAGGTAAAATGTAAAAAATCACTTCAATCACGCAATAGCTAGTAAATTAGGGAAAGAAGTTCCTGAAGCACAGGGGTAACTTTGGTTACAGGGCTGTTGTCAACCAGAATTTCTCTCGCTGAGAGAATCAGACAGCGAGGCAATCTCTGCGTCTCGTGTTCACCAGCGGGAGGAGGGCGTGTCCGCTCGTTGTCCGTACTCTCCTTCAGAGCGCTCAAGAGTAGACATTCGAATGAGTCCAAGAGTCGAAGAATTTTCAGAAAGACAGACCTCTTCCTACCAAGGAAACTTCATGTTTCGAAGTTCAGGTAGTCTGAAAAAAGCAAAGGCTTGATCTTTGTCCAAATATCAATAAAACACCCGCACAGGACATCCACACCGAGGAAGATCTATGTGGCCTCGAAGAAAATCCAAGTTTGCAAACTATTTGCTACTTTGCTACTGCTATTTGCTACTAGCGCTGAGATCAACAATATCGCTTGAAGATTTGCAACACCATTGATTCAATCTTAACCCGACAGTGTTCGGTAGGTATCCTATTGGGTGCTAAGTGGGTTGGGGGGGACCACGCGGCGCGGCTGCGGCGCGGCCCACTGCGCTCTCCAGCAAGACAGTACTGGGCCTGAGTCTGGGAAGGAATGGTAAGGTTGTACTCATGTGTTTCGTGATTCAGAACAAACAATATGCTTGCATATAATGGATACACTTCTTCTGAGCCGACAAAACCTATTTTTTAAGCAGGGGAGGGGCTCCGGGGGTGGATGAGATGGTTGTCTCGTGCAAGAAGCTCAGATGAGATAAAAGTTGAACGTCCAATTGGCTCGCCCACCCCGGAGCCCCCCCCCCCCTTCCCAAAATAGGTGAAAAGTACACAGTTACAACATAAAAAACTATGAAACATCTTTAAACACCGTTTCGGGCTTGGAGAGCGCAGTGGGCCGCGCCGCAGCCGCGCCGCGTGGTCCCCCCCAACCCACTTAGCACCTCCTATTGTAGCACTGGTAAGAGGAGGCATTGAGGAATGGCGAGCTCTTTCGTCTGCCCTCTAGAGTCACTACACACGCGGTTGACAACGGTCCTGTAACCGGTAACTTTCGTCAAGACGAAGCATAGAGTGCAGCGGCTGCAGTAGTCCCCGTCTATTTTAATTGACGCCTGTATTTGGTCCATAACGCGTGTGCTTTTTCAACTTTCGTTATTTAACTTATGCAGTGCTTTCCTTTTTTCTCTCAAGATAAAAATGATTCCTTTGCTTCACGGTTCTCTACCACATTCATGCTTTCATTAGAAGCTGTTTAGTTTGCGGACAGTACCGACTATACACAACAACTAGCTCGTCAAAATGGCTATGGCAGCAAGAGGACGTAATTCTAAACTACCACCTGAGGTATGTGGATACTTAGTTGTTTTACAATGAAGATGTAGTTCACAGGCTTTCCTGAAAGCACAATCCCTTTTCCAGGTGAATCGGATTCTTTATATCAAAAATCTGCCATACAAAATAACTTCCAGCGAAATGTATGAGATCTTCGGAAAATTCGGAGCGATTCGTCAAATAAGAGTGTAAGTGGTTGATATTATTTCACTTTGTGTTATACATATGGACAAAAATAAGTACATGGTCCTATTTTCTTTGTTTTTTTTTTACCTGGATGACTTTATAAACTTGAAATACTCTTTTTGTTCTAGCGGATCAACAAATGAAACAAGAGGAACTGCTTTTGTCGTTTATGAAGACATCTATGATGCGAAAAATGCTTGTGAGCATATGAGTGGTTTCAACGTTTCAAACAGGTTTGCTTTTTCAATGGCGCTCCTATATCAAGGTCTCTTGACTGTTTTTTGGAAAATTTCGTATTCAGGTATTTGGTTGTGTTGTATTATCAAGCTACAAAAGCATACAAAAGAATGGATACAGAAAAGGTGAGGTAATTCGATTAGTTCTGCAATATCAAAGTACTTTACAATTTTTCTTCTTAAATAGGCTTCAAAATGTTGGAACGTTCAATGTTTGCATAATACTTTATTCATGAAAGTTCTATTTATGATGTGATGGAATATTTCTTTCAGTAGAAAATAGTGTTGATCAGTTTTAGTGACCTTTATTTCATAATAGTTCTGCAGCCTTTAGTTTTATATCATATACTAATTACCATACTAATTACAATGGATAGTAATGAGCATCTTTAATTCCATTGTTTTTTTTTTGTTTTAATAAGTCCATTCTCTTTAGGCAAAAGAGCGTCTCGAAGAAGTCAAAGAGCGTTATGGCATTGGTGGTGATCTTACTAAGCAGAAAAATGCATACACGCCTACACCTCGTCGATAGATTCCATTCCACCACTTTAAATTGGTCTCATTGTTTTGTTTTTGATAATTACTGGTTAAATAAAATTGTATGTCAATAAATAATGTTCTTTAATAGGTTTTCTAATCACCTGCATTACAAGGAGAAGCCCTCAGAGACAGTTGGACCGGTGTAATATGTAGAGGAGAACTGGGGAGCGAATAGGGCGAGTGTGATTTAATTGTATCGGTCGAAGCAGATTTCTTTGAAGTGCGCTTATAATATAGATCAAAATGACTTTTTCAATGCCATCGGGTAGTAACTGGTAGTAGGGTTATGTCCTGTCTTCTATTACTGAAATTGCTCCCAATTATCAATTTTTATTTGAACCTTTCTCATATTGAAGCTATTAATTCTCATCATCCTCTAGTAGATATTCCTATTCCTTGCTCATTATCAATGGGCAGTTATGCCAAGGAGCACTGATTGATCGACAACTAATCAGCAATTGTTGATCATAAAGGATTAAGGATAAAGTCTGAGGACGTTGGTCAATCCCATCTGAGAGATGAGCCCCGCACTCGACTTCCATTCAGAATCGTAGTGGCTTATTGAGCCCATATGAGGCCTATACAAAGACTTGCGGTAGATGGCCAATGTGCAAGTCAGTGCTTTTATCCTCCCAGACGAGACTGGTATCAAATAACCGACCCCGGAAGGATGGAAGGCTGGGATGGCTTAGGTGGATGTCGATCCGTGAACCTGGGACCATGCGTCCCGTGATAGTGCGCTTGCCACGACACCATTTTTGATCATACTGTTCCAAAAAAGTTTGTAGTGAGCCAGTGAAAAAGGTTGAATTACTGTATGATGGCTGACCCAGACCGATACAATTGACCGTCTCAAAAAAGGTAGGAGAGGCATATACGCGGTGCTACGTGGTTTGAAGTAGTTTTTGGGAGTTCGATCGGGAATGCCCAGAAATTTCTTTGACGAGAACATTGCTTGCACAAGATAAGTAACGGATGATAAGTCGTCCATGTTAAACAGGTATTGTTCGTATGGGCCATTTTTCTACCCAGAAATAGTGCGAGGCTCAATCCAGGGAAAAAGGATCCATTCTCATTTTCTATGCTGTTGTGTCAGTCGCCTCGGCTATGTTCCCGATTTATTTTCAAGTGGGATTTCTTCCCACTGAATCGAATTTCAGCTCGCACCGCACTTTAACTGAAGAGTACGTTCAAACTGTGGACTATGCATGATGAGATTCCCAAGGTTCTCGTGGGCGACACTTTTATGTAGCTGGGCTCTAGCTCTTAGTGGGCGACCAATGTACGCGAATGTTTTGTGCTAGAAACTAACGAGGTCCAAAAGAGAATTTTAAGAACATTGCTTGAAACGTAAAAAATTTGTAAGAAAGAAAAGAATAGGTTGAATGTGCTGAATTTAGAAAGTGAGATTGATGAATGGAGAACCAAATGCAGTAGATCAATACAGCCTTCTAACGCGAGTAACAATTGGAACTCAACAGCGTTCCTTTTTAATAAGGATAGCATGAGCGTCGTACAATTTCACTCTACTACCGAACCCCGAGGGAGAGTAGAGGGCGGATAAAGCTGGTCAACAGTAATGTTCGCCCATAAGACGAGCCTAATCACTACCACAATCTTACCCTTGCCACAGCTCTCCCTTCACTTATTGTGAGGAATCTCTCCTCTTCACTGGAGGAACTCTAGCCGATTGGTAACGGGGCTACGTGGTCCTTCTCTAACTGGCGTTAATCGAGGGCCAAGAACCATATGGGTTCAGAGATGGATTTTCTAGCTCTGCGTCGCCTTGATTTAGACCTTTGTCTCTCGCGGACGTACCTACGTTTATGAGAGAGAACTGCTGAATCCGAAAAGCGAAGTTCGCTCTATCTTACACTCTTTGATCGACAAAAGGTATGATTTTAGAAACTCGAAATGGTACAGAATGCCAAAGAAATGAAACAAACGCAAGGACAACATCTTGGGAAGTTGTTTATTCTTGGGACAATAGTATGCCTGCCAAGTTATAAATAGCAATATTTGCAAGTTTTGGTACAGATGTTTTTCGCAATTTCACAATGTCCTCGTTCGTATAGCTCGTAACAGCTCTGATCGTCTAACTGATTTCTACAAACCTGAAATCGATTTTACATTAGAAAATTGAATTGTTTCGAGATCTATGCGTTTTTCATTAGATAGGTGAAGTTAATCTGACACAGTTCTGCTTGAAAAGCTCTCTATATCGAATGCGAGCTCAACCACACATGCTGCTATCCATTAGAATAGTAATGTACCTTAGTCTCCTCTGCTTCAGTTGTGAAGGCGTTGAGCAGCAAAAGGGCACACACAAAGTAGAAAAGCATCCTGGGTAACTCGGAGCTAATGACAGACAGTCAACGAATTGCTCTTTTAAAGGGTACTGCATGTTCTGTTATATCGAGAATCATTATTGCCATGTTGTAGATGTATTGACACCTGTGTTTAGGCGAAACGCTTGACAAATAATCAGAAAAATGACCGCCCTAGTCGTGCACCATTTAGTGTAAGAATCGCGAGAAAAAAATCGTGTAAAAATCGAGGCACTCCTCATACCATATGTGCCGATGCCTGGTCAAGAAACGTCCTGAAGAGGGCACAATAAGGGGCCATCGTGTGAATGCTACACCCACAGCGGACCAGTCTCGATGCTGTTGCGTAGACTGCGCTATCTCAAAGGACTCCCACGTTGGAAGCTCCATCAACTTGTCATGACTCATGACGACAGTGCAAAGCAGTTTTAGACAATTTCGACTCTATGTAGTCAGCTCTTTGCGCAACTTCACCGACTGAAGTCTCGTCCAAATACTCCTTCCATGCCATTTCTGCCATGGCAATTTCGCACAACCTCTATCTTCACGACTTTGGGAAAGCCATATTTTTCGCGAAGTAAGCAGACTCTCTCTTTCTTTCCCTCCGATGCACCACTCTACATCAACACTTCCTGTTTTCAAGTTAAAATTATCTTGAACTGTGCCTTTGAGTTGGAGGACAACTTGTAAGAAATTACCCTCTCAACAGCTAATAATCTTAAGTTAAAACACTACACGCACCTGGTGCGTTCTGTTCCCAACCCATATGTGAAATGAGTTTCCCTTCTCTACAGGTGGTTGCTGTGATTTCTACACCAAATGGTGCATGACTAGAGTGGTGATCTTTTTTTTTTCTGATTATTCGGGGCGATTCCCTTAACACAGATGTGAATACATCTACAACATTGCAACAATGATTCTCGATTTCACAGAACATGCAAAACAGTATAAAGGGCGAATCTTTGACTGGTTGTCATTCGCTCCGAGTTACCCAGAATGCTTTTCTACTTTGTGTGTGCCCTTTTGCTGCTCAACGCCTTCACAATTGAAGCAGAGGAGACTAAGGTACATTACTATACTAATGGATAGCAGCATAATTGTTTTGAGCTCGCATTCGATATATGTGAGAGCTTTCCAAGCAGAACTGTGTCAGGATAATATCACCTATCTAATGGAAAACGCCTAGATCCCGAACAAATTCGATTTTCTGATATAAAATCGATTTTAGGTGTGTAAAAATAAGTTGGACGATGTGAGCTGTCACGAGCTATACGAACGAGGACATTGTGAAATTGCGAAAAACATCTGTACCAAAACTTGCAAATATTGCTATTTATAACTTGGCAGGCATACTGTTGTCCCAAGAATAAACAACTTCTCAAGATGTTGTCGTTGTGTTTGTTTTATTTCTTCGGCATTTAGTTATTATTCCGAGTTTCTGTAATCATATATTTTGTCGGTCAGAGGGTGTATGGTAGAGCGAACTTCGCCTCTCGGATGTAGTACTTCTCTCTCTGTGTGGACCAGACGATGATTACTTCCCATGTAGAACCTGAGAACAACAGTCGCAACAGCAATTCAGAGCATATGACTGACGATGATGTTAGTTTTTTTATTATTTAACTGCTAACCAGGTAACTACAATGCCCAGGGCAAACGAAAGGGCTCTCAAAACAATGAATTATTATGGGTGGCGTTGTTCGGCATGATAAACTCAAACAGTCTTCTACCTCGTTTATTCTATTACATTCTGTGAGTTCGGATAAAAAGTTTTCGAATGGTTTTCTGGAGCTAAGTTGTCGCCGGACATAGCTAAGGAGAAAGTATGGTTTTCACGGTAGGCTCCCATTCGTCGTAGCTTAGTATTGTTGCGTAGGAGACGAAGGTTGTCAGATCACTATTGCAGACGTCAGATTCATGTTGTCAGGCTTTCTTGTGAATCGATGTCATGACCAAGCGAGTGTTGATATGGACACCTACACTGCCATGCAGGTTACCAACCGCAAGAGCTCGACAAACGCATACACGGGGGTACGCCTGTGAGGAATCCAAGGAATCCAATTAAAAGCCTGAATCAAATTAGCTTAACATAAAGAGAGAATCCATCCTTGAATCCATATGCTTTTTCGGTCCTCGATTAATTCTCCACATACATATGTCCAGTTGGAGTTGATCCACATGACCCCCCCCCCCCTCGCCCCCGCCACTAACCGGCTCGAGTTCCTCCTATGAGGGTGACCCCTCCCAACCACTGAAGGAGATCAGGGTAAGATTGCGGTGACGGTGCTGAAATATCCGTCTTATAAGCGAGTATTCTTGTTGACCAGCTTTAGCCGCCCATTGTTCTCCTTCGGGGTTCGGTCGAGGTGTAAAACTGTGTGACGCGCTGTCTCCTTATCAGTGACGAGCGATGATGAGTTCCAGTTGTTACATGCATCATCCGCCGCACTTCACCCACGCATGGTCACGGGTTCGAATCCCGGATCGATATCCGCCTAGCCCAACCAAGTCTTCGATTCCTCCGGGGTTGGTTAAATAGTACCAGACTCATCAGGAAGAAGAAAGCACTAACTTGTATATCGCCTGGTCACCGAAGGCCATTGTATGAACACACACGCATTCAGTACGCACCTGTGACACTGAATGGAAGTCGAATGTTTGGGCGCATCCCTCAGACGGGTTGATTAACGCCAAAAGACTTTGTCCTTTTATCCGTTACCAGTTGGGCTATGCACGCTAGCGCGTGAATTATGTCGCCGACCGCTTATATACAATGGAGTCATTCAGAGGAATGCCGAATAATCAGAATAAGATAGTTTTCTCTAGATTCGAACCCTGAACTGCTGAGAGCATTAGGATCGATATATTCCATTTGAGCAGAATTATTAGTGATTAATCATGGCTTCGTCCACCTCAGTGCAAACCCTTCCCACAATATTTTGATTGCTCCTAACCATTCAAGAAACTTTTGGAAGAGATGAATTTTTGGCCCTAGCCCCGCTTTCCCGAGGCAGCTCCGCCCACTTCGAATACTTAACCACTTCGTTCCATTACCTCTAATCACTTTCTCTCCCGCTGAACAGGAATATGGAATTTCGATCTAAGCCCCGCCTACTGGTGACAATCCCGCCTACTTCGAGGATTTGACCAACTCTGTTCCATTACATCTAACCAATTTTTTCCGCATTCTAGAAAGCTTATGAGGGCTAGGCACTCATAGCTTAGCGAAATCCCGCCCACCGTGGGCGGGGCTTCGCTAAGCTACGAATGCCCAGCCCTCATACTGCTCGTTCTTTCTATTTTTTTCTGGTTTCGACGCCTTCGTTGAACCGAGCTATGGTGGAAAGTACCGCCCTCTGCGCCTCGCCCACCGCCGGTAAGTTTCCTTTATTTTAATTGTTGATCCATTCCTCACCTTTGCACATTTTTTCGCGGCATTTGGAAAATTTCGCGAGACTGAATGAGAAAATTTTGCCAATGACCCCGCCCAATTTCGGCGCATGCCCCGCCCCTTGGGGGCAGAGCTCCACTAGGCTCACATGTGCTTTGCTGCAGTTACCCTATGCTCAACCCATTCCAAACTTGACCCGACTTCTCCCGGTGTTTCTTCAGGTTAAATCGGATTTCCGTACAAACACACAAACAAACAAACAAACAGACCGACAGACAGAGCGCTTTATATATAGTAAGGATTACTTTCATGGGCTCATGGTGGGTAGGCATGGTTTGGGATACAACACCGAAAAGCCCGATTCCGCCGTAATGCGCGCCGTAATCTTCATTAGTTATTATCAGAGCTCCTTATCTTCTACAGCAAAAGTTTTGAGAAATCTGACAAGATTAGCAAGAACCTAATCTTGTTGGGACATCGTCGGGTCAGAACCGATCGTTGAATGCTTAATGTAAAGGTTGTTCACCATCTAAGCGCTTTTCTGGTGTCAGGCGACCAAATGTCCACTGATGCGCCCAATTCAGCCTTACTAGTTTTATACAAACGTAATCGCTTTAAGAACATGAAGGTACTACTTAGCAAAATACTCGTCAGCCATGAATGAAGGGTAGTACAGGGGCTAACCCTCTATGGCTTTGATATTTGAAATTTCTTCCACCATAAAATAGCATTCCGAAAAATACTGGGTTCAAAGTGCTGCATCTCATCTGAAAAGGATGCAAACGAAAATCTTTACATGTGATTGTGCTTCGTCACACCGCTTCCTTCATAAAAAAGTAAAATGTCCGTTCATCTACAGTTGAAACACCTGCGATGATAGCGGAGACATAATGTCGACCCTATTCTTAGCGAAAATCCTGTCATATAAAGAGCCCTCTGGTTGCTCTCCATCATCATCTTCATCCAATTTCATCATGCTTTTCTACTTTGTGTGTGCCCTTTTGCTGCTCAACGCTTACTCAACAAAAGCTGAGGAGACCAAGGTACATTACTATGCCGATGAATACCATCATGACCAATTTGAGCTGATATTTGACAGTTCAAAGGGTTTCTCAATGTAGCAGGAAAACCCAATTTCATAGGATATTTATAGATTTCAGAATAATTCAATTTTCTGAAATGCTGTCGATTTCAGGAGTGTAAAAATGAGTTAGACAGTCAAACTTGTTATGAGATGTACGAAGAAGGAAACTGTGAGATTGTGAGCGACGTCTGTGCCAAAACATGCCATTTTTGCGAGTGATAACTTTGCAGGCATATCATTGTCCGAAAATAAATAACTTCTCAAAATGTTTCCTTTGTTTTGAATTTATTTTGCATTTAGTTACTAGTTCGAGTTTCTATAATCATACACTTTGTCGGTCAGAGGGTGCTTAATGGAGACGGCGTAGATTTGCTTCTCAGTTACTCTTCCTGATTATGCTGGTACTTGAACTGATGGATTTTTTCCAAAGGCGCAGTACATGATAATTTTTAGGTACACGCTTTAACTCGAAAAGTGGAGTATAGGTTGGGAATAAAGAAGGCATGCCGAGATTTATAGAAGGTCGCACATGGACAATTCTTCGATGTTGGGAATACTTCATCGTTAGCGAAGAAAGCGAGAGAATACGATAATTTCGCGGAGTATATAGCTCCTCGAAAGTAGGCAAGATAGAGGTTGGACGAGATTACTATGACGAAATAACATGGAAGGGGTATTCGGACGAGATTTCAGTTGCTGCAATTGCGCAAAGAGCTGACTACATCAAGCCAGAACTGAAAAGAACTGCCTTCCACTATCGCTATGGGTCATGGCAAGTTGTTTAAACTTCTTACATGGGTTCCCATGGGATCGATGCAGCCTCTGCAATGTCGGCGAAATCGTCCGAGGACACACACGGTGCAATCTTTGAGCCTTTATAATGCCCAAACTAGGTCGTTTCCCGACCCAATAGCACAAGATATGCTATACGAGGGGCCTTGAATTCATCCTGTGAGGAAATCTCAGAAACTATTTTTAACGTAAGCCGTGCCATTAAGCCATAGCTATCCATCATAAGGAGGTCGGGAGGGGATGCGTAAAACTGCGATCGTATAAGGTTTAAATCAGTTGCTCTGTGGAAAGCATGGATAAGAGTTCGAGTCTTGTGCAATGTCGAACTTTTTTGCCTGAAACTCAGTACTCTACGGATGATCATCGGTTTCTTCTCATTCTCCAACGGTTCGACCTCTTATCGATCCTTGGCGTGATTGGGAGATTGTGCGATCGACATCACGGTTGAAGCAAGAAGACTCTCTTCCGCAACTTCCCGTACCATCCACCAGAAACAGCCGGCCACAGTCAAAGACAGAAGCACACAAAGACAGGAATGAAACAGCTTATCACTCCGTATTAGGGTAAACCTTGCAGCTAAGGAAGAACTCTTTTCAGTCTGTCGTGGCTTCCTCCCGACTTGCTGAAGGGCCACGCCCGGAAGGGCGCGCGGGGGTTCCGGCGTATCGGCGCCTGGGCGTCGGCCATACTCGACGCATGCTCTGACCTAAAACCATGCGGCAATGCATTGCATTCGTCGTGGATCCGGCCGCCACTAATCGTCGTCCTGCCTTCGTACCCGCTCAAAGATCGAAGTATGATGTAATCTAATTAGATGCGTAGTGATCGACTTGGACATGGAAGCTCGAAGGCGATGAGCGGTCACAAGCCACGTCGCCCCCCGCAAGACTTAACGTACTGGGTTCGGTCACAAGCCACGTCGCCCCCCGCAAGACTTAACGTACTGGGTTCGAGCCCCCGACACGCAGGTTTACTATTATTATCGTAAATTTTAATTGCTGACGTATTTAATGTTTATTTTTTGTATATATATGTATATACATATATATACGTATTTCTTTTTTATCATTTCTTTAATATTGTGTTGCTAGTTTAATATCGTAGAAGGTTACGCCGTGAAGGGTTACATGGGGTTCAATTGCTGAAGATGGGCGGGTGTGGAGCGATTCATGCGTCAATATAATGAGGTCATCGGACAAAACACGCTAAAACATTATGCCTACCATCATAATGGTAGAAATAAGGACTTATAAGTAGAATAAGTAAAGAAATGGCCAGCTATGCACGCTTACAGAAGGATTGCATCTTCTAGGATCGAAGAATTTGAAGTTATTCCCATTTTGAACGTTTGACCAGTAAATTGTTGACCTATGAAGTGAATTCTCAATCTCGAAGGGGCTTTTCTGCCATAGTAAAGAGATTTGCTCTTTTCATGGTGAAGCCGTGGACTACTGCAAATTTATCTGGTCCATCTGAACAGAAAGGTAGTGAAACGATGCTGCGTGTGCGAAGAACTCTAATGGGGTCACGCGTGAGTCGCGCGCCCGCCGAAGATGAGCTGTGCGCAGGCTATTCCGTGTTGTAGGACGTAGCATGCGTAGGGTGAGAGTTGGAGTGTAGGACCAACGTAGGGGCTGCAAGGGCTAAAGTAACGTCCCGCGTGGCAATTGGGGCGAGGGCTAGCGCCGCGTAAGGCGCATTGCTTTTGCTTTGCTTCAGGCATCCACGCCGACGGTGACGCCGCTACTAGGCGGCGAACCCCGATGCCTATGTACAGCGAGGAGCAAGGCGTCTCCGCCGGCGCGACACAGTCCTTCTAGTGACATTGTTTGACGACATTGTTTGACATAATGTCAGGAATATACGGGTGATACGCCACTCCTTTGCCGTAACAAATGATTTACTCCTGAAAACAAAGTCCCCGGAGAAGAGTGTCAAAAGTACGCTGACGAATAAAAAGGATGCGAGACCCAGGTGGAGTGGAGCTGTGGAAAACCGGGCATAAACTCAAAGGGCGCTGGTGACTTTGTGCCTTGGAATACGAAGTACTGACTTGTGGCTCTTTATCATGAAAATGAAGTATTCTTCTGAGCACCTAGTTCTCCCGTCTATTGAGTTATGGCACAACGATTTCCCTATGGTAGAGTAGCCTGACTGTTCATACGAGATCGTGAATGAGGCTCATTTATGTTGTTGACTGATGTCACCACCGTCAAAAATCGTGACCAACGGCCTTTCTTATCTTCTAGAATATAAACCTCTCATTTGAGGTGAGATGAAGGTAAAGGAATGCCGCACCCACTGAATTTAGGGTCTTTTGGTTAGGTCATATGAAAAAGCCAGACACTGAATAAGGTCGACATTTTGGAAAGGTGGTCTTCACAGGCGTAGCTTCTCACAATCAGTATCCTAATTAGATCTCTCATGAACAACGCACTTTTTGCAGATCTCATTACGTCTACTACAGGTGCTTCCGAATAGGGTAATGGGAATTAGGATGTTAGCAGATCTACCAGTTGAAGCGGAATTCCGTAAAAGTACACGTCGCTTGTCTACTCCCTTTGACCATGACTCCTGCTCTCTTGAAGAAATTTTGCTTCTTCTATATTGGGTCATCCACGTTTTCTGCTTTCCTTGAAGGTGAGGGAAGGAACGTTGCTCTTCGTAAATATACCGGTTACCTGATGAGGTAGGACAATAAATCGAACGACTTTCATTGAGGACAAATTGAGGAAAAGCGGCTGAAGGGAGTGACGGAATGAGATGAATGGCGGAACGGCAACACCATATTCAAGAAACTGAATTCGATTTTGGTACAATATTTCACGCTCTTCAATGAACTCCACATGATATTCGAATACGGGAATGTTTCCATCGGTTGCACGCTAATGCGTCAGACCTATGTACGTCTCACAGCTATTCTTCTAAGTGACCTATTTACCCTGGTTAATATAATACCAGTTTGAAGGATCGCGGAAGTCGTTGCTTACGAATAGGAACTGAAGATCAGATGGGCCGGATACCTTGCGCGAGAGGATCGTTGGACCGGGGCGGTTACTGACTGGATCCTTCGGGAGTGAAAAGAGAACAAGACGGTAGCCAACGCGATGGTCAAACATTTTCACAAGAGCATTGAATTAGAGATTGCTTTTGCTGTCTCGTATTACTCCAGGGAAGACGACCCACTGGACTATTGTGGCCCACGATAGGGTCGAATGGAGACGTTTCTGGCTTCCGCTTGAGGAAATTGAAGAACAACGGGATGAAATTGAAGAACAATAGTCGGAGTTGGTATCCTACACGGCTATGGAGGTGTCCACATCAACACTCGGTCCTGACAACGATGCAAAGAAAGCTTGACAACATGAATCCAACGTTTACGATGGAGATCCGACAATAGATCTCCTATGCACCAATACTAAGCTGCGACGATGGGAGCCTACCGTGAAAACCATACTTTCTTCTTAGTTATCTTTGGCGACTCCAGGGCCAGCTTAGCTCCAGAAAATAATCCGAGTAATTTCTCATCCGTACTCACAGAAAGGAATAGAATGAACGAGGTAGAAGACTGTTCGAGTTCATCATACCGATCAACACCACCCATGATAATTTACTGTTCTGGGAACCCTTTCATTTGCCCTGATTAATGAAACCTGGTTGTAGTTACCTGGTTAGCAGTTAAATAATGAAAAGATAACATCATCGTCAGTCGTGTGTTTTGAATTGCTGTTCCGACTGTTGTTCTCAGGTTCTACATGGGAAGAGTCCACACGGAGAGAGAAGTACTACATCCGAGAGGCGAAGTTCCCTCTAACATACACCCTCTGACCAACAAAATATATGATTACAGATACTCGAAATAACAACTAAATGCCGAAGAAATAAAACAAACACGAGGTGTAAGGTATAACACAATAGTATGCCTGCCCATTTATAACCGGCAATATCTGCAAGTTTTGGTACAGATCCTTTTCGCAATATCGCAACATCCTCGTTCCTATAGCTCGTAACAGCTCCGAACGTCTAACTGGTTTCTACAAATCTGATGAAATCGATTTTATATCGAAAATAGAACTGTTTCGAGCTCTATGCTTTTCCGTAGATGTGTGAGGTTATCCTGATACAGTTCTGCTTGGAAAGCTCTCCCATATATCGAATGCGAGCTCAAATTATTAGTTATGTTGCTATACATTGCCATAGTAGTATACCTTAGTCTCCTCTGCTTTAGTTGCGAAGGCGTTGAGCGGCAAAAGGGCACCCATGAAGTAGAAAAGCATCCTTGGTAACACGGAGCGAATGACAAACAGTCAACGAATTGCCCTTTTATATGGTTCTGCATGATGTGTGGAACCGAGAATCTCCATTGCCATGCTGGAGGTGTATTCACACCTGTGTTTAGGCAAAACACACAATAAACAATCGGAAAATGATCACCACTCTAGTCATGCACCATTTAGTGTAAAAATCACACTGTATCATGAAAATTACGGTAGTCGCTTAGGCACGGTCCATTGAAAAAAGGTTTCTCGAATTCTCCCATAGGATGAATTCGAGACCCCTCCTCATACCATATGTGTCGATGCCAGGTCAAGAAACGTCCTGAGTAGGGCACAATAAGGCTCCAGACGTTGCATCGTGTGAATGCCACACCTACAGCGGACGAGTGGTGTTATGTAGACTGCACTGCTCGAAAGACTCCCATGTTGGGCGTTTAATTTGTTATGACTCATGACTACAGCGCAAGGCAGTTTCAGACAATTTTGACTCGATGTGGTTTTACGGACGGGAATCTCGTCCAATTACTCATTTCTGCCATTTCCGATATGATAATCTCGTACAAGCTTTATTTTCACTACTTGAAGTTAGCAACTCCGCCGTTGCCGGTCCCAAGCCCGGATGAGAAAGGAGGAGGGTTGGTGCGAAGGGCCGGCGACCCTTCCACCGTAAAAACTTCAATGCTAAAGAAACGACGAAACATATATCTGCTGCTTTGAGGGAACCAAAGTTCCGCTTTATGACGGATAACCTCCCGATTCGGAATGCGGTTTTCTCACCTAAAAATCAAACTTTTGTTGCTACTTGGAATGTGCGCACGTTGAATCAGACTGGGAATCTTGCGCAGCTGCTGCGAGAATTCGATGAATATCGATTGGACATCCTCGGAATTAGTGAAGTTCGATGGCTCGGAACCGGTCGTATGACTAGTGGAAACAAGACTGTCCTACATTCGGGTCATGAGAATCGACATGAGAGAGGTGTTGGATTTGTCTTGAGTGGACGTGCAGCTAAAGCACTTGAAGGATGGAACCCAGTGAATGACCGAATAATATCTGCGAGATTTGTGACAAGGCACACTCGCATCACGATTATCCAGACCTACGCACCTACGGAGGATTCGAACGACGACACAAAGAACGACTTCTATGAGCTTCTTCAAGACACCATCGACAACGCACCAAGGAGAGATTTGAAAATTGTTCTTGGAGATTTCAACGCAAAAATAAATGGTAATAGATGCGGCTTCGAGAGCACAGTCGGACCATTCGCTTCTTCTAAAGAATTGAGCAATAACGGTGAGCGACTCATTTCGTTCTGTGATCACAATGAACTATGTATTGGAAACACCTATTTCCAACACAGACAGATCCATAAGAAAACCTGGCGCTCTCCGGACGGAAGAACGTTAAACGAAATGGATCATGTATGCATAAGCCGCAGGTGGAGGAGTTCCCTCCAAGATGTTCGTGTGCTTCGAAGTGCGGATATCGGCTCGGATCACTACATGGTCAGAGCGGTGGTTAAACTCAAGTTGAAGAAAATAAGAAGTACTCCATTTGCACGACCGTTCGCTGTAGAGAAATTGAAGGATCCCAACCTTGCTTCGAGGCTTGCCTTGGAAATGTGGAACCGATTTGACGCCTTGGAAGAAATCACGAACCTGGAGGATGAGTGGACCGCTATAAGAGATACCATAAAAGTTTGCACTGAGGAGGTAGTTGGTCGAGGACATGGAAAGAGAAAAGAAGAATGGATCAAGGACAGCACGTGGCAAAAGATTGATGAGAGGAAGTACGCAAAACTACAGAGAGAACAAGCCAAGACTAGTAGAGAGTTGGAAGAGGCAAAAAAGAGGTATACCGAATTGGACCGCCTGGTGAAGAAATCTTGTCGTGACGATAAGAACGACTGGCTGATAAGAAAAGGTGCAGAAGCGCAGTACGCCGCTGATCATGGAGACTCGAAGACTTTGTATCGCATTGTCCGTGAGTTGACAGGGAACCGGAACAATTCGAATGTACCAATCAGGGACAAAAACGGCAGGCTTCTCTCCAATAGCGATGAGCAGAATCAAAGATGGCTTGAATACTTTCGAGATATTCTCAACCAGCCCAGTCCATCGACAACATACCGTTTTGACAACATGGACCCGGTTGAACAGCTCGAGGTAAATACTGGCTACATAACGAAGGAGGAAGTAAGTGCAGCAATGAGTGCCTCAAGAATAGGAAATCCCCTGGTCTAGAAGAAATCTCTGCGGAATTATTGAAGGCAGGAAGCACTGTCGTGGTGGAAAAACTTGTGAAGTTATTCAATCGGTGCTGGAGCCAAGGAGAAGTTCCAGAAGACTGGAGAAGAGGCGTCATTGTTAAAATACCCAAGAAAGGAAACCTGTCAGACTGCAGTAATTGGAGAGGTATCACGCTGCTATCTGTGCCGGGAAAAACCTTTTGCATTGTTCTGCTCCGACGAATTTGCACGGCTATTGACGGACGACTGAGAGAGGAACAAGCCGGATTCAGGAGCGGAAGATCATGCAGCGAACAAATCTTCACCCTCCGAAACATCATCGAACAGTGTGCTGAGTACGGCCAGCCGCTTGTCATCAACTTCGTTGATTTTCACAAGGCTTTCGATAGTATTCACCGCGAGTCGCTATGGGCTATCCTGAAAACATACGGCGTACCGCAATCATTCATCAGCATTTTCAAGAATTTGTATCTCAACTCGTCTTGCTGCGTGAGGACGGATACAGGATACACGCCGTTCTTCCAGATTGATACAGGAGTGCGGCAAGGATGCATTCTGTCTCCGATCCTGTTCAACGTCTGTCTGGATTTCGTCATGAGGGAAACGATGAAGAAAGTAAGGGCAGGTATCAGTTGGCATGATCGAAGCAGACTCACGGATTTGGATTTCGCTGATGACATAGCACTTCTTGCTGAAGACGAAAATAAACTTCAGCAGGTCACTACCTGCCTCAGCAGAGAAGAGAGCATGATAGGATTACGTATCAGCGCCTGCAAGTCCAAAGTCATGAAGGTCGGCTTTGACCAAACGCAGCTGAACATCAGCGTTGACGATACAATGTTGGAAACCGTTGGCAATTTCACTTACCTCGGAAGTACGATAACTCACAACGGCGATGCTGAAATGGAAGTTCGCATTCGAATAGCGAAAGCTGCTGCCGTATTCCGACGACTCCAGCCATTATGGGCCAGTTCATCGATATCACAGAACATCAAGTTGCGCTTATATTACTCTATCGTGATCCCTACGGCATTATATGCAAGTGAGACGTGGAAGAGTACTGCTAGCCTCGTCAAGAGAATGAACGCCTTTCATCAGAGATGCTTACGACGGATAATGAAAATACGCTACACGGACCACGTCACAAATGAGGAAGTTTTACGACGTTGTGGTTCAAACTGCCTCCACGTGGTTGTGGCACAGCGTAGACTTCGACTGGCTGGTCACATTTTGCGCATGGCACAGCAACGAGTTTCACGAGTGGCCATGAACTGGATACCTCCAGGAGCCAAGCGAGGAAGAGGCCGTCCCAGAAACACGTGGAGACGAACGTTTGAGAATGATCTAAAGACCATAAATGTTTCTAGGAGCGAGGGAGAAATGATTGCACAAGACCGGCAACAGTGGAAAAACCTCGTCGCCCGATGTGCTCTCCAGCACGGGAGGAACTAAGTCTAAGTAAGTGAAGTTAGCGGTTTCTCTCGCTTTTTTTCGCCACCGATGCAATACTCTACATGAACACTTTCTCTTTTCAACTTAACATGGGTACCTTAAAATTATCTTGAACTGTGACTTTAAACTGGAGGACAACTTTTTTGAACCAGAGATGCTGTGTAGGGATTCCTTCCACTCCCTTTATCCTCCCTTCAATGCACTACATCAAATATAACGTTCAAGGGAAACCTTGAGATGAAATCACACGTTGTTTAACAGATATAGAATGGGAGCTCGTTGATGCTCGCACGTTGATGCCATAAGTACATCAATGGTGAATCCGACAAAATTGTCCCTAATAACAGCTAATAACCTTGAGCTAAAACACTACTCGCACCGCTGCTCCCTCTTCGTCACGGATTCGAACCCCGAATCGATATCCGCCTAGCCCAACTACGTTTTCAATCCCGCCGCAGTCAGTGAATTGATACCAGACTCGTCTAGGAGGATAAAAGCACTGATTGGTTCATCGCCTGGTCGAGTCACTTTATAGACCACAAACACATTCAGTACGCACCTGTGACACTGAATGGAAGTCGAATGCGTGGACGCATCCCTCAGACAGGTTAATTAACGTTAAAATAAAATAAATAAGTGAAAAGACTTTGTCCTTTTATCCTTCACCAGTTGGGCTATGCACGCTAACGCGTGAATTATATGTCGACGACCGCTTATCTACAATGGAGTCATTCAGCGGAATGTCGGATAATCAGAATAAGGTAGTTCTCTCTAGATTGCAACCCTGAACTGCTGAGAACATCGAGCTCGATATATTCCATATTAGCAGAATTATTAGTGGTTGATCATAGCTTCGCCCGCCTCAGTGCAAACCCTTCTCACAATAAACTTGACCAACCTCTTTTTGATTGCCCCTGACCATTTTCTCCGCATTCCAGAATTTTTTGGAAAAGATGAAATTTCGGCCCTAGTCCCGCTTTCCTATGCCAGCTCCGAAAGTTAGAAGGTTACCGAGTGCTGGGCTTGCGTAGCTTAGCTGAGCCCCGCCCATCGTTGACGGAGCTTCGCTAAGCTATACATGCACAGCACTCATGAGGCCGTGCTCGCTCTTTCTATTTTTTCTTGGCCTCGACGCCTTTGTTTAATCGAGTTGTGAATCTCTGTGGAAAGCACCGCCCACTGCGAGAATGCCCCGCCTACCACCAGTAAGTTTCCTATCTTAATTATTTGCCCATTCCTTACCTGTGCACGTTGTTCTCCAGGCATTTGGACTGTTATGAGACTGAATGAGAAGAATTTGCCCATGACCCCGCCTAACTCCGACTCCTTGGGAGGGGGGGGGGGGGTACGGCTCCGCTAGGCTAACATGAGCTGTGTTGCACTTACCTAGGCTCAACCCATTCCAAACTTGAAGCGACTTCTCCAGGTGTTTCGTCAGGTCATATCGAATTTCCGTACAGACAAACTAACAAATAAATACACAGACATTTATATATTTATATTAGGGTGACCCAGAAGTTTTGAAAAAATTCGGTTTATTCAACACAACTCACCCGCTGGCCTACCACCTCAAAGCGGTGGGTGTGCGGCGTGAGGGCGTGTCCGCTTACCACTTTTGTTTAAACAAAAATAAATAAATAACGGGTTTTTGTAAATTTTTTAGTACTCCATCATGTGCTCCAGTGCAAAGTTCCGGTAATTTCCAGTTATGCGAGGCTTTACATTGACTGGCTTGCCGCTTCGCGTTCGAAGCTGTGGTTAGGTAGTTGTCGATGAAGTGGAGGGATGGCGGCCCCCTTGTTTGAGTCCCCCTTATCCGTCCGCCCGAGGTTGCAGCTGAATTCGTTCTTCATGCGTTAAGTTGCACGCGGCAAGCCCCTACATTACGTCCAAATCACTGCGTTCTGAACTAAGGACAAGGACTCGCTTGGGGGAATATCTACCTACCAAAAAGGAGGCAACCTATCGCCCCGCCATATGCTTTCGTCTTTACCATCAGATGTCGGCTTGTATGGTCCGAAAACTCTCGCCAGCATCTTTCTACTGTTCGATGGTAACTTTGCTTGGAGCTTTCATTATCCATTCAATTGTATTTATTAAAAAAAACATGTATAAATTAACGGCACGCCCGCATGTCCACATGGCTAAGAGTAGGCCTCCCACGTGCTAGAGCCTGGTAAGTTACACGTGGATATTCATGCCAAAAACAGTAACAGAAGTGGGCCTCATTCCCCTGAACCCTGAGAGAGCCCCTATACGGCAGCGTTGGGTAGGACCGCTCGGGAAAGGCTGGTAAAATCTCGGGGCCAAAACAGGCTGCCCAAAAGGAGGAGTAAGATGGCGATCTGCACTTTCAGAGCATGGACGCTTGCATCGGAACCGTATATAGAAGGCCTGATGATGCAAGCTAGGAAAATCAAGTACAACGTCAGTACGAGGCGAGAAGGCACCGCCCGCTGTACGCTGTATTTGAAACTGGAGAAGTACTGTTACTTAGAACATGCGACAACAGAGGCGTTGGCGGTGGAGGTGTCCTCCTCAACACGCACTTGGCCACGAACATCGATTCGTACGAAAGCTTGACAACCCGAATCGAACGTTTGCGATTGAAAAGATGTGCATCAACCCCAGCTTTAACAATTTTCGTTGTTTACGCACCAACATCGAGCTACGATGAAGAAGAGCTGAAGGCGTTCTGTATGGATCTGGAGAGAGAAGAGAAGACCATACTCTCTTCAAGATCATCGTCGGTGATTTCAACGCCAAGATTGGCCCCAGCAGAACGGCCGAAGAGCATCACATCGGGACTCATGGAATGGAATCGAATGAGCAGGGTGAAAGGCTATCCGAGTTTATCATGTCGACCCGCACTATCCATGGTAACTCGCAGTTCCAGAAGCCCTCTCATTCCCGATGTACATGGGAGTCGCCTGGTGGGCAGTTCCATAATGAAGTAGATCACGCCATCGTCAATCGGAAGTTTTGCCTAGCTGACGTCGCTGTTGTCCAAAAGTTCTACACGGAATCAGACCGTCGTCTCCTCCGCGCTAGATTCCGCTTTTCATTGGAGAGAGACCTGCGAAGTTCAGAAAACGGAGTCCCAAGACTGTTGTCAATCGGGACCACTTCACTTCATTGGCGAGTTTGTGGGAAGATTCCGTCAGCGACAACATCGATGAAGAATACGACCGGCTCGTCGAACATCTTCACGATTGCGCCAGGAGAGCTAAGAGTCTCAAAGATGTCAAGAAACGTCTCTCTTCGAAGACTCTTGAGCTGATACGCCAGCGTGGAATCGCGCGAGCTGCAAGCAGTAACCAGCTAACGTCCGAACTTGCGAAGCAATGCAGAGAAGCGATAAAGGAAGACCCGAATGAGAGAAGAAAGCCCGCCGGAGCTTCGTCAATTATAAGGCCCGGATGACTTCCCTTCGTCGTCCTGACGGAACTGTTACGGCATCCGGAAGGGCAGTGGAGAAGGTCATCTACGACTTCTACTCTGATCTCTTCGACAGCCACGTCTACATGCCTACCTGCCATCTTAGGCAAGAAGGGTACATCGTCCCTTCAGTTCTCCCTTCCGAAATTCGATATGCCATCACGTTGATGAGGAATGGTACAGCATCTGGTCCTGACAGGATCAAAGCAGAACATCTAAAGAGCCTTTCGCCATTCATTGTCAATATCCTGGCCCGGCTTTTCACGCGGTCCCTGTCGCAATACAAAGTGCCCACTTCGTGGAGAACTAGCAAGATCATGTTGCTCTATAAGAAGGGAGATCCAGACGACCTTGGCAATTATCGCCCAATTTGCCTGCTGTCTGTAATCTATAAACTCTTCACACGAGTCATCCTTAACAGGATTGGCAGAATATTAGATGAAGGGCAGCCATGCGAGCAAGCAGGGTTTCGGAGAGGGTTCAGTACAACCGATCACATCCACACCGTTACAAGACTCATTGAAGTATCGCGGGAGTACAAAATGCCGTTATGCCTTACGTTCATCGATTTGAAGAAAGCCTTTGATGCCGTCGAGAAAGAAGCGGTAATTGAAGCCGTGGGCAACCAGGGTGTCCCTACTCAATATATAAGGATACCTCGTGAGCTTTACAACAACTTCACGACCAGGATCTCGCTAATCTATAGAGAAGTCATCATCAACGTGAAGAGTGGGGTTCGACAGGGAGATACCAACTCGCCCAAACTTTTCAGTGCCGCTCTCGAGAACGTCATGCGTCATATGGAATGGGAAAGCATGGGAGTAAAGGTTGACGGCCGCTACTTACATCATCTCCGCTTTACAGATGACATTATGCTTATAACACCCAACATCGAGCAGACGGAACAAATGCTGGCCGAATTCGACAACGCTTGTGGAAAGATCGGCTTCAGACTGAACTTAACGAAAACGATGTTCATGAAAAACGGATTGGTACCTGATGCTCCCTTCACGCTAAACGAAAGAATACCTCCGAATGCTCTAGCTATGGGTATCTAGGTCGGGAAGTCAACATGATGATCTAGCTCCGAAGCTGTGCAGAAGGAAACGCGCAGCGTGGGGAGCATTTAAGAATATCGAGGGAGTAAGGAAGAAGACAAAAAACATCCGGCTCCGCGCTCATCTTTTCGAGACTGTTGTCCTTCCTGCTTTGATGTACGCCTCGGGGACTTAGACTCTACGAAAGCAGGATGAGCAAGCCGTCAGCGTTACTCAACGCGCTTTGGTAGGACGATGCTCGGAATTTCCCTATACACGCAAGTGCAGAAGGGAATCTGGAGTTCTCTCCGTCAACGAACGAAGATCAGGGAGGTCGTTGATTGCAACAAGAAATCGAAGATCAGGTGGGTAGGCCACGTTATGCGATATAGTGATGACCGTTGGACCAGGGCGTTTAGTGGCTGCATCCCTCGAGACGTCAAGCAAACACCAGGATGGTCGCCGGCGCGATGATCAGACTTCTTCACAAATGCTCTGAAGGAAAGGAGTGTCTTGCCCCGTGCCCCTCGAGCGAGTGCGATTCACTGGACCACTCTGGCTCGCGACAGAGACGAATGGAGACGTTACTGGCGCCGCTCGAGGAAATCGACGATCAAGGAGTACAGGTGAAACAGGTGATTCAGCGCAAAAATACTACAACAGGAAGGTGAGATCAGTGAGATAGTGGCCCTCTTACAGTAATCGAGGTAGTGGCCCTCTTTAGCCACGACGTCCCTTCGTCAATTGGGCAGAGCACTGATGCCATGCCTCCAGAAAGAAGAGGGGCGCGACGCGATCCATTCATCTACTGCACTTTTGACCTTCTGACGGTCATGAAATTTTTCCCCTTCGAGATGAGCTTGTAGGCGTGGCGTGGAGGCGTGGTAGTCGCAAGGGATAAGGCCATGTGAATACGGAGGATGGGATGGCCAGGTAATTCCAAGCTTTTCCAGCTCCGCAGCCGTCACATGATGTGGTCGAGCGTTGTCCATCAAAATCAAGAACTTCCACTGCATTAAGTGTGAAACCGGGGTTCGAGACACCATCTCCCGCAGCTGTTCGCATAATACCCTTGCAGTCCCAGCAGTACACTCTCGTAGGATCTCATAGTAAAAACAACCGGCGGAGCATAAGAAGAACGAGATCACCTTCTTTTCGACGTGCGCATCAGGCTTTAAAATGGCTTCTGGCCTTATGTCGATTGGTAGCCACTACTGCTTGGATTTTCATAAGAAATCAACTTCTCATCCTGAGCGATGATGAAGCTCGTCCAGGCCAACGTTCGCTTGCGATCGAGTAGCTTCCGACACACATCGACCCATACCTGACGCTCGCTCTTAGTCAAGGTGTGGGGGACAACTGCAGGAAGCGCTGCGCGAAAGCGACGTCTGCGTAGGATGTCGTGTATGGTGGAACGAGGAGCAGAAGTCGTCCTCTCCATTCCTTTCAAGCTTTGAGAAGGATTGCTTTGGACGGAGGCTAAGACAATGTCGGTCTTGGTAGAAAGTGGACGTTCGCTCCGTGGCGCTTCGTTGAAGTGGATCTCACCTCTAGAGAAGCGATCGCACCACCTATAGCAGGCGGCGAGAGAAGGTGCTGTAATGCCCATCGATGGCTGCAATTCATTCCGGGCTTGAGTGGAGGAGTGACCAGATCGGTAGTATGCGTTTGCTTCTGTAGAGGAGAGATCACTTCGAAGAAGCGCCGGTAGTCGTTTCGGTCGGACATAATTCAGATGATGATAACTATTTTGCAAAGATGAAGTGCAATAGCGTTCCACTGTTTTGACGACCTACCAAGGGTGTCCTTTTCCTGCCCTTTTGTTTGTGTCTCTGCTTCGGCGCTTCCTTGCGCAACATGGTTGCGAAATTCATGACCAAAGTTTTTTCAAAACTCTTGGGACACCCTAATAGTAGGGATTATTTCCATGGGATCATGGTGGGTGGCATGGTTTGGGACACAACCCCGAAAAGCTCATTTGAAAGGCTCCATTAGTCGATTAGCACGAACCTAAACCCGTTGAGGATCACTGAATGCACGAAGTAAGGGTTGTTCACATTCTAAGCTCTTTTCTGAAGTCTTGCGACCAAACGTTCACTGATTTCCCTGATTCAGCTACTAGTAGTTTCCACGTTCAGCTACTAGTTTTATACCACTTAATCGTTGTTTTTAGAATATGAAGATACTACTCAGCAAAATATTCATCAGCCACGGATGTAGGGTAGTATAGGGGTTAATCCCTCTACGGCTTTGATATTTGAAAATTCTTCACAATAAATTAACATTCCGAAAAAATATTGGGTCAGGAGCCTACATCTCGTCTGGAAAAGATACAAACGAAAGTCTTTAATGGATTTGTGCTTCGCTTCCTCGATAAACAAGGAAAATGTTCTTTCATCCACAGTTGAAACACCTGCGATGATAGCCCAGACATAACGTCTACCCACTTTTTTTAGCGATAATTCTGCCATTTAAATAGTCCGTCGGGTGCTCTCTAGCATCATCTTCATCCAATTTCATCATGCTTTTCTACTTTATGTGTGCCCTATTGCTGCTCAACGCTTTCACAACAAAAGCCGAGGAGACTGAGGTACATCTCTATGCCAATGGATACCATCAATATCTATTTGAGCTGGTGTTTCATGAATCGGAAGGTTTTCCGAACAAAAATGTAGCAGGAAAACTATTCATCGATCTCAGAATAATTCATTTTTCCTAAATACCCGATTTCAGGAGTGTAAAGATGAGTTAGACAGTCAAACCTGTTATGAGATGTACGAAGGAGGGAGCTGTGAACTCGTGAGCGACGTCTGTGCCAAAACTTGCCATGCTTGCGACGCTATCACAACGAAAGCCGAGGAGACTGAGGTACATTACTATCCCGATGGATTCCATCAGGATCTATTTGAACTGGTGTTTCATGCATCGGTTGGTTTTTCAAGCAAAAATGTAGCAGGAAAACTATTCATCGATCTCAGAATAATTCATTTTTCTTAAATACCCAATTTCAGGAGTGTAAAGATGAGTTAGACAGTCAAACTTGTTATGAGATGTATGAAGGTGGAAGCTGTGAACTCGTGAGCGACGTCTGTGCCAAAACTTGCCATGCTTGCGCGTGATACCTTTGTATTCATATCATTGTCCGAAAATAAATAACTTCTCAAAATGTTTTCTTTGTTTTGGATTTATTTTGCATTTAGTTACTAGTTTGAGTTTCTATAATGATACACTTTGTCGGACAAAGAGTGCTTAATGGAGGGGACGTAAACTCTGTTTCTCAGCTACTTTTCCTGATTATGCTGTACTTAAAGGCACAGTTCACGATAATCTTGGGGTATCCGGTTTTTGATGAAAAATATTAGGTGCGGCCTACAGTAGTACAATGGGAAAGCAGAAAACGCGAAAAACGGTAAATAAAAAGAAATAAAAAGCTTCAAAAAAGAAGAGAAAAGGGGGTTGGACGAGTTACACGGCGAAAAAACGGCGGTGAAGGGAATTCCCGAGCGAGTAGTGGAATGCAACGTGATATCTGCAATTGCACATAACACGCTAAAACGGCTGATTTTGGCTTCTTCCTTGATGTTATTCATTCTACTGTTGATATTAGGCTAGATTATTGTGCCTGAACCTTTTGATGACGGCTGAGAATAACTAATTAAAACAGGATAGAGCAGAAACTTAGTCGAATAGTAGGAATACAGCCGAATACTTGTACCAGTAGGAAGCGGTCGACCAGCTGACCGTCCGTGGCAATTTGCCAATCAGCTTATCGAATTTTCACCAACTTCGCTCCAGTGCGAATGATGTGAACGACAATTAGATTTCGTACATAGCCTAGCGAGGGGCGGAGGTTGACCTTGGCTCACTCTCCGGCCCCTTATTGTGCCCTATCCAGACCGTTTTTCGACCTCATTTCGGCACAGATGGTATCAGAGGGGGCCCCGAATTCATACCATGTGCAAATCTCCGAAACCATTTTTATCGTGAGCCGTGCCTTTAAACTGATAAAACTTTTTTCATGTCACACTTCACGATAATTTTGAGGTACCTCTTGTTATTCGAAAAGCGGAAGTATAGGTTGGGAATAGTTCATCGATAATGAAGAAAGTGAGAGAATTCGCCAACCTCGAGAAAATTATGGCTCCTCAAAAGTAGGGAAATAGAGGTTGGACGAGATTACCACGACTGAAGTAACATGGATGAGGTATCCGGACGAGATTTCAATTGCTATAATTGCACAAAGAGCTGGCTACATTAAGTCGGAACTGTACAGAACTGTCTTTCACTGCCGCTATGGGTCATGACAAGTTGTTCGAACTTCCTGGGTTCCCTTATAATTGGTGCTGCCTCTACAATGCCGGTGGAACTCGTCCGAATATACACACGGTACAATCTTTGAGCATTCACAACGTTCCAACTAGACCGTTTTTCGACCTAACAGCGCCACATATGGTACATGGGGACCTCGAACTCACCTCAGCAACCATCTTTATCGTAAATTGTGCCTTTAAGCTATGGCTATTCATCATTGGGCAGTCGGGAGGATAAACGTAAGATCCTGGTCACCCGAGTGGAAGTCAGTTGCTCTGTGGAGAGCATGGAATCGGGTCCGAGTCTTGTGCGATGCCGGGATTTTCTTTTTTTTTGCTTAAATCTCAAAACTTTTCTGATGATCTGAGTTTCTACTTTCCACCGAAGTTTTTGATCATTTACCGATTCTTGGATGATTGAGAGATAGTGCGATCGAAATCACAGTTGAAGAAAGAATACTCTCTCCCACAAGTTCCCGAAGCACTTACCTGAACCAGCCGGTCACAGTCGAAGACAGAAGACGACCAAGTTAGGTGTGAAATAGGCAGTCATTTGATAAAAGGATGAACCTTGGAGCTGAGGAAAAACCTTATTAACTCCTTCTCGTGACATAGTCGGGATACACGGCTGACACGCCACTCTCCTTCCGCGACAAATGATACATTTCTGAAAACAAAGTCCCTGGAGAAGACTGCCAGAACTATGCTGATGCAACGGAATGGGTGCACTGGGACTCTTTATCTTGAAACTGAAGTATTCCTCAGAGTACCTCCTTCATGCCTCTGTTCAGCTTCTATGTCGGACGGCGTCCCTTCTATGTCGGAGTAATCTGAGTGCTCATCCGAGACCGTGAATGGAGCTTACTAATGTTGTTGACTGATACCCGAGAAGATAAGAAGTTTGGTGACTTCTATTGCGCTACCATCGTGGCACGCTAGTCATCCAAACCTACATCTCACAGATATTCTTCACGCTGTCCTGATCGATGCGACCTATTTGAGCTGGTTAATACCATGTAGTTTGAAAGATCGAGAAAGCCGCTGCTTACGCCTAGAAACCGAAGACCAGATGGCCGAACACCTTGCGCGATATCGTGATGACCGTTGGACCATTGGTTACTGACTGGATCCCTCGGAACGTCAAACGTACCCCAGGACGACCGCCAGCGTGCTGCTCAGATGCTTCACGAAAGCTGTTATCGAAAGGAATGCTCGCGTCGCGTGAACGAGGACGATTTACCGGACTACTCGGGTTCGCGACAGGGACGAATGGATAGGTTACTGGCGTCCGCTCGAGAATATCGATGACCAACGGAGCGACAGATGATACAGGTGATATTAGGAGATCCAAATCAAGCTTTTAACTTGATCGTGAGGAGCTCTGGGCACGGCATGTAGCTCACACTTGTGTCCTTAACATCATCCCTTGTCTGGGGCTGAACTTCCTCTTCCTCCAAACATCCTTCGTAGGCTAACGTTTTTCCAACTTAAAACAGCTAGCAGCTTAGAACGCCTGGTAAACAGAAGGAATAAAACCGTGAATTGAACACTACTTGTTAGAATGAACCCTACGGTAAGGTCGCATGATCAATTCAGCTCATTGATAATGTGATAAAGTTTCTGGTCAAGAGAAGAGGTCAACATTCAGAGAGAAGCCAAGTATGTTTCATTTGCTTAGACACTCACTCTTAACACTGTCGCGATCACAATGATCGATGACCAAGCTGCTACTCGGTTTCCTCCTGGCAAACGGTACGTTCTGTTTCGCCGTATTCAACTGAAACCTGGTAGTGAGGCAGCAGGCAGCGACGATTGGTCCTCGGCGGCTCCATAATCTATCTGGACGACAGTTGACAGACGGCTTCTCCGTTCATTCACCTAACCTTCACCTTCAGGCCATGGACCACGCCTACCGCACTGGCAGCCACAACCTTCAGCGTTTGTTCACAGCACCTTGACACCAGAGCAACCGTTGTATTCAAAGGACTCAAACAGGCGACCAACACTGGTCCAATCATTTTCCACCTCGAACCTTCAACGTTCGCGGACGAAGACGATCAGCATCAGCTATCAAGTCGCCAAATCGCCTCAGTCGCCTACTCTGAACGCGCAATCGACACCATGTGACAAACAAACAATTACTACTCATCCTTAGTTTTTAGGCCTCTGCGTCAGATATCGACTGTACAGCCTTTTCGTAGCCTTCTGTGAGGGGTGCGAACGAGAGACACACTGGTACAACCGCTATACCGCTACGACCTAACACGAAGGGCCATTCCCAGTCAATGAACCATTTCGTTGTTTACAAAGTGAACACAGTAGAAATCATGATTATGATAAAGATAACACAGAGTGAATTTCAGCTTTGGAAACTGGGTGATTATAAGAAGAATCGATGAGGGAGGATTTGGACAAGTATATAAAGTATGTCAATTTTACAAATTATACAGAAAAAGCCTAAAGTGATGTTTTGGGTGCCGTTTGCTAAGTCTAAGTCTCGGAGTTCAGTCTATGTATACCAAGTATTTGAAAAAGTCAACCACTGGCACATACTATTGCTAACACCCGCACGCGATGTAAGCTACTGCCTTACTTTGTGACCAACCGTTTAAGGTTACAGTTCCATCATAATCATTAAGTTTCAAAGAAGAGGGACCAAGGTGAAAAGTATAAAGTCTTCCGGCATACAGGAACGAAAATTCAATCCGGCACTCGGCTCTTACAGTAATCCGGCACGTGTTAACACGCAAATTTTTACCCGTCACATATACGACGCGTCGAAAAGGTGCTTTGGGGAAGAACACAGGGGTTGGTGGAGGAGTAAGCCAGGAGTTTACTGTAAGAGCAGAGTGCCGGACTAAATCTTCGTTTTAGTTTCCGGCATAGCCCAATAACCCTTCCGGGATGTACTCCCATACCCGACTTCCATTCGGTGTCGTGGAGTCTTTAAGGCACTGCCTCGTATTAATCTACACACTTCGAGTGCCACGACTGCCTCAATTAGAACAACCAAGTTTTCAGAATAGAATACTCGAAAGGGCCAAGCGAAGAGAAGTATTTTTGTGATTCAGGTTGAGAATCTTATGACCAAAAAACTCGCAGCATTAAAAGCAGAATCAAATGAAATTGAAGGTGGATCTGCGCTCAAACTCGAGGTTCGTCTGAGTAGCTCTTTTGGAACGAATATGATCATCTTCATAGTGAAGTACAAGATAGAGAACCATTTAGCTGAGCAAAGGGGCTTCACCGATCCTGCCATCTGTTGCAGACATCCCTGCGCCTATATAACCAACATAGTATTTCCAGAAATCCCCTGCGCCCATACGTCCGCGAAAACATGTCTTTAATCTGGGCATCCCACCCCAGATTGACTATCAGAGACTGTCAATCGCTCAAGCAAGGCCAACCTTGAGACTTTCCACAATTCTGAAGAACGACCCCAATGGGACGAATCTGCAAGGTTTCAAAGCGGCGCCATGGTTGTTCATGATCCACCTAAGTCGACCCTAGTTATCGCACACCCAGTTGTTAAGTGTTGGTGGTGCCAGGCCATTTTCCCGACCATCCATAGGTAGCGAGGGTGTTAACACACCAATTACACCTCCCACCCTTCATGGATAGGCGTCCCTTCACATCGTTTACTTACGTGATTAGCATACCAGGTGTTTCAGATGAACGTAATGAAGGCAATCGCTTCCGATGGTGAAAAGCCTCATGTACCAAATGTATTTCATGCCGCCAAACGGCGACGATACTGTTACATGATAATGACATTACTTGGAGAAAACTTGAAGGAATTGAAGGTACCCGAACAGTTAACTTATTCTTCAGAATCTGTTCCTAACCTATGACCCTCTATGTTAAGTTGAGCTGCCCGAAAGAACACATGACCGCAAAAACTTGGTCGCGTATAGCGATACAGTGTCTCTATAGGTACGGTATTGAAGTCTTCTTCCGGATACGACCGCTCGCTGAGCTCACACATTTCAGCATAAAAGTCGTCCATGACTACGGTTTCGTGCATCGTGACATCAAACCGAATAACTTTGTCATGGGACATCGAGAAGACTACGAAAGGGCTCGACTGGTACACATTCTCGACTTCGGGCTATCCAGGTCATATGCTGTTCGACAGGTACGTTCCCTTCCAAATCTCTACAAATCTCTCACCAGATTCTTCAAAGCCTCATCCAGAAGATTACACAGGGCTTATCGGGCTCTTTAGAGCCATAATAGGTTCAGGATCGATATCCTGGAATGATATCCGCCTAGACCAACCAACCCTTCAACCACTCTACAGTTGGCTAATTGGCACCAGGCTCATATGGGAGGATAAATGCACTGATTTGTAGACGGCTGAACACCGCAAGTCATTGAATGGAACACATACACTTTCGATGTCTCACAGCGAATCTGAAGGGAAGGCAACTGCAGAAAACCGCCCAGACGGTATTGACCAACGCAGGAAGACTTCGGCCACATCGGTCCCTCCACATCCACATTTCGCACTAGCAGCGTACGTGGGGCATTCGATGCACAATCTCCCCGTCCCACGATTAACTAATCGAGACACTCTTCTCGAGTTCGGTAATGCGTAAACCTACGTACCTGGGTCTGTTATCTTCCTCCCGAACGGCGTGTCGCGCACGCCGCACATGATCGCATGCTATAAAGGGGAAGATTTGAATTCTCAGTGGGGGGATACGGCAGTCGCCGCGGAACCACTGCCGATGGCCGTGGGAATTCAAGGAGAAGTTCCGCTCCACCCCCCCCCCCCCTTACCTACCACTTCATGCGTACTGTTCCCAATATGAGCCGCCCATCCGACATACCAATAGACAAATTCAACAAAAGTAGCTCTACAGACGAAATCCCCTACTTGCCAGACCGATGGACTGGTTACTCTTGTTGGAAACTAATACGCAATTTAGAAAGACGGCAAATGGGTTGCACGGCGGGCACGAGGAACGGCCGAGTTCCGCGGCACGTTACGGTATTGTTCACCAAATGTGCACGAGAAGAAAGAACAAGTACGATACCGGGAAAATCTCTAGTCTTAAAACTTTTTATGATAAGCCATCCTCTTTGTACGAAGACTTTATAGTAAGCCAACCTCTACCCATGAGTTAAGGGGCGCCGAGACGATCTCTGGTCGCTTTACTATGTTTTTATCGAACTACATTGTGGACTGCCATGGCAGACGGTACGTGACAAGCAAAAGGTTAGCGTTTTTCGTTAGTGAAGCAGTACCACTCGCAGTTGATAACCTGTAACCCGAGCAATTTTCAGGTCGAGTTACTGAAAATGAATATGAACGATAAGGATCTGGTCCTGAATTTCCCAGGTAACGGTCTGAATAGTACAATCAACCTATCAGAGTAAGCCGAAGTTGGAACATTAGCGTCGATTGCGCTGGCCAAGAGGCCTGTCCTGCGTAGAGCCGCGTCAAGCATTCGACGACTAAAACTTGGGCGCTCGATATAAATTGCACGAGTAGATGACTTCCGTCTTCGAGGCGCTACGCTGAAGCACACTCAATCAATCCAAAAACATGCAATCAAAGAAATGAACTACGAATCCAAGAATGTGACGGACCTACCAATACAGCAATGACCATATTGATTATTTAGTTGAACTTCATGGGATCATACCGTATCTGCGTACATTGGATTACTACCAAAGGCCAGATTACTCGTGAGTTCATAGCAGAACTTGAACGAAGAGAAGTTGCTCTAACATCATCTACGAACTCAGGATGTTCTATAACGGCTTAGTAGCCGTAATGAAACGTGTGGGAGCTAAACCATCGGACCCATATGATTGGGAAAAGCCGGAAACCGTCAGAAACATTGTAAGCTCTACAAAATTACCATAAGTAAAGCTTCAGCAAGGCTGGCTTAAAACGATGAACAAGAATGAGCGCAACATACTTCAGCAAAAACGTTTGAAAGGACCGTATGCTTGGGAAAATGCGGCCGATTTTTTTAAAAGCGATCCTGTCAAAGTGAACTCAGCACCGCCAGCGAAGAAGAAGAAACGGGTGAGTATCGCTACCAGACTTTTCTGGGAGAGGCCTTCATACTGACAAAATTCCATTACAGAAAGAGACTATGAAAATATTCTCACCATTGGTGGATGACGACGGTAAAAAAGACTCGTCCGATCACACGACAGCCAGTACCGACTTAGATAGACGAAGCATGCCCACGGAGTTGACAATGACTGACGTCGATAGGAAGCTTTTTGAAAAGTTTGGGATTCGAAGAAAGGATGATGATAGACTACGTGAACTGGGCAAGAGACTGTCGGGAGAACTGATCCGTAAGCCGTCCGAGGTGGACGATTCTCTTAAGGCCAAGGATGCAAAAGAAGTCAAACAAGAAGTGAAGCCGAAAGATAAGAAAGAGGTTGAAAAGGTTAAGGTAAAGGAAAAAGCAGTAGCACCATCAAAAGAAAAGGCTGTCCCTGCAGCATCAAAGGAAAAGGCTGTTCCTGTAGCATCAAAAGAAAAGACTGCCCCCGCAGCATCAAAAGAAAAGGCGGTATCGAAAGAAAAAGTTGTTACCCCAGTATCGAAAGAAAAGGTTGTTCCTGCAGGATCGAAGGACAAGAAGGGAAAGACCTCTCCTGCTGCATCAAAAGGAAAGGTTTCGCCAACACCAAAAGAAAAAGTTTCGGTAACACCAAGAGAAAAGGGTTCGGTCACACCAAACGAAAAAGTTGTAGGGTCGAAAGATAGGATTGTTTCTCCAGCAGTAAAAGAGGTTGTGATTGCAGTACCGAAGGAAAAGGCAGTGGCATTGAAAGAAAAGGCTTCTCCTAAACCGTCGAAGGAAAAGGAAGTGGCACCGAAAGAAAAGGCTTCTCCCAAACCGTCGAAGGAAAAGGAAGTGGCACCGAAAGAAAAGGCTTCTCCCAAACCGTCGAAAGAAAAGGAAGCGGCATCGAAAGAAAAAGCTTCTCCTGTACCATCGAAAGAAAAAGTTGTACCCAAATCGAAAGAAAAGGCTGATTCAAAAATTGGGAAGGAGATTGATTCAAAAGAGAAAGAAGAAAAAGAAGATAAGAAGAAAACGGACCAAGACATTGATAAGGTGGATCCGACAGAACCGACAATTAGAAATGGTGATGACAAGGGTAAGAACGGGTCAAAATCCAAAAAGGAGATGGAGGATAAAACCTACGGCGATAGTCCGCAACAATCTTCAACTACTGCGCCACAGAACTCCGATTCCGCTCAAAACAGTGTACAACCGGAACCTCCTAAATGATAGCCGACCGAACTGGACAACAATTCTAAACAAGAAACACATATCTAATCACTTTGAAATAAACCTTCTTCCTTTTATTCTATTTTATAACTTCGAATAATATGAAATAAAAAGTTTTCAAAAAAAATGTTTTGTGACATTGCAAATCAAAATCCAACTATTTCATCTCTCACCTCCTTAAAAAGATGCAGGACGTATGCACGGCAGTGATTGTTAGTCAAAGGAGACTGCCTTCTGTGACCAGCAGGGGCCACACTACACAAAACCGCCACACAAACAAGTAAATAAATAAATAAACAAATAAATAGTCGGTTGAAAGGTTGAAATAAATCGTCAAGAGCAAAAACATTGTTGCCAAACCGTACCAAGAAAATCGGCGGCCTGTTCCACACACTGTAAACAAACAACAAGTCGATGCTGATTTATTTTCTGAGATTTATGCACAATATACAATGTTGGTCCTATGGACAACAAATAAATTGCTTACTATCCTTACAGTGATATACATCTTAAAGCGCATTGAATGCGAGACTATTCGATTACATTCAATTACCATAACCTAATGTTAATTCGTAAATGCGACTACATGCAAAATAAATAAGAATCTATCATAAAGCATATTTGGCACTACTCGAGAGGAAAAAAGTTAGTGAGCGTGAGGTAATTGCCTAAGTGAATCATTTCAATCAGTAGGTACAAGAAGGCAAGGAGCTCAACCAAACATCATAGGGCTAAATCAACCAGAAAGGAATGTGAGCAACGATATGTTAAAAGTTCTCACAGGAATCAAGCCACGAGGGCAGAATGGATCGTTCTCAGCTGCTGGACCTTCGACCACACGCCACCTTTGGAGATAAGCTCGTTCAGCTAAAATCGAAACATGAAAGCACAGGAAACAACCAGAGAAGAAGTTGCCCCATGAAATACAACCCTGTGGAGCTATAAGAAGAAATTGAACTCAGTTTCACATAGCACACCATAGTCCTGCCTTTATTTCCCCTTCACATATCTCCTTGCCGGGTGAAATGCGCTTGACCCATGTAATACCTACACATTTAGTGGCAAATATGTATGTAATTTAGTTATGCTGAAGCGTGCCTCGAAAAAGATCAAAGGGATACTTGTTATTATTAATATTCATTTCACATACACCAGATCTAATAAAAAAACAGTTTGTAAAATCTGATTCGAAAGGATGAAAAAGGAGTCGGACTTACACAAGAAAGTACTCGATCATGTTTAGCAGTCCATTGCTGTTTTAATCGAGCAATGTCGTCACGAATTTCTCGTCTCTCGGATTCGCTTCTGCATTCCACCAAATCTCTAAATATTCCATAGCTATTGGGGAGGAATTAAGTTATGCAGGTAGTAAGACCAAAGCGAATACGATGAAGCTCTCGAGCCGTGAGGTATAAAGCAACTGAGCAGTGGGATGAGATAAAGGAGGAGACTCACAACTGTAGCAATCGCATTTGCTCCGAATGAGACCGCTTCTGCCGTGCGAGATCTCGCCTAAGAGCTTGAGCGTAGTCCTTACATCGCGAATCGTAAATTATACTTCTAACTGAAAGTTCAAACCTGATAAACGGCCAGAAATAACATTTCAGTCATAAGCACTAGAAACCAACCAAGCGGCAGCCACTCTTGGAATCGAGTACTTGTCACTTTCATGACCTGTTGTTGGTTGCCGACGATGGAAAAAGTGTCCGCGCCCTTAAAAAGAGAGGACCTTGTAAAAAAATCAAAAACTCTTGATGATCAACATACCTTCAAACCAGAACCTACAAAGGGTAGCTTTTTATTATCGGGAGATTTTCTTCGGATAGGTGGTGAGCTTTGACCTCCATCGTTTTCGTTGACCACCTCATCCGGTTTCGCATTCGCACTATCTCGAATCTCTGGCTCTTCCGTCATAACTGCCGCATCGTGTCGTTCACCCCCAGCAGCTCTTTCCTGGGAGAGCGGGGAAGATTCTTGGGACTGAACAGACATATTCGATTTTTGGAGGAGAAAATAATTGCCAATAACTCACATCAGCCTCTGCTTCTGAGCTTGTACCTCTTGGCAATGGATGAAAATTGACACGAGGTCTGAAGTGTACCCGGCCTCTACTATACAACGACCTTCCAATCAGAACTGGCCTGCCACGCTTTCCTCCACCTTTACGCTGTTTATGTGGATGATGCTCAGTTTCTTTTTCTTCTTCTCCATGTATTGTAGCTCGAGCAGCCCTACCATCGAAGTTAGCGTCTCTCCTAAACAACCATTACCGAGAGCCATATAACGATATCATAAATATTAAAAACGCTTCGATACCAGCACTCACGTTTCATCTCGTTTGCCTAGGTGAGGTATTGAATCAACATCCATGATTTGCTGGCTGCTGTCTAGAGTGGTTCTCAACTTGAACGGATGAAAATGAGGTTTTCCTTCGGGGACATGTGACCCAATATGAAAACGAGTACGTCCAATACTGTGGTCCAATTCATGCTTCACTCGGTGAGTTATAACCACGTGACGAACGGGAACTAGAAACAATAGTAAAGAACGAGGGGCTGAATAATTCGTGAGGGATGTCAAATATTAGAAATAATCGAATTTTGAACGATCTTCAAGAGATATTAGGAATTGTGATGTACCAGACAGTATAAGAAGAATTCCCACTGATATCACGGATCAACAAACTCCTATTCATGCTAAGGTAAGCGAAAGATCCACCGATATCAAAATGAGAACAAAAAATACCCAAACAAGCTGGGACTCACATTTATGAGTGTTAACACCTTGCTCTCTCAAATGATTGTCGGAATTGTGGTCTGGTCCCCCTTCGATTCGGAACCTTCGTATGGTTAAACCATCAGATCGATGTTCATTATTCCTAATTGCATTATCCGACAGGAGCTGAATGGAACCACGAGAACTGAGTCGAGCTTGCTCCACCGCCGACGTGCCGCGAGATCCACTAGCAGGTCTTTCGATCGATACTCTAAATAAAATAAGGAATATTGCTAGGCTATCAAAACAATAAGGAAACCACTTCTACCAACGTTTGCCGCCTCAGTTCTCGATTATGTCAACGTTGGCGAACCAACTCGAATAAGATCGCGTTTAGTTAAAAAATTTGTATTGATAGACATCATTGGCGGACAAACATTCGAAACTAATCAGAAAACCCACACTTCATCAGGCATGGTGAATGAATCTGGAATAGTTTCGTCACCCTTCGGGAAGGGAGAGTTGCTTCTCTGGGCTCGATCAATGAGATTGATTCCATCTAGAGCCTCTCGGAGTAGGCGGACCTCCCTTGTCAAGGCATCACGTCCCGTTGATAGTGTACTTGAACTGCCAGCACGAGAAGATAGAGCCTGATAAATTCACCAAGTAAAGAAAGACATTGGCGAGTTATCGGCTTTTCGTAGCCCATCGCATACTCAGATTTACTCAGATAGAACTAAAATAAAGCTAGTTGGTAAAGTTCCAGCTCTTTCCCATACTCACCGTCACTAGAGTAGGTTGAGTAGAAGGGTTTGACGGCGGTCTGGGTTGCACTTCTCGGGCAAGTCTTTCCTTTAATATGGCTTTGAGACCATTCATCAACTTGTCACCTTGACTTTTTAATTCAGCACTGAAACCGTTGTCGAAAGCCAAAGATATCTGGCTTGTGGCCCGCCGTAGAGGATCGTATATCTAAATCGATAAATCAGCCATTCCTGTCTGAATGAATAAGTAGAAAAGATAAACAACAACAGCCTCAGTTCTCGAATATGTCAGCGCTCTTCGGATATCCTCAGAGCTCGAATAAGATCGCGTTTAGTATTTTAATTTGACAATGACATCACTGGCCGTGAAAAAATTCAAAAAGTCCGAAGAAAAAATCACCTGGCTCGTGTTACCAACGGACTTCTGCAGAGAGTCGAAGCTGGATACACGAGCAATCGGGCTTATTTCACGACATACTCTAGACGAAGATTTGTTACGAGTCAATCGCCTCTTCACCATAGCTCCATCCATTGGTTGCGGCAAAGCGATAGGAGTTCGAATACTGCGAACAATCGGCTGCTGCCTCCTTGATAGATTTTTGAAGAGCGGCTCGCTGTCGTCAAGGACCACTGTGGGAAATGCGGTTGCTGATTCTATGGGAGCAACCGATCGCTCTGAGCTGATCACCGAACACGGTTGAAGCTCACATTGGTCGGTGGGGCGTTCTCCTTTGTTAGTTATACACGACTGAAATAAACCTAGATAAGTTTGAAGGAAATAGCAAATAAGCACCTTTGTTTCAATCAACATGCCCATGAAATGTTTTACTACGTGCTATAGCAGAGCAGCTCTAATCCGGGCGATACTTTTGTAGAACTCTATGACGGCGTAACATTTTATGTGGGTACTAAAAATTCTGAGAATGGCAACTAGTAAATCTAGCGGACACACGGGAGAATATTTTGGATTCTCGAGACTCAAGAATCCAAAATACTCGGCTCCAAGGCTCGAGAAAAAAAACTGTGCCCATAACCCTAGGTAGGGATCATAAAAAAAAAGCAAAAATAAATGTGCAGAGGCAAAAAAAATTACTCACCCCATCAATAGAGCAGATCCACCGTTCTCTATCATCGTCGAATTTTAGCGATTCATCGTGTACCGGTGAAAGTCCATAGCCCTCATCAGCTTCCTCTAGGTGAGCATCCTCGCCCATCTTCTAAACATAAGAAAAGTGGATAGACAATATATATATCAGTGAGAAATCCAGCAAGATCGAAGAAAAGAACAACCTGATCAAAACAACTGAGAAGAATGGTATCAACACGGGCATCGCTAAACTGAACAACAGAATGAAAGTCAGGGCACCGGAACACCAGCGGGTAGACTTTTTTAATGATGGATGTTGCAGGGAGCTTTTGCCAGCGCCTTGGTTATTTGGAATCAAATTTGGAGGAAATCGTATAAGGGTTAGGAAAAGGAATCAAGGAGGGCGTAGGAAGAATGTAGGAATAAAAGGGGGAGGAGGAAGAGATGTTTCAATGGCCGCATTCATACTAGGTGCCGTATACGGCACTCGAGTGCCGTAGACGGCATCGAGTGCCGTAGACGGTCGTCTCGGTGCCGTGTACGGCACCAGTCGTACGAAACCAATCGATGGACAGCTCCCATTGATGACTCATCCTACGGGATGACTGTTTGAGATAATTGTGCTCCTTTTTCTCTTCGCTCGTAGCAGATTTTGTTGTGATTTTCATTTTGTATCACGTCCCGTGCTTATTACTGATCTTCCGTGCGCGTAATGGTCGCTTGAGCTCATTATTTTTTCACTTATTTTTCTTACCCCTCTTATTTCAATAATTTGCTGTGGGAATTTTTCTATTTTATTTTTTCTATAAAATTTTTTATTTCTATTTTTTTCTGCTTTATATTCTAGCTAGTACTGACATCAATTGGTTCCGAAATAATGATTTTGTAAGTGTGAATAGTATACTATAGAATAGTAAGAATGAAAAAAGGCACGCATAACACACCAGTACTAACTAGAATACCGAGCAGGAAAAAATAGAAATAAAAAATTCGAATAGAAAAATTAGAAAAAATGAAATAGAAAAATTCCCACAACAAATTATTGAAATAAGAGCGGTAAGAAAAATAAGTGAAAAAATAACGAGCTCAAGCGACCATTACGCGCACGGAAGATCGGTAATAAGCACGGGACGTGATACAAAATGAAAATCACAACAAAATCTGCTACGAGCGAAGAGAAAAAGGAGCACAATTATCTCAAACAGTCATCCCGTAGGATGAGTCATCAATGGGAGCTGTCCATCGATTGGTTTCGTACGACTGGTGCCGTAGACGGTCGTCTCGGTGCCGTGTACGGCACTGAGTGCCGTAGACGGCACCGAGACGACCGTCTACGGCATCGAGTGCCGTACACGGCACCGAGACGACCGTCTACGGCACTCGATGCCGTCTACGGCACTCGAGTGCCGTATACGGCACCTAGTATGAATGCGGCCAATAAACCGTCGCGTCAAACGCAATTTAACACCACAAAACGTGTCATTCGCAAAATAGCGTATGAGCAGTAAATCTATCGAGTAGCGCCTAACGGGGCCTAACAATCAATAAGTTTTCCGACCTTTATTCATTCCTTTTACTTTTAATTTCTATTGCACTCTCTATGAAAATGCAGGTGAGGGGGCCGCCGCGTTTATCCCAAACTGAGCTGGGAGCGCACAGGAAGGTTAGTCGACCTTACTGGCGCTTAGACATCGTCCTAGCCAAAGAAATACGTATAGTTTTTACCTAGGCCTCGGGAAGGAAGGAGCGTCCGGATGGATGAGATGACTACGTCGTGCAAAAAGCTTGGAATATGAGTTGAACATCCAATTGACCCACTAACCCTGATGCTTCCTCCCTCCCGAAAATGGAACGTCCTTAAGCACAACTATGGGCTCTCTTCGCAAAGTTGCCTACCCCTCCTCTTTGCGCTCAAGCATTCAATGTTGGAAAAGAGTACACTCAGCTTTATAGATTTGCCTCAGAGTCTAGCTCAGTAGCCAAAAAACTCATAAGAGGACGTACAGAACAATATAAGCAACACGATCAAAAAATGTGAGAACTGGGGAACAAACTATAACAAACCAATTAAATTTAAATGAAATTGACTTCACCTATAACCAAGGCGGAAAATTGCATTGTATCCTAATGAAGGCTCCAAATTGTAATGGTAGTCATAATTTTTGGATATCCGTGAATGTATTGCGATGACAGTCACAGAAACCATGTTGTGAGCATTCTCTCACCAACATTTTTTACCTTCTGCTTTGCCGTATTTTCATTCGTAACAACTTTTCACTGACCAGCACTGCAAACTGAGAAGAAACGGCTTTCAGTAGTGATCGTGTGAAGATGATATTCACCCCTCTCCCCAATATAATCACAAAAAAATAGGAAAGCAACCACAGTGAGAAACCCCTCCATATCCATGAAAAAAGCCGAAGCGAACCTATGTAGTTTGAAACTAGCATTTTTGTAAGCGAAGAGGTGTAAGTATGTTTAGACGAAATCAGGGAGTAGTCTATCCTACAGATAACTTCGTTTTGATAAAAAAAACTATCAAAAACCTTCGCTAAATCCTCCAATACACGCGAGGTTCCCTCGAAGGTTTGGGATTCAAATCAATAAAAATAAATAAACGAAACAAAAAACACTATCTAACACGTGCAAAGCAAGCTCTAAAAGAATTCAAATAACTCTCACGGAAATTTGAAACGTGGAGAAGCCTTGAGCAAACGGCTAATCCAATCCAATATGGATAACATGAAATGCTTAGGCAACCAGCCAAACGTTGGGCTCCGTGCTATACTATTAGAAGATTACGTACCCATTCAGGGTAATTAGATGCGACCCATGGAATCCGGGCATTCCATTTTGAACGACGGTTGCTAAGACGTTGGCGCCCAGCAACGCCACTTATCGCTACGGGACCACTTGATTGCGGCGTCGCGTCTACGTGGACCACCCTTCCTTCTACGTTCCCAGCGTTGACCCGGCAATTTTTCAATTCCCTCGTGGGAAGCATTTAATAACATCATTTATTCAATATTTCATCAAGGAAAAGACACTAAACAACAACAACTGGCCAGTTGAAAGTGCTTGACTCACGGAACTTGCACCTTCGCTGTATAATTGAAAACAATAGAAAAATTTTGCCATAACAACATACTGGGTACAAGAAAATGAGCGAAAAAAGACGAAATAACCGAGAGAATAAGAAGTGTGAGTATCAACCCATAGGGAGAGAATTTGATAAAGGATTTCACAAAAACAATCTCTTCAATATCGCAAAAAAAAAACGAAAAACGAAATATAATGAGCAGGAAAGTTAGGAACGTGAAAAACCTAGAGAAATGTCTGCAAGGACGTATCATAGTAATAACAAGAAGAAGTACACAAATGAGATAACGATCTCCGTTGACGATGAATCGCCAATGAATCGATACCTAAAGAGGGACGGTCACACCATTGTGCGAGGTCGTCGAAGCGTCTTAGCGATAAATCTTCGAGGGGGGTCTTCGAACAAAGGCGATCAGAAACTACCAATTGTATAGGATCGCTTGGTGATCGGAGGGCGAGGCCCTGTTTTCAACAAAAGAGTCGCCCGTCTCATATCCTCCTTGTCGAATCCGTACTCCACAGACTTGGTTCTCCTCTTGCACCCATCGGACGAGCTTTCATACCAGTCGCTGTCGAATCTCCGAAAATTGGTGTTGACTTCCCTAACGGCGATTGCCGGAAGAAGCCTAAAAATTACAAAATATCTTACGAAGTTTAGTTTTTTTATCCACTTCAGTTCA
The DNA here is from genome assembly GCA_000469685.2 of Haemonchus contortus. Classification (NCBI taxonomy): domain Eukaryota; kingdom Metazoa; phylum Nematoda; class Chromadorea; order Rhabditida; family Trichostrongylidae; genus Haemonchus; species Haemonchus contortus. Next base: position 9,415,881 of record LS997562.1, on the reverse strand, counting down.
TGGGATTCGACTTGAATATCAACGATTTCAGATTTCCAAAGTAAAACATTCAAGAAAAAAGCGAATCCCTGGTCCTAGAGGGTGCGCTCCTATGGGTAATTATAAATTACATCAAAACGTACTACGGTACTACTGTAATTGGCATACTACGGTATCAAATGGAAAAAAATGATTCAAACCGATATCATATCGACACATTCTTAAGGTAACTCACTTGGTGAACTTTGCACAGACATCGATGGGCGACTCAGAAGTGATGTTGACATATTTGAACGTAAGGTAGTATCGTTGAAGGTACCCTCTTTTTCCCATATTCGCCGCCGAATGAACCAGTATACTGAAAGGGATCACAATGATGTTTGAAGAGATGACGCAATTGGTTTCGGTCGATAGTAACTCACTAGCGATTGTGATTATTCCAAGGGCACAAAACCACATCAACGATGGAATGATCCACGAGTAATGTTGAAGAAAGATCAAAACAAATTCAAAGAAGTTCGCACTGTCCAGGGCTGAAAATTTACCATAACAGGAAAGCTGATAGTTTCTGCGTCAATCAACCTTGTTGTGGGATGCGGGGTGTGGTGCAGTAGGAGCGAAATTGTCGCGGGGCAGCGGGAGACGCCGCGCGCGAAGGAATGTAGCAGAATGCAGCAGCAAGTAAGAAATTCCGGAATAAAAGTACTAACAGTAGAATCATGTCATAAGTAATAATCGCATAGCGACTGAGCTGTATGAAGGACGCTAGAACTGTTATAACGAGGCAAATGGCCCAAGACAGCCGTGTGCGGCGGATCGATTACACGAATCCGTTCCTACTGCCCGTCTCCCGTGGGATGGGCCCGCTTTCGAGTTCCATTGAGAACGTTAGTAGCCATTGAATGTGTACGCTGCCTATACAATGAACCGCTAGGGTGAGCCGAGCAAGTCAATCTTTTTATTGTCCCTCTTGAGTCTGGTACTGATTAAACGACCCTAAAGGGAAACTGGTAGACCTGGGTAGAAACCGATCTGGGAGTCGTAACTTTCGAAAGAATCAATGATTGAAATGAATTGGCTAAGGAGATAACCCACCATTATAAACCTGTTTAGCAGCTTGACCAACAATTCGAATACGGACAGGAACATGAACAATCTGCCCCGTCACGCTGTTTTCGATGGTAACCGAGCATTTTTGAGACAGATCTGACCATAATGCAGCCGACTTTATGTTCAGCTGAAAATAATAGTCATTTTCCACTACCGGGAAACTCAAAAGACCATTTACATTCGTCGCAGAAATCAGAACTATCAAAGTTTTGCATTTTATTCAAGACAGCAATGCTCGATCAGCTCTCAAGCACGACAAAGGAGAACATTGACCGACAAAAAAATCTTTCCAAGAGATCTGATAGGTCTGAGTAGAACCTGTAGTCCACTCATGGACTCAAGTTCTGGTCATCTGAGTTCGGTCTAGGTTTGTCTTTTAGCATAGCACTAACCTTGACCAAGAAAAACTTATTGGCAGCTCCGTTCGAACCAGCAGGTTGACGTGTGTCCGATACGGTAACAATGTCGCCCGCACATCCAGAGATAGTCACCTAAAAAGGCCAAATTAATCACAGCAGTTCTCCTTCCAATAGCAAAATTTCTGATCAGCAAAAGGCAAAGAAAATATATGCTAGCTCAATGTGGAATAATTAAAATATGATTACAACACACGAGCTGGTAACAGGTGAGCTAACAACTCGTTTTGCTGTCACGTATGCATCCTATCTTGGGTTAAATCGCCTTCACCACACCTTGTCACAGTTAAGCGAATGCTCTGAAGCCACTCGCCCACAGATTAGGCAATAGATAGGAAGCCTGAGTCTACATTAAATCCATGATGCGGAGTTTTACAGTTTTGCTATTGAATTCAGAATAATGCACATTGTGAAATCCTTTTTCGTGTTCAGAACTAATCCAGCAATCAGAAGTTCGAATTCTCACCTGTCGCAGCTGATATGATGGCACCTGCACTGAGATTACTGCAGATTTATGATCGACATCCGACAGTTGCACCTGAATTCAGCGATTTAAAGACAGTATTGAAAACAATTTTAAAGCCATGAGGGAGGGCACAATACCTCTGAATCAAGAACACGCATTGCCATATGGAAAGTGGTACTCGTGACAGCAGCCGGTATCTGAAATTATTGAACCAGTAATATTAGAATCACCGCGCTATAACTGTACTCACTTGAGAATCGCCTAGCCATTTTGCTGTTAATTTCAGCTCCATTTGAGGTGCATTGATCACATCAAGGCGGACATAGCCAGCTTCCTGCCGCTCGATAACACATGAATACATGCCTAAAATAAATAGGCCTCAATCAAATAGATAGCTTGTTCTTTTCAAAATTGCGGAACGAGTAGAGAATGCAAAACGTACGAGTACGTGGCGAGAAAACAGCTCTTGTGGACAGTATATTCACAGCTGGTCCTATTTTTCCATTAGTGAAGGATGCGATACATTCAAATGGAGCTCGAAGGGAAGACAGAGCCTCTAGCTGCGATTCGGAGCATCCTTGAGAATGCTTTCATTCGAACACGTAAATCATCTTCGGAGGATTTACAAAGTTGAATAAGAGCAGAATTCTTACCTGTCATAACAGAGGCTGATAAATCGGTTCCATTGGCAGCAACATTCACCGGGAACTCGAACGATGCTCCCCCTTCATTTGTGACGAATTTCGGATGATCATCGACAAATCGCAGTTGTTCTGCGGCACGAATAAACATCTGTAAAGAAAATTTCGAAGAAGTTCTTCCAAAAAAAAACCCGCTATCAGGTTGACCACCAGCAATGACAAGATGAACGGAACAGCCAGTGGAAGGGAGAGTGCAAATTGCCCGCTGTAACAGCGTATCCCCCACTGTATCATCATTAGCCCTTATAAGGAAGAATTGTAAGAAGTTCTAGGGCTCACCGAAGTTGTCAACTTCTGATCAGCAACGTTTACTGTCACATGTGTGCTGCCTTGTTGCGATAGCTTCGCTACACCTTGCTCTACGTCTAACCATTCAATGCGATCGTCACTTGATGACCACCTCATAGATCCTGCTAGTGGAGATTCGAAGCACACTATATCTGACACCACGGGTCGCCTATGCGACGGATATAACTGTTCAACGGCGGAGAGTCTGACGAACACATTTTGGGAAGGAACAGCCGTGTTCCAGATCTGTAAACAAGGTCAATTCATAAAAAAATAAACAACAGCAAAAGCCATGAGTGGCTAATGAAGTTTTAAAAAAGGAATACCATCAGAACGGTATCGCCTGGCGACTTCATTGTTATAGTGAGTGTCCTGTTTGCATCAGCCGAGACGATCTCCGTCAAGTCGAACCTAAAATGACAATACTACTTCATCAGCATATGTAATTTATCGAATGACCCTACCTGTGTGGTCGATAACTTATAGATGAGGAAGATGCGGAGAGCTGACGACCACGTGAATCCCGGAACACTACCTGCAGGACTATTTTCACGCCCACTGGAAGGTGTTGCAGCGGAGTTACGGAAACGGGCTCAATTTCATTTGACAGAAGAACGTCAAGAGAATTAACTGCGCAGATCTATAAAGGGAGTAAACACTAGTCCGAGCACATTGTAATTTTCACCTTTACCCTTACCGTTACAGGGATTACTGATGTCTCGTTGTCAGAGGAGTCAGTTCGACGAACAACCACCACAGCTGGTCCTGCGAGTGATTTTGCTTGGACGATACCCGCTTTAGTAACGGATAGCCGACTAGCATATTCAGGAGGCACAGAGAATTCCACGACCGACGGAGGCCTGAATCAGAAGATAAAGCAGAAGAAATTGTAGCCTTGCGAAGGTGATTCCCAGCTCAATGACTAACCATGCTGTTTCCAGACGCATTTGAGTATTCTGAGCAAGTCGTATGGAAGGGATCGGCAGCTTAGGCTGACGCATTGACAACGGCTCCTCTACACGAACTTCCACACTGTCTTCAAATTCACGTTTCGATCGAATGAAGTGATCTTTTGCGTGCGGTGCCAACTCTACCCGAACCTAAGCAAATCATATAAAAAAATAAAGGAATGCGCCCAATACTGTGAAATTTCTGCTCACTTTAACAATCGCGGTACCAGCACTGGCACCCTCTAGAGAAATTGCAAAGCGATTGTCATCAACTTCAGATATCGACGGACCAAAAGGATGGACTATTTTAAGCACGCCAGGATGACTGACAGTCCAGGTCACCTCAAATAACACAATCTCAATCAAAGAAAAAGGGGAATAGTAAGGTAACTGAATACTGATCCCACCTTGAATGGATAGAGAGCTCCACCGAAAGCAAATGGAGTCTCTGCATTATCAAGACCATTTACGCGGACCCATATACGACTTCCTGTCTCGGTCATTTGTGTGCTTGCTATAGCTCGAATTCCAGCCAACGAGACAACGCGCAAAACTACGGTACTCTGTAAACGATGAAAATAAGCAAAAAAGAGGAAAGAACAAGCCGTTTAGAGTATTGAAATAACACATACCTGAGTGGAGTGTCCACCACCGATGTTTACCGTACCCGTAATAGACGTGTAGCCGAGATTCTTCGATGTGATCAATGCATTTGACTCAACACTTGCGATCTTGGAGTTGTTTAAGGCAAAGTCAATCGGTGGTGTAGGTTGAGGACCACCAATGACTTCCAGCTACAGAAATATCTATTTTTAATTATTTCTGCGAGTAAAGTAGATAGATGCAGCTTACCTGGAATGTACTCTCAGGGATGAGGGTCAATTTCTGCGGAAGAAGAGTCAACGGCGAGAACACTTGGATAGTATGTGGTCGAGATGCCAAAGTTCGTCCAGACGCAGAAGGAGACTTCGCCTTCAAAGAGACGCCTCCCACAGATAGCGCTCGTACGCGGTAGCGCGCACCTGATATCCTGCAAAGAACCATACTTCCACGAGCAAACCGTAGCCTTAGGTAGCAGGGCCTCTGTGCCATGTGAAGAGTGCTTACCGCCTTTTCTAATAGCTCTACTTTGGGGGAGTTGAAATCAAAAACAGTGGTCCTCAAGTCGAGGAAATTCGAAATACAAAGCCGTGCCTTTATGTGGGGTAGTTTGGTTCTGACTTGAATTTTGCGGTTGCTGTACTCAATGCCAAGGAATTTTTCTGATTTTGGGAGCCCATTACGATTTTCAGCTCATAGTCGCCTAAGCGGGCGAAGCCTTTCATCCCTCCATATCTCAGTCTAGACTTTTTCTGACGAGTTTGAATTATCTATAGACATGAAAGCGACTGCTAGATAAATATCAAAGAGACGACTCAAACAAGTAGTAGATGCCGCATAAAGGAAGTAGAAAGGACACATACTTTGATATATGAACGTTTGCTTCAGTTGATTCCAAAACTGCATTCGACAGCGCTCCATGATCGCGCGAAAACGAGCTACCAGCTTCATCCACTGCATCGACAGTAACCTCGGCTTCAGAACCGACCTCCATCTGAATCCTCCCTTTACATTAGTTTCGAAAAAAAAAAACGATTAATGAGTTATAGCGTTTCAACTCACAAACTGGGGCCCATAAACAATCAGAGAATGGATATCGGTAATTTTCACAGGAATGTCCAAGAAATCATCGCCTATACAGACATCTTGAACACGCAGAGAACCTGTGCCCTGAGATCGAGGGGTCACCTGAAAGCAACAGGAATGAGCAAATTGGAAAGAGAGCCAATTCGAACATGAGTACTGGTTAGTACATACTGTGACAGAATCTCCTTTTAAAGAAGCAGTGAAAGGCGCTCCTGGAAGATCATGCACGACGAAATGTCCAGATCCATGAATCAGCTTTACAGTGCCTAATGCAGCCACTTCGTTCCATAGAACCTGTTAAACTCAGTGTTGTTGATTATAATAAAAGAAACTCTGAACACAGCATACTCACAAGTTTCGATGGTTCCATCTGCATCGGTTGCACCAACCGTACATCGAATGTTGTCCTCAGCGCAACGCGACTACGAATCTTTCCTTGTTCTAGGATTTCTGCCGCTACCATTATATTTCCACTGGTTCCTTGTCCTCTGATGGTTGCAGCTGAATAACCATATAAACCATAACAACTATCCAAAAAACTGATATGAAACTAACGTATTCTAACGACTTTGAAATAGAAATTAGGTAGAATATGGTCTCCAAGTCTCCCGTACTCTCAACCGAGTCAGATCAAGATCCGTGATCTCGGCGTGATCTTTTCGGAAACTCTCATAGAATGCAGACGAATATGCTTCCAAAAAGTTGTGGTTAGACGCTGTGGACAGCCACTATGCCACGATTCTACGAAAAGGGCGAAGGGGAAAAACTAATTGCAAAGCAGTGGATTTAGACGTGGGTAATCGGCAGGTGGGACTCTCACAAAAAATTTCCTCAATAACTGATAGAGCGCCCGGAAGGAAACCTAACTTTTAAAAAAATGAAGAAATAAATCCACGAAGACGACAGAAAAAATTGTATCTACCATTATAATACAAGAAATCAGGTTAAACATGACGTACAGGTTTTGTCCGCAGCCGTGGTCTCAATTTTTATAGCACTCTTGTTTGCAGTACTCCATTTGATCTGAATCATGGCAATGTTTTCGGGCTCAGAAGCAAGAAAGAATTAAAAATCAAAAAGCACTTAAAAGTTGGACTGACATCAAATCCTGTGATGGAATCCAAAGGTCGTTCTCCTCCTTTCCCGCACAAGGCATGAGCTTTCAGCGTAAGCTTCATGGAAGCCTCATTCAAGAGAATACGCTGAAATCACAACTATTGAGGAACCAACAAAGTCTTTTCAAATAAACACGACAAAGAGCAACACCAACCACATTTGAAGGGCACTTTGGCAGATTTCCATTGACAGAAGAAATCACTAGTCTGCCAGGACGAGCGCAGCAGATGGACACTTCCACTGTTGATAATGCTGGTAAAGGAAGCGTCGATGATGGCTTATTCCCAACTTGGAGAATCACTGTCTAAACACCAGGCATAGATATAGAAAGACTCAGAACACAACAGGATCGAATTACCGATGAACCGTCTTCCGAGCCACATTTTACGTTGAGAACATCATCAAAAACTGACGACGTGACATGTTTAACCGAAGAGGCTGAAAATAGAAGCTCTCCGCTGGCGATTTACTAGACTATGAATAGAAATCGACATACCCTCACTGTAATGAGATGAAGAATCAAGTAGCCATGGCCTTGGCCCACCTTCAAACCGAACACTGGCGCTACTGCCCAGGCCCAAGGCAAGATCGTTACTTAGCACCTGAACGGCTTTTGTTTTGACACCAAGACAGGCATTTCAGGGAAGCAACCCACTTTAAGGGGCTCGTAGGCCGAAACGTCCAAAGTCGCTTCATATTTACCAAACGAAACTGTCACTTTAGCATCTCCTGATGACATCGCTCTGAGTGTAACCGTTGAACAGCCGGTGCCCATCACCGGCAATGTCGGAACCGCTTCTGAATAGAATTTTACCATATTCTTCAGAGGAAGTGCTTATGGTATACCCTAGAACAACAAACCTGGGACTGGTTTGAATACACCATTATCAGACGACAGCACGCGAAAATCTGCAGCACGGCAATCAGTGAACGGTACTGAGTTCAGCAGACCAGAACCCATCAATTGGACATTGAGCACGAGATCGGTTCCTACTTCTGCCTCCTTGCGCGTTTCACCAAAAGTCAGCGAGATTACATCCAGTACCGAAACCTTAAGGAGAGGCATGTTGATACGTCCCATATTGAGCCCGAACGAATGCTGAAATCACCTCGACAACATCTTTATGAGCAGGGTTCCTTTTATCTGACACTGTGACGGTTGTAGCTCCTGGTGATGCCCCACTTAACAAACCGTTTGTATCCACAGAGCATATCGTCGTATCAGCTACACTCCAGTCGTATAAACCGCTTCCACCAGTGGCCTACAATCATGGAAAATACGAAGATTCAAAAATACAGTCAAATATGAAAACAAAAATACTGATGCGTAAACAATCAATATTTTCTCAAAAGAGCAAAATTACTTGTAGTTTACGAATATATTGTTTGAAATTCACCTTGAGAGCGAAAGACGTCCTCCTCCGCGGAAGATACGGAAGCATAACTTGCGATGGCGCGATGCGTACGGGATCAACGATCTGCACTGACTGTTCCCCAGTTACTTTACCAGTAGTTTCACGATTTTCACCGTTCTAAAAATGGCCAACACTATAAGTCCGGAAGGTAACACAACTACAAGCTCGCTGTAGTACTAGGAAATTTTCGAAACATCTCAATACCTATTAAACAAAACAAATGACAATACAGCAAAAAAAAAAAGTCGTCAAAAATAGTACCGACCTGATCAACTACAGCAACAAACTTGCTTTTCAGCACAGCTCTTCCTACTTTCTTTGGGGTCGCCTCGAAATAAGTCCCATTCTTTGACGAGTGAGAAATATCGAAGAATTCGGATGGTATCACGCTTTCAAAACGTAAGTTCTGAAACGCTGTTAAGATTAGATATAAATTCCTTCAAAAACCATCTATGTACCGTGAGAACTTCACTCTCTAAGAGAGTGCACCCTTCGAAAATTACATAGAAATCTTAATTGAAAAGTTTAACTAGAAAAGAGACGTAAGAGGCCAAAGCTCACATCACTTATGTACATTGTATTTCCGTGTGGATCGAGCAGCAATACCGAGAATTTATACAATGTGCCCGTTTGTAGCAACCAATTGCCACCGCCTGAGATCATCCACTGTATAGTCTCCGGATCAACTACGTTTATAGCCGTTGATGGTGGACGGACACCTGTCTTTGCTTTAACATCGACATCTGAAAATTTCGGAAAAAAATTGAGCTGAATTCTGGGAACGTAAGAAAACTGTACTTCAAAACTGTTTATGACTAGAAATTAAGGTAAAAGTGAAAAGTCATTACTTTGGCTGAACAAATGGATATCCGTGCGACCACGAGCTAGAGCACGAATCGAGGAAGTCGCTTTATCCAGAGAACAAACAGTGTTCGAATCCACTTGGAGGAAATACGCCGACGATGGCATTGGGACCACTGAAAAGTTCAAAGTGATGAAATTACATGGAGAAAATTCAAAAAGAAGCGTAGCTTTGCAGAATGAATTTCATTAAGGACATTCCAAACCTTCCGTGCTGCTCTGTTTGACTATTTGCACTTGAAAAGGGACCACTGCATGGACCGGTAAGTAGAGATCATGAGCGGGTAGAAGCAAAAGATTGGCGACCACAGTTAGTTCCAGGCTATGAGATTCAATGTTCTGAAACGAGATATGCATTCTAAAGACAATGAGAAGTAAACGAACGCTTACCGAGAAGTGAGGTTCGGCGAATCGTGCGGTCAATGTCGCAGAGCCTGTCAGAACTCCTTCCACGAGAATGATGTAACCTTAACCCAAGAATCTTGAAAACTTCAGATGCACATCTATTTTCAAAAATTTTAACCTTTCTTCTTATTGTTTTCCAAGGTAATGATCTCAGGCGGCGCCTCATAAGTGGACTGTTCAAATGGTACGATCCGAAGAGGACGTCCATCACCAGAATGCGACAATTCCCAATCGATTGGAATCTCGCTTAGCGTCGAGAATTTATCACCTGAACATAGTATTTTTATAAAGTCCGCAAATATTATGTTGAACTCAGAAAAGTAGGGAGGGCTTTCCGAGAGCATCACCTTCAGCATTGAATGCCTCGATGATCATTCGCGCTGGTGCAGCGTCGACAAAAAGAATTTTCGTGGTTGTTTCTACACGGATTCGCGAGATCTGATCGACGGTGACACCACAGCTGAGCATTGTTCCAGAGGCTGGAATTACATATAAATATATTCCTATTGGCTGATGATTTGATTTTTTGTATCGAAATACTAGAAAACTCCTAAGATTTCACACTAGAAATCCCAAGAAAGCAAACAAAAGGGAAAGCCTTCGATATTCGCTAGGTTTGGTAAAGCTCCCAGATCAGTGACAAAAAACTCAAGTAAACGACTAGCCTCTTACAACATCTACTCTCGAAACGGATGTATATTATCTCCTCTTCTACTCATCCCTCTATGGCAAGGAGCATGCCTACCCGCGCTCGAAAAAGTTTTTCTACAGCTAGATTTTTAAAGACGTGCTGTGAACTTTTGAACAAGTAAACACGGCCTTCCTCCTCACCCCTCCGCCCCCCCCCTCCTTTTTTTGAAAACAAACAAAGATAGGAAATTTTCGGAATTTCAAGAAAATAGGCATGACTGGCGCTATACTCACCACTATCTTCAGCGAAAATAACAGCGCTCAATTCTGCAGAAACAGCTTTTGCAGTGGCACGGATTTCAGCTTTATCCGAGCACTCGCCAGGTCTGACTCCGATCGGCATAACGGAAACTACATCGGGACGAGTGGAGCGCCTGGGGTATAGAGTAATACTACCCATGAAATCCAGCATTATGCATGAAATAACAAAGGGCTCACCAAACAAAACATCCTCCAGTAGGTTGCGTAACTTCCAGTAAAAACTTTACAGGAATAGTAGGATGGTATGGCAGCAATACACGGGGTACATTAAGTCTATAGGATGATGAGTAATGAATACAAGCGAATACTAATATAACTTTCCACAAAGGGAATAATTTTCCCAATAAAGAGATCGTACCCATTCTGAAACAAAAATCAGTGTATCACACGAACAAAGCGCAATGTAGAAGTGTAAAGGTACAGACGATGGAATCAAAGAGAGCACTGCTGATCCAAATCTCATTTGACGTCCTAATGAAGGATATGAATTGACGAGGGTGATGCAGTGGGAGAAGGACTGCCACAATCCACATGTTTCGGGCCAGATAACCTGTACCTGTAGAAGTTTTGCCCCTTTAACATAGCCTTCTTGGGATCAACCTCGTCTGAATGAAACTGCACCGCCCATCGCTTGAAGCGAATCTTTTATGTTGAATCTTTGTGGGCGAAATAAAAAGGTTGAAGGCTAAAGTCTCGAGGCGTTAATAATCCCGTCTGAGAGGTGCGCCAACGCATTCGACTTGGGCGAGATAGCATTCAGAAAAAAAAAGACGGGCAAAACTGCCTTTTTTCAAACGGGTGGAGGTTATTAAGCCATAAGAATTAGAAAATGCAAAGAAGGAATGATCCTCAGCGATCGACTTTGAAAGCAATGTAAGAAAAGGATGCCCCCGGTTTGTTACAGACAGTGAGGATTCTCCCATTCCTAAAGAGGGCGTGATTCCAAGTAGGAAAAAAGGATGACTGCATGGGTTTTTGTTTATATTCCTTGACCCTACGAAGAAAGGAGCTGAATTGTGAGGTACTTTCTTGCCTTTGATGGTATTCGCCTACACAAAAAAGCTTAAGGCTGATGGCAAGATTGACCCTTTTGCTCATAAATAAAAAGCTTGTCTTATAAAGAAAATTCCAGTCTACATTCGGATGATACACCACGTTACCGTGACCGAAGAGCGTTAGCTATCCTGATGATATAAAGATCGAAGAGGCAACCGAATCCTCGCTGCACTTGCGCAAATTATGAATCAATCCACCTTAGTGAGGGACTTCTGAGAGAGGAATCTGTGATTAAAGGAAATTATAAGTTCGCTGTAAAGGTCAACTATTTCATAGGATTAAATTTCAGTGCAAAAGAATCGAGTGTGACATAAAAAAATCCAAATCCAGCGTTTTTCAAGCACACCGCAATGAACGGATGAGCAAGCCAAGCTCATTCACGGTCATAATGGTGTGTAAGCAGTTGAGGAAAGAATTTCTGGGAAAGATCCTTGAAGAGATATAATATCCAACGCTGTCTTTAAGTAGCAGAAACCTTGCGGGAACGGTTAACAAAGAGAATTCTTTTTCAGAGAAAATTCAATTATGATAGGACCGGAACAAGTGAATCTCGATCCAGTAGTGCTGATGGTTTAATAGCGAACATAACTTTTTTTGACGCCGGATTGGGACAATTATTCACTATTGTAGGTTGACTAACGGAATATCTTTAAGTCTTCACGTCAACTCATAAGGATGACTACGCAGGGAAAAATGTTGAATGTTTGAAATAAACACTAATAGAACTTTCAGAGGTGGATTGACGCTACTGGAAAGACAAATATCACATCCATAATTCGAGTATCAATTACTTCAATGGACAGAGTACCAACAATGATAGCTGCGGGAAGGATCAGTCCAAAAGGACAAAGACACTTTGGTAACAGATGAACATTCTACAAACTTGCAGATACGACTACAACACATATTGAGGTGAAGATTCTCCGAACGCTGAATTCTCAAGAAAAACGTCTTTAGAAATTGAAGACGAAATTCGAAAAAAATGATACGAAGATACAATATAAAGATAAAATGAACTAATTCCAAACTTGAGACGAAACCCAATGCTTCTAGATATTATTGAAACTGACAGAAAGTATTTAATGGCGCAATTAAGAATTTATACGGTAACCTTCCGCAGTCTGCACGGAACTTTTCATAAGACCAAAAAAGAAAGAGAATGCAGAAATGTATTCAGTACGAGGCATTCGTATCAGATTGTTCAGCACTTGTTCAACTTTGTGGATATTTTGCTTGAATATAGGTACAGAATGCAAAGGAATTAATGAGAACGAATTAAACGAATAGGAATTCAAGCAAATTGGGAAGGGGATTTCGAATTTTACGCCGAGCTCACCAACGCAATATTGCACACAAATTTGAATTACGGCCAAGTAGCGCCTTGGAGAAATCTCGCGTAAATGGTACGGCTCCTAATGCACTAGTAAATGGAATTTTGGAAAGTCCTATGAATTCAAAAGTAAAGATGTGCAGAGGTAGCCCAAAGCAGTGTTTTGGTCCGTTCAATCTTCCGTTATGGGGACTTTCAGGCTCTCGCGAATTCTGTTTGGAGCTGGCAGAGCTTTTCTATGAACTTTCATTCTGGGTTGTATGAGTCATTCGATCTTCAGAATAGCATTTCCATCCTTCTCAACATGCTTACAAGAAGTGTGCCGTAGTAAGGGTAGCAACAGAATCAGTCCCCTCGGAAGTACCCGAGCGCTTGCAGTCAAACTATGTGGGGAAATGCTACTCCGGTATATCCTTTGATAGGGTAAACCAAACTCTCGTCCTGCTATCGCCACTTCTTTGGTGGACGGTGGATGAAGACTGCGAAGGAAAACTTCAGAGTACTCTAGATTCAGCCTGATCAAGACTCATAAGTTGTCCAAGGGAGCTGAAAAGTCAGTTAGTGCTAGTGATTATAAAATCAGGCCCATCATCAGCTGTGTAGGAGGACCAACGGACCGGATTTCCTGGGTCCGGGAACTTCTCCCCTAACACGGCGTCGCAGACTCCGCACCCGCCGCCTATCGCGGAATTGCGATGGAAGATTGGAGCGCGCAATTTGTGAGGTAGGGAGTCCTTTAATTATTTGAATTGGCTGGCCGCTCTTCTCAATTCCAATGCGGTCTTGATCGTCGTTTATGTAGGAGGGGTCATTCTAATTAATCAAGTCTAATAAACACGAAAACGAAAAAGAAACAGAAGAAAAAACGATTAAATCTAATAAAAAAGCAAGGCAATCAACGAAAAATTCCGCGCCCTATCGATTGGCGGGAGTACGGTAATTGCAGTGACATTTGCCGCATGCCGCAAGGGAGAATGCCGCGATAGGGGAGAAGTTCCGTTACCCGGATTTCCTGGTTCCTCAACAAAATTGTTGGTCAACTGCTCCGATACGTACCCTCTCACCTGCTTAATACCAATGAATTTCTTGATCGCCTGCGTTCATGTAGGCTTCGAGAAAACTGCGTAGCGGAGTCGTTTGATGTAACTGCGTTTTATACGAATGTCAACAACGACGAAGCTCTCCAAGCGGTCTCAGAAATGCTGGATGAGCATGAGGCAGAAATTGTGACGTTCGGATTGAGCAAGTTTCACATAATGGCTCTGATCAAGGAATGCCTTAACTGTAATATCTTCAAGTGGAGCGGGCAGTACTTCTCCCAAAAACGAGGACTTGCTATGGGTCAGCGGCTAGCACCGGTCTTAGCTATCTGCTTCATGAGCAGGATAGAAAGGCCAGTTATAGCGCGCATGCCCATTATGTACTGTCGGTACATCGATGACTGCTGCGTAATATCATCAACGCAGCAAGAGATGGATGTATTGTTTGACATCTTCAACCGACAGTCACAGCATATCAGGTTCACGAGAGAAGTTCCGCACGAAGGCTGCCTTCCTTATCTGAACACGCAGATAAAGATCTCAGGTGGAAGGTATCATGTGAAGTGGTATCGAAAGAACAGCTCGAAGAACATCTTGCTCCATGCTAACCAGGGAAGGATCCCAAGTCGAAGTGGCCATTTGAAATGAGACCTACACTGCTAGACGTGTTTTTGGATGCTGAGTTCAAATCTGCTTTCCAAATTTGCCGAGCGTTTCTCTGAACGGAGTTATGAGGGTGGTTATGAGGGTGGTTACAGAGAGCTTAACATGAGAAGACTTACAATTAAATAACATGAATGTTCCTCTCCTCTCAACGGCGGCTTGGTGTAGTGGTAAGCGTGACGCTTTGTGGGCGAGAGGCTAGGGTTCGGCTTTTTTGGGGGACAGAATTTTTGCATTATATAGAATTCTTCCCTCGAGAACTAGAAAATACTCTCATAATGATTTTATTACGTTTATGAAGTTTTGATGCCTTCTCCTACCTACCTACCTGTTACCGAGTGAAAGATTCCTCCGTGCGCAAAATTTGGAGGTCCGGGAGGGAAAATGCATATGATGAGCAATGATGATGCTAGAGTGGGTGTTGATGCTAGACTGGGTGCGATGGTGCATAGCAGCTCCGGACTCACCACCACCGGCGCTGGTGGTAGTGGACTTGAAGACCAGAAAGCTATCACCTTACCTCCACAAAAGCAGGTGAAGGGATTGACACCCTGCCCGAGGCTACCACGAGGCTTATGCAGCCCGATAGAAGCTTAACTCTCATTTCCTTTCAAAAATATGGTCACACGCACCACCTCATAGCTCATGATCTCAACTTTTCAACAACACACATTAACCCCATTCCTCGCTCACTGTCGCTTGTCCACTTTCAATTCTGTCCGGATAGATTCAGGAAATTTCTCATATATTCATTGTATGCCGCCGCCTACTTAAGCACTCACCCGGGCGATTTTGGGATTCAGGGATGACTACACAATTCTGTTGTCCTTCTATTTGGGGTTAGTAAAAGTAAAGCAGTGAACTGTGACGAGTTCTTTTTCATCCGTTGCTCCCACTGTGAGAAGCTTCTTTGTTTCAAGCATTGCCTACTAGAGTATCACATTTGTTCATTTAAGTGACAGAAGTTATCCTACTGTGAATATAGAGTGCATGGGCATGCGAGTAAAACTGAAGTGTTACTTTATGTGGATAAATAACAGTAAAAGCATCAAAACTTCATAGAACGTAATAAAATCATTATGAGAGTATTTTCTAGTCCTCGAGGGAAAAATTCTATATAATGCAAAAATTCTGTCCCCCAAAAGATCCGAACCCTAGCCTCTCGCCCATAAAGCGCCATGCTTACCACTACACCAAGCCGCCGTTGAAAGGGGAGGAACATCCATGTTATTTAAGTCTTCTCATGTTAAGCTCTCTGTAACCACCCTCATAACAACCCTCATAACTCCGTTCAGAGAAACGCTCGGCAAATTTGGAAAGCAGATCTGAACTCAGCACCCAAAAACACGTCTAGCAGTGTAGGTCTCATTTCAAATGGCCACTTCGACTTGGGATCCTTCCCTGGTAAGTCTGCTCACCCTGAAGCTGTGAAACGTGCAGTAGTTCGTAATATGTACAGCACGGCTACAGGAGTGTGTGCAGGCGAGGTGGAACGAGAGGAGTCACGTAAGCTAGCATGCGAGATCGCAAACTTGAACGGCTATGGGACACAACACAGATGGTCAGGCTCAAAAGCGTATTCGCTGAGAAACCGTGAGAATGTGATGCATCTCCGGCTTCCATTTATATCGGATAAAGTTAGCGCAGAAGTTCGACAATGCATTGCTCGAGCGGATTTGGCGAATGATGTTGTCCTGGTGAACCTACCGAGAGACAATATCAAACGTCACCTTATCCGCAATAGACTTTATGATCGTGCATGTTCTACGAATAACTGCGTTATCTGTCCGTTTGGAAAAGACGGGGATAGCACACAACGAGGGACAGTGTACCAAATTCAGCGTTCAGCCTGTGACGGGATATATATTGGAAAGACGGGAAGGATGTTAGGCATACGTGTCAAAGAACATCTAGCAGGTAAAAGGCGCGGAAGCCTAATTACGCCACTTGGGAAGCATCGAGTAGAAGTACATAAAGGCAATGATTTTGATATCAAATGCAAAATCCTAGCCTACGAGAATGAGATCGGTGCTAGAAAGATTTTGGAAGCGTTCCACATCCATGAGAGAAATCCTGAGCTGAACAACCGAAATGAGTGCATTGCCATAACAAGCAAATTTCTGCCATTCATTTCTTTTTGTGGGCTTTGAGAACACCGCGCATCTCTTATCTATCGACCGTCAATGGTGTATCTCATTTGTCCCTGTCTGTTCACAAAATCGGGTGGGACGACAACGTTGGTGGAACCGCAGAAGGTTGGTTTCTCGGTAAAGATCTTTTAGTGTTTAAGTTTCTGGGAGCTGTTGCAACTGGGCTAGCGCGTTTGGGCGCTTGGTCGGGTAAGCCACAGATCAGGAGCTCCGAACTGCTTTCACTTCCTGAAGACGACGATCTGTCGAAACGTCGACCAATAAAGCGGTTTCTGCCTTAACAAACCTGTACGGCAAAACAGTGGAAAAACATACAATATGCCCAGGTTTTAAGAAGACCGAACATGGAAGTTCCTAGATTCAGCCTTATAAAGGCCTCCTGTTTACTTCTACCTGCCTTAGAAATCCATCCTCCCATCCAGCCTGGCTCATCTTCTTCTTTCGGGGCTGTTGTTCTATTCTTCAATGACCTGAGCCGTTATTATCTCCTTTACAGTCATAAAAATGCCATTTAGCGGTTCAGGAAGGCCTGCGGTATTTTTCTTCCGACGTCACGCACGTCCTACCTTGTTGCTGTTTCCTTGATCCTTGAGGAAGCCTAATAAGGTTTGAGCAATGATACTATGGCCTTTGTATGGAGCGCTGCAGTCTTCAAGATCCATCGGATGGTATGGGAACGTTACAAATGATAAAGACCTTGAGATAGGCCAGTCTCGAATTTCTTGGAAATCGGGCAAAAGGACAACTACATCGAGCAGATAATAGGAATCACCCTGACCTCATGCTATCAGAGCCGCATTGATATGTCGAATGTATTGAGAGCATGAACCTCAGAAAACGATCTCCTGTTCTCCTCTGAGCGCAACAGGTTTGCAGGATGTAAAGGAGCCGGATCGAAGTAAATTCTAGACAAATGGGTCGATGAAGCAGATGTAGTCCGTCATGGTTGCTACCACCATGCGATCTGAGATGATCTGGGAGATGACTGGGATCGTTTTACACTTCCTCCTGAATGGTGTCCACATTATGTTGCAAAGCAAAGTCCTCAAGGCCAACTTCAGGCACAATATAGCCTGCTTACATGTCGACGAACGTTGTGATCTTAGTAAATGACGGGGCACCTTCGCCGACGGCTTCGGAAGTCGCTGAACATTTGGCCCATTTCGAACCATTTCTCTCAACTTCTTTTCGTTGGACTTGGGCTTCACCCTTATTCGGCAAATGGTGGAGGGGAAGAAAAATCTTGTAATGCATTCCAGTACTTCTTGAAAGTGAGGGAAGTGCTGTACATGGTCAGTAAAAAGCTTTAACGCACTTTGCAAGCTTTTGAAACTTGTCTTATGAGAAAGCAAAATTATTCAGGTTTTAAGGACCTAAGACTACGCACGTCTCTTATGAGGAGAACGACCTACCATCTCTACAACCTCTGCACGTTTTGTCGCCTAATTGGTTCATTTATATGTGCGACACAGTGGTACAACACAGGGGAACGGATCCGTAGTTTTGCTCCCAGAACTTTGTTTGGCAAGTTTGGATGGAGGATTAAATCAGCGTCTATAAACACTCATGGCAGTATACACCTCGCTCTGAATGGCCAGCACGACCTATTGTCCTAAACTTGTCAGCTGGAGGATTTCTGTCCAGTTTCCAATTCAAAGTTTGTTATTTTTGTAAATTCCCTGAGAACCTGCCCTCCAGCCATTTCAAGTTTCATTCGAATAATTTAGCCTTTAAGAGGTTGTATGACTCTTCTAGACCAGCCAATTTCTTTGAAAATCAACATTCCATGAGAGAAATCAATCGTTTAACATCAACCATAATAGACCCTTTATCAAATATATTCTCAAGATACCAATTATGATAACTTTGCCTATCACAAGACTTGTAAATAACCGTTTTGGAGCATTACTCATTAACAACAAGTACGACATATGGTCACCAAGCAACAAGAACTACTACGATACTCAACAAACTTGGAGCAACCGCTAACATCGTCGTCTATCCGAAATTCGATCGGCACAGAGGGCAGCTGGTTTGACTACTTGACTCGAACCATTTATACTGTAATGAGCTGATTATTATATTAATCTTGTAGGCTTTGTTTTTTTTTGTTTTTTTCCACGGCATATGGGTCTGTTGGTCAAACACACAACAGAACGCTAAACTTTCCAAAAAGAAAGACATTACAGTATTAGGAACGCAAGACCAAATTCTGCGCACATTTTGAACACCCCGCTACTGATTATTGAAAAACTGCCTAATGCAAGAAGTAATTTAACTGAGATGATAAACCATATAGTGGTAACCTACCAAGCAATTGGAATGGAACTTGTTTTTGCATTGACGGCACTTCACCTGCAATATCAACACATTAATTGCAAAAAACATGAAATCAGATATAGAACTTTCAAAATTGTGTATTAAAGCCTCGCAGCCTTTTTCAGCACACCAGTCCCTCTCCTGGGTTGCGCATTAGCATTCACCATCCATTCAGAATCTTAATGGGGGTGTGGTGCGTTAGGAACGAAATGGTCGCATTGCGGTGAGAGGGGCGTCGCGCGCGAAGGAATGTAGCAGGATGCAGCAGTAGGTTAGAAATACAAGAACAAAAGTACTAAAAATAGAATTATAATATACATAAAATAATGATCGCATATCGATTGAGCTGTATAAATAGCAGCGAATGAGTGGTCCGCGACAGCCGCGTGCGGCGAATCGATTACCCAAAATCGTTCCTAACGCCCGTCTCCCTATTAATGACGGTTTGAACGGGTGTGTGGCAATACAATAAATTGCGGTCGCCAGTTGACGTACGTGTCAATGTTTGAATCTCCCAGACGAGCCTGGTACTAAATAACTGACCCCGGGATAAAATGTACGACTCGGCTCACCAAGCATCTATCAATTCTGGATTCGGGGCCATGCGTATCACACTGTGCCAATATCACCACACAATCTCCGCCCTTAAAGATTGCAAAATAGCCTTTTTTGGCTATTTATATCACTAGTTGGTGAGAGAACGCAGGCAGTGAGAGACGCTCGTTCTTTCCGCGAGGGCGGACCCATCTCGATGAGCTAGTAAGCGCAGGAATCTCAGTATTTAAAGGTGAGCATAAGTCCCGTGTAGTTCGATAGATTTGAAGCCGAAATTCAGGTACACGCGCTCTCTACTTCCATCATCAACCCAACGGAGAACAGACAACCCTCAGCCAACCCTACACCTATAAAGAGGGACCTTATTCATTTTTCTCTTTGGTGGACAGACATATCGATCCACGCATTGTAGCGGACGTAGAACTATATCTGCCTTAATTGACCATGAACGACTTTCTATGAATCTTGGCATCGTGTGAGTTCCGGTATGAAGGTGTGTGGTGTAGCCTCAGCCAAGATGGTACAGCACTTTATTCAGTCAACGTTTCAGCGTTACCGCCTTCGTCAGGACCTGGAAGCCAAAAAGAATTTGCGATTCATCCAACTCATGCACCATTTCAGACTTCAGTTAGCCCAAGTAAACCTACAGATATCTGAATAGGTCTCGTAAACCACAACAGGGGAACCCACCTTAGAATAGAGGAGACGACATGTAGACCACCTTTCAAACTGCCTATTTAAACATTTTCGCAGTGGGTGGGCCCCGGGTGACCTGACCCCCGACTTGAAGCCGGTGGCAATTGTAGCCCACACAGGTCGATGAACGGGGCGAGTTCACTTGTTATGGCCAGGCATTCGTCTTCCCGGTTAATTTTGGGGTCTTTTGCGCGGATCCAAAACGCTTCCAAAGTTTTGCGCGCGGAGGTCGTGGGCTCCCGCATCAAAATCCTGACTGAGACTTCAAACTCTACCCCTCCGTGGCTATTCCTACGATGGTCTCCGAGGGGGGTTTCAGGCCTTGAATTCTTCAGACCAGCTAGGTGTTCCTTGATCCTACATACCAAAGGCCGCCCGGTCTCACCTATGTATTCGTCCCCGCAGGCCTCACAAGTGATCAGATAGATAACCCCTGAAGCCATGCAGTCCCCCTCTCGCCCGTTGGGACAAATGACACAGTGGGGGGTCATGCAGAGACGATCATACAAACGATTTTGAACCAGCTTTTTCCTGAGATTGGTAGGAGGAACTTCGACCACCCGCACCATGTCATCAAGGCCACACTTGCGCAGAGCTGTTCTTACGTCAGAGCTGACCGAGTCTGATACGAAGGGAAGGCAAAAGGTCACCTTCTCCAAACTTTCGTCAGTATGTCCGTGTGGTCTGCTACGTGGGGGTCTGCGAAGGGATTCTTCTTTCAAGGGATACCCATTAGTGATGGCCACCTCTCGAGCGAGCTCTACCGATTCCGCCACCTCGCGATCACCTGATGAAACCATTTTCGCTGTCCTAAACATGTTGCGTGTGATGGCCTGCTTGGTTTTGAGAGGATGCGCCGACCTAAAGTGGACCAGGATATTCTTGCTGGTGGGTATCCTATACCATTTGGTCCTAAGAAACCCTCGCTCAAGCTGAACCTGCATGTTTAGGAAAGGCAGCCATGTGTCTATGGCCATTGTCTACATGTCGAAAATAGAAAGGCCCGTTTTGGATCGCCGACCTGTGCTCTATTGCCGTTATGTAGACGACTGCTTTGTCGCCTGCTCAACTCAAAAGGAAATGGACACATGTTTCGAGCTGCTGAACACCCAAGCTGAAAATATTAGATTCACACGGGAAAAGCCCATAGACACATGGCTGCCTTTCCTAAACATGCAGGTTCAGCTTGAGCGAGGGTTTCTTAGGACCAAATGGTATAGGATACCCACCAGCAAGAATATCCTGGTCCACTTTAGGTCGGCGCATCCTCTCAAAACCAAGCAGGCCATCACACGCAACATGTTTAGGACTGCGAAAATGGTTTCATCAGGTGATCGCGAGGTGGCGGAATCGGTAGAGCTCGCTCGAGAGGTGGCCATCACTAATGGGTATCCCTTGAAAGAAGAATCCCTTCGCAGACCCCCACGTAGCAGACCACACGGACATACTGACGAAAGTTTGGAGAAGGTGACCTTTTGCCTTCCCTTCGTATCAGACTCGGTCAGCTCTGACGTAAGAACAGCTCTGCGCAAGTGTGGCCTTGATGACATGGTGCGGGTGGTCGAAGTTCCTCCTACCAATCTCAGGAAAAAGCTGGTTCAAAATCGTTTGTATGATCGTCTCTGCATGACCCCCCACTGTGTCATTTGTCCCAACGGGCGAGAGGGGGACTGCATGGCTTCAGGGGTTATCTATCTGATCACTTGTGAGGCCTGCGGGGACGAATACATAGGTGAGACCGGGCGGCCTTTGGTATGTAGGATCAAGGAACACCTAGCTGGTCTGAAGAATTCAAGGCCTGAAACCCCCCTCGGAGACCATCGTAGGAATAGCCACGGAGGGGTAGAGTTTGAAGTCTCAGTCAGGATTTTGATGCGGGAGCCCACGACCTCCGCGCGCAAAACTTTGGAAGCGTTTTGGATCCGCGCAAAAGACCCCAAAATTAACCGGAAAGACGAATGCCTGGCCATAACAAGTGAACTCGCCCCGTTCATCGACCTGTGTGGGCTACAATTGCCACCGGCTTCAAGTCGGAGGTCAGGTCACCCGGGGCCCACCCACTGCGAAAATGTTTAAATAGGCAGTTTGAAAGGTGGTCTACATGTCGTCTCCTCTATTCTAAGGTGGGTTCCCCTGTTGTGGTTTACGAGACCTATTCAGATATCTGTAGGTTTACTTGGGCTAACTGAAGTCTGAAATGGTGCATGAGTTGGATGAATCGCAAATTCTTTTTGGCTTCCAGGTCCTGACGAAGGCGGTAACGCTGAAACGTTGACTGAATAAAGTGCTGTACCATCTTGGCTGAGGCTACACCACACACCTTCATATATCTGCCTTACTTTTAATAGTAATGTCAAAACATACCTTAGGTAGTTGATGGTTAGTGGAATGAATAGTCATCATGCATATCGTGCATGCCTCAGCTCCTTCAACATCTCGGTCAACATTCTTTCGCCACATCATCACTCCTTCTACTGTCGATCCGTTCTGGAAACCAACAAACATTTAGCTTTCATTACTGAGCCAGTTATTAAAGAGACAGATACCAAAGCCAGCAGTAATCAAGATTTGAAGGGAGTCTTCACTGAGGAGTAGTTAAAAGAGTTCTCACGTCCAAGATTTACCTGATGAAATAGGTAGGCTGTGAGCTGAAGTAACCATTTCTTCACCTTCTCTGAAGGTACTATGGCTTTGTCAATTTGGATAGTTGGCACTGACAGCGGCCAATCAGGCGGCATCACTATTGACAATCGCATAGTCGTCTCCTCAACCGTATATTCAGCTACTACCTCTCCAGACACTGGCACTACACGAATCTGAAAAACCCCAAAGTCACGACAAAAACCTTATCTGCTTCGAAGCAACCTCAGCAAAACAAATGAAGTAGATAGCAAAGGTGATCATGGACTGGAACAAACTAAAAAGAAATTTTTGGAAAAAGTCCCGACCTTCAGCAATTTATCAGTCTTGAGCTGCTTCTGGTTGGCAACTTTAACCTTGTTAAGCTCTGCGTCTACCAGCAATTTACTGACGTACCGACGAATGTACCTGATCGTTAAGAACTATCAAAAAGCCGGTAAGGCATTAACAATTTTGTCGCACGTATGCTTTAAAAAAATTAGTTCAAATATCTCGAAAACAACAATCTATTCCCAAATACTTACTTGCTGACGATCTGCATTCCTGTGTTAGGAAGACCAGCGTACCAGTTGCGTACCACTGCTGGAAGACTGCCAAGGGCCCTAAAAAGGAAGTCATTTCAGTCAGTAGTTCTACAGAACAGGTGTTCCATTCATTCAATGGTTAGGATCGAAAGTAAGATGGCGCTTGACGATTGTAGAAATTCAACGAACAAACAACCTCAAAAACTCGGGAGTGTAAAAGTGTTCACATGGGAAGGAGAGTAAGGGGCAATAGGTGTAAACGGGTAGCCAGCCTCACCCACGTGGGGCTTATTCGTGTTTGCTAATCCTCTTTGCCTCCTTTCCGAAAACACTCAAGCCTTTGATCGAACTTCTACTTATCGTGGCGACTAAGTTCTAACTGGGTGCATTTACAGTGCGAGGTCGGTATTTTACATGCGCCAGCAGATGCCTACCAAGGTAGCTGCCTTGTAAACCACTGCCAACGATGTTCACCTACCGATACAGCAAATTAGCCGCGTATCTTGAATAAATTTCTGTATTGAACTCCAGACTTGGCGACGTGAAGTATTCGGACTCTTTGGACTTCGCTGCAATTAATTCTAGTGACACGACTAATCGACAAACTCAAAACCTATTGAAACTCACGAATATTTTCCGGACATCGTGCTAGAATTTGGGGCAAAATCGTAGACACAGAGTGAAGCAAAGCATCACAGTAAGCCACTCGTTCTTCATCCGAAAAGATACAGCTCTAAAAATTATTAGCTAGTCAATGAGTTGCTCTAAATTTTCGTAAAACGAGAGAGACAGTTTTCAAAAGCGATGGTCGTCTTCTTAGATGATGGTACCAAGAAAATAACCTAACATTCGCCGCTGCCTGCACACCGCTACCGTACCCATCTGTAGACGATCGCCTAAGGCGGGATTGTCTAACGATTACGCAAAATCCAGACAAACAATCTGCAAATTACCGAAAGCGGCATCAATGCAGCATCAAAGGCCATTATTGATGGCCAGCCCGTCGCTGTATCGATCATACGCGCCAGCGTGTCTGGTATTACCAAATGGCGTGGCCCAGTAGATGAAACCTGAAAATATCGGAAACTGCAATTCCTGCAGGCTAATGGTAATTCAGTAATATTCTAGGACAGCCTCCTATACCTTCTCCTCCTCCATCCATTGACCATTTTCTTGCTTGTACATCACGGGAGATAAACTAAAATGATAATAACAATACGAGAGCTCTTTAAAGAGATCACAATCTATACTTACATTCTCAACATGTGCAAAGCTGTAAATCGGATAAAAACGCTATCCGAAGGAAGCAGATCTTCAGCATGGATTATTAGAGTTTGATGAATAGGATCGTACCTATAATGAGGGTGTATTTGAAGAATTATTAAGCTGAAAAGGAATGGCTTTGCATGGAAAGCCCGCGTGTGTCCTCACGATGTAGCATAAAACTGAAGAAATAGCAAAGATCACACATGGCCTACCGCATGTTTCCGCATGCCCTGGCGAGCTAAAGTCGCCGCTATCCTACCGCTCGCTCAATTGCTTAGTATTATAGCCGATCAAACCCAAATCCGAAACAGCTGCACCTACCCAAACTTATCCAGCTCCGGACAAAGTTTTGTTTGGAGAGACAAGTCGTCGGGCAGCTGTTTAATGCGTAACAAAGCGTCCACCAAACTTCGTACGAAGAATGTTGGCCGACTATCTGAAAAAGTCATGTTGTGGCGCTACTGCATCAAAGGCAGGAAGCTACTCTTTCGAAGCTACTCCAGGAGGGATCAATTCGCATTGCCTGGTCTCACGAATGATGCCTTTCACATAACTAAACCTCTCACAATTTTCGAGAAATCACCTCTAGTCGCTAGCGCTGTGTCACAGTGCAATCTTAAGACACTTTACTACCCCAAACATATATGTTCAGAAACAAGAACGGGCGAAATCTGTCGATTTCAGGGCTATAATTTGACCATTCTGAAGTCATATGTGCTGGCAATGTATCCCGAACAGGGTTACCCGAAAACAAAATCTGAAGAAATCTATAATTCCTCAGGAGGTGAAGTGATAATAATTATCCGTAGCACTGTTCAGATGAATAATATTAATTAGCTTGACCTCACCAGCTCTAAGGAATGTAAACCATCGCACAATAATACGCGCCATTGTTGGAAGGAAGAAGTTTGGCCACTCCTACAACACTTACTATACACATTCGAATACTATCTGTTATTTGATTGAAAAAACCTTCAATCAGTGTATAAACTCACCGTATCAAACGAGTTACCATAATTATGACAACTCAGTTTGTCACATTCACTAAACAGCATCAGAGCTAGGCCAGCCAGCGACTCTAGTTGGGCTGGATTTTCACACTTGGTGTCCATACGTTCATCGCAGCTCTGTAAGATATCCCTCAAAATATCGACAAGGAAATGGAAGCCATTACCGAAAACCTACATCCAATGCTGTTACTGCTCCGCACATGATAAAATCAAGTAATTCTGGTGGTAGAGATGGCAGGGTCACTTCATCTAAGTGATTCAAAGCAGCAAGGAGACATAGCGCACTTATTCGCCATGAAGGAGAGCCCAGAGAACTAAAACCAAAATTCTGATTATACCGGTTACACCAGTAATGGAAATACTTATGCAGTTCAGGCTCATGTTAAAAATTCGAAAATACCTGGCATTAAATATGGAATCCTCCCATTCAGAGGCATCAGATTGAATATGCTCATAAATTCGCGACAGGAAGTTAAATTCGGACTCAAAGTGGAACCTAAAATACTCGCGATGTTAATTTTCTGAGGAATTCATATTCACTCACTTGTTCCCGACAACCATTTGTGAGGCTGCTGTCAACAAATAGCAAGCAGAAGTCGAACTGTTTCAAGAAAATATGAGTGAAACTGAACCAACCTCGTTATCCACTGCTCCAATGACCCGAGCTTTAGCTCTGAGCAATCACAGTGCAATGCCCAAAACCAGGCCACTTTCTTTTCGGGTTCATTCCACGACTGAAGCGGAAGTCGGGAGTGTGTAGAATAGCGGAGGTGGTGTAGGGCCATCTGAGCTGTAGCAGGTGACGACGGCAAGGCCATTAAGGCAGAAATTGCTCGGGAAGAGGCTAGGGCTGTTTTCTAAATGAAACTCTCGAGAGCATGATCATAGTGTTCCATTGGGGATGGACCTGAGTATACGAATTCTGGTATGGACGTCTTTTAAATTCGAACCTGGAATACTTGATGCCATCTGTTTATGGCGTCGGATATGACTTCAGGTATAACATCGCATCGCCATCGAGTATCATAAAACATTTGAGCAATAGGGAATACTGCAGCAGCATAAGCCAGAGACACATCATGAGCTTTATCTGTGTAGAAGCATTTTTATGGCTAACAAGTGAATATGCCAATAAAAAGAGTGAAATTGGACTCAACGATACCTTCACAATCTATAGAGAGGTAGATGAGGGCTCTACGAGCCGATTTCTCGATACTGGTCAGCAAATGCTCTTCTGGGCCTGGTGGTTCCTTCCCATCTTGAAAAGGCTCACCAAACAGTCCATACTTGGCTAATACATCATTTGTGACCTAAACAAATGAATTTGAGTTTGCAACTTCTTATTGTTCACCTTATTTCACAAAGGTTGAATTCCAAAATTCGCCACAAGTTCGAAAAGTTTCCAATTGAGATTACTCATTCACCTACACTATGCATTATGGCTAGAAGCGTAAGAGACAGAGACAATATTTAGCAGGATATGTAAATATTTTAGGCCTACTTGTCAATAGGCCATCTCAAAGATCTCCTCACAAGTGAAAGCACACCACCCACTGAAAGCAACGTGGGGAAATACAAAAGTGGCAAGATCAAAGAGCTGGTTAAGACAAGCTTGGGTGTAGTAGTCAAATACAAGGAAATCAAAAATGTAGAGGAGAACGTGAAAGTAATGTTTTCATAAATGAGGTGTTCAAATTACATGAGCCTATCAACGATCTACACAACCCGTATTCTTTGGATGCTACATCCATGAAAGCGGAAAGAAGTAGTTCTCAAGGTTAAGCAATGAAGAGAAGAAGGACTCATTCATATCAAGTTTCAAAAGACGATAGCAAGAAAGCAGAGTTCCCCGAAAGCGAGAGCACATGGTAGAAGGGTTCTATCTTGTTTACTAATGGAACGCGCATATTGTGGAACGATACGAAAAAGGAACGTGTAAGGTCATACAAAGTACTCACATATGTGTCGAAATCTGTTAACATCGTCAATAGTTCATCTTGTGAGGGCAGCAGGGCACGATATCGACTGTCAGAATACAGTAACTGTGAACACACCAAACCGATTCGATTCAAGCTAGAAATGCTACCATTATAAGGACATTTTCGACTTCGGTCCTTTGAATGAGAAGAAGGACTCACCTTGCCAGCGAGTAGGGCTTGGAAGACAAAGATTCATTGAGGTAAGACAACAGCGCGTTTCGAATCAGTATTTCACATGGAGGAAACCGTGAAAGCGTCTGTAGAACAGAATCGATTTCTAGAAAACAGTGTGTAAATGCGGTAATCCCTTCGAAAATAGACTGAGATACTATGAAATGTGGTTCTATCTCCTAAATCAGATCAAATAGAGGAATTCCAAGAGTGCTATCTGGCACTGCAACCGTGCGCAACGATGCAAATGCACATTGGCACAGTGTCAAAAAAAGCTTCTTGCAAAAAGGAATATTGCCAAGTAATTCCTCTACCACACATATATCTCGAAGGCAACTTCCACCTAAACCCATTTAACCTTCAATCTCTACTAGGTCATTTTTTAATAGCATCAGACGTTTTTGTTAGAATTGAAGCGAGGAGGTATTAGCTCGCCCGTACGGAACATAGCGTGAATGAAACACACTGTCAAAGGATGCCAAGATTTTGAATGAAGCAAAATGCGTGGCGCGCCCCACCCAGATAGGAAGAGGTGTAGAAACAAATGCGGAGATATTAAGGTGCAATCAAAGGAAGAATACCTTCATCAGAGACATCATTATTGAAGAGCGAGTGAAAGGAAATTCGAGAGCATTCAGCCGTCAAGTCTTCCGGAAGCTTAAAAATTCGTGACCAATAGTTGTCAATACAGCGCGGTAAAATATAAATTCCTCTCTGATCAGAAAATTCTACTCAAAGTGTAGCAAATTACCTCTAACGTCCTCAACAATTCCGAAATGAACTGTATGGAGCAAGAATCGTCAAGCAATCCAGAGAGCGCTTGGCCACGTTGAGCAACCTTTAAATAAACCATATCAAGGAGATTTTACTGAACCGATTAAATTTCAAGCCACCTCAATCATCCCTAACACCTTGGATATGGCGGTGTAATTCCTCTCATTCTCCCACTGCGCTATGATCTTCTTCAAGCAGGGTATCAGTTCTTCACCCAAACTCGACGAAATCATTGGCCAATCAGTGGAGGAGAACTCGGTAAGGATCAGCGGGGTGATACTCGAAGATAATAGCTGTAAGAAATGACTTTTTGTTGCCTCGACAGACTATACAAAACGAAAAAAGCTAAGAGGTAATCTTAAAATGGAAAAATCCGCAATTCGAACTAAAAAACTGGTCATATACACTAATGAGCTTGAGATGTAACAGGAAAGTAGGGAAACTCACGTTGAGTTCTTTCATCTTATCAGGATTTCTCCGCAGAATTCGCAACACTACTTGCGCAGACACCGGAGAAGGCTTCGATTCTCTACTGAGGGCAGAAAGAAGATTCACGCCCTGAAAAGTTCGTTTTGTATGCTGAATAAATCATTCTTCCTTGAAATTATTACTGTAAAGTTGTGTACTTTGGGAGACAGCTGACAAATTGATAATATGAAGAAAATTGACGATGAAAAAGTTCCTCGGTCTCATGGCTAAGAAAAAAGGCAAAATACCGATAAATATTGAATCACGGAGTAAAATAGTTTGGTAAAAAAAAGGCTAGTTAGTTCATCGGAACTCAACGCTGCAATCACGGAAAGGCATAGCACGTGAGGTTCGAGAGTGGGGACGATTCTTAGCACCACCAACGTGTCGACAGCTGGCAAGCAGCTAGGTACTGACGCCGTCTTAGAAAGTTGAGAAGGCATTCTACTAGGCACGAGAAAGACTGGGCTTCCGGCCGGAGACAATCAAACTCCTGTCCGGCGACTCGATTGCTCCTGTGAGTGTAACAAGCAGTGCTTGTCAGTAACTGCGCGGTTCTCATACGAGACTGTGACTATTGAATACGAAAATATAATAATAAAATAATAAAATAAGACCCCTCTCGCTCATTTTCTGTATAGATAGAGCATGACTGACCTTGTCTATGTGTTCCAGGTACTCATCACTGCAAGTGAGCAATGGCTTGACAAAGTCAGGATGAAGTGGTGGGACGCGTAGAAGAGCACAGTGAAACTCCCTCAACGGCCATGAAGCGGAAGCGACCAACAGAGCGCAAGTTGTGTCGCTTTGAGGTCGCTAAAAGTAAAAAAGTAATCATTTGAAAAAGCAAGAAAGAAAGCATTTTCATTCCAAACCTTGTTCATGAGATTAAGCTGCAATGAGTCAAGTAAGAAGGTGGTGTTCTCTGGAGACAGCACATTTCTTTCCAACAGCCACAATAATAAACTTGTGATGATTTCTTGACAATCACTGGATTCCTCCCGCACGAGTTCAACACTTTGAAGCAGCTGAAGATGGAGGCTTATCATAATAAACGAGTTACAAGAGTGATTTGGAGGTTCTATCCAATTTCAGGTGCGTAAAGAAATTGATTTCACTCCGAGTAATAGCAGTAATAGTAATATTAAGGCTATGTGCTCTACACAACGGCTGAACGGTGTGCATTCTTCATGCTCCAAAGGTATCGGTGGCTAACTGTAGGTTACAATAAACCCAAGAGATGGGAGGCTTATTTTACCAGGCTAGTAGCAAGTCAACAATAATCATGGGGTCATGGGCTTGGTGCTTTCATTTGTCGCTACAATATCTCCTTCTAGACCAAACATTTTGCCAGTAATAAAAGTAAGGACTAACCACTTCGACAATATTGAGATCCGTTGTCTCAGCGACAGTCTCTTTGTTGGAATAAGTGAACTTGACACATTCAGCAAATGATTCTGCCCAAAACGACATAGATCCTCCAATTTCGAAGGGAAGATTGTCGATGAAGGATTCCAGGAAGGATTTAATGAATTTAGCCTGGTCATTCACATGCGGAACCAGAACTGCGTAAGATGGCAAGAAAAATTTCGAAGCGTGACGCCAGTGCCTAAAGTCAGTCAGCCATTCATCGAACACATCACGAAAATATGGTAAAAAACGCCGCAGCATTGGCTGCTTTCATAGTCCGCCGGCCGGCCGGCCGGCCGCCGCGCCACGAGGCAGTGCTAGGGGGGAGGAGGGCGGCAGACGGTCGGTCGAAGAGATAAAAGCAAAGAAGAACAAGATCAAAAACCAAACAACCATGGGCTGGTACAAATGGTTTTTGATCTTGTCTCTCCTTGTTTACAGCCCTTCGAGGGGCTCACCGACCGTCTGCCGCCTTCCTCCCCCCTAGCACTGCCTCTTGGCACGCCGGCCGGCTATGAAAGCAGCCATTTAGCGAGTAGGAGCTTAGAGCACATCGGCGTGCACTACTGCCTCAAGCATTAAGTGGAGAGGAAATGAGAGACGAGTAAATCGAGTAAAGTAGGAATGCATCAAGGTTCGTTCTAGTTATCTAATGACGTTCCAGTATCTCTAATGACGAAAGGTATAAGTGCAGTTGTGACAAGAATTATTCTCCGGGTGCAAAATCTTAATTTCAGAGAACAGGACCACTCATAAACAATAGCAATGATGAGTGGAGGGAGGGGACGAGAAGCTTCGGCGTGGCGAACGGCAGTATTGCACTCTTTGCCTTCTCATACTTATCTCCTTGACTACTTTCTCGTTGAACTTCAAACGAACATTCAAAATGAATTATGATATTGAAAATGCTACGATCGGAAGCAATGCAGAGAGCGATAAGTTATAGAATGCGATGAGGAAGGAAAATGAGTGAGCGAGAAAGAAAGGGAGCAAGTTGAGCGAAGCTTTTCTAATGTAAACCTTTCCGCTGTGAAATGACGCTTCAAAATTGACGGTACAATAAAAAAACTGGTACTTACACTTCTTTACGTCTAACTACAGACAGGAGTTTGGGAACGACAGACTTCTGCACATCAAACTTTGAATAGAACCTGAAAGTTGAAATGTTAACAACGGCAGCCACCGAACTCTCCAAAACACACCTCTCATCTGACAATAAAACCGTAAATGCTTCAAATGCCTTTGTGCAAATTGATGAATCTGCAGAGTCGAGATTCGAGATGATCCACGATGCCAGTGGAGTATCCAGTAACAGAGGTACACAATCTGACGCTTTCAAGCAGATTCCCAGCAGGGCTGACTTCACCTACAGAAGCCTAGTCTAAAAAAGGGTTGTCTAGAGCCAGCATAAAAATTAGACTCACTGCAGGGATCCCTTTTGTTAGATTTTTTATAACAGCAGTTTGCTTGAAGAAACTTTCCAAGACCTCCTTGAACTGAGTATTGTTTGAAGCAGACTGTGCCAAGCGAGCAATGACTAGTAGGCATTGTACGGTCAAGCGTGAAACCCTTTGTTCAGGAGAATCTTCGCAATCGTACCTAAACAACTACACGTAGTAAATAAAATACTGAGATCTTAAAAAGGTTCAACGAACTTTTGAGATTGAACCAGTGCGTGCCGACCAGCTATGATGTCAATGGCTAAGTTTGCCGTGTCGGCAGCAAAAATAGACTCCGCTTGTGAAGCCTTTTCACCGGGGAAATTTTCCGAAAGTACTGCTTCAGCTTGGTTAGAAACAGAAAGACTAGTATCACAGGTTGCAATGAGAACCATAGGCATAATCTTAACACAGCAACTTGATAGCCCACAAAATGACTAAAAACAAAACGCCATATTGTAAAGACTCACAACTCTGAGCTGCTTCTCAGCTGCTTTTTTCAAAGACGAAATGAAAAAAGAGGTAACACGCAAAGATAACATACGTACGGTGGGGCTGCCATCCTGAAATATCAAGAGAATTTTCAACGAATCAACAGGAAAAGAGCTGAATATGAAAATTTCACTAGGAAAATCATCAGTTACCCGAATCCCATGCTCGATGAGTAATGAGATAACTGAGAATGGGATTCAGGTTGCTGATGGTTTACGCATTATCTTGATCGCCGTTAAGAGAGCGAGGGCTTATTGATGAGCGAAACGCGAGGAAGAGTTGGAACGGACATAAGAACCAATTTGAAGTATGTGAAGGCAAAAGAGACAAAGATGACTGGCTGGCTAGAATCAGTTTCCCTATGGTGGGCCCTGCATTTTACCCTATTACACAACCGAACAAAAACATTGGAAGCATACAATGGTTTCCACTGACAGACTGCTTACCAATCCGGCGTTTTAACCCTTCCAAGTAAAAAGGGCTTGTCATCGAAGGAAGGTTCACGAACCCAGAGAGCTGGACTATTTTAATATCGAATCTTAGCGGGGTAACGAGCATTTCATGCTTAGTTCACTCTTTCATACGGACTGGAAGACCCACCTCAAATCATATCTCACAATTTTAATTTCAATTTCAAGCAAAGATCAAAAACTCAGCAGTCTATGGATGAAACTTACAACAATCAGTTTGTCCATGAGAGTAGCAAAGTGATTGTAGCAAATTTCCAACATTTCTCGATCCTTTTCTTTTAGACAGACGAGAAGTTCTCGAAGGGCCTAAAGCAGTTTGAATGTCAATATAAGTTCGTCTTAGGAAGATACAAAGTTTTCAAAAAAAGGCTCACTTTCTCTCGAGTTTGAGGATCCTTTTTCGACAGCTTTCTCAGTATTAGAACTACATCAGGATCGAGCTCTTTACAGGCCACACCTGCTTTGGCTGCAGCGGCCACCTCGAAAACGTTGGTAGCTCCACTGCCAAAACCAACGAAGGAGGTCGAGTATCCTGATCGCTCAAGAAGAGCAGCGGCACTAGCGCTGCTCGCTGCCTTAATGGGTAGCATTTATCGATGATAGCATCAAATTTGAGATGGCAAGTCCTATATTGGAATATTGATCATATCAATGGCGAAAACATCTTTTAAAATATAAATTTACCAATTTTCAACGAGATTCTCATACTAACCTTCGCATTTCCTTTTCTTCGTTGTGGTTTGCTCATTCGACAAAAATATCTGTCAAGTTAGGGAATTTTTGAAAGCAAGTCAGAAATACAATAAATGAGAAGCAATAACGGCCACTAAAAACTTGGAAACAAAAAAAAAAACAAACAGAACGTCTATTGTGTGTCGGACGCAACTGCAGTCTACACTTGAACTTCCGCGGTATTTTAACTTTCAAACCACGATCTGCCGTTTTTCTTGGCTCATCCGTAGGGGAGCTTTTGATTTTCTTCGGTAAACCGTTCTTTACAGTTTTGTATGGCTCGAGAACAGTCAGAGAAGAATACTCATGAGTTGCCGGATGACTACTGGATCTTCGAGGAGCTTGGTTAGTGAGTAGTTGTTGTGGACCTAATTAAAACTAAATTTTTGCTTGTTATTTTCTTTTATCAGCTTAATCTGAATAGCATATGATAAATAGTGACTTTGTAAGATAGACTGTATCGATTGCATTGAGGATTACCTAATGTGGATGCGTAAGTTGAAAGATTTTCCTAGTAGGGGCTTAAAAAAGTGATGTGGACAGAGGTAAGAAGAACCGGATTCAATTACTGGGGCATTTATTCAATGCGAGTTCTCATAATGTTCTCTTAGATAAATTTTGTTCAGGAAGTCCAGTGAAACTAGCAAACAAGCGCCAGGGTCCATCCGAATCTTCCAAAGCTTCGACCTCAAAAGACCTGGTAAGGTTTTCATAGGAGTTATGAAAATCAGCTCATCTACATTGTCTGGGAACTAATGGTTGAAGATCAAATATGTTGGCGTTGTGTCCAAAATCCCGATTCAAAAGGAAAGCAGTCGCAGAGCGGTGATAGCGCTTACAGGTGTAATACGCACTTACGCTTCGCAACCGCACGCTCAATTGGTTTGTACATGGAACAACACCGCGCTCACTTCTCTTATCGGCTAGGTGTAGACTGCTTATAGCGGAATTCTCTGTCGAGACTGTTATGAAGCGTGTTAGCTTCAAAGTCATTTTGTGCTTCAACATTTTAAATTACGGCCTAGGCTTGCTTCATCATTTGTCACTTCTATTCTTTAACTTCTTGATATGTTTCAGGATGAGAATGAATTCCAACAGAAGCTACGAATATATGCTAACAACATGCGGAAACTGATTGTAACAGCACGGAAATCGATCAAGGAACTGAAGCAGGAGAACGCCACACTGAAACGAAAGTATGTGCGTTTCCGATTTCTCGTAACACTTGTCAAAGCGTTCGGTTTAGGCTTGAATCCAGTGGTCTCCTTGAGTGTCCTGCTTGTTTGTATCACTTTAAGCCAGAAAGAAAACATCGAATTCTTCCGAAATACATTAAGGTGTGTCTTGATTTGTAGTTTCGATCGGGATACTTTCTTTATTTTCCCCTTTCGTTGTTTGTCTAGAAGCTAATCAGGAAAGTTTATTTTGTTAATAACAGATACCATATAGCGGGCAAATACAATAGGCCTGCATCTACGATTGGTGTTTCGCTCTTTATTATTCTTTTTTTTTGAATTAAT
The DNA here is from genome assembly GCA_000469685.2 of Haemonchus contortus. Classification (NCBI taxonomy): domain Eukaryota; kingdom Metazoa; phylum Nematoda; class Chromadorea; order Rhabditida; family Trichostrongylidae; genus Haemonchus; species Haemonchus contortus. The sequence goes on along the minus strand of LS997562.1, from coordinate 9,380,833 downwards.
TTCAATTTTGTGAATTACTTCTGCTCGTAAACTTATCTATCTCCACAGGCCAAAACCTCTTGGAGAGCCGTATTTTCTTTATTTTTAAAGGTTTTCCGTGGAAAGTTGGCTCTTGAAGTAGAGTTTTCATCACTGAATGAGATGTCGGAATGGCTGACTGTAAACCAACTTGATGAGAACAGCGATGGCCTTCCTACTTTGGTAACTTTTCTTTGAAATAATTTTTGCCTATTTTTTTCCATTTCCAATTCTTTCAGCTTCAAAAAGACGAAAAGCAGGATCTCACAACGGCAGGCAGTCTTCTCCATAAATTGCTAAGCGAAAAGAAGGAGTCAGAGGCTAAGCGAGAGAGAGTTGTAATTAGCACTCGTCCTGGCAACTCACATCCAGAACTTGGCCGTTCTGCAGCAGCTCATCCTTTTTCAAGGGATAGAGTGGAGGCAACTGACGACGTAGAAGAATCGTGCCCTAGTGGGGACAAGCATAGCAGTCAAATCACCAAGGCTCAGGTAGAGGAAGGATCCGGGGGTCCGACTTCCAATTCTGACTCGTTGCCTTCTGCGAACGCTGACAGATTATCCGAAGATTTCGAGGGCGTAAAACAGCCTAGTGATCAGTTGCCTTTTGAGGCGTGTGCCAATCTTATTAGCAGTATCAAAGAAAGTTTGAGTATCGATGTGCCAAGCAACAGTGATGGACGTCAAAATGGCCGAGGAAACTCTGAGGAAAGCGAAAGAAATCCATTGCGTGCAAGAGACGAGCCAAAATCAAAAGCTAGTGAGGAGCAGGGTGGCTTCAGAAGAAGAGTTTCTGTTTCTCATCGCTACGATCGTGAAGAAGGGAAGAGACGACGAGAAGTTAGTACGTACAAGGATGATCATCCTCAGTCTACTCGAAATCACTCAAGCGGGGCTCGTAAAGAGGAGAATATCAAGCGCTCTTCGAAAGAAGATGATAGACTTGGGAAAAGATTCCGGACGGATAGCAGTCGTGACAGAAGTCGCATTTCATGTCGTTCCAATCAGGCCAGAAGCCCTGTTAAAGTAAAGAAGGAACACATAAGCAGTGCCTCTGAGAAACACGATCCCGATCGGAGTAGGCGACATAAGGCTTCGAGTTCTGGTAAAGAAAATGCTTATCATAAAGAGGGCGACCGAGATGGGAGGTGTAGAACACGCAGTCCACATCACAGGAAGGTTGATATTAATCCGAAGAATAAGCACGACATCAAATCTGCTTTGTCGGATATTTCATCTAAGAAGGTCACTGATTCTCAGTCGAACAAAAATGGAAATTCTCAGCGGCATGAATCAAGAAGCCATTCGAACAAAGGTCAGTCATTTTGCATGTATACAGTATGGTCTTTTCAGGAGTGCCCTAACTAGCTGTGGGAAAGCCACGCGGAGCTTGCTCAGTTTCTTCCCCAGATACGACACCAATAAGATTTTCATTCTGAGACTTGGGAGTATTTGATCTCGCTCTATCCATTAACCCGGTAGGGTACATGTTTTTTTATACTCCGTGACTACTCTGGTACCCTATCAACGAACTTTCGTTGAAGTAAGTGACCCGAGATCAGCCAGCGACTCTTTCACGAGCGCATTAAATTAATACTGCATACCAGCTTCTGAGCTCTTCCCTTTAATGCTGCCCTACCTCTTTCAGCTTCAGTTCCGGGATTTTTACTGAGCTTCCTAAAGATGGGCTCTAATGGATTCCGCGAGGCTGGTCTAGTGGGATCCCACTTTTTACCACCATTTATGTAGTACTCAGCACAATGCTTTTGAAGTTCGGTGACAAGTGAGCTTCGCGAAAACCAAGCTGCAAGCTATTCGTTCCGTTGGTTCTTATGGTGTGGTTCGGGTAGCTGCAGCATTTCGATATTATTTAGGTGGTTCATCCCTATTAGCTGAATGTTGGATGCGTTCTTCTAGTGCTTCTGTTTGAGAATTTTCCATGAAAACCTTTGATTATAGCCTTTGTTGGGAGCAGTACCTTTCATGTGAAAAGGAGAGCGCGATTTGCCGTTTTTCGCTTTAGACCTATCCGAATTGCCCAGTGCCGAAAAGTTGTTCCAGGAGCCGTCCGGAATTGTTGTTTTAGGAACCGTTCATCGTCGTGGGTACACGAAACTAGATAGGTGGGATCAGTGAGACATCGAAGGTTTTTCAATATTTACTCATAGATATTGAGCTGAAGTAGCACTCCACACATTTTAGAGGGTTCTTATATTGACGCCAGTTTCTGAACTGCGAAATATACCGTGGTGTAAAAGTTGAAGAAGTTTGCGCTATAAGCATTATACATAAGAGTACGTTAGACGGACCATAATCTGCAAGGACCATAGATCGTCGCCACTAAATGAGCAAAGGTCTCTAAAACCTCTCATACAGAACTGCGAGGAAGGAAAGGGAATATTTTGATGGTGCCCGTTTTTACAAAAAAAGGTTGTTCGGGAATAGAAGGGTCTGGGTTTGCAGTACTGTACAGTGCTATAACAGCTTGAGTTGGCTCTCTGGCAAGTCTCGGTGTTATACATTACATTTAGAACATATGTACCATCTTTGTGAAATAAGGACGACGACTCGTTTTCGTTTAGGAAAATCTGATCGTCATCCTCCTCTGAAAGAGACTCGCGACCATCAGAGAGATAAACGGGATTCATCGGCTCGTCGATCTCCGCTCAAATTCAGCCATCGGTCTGATGGTGAGTTTGGAAACTCATAAGGCTTGTGGTGCATTTTTGCCGAAGTTATAAGTCGATCCGTATGACCCCAAGGAGTACATCTGTTGTATTGGACCATTTGTCATTTACTTTTATCTGCAGCGTCCAAAGAATATTCGAGAGGATCCAAAGGACCAGAACACTCGCTCAGCGATCGAGCTGTTTCGCGTCATAGTAAGGAACGATCAAGTGAGTTTAGGCTAAACTTGTTTACGAAGATCCAAAATCTATGGAGGGAAATGTACAGATTGCCGGCGCAGCCATACGAAGGAAGAAAGCCGACACGAATCCACTAGAAGGTCCCATTCTCCTCAAGCCGCATCTGTGAGCTCGAAAAGACGGAAACTGTCGACGTCCTCCCACAACGATGCTGAGGGACAGGAACAGGAGCTTGTGGTTTCTGACATCGAGTTGGTTATGGTGGATGAGGATGAAGTTGAAGATGGCGAGGTTTTGGATTAGAAGGTCCGTCTTGTTACATCCTTATTTCCTGTAAGAATTTCCTCCCTTCACTAGTTCAACATGTTGAGTTCAAATGTCTTTGAATAGAAACTGTTAGGAACTAATTCGGTGGTATTCATTATTGGGTTTTCTTTTCTTTCGCGTTAATAATGTAGGTGAGTTTTTTGCATCTTAATAAGGAAGTTTAAAGCTTTAAGTGAACTACTGGTATGTTTTTTCTACCTTCTTTTGTTTGTCTTAACATTCGGCTACAGCTGAGCCGATCGGCATGGCCGCTTTCAGACTTCGGCGACCGTTCGTCCGTCCAACGCGTGCGTGCTGCGACGGCGGTCGCTAGAGTAGTGGTGACAGCGCTGGCACGTAACCTAGTGTTGTCAACATCGGTCAGGCGCCGCCGTTGCAGCACGCACGCGTCGGACGGACAGACGGACGGTCGGATGAATCGTTGAGGTCCGAAAGCAGCCCATAAGACGCATGCGTTCGTGTCAGTGTAACGGTCAGTAATCACGCACATCGTCGCGAGCGACTGTTGAAAAATTTTGTTGAAGAGGATATGTTTTGTTTGAAAAATGACTTAGTTCATTTGACTTTCTTTGCGGTGTTACGATTTCCGATTTTCGTTATCCAGACTATTATCTCTCTCATTTATAAAGCAGAAACTTGGTGTGTCGGTTTGTCGGTTTGTGTGTATGTCGGTATGTCGGTATGTCGGTATGTCGGTATGTCGGTATGTCGGTGTGTCCGTCCGCAAACGTTTGTGATTATGATAAAGGTAGTGATATGGAAAACCCATTCTCTCAACGAAACTCTCACATATCCCTCTTCACATGTAAAGCAGTAAATGGATGGGTATGTTAATGGGGTGGAGTGAGTTCTGCGGAATGTAGTGAGTACATAGTGAAGCCAGTACTGCGACACTGGAACTTCTTACTGACAAAGTACAAGGTTACCCCATTCATTTTTTCATTTTTTCTTCCATCATTCTCCGCCCTTCTCATTTCAGTATTTCAGACTAAAAAGTAAAGTCTAAATAACCCGCAGTATAAATTTCCCTCCTAAGGCAAATTGGAAGCGATCGGCTGACCCGTCACTTTCTTTTCAATTGATTTATCGAAGCGTAAGCGACACAACATTTTGAGTTCCATTACGTACTGCCCTTTCCCCCTCCAGCATTTCTGTAAAGAGAACTATCATTAACTAAGGATATCAGGATCTTAACACCGTTGATGGTAACCCTCTTTTCTTCGTTAGCTCCACAGCGCCTTCTCTATGACTCATCAACCTAGACCAACAAACCGGAAACAAATTTTGGATGGTTTTTATTATTGTTCTCGACTGTTGATAACACCACTATCAAGAGACCATGACCCATCCTGCTGATTTCCATATTTTGGTGGTTGAATTAGTTTTGTTGGAACTGACAGCTGAATGAAAAGAAAACGCGATACCATCCATGCACATTTTGATAATCTCTTAGCAAGGAATAACTTAAGTCATGTTCTATTCTCACGTTGCTGAAAAATCATCAACGCACAACTCGCCAGAGGAAATCTGATTCTTACAGACCCAAAGGCATCCCTGGCTCTGGCAAATCTATGTGGTGAGGTGAGGTGAGCAATTGACGCTCCCCGCAGGATTTAAACTCTGAAGAGGCTGCATCGGTGAATCTGGCGTTGAGTTTGAGCGAAAATTTCGGAACGGTATGCCCACCAAGCATACGTTTTCGAAACATTCCCAGGTAGAGGCCTATTGAAATGGATGGCTCTTACAGAACTGATTGTGTTGACTGAAGGTGCTCCCTAATGGAGCATTCGGGTAGAATGGTTGAAAGTGTTATCAGTTCTTCAGTTGATTCGAAATTTTCCAAGAGGTTCGCTTTAAGGGAATATTCCTAACGACCATCAAGCCAGAGGAATTCAGATTCTTACAGAACTGATGGCATCCCTGGCTCTAGCTAACCTATGTGGTATCGTGAGGTGAGGAATTGACACTCCCCGCAGAATTAAATCTTTGAAGAAGCTGCATCGGTAAATCTAGCCCGAATTTGAACCAAAATTCCGGCACGGCATGTCTTTTTAAACATGCTTTTTTAACCACCCCCAAGAGATTCTTCCGGTAAGACGCAAATCTCACTGAACCGACTGGGAGCACGGTTCATTCTGAATTATAACTTTGAAACGAACTGTGAAACGGAATTTTCAAAGAAGTACGGGTCGCATGATTATTGTGGACCTAATGCCATTATACTTCTGCTATTTTCATTGATAAGGTGAGGTAAAGAAATTTATCTCTCCGCGGATATGAAGCAATGTCGACCTTTCCAGTAAGTCTGACATTTTCGGATGGGTCAAACTTTTTGTAGTGTATGAACTCCATTCACAAAGATTCATAGTCTAAAAAGTGTTAGCCATCATTATAATGAAGTAGTTCATTTTATATTCATCGAAAGGAAATCCCAGATGATTTGTACCAATATTTGTTCCTACTACATAAGAATCCTACTACAAAAGAAGGAGGATGCCCGGCGTAGCCGGGCATAACCTGAGAAGGAGCATGCCCGGCGACAGCTGGGCAATGCGACTGGTACACAACATAAAAGATAGAATTTTATTGAGCACTTCAATATTGCTGCAACCGTTGTCGCTCGTTATGTAAACATTAGCGGTCTCGTTTCCTCTACATCGCCGTTTTTCTTCATTTGCGGAAATGTGAGATCATGACCAATTTCTTCTCGTCGTTTCCTAAATAAAAATATTTAGATCAGGATATTGATAGAGTTGTTGATTAGGTATACCGTGCACCACATTCAAATACCCCACATTTTCAAACGATCCCTAATGCATGGCGGGTCCCAGCACGATTAGGTCTATCTTTCTGTTTTATTGCAACCAGAAGTTCTTAGCTCATCTCAATACCCAAGAAAGCTATTGTGCCTGAACAACAACTGCCTAGCCAAAATTGCGAGAGAAACAGAAAGGCGCGACGCGATGCCAGCCTGTGCCGAGTGATACCCTTTCAAACAAGCCTGGTATCGTTGGGGAACGTCCCTTGCGCGCGTCCATCGCAAGTAGGTCACCCCGCCCACTTCGCGCGCGGCGCACCCTAATGAGGTCTCGGGATGACATTACAGTACCACCAAGTGTCAGTGGAGCGAATGATTTTTGCATTTGTCCGTGCTATTTTCTCTTTGGCTGACTGCCGTGGACCAAGCGCGAATCGTATGTCCCACTGGCAGCTGCGACGTCCGTCAAGTATCGCGGACTGACTCGCCGCATGCGACGGCTGCGGCGTGACCTAGTTTCGACGGACGCGCGCAACGAAGCGCACCCGGTACCTTTAACTCAAGCCCTCAGTGAACTAAGGCTCCCTTAGTATGTATAAACGAAATTGTACTCAAGTTCAGCTCTGCCAACCAGGCAGTTGACGGTTTCCTCTGTTGATTCTGCCATTAGAGCACCCAAAGTTACGGTGAAATTTGAAAGATTGATAACTTACTTGTAATTTTTCCACATTTGTTGGAGAACCTCACTAGAAATGACATCATTAGCATGTGCGCCAATCATATTCAATATCACAATCATATCGGGATTTACTTGATATATACAAAAATCTTCCATAAGATCGTCTTCGTCTGCTGTCGACTTGATAAACCTGAAGAAATCGATGACTTGGTATGAAAAAATCAATTAAAACTAACAACGCAATTCGAATTCAAATCCAGATTAATTTCTTATGTTCTTCGTTTGTTTTTCCGTTGGCCCTCTTCCTACCTATGGTGGATCGTGCTACTCCAATCCCTCATTCCTCTTGAGCTCTTTTCTATAAAAACTCATAGTATCTAAGCCTTGGCGTTCTCCTTTCTCAGGCATGAAGCTTCAAAGACTTAAAAACACGCGGTGTATATCGCCGTGACATACGACGCAAGTCATAAGCTAGCCTTGTTGGGAGTTTAAACCCTTCTGATAATACAGTACCCAGTATGTTTACATGAGCACGATAAGGAACATCTACTTCTAAGAATGCAACAACCATGGAAGTTTGTGCACTAGCTAACCGTCCACCCTCATTTTTGGAGTAAAAGGACTCACTTTCGAACAAATTGTAATTTTTGTGAATTTAATCGAGTAGAATAGGCAAGATGAATGGCATCGAATGCGGTCAGGATTCCGACCAAAATAAACCAAAAATAAAGAAACAGAAAGATCTTCTCGTTGAACATATTCAAAGACAGTACGCATTGAATTGAGTATCGTTGAAGATTGCCGAGAACACGAACCTGAAAAGACAAAAGCTATCTCTATGGCTGTTCGGGATACTGGTAGAAAATCATATAATTTATAATTTGGATCAATTATTGCTGTCTTCCTAATATGTCAACACACTAGCGCGCGGCCGCGTAGCGGTCAGATTGCACATGCGTCGCGCGCACGCATGCATGCGATGCATAATGGATTTTGCAATACAAATCGACAGAAACGGGTAGATGTTTGTTCTCGAGCGGAAGTACAAGTTTTTTCAGGATTAACATTTTCATAAAATCAGTCGGAAAATCAGAAAATCACGTCTGCTTACCTGAAAGTCGCACATGGCTATTCGAGGGAAATTTCCTGAAATAGCTCAGTTAGTTTTGCGTCTCGATAGTAAATTAGCTCCAAAGAGGTGCTTTAGAGAAGCAAGAGCTAGTTGCCAGAGATGTAGAGGATAATGATTGTAGGCTTATGTAGAAGTATCGTCGTGAATAATCGTGAACGCCAATTTTGTCGATAAGGAACTCACCACTGAGCTCCCAATCAGTTCCAGTCAGAATATCGCTAAGTATGTGCACGCCCCAATATGGATCATTCTGACCAAGAAATTTATTCATCATGAGGAATTGCATGACGAGATTGATAACATAAATGATTTTTGTGATTAGGTAGACACTGAAAGAAGAAAAAGTTCGATATCGATCCGAAAAATTTGCGGCACTTTGAATTAGGTTGTTTATTAGGGAAGAGTGTGCTGCATTGTACCCGGCACCCGGCGCGCGGCAGTTCCTGGCTAGTTGTCTCGCCTCGCGGCGTGTTGTGCGAATCTGATGTCTATTGTTAGGTGGAGAAATAGAAATATCAGATTCACTGAGGAAATGAAATTACAGAGAAAGAAATGTGCATTATGATCAATTCCACATGGAGCGATGAATTCTGAAGAATCGAATAATCGAGAGAAGGGAAGGGAGGGTGTTGGAAAATGCCCCCGTAAAGGGTTCGCTCGTTCGAACGATCGCTGAAGTTATGCAGTGGTTCAATTCAAGAACTATGGAGTATGATACCTATCATTAGGCCTTTCGGCAGGAAATCGACAAATCACTCAATCGATCGATGAATCGAATTGATCTTCAACTATTATTGAAAACGTACTTGCACACATAAGTCCCATCCAGCTGTCCAAATTTCGTTAGACGGGTAAGTAACGATGCACCATCACTTCGAGATATTTGAAGTTGAACACTGTTTTCAAGATGAGTACAGATCGCCGATACCTTCTTCTCGCGGCCAGAATCCTGAATAGCTTGTGATTTGCTCGAGGCAAAGGAGTACGCCATGCACCGGGTTACAGCTCAAGGTTGTGGGCTCGGTTGGAAGGATATGAGATCCACACAACCGCTTAAAGACAAACTATCACGCGTTACAGTGGACAGGTGCCTCTGAGCAGCACTGTGTCCCACCTCCTTAAGACTTTTCTATACTGGAGCAATATATGACAGTGTGGGAGCATTCACTGCTTGCCGCTTATCTGCTCATTTTACCTACTGTTATCAAGTAAAGATGGTCTCTAATCGGATTAGATAGGTCAGTTGAAGTGGGGGCTGGTTTGACCAACGGCTTCTGCGCCGTGCACATGGCTTTCATTTAGAATTGTAGTGGCGTTTGAATGCGTATGAGACCTATGCAATGACTTGTTGTGTCCAGCTGATGTATAAGTCAGTGCTTCTATCTTCCTAGACGAGTCTGGAACCACTAAAGGACCTCGGTGGGATGAAGGCTTAGTTGGCATGGGCAAGTACCGATTCACGACTTTATAGCCACATATAGATTTATATAATTAAAGATCTCGCCAACCTCTGCTGTTTCAGCTGCCACGGCCATACGAACAAGATTTTCGACATTTAGGCCAGATCTGTTGTTTACTTGACTCCAGAATACCATAGGGAAATAGAAGAATGCTGCTTCCAGTGCCATTATGAAAGGTACCCATTGATAGTATATCAATTGTTGAGCGACCCTAAAATCGCCCTACATAAAAACGATCATGTTAATGGATGGGGCAGAAGGCGCCGCAAACGGCTGCGAAGCGGCTAGCCTAAGTATGAGCGTACCTCGTATCGACTGAGTCTGGAACATCCTCATCAGGCCGTACCCAATAGGTATTATACACAAAACAGTAATTTTCGGCATACTGCTCCCAGGCTTTTGTGAACTGGAATCAAGAAAGATTTTAGTAACTCAGCCATTTCCACACCCATTCTATTTTTACAAAATTTGAAGAAAACGATGTTAGAGGTTGTGAAGGCGTTTCTACCAGAACTAAGTTAAATCACCCAATGTCACGAAACGGTGCAAAGCTTGCGCGCAGTTGCGATGCGGCTGAGTACGTCGGAAGTAAACAAGGTCACACGATTGATGTAGTACATGTAGATATTTTTGCGTAGTCTTAAAATGCCTTTTATTTACTTATTTTTTTTGTTCAAAGCTATGGACGAACTCAACAGCAACGACAGAAAGCTCGTCCGAATACTCTCTTGAGTACTCACGTCTTCGTACATGGATAGAAAACAACCGCCCTTAGGAAAGCCACAGTTTGTAGTCAGCAATGCTCTAATTATGAACAGAGTCTGGTCCTAGCACTTGAGCTTTACCGTATGTTAGGTATTTTAGGTCTCAAATCTTAGTTTGCTCGAAGAAGACCTGGACCTTCTTCATTGTCAGCTTGTAGATAAATCTTGCTCCTTTTTTAGATATCAGAAAATGGGGTAGCCGAGTATAGGTTTTATTTATTTATTTATTTGTTTGTTAAGCCAAGAAATTTGATGCTACAGTCAACTTCCGTGAACAAATCTGTGGGAGAAGAAAAAGTATTGAAAATGAAAAGCAAAATGGGTTCTAATCTATCTAAAGGCATTGTCCATCAGAAAAAAGGAATGAAAACAACTGACGTAGCCTACCAGGCTGAGCTCCCTACAGGTAAAACCAGTCAACGAATTATTGTAAATTATGTGATTGTGAGATCACCATGTTTGGGCCTAACCCGAGCATTTACGACCAAAAATCGATGATAACACCGTAAGTACATGAATATGAAGAATACGAGAGAAAAATACCTGAGCCGGTACCCAACACTGTAATGGTGAACCAACATATTGCTTAGCAGTAATCGTTACTGATAACACCATAATTACCATTGTTGAATAGTAATAGTTAAGGCGATCAGTACCATAATCGTCAAGTCTGAACGGAACATTATCGAATAAATAGCTCAATTACAACCATACGATCAATATATTGATTTTTATTGATCAGCCCGATCGATAAAAAATCGATTTTCCAAATTGACGGTAGGTTACCTCGGCTTGATCGATGACACAGCTGACGACAAGAAGTTCATATTGCCTAGAAGATATGATAACTGCCAAGAATAATGAGATCCGCTACAGAAGAAGAACCCGCTGTAAACTTCAAATGAAATCGATTATCGATCGAACTTTCAAAACAGTAAATACAAATAAAAAGACTTAACGAAATCACAAACGAACAGAGGAACTATCTCGGACCAATATCCCCCTTAGAGCTTAGCCCACCCATGACAACCTAGAAAATCGTCTACATCAATTTGGGAATTGTTTATTGACCATTTGCCGACTTATTGATCGACGACGAATCAATAATTAGAGCAGAAATCTTCTGTGTTTACCAGTCATTTCTGGACTTTGCTTGGTAGCTCTAAAGGTTGGTGAGTGTTGAGGTGGGTTTCAAACTTCAGAAATAGGTTGCCCAAAAATCGATTTATCGATTGATTGGAGTGATACCGGGGAAACATGCGTTAAACGAGAGAACATGATGAGAGAGTACAAGGGTGTGGATTATTAGTGAAGCACCTCTCGAGACGAGTTAGCGATACCCGTCGTTCTCGAGTGCAAACATCGGCATGGGCGACAAGACGAGCAACAACGACGGTCGGCAACTGAAGAACTTTGCAATGAAGCTGTCCATTGAGCTGCAAAGAGAGAGATCTTGAAAAACATGGACCCAAACATCAGCTGAAATTGAGTATAAAGAATAATCAGGTCTCTTGAGGCTTCAGTAGCAAGAAATTCATGCCTACTGTTAGAGGAAACCCATGTGTGAGCTGGTATACCTGCTTACTGTACCCAATATTCCCATTATCAAGGGAATCCAGATGTTACAGAGACCATTGTGTTACCTAGTGGTCACCCACTCTGTACCGTGTACTTTTTGTATCAATGATTAAATCCCGGTAAAGGTGTACCTAGAAAATTCTCAAGGTAAATATTGTTTCCTCTCACTGGGTAATCCTTTCAATTTGTGACCACCAACATTTGATCGGTTCGGGAATGTTCCGTAGGTGAGTTTTCTCCTTGCCCGACCCAATACATCGAGTTACTTGGTCCAGAAACCCGCCATTCTCCAAAGAGGCGTGAACAGGGAGCTATCCAAGTGAGCGATATCATCCCGTACAAACACTTTTACGAGATAGTATCACCACTTAACACTCCTCCTAAGTGTCTGTCTGTCTGCCTCAGTGCTTGCGTCAACGGTCAAGGAACAGTTCCTGTCTTCTATTGATATTTCCAGAGGAACGAGAAAGAAGCACCTTTTTTTTTGAAGAGTAAACATTGTTTTAGTAAACAAATGAAACATGATCCGAGAAAGTTTTCGTGAGTAAAATCTGAAAAACGGTCTGAGGGGAAGTACCTGTCCGCATTGTTTAGCTAACAAACCATTGCAGTACACATACGCAGTGATGGCTATTGAATTACCAAGAGAGCACAAGGGAGGTGGTAATCCTTTTTTGTTTAGATAATCTTTGAGAGGGAATTCTCAGAACGGTTGTTGAGAGATCGATCTCACCTCTGGGATGCGCCGCTTACCCAACCATTATACAAAACAGTGGTAGCGGTTTGAAGGCCAAAGGTTTGAAGGAGGTGATGCACATGTTCACCTAAGGAACAATGTTAGAGACTATGGACTTTTGGGCTGGGCTGCTACCAGAGAATACTTCTCTGCGCGTATCAAAATCAAAGAAGAAAGCAAACAAATAAGTGTACATATAAATAAGTAAATTACCTAGAGTAACTGTATCCATTCTTGACGCCACCAAATTCCAACTGCCAACTACCCCACCCTGGTTACCTTATTTGTTAAGAGTTTTATGACTGTGCTATATAGCCTTGCACTTGGCAATGACCTTGAAGCGACTGGCAACCCCTAGCCACTCCTTAAGAGCTGTTTCTAGGAGAATGTTCAAGACTTAAGTATGGATAAATCTGGTTTTGCAGCTCACCTAGGGAGACGAAATTTGTCCCTAACAAAAGACGATATGTGGTGTTTTCCTTTTGAATGTGATCCATAACAGGCACCATATGGGCTCAAAGTTAGTCTAATACGCCCGCTGACACCAAGGGGGTAGCTGACAGCCTTCCATGGGCGTGTCGTGGGGTGAACAATGTTGTAGACTTGGGGATGCTGTACCAATTCGCCTCTATTTTGTTCCTGACTTATACAAGGCCGATAATGAAGAGCTACAGAACGGCCAAAATTTTCTGGTTTTCATTGTTTTTTTTTTGATTTTTTCACCAAAGGTTTATGATTCAGCTTCAGCGCCTTCAATCTTCAACTGTTCGGTCATCCATCAGGTTATTGTCAATTGTGTCTTCGACTCGCAACTCGCATTGCCTTCCCAAACCTCTGTACGAGGCGGTTGGCCCTGCAGAGGTTCTTCTGTAAATGAATGGGATTGTGTGGATCGAGAATTGCTTGTTGTTTGAAGATCTGTGAAGAAGAACCACCAGTTACCTTTCGGCGAATTGTTGGATGAAATTCTCCGAGGTTAAATGAGCTGTTACTGATTAAAATTACTCTAACAGATCTCATTTATCTGATCAGGTTGCCCTATAAAAACCGCCTTCAAGGAGATCATATCCATTTTCTGAAATGGAGGAGCCAGAACAGAAGCAGGAGCAAGAAAAGAAGCGCAGGAAAACATCGAAAGAAAGGCCGTCGAAAGAAAGGACATCGAAATCGAAAGAAAGTATTACATCGAAAGAAAGCATACAAAAGAAGAAGAAGAAAGGTGGAACCAACGTAATGCTGGTTCTTTTTGTCGGACTTCTCCTGCTAGTAGTTCTGGTACGTTAGTTTCACAAATAGGGATCTCTGGGAAGGATTGAGCAGAAAAATGAGCAGGCCCTTGAGGAGAGCGACTATTTCAGGCAGGTGTTGGATACTTTGTTTTGTTTGTGTTGATTGAAGAAAAGGCCCCTGAAAGAACAACGTCTCCGGAGCCCATCAAGCCGGAGGGCTTGGTTTCGGCTATCGTTGTAAGTTAGTTAGCATCAAGGAATGGGGCAGATACCTGCAACTCTTTGAGACACACTCGACAGCTGTAGGTGTCGGTGCACCGGCGGCATCACCGAGGTTACATATCGCTCCCACAATAACCGTTCCGATTTTCCAAGAAGGCGCGATCAACTGTATTTATACTTAACTTGGTCGATGAGCCAACGCTAAGTATAAATGCGGTGACGGGTGATAGGCTTCAGGCTTGCTAGGTGAGCTTGGGAATTGGCAATAGAGCAGAGCAGAATATGCATGATTTAGCGGCTTAAATCGACGAAACATTGAGTATGAGTTAGTGGTCTCGTGACATATTGATCGGCGCCATTGCCGACGCTCATCGCCTATCGCTCTGTCGACTATAGCTCATGACCCATCTACGAATTGGAAATCAATGGCATGAGTGCACTTATACTTCCATTCAACTCTGTAGTAGATAGTACTAGTTATAGTCGTGATAATAAGATAGGCATGAGATTGTGATAATGGATATCTTTCTGTAAGTTTATCTCTCTCGACTCCTCAAGAACAGCATAGTTACTAGTAAGGATGGCATCGCATCAAAAGGATCTATTACTTCGAAGCACAGCAGTCTTAACGCTTTTTTGGTGTCACTGGGCGCTTTCAAATTAGAGCGTCAAGCACCTTCAACGCAAAAGCGCAAAGGCGTCAAGCGTCAAGAGTCAGCTCGACGCCCCTGCCCAGCGGGCGGCACCCTGACTTCGAGACCACGCTGCGTCTTTGCCGCCACTGGCAGCTTTTGCGCCGGAGCATGTTATTTTTAAAGCAGAGAAAAACGATAGGAAAGTGTGAGTTTTTGAGAAAAGAAAAAGGAAAGGAAACAGTACACATTCAAAAACTACATCATTATGCTTTATATGTATGTGACATCTCATGTGTTGGAGGAACCCTTTCAATTACAGCTTTTCCATCATGGCGCACGAGCCCCGCTGACTACCAACGAGTCCATTCTAGCAAAGTTCCCTCTCGGAGCTGGGGAACTTACTGAGGTAGGTGACTCAGTGCACTTCTGATCCTGCAAACCTCGACGTCAAAGCTGCTACTGGGCTACGTAGGCTGCACTACTGCGGTTGTAAAGCGATCATGCTGCTTATGCACTACAATCGAATCAAACTAGTCACTAAATCAGCTTCCCGAGAGACAAAGCTGTGTACGCCCGCTGTGGGAGCCTCTTCAACAAAGTGATTGGTACAGAAATATGTTCTAAAATAAAGAGCCTTCGTGCGGGAGGACGTCCGTTGCGCGCGTCCGTCAAAAGTAGGTCCCCGCCCACCTCGCGCGCAGCGCACCCCCCTGAGGTCCCAAGATGACATTACAGTACCACCAAGTGTCAATGGAGCAATCGATTTACATTTGTCCGTGTTATCTTCTCATTGGCTGACTGCCGTGAACCAAGCGCAAATCGTATGCCTGCCTCACTGGCAACTGCGACGTCTGTCAAGTATCGCGGGCTGACCCACCGCATGCGACGGCTGCGGCGTCACCCATTTCCGACGCGCGCAACGAAGCGCACCCTTTTGTGTGCAGTGCGTAGGGCTGGTCTGGGTTCATCGAAAAGCGTCATAAACGAAAACCTATACAGGTATCAAGTGTTTCCCATTATGGATACCTAGTCGCTCATATCTACTGGGAGACGGGCAATGGAATCGGTTTTGTGTAGTTGATTCGCCGCACGCGGCTGTCGCGGACTAGTTGCCCCGTTATTGTAGTGGTCGCGTTCTTCATAGCGCTAGATCGATATGCGATTATAAATTTTGGTATGACTTTACTGATACTTCTCTTGTTCCTGTGGTCCTTATTCGCTGCGCTGCTTCTGCTTCACTCCTTCGTGCGCGATGTCGCTCTCGCCGCAAAGCGGCCATTTCGATTTACCTGCACCACACCCTTATCTACTACGATAGAACAATTCTTAGAGCTGTGATACAAACTTATTAATACGAGATTGCATCATGTCAGCTTTGCTCTCAAACTGCTCAGTCAAGAGGGAATTCTTCAATTCCTCTTACTCCAATTGACATTCTGGGAACAAATGCATCCGAACTAGTGTTCCAGCGAGTTGCGAGCCTTAATACGGAATTATAAAGATAGAATTTTTTGGAGTAGCTTTTGTTTGATCTTTAATTTCCCTTGGTTCCACCGCGCTGATCGTGATGATCTACCTCGTCAATACCACCATCCTCTCGTTTCGCTAGTGCAGATTCCCATTCTGTGCTGTTCTCTCAATTCTGATTGTTTCCAATTTTTCTCTTGTTTTTTCTTTTTCCGATCATTTCTGAAATTTCCCACTATAAACTGTACGGGCTCAGACCGAGTTCCGCCTAGGTACACTTAATGTGAAATCCCTCTGGCAATATGTCAAGTTAAAAGGAGTTCACCCCGATAACATGAATAGTTCTCATCGCACCGTGAGAACTTATAACCGAAAAGGGACCATGGGAATAGGTGCATGGTTCAGGCAGAATATGGAGGGAGGAAGAAGATAAGGAGAGGGATGAGGCTGAGGGGAAGCTTCGATTCAGTAATTTTCCGCAGGAATCCAAATTCCAATTCGTTCACGGGGCAATACTGGATAGTCGTCTCACAGCACAGCACATTTGTTAGCTAGTTGCCTCACCACATGGCGTGTGATTCTGCAAAAACACAAACATTCGTTTGCCCTCTCCTAATCGATGTTCGTTTTTGAACTCCCAAGTGTGAAGGCCTTTCTCTACTGGGAACGTCAACGGATTTGAAAATCGTTTAGAGTTGGCGATAAAGTATAATAGAGCCAGAAGCTCGACGGCTGTGTAACCTGGAGTGTTGGAAAAAGGCATTCTTGTCACAGAACTTCGTGGCTCATCAAAAAATTTGGCTCAGAATGTTTCATGCAAACGATACAGACTTCTCGGATGCGCTTCATTGTGCGCGTCCGTCGAAACTAGGTCACACCGCAGCCGTCGCATGCGGCGGGTCAGCCCGCGATACTTGACAAACGTCGCACTTGTCAAAAGGGCATACGATTTGCGCTTGGTCCACGGCAGTCAGCCAAAGAGAAGATAACACGGACAGATGCAAATCGCTTGCTCAACTTACACTTGGTGGTACTGTAATGCCATCTTGAGACCTCAGTGGGGTGCGTCGCGCGCGAAGTGAGCGGGGTGACCTACTTTCGACGGACGCGCGCAACGGACGTTCTCCCAGGCTTCTCACTCTCGTTTTTAACCGCATGCATACCTGCGCATATCATCGATTTTGCCGCACGTCTGCGCCTAACCGATAATCACCGTTTGTTTCCCTGAGTATGAATGGCCGCCTTCATAGTCGACCGGCGCACTGACGTAAAACGATTAATCAGTATGTGAGAAATCTACGTTTCTTACATTTTATATCACGGCTCTGACCTGTTCTGACCGTGAAATAAAATGCAACAGACGTAGACTTCTTACATAGGGCTGATTTATTTTACGTCAGTGCGCCGGCTCGCCGGCGGGGGAACGGGACGAACGTGTGTTCAAGGATGCGCGCGGCAATCTGTGCGGCGAAGTTCGAGATGATTTGTACGACTCTGATGTCAATTTTCGGATCGCAAACTCGAAGTAGAGTAGTTTAGTAGAGTCTGATGATCCTTCTAATCTACTCAACTTCAAATTTAGGCCCCAATCATAGGCGCCAGGGTCGTTGCGAACTTCGCCGCGCAATTTGCCGCGCGCGTCTTCGGACCCACGTTCGTACACGTAGTCCTCGCCGGCTCGCCGACCGGCGGACTATGAAAGCAGCCAATAGGGCCACCTCAAGTATGAATCTATCTCACTGGGAGCCATCCCGCTATGAAAATGAGTATAAAAAGGCTACTAAATGGTTAATAGATAATATTACAATATGCTCTTTTATGGACCAAAGGACCGTGAATCCTTTCTTTCAGGATGGGATCGAAGACTCTTTCAAGTTGGGACAATTCTTAGGCCAACGCTATGTAGAGACAGGATTCCTACGTTCACCACCCCTTCCAGCAGAGGTAGGAAAAATGATGAGAAAACGTACTTTCTTACACGGTCCCTCGAAAATCCTTGACTTTCAGATCTATTTCCGAAGTAGATCCATTAATCCTAGCCTAATGTCTGCTGCAGTTGTTGGATCGGGCATGTGGGCTGCCCCCAAGGATCCAGAATTTACTGCAGTCCCAATCTATGGTCAGGAGAAAAATGATCGTGTACGTCGCTTTTTTATGCACTAACAACATCGTATTTATGAAATTTTTCTAAGATCTTTACACATTTACAACATTGCCGGATCGAGAAAAAACGGCTCTCCGATCGATGTGGGAAAGCACCGCCTGAGTTCGAAAGTGTGGGTGATTTGCATGTGATTCGGACGAGTTTTCTTTATCGAAGACGTTTCCCACTAATGATCGCTCCTTACTGGATTCCTGCATCTTCTGGTCCATTCGATAGAGCAACACCTCTTTTAGCAATATCTTCATTACCTCACCGAATAAAGGGGCTTTATGGACCAGGAAAACTGCGGACTTCGTCAAACCCACCCACTCCTGCCTAATCCAGCCCTTGATTCTTAGTTAGTTGCCTCACCACAGCTGTGAGCCAATCGAAACTTCTCTTTTGCTTATATTACCTATTCCGGCAGCGTGACGAGCCCGCTTCCGGCTGAAACTTCCTACCGAGAGTGGGGGAAGGGGGAAAGGGGGTAGTGGACTTTGTCCTCTAATTCCCATGGCACGTGGTAGTTACAGTAATCACTAGCTAATCACCGAATCTTAACCTTCCATGCCTGGCTTGGCGCGACGAGAGGTGAAGGAGCGTTACACCTTTAGGTACAACATCCCATACTCCCCAGTATGGGATGGTCATGACCGGGTGACCATATCGTGCACAACTTTCTTCACCAAAGCCCCCGTCCAATCGGTTTAGCTTGCTTTTCCTTGAAGAGCTCGACTTTCTCCTCCCATGATGCCGCTAAGATTGAATATTCCTGAAGGGGGTGAGGGATGGAGGAAGTCGAGCTTTTTAGGGAAAATTATGAATAGTAGTCCTGAAAGTTGTCAAAAAACCTAGAAGAATTCAGAAATTATGGACGAACTACTAGAAAACTTATTCAGTGGTCTGAATATGAAGGATTTGTGTATGAATGTGTTGGACTGAATAGACAGTCCAAGGTCGTCAAGGATGCGAAAACTTTTGCTAAGATAGCCAACCTAATACAAATGGTTAGTTCAACTATGAGGTGTTCTTCACATTATCAGCCTAATCTACGCTTAAAATAACATCAGGACCGCAGCGGTATGGAAACGCCATCGTGGTTTTCAGAAAACAAAGAAGAAATCTACAAACTTTACGAGAGGGTGAGTTTTGTGGTCCTAGGTGGAGGTACCGTATCAGAATTGTGCTGCACCGGACATAGAAATCAGGGGTGACAGAATTTGTACCCAAATTCCCACGATCACACGCATGCACGTGGCAGGGTGTTCGCGGCAATTACCGTAGTCATCCACTTGGAAGTCAAATTCTACCCTTACATTGCTCGCCCCGATCGCGCACGGCCTATGCGGGCAGCGCGGCAAGCCGTTTGGGTACAAACGTCTGCACCCGGGTTCCAGATGCACTACATAGCCAGTCGTGGATGATCTGCAAATAGGGATGGGCGAATCAGCCATTTTCAGTACGAAATCCGAGTAGCTTGCGACCTCTCGAGGAGAAATATTACATCGCTAAGTTAAATGTTGGAGCTGTATCCATTCCGTATAGGTATGCTTCTTATACGTCACCCTTTCCCTGAGCCGCGTGACTTTCTTCACCCACAACGCCGCAAAGCTTAAATAATCCTGAGAGGGATGGAGGAGTAATCAATCCTCCTATGAATAGCAGACCTAAAAGTCTGTTTGGCACTTGCTCCTGACTCATCGATCAACTTTTTGGTTTCATTCATGCCTTTTAAAATAAAAATAAAAATCGGAATTTGGGATTAAACGGTCCATCCTGAAGCATGTATGATTCCCATAGACTGAACTGATTATTCTCCCATGCAATGTCCTGCCCATGAATGGGTGACATGCAGGAAAGCATTTGATCCATTTACGGAGCCTTTGAATGATTTAAAGTTGTTTCCAGACGTTCAGCTTTATCATGGGAGTGAATGATTACTACGATAAGAAGATTCTCCAGCTGAAGCAGGGTGTACTCATGAAGACCATCCTCGATTTACTCAAAAACCGTTGGACTGAATGGCAATCATCACATAAAATTGCCAAACGCAAATTCATAGCTTACTCTGTGGTACGGCTTTGAGTCTTTAAAAACAACAGCTTTTGTAGTTCAATGGGTTTCCAGCAAGAATGGCTTATAATGGCATTTATGGAGGCTCTTGGATGTGCCAAAGAAGCTCTGAACGGCTCCATACCTAGCAATAATGCGCTGCTCATGATCGAATTAAGCGATGAAGATGATGAAGCATTTGTTCAGGTATTTTGACTAACTTCGATTTGAATATCCCTGAAGACAGAGGTGGTGACTGCTCCTCGAACTGAATAGGAATACTGGTGGTAGGTGGTGCCACTAGACTCCGCCCACAAGGGGCAGGGCGTGAGCGAAGATCATTAATTTGAAGTGGAGCGTTTGGAAAGAGTACAGGCGAAGGCAGGCTGGGAATTGGTAGGAGGTGGTAAGAAGTGAATGAGCTGGACTCCACTCCTGGGGGAGGGGGTTGGAAAGGGGGAGAAGGCAAAAGTGGATGGAGTGTGGGAACGGAACGTGGGTGAAAAAATGAGCGCAATTCAAGCAAAAATACAAAATCAAATTGGAATAAATGGGGAATGAACCGTGTTACCTCAACATACAGTTCCTAAGCAGGACTTCGCTCATGGCGGGCTGGACGCACATGAGGTGAGCAGTAGTGTTTGTGTGGGTGTTTGGTCGGAGACCAATAATTACTGTTCTCGTTTACTAGAGCGCCAAAATTTGAAAGTAATGCAGGTGCTGGGTCAATTTAGATCCGGAAAGGAGGAAAGCCTAGTGTCAGCTGGGCGATTCGACTGGTGGCTGTAGGAGAACGTCCGTTGCGCGCGTCCGTCGAAAGTGGGTCACCACGCCCACTTCGCCCGCGCCGCACTCAAGCTGAGGTCTCGACATGACATTACAGTTCCACCAAGTGTCAGTGGAGCGAATGAATTGCATTTATCCGTGTTATCTTCTCTTTGGCTGACTGCAGTCTACCAAGCGCAAATCGTATGGCCCACTGACAACTGCGACGTTTGTCAAAGATCGCAGGCTGACGCGCCGCATGCGACGTTTGCGGCGTGGCCTAGTTTCGACGGACGCGCGCAACGAAGCGCACCCGGTGGTTGTGACTCACTGTGATAGAATATGTTCAGTTCTTTTGGAGCTATTTTACAGTTTCAACTTCTAACTCTTCAGGTCTTATACATTGATAAAACAATGAACTCTCTCAAGGATATCACCAAAGCCGTCCGTTTATGTGATCGTTCACCTTGCCCTTTAGCGAAATTTCTGCAATGTTGCGATGATTATACGGTAGAGGATCCGAAAATTGTGTGCGGCTAACAGCCACACGTTTATTCTGTCTATAGTTTCACTTTTACAAACTGCAACTTCATTTTCAACGTTCTTTACAGTTGTATATAAACGACTGTTTGAATATCGTGGTGTAGATACTCGTCATCTATCAGGAAAATAAGCGACGGGTTCCGAGACTGGGCTGGGAAGGCATTCCCATGTAGAATGGCTGAACTTCGTACAAGCACTCCAAAAATCAAAATGGTTGCGACGGGTGCCCAAGGTGGTCACCTTCCTGACTTCTTGACCATTTCTTGTACGAGTTACCGACGGACCCGACCGTGACCAGACCGCCACGCTGCTTCTGATGGCAAAAACAATATGATGCAGTCTTATAGCCTTCGAGAAGTGCTATGGGTGGGTAATTGGACTGTACTGGAGTTCATCAGAAAGAAGTACCACAAAAATCCATCGTTTTGGATGGATCGTGCATGTACTCGCTGGCGAACACTTCGGCTGAAGCCTATGGCGTTTTAAGGCTGTAGAACTCAACAGTTGCTCGGCACCGTGCAGCGGAACCTTAGACATTTTAAAAGGATAAAGTTTTTGGCGTTAATCAATCCCGTCTGAGGGTGTGCGCCCCCGCACTCGACTTCCATTCAGAATCGCAGTGGCGTAATGAGTGCGTATGTGGCCTATACAATGACTTGCGGTGGCCAGCCGATGTACAAGTCAGTGCTTTTATCCTCCCAGACGAGTCTGGTACCAATTCACCGACCCCGGAGGGATGGAAGGCTTGGTTGGCCTAGGCGGGCATCGACCCGGGATTCGAACCCCTGACTGTGCGTGTGATATAGTGCGCCACTTGTCAGTATACCACCTCCGCCCGTCTTAGACATTTTAAAGCAAGATATCAGCGATAAAGGATGTTCCTCTAATAAAGGCACCCAGCAATTGGAATGAACAACAAAACTCTTTAGAAGTAAAGTTTAGAGGATAAATTGCTCTTGAGTTGATCAGCCCATTTGGGAGTGCTCCCCGCATTCCACTTCTATTCAAAATCGAAGTGACGTTATGAATGCGTATGTGGACTGCACAATCAGATGGCTAGACCAGCCGATGTACGAGTCAGTGCTTTTATCCTCCCACACGAGTGTGATACCACTCAACCGACCCCGGAGGGATGGAAGGCTTCGTTGGCCTAGACGGGTGGCAAGACTGGATTTCACCCCTGGACTGTATATGTGATAGTGTGCTTTCCTCTCACCCCTCTCCCCCCCCCCCCCCCGGGAATAGCTCATGTGTGTACGCGTATGTGTATGTGTATGTGTATGTCTGTGTGTGAATCTGCCTGTTCGTGTGTCCGTGTGTGTCCCATGGGGATGGAAAAGTTTGGTTGGTCCAGCCGGATAGCAGACTACATAGATTCGATCTTTGTGCTACACTTATGAAAGTATGCTTGCCACTACACCATCCCCGCCTGTGAGTCATATTGGGCATCATGGCACGTGCCAAGATTCTCATAGAGAGGTCTTCTAGGCTTTCCAAACATAGGGCTGTCCCGTCCCCCAATGTATACTGTAGGCATTAATTACAAAAATATAGGATTTGAACGATTATTTAGACAGCGTTAATCCTCATAGATTTTGTTAGCTAAGAAGCTGCTAAACCCTTGGTACGATGTACTCTAACAAAGTAAGGCACATAGTGAGCTTTTCAGAAGCTTAGGTGGACTTTTGTATGTGGACTTCAAAAATGGAGTTACGGTATTTTTTTTGTCGTCCCTGATTCAGGTTACAATTGAAAGAATCCAGCAAACTAGTTCTCTAGTTAGAAAGCCTACACAACCCTACGGCTACCCGCATGATCAAATCAAGACAAACAAACATCAGTACAGAGGATAAGGCAAGGATCCGTACCGTAACTGGGCTTTCTTTCAGAGCTGAAGTGAACTCTGAAGGAAAAGCGTGCGGTAGTGAGTAAGTCTAGGGTACGGTTAACCGAAGTGTCGATAGAGTCACTATGGAAAGCAGTGCAGGAAAAACATAATTGAGATACGAATGAATATTTTTGCTACCACATGGTTGTACAGATTTTACACTATTATGAAATGTCGTCCATAGGCCATGATGTTGAAAACAGACTGCACCACCTCCACGACCAAATTGTGATTTCTGAAAAGAAAACTTTAGATCAAACAATTCAGAAAGAGAATGGTGAAGTGAGATTTTTAATCGTGAGAATGACGGGAAAAACTATTTCAAATAAGTGGGATAAGGTGCTCCTTCGAAGTAATGGTTCAGTAGGTTACCGAGGAAACTGCTCGTCTGCAATAGCTTCCTTCCCACCACGAAAAGTGTGGGTCAACACGATCTTAACGACCCCGTTCAACCTTTTTTTTGCGAGGTTCTTTAATACTTCGTGTAGAACTCTGTCAAGAAAGAGCGACGACTAGGGAGAGTAGTAGGAAGGCGGGGAGGCGGTGGCCCCATTTGTTCCTCATATGTTTACATTGTTGAGCATTGAAATCTGCTAAGGAGACAAAAAAGTTCCCTTGAGCCCTTTCGTCTACTGCACACTTCAAAGCCTTGTTGTGGAAAGCGTCTATTCCCAGACGTTCTCTACCGTTCTCCGTCTCATTTATTTGAACACTATTTTCACGTTTAACCAGAAATCACTGGTCACTAGTCGCGAGGTATAAATGCAAACTGGCCGACATCTGTTTTCTCGCTCTGGCTGAGTTTGGCTTGACTTCAGTCAACGGTAGGATTTATTCAGTGTCCTTTTTTGTAGGTTCCTTCAAAAAGAGAAGAGTTACTGATATTTCTCGCACCTGTCGATTCAAATCCCCTACACAAACAATTGATGTGCGGCCGTTAGTATCTGCCACAGCCCATTTGGAATGATCTCGTGAACTGTTGAACGAGATATCCGGTAAGCCAACAACAGAAACGTCGTATATCTGAACGAAACTTGTCTTCAGCAAGGAAGGAATTTCTTCGGATTTAGGAAATTTAGTGGAAACTTACACTTATGCCTCTCGTGCAGATGCTTTCCAAATCGTCAGCACCACCGTTTAACCAGCTCTCGACGGCTAGATTGGTTCCGAGTTCCGGTCCCACCAGATCGAACCACAGATCTGCATGAGAATAGATGTACTATTAGTAAAGCTTGTAGTGAAAATGATCACAGAATTATTGAGCTGAAGGATATAGTCTTTCCCGGATGATGCGCCCCGAATCGACTTCCCCTCAGGATCTTAATCGCATTTTAGAATTTTATATGGCCTATAAAATGACATACGATGGTCACCCGACGTACAAGTCAGTGCTTTTTCCTTAGAGACTGGCCTGGTACCGATTAACCGACTCCGGGGGGATGAAAGGTCTAGTAGCTGGAATGGTTATCGATTGGGATTGGATTGCCAGACCGTGGATGTGGGTTCTTTTGCACTGGACCACCTCTACCCAAAAGAATTCAGCACTCACGTGAGAAGCTTAGTTAACCTCTCCTTTTCGACGGGCTTATGTTAGTGGGCTAACTTCACCTGGAAGGACCCTCTTATTCCTTACCCACTTATTCCTTCAGGATTCCGGAGATGATTGATGTGAATGGGTTCATCTGGGTCGTCTCGACAGGCGGTACCATTTGCGAAATTCGGTGGGTTATTACTTTTGCCTAGGTACGAATCGAACTCATGTTTTTTTCTGAGTACAGACATGAGCTTTCGCTCTTGACCACTTGACTATCCTTGCTCTATGGTGAAGCTGAACTTTCTTGAAAACATTGTAGCCAATTTTGAAGGATTAACCTACCTTTATTGAACTTCTTATGCTTCGAAAAACTCCTCAATGGCATTCCACGTATTGTACTTAGTTGAGCAACGCGAGTGAAGTGGGTGGTCGATTTCGGAATAGACTGCTTTTTAACGATGTTCACGAGGACTGGATACCTGAATCGATGGATTGGCGACTGGATACCTGAATCGATGGATTGGCTTTGTTGAGTAATACTACCTACAAATTGTTCTAACAAGGGAAGGATAATTGGTCGCAGTGGCCATTCAAGATGAGATGTATACCCCCATAGGTGGTTTCGAACGCTGATCTCAAATCTGTATTCCAAATCTGCAGAACGATTTTGGGAACAAAGTTACGGGCCCGGGGTCTCCCTGTGTTATACCACTGCGCTGAACGGATCACCGAGCCGAGCAAAGCTCTTACATGTGCAAGGGTGGCCTGGGGGATAGAGTAGTGGACTGATAGGCATGACATCAAGGTTCGATTCCTTGATGCATGTCGCGTTTTGCTTCTCCATAAAATGCGTCCTAAACGCATGCAAAACGTTTTTGGGCTCAATGCTGGGCGTCTAGAGGGTTCCCTCACAATTTAGGACTCCGGAGAATAGTATTCCAATAAAATTTTTCTTACCGCTATTGGCCGAATATATGCATACGTATCTCTACCCTGAACAATCGAGATGGTGTTTTGAAATCTTAAAATCTCCCCGTACTTACGGTAGGCGGCGGTCGAATGACTCATCCGACCAGAGCCCTCCTTGGGTGAGATACTGTCCACAGATTCTAGGAATAGTGCCCAGGCTTTCGATGCGCTCGTACAAGTTAATGGGCATTGTTGAAAAAATACTGTAGAACAATAGTTAATCTCTTTGTGTGCACATATGATTATCCGTTGACTCTATTCATGGGGTAAATGCCCTTTCAAGAGACCCTTTCATTAGGTAAGCGTGGTGGAGCGGTGGGGCATGGTACCACGGCTGTCCTCAAAACCCTGTATCCACCTGTGAATTGTTCTGAATTTTCCCCCTGTGAGCCTTCATTGTTGATTTGAGGTGGTATCCAGTGGAAATGACTGCCGCGCAATGGGACTCCTTTATTAATTTTATGATAACTCATCCTTACAATTTATCCGCTAATCTTCACAAGTAGGCAGACCGACTAGCTTGTTTTGCACCTGATAGTTGCGACCACATAATACATCGTAAGTTGTCAATAATAGATTATTTCGAAAGCTCATGCTCTCTTAATTTCCGTAGACGGCCTTTTGTCGTAATAATACAAAACGTGTTTCTCATGCTCGAGAAGGTGCGGCTTCTTTTGAAACTCGAGCTTCAGAAGACTGTAGACTCTTCCACCAGTGCCACAAAATTGGAGCTCATGGGCCAGATCACAAACATGAGGGCTACGTTTCACTTCGGAGCCTCTATATCGCCACAAACGTAGGAGGTTTCATTGCGAATCTATCGTCGCTGTCCTCATCAGGCGACCGGAGAGGATAATTGTGATCGTCTTTCACGAATTCGACTTCTTCGCAGAGGATAACGGGCTTTTCATAGTATCGATAAGTACGGCTCGAAACCACTTCATTACCGCCTCTTGGATAGTGTTGGTGTCTACTTCATGCTACAAGAAAGAACTTCCTCCACCAAATATGATGATCCCACATTCGTTCAGGAGATTCGCTTAAGCAAATATTTGAAATTCCTCTTTTCTCGAATGGAGCTCCACCCTTATTCGGCCGGTGGGCGGCAAAAAAAAAAGAAACTTGCCTTGTAATACCTCTCCAGTGTTCCTTATTTGTGAGGAAGCCCTGTAGATGCCCAACATTGAGCCCAAAAACGTTTTGCAAGCGTTTAGGACGGATTTTATGGAAAAGCAAAACGAGCCCATGCACCAAGGATCCGAACCTTGATCTCATGCCTACCAGTACACTACTCTACCCCCAGGCCACCGTTGCACATGTAAGGGCTTTGCTCGGCTCGGTGATCCGTTCAGCTCAGTGGTATAACACAGGGAGGCCCCGGGCCCGTAACTTTGTTCCCAGAATCGTTCTGCAGATTTGGAATACAGATTTGAGATCAGCGTTCGAAACCACCTACGGGGGTATACATCTCATCTTGAATGGCCACTGCGACCAATTATCCATCCCTTGTAAGCATTTGGACAACCAGGGGAATGGCTCTCGAGACATGAGCGGAGTAATCCGGTGTCACCTCATACAGCCTGCACCAACGAGCTCGCTAACAAACAGGCTGAAGAACAACGAAAACAACTCCGCTCACATTCCTGGCGTGAACTTTCCTTATACGACTTTCTGAAGACTCTAAACTGGTATTAATGTACCTTTCGCTGAACTGGTTTGGCAAATTGTAGAAGAACGGAGTTGCTTGAAGATATCGTAGATGTTCCCCAACATCACCAAGGAATCGTGTAGGAAGACTCAAACACAGGAACGTCTGGCCGAATTTGATGCCTGTTGCTGGATAGGAGTATGATCCTACAAATAGACTTGTTGATCACTAGAATTCCGAGCAAATTCTACTCGAACTTTCATCACAGATTCGGAATACGCCACACAATCGTCCTTGACCGAATCTTAGCGGTACTGATTGATGGGTAACCAACGACAAACGGTTTTTTAGGAGGTTCTTTTCTTGGAGGACATCTTGTGAAGCAGGGTGAGGAGAATGTCTCCAAGCTACAAGAACGGGGATATGCCAGAGCAAGTAGAAGCACAATATCACTTCGGCACGATCCAGGGATCGGGTATCGACACGAACAGGACTGGACTTTTAGTCAGTCAAGGTCGGTAAATCAATGAAAAACGGGCTTGTTTGAACCGAAACAGAGCAGTGTGTCGTACGGTAGCCAGTTTCTCTAGTCCCTCTCACAAGCAAGCCTGGATATGGTACGGTTGCGTGGCGCATACCACCGAGATTCTTTGTCGCAGGCATTTCGTCCCCTAAAAATAAAGAGCATGGTAATTTCTTACAACGCACCTAATGAAGGGAAATTCGGCACGCTATGAATAAGCCAAAAGCCTGTATCCTCGTCGAAGACTGTAACGCCTTTACTGTGCCCTCTATAGGAGTCGACTTTCCCTGTAGGGCTGTCATCGTTATACGCGAAGATGAAATTTTTCTGAAACAAACACATACACAACACATTTTTTGGGATCAGCGAGAATCCCCTCTACGTCCCGGCCTTTTTAACTGTGGCCATCCTGGGCTCTAGCCCCTCTGTGCCGTTAGGAATTTTCTGACCTTGTTACTTTCGTAGAATTCCCCTAGTGTTGCACCAACTGCCGTCGTAGTTGCAGTGATTGGCAATGGTCCAAGGGTCCAATTACTGCGATCACCATCTGCATAGTAGAACTGTGAAGGTGATCGGGATGAAGTTGGTGGTTTGTAGACGACGAACCTATGAGAGAGTTTTTGAATGATCTGACAATCCCATATGATCCTTTTGAGAAAGATTTTCTGCTCCATGCCCAATCTTGTGACACACTGTCAACCTGTGCTGGTCTGCACTTTAGGGGTTCTTATTTTTCCTGACTGATCCTACTATATTTTTTCTGCTCTTCTGATTACTCTGCTTTTTTAAAGACTATTTCAATAGATTTACTAGGCAATTCATTTTCCGATCACTTTTTTATGAGAATTTTCTCATTACTCACTTCTTCTCATCTTTTTTTTTAATCGCTGAGGAGCCCAGCGGTTCGTATGACCAACAATTAAAAACGAAATGAACCATTGGATTACCTTTCCAATTACCACTGACCAGCGGTACCCTTGTTTTCACCCGACTTGATATTGACCGACTTATAATGTTTAAGTAGATTCGGAGGTTGAAAATTGACTTATTTTTCAATTGACTCGATCTTACAGAGTTTTAATGGAAAATTTTTGCCATAATGCTGATTTTTTTCCGAAATGTTCTGGAATCTTACATGGACTTGCTATGTAGAGACACCACCCATATGTACGCACATGACATATCCGGCTCCTTCTTCCTTATCAATATGCTCCTCATAATGTAGAACTCCCCATTCAAGACCAACTTCTCCACGATCTCGAATTCGGCCTCTGCGCTGTTTAAGCCATCGACGTTCGTAGTGGGTAGCTTTAAACCCCTTTCTGAGCAATTATGTCCACATCTCGTTCCATTGATTCGAAGCCCGAAATAAGAGGGTCGAAGATAGATCTCGATCCAGTCAACTGACTGCAACATCATTGAATTTCCGGATACATTGTGCGCATTCAACAGAATAGTGTCCGATAATCCTTGGAAAGTTCCAAAACCCTCCAAAAAATCTGGACATTTGGGTAATTTTTAGCAAATACTTTCGAAACACTTTAATACAATCGGTGTAGACTGGGTTCTTTGAATGATAAAGCATTCTGAAAAATGGGACCGGTTGATGTCAGAAGACTTCACCCCTTACTTCTCACCTCATTCTACTGGGCGATTGTTTTGAACCTTTCCTTTGTATTTGAAAAAACTCACTCACCAGTCCACTGGTTCACCATTCAGCCCACGACAGGTTATACGAGCTCCAGCATATCCTATCAGAAGTAGGAGAACAACGACCTGCTTCATGTAGAATGCTTAGCCAATTGTTTGGTGGTTTTACGAGTGACCCTGAAGATATGTAGATGTCCTTATCACTGCTTATAATCCGTGATTACCCTAAAATTCCATAGATAAGAGCGGGTGAGCCTACCGGTGAAAAATGAATTTAAAAAAATCGAAATTGAATGCAGTCACCCCTCTAACTTGATGGATGGATAAATTAAACTTCGAAGAAGAACTTAAGAAGAAGCTCCGCCCCTCAACTCTAAACCCCGCCCACTTAATAAACAATTCATATAGAAAAACAGCGATTTTTACGGATCGCTGTTTTTTTATATGAATTGTTTATTAAGTGGGCGGGGTTTAGAGTTGAAGGGCGGGGCTTCTTCTTAACTTCTTCTTCGAAGTTTAATTTATCCATCCATCAAGTTAGAGGGGTGACTGCATTCAATTTCGATTTTTTCCAATTCATTTTTCACCGGTAGGCTCACCCGCTCTTATCTATGGAATTTTAGGGTACTAATGGGTTTTGATAGGAGCAGATCAATCGTAAACATAAGGGCGTTAGACAATTAATTTTCTCATGGGTTCACAGCAGTAGAAGTGAAAGGAAAACTGGAACGAGGCATTTAGGGGAAGCAACTTCTTTCTAACCATTTCATCTTCTTACTTATCAAATTACTATCTGCTCCTGAGAAGAGGGGCTTTTAACTAATACTTCCTTTTCTTCAACCTCCTCAGTTGTTTGAATTTTCAACATGTGTGCTCCATCGACAATAGCGCCGCCTCTAAAATGCCCTTACCACTCGTCCACCCTGGGATAAAGACGGTGTTTGGGCCCTCAGTGTGTCCTATCTAGGCCATTTTCTATCCGCCAACGCTCCGAATGGGAGCTAGAGATTTCTCCTAGTTTTGAATCTCGGAAAGTGTCCCTATCGTAAATTGTATCTTCAAAATACATTATTGAAATAGTGGATCTCAAGTAGAACCTGATAATATGACTTTTTCTAACAAAATGTCAACGGCAAACTGTCCATTCCCTGCAATCATAGGAAACCTTTATGGGGCTAATCGTAATCGCGCAAGACCGACCACTGAACGGTTACTGTGGCATTCTGCCTAGTAAGAATGGTCTGGAACGGAGTTATTATACAGTCCTATTTCTTGTAGAGCAATGGAGTTACCGAATAGCTGAATGGCTTTTTGCTGTCTTTTTTTCATGCGTAAATAATAAATAGACAACTAAATAACATCGAGGACTGATTTGATGCCCACGCTATATTCTCTGAATGTTCAATGCAAAAAGCTCTACCAGCGCCTCTACGCATCCTTTTCTAAAATACATCAAAATATGATCGTAATAATCATCGCAGGTGAAAATGTAGTTAGGGGGGCCACCCATCCGAAGCTTAATATATCAAGAAATAAACTCAGTCTAACGTGTTAGTCCTTGTTATATTAGCGCGCGTAGAGGATGATGGGAACCGACCACCTTAGCTCTTTTATGCGGTTTCAGCTAGGGAAATTTAGTTCCCCAAATAAGCCTAGGTAGGGTAGGAGCACCTGGGTGGCTGGGATGATTACCACCTGCAGAAAAAAGAAAAAAAGAAAGAAATTTTGCTCACCGCGGTGCTCCTTCCCTGCGAAAGCCCTCATATGAACACTGGCATGTCCGTGATAAAACACGAAATAACGCGTTTCATTGACGTCATTCCATGATATACTGACCTTCGGATGAGTGCCCCCCACCCTCCCCCCTCCCCAACTACGTTTTCACCATCATCCCAACTGACGTAGACTCAATAGAGCTACATTTATAATTTAATTATTATTAATTTTATTCCTGGACTACAAACTATTGTTTTTGCCACTTTATGGATTTTGCCTTCTCCCTTGACAGAAGCTAGCGGAATTTCCGATTTTTTGTTGGTAAAATATGCCACCGATGAATGGAACTGGCAATTTAAAATATTTTAAAACAAAATAAATTAGGTAGAGATTCGAATTTACTGTCAAACTTCTCAATCAATCAATGAGTATTTGATTCATTTACCCCTTTTTTCAGTAATATCCAAGGCTAGTGGTGTGTGGTGGCGGTCGAACTGAACCTCCTCGATGGGCATAGTATGCGGACAGGTGAGATGGTACCTCCAATGCCATTGTCGGTAGGAGTGATTTTCCAGGTTCTAATTTAAAATGCTACGGCATAGGCATAGCTAACAGAAGAGGAATGAAAGGATAAAGTTTCTCGCGTTAATCAATCCCATTTGAGGGATGCGCCCCACATTCGACTTCCATTCAGAATCATAGTGGCGTAATGAGTGCGTATGTGGCCTATACAATGACTTGCGGTGGCCAGCCGATGTACAAATCAGTGCTTTTATCCTCCCAGACGAGTCTGGTACCAATTCACCGACCCCGGAGGGATGGAAGGCTTGGTTGGCCTAGGCGGCCATCGACCTGGGATTTTAACCCCTGACCGTGCGTGTGGTATAGTGCGCCACTTGCCACTACACCAACTCCGCCCACAGAAGAGGAATAAAACGTTGTAATAGGAAGAAAAAGCAAAATTTTTATCGTCGGTGGGAGTGAGTATGGAAAAAATGTCAGGGAAGCATACTATTACATACTCACTTACCCTTAAGCGCCATTCTTTCACCCCTACACGATCTCCCCTTCCAATGCTCCAACTCCCGTATCTCTCCCTATTCCTTCGGTACGTTCACAAATCCCTTGGGGGTGATCTCAATCTCTTTCAGTGATTTTTGGAAAAAAGGAGGTCCCAGTAATTTTTAACTATAATATTGACAATGGCGGAAAAAGTTTAGAAAAAACACGAAAAAAAGACAATGCAATGATATAATGTGTTTGACGACCCATCACCGTGGTAATCGATATGAAAAACTGAAGTGCATAAGCAAACATAGACATATAATGGAGAACCTGTCATAATGCACTCAAACTGGTTCCTTCTCCAAACAATTATGGTGGATTTTTTGACAACAATTTGACAAACATTGAAGTTACCCACTAAATTCAATATTAACGGCGATCACACGAGCAGTTTTTTCCACACACTCAAGTTGTCCCTTTGGTTTTTACAGTTTGGTTTTGGAGCAACGATAAAATTAAGGAGGAACGATTGGATTGAGCAGTACTCGGTAATATTTATTTATTAATTTGTTTATTTATTTAGTATTTATGTCTGAAAGAAATGTCTGATGTCTACCCAACAGGCCACTTTTTCCGCTAGGCAAAAAAGTATGATACCAGAATGAATGAGAAATAATCTCGTAATGCCCTTTGTTAGCTCAGCAGCTCCGTTTCAGCCTAGGATTCCATTATGTGATCATCAGAGCTAATAAAAAAGAGGACATTTCCATGTGTCCGTCGTTTTGTCGACTTTTATTGAATAATTTTTGGGGATGCGCCATGTTGCCGAACTTTGCCAGATTCGCAACAACATTTGAATGGTTATCTGGTCTACACCTCGAACAACGAGGGTGAGGAGATAAATGAGATCATTGCTTTGAGACACCTCTGAATCATGTAAATCGGCTTTAAAAAAATCTGCGAAGAAAAAATCGGAATAATCAGAGACAAGGTTATCGGTAGGGTTTTATAAATGGGCCTTACATACTTGGTAGATTCTCCTAAATGAACGAAAGGAATTGGCTATATTAATCAATACATGAATGAAAAAGAAATGATGACTAGGCCCAGGATGCTATCAATCGGAGTTATGACGTATGACTTTTCAACGCGGTCATCTCCGCGTATGACAAATGACTGATGAGGTGTCAGGTTGAGCTATTTTCTCCATTAGTTGCAAATGATTTGCTTCATTTTTTGATGATCATCTTATTTTTGGCACATCTGCTTCTGACTATCGTTGGGTCATTAGTTCGCTAGGGATTTAACATTTTTTGTGTTTTAGTGTCTTTTCCTCAGTTACTGTACCTTTTACCCCAGCTGATGCATCTTGTAGGCGAATAAATAAGTGCGTAATTTGAAGAGAAAATTATAAGGGTTCTAGGAACGCAATTTCCTTTCTCCCACTCACTCCCTCTCTCTCCTTACAGTCCTCCATCCCTTCCTTCCTCCCATCCTCCATCCTTCCCTACCTATTTCCCTCTTCCCTCTCTTCCCCCCTCCTCTCACCAATCCTCCGCCACTCCTTCCCCTCTCCCTCCCTTTACTCAAATCACTCCAATAGATGCAATCCTTGGATTGTGCGGATGTTAACCGATGTTTCATAGTAGCGCAGTTTCTGTACAAAAGAGGCACATCCTGTTTTGTTCATAAACTGCGCTACTATGAAAAGGCAATTTTTCTAATACCGTGTAAGCATAACTTTTATAAGATCAAAGTATAAAAAAAACTTTAATTGAACTGAGTGATAATGAAGCTTCTTAGGGATCAGCCCATCTCTATTTAGAACAACGAGCTCTTTCCTGTTATCACTTTCTCCCACATTTCCTCTCATAAAAAGCAATTTTTAACTCTATGTTACCTATCCCTTTTACATCGAGAATCGTTAAGCTTCTGAGTGTTTCTTTACCTCTTTCATTTTTTCAGAAAAATTATTACCTGCAAAAAAGCTGGATTGGAAGATACCGGGTGTAAGTACTTATCCCCGAAAATTGCGTAGCACTAGCCGCACTTGATCGCAAGAAGTCGCACGCTATGAAGGCAAAGGTTTGAATTCCCATTTGAAGGATACGGTAGCTGCCGCAGACCTACTGCAGCGCACAGTGGGAATTCGGGGAGAAGTACCGCCACCGGAAGGTTCAATGCGGTGTTAATGGTCGAGTCGGTATGACAATCAACGCGTTTCCAATTTGTGGTATCCAAATCGATGCAGGAGATTAGAGACTCACTGAAACCAGCTTTCCAACCTCTGAGATCTGTTGGCTAAGTCGCCTGCGGGCTGAACTCAATACCATTTGCTGTCTGCTTCCTTCTTTGGTTTCTTTAGACTTGATATGGGAAAATCTTCCCACTGTTTGGAGGCGTATTTGGGGTTTTACGAAAAACAGAAACGGCTTGCAGAGATCAGGCGATGAGCATTTTTGTGTTTTTATCTTCAATCTCCCAAACTGGTTCTAATTAATATATCGAGATCCCTCTCTGGATAGTTCCGAATAAGGCGTTCGGTAAGTGCATGTCGATCAAGGATCCAATACTCGGGTTGTTATTTGATGTTTAGGTCATTTGCCTTGATTTGTTCATCGAGAAGAATGAAACCAAGTGAATAACTGCCTAACTGTACGTTTGCCGTTAGATTATGACTTGCCGCCAAGTACGTGGTTTGTCAGAGGTTTGCATGAGCAGTAGGCCAACACAGAACCCCTCGTTGTATTTCCTTGTCAGAAGGGAGTGATAGAGGTAATGTGTTCAAGGGGACACTCAACAAAACTCTGGAAATCGTGAAAATAATGAAAACAAGTGAGAATATATGTCAACCAAAGGCATTATGTTGCTCAAAAACATGGGGCGTAGTAGAAGTCTTGGATTTTCTTTATGAAGCATACTTGAGCATGCTGACACCGTTACAAACAAAGTACACATTCTCCACTTTTTCCATCCTACAAATCCTACCAGCCATAAGAAAATGTAGGCAACAGAAGTCTACAATAAAAAATCTAGAGTTTGGGAGTACGTTGGCCACGGTGAACAACCAGTGGGCTGATTCGATCGCCAATTGTCATTACCACTATTCCAGTTCCTCAGCAGCCATCTCCAGGAATGCTGGAGGTGTCCCAATGTGTTTCAGACATCGTAACTATTTTTTTTCTATTCCCAGTCCGAGAACTTTCCTTTTGAAGGGAATGTTCTCGTCTTCGACTGCAAGCTGCTTCGTGAGTAACGTCCCGTATTTCAATAGGGGTTGAAACACGTCGAGCGTTGCTTTACTGTCCCAGGATGTTCTGCGAATTTGAGCGGAGCTCTGAAGACGTATTTGGGGGTTCATCCGGACCATATCACGATAGCCGCTAGGCCAGAGATAGTTCGTTCTACCTCCTTTTTAAAGTCCATTCATCGTTAGCAGCATGCTTAGCTACAGAACTACCATCATTCCCCATGGGCCCAGAAACAGGCCCATTTTACTAAAGAAACCTTCAATAGTCAACCGCTGCACACGTAAAATACTTTAACTTCATCTTACCAGTCGAGTTTGAAGTATGGCTGAACTGATTGTAAGCGTAAGCAAGTATCGGATCTGATGTCGTTGCCGTCCTGTTATTTTCTTTGATTTCCGATAACAAATCATAATCATAATACATGGACGGATTAGCGTCAAACGATACTATTAGGGTGTCCCAAAAGTTTTGAGAAAATTTGGGTCATGTATTTCGCAACCATGCTGCGCAAGAAAGCGCCGAGGCAGAGCCACGGAGAAAAGGTCAGTAAGAGGTCACGCTTAGCAGATCATCGTAACAAGAGAACAGTATTGCACTTTATCTTTGGAAGTGAGTTATCAACATTTGAATTATTTTCGACTGACACGACTACAGGCGCCTTCTGCTTCATTACTACCGATCTGGTCACTCCGCCACTCAAGAGCGGAATGAATTGCAGTCATCGATGGGCAGTACTGCACCTTCCCTCGCCACCTGCTATAGGTGGTACGGCCACTTCTCTAGAAGAGAGTTTCACTTCGACGAAGTGCCACGGAGCGGACGTCCACGTTCCACCAAGACCGAAATTGTCTTAGCCTCCGTCCAAAGCAATCCTTCTCAAAGCTTGAGAGGAATGGAGAGGACGACTTCTGCTCCCCGTTCCACCACCCACGACATCCTACGCAGACGTTGCTTTCGCGCAGCAATTCTTGCAATCATCCCCCACACCTTGACTGAGAGCGAGCGTCAGGTGCTGGTCGATGTGTGTCGGAAGCTACTCGACCGCAAGCGAACGGTGGATTGGACGAGCTTCATCATCGCTCAGGATGAGAAGTGGGTTCCTTATGATAATCCATACAGGAAGTTGCAGTGGCTACCAATCGTCATAAGGCCAGAAGCCGTTGCCAAGCGTGGGGAACACGTTGAAAAGAATACGATCTCGTTCTTCTCATGCTCCGCCGGCTTTTTCTACTATGAGATCCTACCTGAGGGTACTGCTGTGACTGTGAGGGTATTCTGCGAGCAGCTGCGGGAGATGGTGTCTGGAGCCCCGGTTTCACACCGAATGCAGGGAAAGTTTCTGATTTTGATGAGTCACGCTCGACCACATCATGCTAGGGGGACGGCTGAGGAGCTGGAAAGGCTTGGGATTACCTGGCTGCCCCACCCCCCATACTCACCTGATCTTAGTCCTTGTGACTACCATGCTTTCAGAAGCCTGGAGGCCTACACGAAAGGGAAAAAATTCAACAATCGTCAGGAGGTCAAACATGTAGTGGATGAATGGATCGCTTCACGTCCTTCTTCTTTCTGGATGAATGGCATCAGTGCTCTGCCCAGTCGATGGAGGGACGTCGTGGCTAAAGAGGGCCACTATCCCGATTACTCATCTCACCTTTTTGTTGTAGTATTTTTGTGTTGAACAAACCAAACAAATTTTCTCAAAACTTTTGGGACACCCTAATACCTCACTCTCCTCAAGTGTGGTAAGCTATAAAAGATGAGGCCGAGGTGGTGTAGTACCAAGAGCGCTCAACTACACTAGACGGCGAGATTTGAGCTATCAAGGTGTGGTCATGCAGTCTATAATAGCATTCTCAAACATTTGTAGTTTTCATTGAGTAAAAAAGCAAGGGACTGCCAATTCAAATCGAAAGCATCCTCTAATGCCTGTACGAATGAGATAGAGATCCGATACATGGAACATCCCATCGAGCTACTCAGCTGAGTTCTAGCCATCCACTGGCTCACTTTACATCTGTGCAAAGTGATACTGTATCAGGACTATTGTTAATACTGTAAATTGTTCAGTGTTGCAAATTATTCAATGTATTACACAAAAATTGTATCAAAGTAAGTAAATACTTTATAAAGGCTCTGTACACATCATACTTAAGGAACATTGTGTCAACAAGACAATAACACAACAAAAATTCAACAACACCTACATGACTACGAGGTATCGAACCCCATGAAGCTTTTTATAGCGGCTATCGGATCACCATTCACTTCGATCAATTTCTTTTCCACGACACTCTGGAAAGAAGAGCAATAGAAAATCGAGGAAATTTACGAAATCATTACAAAAAAGCAGTTAGAAAAAGCGAAAGAATAAAAGTGAAACGAAGCTCAAGATGAAAGTACCTTGGGCAACTCAAGCTCATTCATAATCATTTCCAGATCGTCCTTCTTGATGTTGACTATTTTGCGTTGAGGCTAAAAATGGAGACATGCGGTTTTAAGATCAGGTAAGATGAGACAGTAGTGAAAAAAGTTAGAGCATTGTTCGCAAAACATTACTTACTACCATACAAATAAAGATTAAAAGAGTATGATCACCTGTTGAGGATTGGAAATAATTTTCCCTATTGCATCCGAAGACATCTTCAAGTCATCTTTTTCCTCTTCAACCACTTTAACCTGAACAATTAACAAAAGTAATACCTCGCTGGATCAAAAACGTGTGGAGACAAACAGAAGGCTCCTCCCAATGCGGGTTTCATGAAAACTTTCACGAAGAATAAAGAACGCCCTCTAACAGTCACCAACATATAGGAGGTAATGGCTGCTGCACGCTCTGTGAGTATGGAATTTAACCACCATGAGAAACATACGGTTTCGTTGAAGCGAAGTAAAATGCAGTGGTATCAAGTCAACAGAAAATTCACATTCTCTTCAAATACTATGTCAAAATCTGCTGACCGATTCTGGTGGCAAAGTTAGGAAAGCTTTTCCAAGTGGCACACAAGAAAAAGGTCAGACGAGGTGGTAGTACAGCTGTGTTTTGATGACACAGTTGCGAATTTTTGCTCTTCTCCCATTTTGCTATTATAGAAAGTGTAGTCGAATAATAATAATAATAACAATACCTTTTCCAAATCTGCAGCTCCCCAATTGTGCTTGTCATTTTGTTTGACTTCTTCCTCTCCCATTCCGTCATCCTTGTCCGCCATTATTTGTTCAGCTACCTACGATCTGACTTGCGCGAGCTTCTCGCAACTGAAATCGATCCTCATTCAACATTATGCCCAATACTATTTACTATGTAACTTGTACAGGCGTTGAATGCCATCGAAAACCGCAATCAACGTGCGGAAAACATAGAAGATAAACACACGGTCGCAATAACTAAAACATGAAAGCCTGCCGAAAGCTTACGTAGCTAGGGTTTTCAAAATACTACAGTACAAAAAAGAAAATACATCCTTACAATATGCCCCTGACCCTTCAGGGTCCACAAAACAGAACACTGACGACCATTTCATTCGCTTCGTTTCATGCTGGGTTTGAAGGAAAGAAAAACATCAAATCAAACATAAATATGCGGAAAGACATGTTCAATGAGCTACAATGCTACTGAGAATCACGTCACCGCAAACAGCTGTACAAAAATCCTTGGCGTACGCGAATTATCACCGTAAAACTAGATGGTTAGCAATGGGTAGGATTACAGAACAAAGAGAGGAAAAACCTTTCGAGAAAGAAGTAAGGAAAATGAAATACAACCCTAAAGAAAAAAGGATTATTAAATCCTCATTAAACCGTGCCCCACTGCAAATACCATCCTTGCGTCAATCAACCACCTACTGACCCGCCGACAGTTCTGGCGCGATTTGTGCGCCAAGTTTTGTTCGAAGAGTAGATCGCCCTTTGATTTCAGCAGCCTTTTTATTCCGGTCTTATCATTCATTATCATCACCATAGCGATGTTTTGCCGTCAATATCGCAATTGATCGCTACTGATTCTTATCGTTTTTGACATTTCCATTTTTTACTCTAACCTTGATTAATCAGTGGGAATTTGCATGCTGTTCACGGGCTTGCTCTGGAAATCAATCAAGAAAAGTCTTCTTTAAGACGTCGAGGAGCTGCACATTTCTAGTTTTTACTTTGCAGCGAATCTAGCTTGATGCAATTTGAACACTGATGACTCATCATTCATTAGCCAAGAGGCATTCTCGAAACTTCTAGGAACGAAACTTTGTGCAGCATAAACCAATTTACTTACAAGAATAAAAAATATTTCTAGGGCCTGTGGCGGAAATGGACAGTGGAGAAGCCTCCGCTGGAGGAGCCGCTCCAATTGAGGTTTGTATCAACATCATTGAATTCATTGTTTGAAGTTTGAGAAAACACTGGGAGGAACGTTTGCAGAAGGAAAAGGACATAAATGACGCTCAGGAGGGCGCTTGTAACTCGATGACTTTTTTTGTGGGAGAGGGCTGACTGAAGGCGAAAATCCAATTAGGGTGATTAGATTTTCTCAACGTCCAATGCTGAATTGAAACGTTTGTGCATACTGAAGGGGAAAAAATTAGTCTACAAAACCATGAGATTGGCCTAAAACCTTCGAAAACCTTCCGGAAAAGAGAATTACTGGTGGGCGGTACCTAATCTTATCATGAGCTCCAGGGTATAAAAGCTGTGATAGAGGGCCTGTGTTACTTTTAAACCTTACTAAACGCTTTCGAAGTGAAGTATCGGTGGATTGGTGGAGTGATTGATTGACCGATCAATCAATGAGCGAGAAATCGTCCAACAATGTCGGCCAGGTTGAGTTTTTTTTTTTGTTATCTCAAAGGTCTACTCGGATTCTTGTTCAAATAAAACTGAAACGCCGTTTCCACGGGTTAGTAGCTTAGAAAGTCTCTTATCGTAGTAAGATACCAGGGTTAGTTGCAAATTTAATCCCAAAAGGTCATATTCAACTTCAACCGAATCTATCTCTAGATATTGGTAGACTGCCAATGTGGAAGGAAAGTTGGAGAAAGGGTGAAGTATCTAAAATTGATCTTGTGGTTCTCGAAGTTCTCTTCACAGATGTAGGAAGCATCTCCTTTTTAAGGAAGAACTCGAGCTTGGGGTTGTCCAGTTTGATGGGATCCCATGAGATAGGACGGGAATTTCATTTGGCTCGATAAATCCCATTTTGCACGCAGCTGTGTGGCAAGTTTAACGTCAGCGGGATGATGGTGATAGTGATAAGGCCGTTGAATAAGCAAATCCCACATCTCTGAATTGGCTCTTCGTCTAAAAACGGAGGCATATTTCAACCAGAAGATGCTGACCGAGCAGCGGAGGCGATGAATTCGATTGGAATAGGACTAAGTGGTGCATGGCCTTTTTCTTGTTCGAAACGGCGCTGCTGCTGAATGTTCAATTGCGCTTGAGCCGGAGATAAGCTCCTCCTTAATTATTCACCAGTTCAAAAGAATAACATCTTGTCGCATTCCAATAATTTTCAAGGACTATCGAGAGCATTTCGTGTATCGATATAGTCGTGGCGCTCAATTAGGCCGTATGTGTGCGGCTGCCCGCAAAAACTCTGTTTGCCCCGACCACCACCGCCGTCGTCAGTGCATCTGTGCGGCCACGGATTATGAAATATCGACACTGAACGGGTGTCTCCTCCGCATCATATTCATTCACTAGACTTGTCTGTGGTATTGTCATACACTAGCAATTCATGCCATGGAAAGCCCCAGTCCATCGCCTAGCCCTGTGCCGTCAAAAGAGGTTGCTGTTACAAAGGTTTCTGTAAATTTGTTAGCGTATTTATCATGTTGCTGTGGAATTCGCTTAGCTTTTGCTGTTAAAACGGTATTTCAAAGCTAACAGGGGTGAGGGCCAAAGCATTTTGCCAGGAACTGCTGGAACACATTTAAGAAACTGTGCCCAAGCCTCCTTATAGTGTATCGAAAGGCATTTTTGCATGCTGGCTATTACTTTTGCTATTGATTTTCTCGGAGGATTTTTCGTGGATTCTTTGGAGACCGGTTAGTTACTGAGAACTTGCGCAAGACGCTCAATAACTCGGATGTTTTAGTTGGCATGAAATTGGAGATTGCCTTGAGATAGGGCTGCTGGGCGCTGCGCGCTTGGTTACCATTGGAAATTCAGAGAATCGAAATAGTAATAATAAAAGAGGAGCAACCCATCTTCCCGTATGGCTCAGGCTTTTGTTCGGAAAGAAAGCCAGACTGAATAAGTTTTCCAAGAGATTGTAGGCAGTGCAGCATTGTGAGATTTGCCGCTAGTGTTATGGAAATGTATAAAAAGCAGTCAAGTGGTCCGATTGATCGCTACTGGTTTGATTGGTTTTCCATTTTTCCTATTGCCCCTGGTTCCGTGCTGTAATCCGGTTTCATCAATGGGCCCCATATAATAACATGAATTCTGTATAAACTCTGTAATCGCTTTTTGGAACATTTTTCTATTCATGTCTAGGCTTCGCTCCTTCGTAGCCATCATTTGCTGTCACTCTGAAGGTAGATGGATCTCTGTGGAGATTGTGCTCATCTGATTCATAGAAAATCTCCCCTCGGGTGTTAAACTTCCTCGTGTAGGCATTCTATATGGGGGCAGTCGTATGCGAGGATTAACCGACAAAGATAATTACTGGCAAATGGAAAATGATTGGGAAAAAGAGTGGCTATTTATAAAATCAACGCTATTTCTATTGGCTTTTAACAAGCGAAGGTATCAGAGATGACGTGAGAATGAATCATTTCTGTTGTTTTAGGTTGCAATAGCGTCAAAGGATTCTGTGACGGATTATGTCAAGACGGCCGGTTTGGCGTTGCTTGGTACTTTGGACCAAGCGGCCCAATTGCAGATGATATTGGACGAGTCAGACGCCGTAACAAAATTCATCAGCGATCCACAGACGCAAGTACTCGTTGTCGATCGAACCGTTCATCGAGGTAAATCTTCAGAATTGAGCACGCCCTGTTGTAGGTCTTTGAATTTGTTGGAATTTGGCTAGCATATGGGCGTTGCTTTTTTGGAATTTGTAAACGGTGAAACCAATAATGTGAAGTCCCCGAATGCTGTTCCTTCCCGGGTAAAAACATGGGATGAAAGAAATATTCATAAATCAGTTGCCATGAAGTACTGATAATTCTGTGCTTTATTTACCCTTTGATTTTTATCTTTTGTTAATTACCGCAGTACAGTGCGTAACAAAAGTATGTGGACACCCCAATATTTTG
This sequence comes from Haemonchus contortus, assembly GCA_000469685.2. Lineage (NCBI taxonomy): Eukaryota > Metazoa > Nematoda > Chromadorea > Rhabditida > Trichostrongylidae > Haemonchus > Haemonchus contortus. The sequence goes on along the minus strand of LS997562.1, from coordinate 9,338,025 downwards.
GTTCACCGGGCTTGCGAGTGAATTTTGAGCAGTAAAACTTATACTATTCGAATCCTACGATGCGAAAACCTAGGAATACCTGTTCTTTCGAAAATTTCATGTAGCTCTTACTTTGTTTTAATTTGAGAAAAAGTCTTCTTTGTAACAAAAGTATGTGGACACCCGAGTTAGATCCGACTTTGGCGCGAAAATCCCGAAGCGTTCCCGGTCGTTTTTGAAATAACCGTTCTGTCGTCATGCCTGTCCGTGGTAAGCTTCTCTCTGAAGAAGAAAAAGCGCAAATCAGGGCTCTTCATGAAGCCGGACACTCGAATAGACAAATCTCACGTCAGCTCGGACGCTCTCCTACATGCGTTGGAAGATACATTCAAAATCCCGGTGCTTACCGCTCAGCTCGAATAGTAGACGACCTCGAAGCATGACAGCTCAAGATCACAGAAGGATAGCTCGATTAGCCTCGAATTCTACTTTATCTCTGAGTCAAATTCGTGCATCAATGGGATTGGCGGTCTTGAGGATGACGATATCACGGTCCATTCGATCGAACGAGCACACAACACGAGAGGTAATGAAGACGGCGCCCCGTCTAAATGCTCAACACAAAAACGCAAGGCTGGAATTCGCACGCAGAAACATGGCAACTTGGTGGGACAAGGAACAACTTTTCGAGAGATTTTGAAGTCAAGTTCAAACATCATTTTTTGCATGTTTTCCGTTCAGGTCATCTTCAGCGATGAAAAAAAGTTTAATTTGGACGGTCCAGATGGATACCGTTACTACTGGAGAAACTTTCGTCACGACCCGCTAATTCATTCAAAGCGAAACTTTGGAGGAGGCACATTAATGGTTTGGGGTGGCTTTGGAAGCGGCGGCAAATTGGAGCTGGCCTTTCCTTCATGTCGGATGGATAGTCAGGAATATCAGGAAGTGCTTCAGTTCCACCTCCTGCCATTTCTCAGAGGTGCGCGACGCAGGACGCATATCTTCCAGCATGATAATGCATCTGTCCATGCCTCACGGTCCACAAAGGAATGGCTCCAACGCCACGGTATTAATGTGATGGACTGGCCAGCCTGTTCGCATGACTGCAACCCCATCGAAAACCTATGGGGAATCATGGCTCGACGAATCTACCTCAACAACCGCCAGTACAACAGCGTGGAGGAACTAAAGGCGGCGATCTTGGCTGTTTGGGAATCCATCGACGACACGACCATCACAAACTTGGTTCAGAGCATGCATAATATAATGTTCGAGCTGATCAGGCACTCAGGAGGGCTTACTGACCTCATTCTATTCCTTTTTTTGTATAGTGTCCACATACTTTTGTTACAAAGAAGACTTTTCTCTGAAATGAAAAATTGTGAAAGCTTTCTGAAATTTTCGAAAGAACAATTATTCCAGGGTTTTTCCACCCGAGTATTTCTATTTTAGTGGTGTTTTAACTCATAATCAACTGGCAAGCTCGATAAGCCAAAATTGTGAGGTGTCCACATACTTTTGTTACGCAGTGTATTTGAGGCGATTGCGCTGAATGGTTCGTCTCAACGCTCAATGTTTCAAAGTATGCAGTCACTGCAAAATGTCACCCCATTGAGATGTAATGTTTTGAGGAGGCTAGAAGCTTGAGATGCCGTTGTTCAATACTAATGGGGAATCGACCATAAACTTTTTTCTTCTTGTTTGCCCAGTTGTTCAGCATGTAACTCTGCATTCTGATTGTGAAGCCCTTTGAACAGCGCCCATAGTTGTTCCAGAGAGTTGTTGTTCATTGCTGGATTATACTGTTTTCCAGACCAATCTGGAGATGCAGATACAGGCGATGAGAGTGAATCGGTAGTCGCAGTGTTCACAGTTCGTAATGATGTCCTTTATCGAACGGACAAAAGTACGTCGATAGTGTACATGAAGAGAGGTGGTGTACTGGAAGCCGATAAACCGATCGCAGATCAACTACGAGTGATAGTGTAAGTACAGCTATTTCTCAAAACTGACCAGTGTTTCTCGTATTTCCAAAACCTATGATGCATCGGCTTTTCAGGCTAAACGAGGGCAATCCCTACGAAACACTATTCTCGCTAATTGGAAAAGCAGTAACTCCCTATTTCAAGTCATTTATCAAGGAAAGCGGTCGAGGTGAACGCGATGGCGATAAGTTAGCGCCAACTGTTGAGAAAAATCTCAATGAGGCTGAGGTATGGGTGAAGGTTTGTCGTTGTAATTATGAAAATTGATCCGGATTGAAGTTTAGGTTGCATTGTTACATCTTCAACAGAACATTGACATTCCGGAAATTAACCTGGTAATCAATCCACACATTCAAGCTGCCATTCAGAAAGCCAACAAAGAAGGCAGAAAAGCAAAGGTGGATGACGTGTTGACTGACATGACCGTACTACTATACACTCATAATGCTTGTGTAGAGCTGCTGAAAACCTTTGACTTAGGTGACCGATTTGGGTGATCTTGTTGAAGATGCACAGTTTTTGAACAGTCTTCAGTCTGGTGTGAATCGATGGATCAAGGAAATACGGAAGGTTAGCCTTTTCTCTTAATATAAGAGTACTAACATTGAGAGCGTCCTTTGTGACGGGCTGCGGCTATCAGTATGGTGATTGGCAGTTCCATTGATAGTACTGGTTGACCACAACCTCCAATGATAAGTATTATTTTTAATTGAATCAATGTCAAGGAAGCAGAAGTGAATAGATTTGGACAGTGTTCGCCGTAGGAGATATATAGGTTATGTACTAATGTATTTACGACTTGTAGTAAAAGGAAGCATGGTACGCTCTGCTTAAGAAAGCGAAAAAGTTCCAGAGATACCTTGTATAGAACTTTGCACATTTTGAAGGTCAGATATTCTCAGAACTAATACATTTGACGACGATTTCATACAGGCGCTTAGGGTTTATTTGGTAGCCTACTAATTATAGCGCTATTGGTAGAGCTATGGCACTTTTAACTTCTTCTGAAAACCTTTAAATAGAGGATGCTGCGCTCTGGCTGAAAGGAGGGTCACCATTCTCTCAATTCATCCAATGAAGCCAATTAATTGCTAGTAAATGGATATCGCTGAGATAAAAAAGCTTGGGGGCTATTAATCTTCGTCTTAGAAAGGATTGGCCAGCTTCACGCTCATAAGCTAGTTCGATTATCAGTTTCGTTTCCGTGATTTGTCATCATTTCCAGGTAACAAAACTGGAGCGTGATCCAGGCTCAGGCTCATCACTGCAAGAGATGACATTTTGGCTCAATTTGGAGCGTGCACTGCAGAAAATTCTTCAGAAAAGGGAATCTGAAGAGGTATGAGCTTGAAGAATTTCTGAATTGCAAGAAAGGCACATTTCGATCTATTACTTCTAGGTAACACTAACCCTCGAGGCTCTTAAATGTGGAAAAAGGTTCCATGCAACGGTATCGTTCGATACAGATACAGGTAAGCTATCTATTCGTTTCTCATTGGAGTTCTGGCCTGGTCGGGACGATTAAAGATTGCTGGGTTTCGAGAAAAACCGATCTATTTAGAGCGCAACATTCGGACACCGTTTTTAACGCAATTCTTGACTATAATATCCAGATTTTCCTTTACTTTTTCCCCTACATCTTTTCTCAACTTTCCATTGCGTGCCTAGCCCGTTGTCTTACATCTTTGAGAGGCCCGAGTTTCTTCAATAGTTCCAGAGGGGTAATTATGTAGTCCTTCAGGTTGACGTAGGTAACGTTGAGTCTTATTTTCTCTATTTGGAAAGTGTATTTGACTTTAGCTTGTTTTCGGAATATCCTCTCTTATGCGTAGTTGTAGAGATCCATGCCGTACTAGGCTCAAATTTGACGATTCGGACAAAAATTCATTGAAGTGTCACTTAATATTGTTTGATTTCAGGTCTAAAGCAAACGCTAGCCCTTGTAACCGACTATAACTCCTTGATGAAGGACTTCCCGTTGAATGAATTGGTATCGGCTTCTGATTTGGAGTCGATCAAAATTGCACTTGGTAACGTATTCGGGCATATGAAAAAGATTAGGTGTGTTCATGTGAATTTTTTTCTTTCGGTTCTCTTTGATTTTATGTTCGATTATTGTATCAGGGTGTCCAAGAAGTTTTGAGACTTTTTGAGCATCTAATCTGTTTTAGAATCACTTCAATGAGCCGGGGTGAAAGCTTAAGCTTCGTCACCAACTAGCTACACAGCGTTGTGATAAAGTAGGCTTACGACAGATCTCAATTCAAAAGAGCTAACAAGTATAGCAGAACAAGAAACAGGCCGTGGACTTGAAACTGATCCATGCTTCAGATCTGAATTCTTAGAGACTCCTGCTTTCCATAAATTTCCTGTTGTGTCATACAGGATGCTCCATCCAGCGCTATAAAATTCCTTTGGTTCCCAGAGCTTGCAAAAAGGACTACTACTGGGTGAAAGGGACTCTCGATGACGGTCATGCTCAGATCTTCATTTGGCTCTGCATACATTGCAAACCATCTGGGCTTCAGTAAATTGGTTGACAGTCTCCAGTCCAGCAGTTTTTCATACGCAGTATTCTTTTCGCAATCGCTGATCATCTCGTGAAAACGATGTCGAAAATTTCAATGTTCATGAAAGAGGGTTGACCATTTGCATACACTCATCGCCCTTGTTTTTTATTGAAGAGGCGTCTTACTGCTGCCCGATCGATAGGGAGAGGTTGCGTGCATTAATATTTGACATATTACTGTCTTAGGTTATTGATTGTAAGGTTGGATAGTTTTGAACCTGGAGATCAAACAGCCTCGAGAGTTCTTGGGTACTAGTACAGTAGTACCTTAAATTCATGCAAGAGTCAGAGTTTCAGAGCTACTAAGTATCCAGTTCAACGTGCTTTACGGTTCATTGAAGCCATTTCACGTGATATGAATGGCCAAATATTGAAGGTAACTTTTTTGTTTTACTTTTATCTGTGAAAATAAACAGTAATGGTGACGGTTTAGGTACTCGGTACTCGTCGCCTTATGCATATTTCCATAGTTGAATTTGATCAACTTATGATGCAATGTATTCAGTTGTTCACAAAATGGGATGATGAATACGATAAGTAGGTTTTACTCGTAAACCTGAAGGATAGGGATGTTATCTGCATAGCAAGATTCGCTTTTGTGCTATTAGACTATTTGTTTAAACGTTTTAACTCGTCCGATGTTATGCCTCTGTATGGTTTAGTACATGACTGCTTTCAGATTTATCACCCTTCTACGTGATATATCAAAGAAAAAACGGGATGAACCCGTGAAGCTCATGTGGAAGGTTATGCCCCTGCATAAGAAGCTCGAAGGACGTCTCGTCCAAATAAAGGCTTTCAGGAAGTTCGTTTAATAGCCTTTTCCAATCTCTAATTTGATTACTATTTCGCCTGATACTTCAGACAGCATGAGCAACTTCGAGTGGTTATTGCTCGTGTACTACGCCCTGCTGGAACGCCATCTACAGAGTCTCAGCCAGACACTCAATCACACTCAGGCGAAGTGACTCCAGTGGACCAGGTGAGCAGTTGTGAATACCCTAGGAACACAGCATATGGCGTAGTTTCCGATGTTTAGGTCAACCTCGCATACGAGTTTGTCAAAGAGGTGGATTGTCTGGACGTGAGTATCGAGGGCACCACTGCATGGGATGCTGCACAGCGCAGGTGAGCATGTTCATCACTGAAAATGGCATTTTTTTTACATATATGTTCAAAGCATGTGAATTTCAGGTACGAAGAGCAAATTGCTCGCGTCGAAACTGCAATTACATCCAGGCTCAGAGATCAGCTTGGTTCAGCTCGCAATGCTAACGAGATGTTTAGCATTTTTAGGTTAATTATTGTTTTGTGTTAGGTACCCACCGCGCCTTTAGTATCACTAATAACTTCCAGCCGTTTCAACGCCCTGTTCTGTCGTCCACAGATTCTTGGAGCAGTCCGCGAATATCAAACTCAGTTGATTCAGAGAGTAAAGGAGGACATTGAAAGGCTACAGGTGAGAGGTCCGAAAGCATGAAGTTCTACCTTGCAATGGTTCCTGATGTTTTGTTTTAGGCTAAATTCACGAAACACTACGCGGAAAAACGAGGCGAAATTCTGACACCAACATTTGATATCCCACCAGTTTCTGCCAATATTATTTGGATCCGTCAAATTGAACGTCAATTGTCGCTGTACATGCAGAGAGTCGCTTCAGTATTGGGTACAGGCTGGGAAAATCACGTCGAAGGTCAGTTACCGAAAAGGGATACTTTAGTTCGGTTTAGCGACATCATTCTATTGCGCGATGCCCTTGGTTCTATAATTGATGGCTTATTCCTTCATATCACCCGGAAATGTATTTTCTTACTGTACTTTTCACGATGTTATATCTTTTTCTAGTAGCATGTTGATCCAAAATAGACTCATTGGCCGCACATTGATAATGGTACATCCTAGCTATAAGAAGAAAGGATAGCGTAGACAATATATTTTAGTCAGCGACTAGTTTACACCGTAATTTCACAGGGCTCGAACTAGTACTAAGTTTCTGATACTTTTTGGCTCCCGCGAATGTTAGCTTACAAGTGTAGTCGAAGATTTACGGGTTTTCACCCCGATATACATGCTCTAACCCTTCTCGGATTTACTTTCAATTCTTTTCTCTTCGACCTCGCTTCTCCTTTACTTTGTTAAACTACTCAATTGAATTATTTTGTTCAAATCTTCGAGTTATCGTTTTTCGTTTGAGCACGCCAGTTGAAATCAGAAGCAGATAACTTCCGCAAAGTGCTCGATACTCAACCACTGTTCGAGAATTGGGTGGAACAGGTGCTCGCGAAGGGAACGAATATGCCGGGTCGAGTGAGTAATCTCGTAGTACTCTTTAGAATGTAGAAAGTCGGATTTGAGAACATACTCGAACCTCTATTGCCATTTAGGTGATCTTTGTTCTTTTCTTAGGTTTTCGTCATAGATCGACGATCCAAGGATGGGAAACCATACCTGCACCTTAAAGTCAACTTCAGCCCTGAAAGTATAGTTCTACACAAAGAGGTACTTATGGATATTTAATGCTTTCAAGATTTCATAAATTTGTTTTTGTTGCTTAGATTGATTGTTTTCTAGCCAATTATGGTATTCTAAGGGTCAATTTAGGTACGAAATTTGAAAAATATGGGTTTCCGTATCCCATTGAAAGTCGTGAATGCCGCTCATCAAGCTAATCAGATTTATCCATTTGCCATCAGCTTGCTTGAATCCACACAGGTAAATAATTTGAAATTCTTCCGGAGTGGCTTTCGATTGATTTAATTGACTCATTTCAATTTTATTTATGGTTCGGTTTCAGACTTATGAGTCCATTAACGAGAGACTGGCGCAGAAGACTGGCATAGATACGTTGATTGCAAGCTACAAAAAGGATATACAGTCACAGATAGCCGATGGTTACCAGTTGAACTGGGAGTCGTACAAAATTGATCCCTACGTCACAAAACTGGCTGAAACGGTCAACAACTACCAGGTAATCTGTTTCCCCGTAGAACCGGGACCAAAGCGTTCTTGCAAAGTCGAATGAGTCGATGTATTTGATTTAGGAGCGTGTCGAAGACCTTATCCTAATTGCGGACAATATCGAAGTTGACTTAGCGGCATTGGATACATGCCAATACAACGCTGTTACCATTGGTGCACAGTTGGCTTCCATACAAAAGTCAGTTGATCAGCTAGCACTCGGCAATTATTCGAATCTGACGCAATGGGTGGACAAATTGGATAAGAAGGTATGCTTCTTTTGGTCTTTTTTTTTTAATTTGTCGTCCTTCAGTGAGATCTTCTGGTCATTGAAGGTTGATTGCTCTCCATTACAGTAATTTTGAGACGCGTGCGGTTGAAATGCGTTCCATTTTTAGATTGAAGCAAAATTGGCTGCTCGTGTTGAAGAGGCCATACGTTTGTGGACACTAGTCTACTCAGCCAGCGAAGAAGTAGATGAATACAAGGAGAGCAACGTTGCCCTTCCGCCTGTTCATCCTGTCCTCATTGAGGTTAATATGTTCACAAAATTGAACTTTCGTGCTATCACGAAGCTTTACCATCGAAATCACGTCGGGATGTCTTTTACTTTAAGATTCGACTTACTGCTCAAACCATTTACATAAGTCCATCGATAGAACAAGCAAGAGCCAAATTGCTTGAGCAACTGGTAGAGTGGCATGCCGTCGTCACAAGTCAGCCACGAATCAGCAGTACACGTTTCCAGGTAGGATAAAGATTTAATTCACACCCAGTTAGCGCAAAAATCTCCCAACAAGTGCAGATTCCTCTCGAAAAGTGGCCGTATAGTTTGAAAATACCGTAATAGCTTGATGTTTGGAAAAAGTTGCAAAACTCGGGCATCGTAAGGAAACTATTTTCATACCCGAAACTTTCTTATTTATAGCATAATATTGTCTCTATTATTTTTTTTAGTTGGCAATGAATCGTGATTTGAATGTAGCCACGTACAAGAACATCCTTAGCCGCCTACCCAATGGGTTGGGTGTACTGGAAAAGGCCTACACTACAGTGGACCGTATTTTGAGGGAGGTAGGTGAAGCTGAATAGAATGTTTCCTATCCGGCTACGCGAAAGTTACAGTGGTACCTGTTCAGGTAGACGAGTACGTAAATGAATGGCTTCGTTACCAAGCTCTTTGGGATCTCCAAGCGGAGATGCTTTACGAGAGACTCGGTACTGATCTGTCGAAGTGGATGAAGACCCTTGTGGAAATCAGGAAAAGTCGCAGCACGTTTGACACTCAGGTATGTACCATTTTGATTGTTATCGATTAGTTTTATTTGATCTACTGGGGCATTGATCATGGATTGATCCATTAGCAAGCCTCAAAAACGCCGATCTGAAGCTCATATCAGCTCACAGGGAGCACCTCTCATCTGAGGAAGTCGGTTCACCGAGCTTCGAAAGAGTACTGAAGGAACACTTATTTTAGGACACAAAGAAGGAAATATTCCCTGTAATAGTTGATTATGCCAAAGTACAGCTGAAAGTCACCCTGAAGTACGATTACTGGCATAAGGAAGTTCTTCAAAAGTTTGGTACTGCTGTCGGTATGTTTTTCATTATTTTTTCCACGGTTAGTGCTTGATATTTGCATGGGTAATTCTTCACACACCTTTAATCCTTCTTTTCATAGGCAATGAAATGCAACAGTTCTTTGGGAATATCTCAAAGTGGCGCGAAGAGTTGGAATCGCAAGGTGTTGACTCTGGCACGACGACTGATGCAGTAGCACTCATAACCTACGTTCAAACGCTGAAGAAGCAAACGAAAGTCGGACAAGAGACGGTGAGCATGGACTCCGATAAGGCGATCAGATGGCTGACACAGTCTTCTTACTTGTACTCTGTACGGTACTTAGGTTGACCAATTCCGAGCTGCTCAACGATTACTGTCACAACAACGTTACCAATTTCCTGCTCAATGGTTGTATGCGGAGAATGTCGAAGGTGAATGGTCGGCTTTGACAGAAATTCTTCTTCGTAAAGATTCGTCGATACAGTCGCAGGTAGGTCTCCAGCTCTTTTGTGTCTTGGGGCGTTATTCCAGCAGATTTTCCATTGTCATCAAGTGCTGAGTGTCTGGGAAGTCTACGATTTATTTGAAAGCTTTTTCTAGGTTAACAACCTACAAACGAAAATCCGTGAAGAAAATGAAATGGTGGAGAAGCGTACACAAGAGACGCTGTCCGAATGGGAACGTGCGAAGCCAGTCGAAGGAGCTCAGAGGCCAAATGAGGCTCTCGCTGCGCTCAACACTTTCGAGCAGAAAATCGCTAAGTTGTCAGAGGTTTGAGAATTTCCCTTTCTTATGCCTCCGAATGCAATATGATACAGGGTTGCGTATCGTTGTAGGATCGTGAAAAAATGCGCAGAGCCCGCCATGCGCTCGATATGGCCGATCCTGCTGGAGTTCCCGTGGATGCCGATAAACTAGCGGTTGCTGCAGAAGAATTAGCTGACTTGAAGGGTGTCTGGCAAGCCTTAACGCCAATCTACACATCAATTGATGAAATGAAGGTGAGTAATGATTGTTTACCGCACATTTTTGTTTTTCACAATTAAGTTGTAGTTAAAGAAAGTCATAATTCATTAGCCTTGTGTTCTTGGTTTCCCGAGTTGATCAGCATATGATTTTACGGTAGTGATTCTTAAGAGATTGTGAATAAACTCTTCAGACTGTAGCCACCGAGGCCGTTGTGTAGTGGCAGATCCTTGAGGTCTGCCTCGATTTCCGAAAAGCAAAACATCTTGAATAGGGTTTTCTTCTCTGGTCCTGTGAAGATCTGATTGTTTTAGGAGAAGACATGGCTGTCAGTTCAACCACGCAAATTGCGCCAGTCCCTGGATGAACTCATGAGTCAGCTGAAGCATCTACCGGTTAAATACAAGAGTTACAAGAGTTATGAGTACGCCAAGCAGATGATGCACAACTATTCGAAAATGAATATGCTGGTCATGGAACTGAAATCCGAGGCATTGAAAGAACGTCATTGGCGTCAAATGATGAAGGAACTCCGAGTTACTTGGAACTTGTCGGATCTAACCCTTGGACAGGTAGGTATCTCCGTATTCATCGGTTTTAGGGTTCTTTCATGGTTTCTGGTTTTTCTCAGTGGGCTCGTCTGAACTTTGCCAATATTCAGGTTTGGGACGCTGATTTGCAACGTCATGAGCACGCAATTAAGCAGATCTTGTTAGTGGCTCAAGGTGAACTCGCTCTGGAGGAGTTCTTGAAGCAGGTTTGTTGAGTTTTGTTTCCTTATTTATTTGCCTATTTCCTCTTTTTTGACCCCGAATATACAAAAGGGATTTTAGATGAAAGATTTCTGGCAATCCTACGATGTCGAGCTGGTTAACTACCAGAATAAGACAAGACTCATCAAAGGTTGGGATGAGTTGTTCAACAAGCTGAAAGAACACCAGAATTCATTGGCTGCCATGAAACTGTCACCGTACTACAAGCAGTTCGAAGAGGTTTGTTTCGAGATCCTCAAATTCAGATATAACTTCATTTCGATTAATTTTCGAATAATGGACGCTTTAAGAATGCCCTGTCCTGGGAGGAGAAACTAAACCGTATCAGCGCTATGTTCGATGTCTGGATTGATGTGCAACGTCGATGGGTGTATTTGGAAGGTTTATTCTCTGGATCAGCCGATATTGCCACCTTGCTGCCCATTGAAAGCGCTCGTTTCTCCAGGTAAGTCGAGTCTGTGAGGTTCTAGGCCACCAAGTTTAATGTAGGTCAACTGGTTCGATTCCCAATTGTATTTCAGTATTTCAACTGAGTTTTTGGCATTGATGAAGAAAGTCACCCAAGCACCGCGTATTCTTGATGTAGTCGGTATGCAAGGAGCGCAACGTCTTCTCGACAGACTTGCGGATATGCTATCAAAAATCCAAAAAGCTCTCGGAGAATATCTGGAAAGGGAGAGAGCATCATTCCCCCGGTGAGTGAAATCGTATAAGTGTGTGATCTTGCTAAATGACAATCGTCCGTTGTAGATTTTACTTTGTGGGAGACGAAGATCTGCTCGAAATTATGGGTAACAGCAAAGATATCACACGTCTACAGAAGCATCTCAAGAAAATGTTTGCTGGCGTGACAGCGATTGATGTTGGAGAAGAGGATCGCATAGTAAGTAGCGGGGTTTCTTAACTCGTAAACAAAAATTGAAGTCAACATAATCAGAAATCGATGTCTAAATTTGTTGTTAAGAATGAAGGTGTGATAGCCTTCATACAGCGTCGTCTGAGTTCTAGACTAGGCTTTCCAGCCATCAGTAAATCTTTGCAATAATCGAGAGTATAAGCTGTAATGTTTCTTTGAAGTCATGTCTCGCATTGTTCAGATAACTGCACTTCACAGTCGCGAGGGTGAGCGAGTGGATCTTGTTCAGCCTGTTCATACGAAAGAAGTTCGCATTAATGACTGGTTGAAGGCATTGGAAGCGGAAATGAAGCACACTTTGGCAAGGTGAATTTGATAGTTTCGTCTTGATGGGCTCTTAGAATGGCAGAAAAAATTGTAAAAAAATCGAGTTCTAAGATTCATATTCACAAAGCTCTTTTTAGACTCAAAACTTCTCAAAAAAAACTAAGTGTTTCAGACTTCTGGGTCAGTCATTGATACATTTCTCAAAGTTAGACATCGATACGGTAACTCCTGAAGAGTACATGGAATGGCTGGATAAGTACCCGGTAATTGCTTTATAGTTATTTCCTATTGTTTCGTTTCTTTTTAGTAATTCAAAGACGATTCATGACTCGTTTCGTTCAAAAAATCAGTGACTTTCCATTCCTTTCAATAATTCAGTCAATTTGCTTTTCTGGCCCAGACCTTGAAGGGTTTCAGGCACAAGTTATTGGACTGACTGCGGAGATTTGGTGGAGTAATCAAATGGAGATTGCGCTATCTGACGGCAAGGATGTGGAGACAGTCGAACAGGCAGTGTCGGCAACGTTGGCGTTGCTAGCCGATTCCGTGCTGAAAGACCAACCAGCAATCAGAAGGAAGAAAATTGAGGCCTTGGTAGGTGGATTTCGTCGGCTAATTATTTTCTTTTCGGAAAATTTAGGTGATGAATTTAGATCACGGAGTTTGTACACAAAAGGGATACATGCAGAAGGCTCACCTTTGAAGCTGTGAAGAGTCAGACAGATTTTGGCTGGCTACAGTGCATGCGCTTCTATTTCGATCCGAAACAGGTAAAAATCCCTATCTTTATTGATCTTTTGCGGTTTTCATGTTCCAATGAGTTATTTGCTTTTGAGTAAGATTGCTTATTATCCGTGGATTATTTTCAGCCTGATGCAGCCCGTTGTTGCGTTGTGAAAATAGCAAATGCACAATTCTTCTATGGCTTCGAGTATTTGGGTATTCAAGAAAGACTTGTGCGTACACCACTCACGGATCGTTGTTACCTGACCATGACCCAGGCGTTGCACTCCAGGTATTTGACTTGGAGAGCTCTCCTCTGTAAAGCCCAGTTTCAATTCGCCTATATTGGATTTGACCGTTAAGACTTGGTGGATCTCCATTCGGACCAGCTGGTACAGGTAAAACTGAGTCTGTAAAAGCACTCGGACATCAGTTGGGACGATTTGTGTTGGTATTCAACTGTGACGAGACTTTCGATTTCCAGGTAAAATTGCCTACCGTAGTTTTAGTGACAAGGCGGCTCACCCGAAAATGCTTCTAGGCAATGGGCCGAATTCTGGTTGGTCTGTGTCAAGTCGGAGCCTGGGGTTGCTTCGATGAGTTCAATCGACTGGAAGAGCGTATGCTGTCAGCCGTATCTCAACAGATCCAGACTATCCAGGTGTGTCATCTGAAGCATTATTTCTCTGTTTGTTTACAAACTTTTACCTATATAATTACCGTAATCGCCGTATCGTAGCGCAATTACTAAACATCCTGCTTTCGATTTTAATCGGTGGGATGCATAGTGGATTCCAGAGGTCTTCTTACTGTTATGCCTAACGTTTGCAGGAGGCAGTTCGTGCTGGTGGTGAAATGACAGTTGACTTGGTTGGAAAACGACTGAATGTCAATCCAAATATTGGCATCTTCATCACCATGAATCCTGGCTATTCTGGTAGATCGAATCTCCCTGATAATTTGAAGCAGGTAGGTGGTGGTAATTAATAAATTGACTTTGGCGGAAGAGTAGAGTCTGGCACCCTACGGTAGCTGGCCACAGGGACCAGAGATAAGAATAGTACTAAAAGCGGTGATTTTCAGTTGTTCCGAAGCTTAGCCATGACCCAGCCTGATCGTCAACTTATCGCCCAAGTTATGCTTTTCTCTCAAGGTTTCCGTACTGCTGAAGTCCTTGCGAATAAGATTGTTCCATTGTTCATGTGAGCTGTTCATTTAGACTAATAACTCTTTCACTTATTCCCGAAGTCAGTTGTAGTTTTTTATCCGAATCTCATATGTTCAGTCTCTGCAAGGAGCAGCTTTCGTCCCAATGTCACTACGATTTCGGGCTTCGTGCTCTGAAATACGTGCTAGTGTCCGCAGGAAATGTAAAGCGTGACAAGCTCGCTAAAATGGGATCGGCAGCGTTGGAAGATGTGGCCGAGCAGCAGGTGCACCATTTTGAAAATCTGATATTGCCCATTTTTTTCGGTTGCTAGACTATTTGATGGCCTTATTCGTTTTTAGATGTTGATTCAATCTGTGTGCGAGACGTTAGTGCCGAAACTTGTAAGCGAAGACATTGCCCTACTTTTCTCACTACTGTCCGACGTCTTCCCATCCATTCACTACACGCCAAATCAAATGATAGAGTGAGTTGGACGATGAATGCATTGCTTCCCTCATGAAAAAAAGTTCATTCGATCAATTGTTCAGGTTACGTCAACATATTGCTCAAGTATGCGATGAACTCATGTTGTGTCACGCCGATATTACTGGCGAATTGGGAGCGGCCTGGATCGAGAAAGTGCTGCAATTGTATCAAATCACTAATCTTAACCACGGTCTTATGCTCGTCGGCCCCAGTGGTAGTGGGAAAACCACTGCGTGGAAGGTGCTGCTCAAAGCACTGGAGCGATTCGAGAAGATTGAAGGAGTCGCCCATGTCATTGACGCAAAGGCGATGAGTAAAGACGCTCTATATGGTGTACTTGATCCTAATACCCGCGAATGGACAGATGGACTGTTCACTTCGGTCATCAGGAGGTGAGTGCTAGGTTGCGATGTGTTCAGATTTGCCTTTCAAAAAATCTGAGGTGTTGATTTGTTAGGCACTCTTCGACCAGTGGTCGATTGGTGTGTTTTCGATCACCTCTAACAATTAGTCTTTTGCTGTTTGGGAACTTTCGAAGATCTAATCCTCCTTTTAAGCGCCCTGATGATTCCTCCGGCAGCAAAATTCCTTTTTTAAAGTGGATGTGAACGTAGAAGATTTCCTCGCAGAGAGCATTCGCTTTTTTTCGGGTGCCTGTAATGCAGGAGTCGAGTTTAAGCCGTATCAACAATGCTTTTTGAATTACTAAATTATCAAGTTGATCTTAGGTTTCCATACATACATATCAATAGAACCATACGGCCTCAAAACAATTGAATTGTGGTTTAAAGTTAGCTGAGTCGATTTTGATTATGGTTTTAGGATAATCGATAATGTCCGCGGTGAAAGTGAGAAACGACAATGGATCATTTTCGATGGCGATGTTGATCCGGAATGGGTTGAAAATTTGAACTCAGTTCTCGACGACAACAAATTGCTCACCCTGCCAAATGGAGAACGTCTTGCAATCCCTCCAAATGTAAGATCATCTTTTACTTCTACTTTATTTTCTTCTCCTGTGCAATTTAATTTTTTACCCAAATTGGTAGTCAAGATATCAGTCGTCGAACTGAATATCTAATCCTTCTTGTGATCCGAACTATCTTGATTTATGGTTCCTCGCTTTTCCCTTACGTCGCACAACTAACTTCGAATTCATCGAAATTTTCGAATATCGTTTTAGGTGCGTATTATATTTGAAGTTGCTGATTTGAAATATGCTACGTTGGCTACGGTATCTCGTTGTGGTATGGTATGGTTCAGTGATGAGGTGAGTGATATTGTCCTACGAGCTTTGTTTCCATGTATCATTTGATCTTATTGTTCGATGCAGGTTGTAACGACGGAGATGATGTTCGAGCATTACTTGGCTCGCCTACGCAATGTCTCCATTGAAAGCGATGCAGTGATTGCTGAGGATGCAGCGCCAACTCGATCGGTCACGATCCAGAGACAGTGCGCCGCTTCGCTTCAATCTCATTTCTCTCCAGGTATCAACTCGAGCCTCGACTGAACTCAAATGAGATTCTATGAGCCCCAACATCCTGTTTTCATAGGTGTCAACCAATCTAAGGGCCAGGATGCAGTTTGAAGGCGTTGTTAAGTGGGGGCGGAGTATCTGTGTGACTGTCGTCTAAAGGGTTGGGCTGCAAGTCGCTGGCGAGGGAAAGTTATGTGAGCAAACCACGTGCTCTTTCTTCTTCGTTTTCAATTTCGCTACTGGCTGGCTTGACTACTCTCAAATCCCGAACTGATTCTAGCCCAAGCCAACGAAACCTTACACATTTCGGGGCCGGTTTATTGGTGCCAGCCTCGTCCGGAAGGGGAAATTACGGACTCGTGCATCGGCTACCCTCAATTCATCGTTGTCAATGGCTAAATACGCATTCAAAATGCCACTACGATTCCGAATGGAAAGTGGAGTGCTGGGTGAATTTCCAAACGAGATCGATTGACGTCAAAAGACTTTATACTAATTACTTGTCTGTAAAATGGAACATAGCTAGTGACTGTATGTTTCCAAATCCCAGCAGTTAGCTCAAAAAGTAGTGGAGTTATGTTTTCTAATCTTATACCTGAGTAATTTTTACTTTTAAAGTGGTGTTCGGTTGGAAAAATTCCCCTGCAATTCTTCTTCGATTGTCGTTGATGTTTTTACCGACTTTCTTCCCTTTAATGTGGAGGAGTGGGTGAAAAGTTTGAATGATGACTTTGCAGATGGCTTGGTTCCGTTGGCTCTCAACTATGCACTTGCTAATCTCGATCATATTATGGTTCCAACGCAGCAGCGACTCTTGTCATCATTCTTTGCCATGATGAATTATTCCGTTCGTTGTGTCATCAACCACGATGCCAGTCAAGGCGATTTCCCATTATCAGTAAGTGATTTGCAACATACTTTCTCACTATGCGCCTAAGTTCGGGGAGGTGCTGTGGATGGAGAATTGATGTGAAGCTCAGCGATTTTATAAATTTTCGACTAAATTGGCTTGATAAACAATTTTTGTTTTGTAGATTCCTAAGTTGAACTAGTGCTCCAAAAATTAAGATGAGATGAGGGTTTTTTATAGTCGGGACGGATCAGTGTGGGCCAAATTTAAGGGAGGCCTCTACGAGACCACAATGCGAGAGGCCAAGTCACTCTCGCAATGTGGTTTCACTGATTAAGAGAGGTTTAGGTTGTATTCGTCCGCTTTGTGGAGATCTGAGGGGGATACCAATAATTCGAAAGGCGCGGTTAAGTACAGTTCCAACTCGCCGAAGGAAATCTTGGTTCCAAATTGATCTTACGTTTTCAGCCTGACCAAGTAGAAACCTATGTGACTCGAACAATGCTCACGAATATGATCTGGGCGTTCAGTGGTGATGGCAAATGGAAGTGTCGTCAACAAATGAGTGACTTTATCCGGAACTCAACTACCCTCACATTACCCTCCAATGAACAGGTGCTCGAAAGCTGCTAATTTTTCTGCAGATAACGGTTTGCCATTACTTGAACATGATTTGGGAAGAAAATGTTACCTGTTAAGGCTCCACTTATTGACTTTGAAGTGCAGCTGAGTGGTGAATGGCAGCCATGGTTAAGTCGCGTCCCAGTCATGGAGATTGAAGGTAACTTTTTCGTCGCTTTGATTTGTTTGGGAGGAATTCATATTGAGAGAAAAAAAAGTTCTCCTGCTTCTCATTTCTATTGAATTCCCCGATTGCAGCTCACCGAGTGGCCGCAGCCGATCTCGTTGTGCCAACGATTGACACCGTCCGTCACGAGATGCTCCTGTCAGCTTGGTTGTCAGAGCACAAACCTTTAGTGTTATGCGGGCCACCTGGTTCTGGAAAGGTATTTTCGTATTTTTCAAGTTTGTTTTGTTTGTTTCTATACTTTTTTACTCGAGTTATTTGCAGACCATGACATTGCTGGCCGCGTTACGGTCGCAACAAGACATGGACGTGGTGAACGTCAACTTCTCTTCATCGACTACGCCAGAACTGTTAATGAAGACATTCGACCACTACTGTGAATATCGTCGCACACCGAATGGCATTGTCTTAGCACCAGTCCAGCTGAGCAGATGGCTTGTGATATTCTGTGATGAGATCAACTTGCCAGCTCCCGACAAATATGGTACTCAGCGTGTGATCAGTTTCTTGCGTCAACTTGTAGAAATGGTGAGGTGATCCTGGCTGGCTTTCACCGTGGATCGACCACTTTACAATTTTCTGTATTTACTTCATTTTAGAATGGTTTCTATCGGTCATCGGATCACTCTTGGGTGTCGTTGGAGCGAATCCAATTTGTCGGTGCCTGTAACCCTCCAACAGATCCTGGTCGTCACCCAATGACGCTACGTTTCTTACGTCATGTTCCTGTAGTGTACGTTGACTATCCAGGGCAGACATCGCTTCTGCAGATTTATGGAACCTTCAACAGGTTGGAATTTTGGAATTGAAGTTTATTTTCATAACAAGGGACGGTAAATCGGAGGATTTCTCTACTTATCAATTGGCAATAGCTGCAACCCATTGCAGAGCCATGCTTAAAACGGTACCAGCAGTCCGAGGTCTTGCTGATCCTCTTACTAATGCCATGGTTGACGTCTATTTGGCCAGTCAGGTCAGTTTTTTTTTGTGTTGAGACAAATTTCGTCTGTTTTCTCTTCGCAGTGATCAAGGAACAAGTTGGTTTTTTCAGGAACACTTCACTCAAGATGACCAACCTCACTATGTGTATTCGCCTCGTGAACTTACCCGATGGGTTCGTGGAATATCTGAAGCTATTGCTCCGCTAGATGGAATCAGTCCTGATCAGCTGGTTCGCCTTTGGGCTCATGAAGCACTGCGATTGTTCCAAGATCGACTCGTTACCGAAGTTGAACGCGAATGGACCGATGAGCTGGTTGACTCTACAGCAGAGAAGTTGGTTTTTGATTTTTTAGGGTTATAGTGCCATCTACTTCTCCCAATGCTCCATTTTTCATCATAAAGCTGATTCCCTTACTAGGAATTACTCTTACCTAAAACTTTTGTCTCGTGTTTGAGTTTAACCTTTCCGGTTAAGGCTAGCACTGGCTTGTGTGATGTCGTATCATATAAACATGTGATATTCAGATACTTTGGAGGCGCTTGCAATATCAAGGAATCATTGCGTCGTCCTCTTCTTTACTCATGTTGGTTATCGAAGCATTATGTGCCAGTCACAAGGGACGAACTCAAAGATTATGTCACCGCAAGGCTCAAAGTTAGATTTTTTTTTCGAGACTTCCCTATCCTAACGTTTTCAAATGCCTCCATTTCTCAAGGGCTTCTACGAGGAAGAACTTGACGTGCAATTGGTCCTGTTCGATCAAATGCTCGATCATGTACTGCGTATTGATCGTATTTATCGTCAACCGCAAGGCCATCTACTGCTTATTGGCACTGCTGGAGCTGGAAAGACAACTTTGTCAAGATTTGTGGCTTGGCTTAATGGGCTTAGCGTGTTCCAGGTGAGTGAATCTGCTTCTGTATTCTTGCTGTCGATAACCTATTGATAACTAGTGGTAAATTCTCTACCGACGATTTTCTCTTCAGCTCAAAGTTCATTCTAAATACACTGCTGCCGACTTTGATGAGGATATGCGAACGGTTCTACGACGAGCTGGTTGTCGTAACGAGAAGATGTGCTTCATCATGGATGAATCAAATATGCTCGATACTGGTTTCCTGGAGAGATTGAATACGTTGTTGGCCAACGGTGAAGTGAGTGAGATCTATGAAATTTCGTCATAACAGTTATTCATTATTGTTTTCTTATTTAGGTACCAGGCTTGTTCGAGGGTGACGAGCATACCACCCTCATGACACAGATCAAAGAAGGAGCTCAGCGGCAAGGTTTGATGTTGGACAGCCCTGACGAATTGTACAAATGGTTCACGCTGCAGGTGCGCGGTTCTTTGTAAATGAGTCCTGCCTTCCCCGCTCAGATTTAATTCTTTAGCTCGTGCGAGATTCTAGTTTGAATCACCTTTTCTTGTTTTTTCCTTGGTTATTGCGTTTGTCTTCAGGTCATGAGAAATCTCCACGTTGTATTCACTATGAATCCATCTGGCAGTGGCCTTCGTGAACGAGCGTCCACGTCACCTGCTTTGTTCAATCGTTGCGTACTGAACTGGTTCGGTGACTGGGCCGATACTGCTTTGTATCAGGTAAGGAACACGCATCCATGACCTAGCTTTTTGACTGGAGCGATGCTGTTACTATGTCTATTTTCATGTTATCGAGGTTGAGCAAAGCATTGAAATATACAGGTAAAAGAGATATTTTGTAGTAATCTTTACTACTAGGAATCATTCGTCCGAGGTCTTGTAACACTGAACGAAGCAAAAATCAGGATTTCCGAGGCTAGAGTGACATTGGCACATTTTACGGCTTGATTTTCTGACTGGTATTTTATAATGTAGGGAGTAATAGATGGCGCAAAGGATAGAATGGGGAATAGATGAATGAGAATGTGGGATATCCGTTGAGATGTAGTTTACTTTAGTTGCATAGAGTCGAAATTGAGAAAATACAAGTGGCAAGATTCTTGTTCAGCTGCTGGGAAAGATTTTTATGACCTTCTTATGTGAAATCGTGTTTGTTTTCTGATTTTTTTTTTCATCCAAAGATGGTCTCGTTCAGGTTGGAATGGAGCTAACCAACACTTTGGATATGGATCGTACCGATTACGAGCCACCGTTTGCATTGTCAACTGTATGTGATTTGGTGCCAACTCCGCCTACGTACCGTCACGCTGTAATCAACACTCTGGTGCACTGTCACAAATCTGTACAGAAGCTTAATGAGCAGGCTAGCATATCCTATTTCATTTTTGATAATTTTTTGTGTCCAACCACTTTTCTCGTGGTCTCGTAAAAGTGTTCCGAAAATTTTGGATTCACAAAAAATGTGCCGCCGCACTCTGAATACAGTGAATGTTAAAAAGGTTCCACTTAAAATTTCATTTATACTCGGTGAACGAAATGGAAGTGTGAATGATCACTCGCCATGCAGGATTCTTTGGTAAGTTGGCGTGTATGGGTAATTACATGGTTGCTTTCCATTTCTCCTTTGTTGATGAATCGGTTCTCTCGGGACTATCTCTGAAAGATCTTTTCTTGTCCCTTCCGTTCCTAATTTATATTCAGTTACTTTTTTAGGAACAGAAGCGAGGACACAGAGTAATGATTGTGACACCACGTCACTTCCTCGATCTCATCAAGCACTTCATGAGCTTATTCCACGAGAAACGTCGTGATCTTGAAGAGGAGAAGGTATGGATTAGAACATTCCGTTTGAGATCATACGGGACATCGATGTTTAAGATGTGGATTCAAAACGCGATGTTTCAGGTGCATCTGAACATTGGTCTGAATAAGATTCGTGAAACAGAAGAGCAGGTGAAGGAACTGCAAAAGAGTCTGACATTGAAGAGTCGTGAACTGGAGGAGAAGAAAACTGCTGCTAACTTGAAGCTGAAAGAGATGCTGGCTGATCAGCAGAAGGTACACATTGCGTTAACGCTGTCTTGTAAGGTGGACTGAATGACCGTAATTCAAGGCAGAAGATGAGAAACGTCTGTCCGAGCAACTTCAAAAAGAACTGTCCGCGCAGCTTACGCAGATAGCAGCGAAGAAAACAGAAGTTCAGAAGGATCTAAGTCAAGTGGGTGGCCATTGAAAATATATTCTTTTCCCTTCGTTCTTCTGTACTTGGTTTTCGAATTTTGGGAAAATCTGAGTGTCTTTATGATGAACCTTATTAGGTCGAGCCGGCTGTCGAAGAAGCTCAACAGGCTGTCAAGGGAATCAGAAAGAATCAGCTCGTAGAGGTCAGGTCCATGGCCAGTCCACCAGTGATGGTGAAGCTTGCGCTCGAAGCAATTTGTATCCTGCTGGGAGAAAACGTTGGTACGGATTGGAAGGTGAGAGCTTATCTAATTCCTTGCTGAAAGGAACTAAGACAGACCTTCACTCAGACTCCATCCTCACTGATGCTTATCAATTCAGGCGATTCGTGGTGTTATGGTCAAAGATGATTTCATGCCACGGATCCTCGCTTTCGATACTGATAGTATCACAACAGATATTCTGAAGCAAATGGATAAATATGTGAATAATCCTGATTGGGACTTCGACAAGGTAAGCTCTTTGGCTTCTATGTCCTACTTTTTACTATTTTCTGTCCATAATAATTCATTTGATTTTTTGCTATTCTCTTTACTTAAGTTTATTGATTAATTAATTAATTGACATAATAGTAATTTGTTTCCCTCTGCGTTTGTTCCTTTTGAAAACTTTCGTTCGCCCTCTAATTTTCTTTGCTATAATTTGATTTCCTTTACATAGGCTTGCTTCTCATTTTGAACTAGGCCCCTTTCTAGTTGAGTTCTTGCGTATTTCTTGGCCTAGTTTTTCTACCCATGGTTGGATGAGCATCACGTTACTAATATTTGCTGGCCTTCGGCACGCTGCACTACATGTCTGGTCAGAGCAATTCAGTTGGTGTTGTATGTTCTGGGAAGAATCTTGGCGCTAAGAGAGGGAAGAGTGGGCACGGAAAGTTCCGCGGGGTTCCTTTGTCGATTCGATGGGACACCATGACTAAAAAGTTAGGAGGAATGGAAAATAAAAAGGATTCATACCGACAAAAATACACTTTTGTATTCGAAAAAACTTTACAACGAAACTCTTTCAATCTTAGCTTAAATCAGCTTGTTATGCGACCACATTTTCCTTTGTTCTCTAGGTTAACCGTGCTTCACAAGCTTGCGGTCCTATGGTGAAGTGGGCAAAGGCTCAGCTATTGTACTCAGGGATGTTACATAAGGTAAGTATTACCTTGCTTAAACTCCCCCTTGACTGATCTATTGAGCGAGGCTGTTTTAGGTAGAGCCTCTTCGTAACGAGCTGAAACGGCTCGAATCTGACGCCAAGAAGAAGACCCAGGAAGGCAATGAGGTGAAGGCACGCATAGCTCAACTAGAGCAATCGATCGCTGCTTACAAAGAGGAATACGCGCAGCTGATTGGACAAGCCGAGAGTATCAAGATGGATCTGGCAACTGTTCAGGAGAAGGTTGGTACTGCAATGTGCTGAAGTTTGGCCAGGCTGGGCTGGTATAGGCTGTTTAGGTCGGACGATCAACGGAGTTGTTGTCGTCGCTGAGGTCTGAACGTGACCGTTGGTCAGGTGGTTGTGATGGATTCGCTCAACAAATGGACACACTTGTTGGAGATGCATTACTTACTGGAGCATTCCTTGCTTATGCGGGTTACTTCGATCAACAGGTAAGATGCTAATGGGGTTATTCAATTGTGGAGAGCTCATTCAATATTATGGCTGGGTACGGCTTGGAACCGCCTCAGGCAACTTTGCTTTCGAACTAATTTCCTCAACATTGATCTGATTGTCATGTGTCCTTCACAGCTCAGTTTCCTAAAAAAGTTACTTTATGAGCCTGACACATAATCATATTCTGAATTGTTCTTACTTGCTGCTTTCAGCTTCGAGACGTCTTATTCCATCGCTGGATTGATCATGTGCATGGTGCTGGCGTGAAGTTCCGTTCTGATCTTGCTCGAATCGAGTACCTCAGTACTGTTGACGATCGTCTGCAGTGGCAGAAGAATGCACTACCGGTGAGTGTTCAGGAATTGCCTAATTCTAGCCTGTTGTAAGTACCAGTAATTGACAGCGGGAGTGTGTAGGCGGGGTTCATGGAGCATTCCTCTACCAATTGGAGGTGGTTTCGTGGTTTTACTACTAACCATGTGCACTTCATGTTTAAATATTGCTTTGCCGTACAGGTTTGTTATGGCTGAACCGCCTTATTGGTCAACGTTTCGACTGAATCGTCGTCTTCAGTTTAAAAGCGGTTCAGCCATAACAAACCTGTACGGCAAAGCAATATTTAAACATTATGTAAAATGCCCAGGTTTCAAAAAGACCGAACATGGAACATGTGCACTTCTTCCAGTAAACTTTATTGAGTAAGGGACACAGAGGTTCCAATTCAATAGGTTAGGTACAACAACGAAATCCTGATAGCTCCATACTGATTTTTATTTCTTCCCCAAACCCTCTTTTTTCTGTCCCATTTGTTTCGAAGAAATCGTTCGTGGTGTTTTCAGGTGGATGATTTGTGTACGGAGAATGCGATTATGTTGCATCGCTTCAATCGCTACCCGCTCATTATCGATCCATCTGGTCAGGCTTCCGAATACATAATGAAGCAGTTTGCTGGAAGAAATATCCAGAAAACAAGCTTCTTGGATGATTCATTCAGGTCAGGAAGAATTTAGAGGATCACCGACTGAATATTTCGCTTTTGAACAAAGTTTTCTCGAAGTTCCATTTCCCTCGCTTTCAGCTGATTGTACGATTGAAATTTTCAGGAAGAATCTCGAATCCGCTCTTCGATTTGGTAATTCGTTGTTGGTGCAGGATGTCGAAAGTTATGATCCTATTCTCAATCCTGTTCTGAATAAGGAGGTGGGGTGATTTTTCTTTTTTATAAACAGCAATGTTTGTTCATTCGTCTGGAATTGTATCAGATTGTGTGGCTGAACTTTGCTGTAATTACCAGTCTTCCACCAAATTGGAAATTTTGGTTGAGGAGTTGTTTCAATATCGTCCTTACTCGGCCAAATTTCTTTCCATTTCAGGTGAAACGTACTGGAGGACGTGTACTGATAACAATCGGAGATCAAGACATTGACTTGTCGCCAGCGTTCCAGATATTCCTTATCACTCGAGATGCATCGGTAAGCTTTGAATAACTAGGCTGCTGCTTATGCTTTCCGTCCCAATCTTCCTTATTTTGAGACTATCCGCAAATACAAATTTTCCCATTCACATCCCATTTACAACCATTAACTACTGTTTCACCTTTTCGTGCTGCAAGTTCACTTCCCAGAGCTAAAACTTAGATACCTAAGGACCTATATCATATTGGCCTTGAACCCTCCTATTTATTTTTTCAGGTTTAAGAGGCAAAGTTGCTAGCTTAAGTAGGAGTTTTATTACTTCACTTTATTAGGTGTTCTTGTGAATTTTCTAATGTGGATGGTCAGCGGAAGATTTTCAGGTGGAGTTCACCCCAGACGTATGCTCTAGAGTGACGTTTGTCAACTTCACTGTAACATCGTCAAGTCTTGCCAGTCAATGTCTCAATCAAGTTCTCCGAAGTGAACGACCAGACGTTGATAAGAAGCGTAGCGATTTGTTGAAGCTGCAGGTAAGCTTTGATTCAGACGGATTCGAAGCCTTTGCCTTTGGACCATCACCTAAGCGTTCGCTGTCCAGGGAGAATTCGCAGTGCGTCTTCGCCAACTCGAAAAAGCGCTTTTGGCAGCGTTGAACGAGAGCAAGGGTAAAATATTGGACGACAACTCTGTTATTGGTACCCTCGAAAAATTGAAGAACGAAGCGTCAGAGGTGGCAAAGAAGGCAGCTGAGACTGATAAAGTCATGGCTGAGGTGAGCAGAGAATTGCTATGTGATGGAAGCTGTAATGGAATAGCAGTAGAGTATTTCAGGTGGAAGCGGTTTCTGCTCAGTATCAACGACTGGCTCATGCCTGTGCCCAGATTTTCCATACCTTACAGCAGCTCAACGAGGTTTGTTCAAGAAGTCTTCATCCGTATACCTTCTAGTTTACTTTGAGCATCATCATGAAGAGCTGTTTTGAGTGACTTCGATGATTTCCCTCAGGTGCACTTCTTGTACCACTACTCGTTGGACTTCCTTTTGGACATCTTCACTTGTGTACTGAAATCTCCAGAATTGGTTCAAACACAGGATCATATGCAGCGACTCAATATCATCACGTCGAATTTGTTCCAAGTACGTCTTTACGTGATACTTAAACTGTTTGTTAGGTCATATTATGCTCGTATTCAGAGCACTTTTTGCTACTTTTACCAGGTTTAATTTGGATCTTACATTGACGCATTCAATGTTATTCGAAGCACCTGAACGGCGATTTTCTAATTATCCAACAAAAATCTTTAATTTTAAAGCAAGTAGCAGCTATTAATTTTTTAACTGAAAGTTTTTGTCCAAAAGGTGTATGGGCTACCGTAATGCACATCTCAGTTCCGTTTGGAAACGTGACTTGGGAAGGGTGACTTGGCCTACCGCATTTCTGGCTGTTTATCTTCATTTTTCCAACAGTCCGAACTTCAGATGTTTGTTTATGAAGAAATTGTATTAATACTCTTTGAAAGTATAATATAAATATGTTCGCCTTTTGATTTCTTTTTTTTTTTTACAGTGCTACTTGATTTTTGTGCACAACGGCTGACCCCATCCATTCCAGACGGTTTATCGTCGTGTGTCCCGTGGTATGTTGCATGCGGACAAGGTACTGTTGGCCTTGCTACTCATGCGAATTTCTCTACGATCTGTGGGTGGCGAACCATCGTACGATGCGCAATGGGATCTTTTGCTTGGACGAAGTGAACTCTTTGCATCAAAAACGGCTCATCAATCACCACCAACAGCTCTACCGTATCTCACTCCCCAGCATATGGGTGCTTTGAATAAGGCGCAGAAATTACCAGGTTTCGAAAATGTAAGCTTGATATTCATAGTGAAAGTGATAGTTTTAGGAAAGCCCAGGAGATATGTTTCGTTTTCTAGATCCTGGATATCATGTGCGCTCAGGCCGCGCAAATTAAGCAATGGATGGCGTTGGATAATCCGGAAGCTGCAGTGCCAACACTTTGGGAAGATTCTGAGCAGAAATTGAGTAAGTTCCCTGAATTTTGCTCTATTTTCGATTTACTTCTGTTTAATCTATGGAATATTTGTAGCTAGTATTGGTGTTGCGATGAACCAGCTGATTGTGGTGCACTGCCTACGACCTGATCGTTTGATGGCCAGCGCTCATCGTCTAGTGTCAGCAGCATTCGGTGAAAGTTTCATGCAACAGGATAAGGTCATCGATCTCCATGATATTATTGATAATGAGGTAAGTTTTCGGTAATATTCGCTATTTACTCCTTGGTGGTCACTTTTATTGACAATTTCTGTAATTATGCCATTATTTTAGTAATTTCGGCTTATTTTGAGGTGTCCTCATCCGATCCTGTCCTCCTCTGCTCAGCCACGGGTTATGACGCCTCTGGTAAGATTGAAGATCTCGGAATACAAACGGGTCGGCAAGTCACTTCGATTGCAATCGGTTCATCGGAAGGTTTCAGCCAGGCTGATGCAGTAAGTTTTATTTATTTATTTGCTTATTTCCATAAATCTTAGTCTTTAGTTTTCATAGATCTACGTCCTTTTTGGTTTCTTATTGATTTATATAACTTTCTTTAATGTAACACACACATATTAACTTACTGTTCAGGCCCTCACAGCTGCGTCGAAGTCCGGCCGATGGGTGCTCCTCAAAAATGTCCACTTGGCACCTCAATGGCTTGGTAACATGGAGAAACGTCTGCATACACTCAAGCCACATGCGAACTTCCGTCTATTCCTCACGGCCGAGATTCATCCGAAACTGCCTACATCTGTACTCAGGGCTTCTCGTTTGGTAGTCTTTGAACCGGCCACTGGACTGAAGGCCAATCTGTTACGGTCATTAGCTACCCTTCCTGCTACTCGCCTCGCGAAAGCTCCTGCTGAACGTAGTCGACTGTATTTGCTCATCTGCTGGCTTCATGCGCTGGTTCAGGAAAGACTGAGGTCAGAGGACTTTGGTGATTCGCCCAGGAATTTGCATTCCAACCACTTACTTCTAGATATACACCACTGGGTTGGGCGAACGCGTACGAGTTCTCCGATGCAGATTTACGTGTTGCATGCGATACACTCGATGCAGCCGTTGATGTTGTAGCTCAAGGTCGAGCAAACGTAGCCCCGGAGAAGCTCCCATGGACAACGTTGAGAACGCTACTCAGTCAGTGCATCTACGGAGGAAAGATTGACAACCACTTCGATCAGGTACGGCTTCAGCTGGCTGCTGTGGGATTTCAATTATTTATCGGTAACTTCTGTGTTCTCAGGTGCTACTCGACTGTATTCTGGAGAGGTTGTTCACGGCAAAGAGTTTTGAGCCAGAGCATGTACTCGTTAGTAAATTCGATGGCGACACCCCACTGACCACTCCTGATGCCACACAACGTGACCAGCTTTTGGCTTGGGTTGAAGGAATCAAGAGTCAGCAGGTGGGTGTAGTTATGGTGTTATCTATTTGATATCTTGTCTAGCGCGATTTTATTTATTTATTTCATACACTCAAAAGTGTGCCTTTAAATTGATTTTTAAGCTTCCTGCCTGGCTTGGGCTGCCGAACAATGCTGAGAAAGTACTGCTTACATTGAGAGGTACTGTTAGATTACTGCTTTAAATATTGCACCGGCTTTCCGAAAATGGTAACACTTCTTCAGGTGAATCGATGTTGAGAAACCTCCTGAAGGTGTCTGATGATGAACTGGCGTTCGTTGGTGACGGCGAGAAAGAAGTGAAGCCGCAATGGATGGCACAGTTAGGAGAACTGGCGCAACAGTGGCTGAAACTTCTGCCCAAGGTATTCTTGCATTTTTCACCAACTTTTTTCTCAAGGGGAGTATCTTGATGACTAGCAGATGCTCCTTTTGTCTATGTTTGGCGAAAAGGGTCAGCGGTTAAATGGAAACTCGTAATTCACATGAGCGAGCAAAAGGATGTGGTATAGGAAGTGCTGTAGGGCAGGCAAAGGAGGTGACTTAAGTGTCCGAAAGCAATCCTTGGTCATTTTTTAGGATATCGTGCGAATGAAGCGCACCGTGGAGAACATCAAAGACCCGCTATTCCGTTTCTTCGAACGAGAAATCAACTTGGGAGCTCAGTTGCTACGCGATATCCGCCACGATCTCGACGAAATTCTTTCCGTATGCCGCGGCGAGCGTAAACAGAGCAATGAGACGCGAGCCCTTGCGTCAGCCCTACAAAAAGGAGTTGTAAGTCGCGCGCCTTCTAGATTTCATACGATTGAAAGGTGCATCTCTTACAGCTTAAAGTGTATCCATTTGTTTTAGGTTCCTACAAACTGGCAACGTTACACTGTTCCTAAGGATGTAACTGTTATGGATTGGGTTGTCGACTTCAACGAGCGGGTCAAACAGCTCATACGGGTCGGTACCAGCGATAATTTGAAGGTAAGCGAGTGCACTTCGTTACTACTTTACTCGTGATAGCTGATTGGAAAAAAGGATGCAAAGCAACAAAGCTTCTCGAACTCCTATTTTTCTCATTAATATGTAAGCCGTAGGCCTAGTTCCGAGCGACACAAGTAATGAAAAGACTTATCTTCTGTGTTCTGTCGCCAATTTTAATTTTGACTAGATATTTTTGATTGGAACATGTCTTACAGGGTGCATTTGTGCATCGAAGATCGCAAGCTTCTTCTTCACTTTATTTCTCTTTCCTGATGCTGCTTATTTGTCTCCCAGATCTCAAGAGAGTTTTCCAGCGCGAAGAAGTGTGGCTGGGAGGTACGTTCTCACCAGAAGCCTATGTGACGGCTACGAGACAGCAAGTTGCTCAAATGAATACGTGGTCGCTTGAACAGCTTCATCTACATGTGGTTATTGGAAGGACCGATCGCTTGGATGTTGTTCGTCTGACGGGTGAGTTTGTAGAAATGTCTGATAACAAGGTCCTCGTGTGTTGTAGTTTTATCACTTTTGTCACGTATTTTCTTGAATTTTTCAAATAGTTTTCCTGAAAATTTCCTTCACAAATAAACATTCAGGTATTTTATATTTTTTCAGGCATGGAACTTCGTGGAGCAGAAACCACCGGAGGAAATGCACTACGGCTTTCTGATGAGGTGAAGACGGCATGTGATTGTGTCGAATTCTCATGGAAACAGGTGTGTACAATTCATTTTTCCTCGAAAAGTTTTTCCAGAATTTACTCATTCTCAATGCACGCAGGCGCTAGCCTCCTCATTTACTCTGTTTTGTCTTACTTACTAATTTGAATAAATCCCCCCCCCCCCACCGCAACTTTGTATCCGTGCTTAGTCCCTTCTTTTTCGAAACCTTTTTATTTCCTTGCTGAATCTCCCGTTTCGGGATTATTGGGACTCATCTTTTGAGATATCAGTGTTTACGTAGTAGGTGCTGCCGGTACGCTATCTTGCGGGCTATGTTCGTGGGCCCCGTGGTAGGGTATCTATGTAAGGCTCATAATAGGGTACCTATGAGAGAGCGTCAAAGAAAGTTCTTTAGGTGTAAAATTTAGTTAGATAAACGGAATCCTGTTTAACCCGAGAATTAGGTTTTTCCATGACTGTACCAAATTCTTTGCTATTGTTCATTTCTGAAATTCTTCAAAATTACATTACTTTTTTCGAGGACTTTGAATTCAGGAACCTGCTAACGGCGTCCGTCTACCACTGTATCTCTACGGTGATCGTCGTCAACTGGTGACATCTCTGGCGTTTGCAGTCTCACCGGCTACGGCGTTCTACGAGCGAGGAGTAGCCCTCGTTGCCAACGCGGCCCTTAGTTAAACTTTGATTTGTGGTTGAAATTAATCTTATCGATCAGTTTTTTTATAACAGAATAATGTAAGCTTTTCGACAAAATTTTAGCTGAATTCACTCAAATTCCTATTAATATACTAGATGAGATGCTTGTTTTTTCGATTTGTCCACCCTTCTGTTTTAATAGACTCACCACAACGTTCCCCTTACTATCCATAATTTATTAGACATAATTTGTTCACAAAATGCTATTTACGGATTTGTACAACACGGTTTTTCATGTACGAGGATATATCTCGCAACTTGTAATAAATCGAGCTTCTGTAATTGTAACTTTATTTGCGAGCGATTGCTGAAATCGGGCCAAGTATCTCTACCACCCTTCACCAAAATTTTTTGTTTGTCTTTTTGTTTATTTTTTCCTTTTTCTAGTTTTTCGAGCACCCTCAACAGAATCGCTTATGGTTCTAACTTATTGGTTCATTATTAAGCTGTTTTTTATTTACCGTACCACTACAGTAATCAATTAGCAATGATGAACATGTCGGCAGTGATGGTGACCATTTTGATGGCGTTTACGATGTTGTGGGAAGAATATGGTCGTATCAATTTTATCCTCCTTATTTCCGCTTGCGGGAGATGCCTGCAATGAATTTTTTCATGTACTTAAAGGCGCAGCTCACGATAAAAATGGTTTCTGGGATTTCTTCATAGGATGAATTCGAAGCCCCCTCTTATACTACATATATCTGACGCTATCATGTCGGAAAACGGCTTAGTTAGGGCTTTATAAAGGCTCAAAGATTGGCTTGTGTGTATCCTCGGACGAGTTTTACCGGCATTGTAGTGGCTGCACAGATCACAAGGGAACCCGTATAGGAAGTTTCAACAACATGTCAGGAACCATAACGGCAGTGAAAGGCAGTTCTGTACAGTTCTGGCTCGATGTAGTCAGGTCTTTGCGCAATTGCAACAACCAAAATTTCGTCCGAATACCCCTTCCATGTTATTTCTGTCATGGTAATCTCGTCCAACCTCTATTTTTCCGACTTTTGAAGAGCCTTATTTTCCACAACCAAGGACGTCTCTGAACGGCTGGTTCGCTCCAATTCACTTGATTGATGTTTTCAAAGGCATTATCTTATAAATGGAAATGGGAACACTTGCAGTAACTTCTATAAAGTGCTAACTATCGTCTTGTTGGATAGGACTCGGTCAAGTCGTCAAAACCTTCCCCTTTTTCCTCCTCTTTCTTCCGTTTCCATCCTCCGTTCCATAATAATACTGGAGTGTCCGGATTGTGTGGATAGAAAAGGACCACTCAAAAGAGTCGAGCTCCGTATATATATATATTTATTTATTTATTTCATACACTCAAAGGTGTGCCTTACTTAGAGGACAGAGGTATATACGCTCTGTTAATGAACATCCGATTCTGGAATAAGGCTGCATGGGTGCTAGGCCAAGGGCGTGCTACGAGGGTTTTTTCCCGGATCCTTTTTAGTAGAAAAAAGCAATGTGGGCGTCCTCATTGTACTTGATCAAGGTTGTACAAAGAACGGAGCACAGTTTTGCTGCGATGTGATTGATGATGAAGTGAAAGAACGTTAGTCTTCAAGTATGTCAACAAAGGGCATTTCTCTTTTTGTACAGTAGATGAACAAAATCCAAAATTCTCTTGAAGGTCATTTAAGAAGTTAAAAGTTGTGGAGTTAGGTAAATTGTATAACTTTCGAAGAATCTGTCGGAGTGGTGTCTTGTCAAATGGTGCACTGTCACGCCCGCATGGTCACCGGTTCGCCTAGGCCAACCAAGCCTTCTATTCTTTTGGGGTAGATTAATTGAAGCCAGGACTCGTGAAAGAGGACAAAAAATTGACTGTTGCAATGGCTGTCCATCGCAAGCCATTGTATAGGCCATATATCCATCGAACCGTCACTGCGATCTCAACAGAAGTCGATAGCGAAGGCGCATCCCAAAAACGGGATTGATGAAGACTGACTGAGACTGAGCTTATGACTTTATCCTTTATATATAAATTGCATGAGCGTCATCGCGCATTCAGCTCGGATAGAAAGTGCACTGCAATTCAATTCGAAATTACCTTCTCAGGAGCACTTCTATGGTCGGTTGAATGGATAGCATTCTTGTTGTTCGAAGTTGATTGCTCATTGAAGAGGCGGCTTTCAATCTGAAGTACGAGTTTTACTGTAGGCATTATCTTTTATTACATGCGATCGTTTTCGACAAAAAATGATCGTCTCGTAAGTGTTGCAAGGATTGACATGATTTTGACTGAATTGTAAATTGGGAAATGGTCGATTAGAGCATAATCACTTTACCTTGGGTTTGTAGGCTCGAAGGAAGTATATGCCCTGTGGTTACGGCTGAAAATCAGTTTTTGCTTACCTCTGAGTTCTGCGACATGGCGAGAAAAAGAAAGAAGACAGCAATCAGCTGAATGTGACTCATACTCGTCGGTAAAATAGCCAAGTTTTATCAGCGCTATCCTCGTGTCGATAACGGCACCCACTCATCGGAATTGTCATTTAAATGAATCAATATGTATACACAAAATACACGAGAACAAGATTTTTAGGGGACCATTGACATGTGATCTTGTAAACGGTATGGGTAAACAAATAGTGATGGTGAACCCAGTGGTCTATTATTTGCTGTCACAGTCTACCTTATTAGAATTTTGGAAATTTCGGAATCAGCACCCGGAAATACGTGTAGCAGTATGGGTCTCATTTCAAATGGAATGATGTGCTTAGTAGAAATTTTCTGGATTTAAAGACAAGACGCCGTAAATTCAATGTTTCTCTCAGGGGGTGAGGCAGGAGCGCCAGGTAGGCGTGATGATAGTTCAGAGGCTTAGTTCACGATAAGCAGGGTTTCTGAGATATTCCCCCAGATAAATCTATGTCCTCCCCATGTCCAGCCATATGTGGTTTCCGCCAGTTAGAAAAACGGCTTAGAAAATGGCGTTTCAAGGGCTCATATATTGTATCGGCTTGTCGAATATGTTGAGGCAGTTCTGCCATTAGAGGGTCAAAAGGAACGCCTATTTCATGGCACACAGGATCTTATGTAGCGATTCGATGAAAATTTTCAGAAAATTCTCGAAAATATCTGGGTTATTGCAAAAAATTTCGCAAGAGCCCAGAGGTTATCGAGAACTCATAAATGAGCAAATGGGCTTCAGAAACTGCCTTCATGCGTCACTTTGTATCTAATGATTGATCGTTCCTCTTGTTTCCCGTTATAACTTTCAATTAGGCTTGATTCGAAGTTAGTAATTGTTTGACTCAGGAGATTTGCGAAACCGAACTGTTGACGTTGGCGACAAGCATGCAAAGCGATGTCTATTCATTTCTGGTTACTTGGTGTTCAACAATCGAGATCACAACAGGTCATTTGGTCATATTGCGACCAGGTAACCCTCTTTCGCACGGGCTGAATTCTTATTCTCTCAAGTATGAACAGTCGCTACTGAGACTACGCGAGTCGTCATGGCATCAAAGACTATTTTTACATTTTTGAAAACTGCACTTCTTCAGTAGTCGGGCGAGTTTTTAGTTTTCTTTTCAATATTTTTAAGCTCTTAATGTGATGGATTAATTGCTATTGGGGAAAGCAGAAGGACTTGGGATTCTCATATAAGTGCGCTCAGAGGCATTGTCTGGGTAGAATTGAAATTAGCCAATTTTTGTTTCAATTTTCTCCTTGACCTGATCAAGTCTCTGAAACGTTCCGGGCTCGAATTCGATTCTAATAAAGTCAGCTTGGGCTATACAGATGCAGCAGGAGGAATTCCCATCTAAAGATCAGTGACTATTGGCTAGCTATGGGGGGAAGCCCGCCGTAAAACTTTGATGCCTCTTAATTGGTCGTGAGTGATTAAAATTGAGACAGTAAGCTGTTTTTCCTGAAAAGTAAAAACACGCATACTTCTTAGAGATTGGTTGTGATGATTCAATCGATTCAAAAGTATAAACTCACCCTCTCTGAGCTCCACTGACATAAATGCAGGCATTTCTGGTGTCTGCAGCCTTCTGTCTTCAATCTTTCCATGAATTCCAAAAAAGTTCCCGTCTCTCCAGCTACAGCCTTAGCTCTGAGGTTGTAAAAAAAATACTTTGCACTGAAAATGCAGTGTTTAATCATCACTTTGTTGAACAAAATGTTTTTAAAAATTGACAATTTAAGGCACAGTTCACGATAATTTTGGGTTGTCCAGATTATGATGAAAAATGGAAGACAAGATCGAAAATAGTGCGATGAAGGTGAACAAACTGCGTGAATATGTGTTCTCAAAGTAAAAAAGGCTTCTAAAAACTGTTAAAAAGGGGGCTGGGCGAGAATGAGACCAGAAAAATGAAGAAGAGGGAGGCGTTTGGACGAGCTGAACAGTGTGTTTCACTGCGCGCGTGTGGGTCCTGGTGCGAATAACAGACAACGGTAAGCCAAAAGTCATTCACTCATAAGCATAAATAAACAAAAAAAACCCTGGTAAGAGCAAAAGTAGCTCACCTTTTTCAGTCTCTAGGAGTAGGAAATTGAATAAGGGATCGCGGCAGCAAGAAGAATGACAGAGGAAAAAAGAGTGGGAGAAAAACATCGCCTCATCACTCGGTTATCAGCTGATTGTGTGTAGGTCCTAGAACGAATAGTTGCAATCTGTATTGACTCGGCACCCGTCTGACCGTCTGACGTGACTTCGATTGAGAGGCGGGAAGGCCATTGACGTTCCCGCCCATTGAATTATCGTGAACTGTGCCTTTAACAAAAACGATTTCGGGGAATAGACAGATAAGAAAATTAACTTGTGCGATTAGAACAAATAATACAGTGCTGCTTTCAAATCGGTAGACATTCAGGATGCCTTAGTAGTTTAGAAACATGAATATTATAGGGTTTGGTCTTTATCGTCAATCAATCGCTTTTCTGAGGGATGCGTCCACGAATTCGACTTCCATTCAGAATCGTAGTGGCGTATTAAATGCAGATGGAGGCTACATTATGACTTGCGGTGTCAGCCGATGTACAAGTCAGTGCTTTTATCCTCCCAGACGAGCCTGTAATCAAATGACCGTTCCTGGAGAGAGGAAGGCTTGGTTGGCCTAGGCGGATGTCGATCCGAGAATCAGAGACGTGACCATGCGTGTGTATTAGTCCGCCACTTACCTCAACACTGACCGCCTCTCCTCCCAAATGATACCGTACCATTTCAGGACATGATCACATGCTAGACTTCCTCGGTTTGAGTGAATATTAATAGGGACTTGTATGACAATGTGGACGCATATCTGAACGGCTCCCAAAAACGATCCGTGGTCCCCAAACTTAGTCCTGATCCGCTTGCACTTAGCGAGTTCTGGACGTAATAGCACCGAGTCTGAGTCTAATAATAGGTAAGTGGCATTCGCGGGGCTCGTGGACTCTACAGGTGTTGGCAACTCTGGTTGTCAGTCATTTTTCCCACTTAATCCTGGTAATCAAAGCCCTCTGGTCCCTCGGGTCTCGGGTTGTAGTAAAGTAGACATGGTACCTGTACTCGAATCTAATCAACCGTAATCAAGACGGCAAGTTGCGGTCGAGCGAAATGGAAATCTGATAGAATGCGGTTACACTTGAAGGTGTTGTCGGTCGTGCTCGATTTGGGAGCGTTACATTCCATAGCCCACAGGAAAAAGTTCGCAATAAATTCAGTCAAGAGCAATTTCATTAGGACTTCATTCCTTTGATAATTAACGACATTGCACTTGTTGTCAACCAGTAATTCAGTATTTCAGACAAGTTGCTTGCATGACCCTACATGGCAATGGCGTTTCGTTGTGACTCTTTTTTAAATTTCCTGCAAGCTCCCTTGAAGGATACCTGGTGCGCAGAGCTTAAAGCTTAAAGATTGTGTAAAAAATTCATTGGATCCGAAATTTACATAAAAAACGGGCCGGCGATGTAGAACCATTCCATTGCTCGATTCATTCCGGCGCAGAACTGTCATGGACCTGGCAGTGAATTCAGCAGTAGACTTTTGTCTTCCCTCTTCACTCGTCTTGAAGAATTTGGATCAGAACAGGCGAAGAAATGGTTAGAAGGCTAGCTAATGAAACATGTATTGATGTATTTGAGTAAAGTGCATGGCACATTCATGCTGGCGAATGCTTTCACTGTGATATACAGTAGCGCTCAAAAGTATTCGGCCAACTTTAACTGGCCGTAACTTTTTTCCCAGTGGAGCAGATCCCATGAAATTTTGATATGTCTAGCTGAAGCATATTTTACACTGACCCACACTACTTGACTGCAAAACAGCCATATCCACATACTAATGGGGAGGCGTTTGTAGACTGTGCTGGAAGCAAGTTGGTGACGTCTGCAGTTATTCGGACTTTGTATACGTTTTTCTTGTCTTCTGGGTTCGACATTAGTGCTCGTACACCTAAGACATGGCAAAAGGAAAGGACTCCTAGAAAGACCATCATTCGTATTTCCAGTTGATTTTTTTTTTGTTCAAGCCCTTTTGGATATCTGGAATATGATCAGATTGCAGGTTAATAGTGGTAAATATTCACATTACACCAATGCTACACATATTGAAGTTTCGCTCGATTAGATCCAGTAGGAAAGGTGTTACGACTGAAAATTACAACTGAAGAAGCATTTGGCCGAATACTTTTGAGCGCTACTGTATGACTTAGCATAGGGATCCCATTTAAGAAGGGGTAGGTAGAAAGGCTGAACGAACCTGCTGAAAGTCATGTCCATTCTAAATAAGTGTTAGTTCTGTGGTGAGGAGACCACTACATCATGAGAGTTCAGGAGAACTATCCCTGTTCAGTTCAGTGGAACATTTTATCTTTTCCGAAAGGCTAGCAGCTCCAACCATTTGTCCAAGTGCCCTACGAATCCAGTTAGAGCAAGGATTTTTGGCACTTCTCGAAAAGACTGGTCAGCTCAAACCACTCCCTGTACTATCATTGGGTGATCTTAACCCTGCATAGGGGGATCGCTAGAGCTACTGCACCTGGTTGAAGATGGTGGTGCACGTTTATATTCAGTTGGATAGTAAAGGTTCCACATCGTAATCGGTCTGATTTCTCCTTCCCTCCCTTCCGGGTGTGGTGCTGTAGGAACGAAATTGCCGCGTCACGGCAAGAGAGACGTCGCGCGCGAAGGAATGTAGCATTGTGCAGCAGCAAGTAAGAAATACAGGAACAAAGTAACTATCAGTAGGATGATGCCAAAAGTAATAATCGCATAGCGATTGAGCTGTATGAAGAAGGCTAGAACTGCTATAACGAGGCAAATGGGCCGCGACAGCCGCGTGCGGCGGATCGATTACAGAAAACCGTTCTTACTGCCCGTCTCCTCTCCCTTCCTCCAGTCTCTCCATCATATTGTTGCGAATTCCTTGCTGCTGCAGCTCCAATAATCACCATTGTTGCCCGAATGTCTATATCAGATGGTGTTTAACAACAGAGAATGGGGCCTTATTCCGGCACCAAAGGGTTCCATGAGTTCGATTTATTTGGCGTTCAATTTCTTGCAAAATTGTAAAACAGCTCTGTAAAACGACTTTACCACAAATGACAGGGCGGCAGTTGCAATCCGATTGTTCCGTTATGGTTTTTCATCCGTTTTCCACAACTAACAAAGCTCATCTTGCATGTCATTTTGGACGAAGATGAATTGGTGGCTAGAATGAAGAGATAAAAAGTGCCTTATATGGAAATTGTCTGTGATAAGAAGATTCCTCCTAAGTTAGTTCCAGTTTTTAGGACATTCCCATATCAAGAATTTCATGAGGGCGTTCATCTGTTCCACCCTTTAATTAGTTCCGATATACCAGAAGAAGTCAGCTCCTCAAGTACAGCAATTTCATCTGGGGAAAAATGGCACCCAATTATATTAGCGGTTCTGTTGGATAGTCCTTGACTGATGACGTTTTCGTTTTGAATAATTTTTTAACTGAAATTAGAAACGTTCACGTCAATTCAGATTTGTTTGGAAGGCCTCTGAGTTTGATCAAAAAAACAGAGCCGTTCCACTTTTTAACTTGTAATGCTCTAAGTTGAATTGTAGACTACGAAATGAGAGATCCGTTAGGGAGAAATTGGCCTTAACGGTATTTGATTGCACTTATTTTTCATCGAAGAGTGATGTAGTGGCAAGTGGCGCACTATCATAAAGGCATGACCCTGGGATCGAATCCCTGCTTGATATTTATCCAGGATAATTCAATCTCTCGCTACAAGGGCTTAAAAACCAGCTCATACGTCCACTACCGCCCAGTACCCACAAACGGACGTGTTTACTGGTCTTGTAGGAGCTGCACCATGTATTGCAGTTCACATTGGAGCACCAATTCTGCAAATGTAGTGCTCACACAAGCGGAGGTGGTTAAGTAGGAAAATCCAAACGTCATACACGCATGGTCCTAAGATGGAACACCGGATCAATGTTCACACAGGCCATCCGAACCTTTAATCCTCCGGGGTTGGGCATTTGGTACCGGAAGAAGAAAGCACTGACTTGTATATCGGCTGGCCACCGCAAGGCATAGTGTGGGCCTACCACGCATCAAACCGCTACTACGATCCTGAACGGGAGTCGAATGCAATGCAATTGTGTATCCTAAGAATGGGGTTGGTAAACGCGAAAGGTTCTATCCTTCATCATAATCTTGCTTTTGGCATTGAAAGAAAATTGGAGGTCTAGTTCACGATAATTTTGTATTACTAGAAGCCAAAGACGGAAGCGATAGTCAGGAACAGTGTAAAAGTGGCGAAGAAAACGCAAAAATAGGCTATTCGATGAGGCTTCAAAAATGAAAAGAAGTGAAGGGAGGGGAATGGACGAGAACGTGACGGCAGAAGTTGCATGGAAGGGCGGGCTATTTGGACGAGCTGTCCAAATGTGTGTGCCATTGCATACAGCTGGATACAGTGGGCTCCCTGCGTGCAAGGTGTAGGTCCTGGTGCGAACGGTGCAGCTTCGACAGCTTTTCCAACACTCAAGAACTCGTCCGCTTGGGTGCGTACGTCGGCCAGGCCGGTTTTGAGGTCCCCTATTACGCCCTATCTTGGCCGTTTTCGGCTCGACAGCGTTCCTTAGACTATCCTTGGAGATCACAATTTCACCCTAAAGAGGAATTTCAGAAATCGTTTCAAACGTGAATTGTTCCTTTTCCTAGACCTTTAAGTCGTGTAAAGGTCGAATTCGAAGGTTATGACTGTCGAGACATCGAAAAACTCGTTTAATGTTGAGAATGTGAGTAGGTAAGGACGAGGCTACATTATCGACTGGTTTTGTGTGTGTTTTTTGAGTAGTAAAGTAAACTTTGAGGTGTACTTTCTCGACGGTCAGTCATAATTCATTTCTTCATTATCATAATCCTAATGAAGAAAAAGACATAGACTGAGGTGTGACCCAAATGTAAATCACCAAGATGGGATTCTTCTTGAAAATTCAATCAGTTTGTGAACTCCTACGCAGTTGTTAATCCAACAGACTGCATGATTTGGAATGTAATCTAGAAACGTGGCGTATTCCGGGATCTGGCAGACCCAGCGCGGGTACCTGTTGTTTTACCCCTTACCTTAATCACCAGATTTTGACATTTTTACCTTTTAATGAGTAGATATTGCCTAAGTTCGAAGTAAATCTTACTTGCCCATTTGGTTCGAGATGGCTTGAGTTTTGAGAAAAATTGGTTCCGATGTAATTCGGCGGGACATTGAAATGACAATGTCTTGTATTATTGCTTACCCAATGTAAATAAATTTTCGGGTTTTGGAAATTCATGGAAGTGATAGCAAAAAAAAGTCCGACAAATCTATTCGAGGTCGAACAAACCTGAAAGGCCCTTACGGACCGCAGGAAGAGAAGAAGAAGGAAACAAGGGATAGGAAGGAAACGCAGAAGATGAGGAGTCGTCATTCGGGAAGAAAAGGACCGTCTCCAAGAGACACTTCTTGGATCTTGTGGGTACGAATTGAGCACCCTATATTCCTTTGATTGTACCTCACGCTATCGCATTTCAGAAGATTACCGAAGAGAGAGGTATTTCTGGAGTTATTGGAAGTTGATTGACATTGACCTTGATTAGCCTCGTCCTGGGATGCGCCCTAGCCTCAACTTTCGCTCAGAATTGTGGTGGTGTTTGAGGATTGAATGGTCAGCCGGTGTAGAAGCCGTTGTTTCA
Organism: Haemonchus contortus; assembly: GCA_000469685.2. Taxonomy (NCBI): domain Eukaryota; kingdom Metazoa; phylum Nematoda; class Chromadorea; order Rhabditida; family Trichostrongylidae; genus Haemonchus; species Haemonchus contortus. Next base: position 9,297,478 of record LS997562.1, on the reverse strand, counting down.
CCCTATCAGAGGAGAGCCGTTATTTGGAAAGGAAAGGACCATCTTCAAGCCTTGACTTGCGAACCAAAAAAGCGTCTTCTCTCCTTCTGAGTATACCTGCTGCGAACTCGTTCTCGGAGATTACCGAAAGGAGAGAGATACTGGAATTCTATTGAAATGGACCTCGTTTATTATCGTCTTCGATGCGACCTCGCCTCAGCTTCCACTCTTAACTGTGGTGGCATTTGCAGATCAGACCTCTACAGTAGTATTGGATGGTCAGCCGACGTAAAAGCCGGTGTTTCTACCTTCTCAGATGAGTATAGTATTGTATACCCAATTCCGAGAAGATGGGAGACTTACTCGGCTTTCTAAATATCGCTAAGAGATTTGATCTCCCAAACGCAATTGATGCCATCTTGGGTGGTCTTGATTAGTAGGGCAAGTTCCCAGTACCACCCATGGATCAGTTCCAGTACCACCATTCATCTATGGGGAACAGAAGATATGTTTTATCCGATTTGGAAGGAAAACCCATTTGAGCTACTTGAGCATCTCCTGGTCATCAGCTGATATTGGCAGTTGCTGTGTTGTGATTTCGTAGATGATTGATAGTGGAGCCGAAATGGATAGTGATGAGAGCGAGAGAGAAAGTGCTCATCAACATCGTGCCCAACCCGATTTACACCACATAGGTTCCACTCTTACTCAGAACGTCTTTTTCTAAACGTTTTTTTCTTTTCACTCTAGACAGCTCTCTTGCAGCCACTCACTATCTATCACCATCTTCTGTACTAATCATGATGGCTAGTGAGCCGAATTCCTCCCTAGATAACATGCATAATGTGGGGAGTCGAAGGTTTTTCCCTATAGGGCTAGAAATCAAGAGCCGATACGTTCCCAAAACGTTGATAAGACGTAAGCGAAACGGTCTTACTCAATGATCGGGACGCCACCTATAAAAGATCGCCGCCGACTAGCTGAATGTGCAGCATTCGTGTAGGGCGCGATGTTGGTGGAAAAGCATGTCATCGGCTTTGCCACTGTCTGCTCGATATTGGCCACGGCCGTATGTCTCCTAGTCATCTCGTCATTATACGATGAGATCACCCAAGTTCATGATTTGGTAGGCTTTTCGTTTTTCATTCCAAATCATCCAGAAGAACTCCCAGGATTGATCAGGATCCGCTGCATATGTTCAGGTCCTGGACGCAGTGGCCACATTCCGTGTGCAGACCGATTCAGCTTGGGTAGAGATGATGGACGTGCAAATCGCCGTCACTCCACCATCGAGACCACGCCAGAATCCATTCAACTCGATCTTCCGTTCGAAGAGGCAGGGTCTACCGCCATGGTGTGTTTGCGAGGTTCCCAGAATCACTTGCCCACCTGGACCACCTGGCCCACCTGGCCAGCCTGGACAACCTGGTAAGCCCTTCCGACATATCATCCCCACGAGTGATCGTGTTATGGAGCTTTTTTCCAGGTAACCCTGGTCCTCCTGGCCCACCAGGTCGGGACGACATGACCATCTATGCTCCTATTCACTGCCCTGCTCCAGACCGTTCATGCATTCGTTGCCCACCTGGACCTCCAGGACCACCAGGACCCGATGGAGCTATGGGACAGCCTGGAATGGATGGCAGACCAGGAACCCCAGGACCTCGTGGAGAGAACGGTCAAGCCGGTCCTCCAGGAGAAATGGGAGAACAAGGTCAGCCCGGTCATCCAGGAATGGACGGCAGACCTGGACCACCTGGCCAGGATGGACGAAAAGGCACTGGTGGCCAGGGTATGCCAGGACATCCGGGGCCCCGAGGAGAGCCCGGAAAACCAGGTGCTGCTGGCAACCCTGGTGCTCCCGGTATGCAGGGACCAACTGGTCCTCCAGGCCAGAATGGCATGCCAGGAACCCGTGGAAACGACGGTCATCCTGGAGCCAATGGCTTACCTGGAGCTCCTGGCAAGGACTCCACATACTGCCCATGCCCACGCCGCAGTCGCAGTGCAAAGAAGAAGAAGGCTTAAGCCAACGACGACGACAACGTTTTACGTGCATCCGCATAAAGCTTTCAGAGCTCAAATAGTGTTGTTTCACATATTGTTAGATCACCAGAAGAGAAATTTCACCCAAACGAGTTAAAGACGGTGCTCGAGCCGTTCCCGTTAGTCGTTTCTGTACGTAGACATTACAATTACAGAATTAATTGCGGTTATTGAGTGGAACCGACGTGGAGATAAAGTCATTCGGCATTTTTCTGCCAATGACGGAGTTTTCTTGGAACCAGTTCTGGGAAAGTGAAACCTGAGCGTTCGAGACAGAAAAAAACAAACTAATTCGATTCGATCAAAATTACCAAAAAAGTCCATCAGCACGGCGGGACGGAAATAGATGTCTCCTAGGTACAGAAAGTGGTTTCATTACATGAATGACAACGCCTTTGACAAATGGAATTTCTTTTTCCTTCCCCTCTTAGGTGATAAATATTAATGACAAATCAGTTGACATCGGCGAATTATGAAAGGAAACGCCATGCATTCGATAGCGACCTGAAAAAGAGGGAATTTGTAAAGGTTTGCTCGGTATTCGCCCGTTGGTTTGCGCCACGCATCTGAATTCCATTCCAGTAGCGTTGCTACTTGATCGCATAGTCGATCTATGCAGCAAGTGGTACCCCATGCGAGATACAAGTCGAGGTTCCTATTCTCCCACTCAAAGCGACTGTTACTCAATTGTATCTGAAAAGATTCTGGGCTTGTTCGGCTTGAACGGGGTTCCATCTCACAGAGGGCGAAAGAGCAAATGACCATCGTACCCACAGCCCTACTTCTGGCTATATACAATCCTTCAAAGTGTGTACAGTTCTTATAGATCGGTGTGGAGTAGTCTTCCTTGTTGAATGATTCGTTGCGAGCAGTACGGGACCGATCCTTCACTGGCTAATTAGCAGAAGCAGCGCCTCTGACCACTACTCTATTAAACGGTAACCATGTCACCCGACTATCCATTTTTTAAAAGTGATCATATCATATCATAATAGCTCCCGTTTGACTTGGTATAGAACTGTCATATTATACCGTGTTGAAAAAGGAGTTACCTCTTTGCGTAGTGGAGGAACCTCTTTGCGCAGTGGAGGAATAATGTTAGGTTCGGATTCCATGACAATGCATCAAACCACGATGATAGTTAGACGCAGTACGTTCGTAGTTTAATAGCTTCGGCTCGAACTCAAAAAATCCAGTTATGAAGTTTATCAAATCTTTACTCAATACGGCTGCTTTCAGCCGTTCGCTAATTCGGCCCTTCTCCTCTACAAATCCAATCGCAAATTCGGCCCTTCTTCTCTACAAGTAGGTTAATGGAAATGGTTTGCAACCACTAAAGCCGCTTGCTATTTTTACCTCGGCTTTCTACTCGTTGAATTCCCACTTGAGTTTGTACATCGAGCTTGCCCACCGACGTACCTTAGACTCACAAACGCTCATTGGCTGGCAAAATTGCGGAAATTGAAGACTACTATAACTAGATGACAAGGATAGACATTCCTCGAAGAAGTACAAGGTTCGATAGTTCAAACTGTTGAGATCTCGTCCAGTTATGAAATACTTTGGTATAAAAAAATCGTCCAGATTAAATGGTAGCGGGTTCAACGTATGAGGGTCTGGAGTTTTTTACTCATCTTGAGGCATCTTTCTTGAGAATTTGCATTGTCTGGAATTCTTGGCATCTCAAGTCGCCCTTTTCCTCTTTGACAACCTATAGAATCGTATCGGTAACATTATAAGTCGTAAAGTGATTGTTTAATCATGAACTGATGTCGCGATCAATTCGATTCACGCGGTGTTGAGGACGAGAGGTGACAGCTTTCTCTGTTGCCATACACGTGCCGGGACCTAATCTCACCCGAATTGACCGAAGTTTCCTCTAGTGATTAGTGCTAAACGGTCCGATAAGATAAAATTGGCGAAAGAGACTTGAGCTCTCCGAAACGTTGCATAGGCCACGTTCGCACTCATAGACCGCTATGATTTCAAGCGGAAGTCGGATGAATTGCTCAAGCGGAAAAAGGAGCTCTTAGGGGGTCGAGCGTTTCTTCTCTTAAATTTATTCCTTGTATTAGGGAGACGAAATTAATTTTTTAAATTGTATTAGATTATTAATAGCCCAAGGAGTGAAAAAGGTGCCAAGCCATGATGAAAATTGACGTAAACATGCTGTGTTATCTTGGCTCAACAGAAACGGATTCGCGCTTAAACTTTTCTAAATTACCCGGGGCACATTTCACGCTATATTAAAATCATTTTCTAACTTCCAAAATCCGTAACTAAGAGAAACCTGTGCACCCGAATTGGCGTAATATCGCCTGTATACACCCAGAGGTGGCTGTGTTATGGCGGACTCATTGAGGTTGCTCTAATAATGAAGCGCACATGTTCAAAATTCCGGGGCGACAATGAAAAACAATTGTTAACATTCTTGGCTTACTGTAGCAAGTTCTACGCAATAACACACAACTGCCAGCTCGTCTGAATATCACATCCATGCCATGCCATAAACTCGTACAACCCTTTCACGCACTCTCCACCAGTTTTGCATCATTCTGCACTATAACCCCCCTCCTTTCCTCCCTTATATTCCACTTGAATTGGGTATTTCAAAATTATTGTGAGCTCTGCCTCTGAGAGAGCTGATTAACTGACGGCAAAGTTCACGATAATTTTGAGGTGCCCCTTTTTATTCGGAAAGCGGTAGTTCAGGTTTAGAGTAGTTAATGGGTAGTTAAAGAATCAAGTAACTTTGCCAATTTCGAAAAAAATATGGATTCTTAAAAAAGGGAAAATAGTGATTGGACGAGATTCCCGTGACGGAATGAAACGATGAATTGTATGGAAGGGGTATTCGGACGATATTTCACTTGTTGCAATTGCGCAAGGAGCTGACTACATCAGACCATAACTGTGTAGAACTGCCTTTGATTGTCGCTAGGGTCATGACAAGTTGTTTGTACTTCTAATATAGAAACCCCTCGAGATGGTGCAGCCTCTACAGTGACGGTGAAACGCGTCCGAGGGCAATCATGGCTTCATTTCTGAGCTTTTATAACGCTCTGACCAGGTTGTTTTCCGACCTATTAGCGTCAGATATGGTATACAAGGGAGCCTCGAATTTTCCTTTTGGGGAATCTCAGAAACCATCTTTATTGTGAACTGTCTTTGAGCTAATAGTGGTACTATAACAACATAGTCCCAACCAAATGACTCACAACTCAGCTGTGAGTCCCTTGGTTCGGACCAAATGGCTATAGTTTCACCTCAATAGTTCCATCTTTTTTGCTAGGTCTGAACTATTACACAAGAATTCCGATTGGACCGATTATCTATCCCTTTCAGATTGAAGGGAAATTCACTACTCACTTCCTACCCCCACTCCTTACGGACCCTTACGTAGGTGGACAATCCCAGAAAATGGGAATCTATAGCAGTTCTGTGGATGAAATCAGCCTTTGTCTCATATGGCTCATATGGGAGTGTTCCGTGGGTACTGCTCTCTAACAGTACTGTAGTCACAGCGATAACAATTCATCAGTTTACAACACTTTGGGTGGGTGAATACATTCTGGATGGGCAGGTAAATTATAGTTCTGTAAGTGATTTGATGGATTGGTGTTATAAAATTCTTACAGTAGTTACTTGTCAGGCATTTTTTGCCTCCCGGTCCTTCCGATCTGCAATTGATGACATTGAACGACTTGAATTTAAAAATCGTCCAAAAAAAATGATATATGGACACAACCTTGAAATCAAGCAATGAATGAGTGGCCGTAGAAGACCTCATTTAATAGCGAAAAAAGTAAATTGGAATGAAGAAACGAAGTGGAAAGAAATTCTGAGCAAACTTTTTAGGAACAAATGTAAATTCCAAGATTCTGGCAAAATATTATGCAGTAGTAGACAGGGCAATCATGGACAACTTCGTTTCCACATTTCACCTAGAAATTCAATCGTTTTCCGTGTGGGGAATGTCTAGGGGGTAAAAACTGTAATAACAAAGAATATCGTATGATCTCAAGTATCCTGCTTCATCCTCATAGCCATAGTGGGTTATACAACATTCAACCGTGTTCTTCTTACACCTTGTGGACATTTTTGCCTTTATACCCACTGGTAAGGTTGAATAAAATTATTTTTTCAGCAAAATGGATTCAAAAAAACTAATAAGCTAAACTGCCTGACTTCTTGGAGTATAACTGTGAACTTAGAATCAGATTTCACGACAAGTTTGAGGTACCCTTTCTAGTTAAAAGAAAGGGGATTGTTAGGACCAAAAATGCATGGGTGGCAAAGAAGGCGATAAATCCGCAGATTTTGTAAAATATAAAACTTTTTAAGAATAATGAAAATGTGGCGTTTCACGAAATGCCTCTGACGGAAGTAGAATGGGAGGATCTTTGGACGAGATCTCAGTCGTATGCATTTGTTACAGTAAGCAAAAAATGGCAGAAAGAACTTTTCGCTATTGTCATTAATCAGGAGTGTATACAAATGAAATTTTGTGCTACTGCGTCCTTCATTTTGCTATTTTTTGCTGTTATCCAATGATTTTATTAAACACCACTACGCCTAAGGTATGCCTTTAAGCAAAGTCATTAAATAGGCCCAGAGGAAGAGATCAGCTACATGGATTTTCAACATTTACGCTCTATCATGGATGGTGCAGCCCCTACAACGCCCTTCAGAATACACTTCGATGAAGCCACTATCTGCGAACTTCTTGAGCCCTATCTAGGCCATTTTTTCAAACAGACAACAACCCACGGTGCTCCCCCCCCCCCCCCCCCCTCTCTCTGGTTAGGAGTGGCACGAATCCGTTGCAGCGGGAAACTTCGAAAACCTATCGTTAACTGTGCCTTCGGGAGGAGTGCTTTCTGTTATTCATCTCGAGGAAGCTTTTCAACGTTTCAACTTTCGGATATTCGTACAAAGATTAATAAAAACGTAAGAACAGAAAAGAGATCAGAGATGTTCAGGAAGCAATATCAGTGACTCAATGAGATCAGCTTAGACTTATTCTTCAAATTCTTCATCATTGTACGGATTGGTCGTTCTGTGGCAGTCTTACAAAAATTCGTGGTATTTGTTTTGAAGCACAGGTTGGGATGGGAAGGATCATGAAGATTCTTTATGTGTACGTATCTATGACTTTCGAGCAGGCAACATCGTGCAGTAGCCTTCGGTACTGAATCTCACTATCGCTCAATACTTCTAAGAAAGAACGTAGTCAAGGTCGCTGATGCTTATTTTATTCAAAAAAGAGTCCATTTGTTGTAAACACCATCAGCTGACTCCCGTTCATGGTTGAGGCGTATTGGCGGTCGCGACTGAAATCTCCCACAACACTTCCTTTGACGTCATAGGCTCTTCCGATCGTTGAAATGAACTTCGGTATTTTTGCAAATTTTCTCGTACTTTTCACCAACGGTACTTTCCCGACACCAAATTTATTAATTCGTACCTATTGACGAACCTATGCAACAACCTTTTCATTGTGTAACAAAGTACTTGAACGGCTTCGCAAGGTCATGCACGCAATCCAGTTTCTCTAGTCCCATCCCTTTGCCTTAATTCAGCGCAAATCTACCTACAAATGGGGATGTTCTGTTGATCACGGATCGAGGCCGTGATATTTGAATGTCAGTTCCAGATTGGGCACGAGCATGTAAGAGGGGAAGTACGCTCCTAACAGGCTTCCCTCTTGAATAAGGAAGAGCTGAAAAAGGAAGCACTCAGTGGCCTCGATTATTCCCATTCTGAAATGCTCCAGCACTCGAAGCTCTTTTTCAACAGCAGCGACAGCAAATTCATTTCCAACCTACCCCCTGTTTGACTTGCAATGGCTAGCAAATGCAAAAGCGAGTTTTTTCCTCTCACGAGAACCGGTATACTAAAGACGTGTTTGACCTATGTGGTGTTCTACTTACCCCACATGTGTTCCCCATGATGCCATCATTTGTCACAGTTCTTCTGAAACTATTCCGAGAAACTTTCTTGGGCGAAGAAAAAATGTACAGGATAAAGAAGGTAATGGATGAGAAATGAACGTCCATTTCGTTCTGCGGTCAGTTTAACGGTCGTGTTCAGATGCTGAGCCATAATTTAGCGATTTCCTCTTGTACCGCGGCGAAACAGGCTCACACGAAACGATCATGAAACTATTCTGACCCTCGAAACCTATCAATCAACACCCTACCCTATCAAGACCATCGAAATGCTCAACTATAGGACCGGTATGAGGTAGTCTCAAGTGGTCGGGGGTTGGAATCCCGTCTGACCAACCATGCCTTTGAATCATCTGAGGTCGATTATTTGATGCTGGAATCATATGGGCAAAAACACTTGTACATCGGCTACTCCTCTCAAAGCACTGTAGAAGCATTCAACGACTTACGGTCCCAAATGGAAGTAGAGTGCGGGGCGCATACCATAGACCCGACTGATCAACGCCAAAAATCTTTGGAACTTACCTTCCATATTTTGGCTTAATGGAGTATTTCTCACTTTTCTAGGTGGGCCACATAGGAACTGGACGAGCAAGACGCTAATTCAGCTCCTAAACGTGATCTATCAGCTATCAGTGCTTAGAGAATATTAAATCTAGGTAATAGAAGGTCAGCATCCGCGCAACCTTAAGCAGACAACGAGAAGGAGCAAGTAGTGGACGAGTTATGTCGGTCCCCTACCATCTTGGATTAAATCGAAGGGCAAAGGCTCTAACAATACATTTAAGAAGCGTCTACCTTAGGAACATCAGAAAGGTTGTACCTGTCGGCTCGACTGAGAAGGTGTCGTGTTTGCGAATGAAAGAATGGGATGAAGAGGTTGCACGATCTGACGGATTTGAGGGAGCTTTGTGCTTTTGGTGCCTTTCTCTTCCCGACACCAAATTTGTGAATTCGTACCTATTGACATGGGTATGGCGCAACATAAATCGATCGATCGTTTGGGACCTCTTTTTCTGGGAATTTGAGCTTGTTTTGAATCCTGCATGGACGTGGGACGTTTCCAGTAGGAAAATTGGTGTCCGCTAGAATCGGAGTGGGACGGAAATGGAAACAGCAAAGCGGCCAGAATAAAGAACTATGGTCATAACTAATGAAATTACCTTCACCGACAACCTGTCATTCGAGTTTCCTAATAGTTCTATAAAGTTTTTTGATTACCTCGAGAAAATCGTAATGAAAAGCCCCTTGGAAAATAACATCAATCGTCAACGACATCTTCAAATCGTACCGCTAGCAAAGCGCTCAACGCTCAAACCAGCTAATAGTCTGTTCTTTTGGAAAATCACGATTTTATGGCCGAAAAATGAGCAACCCCCTCAACAAACTTTATGTCGTGGACGCGCGCGGCGATCGCGATGCGGCCACGCGGCGACGGTTCCACTTCTAATGAATTCGTCGTTTGCTCGTTGCCCAGTTTTTCATATACACTCATGCACATTTTCAAATAACGGGGTAACAACAGTACGCACCACAGTAGTCAGTCAATACTTACTTACTCGTACACCGTAATTGTTCAGCAGAGCACTTGGTGGGGGATGGGGCGGGTATTTTGGTTTTTTTGCCGCAACTGTCGTCACTGTAAGAACCAAAGTAGTTTGATATTTTTCGAAAACAGGAAAACGTCCTCGGCTCGGCAATGTCATAAGTGGGGAAGTGTATAAAAGCACGTCCAACCCGTAGATACCGCCGTTGGCCTTCTACCAGAACGTCGACGACACCATGCTCACCGACAAGAACATCGTCGCCGTATCATCGCTGGCCTCGATCAGCGCCATCATCGCCTGCCTCATTGTAGTCCCATCGCTCTACAATGAGATTAACGACGTTCATAATATGGTACGAGATTTTAGTAAGCATAAGGTACGATCCGGCTGAAAGGGCCAACTGATTGGTAATTTCACTCTTCAGGTCCTCGATTCGGTGGCCGTATTTCGTGTCGAGACCGATTCGGCTTGGGCCGAAATGATGGACGTGCAAGTGATGGTAACCCCACCATCGAAACCACGTCAGAATCCGTTCAACTCGATCTTCCGTCAGAAGAGACAGGGTCTTCCACCATGGTGCGTCTGCGAAATCCCCAGGATCACCTGTCCTCCTGGACCACCTGGGCCTCCTGGCCAACCAGGACAACCTGGTAAGTCCTTTTGGTATACGTTATATCTAGCATATATGAAAAACTTATTGTTTTCAGGTAACCCTGGCCCTCCTGGTCCGCCAGGAAGGGATGACATGACTGTCTATGCTCCTATTCACTGTCCAGCTCCCGATCGTGCATGCATCAGATGCCCACCAGGACCTCAAGGACCACCCGGACCCGATGGTCCCATGGGACAACCCGGAATGGATGGCAGACCCGGCTCACCTGGACCTCGTGGAGAGAATGGAGGTCCTGGACCAATGGGACCACCCGGAGAACCCGGAACTTCTGGGCATCCAGGAATGGATGGACGACCTGGACCACCCGGTCAAGATGGCCGCAAAGGTGTTGGCCACCAAGGTATGCCAGGAATGCCTGGACCACGTGGAGAACCGGGCAAGGCTGGAGCCCGAGGAAACGATGGCGCTCCAGGTACACCTGGCCACATGGGACCACCCGGACATCCAGGAACTCCCGGAAACAAGGGTATGGACGGTCAACCGGGAACTCCTGGAATGCCTGGACGTCCTGGAAGAGATTCAACCTATTGTCCTTGTCCTCGCCGCAGTGTGGTAATCGCGAAGAAAAAGAAACTCTGAAAATTGTCATTTCAGAAAACTCGTCCAAAATTGTAGTGCTTATTTCGATGAGATTTGCTTCATCAATAAAAGCTTACTACTTAAAATGTTCAGTATTTACAGAAAATTATAAATACCGTACCGTACCCGCAAAATCCAGACAGATACTGTAGGAAGATAGTTGAGATGTGCAAAATAACAGGAACTTGCATCATACAACTGAAAAAAAGGGTGTGTATCTAATGCTGGCTCGGGGATACGTCACGCATCATTACTTTTTGGATTTTCTTGATTTCATTCAAAGGGTACGACGTATTCGACATTGTTTAACGTGAGCATTTCGAGAAGACTTTGTTCCCTTTCTTAATTTTATAATCAACCATGAGGAATTGCAGCGGGGCGTTAAACATGCGTTAGTAATCATTCTTTGGGATGCGCCATGCATATGTCTACTAGCTTTACCGCCCCGACTGCTGAATAGGTACAGCGTCCGTACTTTTGATAACTAGGTCTTTCTTACGAACAGTATGAGTTAATTACCTTCTCCAGAATAAGAGAGACGAAGGTCTTTACTAAATGGGGTTGAAGGAGAGGGAGGGGTTGCCTATACAGCTTCAATTGTACTAAAATAGAGGATGAAATCAAGAATGGTAAAAGGGGCCTTTCGAGTTTTTGCTTGAGGTTTGATTATGAACCTATAGAACTCGCTGAATAGTTTTTACCATAGCTCGAAGGTAATTAAAGATGGCGAAAGTAGGACAGGATGCTGTTTTTGTCGCCCGAATCCGACTGTAAACGACGTCAACCGCCGACTTGCTAACTGGACACTCCCATGGTGTCCTACAAGAACTGGCATATCGTATAGCCAGAATCTTACAGTCCATGCCTTCTAATTTGTGATGGATATATCCAACATCTGTCTGTACTTATGCTCTTTACTTTTAATCAGATGTGGTAGACTGTACTGCAAAACTTAATTCATAGTTCTTTCCCACAAAAGGTCTCGCACAGACAATGACACGATGATGGTCCCACCACGAAAACTTGAGTACTAAACTCTCGACAACCTCCCGACGCTAATTGTGGCTATGACCAACCGAATCGTGTCCACCTTGAAAGTTATCGGTTCCTTTTAACGTTAGGCACATCAAATGCAATGCGTTTAGACCGGTCCTTCTGATATGCCTTCTCGAGATGACTATCGATTTTACGCGGACTGGATCGATATTCAGGTTACGCATTTGCATGATAGCGTGACGGTGCGCAGTGTTGAAGTCCTTATCCTTAGTAATACAATATTCCAATATTAACACAAGCATGCTGCAGGTGATGCCATTACCGCCGCGGTGTGATCGCCAACTCTGAACGGTCCTTTTGGATTTCCTTGAGGGAGAATGCTCCTTGTCATTTCCTCTGAAATCAGGGCCGCCAATCTCGATCCATGTCGCATCATTCCGCTCCCAAGGTTATTACCTGAATCGCATATCGACGTACGGTCTCGACTGGCATCATTAGGTCCTGAAGCGACACCTGCAGCGCAGGGCACTTACCGTAAACGAATTAGTGGGCAACGCCGTGGTTGCTTTTGTATTCTAGTATGTACTGCTGTACATTAATTCCAAATTTCCCGTCCTACTATTCCGGCTCAATGGCAGATCAATCTGAATTTCATGACATTTGAGATATAACAGGAACGGAAATCGGGCGGGGACCCAAATTCATGTTAAAATCCCATCGTTGCAATTGACCACTTTAAGATATAGAATACATTCTATATTACGACATTTCACGACCAAAGGTGTGAAGTACTGTTCAAATTACGGTGGGGATTTGGAGACGTGCCCTTTCTGGATTACTTTCCTAATCACCACTCTGTCACAAATTAGAGAAACTCTGGTTTTCTCCATGAAACTGTTAGATTAGCTCCATAATTATGATTCTGCCCATTCAAAGGTGCGAAAATCATTCCATTTGGGTTTCGCGTCGTCGGCGTCTCAACCTTTCATATTTTTTGCGAAATTTTCTTTTTCTCATCAGTTTTGTTTACCATAATCGCCCTTGTTTACCATTCTTTTTCATGGGGTGGTTTGTTTAAAACAATCGTTGAATTGTGTTTTTCTAAGGGCAAAGTCTTTGTAACACGCCACACACACCGTAAGGACAACATACCGTAATTTTTGAAATCTTTGTTTTGGCGCCATTTTCGTGTGGCGGCGCATTTACCGCAAATCGTCGTTTTCAAGCTTCACTACTCGATCGTGTTTGAGACGTTTTCGATTGGCTTTTTTTGTTTACTCTTATTCTTATCTATTTGTTGTTGTTTACTATTCAGTTATGTCACAGAAACTATATACTATTCATAAACAAAGTAACAATTTAGTTTGTCTCTTTTAAAAGCTCGTTTGAATTCCCTTCTGGTTCGTGTTGATTTTTTTTCTTTTCAATTGCCTCTCCAGATACAAAAGATGTTTTCATCGATTTTATCTTCCTCGAACTTTCTACAGCTACAATTTCGTTTCGTGTATTTCCGAAACTAAATTTTCTTTGAACGACTTAAATATTTTACAGAGCATAGAAAAGAGCAACTCGGAATTGTTCTTTAGAGGCTATAGTTAGCAGTCTTCTTACCTTAGGAAAAAGTAGTTCATATAACGATGTAAGCAATTGAATTCTGGGCTTTTCAACAATTTTTTTTTCCATATGTGGGAGCTTTAAGGCTGGATTCCTTGGCGTCCCGTTGATTCAGAGCAGGCTTTTAGAAGTGCAGCTTGCTTAATTATCATCAGCTTCATGGAAGCCTCTGGGATGAGGGTATTCTTTGACAAATGCCATCCATATTAAGCAGCAAGTTTTGTTGACCAGCCCGTTTCGAACAGCGATATTGATCGCGGCATGCGTTAAACGACCGACGGCTTGCGACTCCACACACATTCACGTACAATTCGTGCTTTTTTTCCCAAGCAATCGTAGAGGGGTTTTTCATTAACACGTGCCATCCATCTGCGGACGTAGTTCGTTACGTATTGTACAGTATCATTTCCCCCACGTTATGCATTTTATTTGAAAATTTTTCAACTTTCAACAAATTTAATTGCGTGATTATTATCGCTATTTTTTCATTGTCGGATTTTTTGATCATCCGAATCGATTTATCAGGCTCTTCAGTGCAACAATATTGACCAATTGTGAGCTTTTAAATCATGTTAAGAATTTTTGTAGCTACGGTATGGTTAAATTGGAGGCTGGTGTGCTACAGGACACTTTGAAGTCCGCTAACGTATCGGTAGGTTTTTTGCAGTTCTATTCTTATTTGAGCCTGTAAGTACCCAAGTTTGACTCAATAAATCTTGGCATGGCTTTATAAATAATTTAATTATGTGAATAATAATTGGATGGGAGCTTGTTTATCATCTTGATCACAGGTTTTATACCGTCTTACGAGATTTATTGAGCTTATATTCGATGAGTTTTTGTTAAGTCGCAGTTGTCAATAAGATCATTGTTGATGGGATTGGTTTATATTAGTAAATCACCGTCCTGGGCTTATTCCTTTAAGTAGCTAGATCCCAATGCCACCAATATCCTTCTGCCGCTAGGAACTTTAGGGGAAAAGCATGTCTTCTAGGGCGCTTTCCTTTCTGTGTTAAAACAGTTGCAAAAGACACCTTCGTGATCTTGGTTTCCTTCCTTTTTTGATTGGAGTTGAAAGCATTCAGGGAGGAAAGCAGCAATTTTTGATTAGCATCCCTTCTATTAACGCAAGGACGCCTCATAGATGATTCGCTACCTTGTGTATAATTGGAGCTTGACAGCATCGAAGAGGATCTTTGAATACTTTGTGTTTGCCTAGCGCGAAGTGATATCAGTTACAATTAGCTATTGCATTTATAGTAGAGCATATGCCCTAGATTTCCCGTCAAAGGGAGTGAGCATTCATTTGTTGAAGTTAAAGCTCCCAACGTCAAACTGAAGTTCACACATCATCTTCCTTCCAGTATCCCACAGGGAATTTGACCAATAAAACGGACAATTTCATGTGGAGCATATTTCCACGATCGCAATTGGCTTTCTCCTGATAGCAAGGGTTCAGAGAATGATGGATTTCAAGTGTTGGCATCCATAGATTCTATGATCTTAGCACCACTGTCTCGAGCTTAAGAACCGGATATACTGTGATTAGCCAAAAATTGAAATCTGAGACAGAGTTCCTGGGCAAATCGTCGGAGAAATCTGGCAGAAGGGTGTCACAGTATTAGCAAGTTATCTAGCATTAATTTTTATCGATGATCGTATTTTCTTTTTGCTTTCAGCTCGAAAATTTGCAAAATCTAGAATTTGCTTTGTGAGCGAGAGCATCATAGTTCGCGACTGCTTATATCACTAGAATTGTTTATCTGGGCTGCTTTTCCAAGGTTTCCATATGTCACTTAGAATCGAGTCTTCAATATCCTTTTTTGATTCATTTCGCTGAAACGAGGCGAACGTAGTAACGCCCCTACGGGAAAGAGTTCGGTCGTCACTTATTTCACGAAAATTCCCTTCAAATAAATAAGCCCTTTAAGGCTGTTACTTCACGGAGGCGAGGGCGTCCACGGAAAAGAAATGTGGATGGAGACTTCATTGTGAACGTAAAACAAGAAGTTTTGGAAGATTCGTTGAACACCACTTCGTCTCCTCGACCGCGCGGTCGACCTAGGAGAAGTAGTAGAAAATCAGGTACCCAATAAATGTCCACACTATTTACTCCAATACTTTTATTACTCATTTTGCATTGTGTGCATTTTCATTTTATTTCATTTTTGCAATACTTCAGGTTTATCCTACTCTCTGAATGGGACGGGAAATCTTAGTTGCTTCGCTGATACCTCAGAATGTTCGTCTAGCATAGGTTCGAGACCTTCTCTTTCAATCTTGAACTATTGGATCCGTCATACGACGATAACCATAATTCTTACAGCTACAAGTGCGAATGCATCACTGCTCAATTTCGACATCAAACCAATTAAAGAGCTATCCTCGCGAGAGTTGGTAGATGTCAAGGGTTCGTGTCTATTTGTTCTCAGTTTACCGTTCTGAGATAACCTTTCAACTCCTTCCTTGGCACCATTTCTTCCTTCAGAACTATGGGATCACTATATCGCACGCGCAGAATACCATTCTATTCTATCCACTTCGGTCAATCGCTCTTCGAAGTCGCGCTCCGCACGCATACAAGATAGGAAAGCTCTTATCGAAAAAATAACTCAACTGAAGCGGATTGAAGACAGTGTGAGAACATTATTAATTTTTTTTATCAAATTTGCAGCCGGCTCTTTTCAACCTTTGCTTAATTCAGATAAGTCAAGGAATCAGGCAAATAACCACTTTCGAATTTTTCAACTATGTCAATCCTTTGTGTCCTGGTGAGTATGGTTTGGGTCGTATAGCAATATTTGCTTGCATTCAGACAACCTATTGAACTCCAATGTATTCTAAACATCTTTTTAAACCCTACGGCCAGCATGGGAAACATGTCGATCTTCACTAATTCGCTTTCTCACACTGTTAGTTAAGGTATCGAGTAGTTTAGTTTGAATTGAACTCCTCTCGCATAGAACCAGTATCTGTCGCAGCCGAGGAGTACATTCCAACTCTGAGAGGCAAATGGCTGCAGATATGATAGCTGGCGGTTGTCTTGCTCCAGTCACATATATAAAATTTTGACCTTGATAAGTTTTTGTCGTAATTGACGACGCTTGCGTCTTACCTGAGTGACTCATCGTTGTCTACGTATTTGAACCTATCCAGCTTGCCTCATGGATATTCTGAAAGTTTTTATTCCAATTGCTTCCTACAAGGATTATCTTGATTTACAGTAGCGCTCAGAAGTATTCGGCGAAATGCTTCTTCAGTTGGAATTTTCAGTCATAACTCCTTTCCTACTGGATCTAATCAAGCGAAATTTCAATATGTGTAGCATTGGTGTGGTGTGAATATTTACCACTACTAACCTGCATTTTGATCATGTTCCAGATATCTAAAAAGGCTTGAACAAAAAATCAACCGGAAATACGGATGGTGGTCCTTCTAGGAGTCCTTTCCTTTTTGTCATGTCTTAAGTGTACGAGCACTAATGTCGAACTCAGAAGAAAAGAAAAACGTACATAAGGTGCGAATAACTGCAGACGTCATAGACTTGCTTTCAGCATTGTCTACAACCGCCTTCCCCTTATAATGTTTGCATTGCTGCTTTGCAGTCAAATAGTGTTGGATTGTGTGAAAAAGTCTTCAGTCAAACATATCAAAATTTCATGCGATTTGCTCCACTGGGAAAAAAGTTACGGCAAGTTAAATTTGGCCGAATACTTTTGAGCGCTACTGTACATCAATCTGATTTTGGATTCAGTTGAAGGTTTACTATCTTTTTTTAACGAAGAAACCTTGGAAGCCAGTGATTTACTTTCTGATTTCTAAGTAAGGGAGCCATTTTAGGAATTTCTTACCTCTTTTCAACGCTTGCTACTACAATAAGGATGACATATCTGTGAAGCTCACAGTGATTTCGGAAACGACGCTGAATTTAAAAAAACTATATTTTCTGTTTTTGTTTCATTTTTCTAATAATTGTGCTCTTCTTTTGTTTTTCTTTCCCGCTGCCTTACCTTTAAATTTATTTTTCTATAATTGGTTTCTAAGAAAATTCGTGTCTGGAATTGTAAGGATGTTTTTTTCGGAGAGAACAGTACGGTACTGCAAGCCTGGATGCACAATAACAGTTTTAGCCGCTTCACTGCATGTTTTACCAATTGATTCGGTTGCAGGTTTAAATGACGTTACTACCGAGATATTCATGGTATCATGCAATCATGATAAGGTTATCCAGAAAGTACGTCGCTTATTCGATGTGGTTCCTTCGATCCAGAATCATTTTTCATTTTACCTTCCCATTCAGGACGTTTTGACTAGTGTTGTGGTACCTTGTCGAAGTACGCATCATCATGAACCTCCTGTAGTCTACTACGCTGTTCCACCTAATGTAGAGGAGAATGCGAAGTATGTTGTTTTTCGTTTTGACCGTGTTAGTGGCTGTATCACGATTTTGTCGTGTAGTGCTACCAGATTGGTGCCAGACGTAGAAACTTCTGGGGCATAGCAGATTTTCAATGAGATCGCCTTCGTGTTGAAAAGATATTAGGAATGGCAATGAGCCAAGCTGGTGCGACCTTAGCCCGACCTAGCTGGGACTATGGAGTTTGTCGTCGGAGCACCTTAGACGGTTCATCTCTGGGCCAGCAGTAGATCAGGGGATGTGATTCCCAATGAGTAGAGTTTTTTCTCATGGCAAAACTTGTACTGCAAGAAAGGTTGATAAATTAAACTGTTACTTGAAGGCTTCTTAGTCTAGACAAGACGTCGCACGATGACAAAACGGGGCTGTGTCCTAGCCAAGCTTTCAAATAGCTCGGAATTTGAAGCACCTTAGTTCACCTTGCCTTCAATATTTGTCATGCTACACCGGCAAATATTGAAGGCAAAGCGAACTAGGGTGAACTTCATCACATGAGAAAGATTGCTCATATGCACGTGAACGTTCAGAGAAGTGTTCGAATGGCCGAGGTAGAGATGAGGCAATGCTTGGGAGCTACGGCAGTTTTGGATCGGTCTCCCCTAAACTAATCAGACAGTCCATCTCAGAAGCTGATTGGTTGTTTCCAGCTAACAAATGAAAAATTTATTCTCCGATTGCCATGCGTAGCTCTCGAAGGCCAGTTGAACGAATGAGGTTGATCTCCTATCCTCTTTATATCTTGGGTGGCATCTTTCATAGTCCACGACCGGTCGCGCGACCGATCGCGCGATCGATCGCGCGATCGGTCGCGCGACCGGTCGCTAGCGACTGGCGACCAGTCGCGCGATCAGTCGCGCGATCGGTCGCGCGACCGGTCGCGCGACTGGTCGCGGACCCATCTCACGAGCGACCGGCGACCGGTCGCGCGATCGGTCGCGCGACCGATCGCGCGATCGATCGCGCGACTGATCGCCAGTCGCTAGCGACTGGTCGCTCGACTGGTCACTTGACTGATCGCGCGGGACCGTCCACGGCGGCACCCATAACTAGCGCGGCCTCCTCGACCGATCGAGCGACCAGTGGCGCGATCAGTCAAGTGACCAGTCGAGCGACCAGTCGCTAGCGACCGGTCGCGCGATCGATCGCGCGACTGGTCGCGCGACCGGTCGTGGACTATGAAAGATGCCGGTGATTACTTCTGAATACCATTCACCATGTACACGGCTTGAAAATTTTCCACTACGCTTACTTTCCGGGTTTTGTCTTAGCTGTTCTTTGAACTCTTTGGGATATCTTATTTCGCGTTTTAGGACTATCTTCCTAGTGGTGAAGGTCCACATTGAGCAGAAGTATCACTATATAGGTTCAGGTAAGTGAATTATGCAGATTTCAATATGTAGTTTCAATTTAAACTCTCTTATACAGCACCTATTTAGCTCGCAGGCTAGGAAGATCAAGAGGAGAGCAGGATCATGAAGAAACTGATTCTCCAGTTGTGAAAGTGAGTGGACTTTGGCTTCAGTCAAATTCCCTTCCTTCTAACGAGTCGTAGGAGTGTAGCCAATCAGTAGGAATCGTAGTGGCTGTGAGGTTTTCGCGACATGCGTCATGAACGTTATTACAAACTTTTTTATTAACAGCTCTATACCAGATCCGGATCTGAATTGTAATGCAATGTGATGCCATTTCATTGCTTGTCGATTTCCCGCAGAATGAAAAAGAGAGAACGATACGAGCGATTTCATTTTTTCAGCGCATTCTTTATGGCGTGCGAAAGGTCGCTTGTGGTTTGAATGGTTCCATCAATCCAACATTTGGAAATCATACAGTCGTTTTGATGTGAGCATTGAGTTCTCTCAATTATCGCTATAGGGAAAAACGATCAGGTGTTTCAGTAACAGCGACACAGACCACGTTGATGGAATTTCGTTCAATTTCACAGAGGAAAAGTGGATGTCGAATTTTGCCAATCTCGAGCAGTTTGCCAGAATAGGAAATGTTCGTTTTGTTTTTTGAGTTGTTTTTATTTGTTTTTTTTCTCATTTATTGGGACAAGGCTTTATGCTCTATTGTGGGAACGCCCTACATAGGTCTTTCTTCCCAATGCTGGCTACTTTACACGCTAAGACTATAATAATGAATGTAATGGTAATGGATTTTAATGGTGATCTCTTACGCTGAAATAGTAATTTAACTGTCGGCTAAGGCATCTCTTTATAGAAGTTATGCTCGTCTGGTCCGATTGGTCTGATCAATTTCGGCATCAGCGATGAGCATGTAGAGTACGATTGGAATGTGGTGGAAAGTGTCATGGATACCAGGACTAAAAGAAAGACTGAGCAGTTGAAAAATTCGGATGTTGTTGTGTGGTAGGCTTAGCATTTTTGAAGATTATTCAGTTTCGAGATTGCTCACCTTCCTGTAGTGGTTGCTATTGCAACTAACAACGTTTAACGTTGTCTTTTCTAGGTATCATTACAAGGATCCTGAAGTTCCTGAAGATACAACGGATGTGGCGACAACTACTCGGGGAAGTCCATCATCGGATAAAGAAAATAGTAATGTGCGCTCATCTCCTCGGAAGGGACTACGCTCATCACCGAAACCGCCAGTAAAATTGTTGGGTCCAAGGAAAGCCATTGGTCTATCGAAATCTCCAGTGAAATCGCTAATACCACGGCTGGACTGCGATTCTCCGAAGCCTCCTGCGAAAACGCTGTCGCCGCGGAAATGCAATGCTCTTCCGAAATCTCCAGAGAAGACGTTGTCGCCTCGTAAGGCCAATGGTACTCCAAAGTCGCCGGTGAAATCACTGACGCCCCGAGGAATCGACCACGAACTCGTGCAGCTTGATCCGAGCCTTCCAAGAGGCGTCTTTGACCGCATTCCCGGAATAGCTTGCCCCTTCACCAATAAAACTTTCGGGACTATCGAGGAACTTGAGGAGCATTTGCAAAGTTCATATCCAGTATTCAAGTTTGAAATCATTGTAAGTTTCAGTTCCTTCGTAGCGTTATGATGGGGTCTTACGATGAGCTTTTCAGAAATCCACACCTTTTGCCATTCATTTCCTTGTCTCCAGCGCCATCTCTCGTGCGGACTGGGAAAAACCACCAGCTGACCCGGAGGTTACAAAAAAGTTATCTATGTGAGCGAGATTTCGATTGTATGGTTGCTAAATAGCTCCTGTCACCTCAGTATTTACATTGCCATTTTTTATGCATTAAGTGAATTTACATTCTTGTTGAAAGATCTGGGATATCCAATTCTGATGGGTTTTCTGGAGGGTAACTACGGTTTCGATAACTCCTGAATTTGAAGAGTATCGAAAGTTTCAATATTAGCCTTCATTTTTTCAGTTCTGCGAGCTCTCCAAAGAAGAAGATCTTGTATGCGCCACCCGTTGTTATTCCTGTAAAGAGAAAAAACGAGCTTCCTAAGGCTCAGCTGATTCCTTATGGAGAAATGTCATTTGTACCTCCGACGTACTCTCGGTAGGACGCCTTTCAATTGTTAGCTGTTACTCGTATTTTTCTATTTCTTTTTTTGTTTATTATTTGTAGCATTTCTTTGAAAGCTGAGTAATAGTTAAAGCCAGGCACAATTCAGGGTCCCAGGGCCGTCCTCATCAAAGGTGTACCATTCGGTGATTGAGGATACATGTGACTGGAAAGGGCACCTAATGGAACGGGTTTGTGATTGAGATTCTTTGTCCAATTCACTATGGCGCCTGATGTTTCCTCACTTTTCTCCGAAGGTTTTCCATGTCTTGTTGTTTTCAGAATATTCGGGATTACATTGACGACACACCACAAGAAAAAGAGTTCATGCTGCTTCACAATCGTTTCCGCGCCAAGTATCGACATTTAATTGTTGGAGAAAAGCTGACGCTAGATTTTTACGTAGGTTTTGTCTCGTCCATTAGGATTGTTTTCCATCTAAGAGAGAAAGAGAGAACAGAAGCGCGAAGAAAATGAATGCGAAAAGTGTGAAATTTCCGAGTTCATGTATTCGAAATATTCTTAGGGGTATGATTTCGACAGAGGCGTGAATTTTCTAATTATCGATTGAAATTTATAAGCAACGCATTAGGTTTTGCTTTTTTTTCACCCCTTATAGTCAGTTTGGGATTTTGCGACTCGATCTGACGTTTATGTGTCGTTAAAATGGTAGTAAGAGAAGTTAGTATTTTTTCACGCGGTCAAAAATTTCGGTGTTCTATTTAATCATTGAATAGAAAGTGGCTTTATGTTGAAATTAGTCGGTTTGGATGGGTGGTGCATGTTTACATGGGCGTGGTCTCTGCAGCTATGGCATACTCATCATCTTCCCAATACCTAATGGTCGGCCTTTGTGTTGAGTAGATGCCTGGTAATGCAAACAGTAGCAGACATTGCGCCCCTTCCATTTAACATGGGACCAATGAGTAATGCAGTAGATGGGCATATTACGAACTAAGTTATATCAGAGGGCAGAGTTTTGGACGTGAACTTTATGGCCATAAACGATCCACATGATTGTGAGTTCCATGGTTGAGTCCGGCTGTAAAGGAATCTCAACAAGCGCTGCGCTAGTTATTTACTGGCTAGCTGCTGCAGTCGTGATGGAAATAGGTGAAAGAGAAAGAATTTCTGCACGAATCTAGGTTCTAACCTTAATCCCACTGCTGCCTCATACCTTTGCTGAACTTGGAATGTCGCAAAATCAACTGACCGACTCGGTTTTTGTCTGGCCGGCACATGGCGTTAAAGTTTAAGTGTAAAAGTTAGTGAACAAGTGTATTCCTAGGTGGTTCTTACGAAAATGTTCAGAAGAGTTGGTTGATGTGATTACCTAATGAAGGTTATTTTGAAAAAAAAAAAGCGAAATTTCCTTTTCCTACCTTCTTCTGATCAATGTCTTGCTTTAGACGAAGTTCGTTGAAACTTGTGGAATGGAAATGAAGAAGAAGCGTATACGGGCACATTGCGTGGCACGACTCACTCGGCTTGTGCAAAAGAACAAAATGACTCCGACGAATATGGCAAAGCTGACTCAAATGTTGTACGAGTTAGGTCCAAACGAAGCTGACTGAGAAGGTTACTGTAATGAATTGTGTCAACAATTTTGCTCAATTCCTACAGAGGAAGGTTATCGCTGAAGATCTACCTCGATTTTCATTTTTGTTTCACTAGGATTCATTAAAGATACGAGATATCAATATTGAAGCAATTTGAGAAGCTGTTTCGATGGAAACAAAATAATTCCATGGATATCGGCTCAAATGATAAGAAATTCCCATTTTTTCCATCATCCGCTACTGCCTGTTTTGTTTCTTATCTTACAGCTTTCTTCTGATTTTTCAAATCACGGCTTTCGATGTTTTTGTTATTAGATCAGCTTTTGACCTATGCAATTACATACTACTCGATCTCTGGTTATTGTAAAGTTAGAAGTAAATTGATTTTTTTTCGATTTTTTTACGTCCTCCTTTTTTCAGTTTACTGCCGGTAGGGATAAGTGTGTCTTGTAAATAAGCATCTCAATTCTATGTTTAATCGTTCGTTCGTTGGTTGGTTCGTTTGTGTTGCGCGGTAATACTGCCAGTTCACCTGTTCTGAAAGTTTCTTTCCTTCTTTGCATACCTCTATGAAGATCATTGTGAACTCGTGTCCTAGCAAAGGTGTCGATATTATTATTTTATTTAATTTTTTTTCTCTTGTCTCTAAGAAGATTTATAGGAATGGTGATTCTATTTTATTATATTTTAGGTTTCATATTTCGTTCAAAAATAGAACGTTCATACTGTACTTTGATTTCTAGACTTTATTATGGATACGATGTCTTTTTACTCGTTGAATTAAATCAAGTGAATGTTTAACATTTTCATATCGGAAATTGATTTGTGCATAAGGGCTCGTACCTTGGTTATCTCGTGCTTGATAGAAATTGATTTTGGAACGTTCTCGATTTGTAGAAGGTTGTTTTTTCGCCACGGTGATCCCTGTGAACTCTTCGAGCCCGGAAGATCCGGGTTTTGTGATAAGCTTTAACCGGGATCTGAAGGCGCAGCAGAGTTCCATTATTTTGATTTTCACTAGATTTTTACATTTCTTCTTCTCATCATGTGTTTTTTGAGCCTTTTAATGGTACTGCTCTGATATTCGGTGAACTTCCCGAAAAGTCTGGGGAATTTTGAAATAGAGGATGTATCGAGAACTATTGCTCCTCCTTTAACGGAATGAATCACGCATCTAACTCCTGTAGTAGGGCTTCAGAACCGCCATGTAATTTCTGCCATGTAAGACGTCTTTGGATCAGATAATACTTGCGAGCCATCCCGTAATTACCAGGTAGATGTGACCGATGCGATCTCTCTCGTATTCGGGGATGGTGGCTGGCTAAGAGTAGGCCAATGTGGATGTATGAAATGGCTTTTCACTTGTCCCTTGTAGCTCATTCAGTATTTCCCTTCAGAATGCTTTTAGAATGCTATGAATAGGATAAGTGGACTTTTTAATGATGTGGTAATAGCAGGCTCAAGAATAGAAGAAGAAAGAACATTTAGTATTGAAATGTCGGTAGTATCAAGTTAGAGTGGCTTTTGCAACCCCGGCGACAGTTCTACTATCGTTTTTCGTGAGCACTGAATATCGATGGTGGCAGACGAAATCGAATGATTACGCCTTTCGTGATAGTCTCATATAATGGGAGACGGGCAGTAGGAACGGTTTTGTGTAATCGGTTCGCCGCACGCGAATGTCGCGGGCCATTTGCCTCGTTATAACAGTTCTAGCGTTCTTCATACAGCTCAATCGCTATGCAATTAATACTTATAGCATGATTCTACTGGTAGTTCTTTTGTTTCTGAATTTCTTACTCACTGCTGCATGCTGACACATTGATTCGCGCGCTGCGTCTCTGTCGCGCGACGCGACAATTTCGTTCCTACTGCACCACACCCCTCATCTAATAGAGACCCCATCATTTTTTATACTGTTTTATTGATGCTTCATTACACTTTGAGTTCCCCAGTTTCTGTTCCAATCATTCTCACATATGATTTTCAAAAAACA
Organism: Haemonchus contortus; assembly: GCA_000469685.2. Taxonomy (NCBI): domain Eukaryota; kingdom Metazoa; phylum Nematoda; class Chromadorea; order Rhabditida; family Trichostrongylidae; genus Haemonchus; species Haemonchus contortus. The sequence goes on along the minus strand of LS997562.1, from coordinate 9,272,621 downwards.
CTTTGTTAACTGTTGGGCCATGTGGAGGAGTCTTTCGAGGAATCCGTTAGGTGTAGGCTCCCGGCTTTTATTTCACTGGAATCCCTTGAAGGTCCTTCAGGAAGGCTGGAGGGCCTCTGGAATTGCTTACTGTAACAGGATTCAACCTAGAGTTGCATAATGTTGCAAAAAGAGCGACCTCGAGGAGGTACAAGTGGTGTGGTTCTGTTAGACCCATGGCGTTTACCTGTTGTGAGCGACTGCTTTGTAGGGAAGTCAAAGTTGAAATGATAGCGAAGAGTCCATTAAGGCGCGAGCTACAGAATCATATAATTATCAGTAGGGTTGATGTAGTTTGAACTCTCATAAAATTTTTATCGAGGACTTTATAAGCCTGATCATTGAAGACTTCATAAGGCTGGAGTTTAAACGGTAATCGCTCTCTTCAGAGCCTGAAATGGATTGGATAAAAGAAAACCTGTTTTTGAAATTCGATCGGTCGTTTTCAAAGTCCTAGTGAAGTTCGAGACCCCCAGGGTGCACACACTAAAGAAGCCGCTCACCGCGTTATTGTGGAATTTTCGAGATAACCCCCCCCCCCCCCGCAATCCATGGTGTTACAAGTATTAGCCGAGCTCGGTTCGTTGGAAGGCTCATGAGATACGTTCCTACCCGGTGGACACGGCTGGCTCTGCGCTACACGCGGGGCTACGTTGCTTTGTTTTTGTTGAGGTGTAGCTAAGTGAATTCTGGCCTAACAGTTCCTATTTGCTGATCCTTCTATTCTCCGAAGTCGCAAACTATGAACGCTACGTAAGCCGACCGTCTCTGCTAGCGATTTGAGGACAGCCTTTCTGCTAGACCCGAGCTTTTGCTTTTTCTTGACTATCCGTTGATTTTGGATGGTATCATTGATTGTCGACAACGTTTTATTTACTCCTACAAATTTCTACTTACCTCCATTCCGTCTTCCCAGTCTGTTCGATACAAAACTGGATAGCCATTCAGATAGTATCCACATCTTCCTTTTTAGCTTGAACGGAAAATTTTAGTGGGCTCAATCACTTATAGGCTTCTGAATCTTAATTAAGTGCATGGCGTATATGAATGTTTATCGATTAATTAGAAAAATCCACTCACTGTTTATCAGGTAGTAGCCGGGTTGCTGTTTGCTGAATCAATGGATCAAAGTGTACTAAGAGTCTCCGTAGACGTGAAATCAAATGATCGACCATTCCCTCGCTTTGGACAGCCGCAGCGGATCGGAGAGTATACGGTAGGAAAACTGTTATATATCAGCCTCTTTTATCTTTATTACTTCCAGTGGGTTTTTCCAAAAAAAAAAAATATTTTAATGTCAGGTGACACGAGATCGATGTGTGGTAACAGGTCGTGAAGATGCCAAATATCTGTATGAAACAGCGTTAGCCGATTCTGGGCGAGTTCGATTCGACTTAAACAAGGGATTCGATAAGTTCGAAGAAAAGGTGATCGGTTATTTCGTTAAGTGGCCGAATGTGCAGTTGGTGAAATTTTCGGTTGGTTTTGCTCATGACAACCGAAATATGGTGCGCGTGGTTGCGACGCGAAATAATCAATAAAGTGGCATATCATCATGCTACATGTGAAAGTTACTCTCGTACTGAGATCGTACTGTCTGACATGAGGGTTGAACACTGCTATTAGAAATGACAGGATCACTTCATCGAGTCAATTCGTAAAAGGGTCGTCATTTTGACGCAACGGCATTCCTTTTTGGGCTTTTTTTTTCATTTTCTTCTTTGCTAGACCGTCTTCAGACTCCTTTCCAAAGCTGAAGTTGCCATGTAATGTTATTTGTAAATATGCTACGTTTGGAAATACATCTGCTATTTTTGCTTTTGTTTTTGTTTACATGTTCAGAAAAATTACTAGATATTCATAAGTAAAAGTACGTGCTAAATTCTTTCAGGTGAAATCACCTTCCTTATTCGCAGAAATCTCTATTTTCGTTTTTCAATAACGAGGCGTCTGACAGTCTTGATAACTTCATTTTATTGTATTCAACTCTGTTTAAAAGAGCCATAATCCTTCATGTTTTAGGAAAGTGACGAGCGGCTCGATGTGCTGTTGGACTGGATCGCTACGCAGGCACCACGTGGTGGCCCATTGAAAAAGGTGCTGTGATTTTAGTTGTGGCCAAAGTCCGCTATTTTTTCAGTAGCGATTTTTCTGGGGATGTTTCGATTACAACGTTATGAGGGTTTATGAGCCTTACACCTCGCGGACTCAGATGTAAGGCTCACCCACCATCGTAATATCGAAGTAGCGCGTCTTGATCGTTCGCTCACATCGTGCTGTATACTGGGCCAAAGAACTTGTTAGGTCAGCCCTCAGTTTTGATAAGTTAGTTTAGGCTATTAAACTTATTGGTTTTTGCGTTGAAACGCATGCCATATCGGGATCATTAATGGAACATGCTATGACGGCAGCGGATCTGATGCTCCTACCAAAAGAGTGGGGAACTTGATAGGGCAGGCGAAGGGAAAGATAATTGCATGCTAGAAGATTAAGGCCTACTTTTGTTCACAATGTCCTTCGATTTTTTCTGTCTGACGACCACCTGTATCTCAGAGATGACAGGCGCCTTACTTTGATTTTCTGTACGGCTCATCGCTTTTGATGTGACTTCAGCGATGGTGTGAAAACGATCCTTCTTTTTGTTAGCGAGCAAGTAGAAATGGCATTCATTTGAGAACATCCATCGTGGTCATAAATAATTCCCAAACGGACATTCTGCGGGAGGCCGTTACTATTATCTGTGCAGCGTTCAGGGGAGACAGCGCGTCATTCCATTCGCACTCATTAATATCATCATCCGGAGAATCTGGCGACATCTGTTTGGGAGTGGGTTTTTTGAACGTCTATCAGCTCTCCAAAATGGTAGCTAACATTTCCTTGCTTTTGAAGCTGACTGACCCTAACTGTGAAGAGGTTAAGAGGGGGAAAGTGAAACGAATTGAAATCGCGATGCCTCGATTCCTTTCATATTTTCTTTCCTTGACCTCCGTAGCTTTTTTTAATCAAGAGTTCAGCGCTTCCGTGCTATCCCTATGATCGCCTTCCTGGCTGTCATACAACAATAAGTGGCCTGGACTTGTCTGCGGAACCAGCCTGATCTCTGTATATGGCATACTGTCTGGGAGTGACGGCGCTCTCGTTTGCTTACTCTCTTTCTGTGCCACGCCACCTGTTAGGCCTAAGCGACCCAGTTCTTTTACGCCACCAATGTTGTTACCTCCGCAGAACACTAAGATGGTCCGTGAGGGATAAGCACGTTCGCGCGGGATCTACAATTCCTACCGAGCCTACGCCTAATATAGCGGATCCTGTACAGGCGACGATGGGCTTCAGCAAATATTACGAGTACACAGTGACGGTCGCTTAGCCACAGTAATTCTTTACTACAGTTATACGCATTTTTTGAGAGTGGATGAATAAGTGATTGAAGGAATAAATCAATATTACAAAATGAGACTGTAAGATCAATTATTACGAAGGCATTACAATGCTGATAACGATATTCGTAATCAAACTATGCTTTGGGCACGATCCTTTTCTCGAGCTAAGACGCGGAACTTGGAGGCTTTAGCGCACGGAGTTCCCAAAGGGTCTGTGCCCTAGTCTACGAGGACAGCCCGACTCCCGCATACGTGGAGAAGAATGAAGGAGATAGACGGTAAGGCAGGAATAAAGAGATGAGAGGGATCGCATCTAGAATATAGGGGAGGGTGTAGCGGCAATAAGGATGTCGAGGTGAGGAGGCGTTGGATGGCGACTATTTGGAACCGAGTTGGTTGACTGATGCGGACTAGCCTCCGAACCCAATCGCATGGCATCCATATCACTCCCTTCCGAACAGTCGGCGTACGTTCTCGCCGAGACCACGGCGGTCTTAATAAGTCGAACGCAACCCGCGACAAACACGAACCGCGGCATGGAAAGGGCTTATCAAGTTTTTGTTAAGGGATCGAGGGTCATGAAGAACATCTGTTGCCCAAGTCTGCGACTGAAACGGATTATGGGAAGCTGTTTGTTCGAACCATTCTCTAAAATGGAGCACTGCAGCTAATTGGAATTCTCGTTTGCGCTCGATTAAACTTATTCCCATAAGAATGGAATTCCTTTAGAATGCTGGAACATAATGCGGTTGGGAACAACATGAAAACTCCTCTACTGCTCGCCCAATCTGAGAATTACCCGATCAATTTCGATTGAATTTATAGAATATCTCATTTGATGTCACTAGTGGGTAAGAGATATCGCGATCCGATATTAGTGGTCGTGTGAAACCGAAGATTTCACGATTTTTTTAATCATCAAATTTGAAATACAGCGTCTGTCTGTAATTTCACCTGATCGTTTTGGAAATTTATTATGTAGACATGTTCATATATACGTCTCAATTGTTTGTTTTTGTTTACAGGTCCTACATGAAGCAGATTTTGTTTGTTGGCGCGGACTTTTGACTCGAATTGCGGCCACTCCGTTTTGTCCCAAAGATCCGTGGGAGTTTGCAGCAGCACGAATAGGCGAAGTAATCTTTCTGTGCGAAAGAGAGACAGAGGAGACTCGACAAAGGTAGGAAGGTTTGTCGCATTACATAAATTGTCTTGCTGACTTTGATTTGAGGGGGTGATTGATTTGTTGTGATCGATAGATACCTTTTCTGAATGCCCATACTTTCCCGACCCACCTCTAACGTCGTCCTCTCAATCAATACCTATTCCTATAAGAGATAGTTTATTCCTCGCATTACTTTGCAACGAGGCTGCAGAGATCCTACACGAAAAATCAGCCGCTCACGGAAGTCGAACCAGTAAATGTGATTTTTGAACACTGCGCCTTTATCCAGTACACTATCATGACCCCATGATAGTGTAGTGGATAAATGCTAAATGCTAATGATAATTACAATCACTTCTTGTTCTCCATTAAAAAGCTACCAGTCGGGCCGCCCGGCTAACGCCAGGCTTCCCTCCTTCTTATGGTACCGCCCGGCTTCGCCGGGCGCTCCTCCCTCTTGTAAGAAATTTGCTTTTCCTTGAAAGCTCTACACTCCCAGCATTAACTCCGAATAGGAAGCGATTTTTCCTGTATTATAATTGATTGTATACTAATAAGAAGTCTTGATTCCTTGCTCTTCATCTCGAAATTGTGTCACATTGATGGCTTAACTGATTGAAAGCCAATGTCTTGAATGGTACCCGGAAATAAACGCCTATCACAGATGCCGTTATCAATAGAACATTTTTCCCACGGAGTTTTCATTAATTGGGAATCCCTAATCATTAGCGGTCAGATGAGTTTAATCACAAATGATATGCCGCAAAACAAAAAGAAATCGTGGTACTTCATTGTGTCACAAAGCTTACTACGTAACGGTCGTAGTTTAATAGCAAGAAATGGACAATATTCTCATTTCGTTATGGAGAAATGTCTTTGATCGGTCGCTATTACTGCATTTACCCGTCTTATTGAATGAAACATTTTTAGAGTCAGTATTTGACCATGAATACCCTTTTGCTCTCTAAGGCCCCTTATCAGTTCTTATCAGATGTTATCAGTTCCTGTCACAGAGTACCCACGATCGCGACACATCCTACATTGCCGTCATTGAAAAGGTTCCAGTGTTGACGCGAAGGGGATTGCAACGCTTGCTCGCTTGTTATTATGTTATTATTATGAGTTATGAATTTGCAACCCAAAACTTCTAACGCGCACGCCCCGCCCGCTGTGGGCGGAGTTCGATCTTGCCAACGGCCATAAGTGTTCCCATGCCGCCGCCTGTACTCCTACCGATTTGGAACGCTTTGAGTCCACTGGGGCAGGAGTTATGAATTTGCGATCTAAAATTTCTATCCCGCACGCCCCGCCCCTTGCAGGCGGAGTCTGCTCATACTACCTGCCGTGAGTGTTCCCATCCTGTTTCCTTTACTCTTACCAAGTTTGAACGCTCTGGGTCCAGTGGAGCAGGAATTATGAATTAGCGACCTAAAACTTCTAACGCGCACGCCCCGCCCACTGTAGGCGGAGTTCGATCTTGCCACCTACCATAAGTGTTGCTATCATTCCTCCTGTACTCCCACCAATTTTCAACGCTCTGGGTCCAGTGGAACAGAAGTTATGAGTTTGCTGCCCGAAATTTCTATCGCGCACGCCCCGCCCTCTGTGGGCGGGGTTCGGTTCTGCCACCTGCCATAAGTATTCCCTTTCCGCCCCCCGTACTCCTACCAAATTTGAACTCCCTAGGTCCACGGGGACAGGAGTTATGAATTTCCGGTCAAACACACACACCGACACACACACATACACACACACACACACACCGACACACCAACAGACACACTTAGCGAATTATATAAAGTAGGAAAATGCCCTGTTGACCTCAACTTGCGTGATCCCCGAATCGAGTTTTTGATTGAATCGGACCAGGCCTGCTTCTCCGAAATGTTCTCTTGAGATAAATTTGTTGAAGACACTAAACGCTATCTCTTACTCGGATCACCGGGGAATTATTGTTGTGAGTAGGCAAAATAAGCATTTATATGATTTGGCAGCTCTGAAGCATGGCACATTCTAACACAACATATGTCATCGAACAATGGAAAAAGTTCTATCAAAGTTTTATCACACAATATTCTGCTTTTGATCTATATTGAAAGCATTTTTTTTCTCTCTTCAGGAAGGAGTCGATGACGCAAAGAGACAAGATGATGTCATATTGGGGATTTAAGTTCGAACAATACATGACAGTTACTGAGAAAGCCGTGAGTTGTTTTTTGTTTTGTAGGTCTCACAAAAACACTGTTCAAGTTGGAGGTAACCTCAAATTCTGCCCCCAAATCCACCTAACGTAATCGGAACCGCGTTTTTTTTTTTTGACATCGTTAAACTGCAATGAGGCTGACCTAAGGTGATATCCTGTTACATATGACGTTCTAACCAATAAGCGGCCGTAGGTTTGTCGACGTGTGTTGGTATGGAAATTCATAAATCCTGCCTCATAAACCTAGAGCATCCAGATTTGGTAGGAGAAGAGGCGGCAGGATGGGAAGATCGACGATAGGCGGCAAGACTGAACTTCGCTCACAGGGGGCTGAATATGAGTGAAAATTAGCAATTTGGATCTAGAGCGTTCAAATTTGGCGGGGATACAGGCAGCAGGTTGAGAACGTTGGTAGAAGTTGGTAGAATTTTCGGGACACTCCGCCCACAGAAGCGGAGTGTCACGAAAATTTTTGTTTTGGGCCTGAAGCGTTCAAAGTTGGTGGGAGTGTAGACGGCAGGTTCGAGACACTGGTGATAGGTGGTAGGAAGTGAGCTGAACTCTACTCGAGAAGGAGAGGGAGGCGGATTGAGTAGGAGAACGGAACGTGGGGGACATGAGCGCACTTTGAATAAAGATGTAAGTTGGAATAGTGGCGAATGATCCAGGTTACTTAAACATGCAAGGCTTGAGCAGTATTCCGCTCGTGGCGGTCGGGGAGTGTCAGAATGTGTGTGTGTCGGCCGGAAATCACTGAATAACTCCTGCTTTCCCTGTGCGTCCATACTTGGAAATAGCGCAGGTGGCGAGCCAGGCACCAGCCGGACAATTCAGCTGGTCAACCATGAAATTACGGAAGGCTTGGTTAACATAAATTGTGTGGTTTCGATATTTATATTGGCCAGATATGTGCTCAAATGCTCGTGTCAATCGGTGCGAGAGTCGAACAAGAGCCTTTCTTCAAATCACGTTCTTGATTCTTGCTCGTTTTCCTTTGGACTTGTGGCATTTAATTTAGGGCGTGCCAAATGTAAATGAACCGGTAACATGCCGCGAAGAGTTTGCAATGGTTGTCAAATCCACTCTTGCCGCTACATCTGGACGTCCCTTACGGTTGGTTTACAGCGGTGAAGTGGATGCCATCAATAAAGGTGATTATTATCAAGTAGGTAATTCCCATTTCGCTGTTATTTTACGCCTAATTAGAGTTAAGCATAACTGTTTACCATACTTTACTATACCTACGATGAAGCGTTGGCATGGACACGAAGGCGCAAGAATTCCAATGGCTATGTCCGCCTGATCATCGTGTTTACGACTTTCGTGTTTGCTTTCGATTATTTACCCCATCCATTTCAGAGGGAGATCCAATAGAGCTGAAGACTCAACGACATGCTCTTGAAGGTACCTTCTGGAAGCAAAAAAGCATGAAATGGTGGTTGCAGTCATTCCTTCTTGGGATTCGTGATGTAATTGTTGGATATCGCGATGATGACGGAATCGTGAAGAAGGTATGACTTGAGAGTTTCTAGAATTCTGGTTTTTCCAAAGGAAGCAAATTATGCGAGATGGAAAGGAACGTCTGAATTATTAACCAACGGGATCAATGCGTAGGAGCTGGCATTAAAAGCGAAACGTGCAAAATTAGATGCTCCTCTGTCAGACTGGCCAATTAGGTAATTCGTTCAAACACGTTCTTTCATGAGCGGATTCTGGTCACGCCTCGGAGCCTCGAGACTTCGTCCGCTTGACACAGTCAGTTTCTCTAGATGGATGGAATAACTGGGAGATTTATGCATTTATTTATCCATCGAAGGAACATGCCCGGTCCTGAAAAGGGAGTGGTAAGAGGACAACGAAGGTCCGAGAAGTGACTATCTACAGCAGGCGTCTGTCGAGCTTACTTTATAGTACTTACCTTGTACGTAGGAAGCTCTATGTCTGAGTTCGGTCTGTGTCGGTCGGGTCACCTATTTCAGTATTACGATCACCACTTTCGGCTTTTGACTTCCAAGAAAAGTACAAGGAGATACGCATTATGTCAAGTTTAACGGGCTTGGATCTCAGGGGTGTGACCGGAATCCGTCTGTGCGAGAGCGTGTTTGAACATACTACATACTGGCCAGTGACGAACGAGCTTCTCAATTTGCCGTTTGTTCTTTTGTCTGGAACAAAGCCTTTTTGCGTGGGCTTTTCCATGGGATATGAATGAATGTGATCGTTTTTTCATAAAAAGGGCATTCCTATTTCTCTTTGCAATTGCGTCTAATTATGCTACCTTCATCCTTCCAATCGGCTTTAATTGGGAGTAGACAAACCATACATTTCACTTGGGGTAACTGCTGTGTTTTGAGATTTGCTCAAAGAGAACCTATCTTCATTTTCAGGTCGGGTTTGCACATACGGACGAGTTACCAAAAAGAGGTGAATGGTCTGGAAATGTCTGTATGAATCTGCTGTCGAATGTATTGACATCGGTTGGTCGTGCGTTTTTTAAAATAAGTCTCCTCACGCAAATCACAAAAGAATCAAGTTATAATATACAGTATAGAAATGACTATAAACTACAACTTAATTTAGAGGTCTTCCGAAAAAACTACTGGCTCTTTTTTGGTCTTCTTATTCTGAGAAGCCCTTATTCATTAAAATACGCTTGAGAAGCTGGATACCAGCTTTAAAAATATTCTGACAGTCCCTTAGAAGTCCTTCTATATGCTTGTTCGAAACATAGGAGAAGTTGTGTGTGGAAAATTCGGGTAACGGGCTTCTCCCCGATTGCGGCATTCTCCCTTGCGGCATGCGGCAAATGTCACCTCAACTACCGTACTCACCCCGCCTCCACGCCAATCGATATGACGCAATATTTTTCGTTGATTGCCTTTCTTTTTTTTTTAGCAGACTCGATCGTTTTTTTTGTTTCTTTTTCGTTTTTATGCTTATTAGACTTGATTAATTAGAATGACTCCTTTTGTATCAGCGACGATCAAGATCGCATTGGAATTGAAGAGCGGCCAGCCGATTCAAATAATTAAAGGACTTCCTACCTCACAAATTGCGCGCTCCAATGTTCCATCGCAATCCTGCGATACGCGGCAGATGCGGTGTGCGCGACGCCACTTTCGGGGACAAGATTCCGGACCCGAAAAATTCACAGAAGGATGGGATCTAAAGGGTGGATCTAATATGTTCCTGCTTTTTTTTTCAAGACTGCTCTTTCATAATTACCCCTACAGTGTTAGGCTAATTAATGAAAGCATTGAAAGATGTTTTCCAAGGTGATGTCGACCATTTAAGCTTCGTGAACTACTGGAAGTGGATGGTGAAGCATGTCTGGTTCGTTATGAACAGAATCGCGATGAAATTACGATTCATTCCGTTCCACTTCCTGACATCGACTTCTTCACTTATGCCTTTCGCGTTCATTTCAATTTGGAATAGGCAACATTGCTGCTGGCTTTTTTTTATTTATTTCTGTTTGATTGTATAATTATTTAATTTATTCTCAGTGTATTCGATCTCTCTCGTGGTATAAGGTGTTGGAGCTGAGGCCGTTCGGGCCTTTCAGGCTTCCCCACGTTTTCAAAACTGTCTATGGAGGTGGGCAGAGTACCCACCTACACTAGAGCGTGGAGGAATTGATACGGGGTGGTGCCTAAATGGCCTAAGTCATGCCCGTACTTTCGACACCCCGGAATTCTGGGTGGAACTCTCAGTCAATTCCGACCCCTCGATGAACTCATTGCTTCAAGGCTTCAAGGTCTTTTGATCCTTACTGGAACCTTGGCGGTTGGTGTTGTTAGGTTAGGGCAGAAATGAACGTCGCTCTATACGGGAATGTATCGATATGTTTACGCAGAAAAACGAGTCATTGGAGAGGGTAGCACGTTTCGTGAGGCGAACTCGCACCCTGACTCAACAGCGCTTACCCGGTGGTTATCTGAAGTGCTCAGCGTATTCTATTGTTCAGTCAGCTACTTCATTAACTAGTACCGTGATGTATTGTTCAGGACACACCTCTAGGGTCGGTCATCCGGGGAAACGAACTCTTTAGCCGTGAAAAGCCTTTCATTTACCACAGGATGGAGGTGAAATTCCGTAACACGACTAGTCAATACTGCCGCGCATGAGGTAACCGGCGTCGCCATCTGGGGTGGTCTAACCTGACCTTCACCCCAGTCCAGTATGCTGCTATGCTTGATGTCAGCATCAAGCATCACCTCTTCCTTCTTCCATTTTGGAGTGGAGAAGCCAAGCTTTCCGGGCTTCTGCTGCGTGTTTTGCGAAGGGAGGGGGAAATCTTGGCATCTAATTGCCGTAGGTTTCGGAAATGCTATGGGCAAAATGTACGCCATTAATAGGGTTCGAACCTATGCCCAAGCTTTCCATAAAATTGAGCCAGTTTTGAAGCCTTTCCTACTTCTTTTTTTTACCGCATATTGGTTTCTTTCGTTTTACTCTTGTTCGACTTTTAGGCGAATTGCATTTCTTCGCTTCGATCTGTTTTGAAATTCATTTTATGACCTGTTGTCTACCTATACCGTTCGTTGACCTTGCTCTAAAACTGGTTCTACCTGTATTGAATGTTGTATTTCAGTGTTTTCAGTTTCCCGATGAAACAGGTGGTCGTTAGGTCAGTAAGGGTGCTATGCAAAGTTGTCTTTCATGGTTCTATCTACTAGTTCTTTCTAGTATTCCTACCTACTCTCTTTCTCCCCTCCCACCCCCCTTTCGTGCCCTTGACCACTTTCTTTTCGTGGGGTGGGTTGGTGCGAGGTTCTTTAGTTGGCTGCCAAACGTGCGCAGCAGCTAAAAGTTTCTCCCGAATCCGCTTTCTGACCTAACGACACATGTGTAGTAATGCTTCCTGTAAATTTTTCGTTCATAATGTGACAAAAATTTTTAAGTTTGAGATGCTGCCGTTATAAATACATTTTTTCAATGTTTCCATTGTCCCAGACGTCAGCTTTTGTCAAAACTCTCCGCCCTTCAACGTTCATATATGAGGAATGTAGACAAGACCAGTCGAGATAGGGGCGTAATTCTGACGTTGAGAGAACTATTGCGCCGGGGAGACGAGCAGTAGAAACGGTTTTGTGTATTCGATCCGCCGCACGCGGCTGTCGCGGACCATTTGCCTCGTTACTACAGTTCTAGCGTTCTTTATAGAGCTCATTCGCTATGCGATTTATACTTTCGGTATGATTCTACTATTACTTCTTTGTTCCTGTATTTCTTACTTTCTGCTGCATTCTGCTACATTCCTTCGCGCGCGGTGTCCCTCTCGCCGTGACGCGACAATTTCGTTACTACTGCACCACACCCCATAGCGCCGTTCTGTCGGGCAGGTAGAAAGTCCCCAACTCCTACGTCGAGGGAGCTCCCCAAAAGTCATTGCTCACCATCCGCTCACGACTTTATCCCTTCTGTCTGACCGGAAACAGGTACTAGTTAAAATTTATTAAAACAAGAAGAAGCAGTATCAGCGTATATACGAAATTTGCTCTGATCGTTGGATGCAATTAGTTTTCTTTGACAAACACTTCAAAAGTTTCGAGAAAAAGAAGTCCGGTTGCGAGTAAAATTTGAATAGAACAGGTTATTCTCCAGAAGAATCGAATAACGTCATAGTGATGATGTACACAGGCTAATAGCAGAATGCTCAACACTGTCGGAGTGAATAAGGCTGGAAAAACAGTTATCAGATTGACCATTTCTTTATGTTCCCTTCGTCTTCATGGCCACTCACCTATGGAGTACTGTATCTTTACCGTATTTTCCGGTTCACGTATTAACTGGTGTAAATCAAAGCGTCCATCAATGTTACAGTACCTGAGAGGGAACCTTTGAGAGCTGCTTTTATACTTCACGTCGCGCTGGACCGTCCAAATAGGTAAGATGTATATTGACTATTTTCCTTTGATCCGTACTCTAACAGTAACGGAAAATCCCAGTGTGGAACAGCTAAGGCGTTTTGCAGATCCACTAGCTCTCGGTCGGTAAGCATCTTAGCCTGTCGGGCGGCAGAATTTGTACCCACTTTCCCATGTTCGCGCGCACGCATGCGGATGGTATAGCGGGTTCGGACTGCAATTACCGTAACCACTGAGATGGATATGGCTAGGGCTGCACCACGATTGGACACGGACACACACACACACACACACACACACACACACACACACACACACACACACACACACACACACACACACACACACACACACACACACACACACACACACACACACACACACACACACACACACACACACACACACACACACACACACACACACACACCACACACCACACACCACACACCACACACATATATATACAGGGGTGCCCAAAAAAAAAGAGACACTTTCACTGCTCGGCTTGTACCACGAATGTAATCAAACTTTACTAAACTCTGAATGAATATTACCACCCGCAAAATCAAGAACACATTGTACTTTATTACGGGATTCTTCGGTGGCCTTCCACACGGACGGAATCGAAAGTTTTCGCCACGCAAATTTGATGTCGTCTGAGGTCGGCGAGATCGGCTCGTCTTCCACGACGTCACGGCCATTGCGGAGTTGTCGGGGCTACAGAAAGTCAGCGGTCTTCCAGATCCTAAGCGACGATGCCCAGGACTCTGTCCGTGAGCGACTCGATTGAGAAAGTTGCCTATCTGCTTGTTGCCGACCGATATCCCAAAAGTCGTATTGAGCGCGTCCGCAATGGCAAACGGCTTCATATTTTGATGCCGATATAGGAACCACACGAGTTCCTGCTTCCTTTCATCAAGCAACACTCTTAGTACAATCTACCCAATCACATTCTTCTGTTGCTTCAATCGGTGCGACGTGTTCCGCCCTGGACTAGGCCCAATGCATAGTGTCTCTTTTTTTTTGGGCACCCCTGTATATATATATATATATATATATATATATATATATATATATATATATATATATATATATATATATATATATATATATATATATATATATATATATATATATATATATATATATATATATATATATATATATATATATATATATATATATATATATATATATATATATATATATATATATATATATATATATATATATATATATATATATATATATATATATATACCACACGCCACACACACATATATATATACACACCACACACCACAACACACACGCTACACGCACAAACACACGCACATAACACACGCACACACATACACACACACATACACACACACATATACACACACAGCCAGTTCTGTCCCCGGGTTTCCTCATTTCCCACTGAGATTAATAGATGCAGTGTTTTGAAATTTCGACACTTCAGGCTGTTCGTCTTGCATTCTAGCATGGTATTGATTTTGCGCGCATATAATCGATAACCATTTTGAATCTCGCGCGAGAGTAGTGCGGTCCGATAAGTGAAAGCGATCCTAGAGCTACCCTGAGATTATTACATGGTGAAGTGTGGCGATGGGTTGTCGACAAAGAATAATCCTTCTCGTTTCTCTGTATCCGTGGAACTTTCCTTTTGAGAAATTGATTTTTTCGAAAAACTTACCATCTTCGGAAAATGTGAGTGGTGTACATAACAAGTAAGACATTGTACCATACAAATGAGAACATTTTGATAGAACCGGATTCTGAGTAAATCATGAGAATCTAAACATATCCTTTTATCCTGTAAATGGCTCCGAACTGTTTCAAACAGCAAGAAGGGCATATACTGGTAACCATAATCTCCCGCCTTTCTCCTGAGGGTCTGAGAAGCTCTTAAATATGCTACTTTTGATATTTATTTATTGGTATGCTGCCGAGTCCTTATTCAAGAGCTGAATATTACTTACTTATGTGAGGGTTAAGTTCGAATGCGAAGCGCCGACATCGCCTTTCATGTTTTTGAGGTCAGATCTAGCCATCTTCTTGCCAAAAACATAGCCGTGACATACATTAGAATCATGTATGTCACGGCAATGTACTCACCATACCACTTCCTGACCAGTTCCTATGGGACTCACTTGAATCAAGCAACAGCAGAATTGAAGTGCTCTCGATATGCCAACAACGTAAGGGAAGTCGTAATTTTTGATGAGACTTTGCCAATCCTGGAAAACCTTACTGAAGAGGGAGAGCTTGATCATTTCGTCTTTGCTCACCGACATAGAACAACAGCTGCCCCTTCGCCTTAGTTGTACAGCCGTCGTTCAAAAGTGAACATGACCGGATGAGGTTGTTCGTTATCGATTGCATAAACGATTTGTTTGTTATCGATCGCATGCTACGATAAGTTCTGGTGAGGAGTGAGGTTCAGTTCAACTACTCGGCAACTCAAGAACAGCAATGGTTCGTGTTATATGGGTGATTTTACCCACGACAAAGTTACGATGTGCCTGATTTTCAGGCATTTAGCTATGCAAACCTCATCAGTAATGGTAGAGCTGCACAACTTACCTGTGTAATGATCCAGGTAAGTTCTTATCGGATTCACTTGCTGTCTGCTAGCTTCTGATGCAGAAGCCAAAGAACAGTAGTTTCACACCACGGAACTTTTCAAAATTTCCAGATTTTTGTGCTTTATTCTAATTCTGACTACATTGGATCAGGGACATTTATTTTGGCAACTGCCCTATGCCTCTACAATTTCTATGTACTCGCAAAACGTTGGTAAGGGTTTCGCTCCTACTTACTAGCTCATATAAGCATAGCTCCAAAGAACACCGATCGTGTTGATGACATTGCCGTGACATACACCATGGTCGCCGGTGTATGTCACGGCGATGTCATGACAGTCTAACTTCTACAAATGAAATTGTTCGAGTATTTAAAGATCAGTGGACAAAATCGTTTCGTGTTCAGAGGTTTTTTTCGGCCGGAAAGTTTTAATCTCTTCAACCCATCGCACGTTGTGTGCTCGGTGGAATGATTATCGAGTTTACGCGCGTACAATCACTATGCATTTTGTGCATGACCGCTTCTTGTAGGGGCTAGGGAAAAGTTGGAAGTGTAAATTCCTTGGTATTAAACAGATGGTTTCCTAGGGTCAACAGTATTGATGGTCGTTTTGACATGCGTCAAATGGTACGAGAAAAGGATACCCAGTTGAAATTGATGTATGCTGCAGGCAAGTTTCTCAGACATGGTTTCTAATCGATAATCGATTGATTGACTCATCAACTGGCTCTGATAAGTCATCCTCGTTGCAGAAGTGTTCACACCATTCATCGTCGGTCTTCTGGTGTACTCAATGGTGATGTTTCCGGGAAAAAGTGGAAATTTCATGTGGACTTGCGCATGTTGTGTTCAAATAACGGCAGCCTTGATGTTAATTTTGGCTGAAGTTTACGAAGTATTCATAAAAGGATATTAAGCTGCCAATAAAGAAATTATTGTGTCCTTTCTGACTTTCACAACAATCACATCTAGAGTTGCCAAAAAGATGGAAAAAGGTAAAAAATGATAGCGAACAAATTGGAAAAAACGAATGCTCGAGAATAGTCGGAAAGGAGGTGGGTTCACTGAAAAGTCCCGAGGAAAGCTAGGCAATCAATTGGTTCCTGTTACTCTCCAATAAAGACTTTTGGGAGACTCCCGGGAAGAAAAAAAAAGTGAAAAACACAAAAACAAGGTTTTGAAAGAGCTGGGCGTGCTGAGTTACACATCTAGGCAGAGGAAACAGCTGGAAATCTTACTTCAACCTCTTGATAGCGTTTCTTCAAGTTCGATCCCGTGACTGGAGAGTGAGTGGAAGTTCTCTTCACCTCCTTGTAAGTGCCGCTTCATGAAATTCCCTTGCTACATGTCTTTCTGACGAGTGTTTGACACTCCAAAACAAACAAATAAACAAACACAGTTACTCAACAACTCTTAAACTTAGCATCTTTTTAGTTTGTAACAATGTGTAGTTCTTTACAGTCCTTGAACGTACCCCTAGAGAGTCAAATAGTTTTCCCCGTTGCTCTTCCCCAGACCCTTTTTTATTTCTTTTCAATTATAGGAGCCATATGAACTCAGGAACTGTAAAATATTCTTTTTCCACTATTCCAACTTTTTTTTCAGCAAAGCTCCATTTGTTTGAGACATCTGGGTGGTTGTCGAATGGCGAAATGATCTTCTGTGGTGGTCCGTGACCTCAGACCCGTTCGATACCTTCACTGGCTCCCCATATCCTCTCTCTTCGACATTTCCCCCCATAAAATTGGCATTTCTCTTTTCTTCATCTCCCTTTTCTCTTTTTTCCAGATATTTGTCAGCTCTAAATAAATCCTTGCTTCTTTTAATGAGATGGAGAGTTGAGTAAACCAAAATTCCTTCCCTGTGTCCGAGTCGCCCCAGTTTTGAAGTAACTTTTCGAAATCTTCTTATGAATGTCTTCATATTTTAAAGCAGTAACAATGATATTTGTTCAAGTAACGTTTTTTGGACTTCTCAATCGGATTTGGATGTTCTGGTTGATTAGTCTTCTCATTCTATTTCTAATCACAATGTCCTGCTATTTTCTCAGTGTTTCTTCGTTTTTTCCTTTGCTTTGCAGTTCCTTTCATTCTGTTCTTCCGAAGACTTCCTTCTTTCACTGATAATTACCAGCTTCTTTAGAGTTTTTCCTGAAAGCTTTTCGGTTCTTTGATTCTTTCTATACGCAGTGGTAGATCTTTTCAAATAATTCTGTAAGCTGCTTTGGTACGACATTGACTCTCAAATAAATAAACAAACAAACAAAAATCAACATGTGAACCTTATTTAGAGCCATTACCGTCGACATCACTGTTTTAATGGTTCTTCGGATTTGTGCTCTATTATAGAACCCTGTGCTTATTGCCAATTGTACCAGTTCTGCCGCTTGGACCAAATGCCAAAACGGAGAAGAATACGTAAAAGGAGCAGGCAGCTCAATGTGGACGTGCAGGTCAGTGAATCTTTTCTTTTCGTCGGAAAAGCAGATTCAGTCCATTTGAAAGGTTGACGGTAAGAAAAAAAGTATGCTGCAGGCTTTTTCCAAAGTGATTCCATTTTCAACCTAATTAACCTCTTTGAATTTCTGCAACTTCCCTTTTTCTGAAGCTAATTCTCACAGCTGTTATTCGTAAAAGGATGAAAATCAGTGCAGAAAGCTTTCTTTGCTGATCTTGTCATAATGGTGCCAAATTCGTAATTTTGACTTATTAGAAAGCCAATTTCCACTTTAGGCGGATTATCGTAGGCATTTCTGTCATAGCCGTAGCGGTTTTAGTAATGTCCAAATCCAATTCTCAATAATCTCGACATTTTTCCTCCGGCCAGAAATTCAGAAGTGTAAAAATGATTTTGACTTTTGATTTTGATTTTTTTGAATCTGACTACCGGGAGGAACACAAAAGAACTAAACAGTAAATTTACATAAGAATATATCAAACCTTCGTCTCTACTTTCTTTTGTTTTTCGATTTCTTTATTGCTTCCCACTATCTTTTCTTTCTTCTTTCCTCTCCCAGCGTCGAAACCTGTCAAATGCCAACAACCGCACTTCACTCAAATTGCGCTAGTTCAAAAAAATGTTTTGGCTGACGTTCCACATTTAGCTCGATAGGGAAAATCGGTGGGAAGAATATGGCCAGAAAACGTCGTATGCGTAATAGTGAAAGGCCAGCGTTGGTGAGAAAGGTGTGTTCAATGAGTGTGTCGGGAGGTCCGTTCTTTTTAGACAAAGGACGTTTGCCCCTACGTGTGTGTGTCTCTACTTGGGTCTGTGTATGTCCGAGGGAAGAGCTGCTTCCGTAGAAAGATATTGTCCACGTCCGATATTTTTTCACCCTCTAGACGAAGCTGGGCAACAATTTAAGAGAGTTGCTCACACAGCTTCTCCTGGTCTTCTAGGGGGTCGCTCTGTGCTCGTAGACTTTTTAGCCTCTGTATCATCTAATCGACCAATACTTAAGTCACCGTACCTTTGCTTCAGAAGCTCAACCGCGAGCGGATACGTTTCTCGCGAGATTTGATACTGTTTTACTCTTTCTCTCACTTCCTCTCGGAGCGCATCCAGGAGATAATTGAGTTCGTACAAATCGTCCATCTAACGTGAGTGCACGGAATGTTCGGGAGCTCCTCACAACGTATACCGTTCCCAAATGCGTCCGCTGAATTTTTGAATAGGAATAGGTGCCAGGTTCATTGGTAGGTTCATTGGTGCCTAGCGAAATGATGGAGCAATCGTCATGTTAGTCGTGCAGAATCATGCTCAGCAGTGCTTTAAGGGACTGACCTGTCGTGATGTCAGGAGAGTCTCTTAGTCTTCTTGTGGTGGTTCAATGTATAACTCCAAATAGCCGATTTCCTTGCGCCAACACGATAGCACGATAAAAAATCACCGATTTATTGCAGCGTGGAACTCGAACAGTTCGACCTCAAACTTGGGTAATTATACCGTTAAATGAGTTTTCATTGAGTAGAGACACAAGTTTATAAATCATGAATGAAAAGAGATAGAGTACAGTTCGACGGCCCATGGTCTGGCTTGAGCGCTTATATGTAGAGTGCAGCTGGTGTTTTTTTCCGACATACCAAGGAAGAGCCCAGCTGCATGGTCCTTTTCGACATTCTTCTGATTCCATTGGAGCCTTTCTGTGTTGGAGAAGATTACAGATGTTTCATGCTAAGAGTGTAGCACTAACATATATGTATATAAAATACACTTTTTTCCTTGTCTCACCCGAATCTCAACAACTCGCGGCTTGCCGCGATATTCCCGGCCCCGCCATGCTTGTCGGAGTTACACGTCCACTCCTCGCCTCTCGAGTCTGTATATCAGCCCATGGACGCGGTTTTGGGCGTCGTCATGTCGTCGCCGTAAAGTTTCCAGCTCGTCTTCAATGCGCGCACTCGTTTCCGAAAGGGTACATAGTGCCGAATGGTGCCCTGTCTGGTTGCAGTAGAAGCACCTTGTGTTTTGCTTCCGGCACCATTGCCCTCTGAAAGATGTAATAGAGGCACGCAGGGCACAACTGTTCCCGATCCACTATTCTCCATCGGTCTTCCGTGAACATGTACACTGTGCAGGAGTCGGAATAGTGGCTCCCTCTATGTCCGCAGAACGCGCATGGCATGAACCGTTCGCGATAGTTTTGGATCGTTCCATCGAACCTTTGCAGTTGACATCGTTCCCTCTCTTACACATCATTCATCATTAGTCGGAAATCGCGCACCGCTTGTTTAGCCTGTCGTAGCTGCAGTAACAGCTCGGCCACTTTGTCGCGTGCCTGCTCGATAGGTTGATCTTCATCGGCCTGCTCGTCGTTTCGAACTTCGGTTTCTCCTTCTTCGAGTACCTCACCATGCTCTTGGGAACGGAACTCTTGATCTCCCTCAGGATTGATTCTTTCCTAGTCGATCCTTTCTTCCACGTTGACTTCGTTGTCGCTTCCTTCATGCTGGATCGCATGTTCTTCTTCGAAGTCATCTTTTTCTACCGCATCTCTTGGTTGTCATCGTCTGATTCTTCGAGACTGGTTTCGGTGCTGCTCTCATCAGTACCCTGTGCGTCTTCGTTGACGCTTACTAGGTCATCTCCTAATTGCTCTTCCTCATCCGGATCATGCAGCTGCTCCATGTACTGCGCGTCTATCCTGATCGCTCCGGCTCCGTCTCCCTGATTGTCGATCTGCTGTTCTGGTGAAGACACGGCTTCGGAACGAGCCACAAAGTCGGAAATGAGGCTTCGCATCGACTCTAACGCAGCCCGTAGCTGGTCCCGGGACTGACTCTCCTCTTGACGGCATTCAATTTCGAGTGCGTTGCCATATTCTCGTAGGTTTGCGGCTTGATCCCCGAGTATTTCCAGTCTATCGAGTATCGCCCTTTTCAGTAGTTGGTTGTGGACGAGTAGTGGATTGCCATCATCGTCCATTTGCGGTCTATTGATCATCATTCTCCATACGTCCGGTTCGATCCTATGCGTTGCCATTAACAGATTCGGTAGGGCCCAGAGAGCGACGAGTTGTGAACGTACAAGGAGTAGCTCGAGTTTGATCCTTTCGACCGTCTCCACTAATACCCGACATGAAGCGTAACTTTCCTGCCAGGGATCTGTTGAGGCCCTTAACGTTCGAATCGCCAATCCCAAGTTGTCGACGGATCTCGGCGAGACCCAGAACTGACGACACGCCCTGATGATCCTCGCGTAGAGGTCTTCCGGTTCCGGAAGTGGAGGAAGGGCTCTGAGAATGGCATCGTAGTCGTTTTGCAGGCGTTCCATGCGTTGGCGTTCCATGTTCTAAACCTTGAAGTATTACATTGTGGTGATTTTTAGAGTTTAAGTGACAGCACTTCCTGAGCGTCTAAGCGTCTCAGCATCTAGGCGTCTAAAAGCACATGCGCTACGTTCAGTATGCTGCTCGCTATTTTTTCGAGCTAAAATAATTTTTCATGCGTGATAGGTAGCAAAGCGTTTTCTGTCCGCACTAGCGTTCGAAATCTTCGTAAGAGCGTTTTTAGGGGGTAGCATAAAAACATACAGATGGTCTTCAGCGCAAACCGCCCGAGGCGGAACCCTACGGTTGGAAGATAGAAGTACGACAGTAGTAGAGCCACAACCAGGATAAGTATGCCTAGGAGCAGCGTTTTGTACCATCCTATGACCACGTCCATTATGTGGTTCAAATCCGGCCATTGGATAGTATTGAAGGTAGTGCTGTTCCCTTCGAGTAACGTCGCAAAAACCATTGAAAGTCTTCCAGTATATTTCAGGACTCCCGCGATTACAAAGTAGTTTGAACTGGATCCACAGGATATTGAGCAGTTGATGAATTGCCGTGCCGAGTTGAAGTTGAATCGTAGCAATGATTCTGTTACGCTCGGCGAGCATGGTATGACAAAGGAATCCTGGTCGCAAATGACCTCCCCCAAAGTCTTCCTTTCGAATTTGCATCGTACCGTCGACCGTGCACCTTGTGAGCAACTGTAGCATCCGTTGAGGTCTGCGTCTTCTTTCGAGCAGTGCTCGTTGTGGGCCATCATCGCCACTTCCTTCAACGTGGACTGAAAGTTTACCGTCACATCCGCTGACACCATATCTGGTATCTTTACAGTAGCCGTGCTGTCCTCACTTATTGATAGTTCCCAGACTGGAGATCTTATCGGAAGCTTAGCTTCGAGATGGTCAAACTCTTTTTCCACATCTATGGTGGAAAATTCACCTTTGACCTTGCTCTCGGCGGGCTCGCAACGGCAGTCATCCGCGACCGAACAATCCAGGTTTGCAGCTCATTTTGGCGAGAAGCAGACGAGATTCGGCACTTTATTTTTGTCCCAAATCGATGTCTCATGTCCGTTGGATATAAAGTAGCTGTGAAGTAGCGGTGTAGGGGGGGAGGCTCACTGAAGTCATATTAAGGCGTAATGAAGAGAGCTTCACGGGTATGTTCGGTTTCACCATGAGCTCGTATTGCTGCTTTCCTACTTCGTGATAAAAGTCTTCCATTGTAAGCAGCAACTTGACTTGTTGTGACCAGCGCATGCACCGGAACACTTCATATATCGTTTCGGCTGTGGGGACAGCATGCATCTTGTAAAAGAGGCATCCTGAACTAGGGTACCAACATCCGCATCCTAGCCAACCGCACGACTCAAGACATCCCGTACGTCCAGGGTAATGGTTGGCCTCTTCTAATTCACGAACTAGTGTGGAACTGTTGATGTTCGCACATTTTTCTTCGATGCAGGATCCAGTGTGGGCACAGCGGGTTTACTGTCCAACACCTTTAGGGTGGTAGGGCGCGTGAAGTATAGCGTTTCCTTTTCGCAACTAAGGTACAGACCCTTCCATCGTACCTTTATGTTGGAAATGAGTGACGAGTTGTACAGGATGCGTAAGCAAGCTTCTTGCTTGAACGCATTGAGCTTCAAGAGTTCCGTAGTAGTTATGTTACAGGTTTGTCCTTCCGTCGACATTGAGCAGACCGTTAGTCGATGTTCAAATGCGTCAACGAGCTGACAAGCCCTCGCCCCTTCAGGAACGACTGCCGTGATGTACAACACAACTGCTAGCGCCATTAGTAGCCTTTGCCGTCGAGAACGTTTGTGTCGTCCGAGTTGAAGAATACAGCGTCCAAAGATAGATAGTATCCAGGCAAGTATGATGTATGTTCCGTGGAAAATCAGGCGTATCGGTTTACCGATGGTCATTGGGGTGTAGAGGAGAAGATAACATGCTGTCACGACATGGTACAAACTGAAAATGAAAACCGATATTGCTCCTATCGGCCAGCATTCTGGATTGCAGAGAACCTGCTGGCAGAACCAGCAATCGATGTTTTCACAAAAGTCCAAAGCACGGCAAACTGTTTCCACTGTAGCCACTTCTCGTCCTGTGCTCCATTTCAGCATGACGCGGTAGTCCTGGAGTGTATATTCAGGTGGAAATGTGACCACAACTTTCCGCTCCTGGTCGTCGTAGTGCTTGCAGGACTGATCCGTTCAAATTTCAAAGGTGACATTGTTATGGGCCTTTGACACTAGGACTCCTTCATCGGAGCAGGTCATCTGTATGAGGGGCGTGTGAGGAGTTGCTGTAACTCCTAAGTAGCTTACGATCATCAGGTAGAAAAGGAACCAACTTTTGAATGCCTTATTGCGTTGGGAAGAAGACGTTGTCGCTATCGCATCTATGATCTTCGGTCGAGTAGGGCGTGGTCGAAGATTATAATTGTGTGTTGTTGCCGATGGATCCTTGCCTTTGCTAAGGAGGGTAGGTTCGTTATGCTCGGGATTTGCGGAATCTTGGATATCCTTCGGGTTGTCTCCGAATTCGTTGGCAGAATCTTGATCGTTGGCAGAGTCTTGAACCTCCAAGGGTATCAAGAGGTTGACTGGTCTTCGGATCTTCCTTTTCGAAGATGTCATCAACTCCACTTCCCGAATAGCACCGTCTCTTCCTTGCTTTACTTGACTGACTCTTCCCATCTTCCATTCATTGCGTGGAAGGACAGGATCAGAGACAAGAACAACGTCGCCCACTAGAGGGGTCAACTGCCCTTGCCGTCTGGCGATTGGTGAACGTATTTGCGTTTCGCGAAGATTGGTCAAGTATTGTTCATGCCATATTTTCTAGAAGTTCTCTGTGAGCTAACATGAAGTGCGTAAGGCCTCCACTACCTCGCAACGTGTCTGAAGGGCACGAGCCTCCGGCGGTGAAAGGTAGTCCGGGTCATCTGGATGGATTGCTAATAGGAGTTCCATTGGCAGCGTCACCACCAGATCCTTTTGTATGAAGTCGATCGGACGAATTGAGGTGAACTCCTCATGTGTCGCACTTTGATAGGTAAGAGGTCTGGAATTAAGGCATGCTTCAATTTCTGTGAGTACCGTGCGTAGATGGTCTCCTGTCCGGTGTTGGGCACCTCGAAGTGCCTTGTAGAGGGCTTGCTTCACTGACTTGATGAGTCGCTCGTAGAAACCCCCTTGCCATGGGGCATAGGGTGTAGCATAGTTCCACTGGATCTCCTTATCACTTATGGCCTTGAGAATATTTCCTTCCTGCATGGTTCCTTCTGTGAGAATTCTTGCACCGAGCAGAAAAGTGGGGGCGTTATCGCACGTGATTGACACAGAAACCCCTCTTCGAGCTACAAACCGACGCAATGCGTTTATGAAATCTTCCGTGCTCAAACTGTGAACCATTTCCAGGTGGATGAGGCGCGTAACTACACACGTGAAGATGCAGCCGTAAGATTTCTTCGCATGTTCCGTGGTAGAAGGAAAGGGCAGATCAAAAAAGTCCAATCCGATGTGTTCGAAAGGGCGGCTGCGTAGTACTCTGCGGTCTGGGAGATCGGTTGATTCCGGATACTGGTATGGCAGAGCATTGAAACGCCTGCATTTCACACACTGCTGTACAAGTTTCCGCACTTGTTGACGTAGCTTTGGTATCCAGTATTGTGTGCGCACTGTTGCCATGGTGTGTTCCACTCCACGATGATATGTCCCGTGGGCTTCATCGATAATCAGACGGGCGAGTGGAGAATTGGGAGCAATGAAGACGGGATTTTTGGCCCCCTGTGGCAGTGAGGCAGACCCTAGCCTACCTTTCGAACACCAAATGTTCTCATTGTCAGCAACAAGGCGCAGAGTATTCTCCATGGACTTCCGATAGCTGGTAGTAAGGTAGATGTCTTGATGATTTCGGATCAAGGCCCGTCTTGCTGCGCGTATATGGGATCCATTGATTGCCGTGAGGTCTGCAGGAATCTCATGTAGCACTTTCACTTTCTCCATGATTGCATTCATCCTTGATGTAGGAAGCGTCTTCACGAGTTTCTTGAGAAAGATTAGAGCGATGACTGTCACCCGTTTTGCACGGAATAACGTGCTGAAGCGTGTGAGGTCGATGATAGGTGCCGATCTCGAGAGAGCAGTATCTGATTCTGTAGATGTCACCACAACTCGTTTTTTCCGGCTCGTTGGTGGTGTCTTCGTAGAGGTGATACACTGGGTGAGTCCACTGATGCGGTGGTTCCCGTAGAAACTTCGGACCTGACCACCATGAGTGACTTTGAAGTTGGTCTTTTGGCAGACCCCGTGTGCCAGCATCTGCGGGATTTTCTTTTGTAGCGATGTATTGGAATTCAACGGACAAACCATCCTTGCGTAGAGTGGAGACGATTTTTTGTATCTCTTTCATCCGGTTGCTCACTAAACGTCCCAGGCCTGTACTATGGGTTGACGAGCTGAGCCAGGCTAGTACGATTTGCGAGTCGGAGAAGATACATACTCTTGGCGTTGGTATCACTCGGGATTTTATTGCGTGCCACACCGAGTGCACTAGCCGACAAGCTAGTGTTAGTGCGTTTACTTCCAGCTTCGGTACTGTCGTTTTTGATCGTATTGAAGGTAGCTTACATTTTCCCATGGCAAGTGCGACTCCGGTCTCATTGAATACATAAACACTGGCCGCAATGGCTATGGTGCTTGCATCGGCAAATGCAGCTAAGTTGTAGTTGCTGCCTCCCTTTAGAACTTCTCTTGGGAAAAATCCCTGAAATCCATCAATGCTGTGTGCAATGGCTGTCCATTCTTCATATAGGTCGTGGGGAAGGTTCTCATCCCATGCAAAGCTGTGTCTCCACAGGTTCTGTTGGAAGCACTTGGCTCTGGTAAGGAGTGGAACAAGCCACCCCAGAAGATCGCACAGTAGCGCTCAAAAGTATACGGCCAACTTTAACTTGCCGTAACTTTTTTCTCACTGGAGCAAATTGCGTGAAATTTCGATATGCTCAGCTGAAGCATATTTCACACTACTCAGCACTATTTGACTGCAAACAGCAATGTCCACATACTAATGGGAAGACGTTTTGTAGACTGTGCTGAAAGCAAGTTTGCGACGTCTGCAGTTATTCCGACCTTATGTACGTTTTTCTTCTCTTCTGGGTTCGGCATTAGTGCTCGTACACTTAAGACATGGCAAAAAGGAAAGGACTCCTAGAAGGACCACCATTCGATTTCCAGTTGATTTTTTGTTCAAGCCCTTTTGGATATCTGGAACATGATCAGATTGCAGGTCAATAGTGGTAAACATTCACACTACACAAGTGCTACACATATTGAAATTTCGCTTGATTAAATCCAGTAGAAAGGAGTTATGACTGAAAGTTGCAACTGAAGAAGCATTTCGCCGAACACTTTTAGCGCTACTGTATATGGAGGCTATTCTTCTGGCTACTAGCCTTTTTGTAAGCGTTTCGTTTAGTGGAAATATGTATACAGCGTATCGTTTTTAGCATCCCACATTATCCCGAGAACCTTTTGGGATGTGCTCTGTGCTCCTACTTCCTCTGGGAATGCTTCGTTTATCGTTGTCTCATTGGAGAGAAACTGTCTCAAATTCATTCCCATGTCATCGAAGATGCGTCGCGCTTTATTCGCCTTTCTTCGAAATTCTGCAGGCGAGTTTGCCGTGAGTATGAGATTGTCGACATAGAGATTCTCCCGTATTTCTTCGGCGAGTTCTTCGTCTTCGACTGTTGCTCGTAAGTGGTGACATACCGTAGCTCCTGGAAGAAATGGTGATGTGTTGATCCCAAACGTGACTCGAGTAAAGCGGTACGTGGTGAGATTATCATTATCTACTGGCGCATCCACATTTTTTATCCAGAAAAACCTTGTGGCATCTCGAACGAGCTCATGCAGGCGTATCTGCAAGAAGGCCTTCTCAACGTCGGCAGTGACTGCATAAGGGGCTGTCCGGAATCGTAAAAGCATCGCATAAAGATCGGGTAGTATCAGCGGTCCTTGGTGGAGTACAGAGAGATGGCTGGTTCGAGAAATGTGCTGATGCGTCAAAGACAATGCGTAGCTTCGTCGTTTCCTTATGAGGAGTGATGACAGGTTGGTGCGGAATGTAATGCAATACATCCCCTTCCGGTGTTTTATCATTGAGGATTTCTTCTATAATCCCCTGTTCTTTCTGATCTTGTATGGTTTTGTCGTACAGCCTCAGTATCTCCGGTTGTTGCCTTAGTTTGTTGAGCTCACTATGCAGTCTTCTCATTGCTATCGCCTTGTTCGAAGGTGATGGATCGTGACCTTCGATATAGGGTAATCGAACATAATACCCGTCGCTGCGCCTTTGAATAGTTTGTTCGAAAAACTCGGAGACTTTCGCGTTGATAGCTTCCTTCTCCGCATCTTTTGTTCCGGTGAATTCGCATACTCCAGCCGAATCCTCCAGTACCTATCCCATCGCTCCAGATCCCCGTCGAAATTGGTCAATGTATTAATCGTGATTGGTGACGGAGTTATTTCCTCTGGTGTGAGCTCCCCTGTTTTGCACTGCTCCATGTTACCTCTTTGTTTTCCTGAAAGCAGGTAACCGAGCTTTGAAGGTATGAGGTGCAATCCTGACGGAAGGGTGTGCTGAGGACAAGGGGTTAGCAAGAATGTCCATAGTTGATCACAGCCAAGAAGTATGTCTGGATCCCGAGGTGTGCTGTTGTGCGCTGCAGAAAGTACTATGCCGTTGCGGGAGAGGAAATCCATGTCTTCCTGAGTGAGCTTAGCTGCCTTTCCTGCATCGGTCAGTATCGGCGTTGTGCGTAAGCTCAACTCGTGCTTCTGACCATCTTGGTCCCAGATTCCCACCGTAGCAACTTTGCAGGTCCTGGTTTTGGGCATTTCCTCGCCAAATGTCCGCATTGTTAACGTGCGTGTCAATGAACAATCCAGATTCAATTGTTGCGCTAATCTTTCACTCATGAAGGATTGGTCCGCTCCGGTGTCAAAAAGTATCTCCACTTTTTTCTTCCGGCTGCCACTGGCGTCACCAACCTTCGCGGAACCCGTGAGTAGTAGCACACCTTCCCTGTGTGCCTGCTTATTCCCTGTGCTCTGCACCACTACCGCCTCCTGCGGTAGAACAGGTTCCTCCAGCTGTGCCTTTCCTTTTTTGACGCTAGTAGTCTGAATCGGGTTAACCTGCGCATCCTCTCGCTTAGGTTGTACCCTGGCACGTTGCTGTACGCTGAATGATTTGTTCAGTGGCTGAGGCAAAGGTCCTTTCGAGGGAGCTTTCCCCAACGGCTGAGCCTGCGCTACGGTAACAATCTTCTGGTCCTTTGTCCGTTGTGGACACAGTGTATGATGATGCCGTTTTCCTTGACATGCACGGCATCCCTGACTTGTGCATTCCTTGAGAAAGTGTCCAGGTTTTCCATAGTTGAGGAAGAGTTTTCGTTCCAGCATGATATTGCGTCGTTCCGTTATGGTGACGTGCTGTGTACATGTTGAGGTCTTGTGACGCTGCGACGCGCAAAACATACATTCGTCGCTTGTGGTACTTTTCCATAGAAGGCTCTTGGTTCGTACGGGTACTTCGGTCGTTCGTTCGTTTCCTGTGTTACCTTTTGTAACCATGTCACTGATGCGCTCCTCTGTACTGATCAGCTGATCAAGTAACTGAACGACTTGTTGCAAGCTCCATTCAGTTTCGCGGATGTTCTGAGAAAGAAGTGTTGTGAGCACGGCGCGTTGGAGAGAGGCGTTGAACTTGGCGAGGATCTTTCGTACGAGATATGAGCCATTTAGGCTCACTTTTCCTTTTCCAACTGAGATATTGTCGGAATGAGGTATTCCAACAGGCGTCGCTAAGCGGAGATCCCCGTGCCTTCTGCTTTTGCGCTCTCCAGGCGTCGTTGCAAAGTATCTATCAACTTTGAAGTATCCCCGTATTTGTTTTGAAGGAACTTTACGGCTTGTCCGTAGTTCTCATCGGTGATAGCATAGCGTCTAGTGACCTCTCGTGCTTCCCCTTGGAGTGAAAAAACTAAGTAGTTGAACTTCTGCAGGTTTGCTAAAGGTTGGTCGTGAACATTCGCCGAGAAAAGACGCAAAAAGTTATGGAGCTCCCATACCTTTCCAGAAAACTTCGGGATAGGTATTGCCGGAAGTTTGGGTGTTGCGGGCTGAAGTATCCCCACGTTGTGTTGTCCTGGTGTGAAAATCGCTGTTGCCGCATCATTCATGCTTGCCTCCGGTGGCTCTTGCGAGATATAGGACGTATTGTTCCCCATAACCATGTGTCGTTGATGCGCAGATCTTAACTTCGCACTTAATTGGATTGCCAATGTAGTGGCGCAATCAATGACTCCATGTGCTGTATCGATATACTGCATGGCTTGTTTTTCATGCTCTTCGTCGATTGAGTCTGCCATCGCGTCGATAGTGTTCGTGAATGAGCCCAGCGCATTACTCACCAGTTCACTAGTGTCTTGAAGTTGAAACACAAAGGCTTGGATTTGTTCCAAATCTTTTGGGTCCTGAGAGATCGACACATTGGGATCTACTTGGGATTCGAACGACTCTAACAAGTGCGTAAGGCTATTATAGTATCGCGTTAATAATCCTTTCTGTGATCGTACCGAAGCGGGTCCAGCTGAGGACATATTGAGAAGTAAAATTAAGCACTTTCCTCAGCGAAGAAATGAAAAAAACGAAGAAGCGTAAGCGAAAGCGTCGCGTATGTTTTTTCCGTTTCAAATCGGTTGGCGACAAGGTAAGTATAGTAAGCGTCGCGTATTGCCAAAATGTCCACAAGTGTTCTGCGACAAGTTGAAAAGCTTCAATGTCCAAGTCGTACCTGTCCGTGCTCAGAATCGGGCCGATGCACCATTTAAGGGACTGACGTGTCGTGATGTCAGGAGAGTCTCTTAGTCTTCTTGTGGTGGTTCAATGTATAACTCCAAATACCCGATTTCCTTGCGCCATCACGATAGCACGATAAAATATCACCAATTTATTGCAGCGTGGAACTCGAACAGTTCGAACTCAAACTTGGGTAATTAAACCGGTTAATGAGTTTTCATTGATGAGAGACACAAGTTACAAATCATGAATGAAAAGAGATAGAGTACAGTTCGACGGCCCATGGTCTGGCTCGAGCACTTACATGTAGAGTGCAGCTGGTGTTTTTCTCCGATATATCAAGGAAGAGCCCAGCTGCATGGTCCTTTTCGACATTCTTCTGATTTCATTGGAGCCTTTCTGTGTTGAAGAAGATTACAGATGTTTCATGCTGAGAGTGATGTCACTAACATATATGTGTATAAAATACACTTTTTTCCTTGTCTCACCCGAATCTCAACGACTCGCGGCTTGCCGCGATAAGTGCGAACGACACGGACGTATTGAGCAGAAACGAGACTTCGTTCGCTGAAGCGCTCATCATTCACTTTCGGCGATCCCTCTTCTTCGTGTCCGACCAGACTGGCGTTCAGAGCTGCACGTGTTCGTCTTCGATAGCTTCGATCCTTGCTTTGATCCTTCAGTCTAGTTCAGATCTTGCGACTTCGTCCTCGGTTGTTCTTAGAGTCACCGATGCACCATAAGCCGTCGGGGTTCCCTTGTCGTCGCCACGCGGATCTTTGGTAAATGCCTCATACATGGGTAATTAAACTTTTATTATATATTTTACATTGTATACAATATTCTGAAGAATGAAAAACGACTGAATATATGGAAATCCGTCGTACTTCGGTTGATAACGTTCGAAGCAAACTATATGTATACATTCCTGTACTTATCAGCCAGCAGATATGAATTCTTTAACTTACAGAATGAATCACAGTACAAAATACACAAAGACACCAGTAAGGAATCGACCATGATAATAGGATACAATCACCCCAAAATAATCTAAGCTCATAGAGAGTCGTCTCTATACCACCTCGAACAGATTTGTTCGAGATACCGTTTGCATCTGTTGCTTGCATCGATTGACCGTCTCCTGGTTTCGATATTGTAGTGCAAGACAGTAGTGCAAGACCCCGATAAATGGGGTCCTATTTCTTGACAGGTGTATCTCATGAGAAGCTCGTGAGCTGTATTGATGTGCCCATGATCGAACCTCCTAATAGGACAAATGTATCCGGCGTCTAACTGGCGCGAAATTTCTCTTAAGTTGCGCAGCGCTTGCCGGGTGCTACTAATCCTTTGCTCAATTCTGAATACCGACTATCCCTTTCTTTATCTTTGAGAGGGCTACAGAGAGCGCCTTTGTGATACTGTTCCTCACCATTATGTCCTGCTCCACATCCTCTTTTAGGTGTGCGATGGTTCAGTGGAAATGGCGAACTTGCGTAATAAACTGTGTTCCAGACTAATAGGGAAAATACAATACAATACGAAATACAGTACATCAACAAGAACAGTAAAGTACCTTAGAACATGATAAGAGAATGATAATACCAAGCCACAATTCCAGTTGGAGCACAACGGTAAGTGAGACAAAGCATAATACTTGAAAGGCATAAAAGTGAAAAGGTTAAGACCAAGAAATGTTTATATGGTTTAAAGGTACAGTTCACGATGAAAAAAGTTTCTGGGAATTCCCCATAGGATTAATTTGAGGATCCCTCTTGTACCATGTCTGACGCTACCATGTCGGAAAACGGCCTAGTTAGGGCGTTTTAGCGACCCAAAATTTGGCTTGTGTGTATCCTCGGACGAGTTTCACCGGCATTGTAGAGGCTGCACCGATCGCAAGGGAACCCATGTAGGGAGTTCAAACAACTTGTCATGATCCATAGCGGTAGTGAAAGGCAGTTCTGCACAGTTCTGGCTTGAGGTAGTCAGCTTTTTGCGCAACTGCAACAACCGGAATCTCGTCTGAATATCCATTCCATGTTATTTCCATCATTGTAATCTCGTCCAACCTCTACTTTCCCTTCTTTTGAGGAGCCTTAATCTTCTCAAAATCGGCGAATTTTCTCGCTCACTTCACAACCAATAATTAACTCCTCACAACCCATACTTCCGCTTTTCGACAAAGAAGGGGTACCTCAAAATTATCGTGAACTGTGCCTTTAAAAGACTGAAAAATGAACAAATGCTCTAAATCGCTAAATTTGAACATTAAAGAAAAATGAAATGCTCTGGAACGCTCTCTGCCCGTTTTTATACAGACAACATGCTGGAGTTATAGTGGCTCCGCATTTTGGCAAGAATGCAGGGAACTGCACCTATATTTTCCATGAGCCGTGGCCACATCCGTGACCTCTTTCTGTCTCAACATTTTTCTCTCCATTGAACTCTTCACCATCTCATTCGACGAGATCTTCCTCAGCAAGTTCTTTACCAACGGTTTCGACATCTACAGCAGGACTCGAGTTTGCCCACAGGATGATGGCGGAGCTTGCTTAGAAAATGTCCAATTGGACCTAGAGCGCAAAAGCTTGGTAGCACAGGAAGCAAGGTGGGAACACTGATGATAGGTGATAGGACTAGATTCCGCGCAGAAGGGGGACGGTGTGAGCGAAAATATCGATTCGGACCAGTTCAACCTTTAATGGGTCATTATTTTCAAGATGATCCGCAACAGATCGAGGCTTCTGTTTATAGACATAGGCATAGACACATTTTGAACACCTTGTATGCCCTATTATTTCTCTGTTAAATTTTGCGTTTGAAATAGTGTCATTTGTTACGAAGAAGAAGTGAAATTGTTATACATTCCAAAGGCTAGAATGTATACTTTTTGTTTAGTTCCTCCCCCCGATGAGCGCGGTCATTGACACTTCAGATGAAAAAGAACACCAGCTGGTTTCTTTCAAGATGTCGCCACCTGATGTAACAACTGAGAGCAAGGTATGGCTTTACTTTGTTTGATATCGCTCAAGTCGAACATATCAAAAATATTCACTTGGCGTTGTCTCCAGATAGAATGATTAGTGATCTTTCAAAACTTCAGAAAAAAAAGCAAGTTCCTACATGTAAACTGTAAGGGAGATTGATCAGAGCGTCTCCGCCATGCTTGACCAATTTAAGCTGAAGCTGGTGTCGCTCGATCTTCCTTTGAGCTGTTAAGAATGACAGTGGTATAGTCCCAGGTTGCAGATACTGGTTCCCCAGAAGCATATCACGAAATTTCCTAGGAAAGGGTCACTACCACCGTCCAATGGGCGCACTTAAACTCATGAACAAATACATACATTTCCTGTCAATTCGCCAGAAACTGTTAGCAGAAGTTCCCTATTCTTCCAACTCCCTTTTTTTCTGCTCTGGCACTTTGCCCTAATTTTGTTGCCATGTTCACTTCAGTACGACTAACATATATATGCAACGAGCGGAAGTGGTGTAGGCAATCCCCACGCATAGTCAGGCACTATCCCGGATCGATATCCGCCTGAGCTCACTAAGCCTTCCATCTCTCTGGAGTCGGTTAATTGGTACCAGACTCACTTGGGAGGATAAAGCACTTAATTGTACATAGGCTGGGCACCACAGCTCGTTGTATAGGCCACACACGCATTCAATTCGCCACTACGATTCTGAATGGAAGTCGAATGCGGGGCGCATCCCTCAGACGGGACTGATTAGCGCCAGAAGACCTTAAGATTTTATATTCATGCAACAAAATACAGCAACAATGATGATACAGATAATATTAACAATATGTTAACAATAACGAAGAAATACAATTCAGAAATGTTCAAACACGCCACAAAGCCACATTTTTTCATCACCTCAAAGATCGTCCTGATTGGTTTGAATGAAAGGAAATCCATAAGGTCATAGCTGCTCAACAATGCCAACTTTTCGGTTTTGCAAATTTTGCAAAAATCACATTTCAAGTAGCAACTGGCATGCGATTCGAAGGCCGAAGTATAGATGACATCACACGTAGGTTGACTATTCTGGAAATGAGATTAATAGGGAACCTCGGAGATACAGAACGATAAGCGTTTATGATTGACAAGTAGACCGCAGCAACCAATAATAGGCCCCCAAGCAAAAATTTGACACAAGTTTCATTCTGCCGGTGATCCCACAATCACATCAGATTATTAGTACTCTCAGTGTTGTGGTGGTGTAGGAGCAGGTGGCACACTATCACGCACGCATGGTGGCAGGCTTGAATCCCGAACTGATGCCCACCTAAGCTACCAAGCCGTCCATCCCTCTTGCGTCGGTTGAAGGGTACCAGATTTGCCTGGGACGACAAAAGAACTGACTTGTACATCGGCTTGTCACCTCAAGTCTTTGTGTAAATCATTCACGCATTCACTAGGCCTTTACGATCCCGAGCGGAAGTAAAATGCGTGGCAGAGCCCTCACAGTCAGACAGGGGAGGGAAGGCGAAAGGCTCGAGACTAACTGTGGCAGACTAGCGCGTATTAGCTGCATAATAGTAGTGTAAATTATCATGGGGTTACGGTAAGAATCTAAATCAGTGAAAAAATTTTTTTCATGAACTCTCACCTGAGCGATAGGGAAAATTCGTAAGAGAACCTTTGAGCTAATTACAACTGTATATACTATAGAACGAAGTACGGGCGTACCCTAAAAAGCTCTTTAAGATGATCAATCAGACAATCTCGTGTACAGTTAAGAAACTTCTGACCGGCAGCAGTGAAACGAGACACAGTTTCTGAAAGGAACCACCGTGAGACGGCAATGGTATGAGTGGTGATGTTCAACACTAATTTTCAAAAAAGCTCTTACAATTGACTGGTATAGCATAAAGGGATGGGGGGGGGGGGGGGATGGGATGGGTGGGTGGTTGAAAAAGGCGCAACTGCTCTTGCAATAGCCCTTCCTCCACTACCCGGTTTCCCCACCATCAGTTCCATATTCCAACGCTAGCGATGAGGGAAATTGTACTCATCGTCAAGCAGTTGGACAGAAAGTAATAAAAAAGCGAGCATAAAATTTTCTCAAAGGTACAGTTCACGATAAAAATGATTTCTGAGGTTTCCCCATAGGATGAATTCTAGGGTCCCTCGTATACCATATCTGGGCCAGAGATCGGAAAGCGGCTTATTTAGTGAGTTATAACGCTCAAAGGCTGTCCCATGTGTATCCTCGGACGAGTTTCATCGGCATTGTAGACTTCTGCCGATCGCAGCGGAACCCACGTAGGAAGCTCAAAATTGCCGTGACCAATAGCGATGGTGAAAGGTAGGTCTGTAAATTTCTGGCTTAAAAAACGAATCATGTATTTGCCTCTTTTATTTATTTTTTCTTTCTATCTTCATGCATACTAACGCTTACTAGAACTTTTACACTGTTGATGTAGTCAGCTCTTTTCGCCATTGCAACAACTGAAATCTCGTCCGAATACCCCTTGCATGTCATTGCAGTCATAGTAGTCTCGTCCATCATTTACTTAATTTACTTCTGAGGAGCCATATTTTTCTCAAAATCGGTGAATTCTCTTGCTTTCTTCGCTACCGATGAACTAACTATTCTAAACATACACTTCTTCTTTCTGAAGAAAAAGGGTACCTCGGAACTATCGTGAAACTGTGCCTTTAATCATAACAGAATTAAAACTACACAAATATATGACGAGCTTTTAGGAGGAAGAATTAACTCTGGTCTTGCTATGTTGGCTTTGTCTTGATTTTCTGGCACTCAAAAATTAATTCTAAGCTCTTCCGTCAATTTTCGTCCCTTTTGTCCCTTTTATACAGTACAATACAAGAAAGTGGAGTCTGCTGGATGTCAGTGTGGTAGAAGCGTTTCGCACCGGGAGCGACCATAGGCTTGTCAGAGCCAAAATCCGCCTACGAACGAAACTTCGAAGACGTGATCACTTCTGGCTTCCTCCCATACGATCACCGCGGTATGACGCTAGCGCCATGGAGGTTGCAGCTGTTCAGTACACGTGGCAGGAGGCACAGGATTTGACCCACGATTACGACTTGGTTGTAAAAAGGATTCTACACTGCGCAACGGAATCGGCTATTTCAGCAAGGGCCAACTCGAGGAGCAGGATCGATGGAATTGCTCGCACCCTCCTCCAACAGCGGGCTGCCGTTTACCGTGACTCTGCATCTTTACTCCTGGAACGTGCTATGATCAATAAAGCGTGCCGCATCGCTGCGAGAGAGTCGATACAGCGATACAAAGTACCCGACTGAAGGAAGCAGCAGAAACGGAGCTAGCCTCAAGCGATATCGTAAGGACCTCAACGACACTCGCTCGATCATCGCAGTTATGAGGGACGCGATGGGCAAACCGCAGACATCGAGAACGAAGATCGAGGAGATTGCCGTCGGCTACTACACGAACCTCTTTCGGTCGACGGTATCGGTTTCCCGTATTCCTACGCCAACACAAGAGGTGGCTCCGAGGATAGAAAAATAGGTGGTAGAACGCGCCATACGTCAGATGAAACCGAGAAAGCACCTGGACCGGACCGCATCTCAGCGGACTTCTTGAAATCGGCGTCACACACTATCATCAAGCAGCTCATCAAGCGTTCAACAAGTACCTGGACGCTCAGAGGATTCCAGACCGGTGGAAGAAGTCAAACACGGTTCTTCTGTTCAAGAAAGGAGAGCGCGATCGAGTGAAAAATTACCGTCCAATTGCGCTTCTCTCGCAACCATGCAAGCTGTTTACTAGGATCATTCTAAACAGACTCTAGTGGCAATTGGACGAGTACACCAGTCGAACAAGCCGGTTTTCGCGAAGGCTTCTGCTGCATGGATCATATCCACACTATCACACAGCTGATAGAGCGGACCAGGGAATACAAACGACCACTTCTTCTCTGCTTTATCGACTATGCGAAGGCATTCGACAGTGTGGAGCTCAATTCTGTCTGGAACGCACTGCACCATGCAGGAGTCGATCAATGCTACATCAACCTGCTGGAACAATGCAATACAGACACGTTTACCACCATCCGCATGTTCCAACGAGAGCTTCGCGTGCCGATTGAGAAAGGAGTCAGGCAGGGTGATACGATATCTCCTAAAGTATTCACCACCGCACTAAACCACGCGAAGCTGCAACTGGAGTGGGACGATAAAGGCATCAACATCGATGGCAAGAAACTATCCAACCTGCGCTTCGCAGACGATGTTGTCCTCATCAGCCAAAACCGAGAGAAGCCGTAGCAGGTGGTGGAGGAGTTGGACGACGTCAGCGAAGCCATTGGCCTCACGATGAACAGGAGCAAGACAATGGTCACGCGAAAGGAGTGGGCAGATGCGTCACCCATCACACCAGAAGGAACCACGCTACCGTTCACCGACTCCTATGTGTACCTCGGCCGTCTTATTTCCATGGACAACAACTTGCGTGCAGAGATTATGAGGCGCAGAAGATGCGCGTGGGCGGCAATCAGAAGCATAAAAGAAGCGGCTCATACGAGGTATCGGACAAGAAAGTCCGAGCTGACCTTTTCGACTTTACGGCATTGCCAACACTCTGTTACGCATACGAGACGTGGGCGGAGAACAAGACGTCAACACCAATGTTGGTTCGAGCACAAAGAGCTCTAGAGCGGACGCTGCTGAAGAGCAACCGCGCAAAGCAGAGAGGTCTCAACCTCCGCAGCGCAGACATGCGCTCAATGTCCGGCATCCGTGACGCCGAAAAGTACGCGTGGAACGCAAAGAAACGATGGGCAGGGCACGTGGTCAGTGCACGGACGACAGGTGGACCACTCTCGTCACGTTCTGGTTCCCACGTGAGATTAAACGCACACTTGGCCGTCCTGCAACGAGATGGAGTGACTCAGTGAAGAAACTTCATGGGAACGTTGGTCAACACTGGTCCCAAACCGCTCAAGATCGTCAAAAATGGATGGAAGCCTGTGCTTGCCGCTGAGGATTATCAGCCGACAACGAACGTCCAAGTATCCAAGTAAGTATACAGTACAATACCGTAATATGTAGGATCATAATTGAATATAAAGACATGACTCGCATTTGAAAGGAAAGCAAACCTGGTGCATTGAAAATCCGACAGTTTTTCATCCCGTATTGTAGCAAGTAACCATTGATTCCACAAGTTACATTCCTCTCAAGGTCTTCGTAGGTATCGCAGATATCAGACGAAGCCTTAACAACTTATTTGAGTAGCTTTTCGTCTGCTGTTTAATGGAACTCAATAATGTAGTGTTATAATCCAATACAGAAAGATAAGTGGAGATCGTAGCCGTTGTACATTTCAACTGAAAACAGTTGCACTTATACTCCCAATTTACCCTAGCACCCATTGACGACCCCAGCGTTGTGGCAGGGGTCAGATACACAGGCGCTTGGATTTCTGAGATGGATGCACGAATTAGTTCAAACAACACACGTGCGGGTTTTTCCCTAGAAAAAAAACGTCGAAATCGTTTTATCTTTCTCTCATTCTGTTCTTGTGTATATGTGGATTCTACTGAGCTTAAAAAGGTTAACAACTCAAAATATCACAGAAAAAAGAGGCTGACGCACAAAAACTCACTGAAATCAGCTGCATGGTTGAAACGAGTATCGTGAGTATCCATGAAAACGTCATCCCTCTCCGTCCTTTCTGTAACTGAGAATTCATCGAACCTCACCAGACCCATTAGTCACAAAACACAGGATAGGAGCTTATAATAGCAGCTACAAAGCGAGAACAGAAGAGGCGGGAAGTGACTGCTGAGGAATTAAGCTCTTTGGACTCGTTCTTCATGAAGGTCACTTTGAAAACGTACATGGTGACAGCTACTGTGATCTCCACACAACATATTTACGCCTGCACAAAAACACAGGTAAATATCCTACTATATATAACTCGCTAAGTGTGTCTGTTGATTTGTCGGTGTGTTGGTGGTTTGTGTGTGTGTCGGTGTTTCATAGATCGAGAATCCATAGATCCTGATCCCGTAGACTTAGGGAGTTCAAATTTGGTAGGAGCACGGCGGGCAGTATGGAAATAGCTATGAGGAGTAGCGGGACCGGACTCCGCCCACAGGGGGCGGGGCGTGCGCGAAAGATCTTTCGAGCCGCAAGTTCATAACTCCCGTTCCCGTGGACCTGGAGCTTTGAAATTTGGTATGAGTACAGGAGGCAGGATGGGAACACTTATGGCAGGTAGCAGGACTAGACTCCGCCCGCAATAGGAGGAGCATGCGCAGAGTAAATGTTTGAGCAGAAATTCGTAACTTTTGTTTCCATAGACCTAAAGAGTTCAAATTCTGTAGGTTTGCTTAAAGGCACGGTTCACGATAAAAAGTTTACTGAGTTCTTTCTTTAGGAATACTCAGCGCCCCTCATGGGTGGTAGAAGGGACCCTCTCGCTTCCATATTCTCGGCGCTCAGGGCATAGTGGAAGCCCCGTTGCTGCCGTAGTTCGCTTTCCCGCCCCTCGATCGGTGTCACGTTGTCTGTATTTGTAGAACGAATAATATAAATCTGTATTGTCTCGACGAGTGTCGAGACAATACAGATTGCTATTATTCGTTCTAGGACCCACGCACAATCAGCTAATCGCCGAGTGATGGGCGATGTTTTTCTCCCATTCTTTTTTCCTCTGTTTTTCTTTTTGCTGCCGCGATCCCTTATTTAATTTCCTACTCGTAGAGGCTGAAAAAGGTGAGCTACTTCTACTGTTACTCGGATTTTTTGTTTACTTATCCTTATAAGTGAATGAATTTTTGCTTACCATTGTTTGTTATTCGCACCAGGACCCACACGCGCGCAGTGAAACACAGCTTGTCCGGACGCCTCACTCCTCTTCATTTTTCTGGTCTCACTCTCGGCCAGCCTCCTTTTTAATGGGTTTTCGAAGCCTTCTTTCACTTTGCAAACACCGATGCACGCAGTTTCTTCACATCAGCCGCACTAGTTTCGATCTTGTCCTCCATTTTTCACCATAATCTGGATTACCCAAATTTATCGTTAACTGGGCCTTTGAGGGTTGTTGGATATGACGGGGTCGTAGAAACTCTGTGACAGGATCAATAATAAGTTATAAGGGATGATAGGGAGCCTAAGAAAGCAAGAGCCACTTACCGGTCAAAATCGTCCCGCGTTCGGTCTTCACGGTGTAGCTTTGACTGCTCACTATGTTTCATCCGATAAGGCGGAATGGTAAAGTAGGTTGACAGAAAAGAGTGGTAAGTGCATTGATAGAGATCCATTGGCGGTACTACGATAAGCAGATGATGTTCATTTCTTGCTGTTAGATTACGACCGCTATCCAGCAAGGTTTTTGATTCAATGAAGGATCTCCTTTGTTCGATATTATTTGCGGCGAACTTAACCGCCAGCCAGTTACCTGGAATTCTCAATTAATGATATCTCTGTAAAGAAAAAACTCTATTGATAACATCTGATTATGGTGTTATCATCACACGAAATATTTTTGAGTACCACCCGAGGCTTTTGTTGCCAACAGTTGTATTTTTATTGGGTATTTATTTGAAAAAAGAGCAAAGGATTGAGATCTCCAATTGAAGGCGTAGGCACCTACTTACACTGAATATCATTTGCTCTGCTGTGTTAGCCCTGTGTCAAACTTCGTGTACTGGGAGATATTATTTGTTTCAAAGGAGTGGAGATTTAGCAGATTACTACTACTACTATTTAGCAGATTACTACTACTATTAGCAGACTACTACAACTTTGCGGGAGACGGGTACGAATGGTTTTATGCAGTCGATCCGCCGCACGCGGCTGTCGCGAACCATTTGCCTCGTTATGTCAGTTCTAGCGTTCTTCATACAACTCAATCGCTATGCGATTATTACTTACCAGTTGGGCTACGCACGCTAATGCGTGCACCACATGCCCACCATTATCAAATGTCGCTATCACTTGCCTTCTTTCCTCCACAGGTACATACATCATTAGTTGAGAATCCCAAATTATTGGCGGTCGGATGAGCTTTGACGTAAATGATATCACAACATTAAGTAACCTTGATCTTCCACTGAGTTACAAACCTTGCTGGGTAGCGGTCGTAATCTATATTATAGTCTTAATCATAAATACATCGTAAATGCCACAGGAGCTTAATTCAGTTGGTAAGTGCCCTTATCAATCGTTATCAGCTGTTATCAGTTCCTATCATCGGTCTTCTACGACCCCGCCATACTCCACATCACATGTCAAACTGTCAAGGCTCCACTATTAATAATGCCATTATTATAGTGGCTCTACGCTTTCCAGGATTTCCATTAGCCCTTTTC
This sequence comes from Haemonchus contortus, assembly GCA_000469685.2. Lineage (NCBI taxonomy): Eukaryota > Metazoa > Nematoda > Chromadorea > Rhabditida > Trichostrongylidae > Haemonchus > Haemonchus contortus. The sequence continues at coordinate 9,231,410 of LS997562.1, read as the reverse complement.
AGTTTTATCAGCTCCTGGCCTAGCACCAACCGTAGGGAGTACCCACGATCCTGTCACATCTTACATAATCTATTAAAATTCCAAGATTCCATTATTAAAGCGCGTTACAGAACTAGTGGTTCTCGCTTTCTATGGTCTCTTATCAGTCCCTATCACTTGCTATCATTCCCTGTCACCAATCATTTACGGTCCCTTCATATCCTACATCACCTCTCAAAGTGCCAAGACTTCTCGTTAATACAAAGGGAAATATGAGTCCTGTGGCTTTTGCCTTTCAAGGCTCCTTAACAGTTACTACCAATTGTTGTCACCTCCTACCCCCTACCATCAGTGTTCCCATCCTGTCATCTGTATTCTATGCAAATTTGAATGTGCTAGGTCCACGGGGACAGGAGTTATGAACACACACACCAACAGACACACTTAGCCGATTATATACGTAGGATATCATGATTCTATTGTTAGTCCTTTCATTCCTGAATTTCTTACTTGCTGCTGCATCCTGCTATATTCCTTCGCACGCGGCGTCCCTTTGGGGCGACGCGACAATTTCGTTCCTAGTGCACCACACCCCAACTTTGCCGAAGAAGGAAGGAAATCCGGCATTGGCCGGGTGAACCGAGTGGTCTCATATATAAGTTCGTGATAGATAGTGTGTTTAAGCAGTAGCTGTAAACTAGTTTATGTGTTCCCTTCTAGCATATCGCTAGAAATTTTTGGCTAAAGCTCCCTATTTCTCCGATTTTATTTTTCAATTCTGGTAATTCGCCGTATCTTTGTTACCATGTTCACTTCAATACGATTATCATATTTATGTAACAAAATAAAGCAACAACGATCATCACAGATAATAATAACAAATGTTAACAATAATGAAGAAAATCAATTCAAAAAATGTTCAGACACGTCATAAGGCCACATTTTTTCAACACCTTGAAGATCGTTTTGACTGATTTGATCGAAAGAAAATCCATAAGGTCGTAGCTGCTGAACAACGCCAATTTTTCGGTCTTGCAAATTTTGCAAAAATCACATTTCAAATAGCAGTTCGCGTGCGATTCGACTGCTGAAGAATAGATGACGTCACATGTGGGTCGACTTCTCTGAAAATGAGAAGTAAGTCAAAGAAAATCTCGTGGAAGGTTCAGAATGCAGTGGGAGAGCGGTGCGTGGGAGAAGCATCTATGACTAGAGAATAGGCTGCAACAACCAATTGTAGGCCCGGATCGAAAGTTCGACAGGGAACTTGATTCTGACGGGAATTCCACGATTGCTTCACATTACCAGTACTCGCAAGGACGTCGTAGTGTAGTGGGAGGTGGCGCACTCTCACACCTGCACGGTGACAGGATCGAATCCTGGATCGATATCCGACTAAGCCAACAAAGCTTTCCAGCCCTTAGGGGTCGTTTAAATGGTACCAGACTCGTATGAGAGGATAAAAGCACTGAATTGTACATCTGCTGGCCACCACAGGTCATTTTATAGATCAGATTCCAATTCAGTACGCCGCTACGATTCCTAGTGGGAGTCGAGTGCAGGGCGTATCCCTTGAACGGGATTGATCAACATCATAACCCATAATGTGTGGAGTAACGTGGTACTACGATAAGGATCTAATTCAATGAAAGTCATTTTGTCATAAATTTCCAACTGTGTCGCGTCCTCGTCCATGCGTTTTATTTTGCATGGTCGAGGACGCGACTGAAGGACCGCCCACCCCGGCAGACCATTGCTTGGTTGTTCCGCTTGCAGTTTGTAAGCTTGTTATCGCTGAATCATGAACCGTCATTTAACTCGACTGAACCACCACAGCTTAATTAACACAAAGGTGCTACACATTTGGTGCATCGGCAAGCACGAACTAATCGTGTCGCCCGTTTGTCAGTCCTTGCATCACTGCCGAACTGACAAACCAGGCAAGTGGCCAGGTAAATTACCCGCCACTCCGCCGACTCTATAAAACAAAGAGCACCTCGCTGACATACTTGTCGGCCCCTCACTACCCTATTATTTCACTTTACTTTCAAAAGTCAGGTATAAAAAGGGCCACAGGAGCCTTGACCTCTCAGATCGATACGTTTCGAAGGTTCGCTGATGAGCCGCAATACCCTGCTGGGAATGCAGAACGCATAGATTTCTGCGTTGCCACAGCTCCGGCAATTGAAAACGCCATATCAATCGTAAGTAGTTCCCGAGAGGAGCTTTTGAACTTATTCGAGAGCATCCAAAGGGAATACTCAGAAATGAAAAAATCGGAGCGCAAAGAGTTCCTCGAAGAGTTCCAAACCATAGAAAGTGAAATTCCTTGCCATCAAACGCTAGGTGAAGCAGATGCTTTCTTAACAGCGTTAAAAACTCGCCTTGGGGAAGTGAAATGCGAACATTGGCGAATTTAGAACAAACACCCCTAAAAAAAAGAACCATTGGATACATCAGATGCAGCTGCAGCTGCAAAAAATTTCAGACAGAAGGCGACACCTGGCGCTTCTCAAGAAACACCAATGATATCAGGGAAGGTTTTGGGTGAAAATACCAATGATGGCGTCAACCCCCAACAACAAGCACAGACACGCATGGAATGTAATTCCATCAGGCTACCTCAGATGAATATTTCCACTTTTCCGGGGAAGTTTCCAACTTTCAGGAGTTCTGGGCCATGTACAGTACAATGGTCCACCAAAATCCGTCTCTGAATGCTATGGAAAAAATTATACTCCTAAAAGAGAATCTTGTCGGGAAAGCGGCTAATGCTATCAAAGGCATACATGTCATCCCGGAAAACTATCAATGGATGTCTGAGACCCTATTGAAAAAATATGATAACGTAACTAATGCACGCGCCAATGACATTAAGAGACTGTCCTCCTTGCCCGTGGCGAAGAATAGTGCCAAACCATGCGAAGCTGTATTCTACGCAATTGCAGACGTTTGCGATCCTATGTGGATCGAAACCATACTGCAGAAACTTGTACGTATACAGTCGGCGAAGCACTAGATCAGTCGAAGTAATCATAATGAGACAAGCGTATATTGCCGAGCGCCTTACCTACCAAGACTCCGAGCGCAAAAACGAAAACTTACGCGCGGAGAAAGCTGATCGCAGAGCATTCTGCAACTTATGCGAAAGAACTAACCAAGATCACATGAGTGCCGCTCAGTAAGAGAAGCACGCGCACGCAGAAAAATAGCTATGGAAAAAAAACTCTGTTGGAAATGTTTTTCGGAAGAGCATAACGCACTGAATGCAAACGCCCCAACTGTAAGCGCTGCGACAGACTGCACGACGAAACTCTGTGCATAAAAAACACAGTGAGAACCAAGCGCACACATAGAAAACTCCAGGAAATTAAAGAAATCTTCCTTAAAATTTCATGCACGTACACGAACAGCCGGCACTGAAAGCAAACAAAAAAGATATCAGAAAAGAGAGTGAATCATCGCCATTGCGAGCGCATCCCCCTAAATGTGTCATCCGCAGCGCTAAGCCAACAGCTCAATCAAGTGCAATCTTGTAACATCGCGTCAGACGAACAGATAGTACTTATGACTGCAGGTCTGGAACCATTTAAGCGATCAGTATCAGAGAGCGCTTTTTCTTTTCGACACAGGCGCAAATTGAGTTAGATTCTAGAGAATTCAGCTGAACACTTGGCTCTACCTGTCATGAAATCCGAACAGTGCTCCCTGTCAGGAATAAGTGGGATATCCGAGACATTTTTGACCCATCATGTAATACTACGCATTCAAACAGCGCAGGGACAAGAACTGCAATTTTCAGTGAAAACCAAGCCTACCATAACTACAGGCTTTCCTGCAGTACATCTCGCCGAACGAGATATAAGATTCATGGAAGAACAAAACCTATTTCTGACAAATACGCGCATGCGAGGAGAATATCAGCTTCTCCATATCCTCATTGAGCTAGATTTGTATTCTTCTTCCGTTGACGAGAATATACCACCAATTCAGTTGCCTACTGGCCTTCGACTAGCGCGAACAGTATTCGGCCTCGCCGCTTATGGGCGCGGTCAAGTAGAAGCAGAGTTTCCTCATATAAGCGCCTATCCGATTTCCTGTAACACGGTGGTTTCAGATGCAGAAATGCTTAGAAACATGTTCGAAATGGAAGGTCTCGGTATTTCGACAAAAGAAGAGAAAGAAGACGAGGCTTTCACAATACGCAAAATTGATCAAATATGATGGCCAATCGGTGAGCGCGCCGTTCCCCCTATAAGGGGATGTAGTGGATCTCGCCAGTAATTACAACATGGCCGATATCTCGCCGATGGTGTGATTGAAAAAGTTACCAGGCCTGTGCACGAATCAGTAGGGACCTACTATATGCCATACTCTGGCGTGTGGAGAGAGCACAAACCCAATCCGCTCAGAATTGTCTTGCGTTCTAATGCGTCTCCTAAAGAAAGAGGCCAGTTGTCACTAAATGATGTCATCCATACCGGCGCATCTTTTGTGAATAAGATTCATGACATAGTAGTCGCAAGTCGGACGAAACCACTCATTCTTATTGCTGACATTCAATCGGCTTTTACGCAAATACGAATTCACGAGTCACACCATGATTTGTGCAGATTTCTTTGGATAAGTGATTCCGAGAAAACGTTCGATCGGAACAATGTAGTCGATTGGCCATCATATTTGATCAATTTTGCGTATTGTGAAAGATATGTGTGTGCGGCCTCGTCTTCTTTCTCATCTTTTGCCGAAATACCGAGACCTTCCATTTCGAACATGTTTCTAAGCATTTCTGCATCTGAAACCACCGTGTTACAGGAAATCGGATAGGCGCTTATATGAGGAAACTCTGCTCCCAATTGACCTCGCCCATAAGCGGCGAGGCCGAATACTGTTCGCGCTAGTCGAAGGCCAGTAGGCAACTGAATTGGTGGTATATTCTCGTCAACGAAAGAAGAATACAAATCTAGCTCAATGAGGATATGGAGAAACTGATATTCTCCTCGCATGCGTGTATTTGTCAGAAATAGGTTTTGTTCTTCCATGAATCTTATATCTCGTTCGGCGAGATGTAGTGCAGGAAAGCCGTTTAAGTTTGCAGTCTCAATTTTTTCTTTTGATACAATAGCTATGGTTGTTTCCCCTTTGCTGTACTCTGCAAACAACTTTCCAGCTACGTCTGATACGGTGATGTATGGCGTCGAAAGAGGTAATACATAGTCGCTGTTGCGGCGAACCTGTGCGAAAGTGTTGTACATGCAGTGGCAACAGGGTGAAGTACTTGTGGCGTCGCAGTCGCAGTAACGTGCATTGGTACACGAGGAAAACTTCAAGACCGCTTGATCATAGGTTTGGCACATCACGGCAAAGACGTGGTTGGGAAGAATGATGGGCGTTTCGTTTTTTGCCTGTGCATACCTTTTGTGAAGACCAAATTCGGGCACGTGCGTGGATATCACCGTAAAATTGAAATGCGCGAATTCTTTTATGTAGTACGGTATGAGTGAAATAGTTCCATTCTCTTTAAAGTTGTACAGTTCAACGCTGATTTTGAAAATGACTTCTGGTCTCCATGCGGCGCAAGATGTCGTACACCTGCGGTGAAGCTGGTACATGGGAGATGCGGAAAAAGGTGCACACTCTACGAGGATTGTTCCAGGGAAGCAAACATATGCAATCAACTCCACTACATTGCGTGGTGCAGGATGTATACCCAGGATAACGCGCAGTAGCGTTAAGTTCAGGAATCACTTTCGTGGGATCCAAGGACTCACAGGTATCACCTACACATGATCCCAACCCACGACATCGTGTTACACGATCCACTCGTTGATGTGTCTCCCTAGTCCAAAAGGGAGACACCTTGTGACAGGCTAGATGCTCAAAAACACGCTCATTTTTGATTTTACCGACAGTGGTATTATGATGGCGTAGTTGCACACGAGGCTCATTTGAATGCTGTTGAAAAGGAGCTCTCGTCGATATTCGTAGCGACATTCATTACGTTCGGTACAACTGAGGTCCACGGAATGTCTCATGTACGAATCTTGACACGCTGATCCTGGCGCTACTGAAAGATGGTTGTTATAAGCATTATTCCCATCGGTATGGGTGCAGGCGTGAAATTCGCTAAGGAGAATGGTCCGTTCTCTCATGTCACTGTTGTTGTTGAAAGCATTATGTTGGCGTTGTTAGATACTACCGTAGTAGGTGAATCTTTTTTTGCGTAGGATTAGCCAGGCTAAGAGCAAAGCACCACAAATGATAAGGTAACAGGACAGTCCCACAGAAAGTATTGCTCCCAAAGGCCAACAGTGCGGATTGCCTATCAATGCTTTTGAAAAAATATTTGCAACTCGATCGCAATGCGGAGGGTCTACACATATTTTTTGTCTAATCAGGTTGTCAGATCGCAGTGTTGCCGACCATTCTGTTGGATTCAAAGAAGGTGCAAGAGCATATTGAAGAGCTTCGAAACTCCTATTGAACCCCCTGCATTCATTCTTGAAACAAATTTCAAACGGTGGGGTCTTCGGGTATATCGTTACAATCCCTTAAGCACAGGTTATGGCTTATTCTTCGCCGCTGAACACGAGAACGCATCGGTGACAGATACAGAACAGGAACTACCGCGCGCAAGGAAACCACTCAAAATCAACACCGTACTTTTGGCTTTGATATTGATGAACATGAAAACTGCAGCGTGCAGCGAAGAATAAGCCATAACCTGTGCTTAAGGGATTGTAACGATATACCCGAAGACCCCACCGTTTGAAATTTGTTTCAAGAATGAATGCAGGGGGTTCAATAGGAGTTTCGAAGCTCTTCAATATGCTCTTGCACCTTCTTTGAATCCAACAGAATGGTCGGCAACACTGCGATCTGACAACCTGATTAGACAAAAAATATGTGTAGACCCTCCGCATTGCGATCGAGTTGCAAATATTTTTTCAAAAGCATTGATAGGCAATCCGCACTGTTGGCCTTTGGGAGCAATACTTTCTGTGGGACTGTCCTGTTACCTTATCATTTGTGGTGCTTTGCTCTTAGCCTGGCTAATCCTACGCAAAAAAAGATTCACCTACTACGGTAGTATCTAACAACGCCAACATAATGCTTTCAACAACAACAGTGACATGAGAGAACGGACCATTCTCCTTAGCGAATTTCACGCCTGCACCCATACCGATGGGAATAATGCTTATAACAACCATCTTTCAGTAGCGCCAGGATCAGCGTGTCAAGATTCGTACATGAGACATTCCGTGGACCTCAGTTGTACCGAACGTAATGAATGTCGCTACGAATATCGACGAGAGCTCCTTTTCAACAGCATTCAAATGAGCCTCGTGTGCAACTACGCCATCATAATACCACTGTCGGTAAAATCAAAAATGAGCGTGTTTTTGAGCATCTAACCTGTCACAAGGTGTCTCCCTTTTGGACTAGGGAGACACATCAACGAGTGGATCGTGTAACACGATGTCGTGGGTTGGGATCATGTGTAGGTGATACCTGTGAGTCCTTGGATCCCACGAAAGTGATTCCTGAACTTAACGCTACTGCGCGTTATCCTGGGTATACATCCTGCACCACGCAATGTAGTGGAGTTGATTGCATATGTTTGCTTCCCTGGAACAATCCTCGTAGAGTGTGCACCTTTTTCCGCATCTCCCATGTACCAGCTTCACCGCAGGTGTACGACATCTTTGAATGCGCCGCATGGAGACCAGAAGTCATTTTCAAAATCAGCGTTGAACTGTACAACTTTAAAGAGAATGGAACTATTTCACTCATACCGTACTACATAAAAGAATTCGCGCATTTCAATTTTACGGTGATATCCACGCACGTGCCCGAATTTGGTCTTCACAAAAGGTATGCACAGGCGAAAAACGAAACGCCCATCATTCTTCCCAACCACGTCTTTGCCGTGATGTGCCAAACCTATGATCAAGCGGTCTTGAATTTTTCCTCGTGTACCAATGCACGTTACTGCGACTGCGACGCCACAAGTACTTCACCCTGTTGCCACTGCATGTACAACACTTTCGCACAGATTCGCCGCAACAGCGACTATGTATTACCTCTTTTGACGCCATACATCACCGTATCAGACGTAGCTGGAGAGTTGTTTGCAGAGTACAGCAAAGGGGAAACAACCATAGCTATTGTATCAAAAGAAAAAATTGAGACTGTAAACTTAAACGTCAACTCAATTTGTACGATAAGTACGAAGAATTTGTCAGGACGCTATAATATAATTGTGAGCATGGCAGCTCAGTGGAGATTTCGTTTCAGTCAAAGACAGAGTCCTGGGCAACTGTGACTTGTGCGCACAATATTTTCGCCATCAAGTGCGCGCCGGAAACAATGACGACAAAAGTAAAGTTATCCTTCGAAAATGCGTGATAGACACCCACTGCCAAACTACTTGTGGCGGCAAAAACGTCACAACAAAGCTTGAAGGGGTCTTTCACTACTTCACACACACTGGAGAAAGTGACATGTTTTTCACAACTGCACAGCGACAAATACCCCAATTTGACTGGCTAAACGGCTTGAATTTACCAGACTTTTCCCCTTTGTGGACAGTTTTCTTCAAGCATTGGAAACTAACGCTTGTAGTTACTATCGCTCTGGTTTTGATGACCGTACTCACTTATCTCTTCGGTCCAGCTATACTGTTAGCCCTCATAAAACTAGTGTTGGCCATGTTTCCTCCGCTGGTGAAATTGACTGCGCAACTCACAGGTACGATCCTGTCATCATTCTGAAGCATCGTCCGCTGGTTTGCACAAAAACGGCAGCAATAAAAAAAAACGCGTGCAGACAGATCATGAAGCCACAGCTGTGGCCATCTCATCTTTCTTACCAAACATTCTCCCTCAACAACTGTCATTTCCGTACATTCATGACCGACGAAATCGACGAAGAGATAGGTCTCATGGAATTCGCACAGACTGCCAAACTGGACGCTATCGGCAACACACTTCAAATTATTGGCAATCGCCTTGACTCGTTGTATTCGCTGACTGCCGAAATGAAAACCGACCTCGCCACTATGATGGAGCGTACCGCTCTCAAATCATCCTGCATTTTCTGCACTATCACCGAAAACGTCGACGGCCATCACACCGGACGATGTCATCGCTAGCCTGTGGCGGAGCTACGCCTTTGTAGCCGGTGCCTTCGCGCCGATCACGGTCCCGCACTATGCACAGTTTCTTGCAGCATCTGCCGTGGGAGCCATAACACCGTTCTTTGTTCTGGTACCCCACTAAGGAAGCGCAAGAACTGATTCCATAGTGCTGCAGCCCCCCACATTGAAGTACTCAGCTTTCGTCGCATCTCTAATTATTGCCTTGCTACGCCGACCGTCGTCTACTCCCTACTTTGTCGCTTATCATCTTCCCCCCTTTCTCTTATTCGTACTATTCTTCGACTACGCCTGCGTATTCTTCTGCACTATTCGTCATCAGAATGTCGTCAGGATGACGTCAGAACTGATCATTGTCATCAGAATATCGTCAGAACTGATCGCTGTCATCAGAATCTCGTCAGAACTGATCATTGTCATCAGAATGTCGTCAGAACTGATCACTGTCATCAGATGGTCGTCAGGATGTCTTCAGAACTGATCGATGTCATCAGAAGCTGGCCACTACACGCTGTTTTCGCAGTCCGTTCTTTCTAGTCATCCCGTCGTGTGCAGGTGCGAGTAGCCCAAGCGAAGTCGTTCAGTACATCAGTATAAGCACGTGATTCCTGATTTTGTGCTTTTTCTTATTGTATAACATATCTTTTGGTCGCGCCGGGCGCCCGCGCACTGTCGCGTCCTCGTCCATGCGTTTTATTTCGCATGGTCGAGGACGCGACTGAAGGACCGTCCACCCCGGCAGACCATTGCATGGTTGTTCCGCTTGTAGTTTGTAAGCTTGTTATCGCTGATCATAGACCGTCATTTAACTCGACTGAACCACCACAGTTTAATTAACACAAAGGTGCTGCACAAACTGCACACTTGGAGAAGTTCGGGAAAGACCCCTGGGCTGGTTACAACTCTACTATAAAATGAAGTACTGGCATACCTTGAAGAGCTCTTCAATGTGATCAATCAAACAATCTCGTGTACAATTGAGGAACCGTTGACCGGCAGCAGTGAAACGAGACACAATCTCTGGAAAGGCTCAAAATGAGGCGAAGATGTGTACGAGTGGTAATGTTCAATTTTAATTCTAAGGACAGTTCATACAACTGACTGATACCGCATAAAAGGTAGTGAAAAAGGTGCAGCTGCTCTAGAAGTAGCCTCCTCACTCCTTCCGATCTTCCTATACAATAAAAAAACAAAATTCACGAGTATATGAGGAGCCATAGGGCAGAGGATCACCGTTGCTTTACTTGTTTTCTCTTCTTTGTTTTGAAATCATTTTGTACAGTATCCTACCGTATTTGGGGTCATCGTGTAACTAAGGGCAATAAAATATGATGATACTTATGGGAAGAGAAACAAACCTGGTGCATTAAAAATTCGACAGTTTTTCATACCGTATTGTAGCAAGTAACCATTGCTCCCACAAGACACGTTCCTTTCGAGGTTTTCATATATATCGCAGTTACCAGTTGAAGCCTCAACAACCTATTTAGAAAAACTCGTTTGCTAATAAATAAATTGTTAATAATGTCAGAAATGTAATAAAAAGTGCGCGGAAGATATGTGCTGATCGTAGCCGTCGTCGTATCAGCGGAAAACAGTTGCTTTTATACTCCCAAACTAGTCTACAGGTTGCGGCAAAAGTTCTGGCAACGATAAACATGATCGTAAAAACGGTCAAATCGATCGATGCATAATACAACTCCAACAGCATTTACCAACAGCTATATAGATCACGAAAACAAACTTGGTCTCGAACTAGCCTCCCTTTGCGCGAATACAGGCTAAAAGTCTCCTAGGAAGTGGGTCGACGGCGGCACGGAGGTAGTCTTCGTCCAAATCCTCCCACACAGAATAGTCTAATGGATTCAGGCCTGGTTTGTTTGGGGGCCAATCACGACGAGATGAAGTCTGGGAAGTGCGTTGCGCACCAGCCCTGAACCACATTGTACCGGTGTGCTGGAGCTGAGCCCTGTTGACAAGTCCATGTCCGGTTGCCGAAATGGGATTCAGCCCAAGGGAGTAACTCCTTCTCCAACATGCCTTTTAGGTAGGTCTTGCTATCCACCTTGACTCCTTTCTCCAAGAAAATCAGGGACATCTTGCCGTCCGATGTGATTGCCCCAAAAACCATCAACGGCTTGGGGTGTCCAGATCGCTGAGCAATCCCTCCATGTTGGCTGGCTTCTGCAGGGCTTCCCGCTATCATCCTATCGTTTTGGGTGTTCAGGAATTGATCTGTTGAAAACAGGCATTCGTTAGTGAAAAGGATGTCGCTGTGCCGTGCCTGCGAAAATCGCTTTAAACGCTCCCTAAATCTTTTGAGTCCAGTTTTCTTCATACGCTTAGTTAGCATGTGAGCTTTTCTGATCTTATAAGAGCGAAGTCGAAAGTGGCTGGTGACAATCCTTCCGACAGATCGATCAGAAAATCCGACCTCAAGAGCCGTTTATCTTTCGGACCTACGAGGGTGGCGGCGGATTTTCTCTCGAATGATTTTCACGATTTCCTTTGTCGTTGCGCTCTTCGGTCTTCCATTTTAGGCTTGTCCTCCATAGTTCCTGTCGCCTTGTACCTGTTAACGTCGTTGTACACGGTTCTTAAGAGAATCTGGAGCTGTTTGAAGATGGTCTTTGTCGTGCATTCAGCCAGATGGAGGTGCGGGATGGAGGGTCGTTGGTCTTTGCTTGTAACTATTCTGTAAAATGGCATACTCAAGAATGGCCAGTTTATGGAATGTATAGAAGAGGACTTGCAGTAAATATTGGCACACCTCCTGTCGGGATCGAACGCCTCATTTTTTATAGAGAACCTGAAACGGGTCTTTGCCAGAACTTTTGCCGCACCCTGTAGCACCCATTAACTGATTACAGCGTTGTGGCAGGGGTTAGATACGCTAATCCTTGGATTCCTGAGAGATTATGAATGCAGGAATTAGTTCCGAAAATACACTTGCATTTTCCGAGAAAAAAAACGTCAAAGTAATTTCAATTCTCTCTGATTCAGTTCCCTCTGGTGTACATATATGTGGGATCTACTGAGGTTGAAAATGAAAACTTACTGAAATCAGTTGCATGGTTGAAACGAGTATCATGAGTATCTGAGGGAACGCCATCGTTCTCAGTCTTTTTCTGTATCTGCAAATTCTCAAACTTCAGCAGACTCACTAGTAAGACACAATATGCGAGCTTATAAAAGCAGATATAAAGCGAGAACAGAAGATGTCGGGATGAAGTGGGGCTACCACTAAGGAATTAAGCTGTTTGGGCTCGTTCGGATCTTAATATGGGCACTTTGAAGACACACCTGGTGACAGTAACTGTGATATTCACAAAGCATATTTGCCCATGCCCAAAAGTAATGGTTAATAAGTAGTCAATAAAACGCTAAGGAAATCAGAAAATTAAAAAAGAAAGAGATACAGTATGCCTAATACTATTGTTTACTGTACTTATTTCATATTTATTGTGCGATTTATCTTATCAAATATAAAATCTGATTGACACACTATAAATATAACGTTTAATAATAATATATGATACATATGCAAGTCCATTCAATGGGGGGAGGGGGTTGGGGGGGGGGGGGGGAAGGCATGTAGGCCCGTGATGAGCATCGCCGGTGATATACCAGATCAACGCAATGCCTAGGGTGTGTAAAAGCTGGTTGAAGTGTCACTTGAATCGCTTGGCATTTACAATTTTCTATTCCTGGATAAGCCCTGCGTTTGAATTCTCCCTAAAAATGAAGCGCCATAGCATGCGATCATGCATGAATTTGGTCTGTACATGGTATGGGCCAGGCGGCTCAGGAAAAGGGTAGCATTATCCTATCAGATTCATTTCGTAGAGAGATAAAATTAATTGGAGGAAAAAGGAAAGTTTTGGAAGGAGCCAGTCTCTGGAAAGTAGCGTGCGGGAACGAACTAATTCCCTCGCCATTGCCCTCAGGATTTTCCGTGATTTTGTTTGAATATTACGACTAAACCGTCAATTCCCCACTACTTCAGCTTAGATCCCCTACTGCTATCTTATTTTTCATTGATTGCCCAGTACACGTTCAAGGATGGAATAATGTGCTGACAAAAAGGACCGCCATCGAGCATTTGTTCCAGCTATGAAATAGACCTTGAGATCACGAAGGCTAAGACTTCGTTCCTCTTGGGGTTCAGCCGTTTTTGATAGCTGAAAAGGTTAGTGGATGACCTCCCTCGAAAGTATTGAATAGGGTTGGCATTCCAGAAAGCTCTACTGGTAATCAATTGTGACAGAAATTTTATTGTTTACTGTTCGAGTACCTAACTGTTAACTGGTCGTGTAAAGTACACTGAGGAAAGTTTCACATGGTTTCCCACAAAATGAGCCGATAAGATGAAAAAAAAGACTGAAGAAAGTTGAATAGGTTAATATTAGGCACTTGTGAACGGGTCTACTAGCCCTATCCACCCTCTTTTTCTTTTTAAACGTATAGTTTCTGAAATAGAGGTTCTTCTGAAGAACAGAGGATACGTTCTGCAGTAAATATACACAATGCGTGGCAGTTTTTTTTTTCTAGCAAGGTTAGAAACGGGATCCTCAATATGAGCTGTATGAATTAGGCCAGACCTAAGTATTCACCCTGATCAATTCATTTCACAAGGTTGGCGATTTGTGGGCAAAACTCCAGTCTCGGACGGGACTCGAACCCGTACTTGTCCTTTCCGGGGACCGTGCTCTTATCCCTTACACTACCGAGACCCCGCCTGCCCTCGCCTTCTTAATGGCTTATATGCCATAGCTTATCAGCACTCACAGACGAGTTCGAGTCCCGTCCGAGACTGGAGTTTTGCCCACAAATCGCCAACCTTGTGAGACTTTCGCTTCGCGCACTGCGGCGTGAAAACAGCAGTTAACAAAACATCAAGTCGAAACAATTCATTTCAAACATTGGCAACCATGTTTTCATTAGAACTAACCGAGAGGAGGTTTTTCGTTGTTTTCATAAAAGCAAAACTGGTTCGGAATTTTTGCAGTACAATTTCTATCGGTCAGATACCCGATTAATCAAGGCCACTGTCATTACGTTCCATGATTATCATAACAGTGACTTGCTAAAAACGTAGGTTTCCAAATGCATTTCTCATTTACTAATGTTCTGTATAGTTCTGTACATGGCTGAAAAAATATCCAGCTGGATAGGTTACAAATTTCAAAAGTTCTGGGTCTATAGGAAGTTCATGGACAATTTACTTGTTCAGAATATACCCATGCAAAATGAGGGCTATTGCCTAGTGGAACCAGTATCTCAGGAATAGTAGTTCACGATTTAAATTCGGATCCGATTGCTTTATTCACCAAGTGTCAAGGGTCAAACAGAAAAAGCACGATGCAGCGGTACTGATAAGCAGTTTAACCGTGGGCATGGAGCTAACTAATCCAGACCGGAATTTCATCCTTGGAAAATGCTCAAAAGTAAGGAATCGATGAATTTCTGGTAGGAATTATTTGTTTTCATAGCGTCAGGGCAATGTTCTGAGGCATAAAGTCGTGTTCATGGTTCGCGACCACTTTTTTTCAGCAGCAAAGTCGATATGTATCGATTGGCGCGCCGAAACAAATGCCCAGATGCTGCATTGAGATCTAGAAATTAAAACAAGAAGTCGAAACAATTTCGAAAATCTTTATGCTCATCCATTGTAATCCAATAAGCAGTTTTGCTCTTGGTTAGCAAAAATATTCACCCTTCTGATGAACACAGCTAAGCAGGGTAAATTGATGCTGGTCTGTCCCTCACTGGCAAAATCCAAAACTAACTCCCTTTGACAATGCCATAGGCTACTTTTTCTGCTGTAGTTTAGCTAACGTATCCCAGTACCCACTAACGCTACGGTGCGGGCGTGGTGCAGTAGTATCAAAATTGTCGCGTCGCGGCGAGGGAGGCGCCGCGTGCGAAGGAATGCAGTCGAATGGAGCAGCATATTGACTGAGCTAGATGAAGAACTGTAGAGCTGTAATAACGAGACGAATGGTCTGCGTCTGACACGCACGGCAAATCGATCGCACAAAACCGATACTACTGCCCGTCTCCCCTACTGTACTCTCTGCTAGGCCCTTATTTTTTCTTTCTGTATATCAAATTGCACCTTGTCTAATCGCGAGTGACTGAAGGCCTTCAATGTCGTGTCCCTATGTCGTCTAAGGAGCACCTTCACGGTAGGAGGCGTTGTTATCATGCTGAAGACCGTCGGCGTTTCTGTGCAGCGCTTCGCCATGATCACCTTTCCAGTTTACCTGACCACCTTTCTATCTACCTTTTCTATAAGAACCAGTTATCGCAAAATGTGTCTTTAAATAGGCTTACCAATTTGATTATGTCTATCTTCGCATTAGTTTTTCTTCGTGAACTAAAGGCAATGACTACTCAGCAGGGCCCATAGAAACATCAACAGGGACACGTCATAGGCCTTGATTCACATTTCATTGAGAGAGACGTCTATTCAGAGTATTTTAGACCTTCAATAACAAATGAAGAGTACAATTTACGCTACTCACTTTCCTTTCCCATCATTCCGATTCTGCTCCTACCGCTTAATTGTCAAGTACAATAAAAAGTAGAGGGAGGAAAAGGGTTTATCGGCACATTGGCACGCAACAAGTGACAGTAGTACTGGTAGACTAGATCTATGACCACGGAAAGTAGAGAGAACCCTGTCTCGTCATTAAAAGAACACAAAGGCATGTATGTAGGAGAGTTTGGTAGTATGGATCTACTGTGCGTGACTTTGGACCAAATATTACTAATAAAGAAAAATACTAGTATCGCGCCCAGAAAGGCTTCTTTCATACAAGGGTATTCATTTTAGCGCAGAAGCGCTGCCTACAGGTAATTGTTCGGTGCTGGATTCTCTCATATAAAGCTCAACACCGAGTTCGTTCGAATAATTTCTGTACAGTCGAGCCGATTAGATGTACGAACGAGAGGATCTTTGATTTTGAACTCATTCGTTAATGATAGACATCGATTTTGCAACAAAAATGGCGCTAATGAATTAGCAATAGCTCAGCAGATGGCTGGAAGCCATGGCTGTACAGAAAACAGCAGGATCAGTTGAATAAGACATCTCTAGAAAACTGTATGTATTTTTGTCTAATACCAATTTTACCAAAAACTACCAATTTTAATTCGATTTCATTCGTTAAAGATAGTTATCAATTAAACAAACAAAGGCAAGAAAAAAGTAAAACAATATGAGAAAACAAACAAAATGGCTCATTCTAGAAGGGCAAAATTGTAAATGAACTCCGGCACAAGCGGATTCGTTTCGCCAAAAGCGATAGGTATGACCCATACCAGAAGTCACCCTCTAGCTTTAGGGGATACAATATGAATAAACTACGTGCATGCAGGAAATTGTATGAGTGTATGACTTTAATTTTTCAAATTTTTTGATCACCTTTTGGTATCTCAGCATACTCTTAGAAATCAAATTTTAATGTGATGTTTCGGGAAAAGACGAAGATTGAGCTACGCAATTAGCCATCAACAAAAAAGGAATCAAATTGATCATGCAAACTGCTACAAAAATGTCAAAGAATTACTAAAAACATAAAAGAGAAATCAATAAGGGCACTGCGGCAGTTCATGCCACCGGGTAATGCTGTAACATCTTCCGGGTGCGGGAGCATCTTCAAAGAAATGACATCGACAATCAAAAAGAGCAAAGAACAATGATTAAAAGTAACATCACTGACATCTGTAAGAAGGAAGGGAAACGAACGAATCAATCAGTGTTCAGCAGCAGCCTTCAATTTAGCGACGATCTCATCTGAGGTTATACGAGACGAGGTGATGAGTAATGTCTTCGAGCGAGATTTCCCGCCCTAAATAGTTTGAGCACATTAGATAGGTCGCGGCTATAATTTGATGTGTTATGGAGAGGAATTGGTGGCCACTGGTTACCTTATCTAAGACGAGCTCACTCTTCTTCAGTCCTAATACGCCTCTCATGTAACTAACGAGTTCCTCATTGGCTTCGCCATCTCGAGGAGGGGCTGCGATCGCTACACCCACTTCTTCATCGCCAACATCTGCAAATGTCTTTCCATGTAGATAGGAGTAATTTCGACGATACAAAGGACAAGAAATTAGGAACCGTAATCGAAACCGGAAAGAGAAAGAAACTGTGAATTGTTTGGTCGGTTGAAGGGGCAGTTGAAGTTAAGGTTTCTTTTTAGTGCTGCTGTTCGTGAGATAGTCAAAGCCCAGAACAATCTTCTAACTCTTAAGATCACACCGACTTTTAGTTCGAAGTTTGTTGCCAGTCCCTCTAGATATACTTACGGATGTTCAAAACATGGAAAACCCGTTCGAAATGGGAGGAATACAAGGAGTATTTTTGTTCAGTCAACACGTTGCGACTATGCAATTCATTGTGAGCCTAGCGTGCGGAAAGAGGGTATGGGTACATACGTTCGAAAATGCGCGCGGCAAGTTGCGGGCGAAATTCATCATGGTTCGAACGACACTGGCGCCTATTATTGTAACTTGTAGTAGAGTAGTTTATTAGGGTCAGACGATCCTACTAATGCACTCAAGTCCAAATTTGGGCCCAAATGATTGGCGCTAAAGTCGTTCAAATTGCCACGAACTTCACCGCGCGATTTGCCGCGTGCACCACCGGACGCACGTAAGTTTCGTCCCCGTGGAAAGACGGCCATTTTTCTTCTAGAAACAAAAGGAAAATATTTTACGATGCTGGAAACCTGTCCTATCAAATGGATTTTCTATCACCACTAGGCTTCCTATATGTATGACTTTTCTGCTTGACATCGGGATAAATAACACACTATGGCGGGACTGACTTTCAAACCTGTTGAGCTCATAATTTTTCGATGCTCTTGAAAGGAGCTCATTATCTGAGCTTTCTTTCATATGAAAGAACAAGTCCATTGATAATTTGAGGGGAAACACTCAAGATAGCAGTGAAAGGGGATGACATCGTAATTTCGAACCAAACTTTCTCAGTAAAAAGGCAGTTTGCTTACCTGTAACAGTACTCATTTTCGCCCCAGGCTTTGCTAATATTCGCAATATAATGTGCCCATTTTTGTCAACGGAAACGGCTCCAGTTGGTTTACTCATCTAAACATCTCTTTAGCAATTCTTCCATACTATTATTGTGTACACTATTATATAATAAATACGGCTCGACGCGTTCATAGTATCAGTGTCCTGCCGCTCATGTCTGCGTCAGGACACAACTTCTATGGATGCGCCTACGCGGCTCTGTACTGATGTAATATCAGAGATTTAATATTCAAGCTTGGTCGTTTGCAACTGCACTTGAATGCAACAGCTGACACTTCGTTGTTCAAAAAAACAGTCCTCTGAGGTATGTAGTAATGTCAGAGTTTTGGGGTTGCAAAAGTCGTGAATTTACTAGTGAATATATTTCAAATGAACGATTCGGGAAATCGGCTCAATCTTTAGCAAACGGAATTCACCATTGGATAGGGGAGTATAAGGCATTTTATAGCACGAAGCAAGTAAAAGCAATGATGGTAAACAGTGGCTCCAAGTGGAAAGACGAAAACATGACGATGATAAAGTCGAAATTAGTGGGAAATCCGGCTAGAAACAACGGAAAATAGGCAAAAAGTATCACCTTAAGGTAAAGATATCTGTCACTAGTCTCACCTTGCTCAGACTTCCAGCTTTTCTGCAAATTTCGACCACAGGCTTCTTCAAAATAATGGTAGACCAAGCAAACATGCGTAGGTTTTTCCCATGTGCTGCATATATTTGACGGATAGGAACCAAATAGCGATTATTATCTGATTATCGATAAGTAATAGGTCGTGTATATAATAATGGCTTTGAGACGGAACCACTGTAGCGAGCTGTCACCGAAATCAGCTGGCTGGAAATAAATTTCTACTCGAAGCAAATTCAGACGCTTTGACCGTGAATGCACATCCCACGCTACGAACGACGTGCAGGTTCTGCAAAGAGCGCAGTTTGTTTACACTTAAGAGTTTTCCGCATTTTTTATACCAAGAGGTCCTGATTATGATGGCGAGCCATAGCTGAACCCCTTTCTCCACTGTTTTTGGGACCTCAGAGGTCTGTTTTTTTGCGTGCCTTCGGGTTTTTTTTAGCGTTTTTCAGCGCAAACGTCAGAGTTATATGATTTTGGCGGTCTTTTGCTAATAATCATTGTGCCGTCATTACTTTTGTTTCAAAACGTTTATCAGTGCAACTCAATCTTGCTATCATTATAATCTCCCGATAGGTTTCTTTGAAACACCCGCGAAGGGAAATCTGCAGCGGACGCGGGACCAAGGTACATTCGAAAAAATCAATTAGTCCTTTGAAGAAGGTTCTTTTCCGGTACAGCGCGAGAAAATACTCGGAATTAATAGTGTCCACTCAATTATAAGTTCTTCTAGATTCCATAAGCTGTTGAATTCGTGTTCGTGAAAAATCTATCATTGAAGTTGTAGGCTATGAAATTTATTTGTGGGTGGTGAATGGTTTTCTTAATCCTCGTTCCTCTTGCTACAAACACATCATTACAATTAATCAGGAAATACCTAGATGGTTCTTAAGAAGTTCCACCATCCGATGCGTAATTATCGTAGTTTTTTTTTGTTTTCAGCCCTCTCACAATTAGGAGAAAGTTTTTCGGTACAGTGAGAGGTTTTGAGGATTTGTTCGTATGAATTTGTAGGACAATTCTTCGTCGTCCTGAATAGAGTTTGTGTCGAAGAGGCCGCTTGTGCGGAACCACCTAACGATAAGTGGTCCTGCTGGTGAACGCTTCAATTGTTTTCAAGGTTTCTCTGTTTGGACTATTTCTTACGCTTTTCCACCTAACTTCCCTTTTTCAAATGATTCCTATGCCTTTTTTGAATGTCTCAGAAGTGTACGGATAGTCTTTTGGAAGAAAATCCAGTTCTCAATCATTTGAGGCGAGCGTCATTCTTTACATTTACCTCTCAATATAATTGAATACCTAATTACTTGTAGTTTGTAGTAGATGGGAGTCCATATATTATAACCAGTCTACTCCTACAGGTTTGCAATGGCGCCTGAAGCTTTGAGTGGGAGCCAATGCCGTAGAAAACTTTCCGAAACGTTTTCCCATCGTCCTCGTTCCTACTAGTAAACGTCCCATGATCTGAGAAGACGAGGAAGTTGTGAGTCAGCATTCGAAACTCGCGTGATGTGTCAGTTGCGGAATCGTGATGTTCCCTACAAAAAGTCGAACCGGGTACAATGTAGCCTGAGGATCAGCAGCTGATCGGCTCTGAACAAGTTTCGTTGTTTAAATTTTTCCACTCTTAGAAAAAGTTATAATAGTTCTTTTTGGTCGGACACTCTGTTATCTGAACTCAAGTATATATTAGAGGGTTAGTAGAAGTTGATTGTGGGCGAGTTGAGATCAAGGAAGCAATGGAATGTTTCGTGGCTGAGAATGTAAAGAGGAAAAGTAAAGGGAACAATGATAGAAAAGTAAGTTTCTCAGTATTGACCGAACATGTTTTGAGATGCACCCACGCAATCGACTTCTTTCCGTAATTGTTCAATTTCTGAATGCCTATTTGGCCTATACATTCCTTTGTGGGTGCAGCCCATTTACAAGTCATTGCACCTATCCTTCCAGACGTACTAGCATCAATTAGGTAACCTACGAGGGATAAGAGTTCAGTATGGCTCGAACTCGGTCATGGGTGTAGGCCTCTGACCCCATGCGTTATAGAGCCAGCCGGCTCTTGGTTTTCCTTAACAAGGATACAAAGTGCTAAAGATAAATGCTGGAATATGAAAGTGTTGTCATTCTCCACTATCTTCGGTGACCTTTGCACTTTCAAATAACTCTGTTTGTGGATCACTTGCTTCGTAGTCGCTTAGTATTGTCAGAAAGTAAAATCTAAAAAAAAACTCTGTTTTCCTTCAGGACAATCAATCGGACTTATTTTAATGAATTATCTCCTGGAAATTTTGCAAGAACCAAAATACCGTAGTAAGTACGATATACAGAGCAAAGTATACCACTGGAATGCTGTTCCATAGTTGTAGTGTCGTTCTGATTGTGTACGTATTACCTACTAGTGAGCATGTGTTTGCATTTTTAGCGTTCAGCACTTATCAATGCACACATTTTTTTCCTCTGATAAGATATCTTCTTTATAATCACCCTTGTACGGCCTCGTTCCCGCATACTCCATCCAGCCCATGGTAGACTCGTTCTCTTCGTTTTGAATAGCTTATATCAGTTCATGCTTTAGGTCTTCGCTATTTTCCTATCTGAATCTTCCGAATCTTGCCGAACTTATCCTTTTAAGGTTATATCAATCAGGGCTCATCAAAAGTACCCTCCATCGGTCCCCGAGCAGCTGGTTGGTCCTAGAGATGAGAGAAACCAGACTTTGGCAGTAACACTGGCCTTTGATGTCACTGTTCAGACAGGATCAAATTGGAGTGCTCATGAAGTTTTGAATATGTGTCAAATGCGTGGCGCACCTAATTGGTACTTACCGATACTTGTTCGTCTTACATGTGTTTGCAGTCATTTCAGTCGAGGGGAAAAAAACGTGGCACATACATAGATGACAACCAGTTTGGCAGGTATCCTCATTTTCTCAGCAACTGTTCGTTCATTGCTTGACCACAATTGAGGCAAACAGACGTTGATAGAGTCGCAATGGGCAAGTTGCGAAATGGACCTGTACTTTGACCCCATCGGTTCGATCGTATAAAGGTCTCGCCGTTGTCCGACAAAACTGCACCGAAAGGCGATCATGCACTTCTACCGCAATACTTCATTCCGAATTATGATGCATATGTCTACGTTCTCTAAAGAGCAGTCTGTTCTTCCCAATCAAGATTCTTCGCAAAAGTGGGTGGCGTGTTTTCGGCTGCTATCTGTTCGATATTGATCTGGGTGGGTGTTCGCGAATGTTCCTCCACCCAACCGGTCAATGTAGAGCCAAGTTTCTTCAGTCTTTCAACATTGATTAGTTTCTTTTGCTTTGTTTAACTTGTTCCCCTTTTAGGAGACTTTAAAATATCTTATCCTCTTCCGACATTACATCATTGTCATTTGCCTTTTTGCCCCATTCGCATGTCATTGTTATCTCAACGAAGTTTGGATGCCGGCGCTTATCTATCGTTTAAGCTGTTCTATTTGATCAACTTTATCAGTTATTTCTTCCCGATTTTTTCAGAACTCTACTCAACTTCCACCCACCATGGAGAATGGACAGAACTTACCGCAAGACAATTCTCAAAAGCCTGCAATTGATTATTCCGAGTATTACAAATATCTTCTAGAAAATCCTTGGGTTCAGCAGGTATGCTAGGCATATGCATCATTCGAACGTGATCTTCTTTTATTCTCATGAAAAAGCCATTCGCGCCTTACTTTGAGTCGCATCTGCCATACCTAGCGATTAAACGTGCGGCTACGACGCGACAAGCCTCAAAGTAGTTGGTAGAACTTGATGATGCTACTTGAAGAAGTGTTGGCTTTTCAAATTCAATCCAATTTCAATTTTATATGAAATTGGTAAAGTTGTACGCCTTTCAACTACAGAAGCGGCTTCCCCGAACGCACTTAGGCAGTCCGGTTCTTCTAGGCTTGTTGACAACCGTGAATTAGCTTTACGAGCTGTGCACTTTCTTCGAACAACTCAGCTTTGAGGCCAATAAATTTAACGACTTATGTTTGTATTTAACAGGCAATCGCAACTTACGACTGGACAAAGCATAGTTCAAAACTTTTGGAATCAACATTGGATCGTGTGGAAGCTAGTGTGGCTACAGCTGCGCAGACTGCTACACAAAAAGCATGCGACGCTCATCAGAACTACTACGTACGTCCAAAGGAAGCTGTAACCTCGGCGTATAATGCTGGTAGGAATTGCTCTCATTTGCTATTTATTGTAAAATGAGGTAGGCGGTCTCTTTTCTGTAATAGCACGGTATGCGGCACGGTTTCCACCGCTAGTTCCGTCATTAACTTTGGGGATTTTGCCAAGGGTGGGGTCTCTGAGAGGCTAACAAAATTAAAACTTGTTCACGGTATGTTTTTTGGAAATATTGTTGGCAGTGAAGGGTACGTGCAGATCTTATCGACAATGCAGGTTGTCGTTCGAGTTTTGTAGGTTGTTTTGTACCTACCTACGCCCTTTACAGTCTTACGATCTGCTGTGCAGTCGACGACAGTAGGGTGACCTAGGTGTGGCTCGGCTACCTTCAGATCAGGAACGCACTTGATGTGCACCGGGGCGAGCGATTCTTTTAGGCAATTAGTGGTTCGGGTATTCCATCATAATAGCAAATGAACACATGAAAAAGTATATGCAAACTTTCCGCTGTTGCCTAGCACACGAGCCACAAAATCCTGATTGCGATCGCGCTTTTGTCGGCAAGCATTATCAGTTACACATCTTTTAGTGACTTATAACAATCATTAGATGCTACCTGTTAACATGGAATGCTTCAAACCTACCTGCTTCAAAGGGTCATTTTATAGGAGTCGAAAAAACTATGTCAGCTGTTGAGACGTCGAAGAATGTCGCAATCCAAGGTGGTACCTTTGGTCTGGGAGCAGCAGTCGTAGCGACACAGGTAAGAAAAAGACTTTGGGCTCTTTCTCTCTTCGTCGAAAATTAGCATGCTTGTGGTGTTCTGCTAAATGCTGCTACATGTTGACAGTTCGAGTCTGAATTCCGCGCTCAAACGCTAAAGACAAAAACGCTAAACCTTAATCCCAACTTCGGATATGGCCACCTAGGAAAAAAGGAATGCGTGCAGGGCCTGGCATTTCTAGAATTCAGAGCTTTGTAAAATTGCGATGGCCATAATTTAAAGTAATTTCTATAACAACTGCCGAAAAGTACGTGGGTCTTTCACAGAATGGGCTTGTTTGTGCATCTTGAGATAAGTTCAATGGGCTATATGTCTCAGAAATGGAGAATTATCAACGCGACCACCTATGAAAACCTTAATCGTTGCAGTAATAGCAACAACTAAAATGGCGAGTGTGTTCTTGAAAACTTGAGATGTGCTAGTGAATTGGTGCGTTTTCATTTTAGTTGGGATTGGCCTTGTCTACCGGTGGTGCACTACTGCTCCTTGATACGCTTGGAGGTGCAAAGAACGCTGGTCAACAGTTGCTTACATCGGTACGCGATGCCGAGAAAGCGGTGGAGGAGAAGATCTGGAACGCGGTCGCCGAAGGCCAGCGTGTGGCTCAGGTTGGTCATCAATCTTATTTGTGTCATGACCAGATTTCAAGGCACCTAATTATGATGCCGACAGCCGTAGCGAAGAATAGCTAAGGACGTGTACAGAATCCCTTAGAATCCCATACTACTAAGTTTTGATACTTTGATTTTTTGATTCTCTCTGCATTTTAAACGACCACTAGTCGTAAAATGTTGTCGTATAGTACGTAACAGCTGTGCAGTAGTAGTATGAAGTAATATTAAGGTAAAAATCTGGGTCCGAACCAAAGTTTCTGCGAGAACAGAGCAGTAGACCGCAGTAGTCCATATTCGGGTCTTCTTGAACGGACTGCATTATCCGTGAATTAAATCGATGCGATATTGTGGAATTCAGCCAGTTACTGTTCGCTGATTAATGGAAAACCATACAGATTCCTCTGGATAAGATTGCTGAGAGTACGAACGCTTTTCTGGATGTGATTGGTGTGTTGGTAGAACGATCACTTGGAATTCCTGTTGAAGAACATCCGGAAGGCTCAGTGAAGGAGCGCGTCAGTGTATTGTCTCGAAAAATTGTTGAGGCACTCAATAATAAGGTGAGTAGGTTAGGTGTTGTTCGACTGGTAAACTTAGTTCATTGCTCTTCTGATTGATTCTGGCCAAGTGTGGTCAAGTCGAGTGACTCCATAGATTGCGGTTTGCTAAGAGAGAAAACCAGCTCTAAGATGATCACATAAACCTGCAGCAGTTCAATGTGATGACTACAGGCGCACACCCAAGTGATCGATCCGGTTACTGTTCAACTTCGCAATCTCCTAGATACCATGAGCAAAAACTTCCTTCTTGTAAGTTTTTCGTTGTGCTCTCATTCTGTTTTCCGGTTTGTCAATTTTGTCATCCACAGGCTGATCTTATTCGTGCGAAAAAAGAATGGGCTTTGGAAAAAGTCGGAGAGCTGTCGACATCCGTCTCAGAGCTGAAAACACGGATAGAGAATGAAGCCAAACAGTACAGCACGAAACCTGAAGAACTACTGATGAAAAGTATTCGCACCACTTCAACTCAATTGAGGGATAATTTACAGGCACTTAAGGATAAGCAGGTGAGTGGAGGTGAAGCGTGAAAACGTTGATCCATCAGAAATAAGCTTTTGTTACGACTCACACAACTATTTCCTTCCGAGGGAGAGATTACTGTATTTATCGACACTTTTGTGAAAGTCCGATACGTGTTGGGGGTTATGTTTCGAGAAGAAATCGCAATGACGTTAATCGAAGTCGTATCTCTTCCATAGTTTCATATCCGACTCTGTATTTTTGTGCTTTCACGCCTCGGGCCGAAGTCCTCGTTTTTTTAGGTATTTGGTGATGGTACTCGTGTGGACTCAGCCATTGTCTACTTACAAGACCTCGATAAGAACTTGGCTGAATCAAATGACATTTACCAAGTGAGGGATGAGGTCGGTTCACTTTTTGATGTGTTTTCCATTTATTACGTCCCAGGTCGTTAAGCAAACGTGGGCAGTTCACACACACGCCCATACCATATGTTCTCGAGAGCACCCTAATGTTACGGGCTGTCAGGAAGTGACTCAGTTCGTGGGCGATTCCAAAGGCCTAGGCACTTATGAAGCTCTAGTCACGTAGAAGGTCTCTTATACAATAGTATTTTCTTAAGTAAGTGAAACGTCATCTGGAATTTTTCTCGTATAGAAGATCAAGTTTTTCTTCAAGTTATTACTTTTACTTTACTAACAACAATAACTAGTAGTGAGTTAGAGTGATCAATCACGGTCCAAAAGCAGCGTCTTCAGTTACAAAGAAACGTTAACTAACGATCGTTAACGATTGGATCCACTTGTGCTGTGACCAGCAAGGGAGGGTGGCAAACAGTCATAGGTAAATATGGCCTATGTGGTTCTGCTTTTTCCCACACTATAGGCCTTGATAGGATCCACGTGTATTCTCCCGTTGTAAAAGACTTCGGAAGTTTTTTTCCTGCGACATTCGATGAAATATCCCCTTTACTTGTTTAATAGATATTTGCCGTAACGCTGCGTTGCTTAGAAAAGCGTCAGAGGTCAGAGTCTCTGAGGTGATCGACCACTTTTATTATGCGGTCAGTGAAGTCGTATGGATAGATGAGCTTGTGGCCACGGAGGCAAAAGGTCATTGGAACCTGGTCTGATTTGTAATTAAAACAAGGCTAAATGCAGATCGATTAAATTTCATTCCATTGTTCCAAAGAGTAATTCTAGACTGGACTTCTAGATGTTCCCTAATTGCTGCAAAATGACGGCAATGTTTTAATCTGCAACAAATGCCACATAACTTGTCTTACAGGTGTTGTCAGAGGCTCGTCAGCGCCTTTCTGAAGTTACAGCATGGACGAGCAGCCTTCTGGCTCGTGAAAAGCAACAGTAGTGATCTGAACGAACTCTATTAATGTGCCTTTATCTGAAAAACCACCGGTTCTGTTTTAAGAATTTTTAGTTTTGTTTATTACCAACCCTATTTATCGATATTGAAGATTGGTGATCCCTTAGTTTTACTGCTCATTGCTTCATTCGAATCAAACTTGTTTTACTCGATGTTATCTCCTATGTTATTCCATCTACTGCATAAATACCTCTTTTTTATTTTTTTTCTATTTGCATAGGATACTCCTGTCACGTTTGCACTTTTATGTTCTCAGAGTCGGTAATAATCTCAATCTCCAATTTGGTGATTGTTGTTAGAAAAAAATGGTTCCAAATGAGGTCAAGTGTGTATATTCGCTGTTGATGCAGCTTTTGGTATCGAATATTTCATTACTATACCATTTGAGTCTCGTTTATGAGGGAAGGGCCTAGTATCGCACTCACAAGAATGGTTTTGGGGGAAGAGGAAGCATGTTTCTTTTTAAAGAGATTTTCGTCTGCGTGAGCGGTTAATCGAACGGTCCCCGTTGAATGAAGAATGATTGTGAAGCTTCGTTTCTAGCACGTTCACGGCTGTCTGCCTAGAATGGATCAGAAACAAAGTATGCCATATCTTGCAGTTAGTTCCTCGAAAATAGTTTCATCGCGCGTGGACATTTCCGTTTTTGTAACTAAAAACATAGCGTAAATTCAGCTACAGCAGTTTTGCGACGCTTTGATTACTACGCGCTGAAGAGGCGGTTCTGGCTGTCCATAACTACCACGTCGAGTTGAAAGTGGATGGGAAAATGGTTCGGGTTGGCCGCATTCAGACTCAAGGATGGAAAGCTGCTGTCGGGTAGCTGGCCATGTTCGGCAGCGGCAATTTCCAGCCGCTGTCAAAAGTCGCCAGCTGCTCGCCATCAGTATTCCGTTTTTCAAATGTTGCCATTTGTTTAGTATGTAAAAGACAAACCGGTACACTTAGAAAACCACACCTATACTGAAATCGGGATGTGTCGTTGCGTTTTTCTTCTTTGTTAAAGGTTGTCTGCCATCTTCTCCAACTGTGCAGCGTTCTCCCGTTATTGAGATATTAAGGCGATTTGGCTCCTCAGAAATCGGCGCATGTCGGGTCATGAACCATACAGAGCTGGATGTTTCTCTGAATACGAACAGCCTCGTTCACACAAAATTTTCCATACTAACCAGTAACCTAAGTATGAATAGCCTGCACTTGATTGATCGAGCGGAAAAACGTTTAATCGGTCTGTTTGGTTTGATTAAGCTGAAAAACGTTTAATCGGAACGAGTGCAGATACCGATGCTCGATTTATCGCTTTTAAAATTCTTAACGGTAATTTTTGTTCAAGAATAACTTAGCGTACTGAATTTCGTTTCTAGCCTCCCTCTCCCTCTCCCAGCCATATTTTTACCTAATTCCTCCAATGAACGATTGCTATGTGAGTAGAAATGCTTTGTTCAGACCAAATACTTTGGGGTGGCTCTTCAGGAAGTACGAGAGTGCCATGTGTCACCGCTTCCTTATGTGTGATCTTAAACTCTGGATCCAATTCCGCCTGTACCAGCCGAGCCACCCGCTTCCGACTGCGATCTTGTTGACGAGGATCTTTTACGATATATCTGCTTCCTCTAAGTCATTACGTGGTCAGTTCTACGTCGATTAACTTATGGAAGCCGAGGTGAGTGCATCTTGATTAAGGACTGATTACCTATTCGGAAGAAAATTCATGGGCACCGATCATTTGACATGATTTTCTTTTACTCACCTTTTTTAGCTTAGTCCATGTGCTGTTTTTTGGCTGTGCTATTATAATGCAATCTGCTTGAAAATGCTCCTCAATATTTTGCAGGTACGCTCGGAAATCACTCCTATGGTATTGCTGAGGACAAATCATGGAATAGAAATTCCATGGAAGGCGGGAGAAATGGGCAATCCTCAAAGGGTTGGTTCGATCAAGGTGCCTCGATTTTTTGGAATGTCGAAAATATCGCTACTACGATTCCTCGTCCTCATTAATTCGCAGGTGCTGTTATGCTCTTATGTTTGGTTCATCTTATTGATCGCTTGAAAACTTTTCTACTTCGAAAGTATAGCTGGAAACGGCTTTTGTAGTCATGTATAAGGGAGCAGATGAGGAATAGTGTGTCAGAGAAGAAAACCCCAGCAAAAACCTCTTCTGAAACCCTAAACATTGGACCCTCCCAAAACCAGCATTTATTTGGTGTTTTACAAATATATTTGGGACTCAAAAATGAAAGTCCAGACATACTCGGTTTTCACAGTAATCCGACTGTGGGTCCTGGCTCGAGTGTCTGGTTGTAATGCAGCGCACCCAGATGACCGCCCAACCCCTTCACCTTTACTCCCATCCCGAATGTTTTTTGCATGCGTTGCATATGTGGTGGTATCATGATGATTATATGCGGAGTAAGGTCGTGTCGTGGAGTGAAAAACGTGGTCCGTGAAGTTCTACAGCCATTGCACTTCATTCCAATTTATGCTCACCGTAAGACCCGAGTTCTCAAAGAATTTTCGTCCCTGTTGTTTGGACTATTTCGCCACTATGAATGCCGTTCCGACAGCTTCGCTACTAGTATCTACTTGCAAGGAAAGTTTAAAATAGATCATCTAGAGAGATAAGCCATCTACCCTAAGCGGCTTGACACGCAGCAAGGCTTATCGCTAATGGTGTCCTTGAAGATTAAAAGTTGGTACTTTACTTTGGCTACTCTCTTGTCATTACATTTCAACACAGCGCTTGTTCTACTTCATCCTGCTTACGTGTCTACTACGCCATTTTCGTTCTGGATATTTTGCATCTTCTTGCTTTTTTTCGTCCATAAGTATTTTCCTTATGAAAAAACGTTTCGTAATCGCCACATCATGAACTCTCTTTGATTTACTTGAAGTTTCATTCTTCTGTTCATATTTCCCAACATTTCCTTTCCTTACTACTGATCGTTCTTCGAACATATGTGGCGGATTGAACCGGTCATGGCCATGCCGTTCACGTGAAATAGCTGTGATTTGCCCCTTCACCCGCTTATTGACAAGGCCATTGAAAGTTACTAATGTAAATAACTTCCTGATTGTGATTGTGAAAAATGATCCATAGAGTTGAGTAAATAGCTGGTAAACAGGGAGCGCAGAGTATAAATTGGAGGCTTATCAGATAAATAGGGGTTTTGGAATCATTGCCGTTTACCGTTTAATTTATGTACCGCGGAGCAATGGCGAGTGACAACACTTTCCAGTTCAGCCAGTCACGTTTTGGGAGAGTTCACTGCGTTCGATTTTCGCACGGTTGCTCATTGATAGACAGGTAGTAACATCTAGTAAAGGTGATTTAGGAATAGCCAAGTAGAGGATAGAGGGTGTTTGTTTAGCTGCTATGTGGCATGGGTGAGGTGATTGCAAAAGAGATTAAAGTTTAAAATAGTAAAAACTAAAAGCATAAGGTTAACTGCAATAATCACCTCGCCTCAGAATGCGCCCTTATAGTGGACTTCCATCCAAAATTGTAACGATACTGGCATGCGTATTTAGTCTACGCACTATATACGGCGCCCGATTGTTACCCAAACTAGTCTGGTACCTGTTTGTCGCATTAAAATGGGGGAGGAACGAGGTTGGTATCGCTCCGAAAGGAACGCCACTTTACTTCAACCTACCTCCATCCTCAAGACACCTGCGATGAAGTAATAAACAGAAAATGAGGTATTTCGTGGAAGTTGGAGTTGAAAGTTCTTCTTGAAGAACCTAGAATGACGTAGTCTGCCTTGGCAGTTGTTTCCACATCCTTTTCAGAGCATCTCCCTTATTTCTTGTAGTAACTGAAGCACTGTTCCCCTTTCCCTATTCTTAAAGACACTTGATTCCCTGCGAAAAACCGTCTCAAAAACCTTTCCAGTCAGGTGTCTGCTCGGTGCATAGCATACTCGGAATTTCCAGTTTCATCGACAGTTTTTTCCCTAAATTTGCCGTCTACTCATTCATCTATTTCCCATAGGTGCAGTGACAGTCTCATTATTTTTTCCAGTAGTGAAGATGACGTTCGGTCCCACTGGGCTGACCGATAGGACATGGTAGTTCGGATGCCTTTGGTTCTGGTTTCTGATTTCACTGAACAGATGCCCAGTAGATCTGTTGATCGATGACATGCATGCGAAAACACCCAAACATACCGTTCATCCTTTCATTTCGTTTCCGTCATACATCATTCTGCTATAGCTACTTTAGAACCAGAACCAGTTTCTGGGGTATCCTTACTATATATAATCCACAAGTTTGGTGTGTCTGTTTGTATGTATGTATGTATGTACAGTAGCGCTCAAAAGTCTTCGGTGAAATGCTTTGACGATTTTTTGTTCATAGTTTTTTCTCAGTAGACCAAATCCCCCCAAATTTGGATATGTTTTACTAGAGCACATTTCACCCTACCCAACACTGCTGGATTGCAAAGCTGCAATATCAACAGATAGAGCAAGGTGTTTGTTGCGGTAGCAGATTTTGCTAAAACTAAAGTTGTTGATGTTTGCACTTATTCCCACCTTATGTGCGTTTTTCTCATCTATTGTGTTCGGCGTTACCGCTCGTACACTTTAGATATGACAAAAAGGAAAGAGATTCTAGAAAGACCATCATAAGTACTTTCAGTCGATTTTATGTTCATGCCCTTTAGAATATCTGGAACATGATCAAATTGCAGATTAATAGTGGCAAATATTCACAATACACCCACGCTCCAAATATAGAAATTTCGCATGATTAGGTCCAATAGGAAAGGAGTTACGACTGAAAAGTACGGCTGAAGAAACATTTCACCGATGACTTTTGAGCGCTACTGTATGTATCTATCTATCTATGTTTGTTTGTATGTCACACAGTCCGGTTTTACCTGAAAAATCACCTTTAGAAGTCGGGACAAGTTCGGGATCGGTGGGGCCCAAGACAAAATTAATAGAGCACATACGAGCTCTGCGGAGCTCCGCCCACGGGGGGCGGGGCACGCGCCGGGATGGGCGGTGCCAACAGTCAAACATCTTTTTTTGCTTCGAAAAAGTCCAGACACCGGGGAAAAATGTTCAGAGGTGGGGATTGGGTCAAGAAAACAGGCGGTGGAGACTCATGCGCTGTGGGCGGAGCTTTCTCAAAATGGGCGGTACTTTTTAGATGTGTTCATAACTCGATTCAATTAAGGCGCAGAGGCCAGGAAAAAAATAAAAAGAGTGAGCAAGGCCTATGCGTGCTGAGCATGCATAAGTATAGCGAAGCCCCGCCCACGGGGGGCGGGGCGTGCGTTAAGGTGAAAGCTACTTTTCAAAAATGAGTGTAACTTCGTTCGGAAACGTTCTGGGATGCGGCCAAAAGGTATCAAGGTGTAAAAGAACAAATGTGGTCAAATCCCAGAAGTGGGCGGAGTTGGCACTAAAGTGGGCAGGGCTTAGATCAAAAATTCATAACTCTATTCAGAAACGTTCTGGGATGCGGCCAAAAGGTATCAAGGTGTAAAAGAACAAATGTGGTCAAATCCCAGAAGTGGGCGGAGTTGGCACTAAAGTGGGCGGGGCTTAGATCAAAAATTCATAACTCTATTCAGAAACGTTCTGGGATGCGGCAAAAAGGTATCAAGGTGTAAAAGAACAAATGTGGTCAAATCCCAGAAGTGGGCGGAGTTGGCACTAAAGTGGGCGGGGCTTAGATCAAAAATTCATAACTCTATTCAGAAACGTTCTGGGATGCGGCCAAAAGGTATCAAGGTGTAAAAGAACAAATGTGGTCAAATCCCAGAAGTGGGCGGAGTTGGCACTAAAGTGGGCGGGGCTTAGATCAAAAATTCATAATTCTATTCAGAAACGTTTCGGGATGCGGTAAAAAAGTGGTAAGGTGTAAAATAGCAAATGTGGTCAAATTTTCAAAGTGGGCGTGGTTGGCACTAAAATGGGCGGGGCCTAGACAAAAATTTATAACTCTATCCAGAAACATT
The DNA here is from genome assembly GCA_000469685.2 of Haemonchus contortus. Lineage (NCBI taxonomy): Eukaryota > Metazoa > Nematoda > Chromadorea > Rhabditida > Trichostrongylidae > Haemonchus > Haemonchus contortus. The sequence continues at coordinate 9,198,656 of LS997562.1, read as the reverse complement.
CTGGGTTGCGGGAAGAAAGTGGTAAGATGTAGTAGAACAAATGTGGTCAAACCCCAGAAGTGGGCGTGGTTGGCACTAAATTGGGCGGAGCTTAGATTAAAAATTTATAACTCTATTCGGAAACGTTCTGAGATGCGGGAAAAAAGTGGTATGATATAGTAGAACAAATGTGGTCAGATCCCAGAACTGGGCGGGATTGGCACTGAAGTGTTCAGGGCTTACATTAAAATTATTAAGTCTCCTCAGATGCGTTTTAGAACGAGGGAAAAAGCTGTCTGGAGGTAATAAAAGTAATGTGGTTCGAAGTCTGGAGTGGGTGGAGTTTGCAAAGAGAGGGGCGGAGCTAAGATCAAAAATTTATACATTCGTCCTTCACACTAACCCTGACCACATAGGTGTACAACTAGGGGATATCCCTAAACTCTTTCAAAGATTAGGCTGAAAATTTTCTAAAAGTTTGTATCCATGTTTCCACACACAATAGTCCCTTCTGCCTAGAGCGAATGACTACATTAACTGTAGACCTCATGAAATAAATTCTACAACATCCCCGGCCATACAGGCGCATACCCTGTAAAGACGTGTAAATTCCTACAACTACCGAAAGGGGCCCTCCTTTTAAAGTTAGCGCCCATGGCCACACAAAGCCCAATTTACACAGCATTTCTTCGACTACTTGGACTGCAGAGGTATTTGATTTGTATTCATCGGAGTACTCTTTATGGCCACACACGGCCCCATCTCACTTCCCAAAAAAACGATGGCCGCTCCAGAGGTGTCAGGGAAGAGGAAGTTAGGAAGGGAAGAGGAGGAAGGAAGAAGGGAAGAAGAAGGAAGAGTCAGATGATAAAGTTCTGTAATGAAAATCAGAAGCTCATGTGGTTCCGTCCCTAATGGCTAGAGCCCCTAGCGCACGCAAGAGCGTGCTTAGCCGCCTTGTTATCTATAATATCACAGAAGTTAAGGTTGAAGGAGTTGTCACGTACCAGGCTTCTGCTCAAAAGTAACTAAGCTAAATCTACATTGATTGAGAAATTACAACTTAAAAACCAGTGCGACTGCTCGTTCTTATACTACTATTTTGTAGTCGGTTGGTGAATGCGAACGGGTTCAGTAGCTCGAACCCAACTCGGGTCATGACCACTACTGTTACAGTAGTCCGAATCACTGACACCATAGGAATCTTGCGTTCTTCTCTATGTTGAATATTCTCTTAGTGAATTGAGTATCCTTTTATATGAAGAGCTTTGCCACAGATTTGACAGCATCTGCGATACCACACTGAACAACTCGGGCAATTGTGGGCGGAGCGGACCCCGCCCGCCAAGCATGAGACCATTGCAGACCGGGTCCATGAGAAAAGGGCAAAAATTTTGAACAACACCTTGTGAAAATTTGAGTTTGAAGAAAGTAATGAAGCTTGAATGATAAGAACAGACGAAATGCGGGCTATTCTGAAATGGCAACCACTACCGGATGGTTTACGTTAATTAGTTCTCAATTCACTCCCGAAGCACTCAACGTTAGTATCGCTCAGAAGCGCTACCTATGACTAATTGCTTTCTTCTGAGATCTCCCCAGGACAAATTTAGTTCTCAAGGTCAACGGCCTGGAGATTGATGGGAGATGAGGATAGAGCAATAACTTTGCGGTGTAATAGCTCGCATCATTTTTATACATCCTTTACACAGTTCATGTCCTCAAAAAACGTCCATTCGTGAGCGTTGGGAGGCATTTGGCTGATTAGTACAGCCTCTAACTACATTCTTCTTCGACTTTTCGTAGCAGAGCCGCTTTTCTAACTTCTAATCTATCAATTTCTTTCCGGTTCATAGTTTTCACATCATTTAACTCAGAGATTACTTCTAAAGAAATCCACCGTTCATCAGATCTCGCTGCAGAAATACATTGACCACTTTGGTGGAAACGTTTAGCATCTGCAAGTAACATTACAATCAGATTTTCTCACTCCGAAGGTTTACTCTTCTCAGTTCCTCATTACACAGAACTCGACGAGCGGTTATCGCTCTCTCATTGCTGTTTAATACTACCTCATAGTTGTCGTAGTTCGATTTTTTTTGACCATTTTATATACTTGTTACTTCCGTGTAATGTATCTGTGCACTCAGAGCGCAAAATAAATGGGTAAGGAATAAATAAATAACCGTTAAATAAACAGGTAAATAAATGACGACTAGTACACGATACTGCCTTTTCGTTGCCTCATCATTTTCATGGCTAACATATGTGACAATATTGTAGAATTCTTCATGAAGTTTTGTATAACTCCTTTCTTCACATTTTCTTCAATCATATGATGCTATCCCTTTTATAATTGCTACTACTATTTATGCTATGGCACTGTGATTCTGTGCGAAGGTGGTGTAGTGACAGTAACAGTGGCACACTATTCTACACGGATGGTCCGAGTTCAAATCCCGAACAGATACTCGCCCAGATCAAGCAAGCCTTCCATCCCTTCGGGGTCGGTTGATCGGTACCAGACTTGTCTGGAAGAATAAAGCTCTGGTTTGCACATAGGCTGGCCGTCGCAATTCATTTATATCGCATTTATATTTATATCGCAATTCATAAAAGTCAAAAACTTCATTCTTTTACTATGCTTTTACTTTTACTTACTATACTACCATTCGATTCACCATTCTTTTGCCCCTTTACGGGAGTTGATAGTTATATGTAGTCATCTTCAACCCACTGCCCGAATCAATTTTTCAATTCAATGTCAAGGGAAGCATATCAGGTCCTTCCAATGCTCGTAAATCTTGCCCGTCCCGACCATGTTACTGTTTGAAGTTGAAAAACTGACGTATACGTTACACTGATGGTATGATTTCACTGTTACACCGAGGAAAAATTATTCAAGACACAGTAGTGACAATTAATTTCGGGTTTGATTCTGGGAATTTGATCGCTTTCTATGCAGAGCAGGCACGAGGCATCTTGATAACGGGCATCAGAGGTTAGGACAATCGTCGTCTTTGAGTTCAGTAGCTTCACCAGATCCCTTGGGATACAGTAACTTAACCAAACTATTTCTGCAGAATGGAAATTGCCGTAATCCGCATCAACCGTATCAAAATGACTCGCCACTAATTTGTGGCTATAGTCTGGCCTATAGTTCTCGTGTGATTTCCACCTCTGACAGATTAGATATGTGTGACAGATGAACTGTGAAAGTTCATCTGTTACACATTTCTAATCTGTCTGAAGTGGGGATCACAGTAGAACTGAAGGCTAGACTATAGCTACAAATGGCGAGTATATATATTTTCCTCTCTAGGCCAGCATTTATGCCTTCCGTCTCTTCGAAGAATTGTAGCGGTGTGTCTTCGCTATCATCCGCATGGTCTGGGGTGAGGTCCCCAGCTAAGCGAAACCAGTGATCCAGATCCGGGAGTCAGGACTTGAACATAACATCTGTCTTGTCTCGTGCTTGTATATCTTTAATTCTAATACGATACAATTCTAACATGTACGAGCCGAATGTGATCACGAAACTTCCCGGAGGTTTCACTACGTGGCGCATCCCACGAATTCCTCCACCAGCTGTTTGTGAGTAGGATGCCAGTCTTTTTTTTTTGCAGTAGCATGAGTTCAACTGAGGGATCGTGACTTTCCTAAGATCTCGCAGAGAATGACGTAACTACGACCGAATGGCATGCAGAAAGCGAGCGGGCACAGCAGGATAGTAGCTCTCTTTGTTCCTAGTAATCCCTTTATTCGTTCGCAGTAATCGGAGCAATGCGACATTTACAGTTCTTTTTTGGAAATACTCCCTGCCCATAGTTTCAAACCACTGACTTTTTCACCTGTCACTAGTTGTGTTCTGTTTCTCAACGCGATAAGCAGTGAATCGCTAATATTATTGGGTTCATTATCAGTTTGTAAAGAGCTCCTTGACCTTGTGACCGTGTGACCTTGTCATAGAACTAGTAATACATTGAGACTTCTCTGCTCACGATTATTCCACATACATAATGAATCTTCGACTTTCTTCAAATTCTTTCCGTCATTTCTAGAAAAATTCCCAAGCTGGAGTATGCATAGTCACTAACGATTCAGTCATTTCCTGACTTTGTACTTGTGAGTACATCATATTGTTATAGAATGGGTGTTACAGTCGCAGAGGGTAAACCTCGAAGTAGTGAAGTGCTTTTTCTCCACGGAATTCCTTGAAGTGTAAGGAGGGAGCTGAATGAATCTGGGATGGGAACCTTCTATCTTCACTGAAGTGCATTGACGTCCATAACTCACTCTCTCTATTGTTATAGAATGGGTGTTACAGTTGCAGAGAGTTACTGGACGTCAATGCACTTCAGTGAAGATAGAAAGTTACCACCCTAGATGCATTCAGCTCCCTCCCTACGATTGAAGGAATTCGTGAAGATAGAGTACTTCACTACTTCGAGATTTACCCCCCGCGACTGTAACACCCATACTATAACAATATGACGTACTCACAAGTACAAGGTCAGGAAATACCAGATCGTTGGTGACTATGCATACTCCAGCTTGTGAATTTATAGAAATGACGGAAAGAATCTAAAGAAAGTCGAAGGTTCATTATGCAGGTGGAATATTCGTGAGCAGATTCTTCCACTGATCCCATTTTCAACTGAATTGTAGCAATTTGGCAAAAGTTATGGCGAATCGACTGTTTACGACGGGCTAACCACGTTGGTGACAGTATTGTGAATCTTCATGGATCGGGTAATTGGTATAGATTTGTATGGGAAGTTGATGGACCCTTTGTACATCGACTAGTCATTGTATGGGCCAAATACGCAACGAAAGTCAAATGCTCGGGAAGCACCTCAGAAACCGTTGATGGTCTGCAGATAACCTTACCCTTTCCAACGGGATCGATAGTATTGCTGCAGTTCTTTAACGGATCCTTTTTACTTTACCTATGATGGTAACAGGTCACTGAGACTTATTTGCCCTGTTCCCGTGGAAAAATACGTCTCTGTGGTTCGTTATCATCAAAGGTGAAGCGAAAAGGAAAACCACTAGTGACAGATTTTTCGAAAAAAAGAAAATGATCCTCTCTAATTTTCTAAATTTCGTCTGATTCACGCACTTTTCAACCAATTTTCAGACTTGCCACTCATCCCCTGTTTATGACTGATCATTACTGGTTTTCCAAAGTAATGTCACTTAATCTGTGGTCTTGTTTTTATGTCACATATGATCAGTTGATGTGTGTATGTTGTCCGTCGTTTGGGGGGAACAGGGCTCGAAGGGGTACGTGATCAGACCTGACCACGCCCATCATGAAGAACTCTAGGATTTATTTTCGTATATCAGCTGATCGATCTACTTGCAGTCGGACAATCGAAGTCGACAGACAGGGCCAGCCCCAGTCAGAGAGAAGAGCCCTATCGGCCCAGTGTTGAACTCTACAGTGTACTGGTGTGTCTCGTGCATCCCCCTCTCACACACCCACACTGCTCACCCATCGGTGACAATATAAGCGCCCATCGCTAAAGACGAGGTTCTCGCAGCTGTCTGTTATCATTCGACAACACTACGATACCATTTCGTACACCATTTGAAATCAGCTGATGAGTATCTTCACTATTCTCACCTATCTACTAGGAGACATAATGGTTCGTTGTTTTTAAACGTTTTTTTTTTTTTGAAAAACATGAAAATTGGAATTAAATATTTGAAAATTCACATTGGACTTTCACTGCAAAATAAGGAAAAGTTGTAAGAAATTGAAAAATAACCCACGTTTTACTTGTTTAGAAAGCTCAGAAACCATGAGACCACAAAATCCAATTATCCAGAGTAAGAGAGAAAGATGTGTTGAATTTTAAAATGTGGAGAGCCTAATTAACTTGTTTGGGAATAGCTATTTATAGAATGCTAAAACGAGAAAAAACCTGTTGAAATCTTGTTTTCTCAAGAAAAGTCGCCCTTTGGCCACACTTTTACAAGTTTCAACATGTTTTTCTTCGACAAGAGAGCCAGCCATGTGACACGCACGTGATGCTGCCGTGATCAGGACTACGGCGTCACATGATCTTCATTTGATTTCGGTGTCTGTTAAAAAAGACCAGAATGAGTAGCGTGCGGTCGCAGCGCGGTTCTTTTTGTGCATCTATATCTTGCGTCCATCCTACTTACTTTAAACCGCTTCATCTGTCGTCTGTCTGTCTCTGTCTGTATGTCTGTCACGAAATTCCTTAGCTCCTTCAGATTCACCTGGAGAGACCGGGTCAAGCGTGGGATGGGTGGGCCATGTTTCGGGAAGTATAAAGCACGCATCTGCTTGGCGGAGCCCCGCCCACAGTGGGCGTGGCATGCCTCGAAATGAGCCCTACTAAGGACCATGATTTCAAATACAGTAACAAGACGACTTCAAAACTGGAGTTTAAAGGTGGCTAGAGGTGTGCATTGGTAAGTTAGATCGAACTGGGGAGACCCACTCCCGATGGGCGGGGCGTTCTCCAGAAATGCAATGCTTTATGAAAACATTTATAACTCGTTTTGGAGAAGTGCAACAGAGCAGGAAAAAGTTGATATAGGAAAGGTATTGTCGAAGGTATCTCCAGCATAAATGACATCGGCGGAGGCCCGCCTACAATGGGCGGAAATGCCTCGAAGCTCACGATTCGTAACTCCGGTTCCCATGGACCTAGAAAGTTCAGACTTGGTAGGAGTACAGGCGACAAGATGGGAACTTTTATGGTGGGTGGCAGGACCAGACTCCGCCCACAGGGACGGGGATTGAGCGGGAACTCATAAATCAGACAAAGGTCTAGAGTGAAAATCAGCTCATGTAGCTCCGTCTCTCATGGCTAGAGCCCCTAACGCACGCGAGCATAGCCGCCTGTTGTATTATAAGAGAGAAGCTTACAATCAACCTCCTTGTCAGACCATTTAGATGGCATGAACCCATTGGAAGAGCCCACCGCTGGGACTCGCCCCGCATTCAAAAAAAAAAACGAAATTTGAGGAGGGGGAGGGAGAACAGGGCGATACTATCGAAGTAAGTGTACGCCTAATAAAACTTTCAATAAAACCTCGTCAGTTTTTCAAGATGTGAACTGATGCATGAGAAAATCATTAGATCTCATGAAAAATGTCTCATCGGTCATCTTAAACATTACAGAATTTTTTTTTATTTTATAATTTTCAACTGATTTTTCAACCGTTTTCAGCTTAGCGACGACGCGTGGCAATTTCTGCCTGAAGACTTGCTGTTCTCCCATTTGCATTTCAACCTCCGACCTCGTGAGCCGCCGATGTTTCCTCCAGCGGCTCAAGCGGCATGAGGAACTTGTTGCCCACTCGTTCGTTCACTTCACAGCTCCATTGTTGCTCACACCTATTTCCCCTAATCTTTCTGTTGGATTTCGCAATTTGTACAAAACTTTTGATATTTTTTGAAGTATTTTATTCGTTTCTTCTTATTGAGTACTTTCCCTTGTGTTGTATTTTGTTACCGGTGTCGATTTGCAGGTTTTTCAGGGTAGAAACTTCGTGTATTAGTCACTGGCTAGTTCAGGCTGTTAGTAAATAATAGAACTTGTTGTTATTTTTTGCAAATATTTCCGTCCATCTGGTTATCACCATATTTATATTTATTTGTGTGCCTTTGTGCATGTAACATTTACTTTCGCGTAAATGCTCAAGAATCGCTGAGTCGGGTCTGACTGGAAATTGGTGGGGTGTTCGTAGACGAGCTGTTATCGCGTTATCAGTTACTCGTTTAGATTTCACAACTGACAAAAAGAAAATTTTAGTAGCAACGACGAAAAGGGTGGCCTTATCAGCTCTGGAAAAGTCACTAAATGATGGGATGGTTGAATGTATTTCAAGACTGGTTTAGAGGCTTAGAACTTTAACTCAAAGACAGCACACGGTTGTGAATGGCAGGAGCACGCGCGAGAGGTTGCGTCGCGGGAGTTTATTGATTTCCCGCCAAAATCCCTCTTTGCAGGACTATAACTATGCAGGACATCAAGTGCGGTTAAGTAGTTAAGCTGTGGGTAAAGTTAAGTAAAAGCTAAAGCTGAAACTAAACAGTCTTGCTCATGCTAAATAAAAGCCAATAATCAAGTGGCTAGCATTTAAGAATGGTAGGAGCAGACGCGAGCGGATGCGTCGCGTTAGTCTCTTAGCTTTAGCTGCCTCTGTTCCAATTTTTGACGAGTCTATAACTTGTGTTGAACACTGCGAAAATGAAAAATTGTATGAAGTAAAACCCATATCAGAAATTTGGAAGGGTAATACTATTCAATCCCTCAGACCCAGTCGTTTCCCACCAACTTTTCGCATGACTTCTAGTCTGTTCCCGTTTGTGAACATTGTTCCGGTGTGGATCGCTGACCTGGCTAGGGCGATTGCTCTGAGCTGATCAACATTTGCAGGTGGTGCAAATAGAATTGAACCCGTTAGACGGTCGATAACTGCACTAATCTGTTCGGGGGTGACAGCTAGCTGGTTTCGTATGCTCTGTTGTTGTTGACAGATACTTCTTAAAGTCAGCTGTAATCGTACACGATTGATCAGCTCAGTGATAGTGGGGGTACGCGCCCGATATCAAACACAACTGTTCGTTATAAATAGTTATTTGTGTTCACTGTTCTTCGTTAACAGAATCATGAAATAAAGAGGTTCATAAATTGACAACGAGCCAAATTTTTAATCTGTTCACGCATTCACTGGGTTGATCCGTAGGCGAAGTTCCAGGTAGCCTCAGACAGTTTTCTGTGACATCATAGATTTTTACCGATTTAACTATTGGGCAGGATTTGGCAAGTACCAATCGGTAGGAAAAGTATTTCTCACTGCGTTTCCTGCAACTCCGGCAGCGTCTATTTTGTGGTGTAGGTGTTGCTGTTGTTGCTGAATGTTGCAATGAAATTCCAGAATTAATTAATTAGTTTGAACTTTACGATGATAATGATCAGGGAAGCAACACAGCACAAAAGTTCTGTCAAAAAATCAGTCGGTCAGGAGATGAGATCGAATGAATGGAACTTTCCTAGCGTTCAACATAAATGGACCAAGTCTCGGGTTGTTAATCAATCCCGTCAGAAGAATGCTCCCACGCATTCGACTTCCAATCAGAATCGTAGTGGCATATTGAATGCGTTTGGAGCTTATACAATGACTTGCGATGGCTAGCCGATGTACAAGTCAGTGCTTTTGCCCTCCTAGACAAGTCTGGTACCAATTCACCGACCTCGGAGGGATGGAAGGCTTGGTTAGCCTAGGCAGACATCAATCCGGGATTTGAACCTGTGACCATGCGAGTGCAAACTGCGCCACTTGCCACTACAACACCTCCGCTAGCGCTCATCATATTCTCTAATTATCGCATTTCATCCATTTATCATCTGTTCCAATCGCGGCGGTGGTACGAAACAGTTCTAGCAAAAGTTGTGCGTACAAAAGCGAGGAAGCCGTCCAGAATTGGACTGCAGAAATTTGTAGAAAAAAAACATATTCCCTGAAATTGGATTTGATCAGACAGTTCTGTGGATCGTTGGAAGACATCTACATGGCACAGTAGACGATAGGTCCATGTTTGATGAATAAATAAAGTAGTACGACCAAAACTTATAAAAACAACGATTTGTTCAAAATTACGAGGCTCGTGTTGAAGTGTTAGTGTTATTACTTGTTGAAGCTCATCTTAGAGTGGGGCGTAAACATGTGAAATGAGCCGTCTGACCTTGAAGGTGTTGATCAGTGAGTGTGAAAGTGGGGTATGGGGAAGGAATGAGGGAAAGCGTTCAATTTTCCTCCCTCGAAGCCACGGATGTAATTCGGATGCATGGCGTATTCTATTCCATACTTCACATTCTCATTATCTTAGAAGCCTTTTAACTGATGACACTGTTAAAATCTAAATTACTCGTAACTTTGAAGTATTTTTGAGACGCCTCGTATTCATGTTCTATCTAGTTTTTGAAGTGTTGATGGCTTATCAGGTCCCGGAAGAACGGTTATCAGGCAATGTAAACTTCTGTGCTCGCAATTCTGAAAACAGATTTGACATCACGGTAAACGCGTGACCATAGGCTTCTCAATAGGCTGACATGAACAGTATGGGTCGACCGCCACGAAGTGAAGCTGGGTAAAGGATAAGTCATTGGGCGTTGGTGAATCCCGTCTGAGGGATTTACCAACGATCGAAGAGATGCCACAATTTCACTTCGGAAAAACTTCACTAGTGAATCCAGGTGATAGTTCAGATTCCTAATGAACCGTCGTTTTTGATTAAATTAACAGTTTTTCATCGCTAACCAAGATATCACAAAAAAAATTCAAATTCCATCGATTAATTGCTTACGGTCAGCCACCACCGTGACGTACCATTAGGGTTATGTGGGGTTTTAAGAAGAGAACGGCTGTGGAGCGAAGATTGGAAAATAGAGTGCTCAAGTGAAAAAGTGCTTCTCAACAACGACGGAATATTGCAGAATATGCGTTTAGGCCCCATTACCGTAATTTTTTACGGCTGAGGTTTACTGTGATTTGCCAGTTCTTGCATTTTTGAAATGTTTCAAACCTGGTTCTGGTTGGTTGTGTGGTTTTAACCTTAGTGCTTGCTAAGTTTGTGCTACTAAAACACAGAATAAATTTTGGTACTATTCCACTATTACAACCCCAGAAACTCAAAATTTTAATTTTCGATGAAACTTTGCCTATAGGGGTAATTCGATGCCCTGATAACGAATATGGCCTTCACTTTTGGCGCTGGCGCCATTTGGCGCCAATTGACGCCAATTTGGCGCCAAGGTTGTTTTCACCAAATTTGCTGAAAACTTGCGTTTAGGGGTTATTTCAGGTCCTGATAACGAATATAACATCCATTTTACGCGCTGAGGCTATTTGGCGCGACGACAAGGCATACAGGTTGTGGGGGAGACGATGTGACTCAATAAATAATTTATTCGTTGCATGAGGACACAGAAATGGATGTTATATTCGTTGTCAGGACCTCAAATAACCCCTAAACGCAAGTTTCCAGCAAATTTGGTGAAAACACCCTTGGCGCCAATTTGCGCGCCGCTAGCGCCAAAAATGAAGGTCATATTCGTTGCCAGGGCATCGGATTACCCCTATAGGCAAAGTTTCATCGAAAATTAAAATTTTGAGTTTTTGGGGTTGTAATAGTGGAATAGTACCTAAATTTTATTAAGTGATTGTCGCTATTTGTCGCCCCAAGTCATCTTTTTAAGGGATTCGTTTGTTTGGAATGATTGGTACTGCTGCTACTTCTTTTGCCATTGATTTATTACTGTGATTTTTTTCCAAATTGACCTTTTTTAAATGCGAACTTGTTGCTGCACATTTTTTTCAGGATTACCATTCAATATTTTTTCAGGTTCACCCCTCAATAAAAACGTTGGGTAGTTCATGCAATCCGCAGTTCGCCGTTTTCGGAAATTCTCATAGTGGGTTCATTTTTACCTATTTTCACTTCTTTAATTGACTTCTTGTTGATATTTTACCTGAAATAACGCTGCCTCAATAAACGTTCTTCAGGTTTCGACGTTTCAATGAATTGGAGGGCAATGCCCCATGGAAGCGGAGCCTACCTTCGACTGACCTGTCATCCAGAGGGCAACACGATGCAAATGGGAATGGCGCCCCGACGCAAACGAGAATCTTAGACTGAGCCACTTAACTTTTTTGCTGCTTTCATAATTCAAGCCGCCCGTAAAGGACATAGGAAATGTTCGCCAACCCATGGCTGTGGAATCATTGTTCTGCCAGATTTTTTCATAATCGAGCGGGAGGGGTTGCGAGAGCAGCTTCAACCCTTTTTCGAAGACATTTTTAGTTTTTAAAAAAATGGTGGCGAAATTTGGCAAGTCCCAGTGCTCTCCTCATTTGCTAAATTAGCAAGCACCCAGACGAACGTGCACAGGGACTTGCTATGATTGGCCATCAACTTATTTCATGCAACCCAAGCCCACATTTTCAGGTATTATTCCCATTGAATCTGACTTGCAAAACGGTTCCTGGATTTCGCGTCCACCGTTCCAAACCTCGAGTGGCAGAATGGTTGCGGGACGATCTGCAAGCAGACTGGAATGCCTGTAGACGGGTGGCACATTTACCTGTGCAGGTGAGTAGGATGAGAGAACGAATTGAGATATGGGCTTTTTAGCTTGTGGATTTGTGTGAAGGGAGTCATCTTTAGGTTTACTACTAGTTCTTTTTTCTTCCAGACCAATGCTCTTCGCTGCTTATGGAGGCGGCAAGAGAACAGCTGTGGGCGCCAAGAAAGGAGGGATTTATGAAGTGAGATTTTTGAGGTTATTACATTGAACTCATTGGAAACAATATTTATCGAATTCTCCTGAATTTTGCTTTATTTTTATATCTTTATATAATAGCTTTTTTAGAGTGCAGCACTTGGCTCTTCTGAATTGTGCCCAGCGCGGTCATGACAAGGGTCGAAGGTTTGTTGTCGTTCAGCGTACATTATGGCACTGGTTTCCTCATTGAGCTCTTTTCAGTTTGGTGCTGTGCTCCACGTCTTTGGGAGTAAGATGTTCGTGTTCGCTATATTCGCTGCATTTTGGCCTCAAATATGTCACAGAGCAGTTCCTGCGTGAATGAAAGTGACGGGACCACCCCGGATCGCCGCCAAGTTGTAATGGTGAGATGATTCAGCTTATACGAGTTAGAAACAAAATGTTTTTCTTTTTGATAGTCTTTACCGATGATCAGCATGCGATAGACTTTTAAGCTACAGTGAGCTACATAATGATGATAGGAAGAGAATAGCAGGAAACTCCAAGCGTTTTGAAGCAATGTTCGCATTAAGGTGTTAAAAAGAATACATAGCGATTGCTTTGTTGAGTTACTTGCTCCTGTGCTAACCTTGGAGTCAACAACCTGTCCATAAGTTGAGGGCCTCCTTTTTCTGCGATTTGTGTTGCAAAACCTTTGTGGCAAACAAACAAAAAAAGCACCGAAAGCAGCTCGAGTGTTAACTGCACTTCCCTTCTGTAGAGGTGCTCAGCCCACTCAAACGCCTATATCCTAATTCTCTGGTTCTGTCGCATTAGAACGCTAGGGAGCGAGGTCGAAGCGGTGCTGGTTACGCAGCATCACTAGCGAGCGATATCGCACTGCGGACTTACTCAATATTTTTATGACAAAAACTTGGGGGGAGGGGTTGGAAAGCTGCAGAAGTTCACTCGAGCATGAATTAATGAACCAAGTTCAGGTCCCCGTCTTATCGGGTACATGGCGTCACCTATCCAGTAGAAGGTCGATCCAATCGGGGATCAAGGGTATGTGCACTTCTCACATCGTCCTCTATTGTGTCCAATTACTAATGGTAACGGATTCAGATAGGTCTCACTGCCATGTCAATTCCCGTCGAGTCAGTCATTTGAGAAGTGTCTTTCATCTCCAACCACCTGCATATTTCCTAGGAATGTATCGATCCGCGGGAGCAATCGCCCATCAGCTAAGGTATGATCAGATTAACATACTTCTTGGAGTTGGTGCCTTGTTTTTTCCTACATGAAGCATGTTCATGGATTGCTGAACCTGATTCAGGTCACTGTCCCATTGGTCCAGCGATATGTGTCACCTTCCCAGTGAGTGGACTATCCAATCTGGGATCAAAGGTGAACATGCTCGTCATAAACTGTTGTGTACTTCTAGTGTGTCTTTTTGCTTACGTCAGTGAATTCAGATGTCTTATGTCCACGATGCACAGCCCCCTCCACCATTTAATTAAAATCACCATAATGGAGTGGCTTTCCTATACAACCAACCAGCCGCTTGTCACGTTCCAGTCGAATATATCATGGAGTGGGAACAGTCAATTATTAGCTAAGGTGAGGTCAATTTCACTTACATACTTGGTAGAACCAAAATCCATTGTTTCCCCGCGTAAAGCATGCTCATTAACTAATAAACCTATTTCAGGTCGCCTTCCTATCGGTTATGGCGACGTTGCGTCACCTATCCAGCAGTACACGATCCAATGGGGGATCACGGGTTGGTGTACTTATCATATACCGTCCTCTATTGTGTCCATTTACTCATGATAACAAATTCAGATAGACCGCATTTACGCCATCTGGTCAGCTTCTTCCCGGAAAAAAGTGACTCTCCTTTCCAACCATCTGCGTCCACGTGTGCTACCAGACCATGGGAACAGTCGCCAAACGCTAAGGTATGGTAACTTTCACCTCATCTAATTAAACTGAAATCTTATTGCTTCCACTTCAAATAAGTGCGATATGAAAGTAGTCTGATAAAAATTGTTTTGAGTAATCCTACTTTTATATTTATTTATTTATTTATTTATTTATTTATTATATGCTCTAATTATTCACACACCCAGCTCATCGAACGCGTCCAATCCATCCTATCCTGTTTATATTCTTTTCTACTTCTTATTATGTATAATGAGATTTTTTCTCGCCATCTATCTTCAACAACTCGTTCTTCTGAACTCTTTATGATTTCTTTGCAATATCTTGTTAACACCTCACGATCAATTATGTTTTTCCCTTTTGTCCCTCTACTTCTTTGTTCTTCTTTTCCTATCATAGTTGCTCCTCCTTTGCTAGTACATCTCTGGCCTCGAATTCTCATCCTTGACACCACATGATTTAGGATTCTAGTAACTTATTGCGGTGAAATTATATTTACTCGCCTGAGGGAAAGGTTCTATTGCGTGAAGAGTATGATAATGTGAGAAAAGGGATATCTTCCCCCGGTTATTGAACGGGGCTTCTGTGATAGTGTGATAGTTTGTAAGAAAACAATAATTCCAGTTCTAATCAAGTAGTTCTTTGAAGTCGCAGTAACAAAGAAGGGTGTTTGGTCCCATTGCACAATAATCACCGATCTCCCTTGTTAGAAAAGCACTTCGATATGCATACTTGCTTCGTATGACATGCATATTTGCTTTGTTCTGACCACGGTTTTTTTCTTCATTTCCATCAAATCGTAACTTTCATATTTTCAGGGAACTGCCACTAATTGAAATGGTCATGGCCGTGGTTGCTAAACGATGAACAGTCAAATGGAATGTTGAATCGGTCTTGGGCGACTTACTGACGGCGGTGGTTTCTACTTCGTCGAAGGATCGGCCTATGGAAAAGGCATGTTCCTTATCTGAGTTAATGTGCTCAAAACTCCAGGATAAATCCTTTCCATTTCAGGCGAGGTCTCGAAGCAGCAGTGATTCTGTGCCGGACGACGTCTTCTTTTTTGTTATTTGTGTTGGGGTGACTGGTTGGGTTGGACGCTCCGAGGTGACACTCTGATGTTCTTCATTCAATTTTCGGGTGGTGGGGTTAGGGTCTTCGTTACTATTTTGTTTGGTTGTGCCTTTGGAGTAGGGAGGGTCCATCTTTAATTTTTGCTGGGCAGTACCCACAAGGGAAAGGGACTGGAGTCTTTTTTTGGTTAGTAGTACCTTCACTGGCTGGGGGGGGGGGGGGGGGGGGTTGTGGTTAGTTGTTTGATTGGTAGTACGTATGAGGGGGGGGGGGTGTTATAGTTCTTCTTTGGTAATACTACGCGGGAAGGGGTTACTGTTACTGTTTGCTTTGTTGTACCCACGGGGGCAGGGGTAAAGCGTTCCTTCTCTTGGTTGTCATAACTCGTAGGATCCTGCCGCGCACAAATACACTAATGCTGTTTCCGTAGTTATTAATAAGCTTAAATTTCGATAGCTATTCTTTAATCTTGGTCTAATTACGCGGAATTGCTACCGTAAACACTTCTCGGTCAGGTTTTGGGGAAGGTACAGCTGCTTTTTGTTATGCAATTACAATCTATTACGAAATTGCATGCAAACAAATCAGGGGGATTAATTAGGGATTTTTCAAAAAAATCACAGTTCTGATTTCTTTCATCAGAATTTTTCAACTAAAGTTATGTGTTGGTCTGATCTCTTGTCTTTTGCATCGAGAGCTTTTTGGTTCTAAGTTGAAGTTTTGTATACAGTGGGTTTTTTCATTTAGTGTAGATTGGGATATATTTTTTTATCCAGTTTCTGCGTTTGTTGGGGCGTTTACAATTACCACTCGTTGTTCTTTACTAAAACTGGTAACTATCAGGTAATTTTTGGATTGATTGTCAAAGGAGTTATGCGTAGAAATATAGTTGCTGCATCAGGTCATTCATCAAAATTGTCAAAATTGACCTAGTGCGGTTGGTTAATTTTGATCCGCTGATTATGAAATGATTTTGGCTTCCAATTACAACTACGGTATAGCAGTCTCTCATTTCATCATACTGTCTTTTAATTTGCGTCTTTTTCAATAAGCAGTACTTCGTAGCCACTTTTGTTTTGTATCAAAATGTGTTTGCTACCACTTTTTTGCAAATGCGGCAATATTTTCAGAGTTTTTCTTAGAATTGCGCGT
The DNA here is from genome assembly GCA_000469685.2 of Haemonchus contortus. Lineage (NCBI taxonomy): Eukaryota > Metazoa > Nematoda > Chromadorea > Rhabditida > Trichostrongylidae > Haemonchus > Haemonchus contortus. The sequence goes on along the minus strand of LS997562.1, from coordinate 9,182,256 downwards.
AATTAAGGACACGGTCTAGGGAATGACGGCCAGGCGGAGGGAGGGGAGGGGGCTAGGGTCGGGGACCGCCCTGTGTTCGTAGGAATCATCTTTGGAGCGTCCATATTCATCGGTCACCTCAAATAATCCCACCCTAAGTTTTCCCTAACTATACAGAAGGCGTGTTCCTTCTGAAGATTTCAGCCATTCCGCAATGAAACCCTGCGCAATTGTTTCCTGCCGACGGACTCGACTCCACGGCTTCCGCAAGGGCCGACGAGTCTTGCCAGTGTGTCGGTTAGCTTGCTCTTGAATTGCTTCTTCTCTTCCAGTGTGATCAAGGACGGCTTATTGATGGAATGTGCTTTGTCTGCTGTGTTCTTGGAGCAGCTGCTTTGGGAAGGATCACTTCGCAACGTCTACAAGTGGAATCTGGACCTGTAGCGAGCGGCACCTGTTGGTTTCCTTACATCTGTCAAGGCCATGTGATCTAATTCATGTTGATTTCTACGGAGTCGCATGTCTACGAACGTAATTTCGTTCTTTCGAACAACTGAGGAAGAGAAATGATAGGAATTTCAGACCTAGATCTTTTGCACAAGTATTCCATGGGTTTTGTTGTGATTGGTGGTGGATTTTGAGTGTCTGTGGGAGAACGATTATTCACTAGACATTGTGAAAAGCTGGACGTCATCCTTTGGGCTTAAGTTGTGGCTCAAGTGTGGCAATAACAATTTTGACCCGTCCTTTGCACAAAATAAACGGTAACATCGTCATGGGGAAAGGAACACCAGCTAAAAAAGGTGATGGTTTCAATGTAGCGGTGGGTACAAGTAGGAAGGAAGACATTTTGACACTTTACTGCAGCAAGTTTTTTGGACAGATCACTGCCATCCCAATTTTCCAATGTGCATAAAGCGGTTTGGGTATTCCACTAAGCAAATCTGAGAAAGGGGTCTATGTTTTGTAAAATCCTTCGCCATAATGCGAGCAGCACTAACCTTGGGACGGGGGTTTTCGCTTATTGGAGTTGATCGCAAACTTCGGTAGTTCCGGGGAAGCAGTGTCTGCTTTGGATTCTCTGGGGAGTCCTTTTTCACCGTCGAAGGCTAATCCACGTCACTTCTAGGCAGAAGAGTCAGCGGAGGTTATTCAGACTTGAGCGTTATGGGGGCGCTTTTTAGTTGTTCAGGACTATTTCATGTTTCTTACTTCATGATTTCACAGAGATTAATGCTGCCAATTTGGTCCCAGTCATCTTCCTAACGTCTGACTTCTCGAGTGCTTGCCCCTGAGCGTTCGAAACGCCATGCCAACCCGGTTTTAGCTGCGGCTTAGGCTTCCGGACAAATAAGTTCTTCTTAGACTCTAGGAGTGAGTACGCGGAATTTCAGTTGAATGGTGAGTTGCTTTGTTCTCGTCTCCATTTCTTCAAGGAGTGTTATCGTTGAATATCATTGACATTATGATTAGTTATCGAGTAATCCATCGACTAAATTCCGTCTTGATATCGATTTCGCTTTTCCAGTAAGCTGAGTTTTTGAAATGTTTAATTATGATTTATACAGTATCAAAAGGCAAAATGCAATTTTTCAAATTGAACGGTAAAATTTTTGCTAACAATAGCCTTGCAATAGTTTCCTTTTATCTTGTCTGTTCTTGAGATGGGAAGTTGTTCTGGCGATCTGGCCCATCACCACCTATCATCAGATGATCATCGATTTCTCCGAACGAGCGCCAATAGTGTTTCCATTCGTTCCCGTCGCGAGCCACTATAGTCTAGTGAACCACTTCGCTCAAAGGACGGAAGGCCCCCAATCTCTCCATTCGAACGTTTGTGAAGAAGTGTGACGACCGGATTGGCTGCCGTCCTCATTCGTTCGACTTCCCGATCGCCCAGGTTCTGCGGTCATCACAAAGTCGCACGAAGTGTTTGGCCACCCAGGTCCTCAGTTCCTCGACGTAGGCAACAGACTCAGGCTCAGAAATACGCTTGCTCGTTAAATGATATTTTTTGGGCCATCATGGATAGAAGGACAGCATCGCCTCCTAACCAACACGGATGTTGAGATCAAGTGGATTTTTCCAAGTGCATCTAGAACAACAATAAGACCGGCGACACCGTAATATCAGATCTGAAGAGAATCCATAAATGGGTGGCAGACCTCGCAGTCTATCTCATTTGACTCTTATTTTCAGATGGGCTGGCTACTGGCTGAGCTGTCGTAATGAGATATCTCATCCTTTCGGTTTTTGATCGATCTGGCAGGTGAGGAAGTCGACCTGGCAATTGGAATCATAGATCGATGACAGGGCAGCAGTCAGAGTGTT